>CM048750.1:120743548-123143548 GCA_026315105.1 Locusta migratoria | reverse complement strand
CGGCCGAAACAGCTACAGGTACCGCTTTTCCAGACCGTGTGGTCTCTGTTGCTACAGAAGTTGTGCTCGAAAAGGAACCGCAGGAAATCATTAAGAAAGCACCTCACCAGCGAAGTACCTCTCAAAAGAAGAATATTCCACCAAAGCAGAGTGCTCCTCAAGTCCCCCTTTCCTCCTCCTCTTCTCAAAAGAAGAAGCCGAGGAAAGTATCTTCATGTCCACTTGCAACTCTTTCGGGAGTGTCATTGGACGTCTTAATGGCAGCGCTGACTGACGAGGAGGGCATTGTTATGGACTTTGATGCGTCATCGCCTGAACCAAGTAGTCCATCTGCTACCCAGCGCTCCAAGAGTGCCTCACCATCGTGGCACAAGGGTAGATAGAAAATAGACCCACACAGGTGACATGGCTCCCATACTGCAGTGGAATTTGGCTGGATTCAGGACTCATTTGGAGGAACTTCAGCTCCTTGTGAAGGATAGTCCTTTCTGTGTCTCCCTTCAAGAGACACACTTCAAACGGATGATACACCTGTCCTGAGAGCCTATCAACTCCATAGAAAAGACGACCTAACAGGTGATAGAGCACAAGGTGGTGTGGCAGTGTTCGTCAGGGACACTTTTCACTCCTCACCTGTGCCATTGACCACTACACTCCAAGCAGTTGCTGTTTGTATACTGGCCCATCAGGATATCACAGTCTGCCCTCTTTACTTACCGCCTGGAGGGCATGTTGACAGTAATCTCCTGACAGAGCTTATTGGAGAACTCTCTCGTGCCTTTCTTCTTTTAGGAGATTTTAATGCGCTATGGGGCTCCAAAACAACTGCCCCAGGGGACGGGTGGTTGAGACTGTGATACACTCCTCTGATGTTATCTTACTGAACTCAGGCCAGCCTACACATTTTAGCACTGCTACAGGTTCGTCTTCAGCCATAGACCTCTCCCTCTGCTCGCCTGCTCTTGCAGTGGAGCGTGGACGATGACCTTCATGGCAGCGACCACTATCCCATTTGGGCAGACTCGCCGGTCGCCATAGATTTCAGTGGGAAGCCACCAAGATAGCAGCTGCACAAAGCTAACTGGGCACTCTTTCAGCAGTTGGCTATTTTCGAGCGGTGTCTGGATGTCCAAGAATGGATGTATCACATCACAACAGTGATTCACAATGCTGCTGACGCTTTCATCCTGAAATTGAAGTCAACGCTTCAGCGACCAGCTGTTCCTTGGTGAAATGATGCTTGTCGTTCAGCAATTAGAGGCAGAAGAGCAGCATTGTGTCGATTCCATCAGTGCCCTACCAATGCGAATTTGGCCAATTTTCAAGTGGCAAGAGCACGGGCAAGGAGAATTATTAAAGAGAGTAAGCAGAAGTCTTGGCAGGAGTTCCTGAACTCTGTCAATAGGTCCACACCTGCAGGTAAAGTATGGGAAGCCATTAGGAGGATTTCAGGTCGGAACTCCCGACCGCCAGTAGCAGCTGTGCAAGGGCAGGGATGTCTTGTACAATCACCCAGGGACATTGCCCAAGTTATGGCAGAATCCTATGCAGCTGTTACATCCGATTCTCGCCAGGATCCAGTCTTCCGTCAATATTGCACGATACAGGAGAGGGTTGGCTTTGACCTCTGTTCCTCCAACGTTGAGGACTACAACCAACCTTTCTCAATGTGGGAGCTGGAATCCACATTGTCAGCAGCTCGTGATTCTGCACCTGGCTATGACGAGATACTTTACAGACTGCTGAAACAGTTGGCACCCCAGTCAAAGTGGATCCTCTTACACCTTTTCAACACAATTTGGGTTACGGGGGAATTTTCCATGTTCTTGGAAAGAATCCATTTTAATTCGAGTTTTAAAACTGGGGAAAGATCGCACCGACCCAGGTAGTTATCGAACCATTAGCCTCACGAGTTGCATTGCTAAGATGTTGGAGCGTATGGACAACCGGTGCGTAGTAGGGATCCTCGAAAGGAGATCCTTACTTAGCTGCTCTCAATGTGGGTTTAGGAGGTACCACTCTACACTGGATAACCTCACTTTGCTTGGAAGTGTGATCCAACAAGCTTTCTTGCGGAAGCAACACCTAATCGGTGTTTTCTTTGACCTGCAAAAGGCGTATGATACTACCTGGTGACGCCTTGTTGTACAGCAGCTTTACGAGTGGGGTTTTCATGGACATTTGCCCACTTTTATCCAATCTTTCCTCTCTGACAGGTATTTTAGATACAATGTTGGGAGTGCCTTGTCTGACCGTTTTAAACAAAAGAATTGTGACCCGCAAGGGAGTGTTTTAAGTGTAACGGCATTCGCCGCAGTCATAAACAGCATTACATCCACCGTGCGACCGCCTGTACAGTGTTTCTTGTTCGTGGACGACTTCTCCATCTTCTGTGCGTCCTCTTCCATTGCAACAGCAGCTCGTCAATTACATTTGACGATCAGGCGGTTGGAGGAATGGTGTAACACTACTCGTTTCAAGTTTTCCTTGGAGAAAACGGTTTGTGTGGATTTTAATCGCTCCCATTCCCTTTTTACTGCACCTGTTTTAAAACTAGGAGACACTGTTCTTACCTTTCAGGACAAGGTCAAATATCTTGGCCTCATTTTCGACGAGAGGTTGACGTGGTTGCCGCATCTTGAAGAGGTCAAACTGTGATGCCTCAAGGCTCTAAGTATTCTCATTTGTCTCAGTCATCGGTCTTGGGATGCTGACAGGGCACGTCTGCTACAGTTCTATAAAGCTTTCGTGGGGCCTAGACTGGAATATGGCTTTCAGGTCTACGGATTGGCCAGGCCTTTGTACCTGAAAATCCTGGATTCAGTACATCACAAAGGTATCAGGCTGGCGACTGGTGCGTATCCCACAAGTCCAATACTTAGCCTATGTGCAGAAGCTGGTGAGCCCCCACTGTCTGTCTGCCGTCTTCTGCTCATGGCACGCCTGGCGTACAGATCTCTGTCAGCTCCACACACATTACTTTCTGTCTGTGTTGCGCAGCAGCCCAACCAACGTTTGTGCCACAACCGCCCACAGGCTACGAGACCGTTTGGGATTAGAGCACAGGAGAGCCTTGAGTTGCTGCAGGTGCAGGGGATCAAGGTTCAACACCAGGGGTGGAGTTGGGGTTCTCCCTGGCTCCTTCATAGGCCTACATTGATTTTAAATCTGACTACTTTCAAGAATCCTTGTACCTCGGACAGTTTTTATAAAAGTAGATTTTTGGAGATTTTAAACCATCCTGCAAATTTTATTATTGTGTATACAGATGGATCCAAGCAGGGAGATTGTCTTGGCTGCTCCATTGTGTTTCCTGACTCTGTCCTTCGGATAAGGCTCCCAAAAGAGTTTTCCGTTTACTATGCGGAACTGTACGCTATCCTGAGGGCACTAGAACAGATTAAACGGCATCACTGTATGAAATTCCTGATCTGCTCAGACTCCCACAGCGCCCTCCTCGCTGTCGATCAATTGTATCCGGCAGATCGGATGGTGCAGGACACTCTCCTTGCATTGCAATGTCAACACAAGGAGATAGTTTTCTGTTGGAATCCGGGGCACATAGGGATCCAGGGAAATGAGCTGGCTGATGCAGCAGCTAGGGAGGCTTGTTCTTTCCCCCCTACCATAAGCTGATCCGTCCCACTGAAAGCCGTCACCTCCTTTGTGACATACAGAACCATGGCGTTGTGGAATTATCAGTGGTTGGATGTGGCGGACAATAAACTACGCGTGGTGAAATCCTCAGTCCCCTATGGCGTACGTCCTGCCCCAGACGAGCTGATGAAGTCACCCTCACTCGTCTCCGAATAGGACATTGCCCACCAACACACGGTTTCTTTTCACGCAGTGAAGAACCGCCAGTGTGTGGCCGATGTAGGACACAATTGTCAATATGACATATTTATTTGCTGGTACCAGGGCAAATTTGGGTGTCTCACAGGACCTGAAATCTATTTTAGCTGATGATGAGGCATCTGCGAATCGTGTCCTACGATTTTGTACTACGTCTGGACTACTTCCCAAAATACTGGGTGTGCGATTTTAATGTGTGTTAGAGTGACTCGGCCACCTTTTATTTTTAAGTAGTCACCGGGCCACATATATGTCAATGTTTTATCCTCAGTTTTAGTCCTTTTAAGAGTTGTTTTAAGCTATCCCTGCAGCTGTAGGTGAGCCTTTATATTTTGCAAGTCCATCCGACATGCGTCATTTTTCTTCCATCCTTTCATGTTTGAGCACGGGCGCTGATGACCTTGATGTTGAGCGCCCTATATCACTAATCAATCAATCAATCAATCCAGCCACCCCAGTGCCAAAAGCATCTAGACTGTGAATGAGTTGGGGAGTGGAGGGGGAAGGATGCCAGGTAAAGGTGGGTATGGAAAGTTCTGTGTTGCATGATAGATTGTAAAGGCTGTAATAATGTAATAGGCAGGAATTTGAATTGCGGCAATGAATACAGCAAAGGGAAGGGGCAGAAAAGGATAAAAGGGAGGTGTTGGGATGGAGTGGGGTTTTTTGTAACTTTAAGAATAATAAGGAAAAAATAAAAATAGTAAAAGCAGGAAAAGATAGGAAAAAAATAAATAAAAATAGTTTTATCCTTTCCCACCCCTTGCCTTCACTGAATAGATTGCCGCAATTAAAATTCGTGCCCATCAGAGCCTTTACAATCCATCATGCAACATGGAACTTTCCAGCCCCACCTTTACCTGACATCCTTCCCCCTCCACTCCGCACCTCATTCGCAGTCTAGACGCTTGTGGCACTGTACTGCCCAGACATGGTAGTTGTGTGTCTATAGTTGTTGTATGACTGTATGTGTTTCTTTTTCTAATGAAGGGCATGGCGTAAATTTTAAGTTGTGTGTAAGCGATTATCTATTTTCGTGCACGTTGACAGCTTAGCAAACCTCTTTACAGTGAGTTGTTATCTATCCTCCATCATTGTTTCTCTTTGTACGATATATGTATTATGAGGTAGGCAGTTGTCATTGGACAGTTTGGTTGTGATAGCCACGATACATATAATCAACATGGAGGTCGTCTCAAAGGGCAAGTCTTCTCAGATGGCACAATATCCTCTATTGGAGAGATCACAATAGTTTTTCCCCACCATTAAACTAACTGCTTCCTTAGAAAATGAATCTAGTGTATAATCAGCTATGTTCTATCCAGATTTCATATGTATAAAATAAAGATTTTTGACTTGCCTAAAGTACAGGCTCGTCGACAGAAACATAAAACGCACACAAAAACACACAAACATTCGAGCTTTCGCCACCACTGGTAGCTTCTTCAGGAAAAAGAGGAAGGAAGAGGAGAAAGGGAAGGATACGGGTTTTAAGGAAGTGGAAAAGGAGCCATTCCAATCCCAGGAGTGGAAGGACTTACCTCAAGGGACAAAAAGGAAGTGTACTTGCGTCTGTGTAAATGTGTGGGAATGTGTATATTTGTTTACCCTCCTTTCCCCCCCCCCCCCCCCCCCCCAAGGTAAGGCTTTCCTGTCCCGGGATTGGAATGACTCCTTACCCACTCCCTTAAAACCCTCATCATTTCCTTTTCCCTCTCCTTCCCTTCTGCCTGACGAAGAAGCTAGGCTGCGAAAGCTTGCGTTTGTGTGTGTGTGTGTGTGTGCGTGTGTTTTTATTTGTTGCTATCACTGCCTATGCTCCTTTGCCTGGTAAGTGGACTTCATCTATTTTTTACGTATATATATAACGAAAATTATAGAGGGAAACTTTCCCGGTGGGATGAACAAAAATAAAAATAGAAAAGAGATGACTTACCAACAGGACCGGCTTGTCGATAGAAACAAATAAGATAAATAAAATCACACACAAACACACAGACAAGCTTTCGCCACCACTGGCAGCTTCTTCAGGAAAAAGAGGAAAAAAGGGGAGGAAAAAGGGAAGGATATGGGTTTAAGGAAGTGGAAAAGGAGTCATTCCAATCCCAGGAGTGGAGGGACTTACCTTAGGGGAAAAAAATGAAGGTAAACAAATACACACACACTCAGACATATTGAAACGCAAACACGAAGTACACTTACCAGGCGAAGGGGCACAGGCAGTGATAGCAACAAATAAACACACAGACACACACACACACACACACACACACACACACACACACACACACACACACACAAATGCTAGCTTTCGCAGCCTAGCTGCTTCATCAGGCAGAAGGGAAGGAGAGGGAAAAGGAAATGATGAGGGTTTTAAGGAAGGGGGTAAGGACTCATATCCCTGCTGGATACGCAGCTATCCTCCTGATCTGGTTCAGAAGCAAATTACCAGAGCCACCTCCTCATTCCTCCAAATCCAGAACCTTCCACCGAAGAATCCCAGAAGTGCCCCTTTTGTCACCGGATACTTTCCGGGACTGGAGCGGACTCTGAATGTGGCTCTCCAGCAGGGATACGACTTCCTTAAATCCTGCCCCGAAATGAGATCCATCGTTAATGACATCCTCCCCACTCCTCCGAGAGTGTCTTTCCGCCGCCCACCTAACCTTCGTAACCTCCTAGTCCATCCCTATGAAACCCCCAAACCACCTTCCCTACCCTCTGGCTCCTACCCATGCAACCGCCCCCGTTGTAAAACCTGCCCTATGCACCCTTCCACCACCACTTACTCCAGTCCAGTAACCCGGAAGGTGTACACGATCAAGGGCAGAGCCACTTGCGATAGCACCCACGTGATTTACCAACTAACATGCCTGCACTGTGAAGTGTTCTATGTGGGAATGACCAGCAACAAACTGTCCATTCGCATGAACGGTCACAGGCAGACAGTGTTTGTTGGTAACGAGGATCACCCTGTGGCTAAACATGCCTTGGTGCACGGCCAGCACATCTTGGCGCAGTGTTACACCGTCCGGGTTATCTGGATACTTCCCACCGACACCAACCTTTCAGAACTCCGGAGATGGGAACTTGCCCTTCAGCTTATTCTCTCCTTCCGTTGCCCACCTGGTCTCAATCTCCGCTAACTCAAATTCCCGCCCACTATCTTTAGCATCTTTGCCTTGTTTCTGTGGACAGAGCCTCTGCCTCAATTGGTATCTCTGTCCAACTTCTTTGCTTTTCACAAGTGTCTGTCTAGGTGTGTTTGCGTTTCGATATGTCTGAGTGTGTGTGTATTTGTTTACCTTCCTTTTTTTTCCCCCTAAGGTAAGTCCTTCCACTCCTGGGATTGGAATGACTCCTTTTCCACTTCCTTAAAACCCATATCCTTTCCTTTTTCCTCCCCTTTTTCCTCTTTTTCCTGAAGAAGCTGCCAGTGGTGTCGAAAGCTTGTATGTGTGTTTGTGTGTGATTTTATTTGTTTCTCTCGACGAGCCGGTCCTTTTGGTAAGTCATCTCTTTTCTATTTATATATATATATATATATATATATATATATATATATATATATATATATATATATATATAATGGAAAGTCCAGGTTGGAATAAATAATATAGTGAGGACAGTTTACAACTCACCGCAAAGACGTGGCGACGAGCTGCGACAGGCACATACCAAAGACACACACATACAACACATTCAGCTATCGGCCATGGCCTTCTTCAGAAAATAGAGCACTCACGCAATCACACAGGAACACAACACAGTCATACAACCATTACCTCCGACTGCCACACTTCGAATCACGCTCTGCAGCGAATCGGGGACGGGACGGGAGGGGAGGGGAGGGGGAGGGGATAGAAAGGTTACGTCACGGTGGTGGGGATGGGTTAGATGGGAATAACGAGATGCAGCTTAGGAATGGAGTGGGGAGGTGGGTGAGCGGAGAAAATAAAATAAAATAAAATAAAATAAAGTAAAATAAAATAAATATATGCATGCACACTGCAAGTACACAAGACCGCATACACACACACACACACACACACACACACACACACACATATATATATATATATATATATATATACAAACAAAATAGGCGAGGTTTGGGATAGAGAGGTAGGAACTGTAAGGTATGGAAATATATATATATATATATATATATATATATATATATATATGATCCAGATGGCCCGGGTTGTGAAGCAGCCATTGAAATCAAGCATGTGCTCCGCTGCATGCTGTGCCACAGGGTGGTCCACCTTGTTTTTGGCCACAGTTTGGCGGTGGCCATTCATCCTAATGGACAGCTGGTTGGTGGTCATGCCAATATAGAAAGCTGTACAGTGCTTGCAGCACAGTTGGTAAATTACGTGGCTGCTTTCTCAAGTGGCCTGGCCTCTGATAGGGTAGGATAAGCCTGTGACAGGACTGGAATAGGAAGTGCTGGGTGGGTGGATTGGACAGGTCTTGCAGCGGGGTCTTCCACAAGGATATGATCCCTGTGGCAGTGAGCTGGGTTTCGGGGTGGCATAAGGATGAACTAGGATGTTGTGAAGGTTGGGAGGGCGACGGAACACCACTTTAGGAGGGGTGGGAAGGATCTTGGGCAGGATGTCTCTCATTTCAGGGCACGAGGATAGAAAATCAAAACCTTGGCGAAGGATGGAATTTAGTTGTTCGAGACCAGGGTAGTACTGGGTGACAAGTGGAGCGCTCTTTTGTGGATGGTTACTGGTGTTAGGAAGAGGATTTGGGGTGTGTGAGGATATGGCACGGGAGATTTGTTTGCGGACTAGGTCTGTGGGGTAGTTTCTGTTTGTGAAGGCCTTTGTGAGACCTTCAGCATATTCAGAAAGGGAATTCTTGTCACTGCAGATATGCCGTCCACGGGTGGCTAGGCTGTAAGGGAGGGATTTTTTGACGTGGAAGGGATGGCAACTGTCAAAATGTAGGTACTGTTGGTGGTTGGTAGGTTTAATATGGACGGAAGTGTGAATGGAGCCATCAGTGAGGTGGAGGTTGACATCCAGGAATGTGGCATGGTTGGTTGAGGAAGACCAGGTGAAGTGGATGGGAGAGAAGGAATTGAGGTTCTGAAGAAAGGAGGATAGGGTGTCCTGGCCCTGAGTCCAGATCATAAAAATATCATCAATGAACCGGAACCAGGCCAGAGGCTTGGGGTTTGGGATGCTAGGAAGGATTCCTCCAGACGGCCCATGAACAGGTTGGCATAGGAGGGTGCCATGCGGGTGCCCATGGCTGTGCCTTGGATTTGATGGTAAACTTTCCCCTCAAAGGAAAAGTAGTTGTTAAGTAGAATGAAATTGGTAAGGGTTATGAGGAATGAGGTATCAGGCTTGCGTTCAGAGGGACGTTGGGAGAGGTAGTGTTCCAGAGCGGCAAGGCCATGGGCATGTGGGATGTTGGTGTATAGGGAGGTGGCATCCACTGTGACAAGTAAAGAGCCAGGAGGCAAAGGGGTGGGAATGGTGGAGAGTCGGTGAAGGAAGTGGTTGGTATCCTTGATGTGGGAAGGTAGATTTTGAACAATAGGTTGGAGGTGTTGGTCAACTAGGGCTGAAATTCGTTCGGTAGGAGCACAGTAACCAGCCACAATAGGGCGTCCAGGATTATTAGGTTTGTGGATTTTGGGGAGCATGTAAAAGGTGGGTGTGCAGGGTGTTGCTGGGGTGAGGAGGGAGATGGATTCAGGGGAGAGTTTCTGGGAGGGGCCATAGGATTTTAGTAGGGATTGGAGATCTTGTTGGACTTTGGGGATGGGGTCAATCTGGCACAACTTGTAGGTGGAGGAGTCAGAGAGTTGGCGGAGCCCTTCTGCCAGGTAGTCACTGTGATCCATAACTACAGTGGTGGAACCTTTATCAGCAGGGAGGATGATGATGTCAGGATTAGTTTTAAGGTTTTGGATGGCTCTTCTTTCTTCTGCTGACAGGTTTGAGTTCTTGGGAAGGGACTTGGGAAAGGATGGTGAGGAGAAGTTGGAGGTGAGAAACTCTTGGAGGGTAACCAGAGGGTGGTTAGGTGGGAGTGCAGGGGGATCTTTGTTGGATGGTGGTATGAATTGGGACAGGCAGGGTTCAATATTGGGATTAGGTAGATTGCGGTCAGAGGGATTGGTGGCAAAGTAGTGTTTCCATCGTAGGGATCGGGAAAAGGAGAGTAGGTCTTTGACAAGACCAACATGATTGAACTGGGGTGTAGGACTAAAGGTAAGACCTTTGGATAGAACGGAAACTTCAGTGGGGTTTAGGTTTTTTGTGGATAGGTTGACCACAGTGTTCTGGGGTTGTTTTGGTATTGGATGTTGTGGAGTGGTGGTAGGGAGTTTGGAGGGATGAGGTAGGTTCAAGAGGTCAGCTAAGCATGGTCTGGGACCCATGAGGGGCTCACGAGTAGGAACACTGTGGTTCGGATAGGGATTGGATATGGGTGCTCCAAGTCGGCAATATGATGTCAGCAGGCTGGACAGTTTGTGGAGGTGGTGTTTGGAATGCTCCTCCAGTTGCTGGAGAGCAAAGGATTCGATCTGGGAGATGGGATGTAGGTATTTTTGGTTACACAATAGTAATCTCTTACGGAGGGAGAGAAGGTAGCTAAGGGATTTATGAGCCATGGAGAGGTGATTTTGTAGGACTAGGTTCGTGAGGGATAAGGATTGGTGGAATCTGAAAAGGTGCAGGTCATTGTGGAAGGAGGGGTGGGATCCAGACAATGGAATTTTTAAGGTTAGACCGTTGGGAGGGATACCACGACTTAGACAGCATTTTAGGAATAGGATGTGGGATTGGGTTTTGGCCAGGGAAAGGGATACTTTCCTGAACTGGTACAGATAGAAGGAGCAGGGGTCCATTGGGACAGGGATGGTGCCGGGAAAGTGGAAAGTGAGGAATGATGGGAGAGACAGTGGATTATGATGAACCTGTGAAGAGGTTCCTCAACACGCAAAATACGTACCAGGCACGCAAAAGTTCGTAAATCCGCGCACACAACTACACAGATACAAACCCAAGCACGCAGATTCACGCCCAAGCGCACTAAATGACGGAAAAAACTGCAAAATCACGAATAAAATCATGCACCAGAACGCAATATCACGCACTAAAACGGTAGATCTCACACAGGAGCAAGCAGCCCACCGCAAAAATGCGTACAAAAACCCAAACAACGCAAAAGTACGGAAATTCGTGGAAGAAAGGCTATAATGGAGCTTCTAGAGCAGAAAACTCAAGACACAGTAACGTAAATTTACGTAATTCTAATATATAGTGCCAGAGGAGAAGAATATACGGGGCTGGGGATAAAAGATTACATGTACATATCTGTGGGCGGATCCATTAGTTCAAACGAAAGTGGTTCTGGCATAGTTGGGTCGTAATAAATAACTAAGGCGATAAAAAAATATAAAATAAATGTATATACAGTTGACCAAAACTACGAGAAAATACAAGAGGGAAAGTAAGGAAAGGTGTATTAGAATAACTGGAAGGGGGAAGAATAAGCTGCATCAACAATCGGCGTGGTTATAAAGCTCTCTGTTGAAAGCTGGCGGGATTGTTGGCTCGGAAGTCGGAATGTGACAGTTACAAAGGATTGAGAAGAAGAAAAATAGGAAAATACAAGAGAGAAGGAAATCTTGATAGAGGAATGTTATAGAAAGTAGTAACAAAGGAAAAGGTTATGGGATGGAAGGGAGACCGTTAGGCAAAATATAACTGTGGCAGTCGGAGGTGATGGTTGTATGACTGTGTTGTGTGCCTGTGTGATTGCGTGAGTGCTCTATTTTCTGAAGAAGGCCATGGCCGATAGCTGAATGTGTTGTATGTGTGTGTCTTTTGTATGTGCCTGTCGCAGCTCGTCGCCACGTCTTTGCGGTGAGTTGTAAACTGTCCTCATATATATATATATATATATATATATATATATATATATATATATATATATATATATATATATATATATATATTATAGAGGAAAAATTTCTAACAGGAAAAATATACGAAAAAAATAGATGGCGTCCACTTACCAGGCGAAGGAGCACAGGCAGTGATAGCAACAAATAAACAAATAAATACACACACACACACACACACACACACACACACACACACACACACAAATGTAAGCTTTCGCAGCCTAGCTGCTTCGTCAGGCAGAAGGGAAGGAGAGGGAAAAAGAAATGATGAGGGTTTTAAGGGAGTGGGTAAGGAGTCATTCCAATCCCGGGACAGGAAAGACTTACCTTGGAGGAAAAAAAGGAGGGTAAACAAATACACACACACCCACACATTTACACAGATGCAAGTAATATATATTAGTAATCTTGTTTTTATTCCTCCAAAACACTTGTACATATGATTCTTACAGATAATCACTTTTTCCTTCTGAAGCAGAATCGTCTATTTCCTCATCCAGGGAATTGAAAACATCACTCTGTTGTAAATTTGCCATATCAAGAATATGTATAGTGCAAACAATGTAGGTAGCACACAAAAGACAGCAAACTTCTCAACAGAGAGCGAGAAATACGAAGTCTTTTTGTAGCGTACAAATTGCTAAAGCTCCATTCACTGTGTGGCAGCCCAATGCAGAGAACCTTTCTACTTCATTTTATGTGGTTACCAACAGAGGGCAGGTTGAAAAATCCGCTACAAATTTTTAGTGTTGCACGAGCCAGACTCGTCTGTCTGATTAACTAACTAAACGAGTCTGGCTCGGGCGCTGTCCACAGTGTGTTAAGAGGAATCAAAATATCTGCTGAAATAATAAGAGCACCTTTTTATTTAAGTAGATATTCTGTTGATCAAATTATATTGTATTTTCAAAAATTTATTACTTTTGTTGATTTATGGTTACTGTGTATTTCAGTGATTTTAATTTGGCCAAAATATTCCAACCATTCCTAGTGTTGAAGCCTTATGGTGTCTTATTAATCAAAATGAAATGTACCTTGATTACTAATTTAAGGTCACCACCACCTCAGCACCAGGCATGTACAGACAACAATAGTGAAACTGTTACTGATGAGGTCGGATCTGCAGCAGTGGGCGGTGTTAAAAGACGGGGAGAAAGTGTACTTATAATACCGCAAGAAGAAAACCCAGAAGATGATAGTCCTCGTCTCGGAAAAGTACGACGCTGTACACCTGTAGTAAACAACCATGCTGATGGTGTGGATGATGTCATGAATATGCAGGGTAAGGCTTCTGTTAATTATTGTTTACAGAATTTAACGATACAAACACTAGTCAAGCAAGAAACATTTTCTTTCTTTCCTTCTTTTTTTTTTTTTTTTCCTTCATTGGTGCTTGAAATTTATTATAGAAGCAGATATCATTGAGTAATGTCACCGTCTTTAATCTCATAAAACATAATAGTATGTAACATACTTATCTCTGGTTTTGATATTAAGTTTTCTTATAAACTTTTTTAATGTATGACTGTCATCTGACATCGGGCAATTGTACTGTGTTGAGAAAATGGCTGTCTTTGACAATGAGATTCTTGATTTTTCAAAGAAATTTATGATCCACGTTTGTGAATAATAAAGATTTTTTTGGGGAGGAAATACTGCAGGGGGTGGCAAAACAACATCGACTGCTTTGCTTTATAGAAGTTACAGGTTGAACACCACTATGATAAAGGTTACAGCTACTGTATCACACTGATTTGATCAAGCCTCTAGTATTTTATTGACTTCATGTATTCCAACCATTGCAGAGCAACTGATGAAGTGTGTAGCTACTTGCTCTAACATTAAGTAAGGGTTTATTTACTTATTGATAAAATCTTCAACTGGAAGGTTTGTATCCTGTTATAAATGTTGACAATGAAGGTAAAGACTTAAGGAGAAATTACCCTCCATTTCTTAATTATAAAAGAAATATTGTCAGTGAGCTTTGTAAAAGGGAATATCTGACTGAGGCTCATTTATTTCAATCTGTATAGTAAAGATAGAAAGCAAAATGGCAATATCTATGGTATGACCAGTAAACATTTCTGTACCATTGCAATGTAGTTTCACCAGGTTCATTTGCCAAAATATCCATAGAGGTTTTATATGATGACAATAGATCTTAGCGTGTAAAACTTGGTTGGGAAGTTTATGCTGTACCCACTATAAACTTCATAAGACCTGGCCCCTTTGGATCACTATTTGTTCAAGCTACTAAAGGAAGCTCATTAGAGTCTGCAAGGCTATACCAGTGACAGAGACAGTGGTTTGGGAAAAAGGAAATTCCTCTCTCTGAAGTGAATAAAAACCATTTTAAACTGGAGATTAAATTGAAAGAGAACATTTACTTATGTAGAGTGCAACTATTAGCCATTTAAACATTATCATTTTGTTGAGCTTAAGTAGTAATAAATGTAAAAAAAAAAAGTTACATTATTTTATTAAGAAAAACTAAATATACAAAAATTATGTGACATTTGAAGCAAGTGATTTCTTATTTTGGCAGAAGGGTTGAAACGAAAGGGAAAAAGAGGAACAAAAAGTACTGTTGAAGTTAGGAAATGGCGAGATTTGTGAAAAAGTTGGGAATACTTGCTGGATGGAATGAAAAGGAAAGACTGCTCATATTTTCAAACATCATTTATTTTTGTTAATAAATTACTTCGCAAGATTAGTCAAGTAAACAAATGATGTTAGTTAAGCTATTGACACCAAATATCTACTTATTTCTTAGTTAGATATATTTTGTTTGAGTATGGGTGATTTTTACTCGCAATTTAGTTTTCACATTGCATTGCATGGCTACTGAATGTTTGGAACATTGTGTTCATACAGATGTGTGTTTTTAATAGTTGTTAATGAGTCTCACAAGGAGGATTCCTCCTGTACATAAATTATATATTTATAATGGATCTTCAAATTTGCAGGCCTTCAGATACATCCTTCTGCTAAAAGTCAGTGCATTGTAGATGCTGATATTGATGTGGATGAACCAGAATCTTTGGATTCAAATCCTGCACTTTATAGGGTGAGTCACAGTTTGTATGATTCTTTTTGCCTATTTTTTTTTTATTTATTTCTTATTTTTGTGTGTTAATATTCATAACATCTGTACATTGGTGCTGCATTTCTGTTGGACCTAATACAAGCGAATTTGTTACCAGTGGCATCGAATTTGTATTTTTGATAATTTTAATATGTATATCTATATCAATACAACAAAGATGTGTCACTGAAGTTCATTAGTTCTTAGCAGGTGCATCTATACCATTACTCTATAAACAACAATAAAGTGAAATGTCAGAGAATCCATTTGTTATTAGGGCTTCCACCTGTTTGATTTACGCGCGGAGTGATGGAAGAATGATTGCTTAAATACCTCTGTCATACACTGAAATCAATCATATCTTTTCTTCACAATCCCTATGTAAGTTATAAGTAATGGGTTGTTATATATTGTTAAAGTCATAATTTAAAACTGGTTCTTGTATACAATACTTCTCAGAATAATTTATGCATGTCTTTCACAAGTCGCCAGTTTAGTTCTTTTGCCATCTCTGTGACACTTTTTGCAGGTCAAACAAACCTGTAAACATCATGCTGTCACTTCTCTGTATACATTCAATATCTCCTGTTAGTCATGCAGTAAAATCTCGTTTTTATGTTCCCGGTTTTTACGTTTTCCTGCCATGTACACCATTTTTTTGTCGGTCCCGTGAAATTTCCTATGTTCACAATGTTAATTCGCCATCGTTTTTGCGTTAATGTATCTACACTTTTCCCACGTTTTACGCTTTTCGAAAGCATGTTCGTGAAGAAAAAGTGACGTAATCTACATAAATTGATGCTAGCATGGCTTTCCCCTTAAAGTATAGTGCTTAAGAAATATTCGCAGTCGAGTTTCTTGATGCTTCTCATTTATTCAAACGTATATTTCGCATATCGTTGTTGGCAGTATGCAGCTAGTTGACTTATGACACGCCGATTTGTGATGATGTAGTTCTTCTTTGCACTGGCTTCTTTGCCAGAGCACTTGGCGTGTACTCGAACAAGCAGAACGGTTTGTTGACGTGAGAATAATGCCGATTTATGGTGGTGTAGTTCCTCTTTCCGCTAGCTTCTTTGCCAGAGCGGCTGGCGTGTACTCAAACAATCAGAACCAGTTGCTTTGTTGATGTGAGAATAAAGAGTTGCATTGTTTTTGTGATACATATTTCTGATTAATAAAGAACTTATCTGTCAAAGTTGAGTATAATAATATCCACAACCTCAAAAAAGCGATAATAGTGTGAGAGGCCGATCCTATGCAAACGTCACAGAAATACTTATGCATATGTTTGCACTTGAGAATGTGAATAAATTCTCTAATATTGTTGTGTGAAACATCGAAAAGTACAAAAAGAACAGAACTTTAGAAGTTTTAATACATAAATAATTAATGCTGGTAAAAGGCAGTAATTTTGAAGCGGCATTCAAATGATATCTATCAAAGCAGTTTAGGTAAGTTTGAAGATGTTTTACATAGCCCAGCAGCAGTGTCCTCGATTATAATGAATGAAATTATGTCAAAAATTTCTACTTCCCATAAAATTACCAATGCTGCCTGGCCCATAAGAGTGGCATCCTCGATTATAATGAATTAAATTACGTCAAAAACTACTTCCCATAAAATTACCAGTTCTGCCCTGCGCTTAAAATAATAAAAATTTGGATAACCTCTATTGTTTAATAAACTTCCTGGCGAGTTTTTAGATGCCTATTATGTACATATATCACAAATAAACTATGAAAATGCAAGTCTGATCCAGTAAGCATATTTACCATTCAAAACATTATTTCCTGCATTTTACGTTTTCTTGCATTTTACACCATTTTACTGAAGCGTAAAAACGAGATTTTGGTGTGGTCCCACACACATGACCAATATGTGTGGATCATAAGAGTGATTTGTAAGTGATTTCCTTTGTAGACTGATAACATGTCCTTACTATGTTACCAATAAATTGAAGTCAACTATCTGCTTTACCCACAACTGAGCCTATGCGATCATTCCAGTTCATGTCCAAGTCCCTGATAAATGTTCTCTCTTTCCTTCCCTGTGGGTTCAATACTGGAATTGATCCACATTGTTTTTCTTTCACGTCATAAGAGCTGACTAAAAGGAGTGTCATAGATAGACGAGCTTTGCTGTTGGACATTCTCATACAGAGGTGATTCAGCATTTCCTAAAATAGGTTTTGTTTATAATGTTGAATTGGTGAAGTAACTGTAGTAATAGCATTACCTTTGTTGTGTGGGATTGGATTGTGCAACCATTGATCATGCCGTGTGATCTCCCCCTCCTCTCCCCTCACCCAAAAAGAAGATAGAAAAGAAAAATCAGTTTACTATTTGTTACCCCCATATATTTGTACAATTTCAGTAATTCGAACCAAATACCTTATAAAGATAATAGAAACTCCGTAACGTTCACCATTGGGTGCCATCTGTTGGTTCAAGTTGCATAAACTTCAATACTTGCTTGTGTGTCTGTGAGCTCGTACTTTATTTCACTGTGTTCCAAAATTACTTTGCTAGGTTTACATTTGTTAGGCCATTTAAGATATATTAGCTGATAATTTATTTAAAGTATAGGGTTCAAAAAACAAAAGCAATTGTTTCCCTCAGAGCTACGGTGGTGGGAACTTGCCCTCCAACATATCCTCTCCTCCCACCACCCCCCTGGCCTAAATCTACGCTAACCCTTCCCCTTCCTCCATCCTCAGCTCACCTATTCATTATCCATTCCTTACCTCTCTCTCTCCCTCTCCCTCTCGCAATGGCATTCTCTCTCTCTCTCTCTCTCTCTCTCTCTCTCTCTCTCTCTCTCTCTCTGTGTGTGTGTGTGTGTGTGTGTGTGTGTGTGTGTGTGTGTGTGTGTGTGTGTGTGTGTGTGTGTGTGTGTGTGCGTGTGCGTGCATCCATCTTTCCCTGTTAATGAAAAACGTTTTAGTCAACCCCCTGCCCCTCCTACACCCCTCAGCAGCATCCATTTCACTCATCTTCTCCTCTCTTTACTACTTGATCATTCCTCTTTGGTTATATTTATCCTCTCTGGCTTGGCTCAGTACATACATGCAGTATCTCTGACATCCACGCTCCCGAAACACCACCTTCATGACCTAGGTCGTGAACTATCTTTACCTTCTCTTCTCATCCTTTCTTCTTCTTTTCTCTCCGACCTGATGAAGGAACTGTGTTCCGAAAGCTAGTCCTTTTTGTCCCCTCTTTTCTGTTTCTTCATTTGTGCTACTACCGGCGGTACAGCAAAAAGGTAAGTACTGGCCAGACATTCTATCTCGTTTCAACAAATATATATATATATATATATATATATATATATATATATATATATATATATATATATATATATATAAATTATAGAGGGAAACTTTCCTGATGGGATAAACAAAAATAAAAATAGAAAAGAGATGACTTACCAAAAGGACCGGCTCGTCGATAGAAACAAATAAAATAAATAAAATCACACACAAACACACATACAAGCTTTCGCAGCCTAGCTGCTTCGTCAGGCAGAAGGGAAGGAGAGGGAAAAGGAAATAATGAGGGTTTTAAGGGAGTAGATAAGGAGTCATTCCAATCCCGGGACAGGAAAGACTTACCTCGGGGAGAAAAAAGGAGGGTAAACAAATACACACACACCCACAGGTAAATGTGTGGGTGTGTGTGTATTTGTTTACCCTCCTTTTTTCTGCCCAAGGTAAGTCTTTCCTGTCCCTGGATTGGAATGACTCCTTATCCACACCCTTAAAACCCTCATTATTATAAACGAAAATTATAGAGGGAAACTTTCCTGGTGGGATAAAAAAAAATAAAAAATAGAAAAGAGATGACTTACCAAAAGGACCGGCTCGTCGAGAGAAACAAATAAAATCACACACAAACACACATACAAGCTTTCGCAGACTAGCTGCTTCGTCAGGCAGAAGGGAAGGAGAGGGAAAAGGAAATGATGAGGGTTTTAAGGGAGTGGGTAAGGAGTCATTCCAATCCCGGGACAGGAAAGACTTACCTTGGGGGGAAAAAAGGAGGGTAAACAAATACACACACACCCACACATTTACACAGACGCAAGTACACTTAGGCAGACATACTGTAGAACTGTAGAAAGCAAAGAAGTAGAAGTTAGACAGAGATGCCACTTGAGGCAGAGGCTCTGTCCAGAGAACCAAGGCAAAGATGTTAAGATGGTGGGTGGGAATTCGAATTTAGCGGAGGTTGAGACCAGGTGGGCAACGGGAAGAGAGAATATGCTGAAGGGCTAGTTCCCATTTCCGGAGTTCTGAAAGGGTGGTGTCGGTGGGAAGTATCCAGATAACCCGGACGGTGTAACACTGC
Source organism: Locusta migratoria (assembly GCA_026315105.1). Lineage (NCBI taxonomy): Eukaryota > Metazoa > Arthropoda > Insecta > Orthoptera > Acrididae > Locusta > Locusta migratoria. Next base: position 123,124,314 of record CM048750.1, on the reverse strand, counting down.
GCCAAGATGTGCTGGCCGTGCACCAAGGCATGTTTAGCCACAGGGTGATCCTCATTACCAACAAACACTGTCTGCCTGTGACCGTTCATGCGAATGGACAGTTTGTTGCTGGTCATTCCCACATAGAACGCTTCACAGTGCAGGCATGTCAGTTGGTAAATCACATGGGTGCTATCGCAAGTGGCTCTGCCCTTGATCGTGTACACCCTCCGGGAGTAAGTGTGGTGGAAGGGTGCATAGGGCAGGTTTTACAATGGGGGCGGTTGCATGAGTAGGAGCCAGAGGGTAGGGAAGACACTCTTGGTAGAGTGGGAAGGATGTCATGAAGGATGGATCTCATTTCGGGGCAGGATTTAAGGAAGTCGTATCCCTGCTGGAGAGCCACATTCAGAGTCCGCTCCAGTCCCGGAAAGTATCCGGTGTCAAAAGGGGCACTTCTGGGATTCTTTGGTGGAAGGTTCTGGATTTGGAGGAATGAGGAGGTGGCTCTGGTAATTTGCTTCTGAACCAGATCAGGAGGATAGCTGCAGGATGTGAAAGCTGTTATTAGGTTATTGATGTACTGGTTCAGGGATTCGGGACTGGAGCAGACTCTTTTGCCACGAAGACCTAAGCTGTATATAATAGCTTGTGTCTATATACAGAGTTCTGCAAAGTGGCATTACAGTTTGAAGTCCTGTATAGAACAATAACTTTTCTCTACTAATAAATGTTTTAACTTTGTCCTTAGCATATCAATTTGTCTGTTGCAGTGTGTCATAGAAAATTGTTTCCATTGTCAGTGGCATTTTTATTGCTACCAGTTCTGTGATAATTTTCCCCTCCCTCTTTTCTTTTTACCTTACCTACTGTTCTATCGATAGTCGACCTGGCTCTTACTCTATTTGTCACTCAAAATACTACTCATATAGTCTTCCATATGACTCGGTCGTCTTCGGATAACTGAATGGATGGTTTGAGCAACCCAGTTGGTTCAATTTTTAAAGGGACTAAACGGCTATGGTTATCAGTCCCTTTGAGGAACCCGCTCCACTCAAATGCATAGGACTTCATTTCTTCTTGCAGGGACGAAATAACCTTGGAAAACACTTCGAACTGAGACTACAATTAATTCAAGACTTTTTTCATCTTACAATGTGTTTTATAACATTAATTCTTTCTTACAGTGCCGTCTGTAATGACCAAGCTGTTGACGGGATGTTAAACCCTAAGCTTCCTTCCTTCCTTCCTTCCTTCCTTCCTTACAGTGTTGAATGCGTAAATACATAATGAGTAATTAAAGTTTAGAACTGGTTTCCGTCCGACTTTCACGGTATGTCCCTTAATACTGATAAAACAAAAAACAATGTAAGAGAGTAGATCATTTATCTTAATTATTCTTAGGCAGCGCACTGTTGTTCACTGTGCGTCACTTCCGTTTCTAAAGTCATCACTTGGATTCTTCTTTTAACATTTTCTTGCACTCTGCAAACAATATTATGGGTGCAAAGTTTTGTGTTTCGTTAATAAATGGTTGATAGCAACCATCTTCTGTTGGGAATCTATAACTTATGACCATTCCATCATAACAAGGTATATCATCTACATTGACAAGAAATGGTCCTAGTGTGCTTCCTTGAGGCATGCCACATTGAACTGTCCTGAAATTTGACTTATTTTTCAGGAGCTTTTCATTACGTTTATATATTAGCTTAACACACAGTTTCCTGTCTTTTAAATATGAGGTAAGTAGTTGCAGATGTAGCCTCTCATCCCATAATTTTGTATTTTATACAGCAGAATGGTATGGTTAACAGTATCAGAGGCCTTGCTCATATCCAAGAAAGGGCCTGTTACTTTGTCTCATTTGTCCAGTCTGTTTAGTATTTTGTGTATACAGGTTGCTACTGCTGTTGCAGATCTTCCTTTCTGAATCCATGCTGTGGATTTTTTAGAAAATGATGCGGTGTAGAAAAAAGTCAGTGTTGGAAAATTGTAATGAAATGCCGGAGAATCTGTAGATATTGACACTATGTGCAAGGCATGAAAATTGACCCACAATGAAAACAACTGTAACTTAATGCAAATACATAGGAAGAAAGATCCATTACTGTATACTATACAATTACAGAACGACCACTGGAAACATTCACTTTAATAAAGTATTTGGAATTGTGGATAAGGAATGAGTTGAATTTGAACACCACATTAATTTAATCATGGTGTTCTCAATCAACAAAGGAAGTAACATACCAAATACTTATTCGACTAATAGTCAAATATTTCTTGTCAGTCTGGGATCTGTACACTACAGCATTAGTAGAGGAGGTGGAGATAATGCAAAGAATAGTAGAAAAAGTTCATACAAGTTCATTAAGTGAGCTCGAAAGACTCATAAAGATAATCAGTAAACTCAAATGTTAGAAGCTGCATCACAGTGGATATTCTTTTTAATGTTATGAGAGCATACTTTTTTGTAACAGTCAACCAATATACTGCTTTCTCCTATGTATAACTCACAAAAAAGGCCTTGAGGATAAAATTAGGGAGATTAGAACCTACACTGCAGTAAGAACCATACATGACTGGAGGAAAAGGAGGAAGTGCCACTGATACATGAAGTCCCTTAATACTGATAAAACAAAAAACAATGTAAGAGAGTAGATCATTTATCTTAATTATTCTTAGGCAGCGCACTGTTGTTCACTGTGCGTCACTTCCGTTTCTAAAGTCATCACTTGGATTCTTCTTTTAACATTTTCTTGCACTCTGCAAACAATATTATGGGTGCAAAGTTTTGTGTTTCGTTAATAAATGGTTGATAGCAACCATCACACTGTGAGATGAATTAGTTAGTATAGTTGTAGGTGTGGTTGTTAGTATATCTGTTTTCTTACTGCTGTCTTCAGTGTCATCCCAGATTCATCTACAGGAGATTGGCTGGAAGGTTTGACTTCACTTATGGTCCAGAATTTCTGAGGAAATTATTTGAGTGATGTTCATGTCCCTTTTTATGGGTGTGTAAGTTGACATTAAGTATTCTCCAACAGGTTTCCTACATTATCTTTTGTAGCTTCAGTGTAGAAAAATTATCATTTCACATTCTTTTCTGTAGGGAATAACAGAGAGGTTTGAATATTATTACTGATGTACCATTTTAATTCCTGTGGTCATCAGGTGCAGTGGATTTCACATTTTTGTTTTATGTGCAGAAGGCTGTAGTTCAAGACATAATTCTTTGCTAAGGTTGCATTTTCCAATGCTGGAGATCTTATCAGACACTTTAATGACTCAGAAGGCTGTTACAGACTCAAACAAGCTCAGCAAACTGAACTGTTTATATATTGTATCCAAATAATGTTCGGTTTATGTGATATCAGACTTCAGATTACTAATTCACAGTCCAACATATGGTATGAAATGTGTGTGAACTTTTTTCCTTTCTTTTCCCCCTCTTCTGTGCACACAAGAGAGTAGAGTTGTGTGAGTGCATGCTTATGCAGGTGTGTGTGTGTGTGTGTGTGTGTGTGTGTGTGTGTGAGAGAGAGAGAGAGAGTTACTTTTGGTTTCAGGCTAAGATCTTTTGGTCAAAAGTTTTGGTGTTGAGCAGCAGTTTTCTTTTGTGCCTGACTTCAACTCAGTGCGTCCGTTATATAGTGACCATAAAATAATTGTTTTTATTGTGAAATGGATATATTGCCATGATCTTTAAAGATGATGTACCAAACAGCAGACAGGCATGATGAAAATAATATTTGCATGAGCTGTCTTCCAAAGCCTTCAAAAAAAGAGCAAGAAACACACTTCGTTATTGACACATCAAATAGCTTATAAAGATAATAGCGGAAACTGTTAGCTGAAATGTGCGACAGCATTCCCAAACACCACCTAGCGATTTGAGAAGTACGGCTGTAACTGCTAACTACGAAGTGCGATGTGCTCCGAAATCTTTCTTCTTCTGATAGAGAATCCTAAATATGATAGTTAAAGGAGGCTACTATTAGGCCTAATGAGATGATTTAGTTTAATTAATTGCCTTTTAACAGTTTTATTTACTCTTTTTTTAAATAATTTCTTTATAGATACAGGTTGTGGGTTGTGACTTTTCAAGCTTTTACGGCGGATCTGTTGTAAATACACTTCGCGGGTTTGCCGCCGGATGACATTGTGAATCTCCCACAATATTTCGCCGACACAACTGTTCGACATCTTCAGGTGGTGGTGTAGCTGTCAGAGTCGCGCCTTGAAGTACTGACAGCTACCACCAGCTGAAGATGTCGAACAGTTGTGTCGGCGAAATATTGTGGGAGATTCACAATGTCATCCGGCGGCAAACCCGCGAAGTGTATTTACAGGTTGTGGGTTATTTGTAAGCAAACACTTGACTTGGATAAAAGTATGAGAAGGAAGGTTCCAGAGCATTTGAATAAAATCTATGTATTATGCCCAAACTAATTTGTGGAGAAAGATTTCAGAAACAAGATTTTGTAAAGCCAATGGTCAATATAATATGTTCATTGCATGTATTTTTAAAAACTGGTGGTTAATGTATTATAACAATAAATGTATAATAGCAAGTTCTATTTGAATCCCTTCATTTAAAGCATAGATTAGGCTTTAAAAACACAAGCACAATACCATTATCATTTAACATATCATCTTAAATGGCGTAGCAAGTGTAAACCTTGTAATATAATTTTGGTACACAGCAAAATAAAATATAGAATCGCAGATGTCAAAGCAACTATAAGCCTACAACTCGAACTAACAGGTGACACTGCTAACAGTGTCACCTGAAAAATACATGTAAATTCAGCAGAGTTTCTGCTATTATAAGCTTTATAAGCTATTTGGTTACACACACAACCCACACACTCAAGACTGCTGTCTCTGGCTGCTCTCTCTCTCTCTCTCTCTCTCTCTCTCTCTCTCTCTCTCTCTCTCTGTGTGTGTGTGTGTGTGTGTGTGTGTGTGTGTGTGTGTGTAAGAATGACCAAAAGTTTTCTTTTCACCATCCCTTTCTATTGCTCAGCATATCGTCATTATGGTGAGCAACACTGTTGAAATACCAGCTTGGACTTTAGAACTATAATACCATAAATTTAAAGTGTATTCACTTACACTTTATCTTAATTTGAAGTTAGTGGAAATGGTGCTCTATATCCAGAATGTTTTTTAATCTAATGAGAAATTTTGTTTATGGTACTTACACCCCCTTTCATTTTCTGTCTTAAGATGATGTTGCTCAGCTGTTGTGTGTTTTAGCTTCTGACTTTCTTTTTTTAGGATGATGAAGCTGCAGGAAATAATGTAAGAACCTTTCCCCATCCAGCTGAAATAACCAAGGACAGATCTGAAGTTGAACGCTTACAAATGCGTATTGCCGAGTTGGAGCAAAGACTGTCACAACAGAATAGCAAGCTTATGGTGAGTTAGAAGAATGCTGTTACTGGAATAGCTGTTAAGTCTCAGAACTCTGTACATGTTTTTTGTCATTGTGAGATGAGTACTATATTGGGCAGAACCATGAAGTATTTTTTTAAGGATAAACAGTAGTGAAGGAATGAAAAGTACATGTTGATGAAAAATGGTAGGAGTATGAATTCCTTGTACTTGAAGGAATAGAGAAAAATATTTGGATATGGAGGTCTTTATTGTGAAGTACACAGTAGCTATAACTTTCTTAACTAGAGAAGTTAGTAATTAACAAAAGGCTACCTACATTTTCATAAAAGAAATAAATAAAATTACGCCTATTGTGGTAATAATATTAGCAACATGACCTCTGTGCATTTATAATAGAAATAAAAGTAGAAGGCAGAGAAGTGTTTGCAAGATGTTTCTTGCTCCTGCTATTGCAATGTAATGAAAGCTGAATCATTCAACTTCACTTCTATAATTTTCAAACTTTTTCTCTTTATTTAAAAACTGATAACTGTAATATTTTATGGTTGGCATTCATAATCTTTGTTGACTGTTATTGGCACTTTTGTGACTGTCTAAAGACTTAACCTGTTATTTACTGTTACAAGATTCCTTTTCAAGTGTTACAAGATAAGCTATGGCTATCATTTAGTCTCTGTTCCATGATGACAAGGTCTGATCTCCTCAGGAAATGTATCAGCAATCACTGCTATGAACTATATCAATTTTACAAAGAAGCTACTTACAAACATCCCCTTTGTTTTTTTTTTTTTTTTTTTTTTTTTCAATAAATAGTCTTAAGTTCGTATCTGAACGAAGTCTATCAGTTATTTAGTCTATCTGTTTCGGATTGGAATGTTGTTGAAATTGAATATGTCTAAGACCTGCTCCAAGTGTCAAGATTTTGGTAACAGGTAAAACATACAAGCCTTTTCTACAGTGAATGAAGTTTTAAACAGGTTTGGTTTGAAGGATTTGATCCACTAACCATTGGTGATTGTCCAATTTTTCTGTAAAAAAAAAAGTCACTGAGCATTTTTATCTGGTAGTTGAAATTGTTGAAAGGATAATTTTAAAGAAATACATATTACTGACATTGTGTCAGTTGCTAATTTGTTTCAACAATCTGAAAAATCAAGGCTAGGCTAGGCGAGGATTGTATATAAATCTTTTTATTTAAGACAGGTTTCGACAAACCTGTGCAGCCATCATCTGAGCTGTATGTTTTTATAGTAAAACATTCCTAAGTCAGTGTGGTTAATGCCTATCGTACAAACCCTGTATACATTCAATTAAAGGAATGTAACATGAAAGCCAAAACATAAACTTAGACATTAGTTTTAATTTTAATATAATCTACATGATGTAGAAAATTCGAAAATCACCTTATCATAAACAAATGAAAAAGTTTTTTTTTTTTTTTTTTTTTTTTTTTTTTTTTTTTTTTCCGGGTGTGATAAAACTTGAAGCAAGGTTCCATACAGAAGCTTACAAAAACAGTGATAACTTAGTTGACAGTGTAAATGTGTGGGTTCCTCTTGAGACTGTGAAACATGCCGTTTCAGAACAAAAGACAAACATTCAACATGAAAATAGCAACTTCCGGTATCCAAAGTAACAGAACAATAATTTGTTGGCAAAAATTGTGACTTCTAATCTGCAAACAAACCCCGACCTGGTAACCATGGAGCCTACAAAAATGTTAAGAAAGAACTGAAATTCTTATGCGGCTGGAGGGTTAATGACAGTTTTGTTACATCTGGCTGTTACATTTGTCTGTGAAAACTAAAAAGTTATCTTGCAGCACATTTCTGCCATCTATTTTAGAAATTATATACAGTTATTGTTTATTTGTATAGTGAGGATTAAATCGTGCTGGATAGTAAGACTGCACTTATTTATGTTATTTGTGTAAATGTGTTATTTATGTAAATTTATTATATACAGTGTATATCTAATCTATGAGATTGATGTGGAGAAAGAAAATATTTATGAAGTGCTATCGTCCCTTAAAAAGCTCTTGGGTACATTGCTTATGCAGCAGTTATATATGTTATTTATAAACAGTTTTACATATTGTTCTTAAAAAAAAAAAAAGTTCTACTGTTTTATACTTTGACATAATTTTATTTTATTTCCTAGCAGCCTTATGTATATTGTATAAATAGTGACTTAGTTATAAATTATGTCAGTATTATGGAGATTAAAAGTAAATTATTTTAATTGATGTTTCTCTTTTTAGTCATATAAAGGTGCATTTACATCTCCCCTGAATTTTAGAAAACTGTGCCATTTGTTTCACAGTAACCACCATTAACAGCTGTGTACATATTGCTCACATGTACATGTAGTTAACATATTATAATTGTATTTGCATCAAGTATTATTTATTTTGGTTTGTTCCTTAATACTTTTAATTTACTTGGCGATTTACTCCATCCTCCCCTCTTTCCGCTTCCATAACATTCTTCTTCCAGTTTCTCATAAAGAGATGTCAATGTCTGCATGTGGTCTACAGATTTCAAGAGTTTGTTATTTTAATACATTAAAAATTGATAAAAACACAAACATATACATTATTCTCGAATTTTGATACAGTCTCTAATACCCCACCATTGACAGGGCATTAAACTTTAATATTATTACCTTTTCGTGAAATCTGTATGTTTTACTGGAAATGAATCAGTACAGAATAGCTCGATACACAAATATTGTGTGTGTGTAGTCAGTACCTGTGTGCATATTTAGCAGCAGGTGACAGATTATGGAAACAGTGGTGTTCTGAGTGTGGTTCTGGAACTCTTATGAATGTTTGGTAAATTTGTGCGGTGGTGAACACTCTTTCATAGATTTTTAGTGTCATGTTAAGGTATTTATTATTTTTATTGAGTGCAACTTCTTCCTGTATGTATCCTGTGTTTAGATCCATTTGTATGAAACATCTTCAGTCCACTGTGTTTCATGCCCCGATGGAACAGGAATAATCCTTAAAAGATAGCATAATAAAAATCATACTACACTCTGTACCTTTGAGTTGTTTTCAGGGGAAAGATATTGTTCATCACTTTCCTGTTGCTGAGTATCAGGCTTTTCCATAGTTACTTTAAGGAGCACAAGTGGCCACTTTTGCCCGTAGTTTGACCACCAGGTAGACCTAGATAAAATGAAACTTCCTGGAAGATTAAAACTGTGTGCCAGACTGGGATTTGAACCCAGGACCCATGCCTATCAGAGGCAAGTGCTCAATCAACTGAGCTACTTGTGCATGCCCCACAGCCCATCCTCATAGTTTTAGTTCTGACAGCACCTCGACCCCTACCTTCCAAAGCTGTGAGAATGGGCATTAGGTTTGTACAGGTAGTTCAGGTGGTAGAATGCTTTCCTAAGCAAGTCAAAGGTCCTGGGTTCGAATCCTAGTCTGGCACAAAGTTTGAATCTGCCAGGAAGTTTCAGTTCAGCGCACAGTCTGCTGCAGAGTGAACATTTCATTGTATGAGGTGGAGTTGGAAAATAAGTTTCCCCTGTCGTAGGTGGTCAGAGTTGTGTATAAAAAGGGGGGGGGGGGGGAGAGAGAGAGAGAGAGATGAAAGGTAAGAATATCTTTCATTTTTCTACATACTTTCCAAGTACAATGAGACATTTGTCATGCCGCTTTATAAGCTTCAAAAAGCCTTCTAGGAAAAAATCAGGGTGTTACATACGGAAGAAGCATTGTGACCCAGAACACGGTAAGTAGCACTTTACCTGCAGACGGAACATCTTTCGGACAGTTGATAAAAGATGTTTCCACTCAATGGATGCAGCCTTTGATTCAGGAATGTAATGGTGGATCCACATTATATTCATGGTCGACCTTTACCCAAAGGTGTATCGGTGTCTTGCATGTGCGTGTTCACCTGCTGTCGTCTTTCGTCCATACTCGTTCAATACTCTTTCGCGCATAGTCATTCAATGCTTCTTCTGTATGCAATGCCCTGATTTTTTCCTGGACAGCATTTTGAAGCTTATAAAGTAGTTTGACAAACGTCTCAATGTTCTTGGAAATTACATAGAAAAATAAAGATATGTATTATCATTAATGCCTCATTCTATTTTTTCCTTTTATACACAACTCTGCCCCACAGTCAATAGGGGAAACTTATTTTCCAACTCTGCCTTGTAGATGAAATGGCTTCTTTAGGTGTCCCTATTTCACTGATTGATTATGGAGGTAATCTGTCTTATGCTGACTGCAATTAAGAGGTTTATTTTTACACCAGACGTGTTTCGCTTTTTTATTTTAAAAGCATCTTCTGTGGTGGTGTTGATGTCTCTTCTTTACATGTTACTACTGCTTCTCCGTCTTGTTGGCTGGAGTTCGTTTTATCCTGGCGATTGTTTCAGGGCTGTGTATAGCTGTGAAACACTCGCCAGGAAAAAACAAACTCCAACCAACAAGACGAAGAAGCAGTAGTAACATGTAAAGAAGAGACATCAACATTACCACAGAAGATGCTTTTAAAATAAAAAGCGAAACGTGTCTGGTGTAAAAATAAACCTCTTAATTGCAGTCAGCATAAGACAGATTACCTCTATAATCAATTTTAACAGCTGCTGCGGAATATGGCCACACAACCAAACATTCTATGAATTTGTGCCTTCTTCTGTTACGTGCAAACAACTTTCTCACAGACATTGCAGGACATTTAAATATCTGAAATGTGATAGTCCATGGGAGACATCTGATAATGTATGCAATAAATTGTATGCATTATGACAAATTGTATCTATTTGTAAAACAGCTTGGTACAAGAAATGGTCATTTTATTTATTTAGTTTTAATTTCTTCTGCATCTGCGATTACCGTGAAACATATTTAGTGAGACTTGGGAAGTTTCATCAGAGTTTTGAGGCAAGGTGTCAGAATATGTGTAGTACTTTGTTTCAGTAGCACCAGATACGGTACCTTCAGAAATACAGTTAGAAGTTATTGATTTGTGAAAATTTTCTTTGCTAATATAGGTATTACACCAGCACAAATTACAATTGTATTTTTATATAAATGAACAAGCATTTCCCAAACTACATAGAAATGTGTTCAACATCATGTCTATGTATGTATCAAGACTCTTTTTTTGCCACAAAATAAATAAAAAGTAAACTGCAGTAAGTCCTCAGCTTCACAATCGAACATGGAAGATCATTCTATCTTATCAGCAACATGGAACATGCCAGTTAATATTTTGTCACTTGTGAATAAATAGACGTAAATAAATAAATCTCATACTACCCTTTGTTTTTCCTCAGTTAGGTTGAATTCCTCTGTTAATCATGTCATTTGCAATGTTAAGTCATTAGCTGGTGGTGTTATGAGTAAAATAAAACTGTCACACATGTACTGTTCGCAAATGTTTATTCATGAACATTTGGGTAAGGTCTATGATTCTGAGGTTAAGGTCTAGCTATCTGTTGTCCCATGTCTAAGATGTACACTTAGGTGACTATCTGTGTCTGCAGTACCCATCGAAACATTGGCGAGCACTTGACATGGAACTGCCTACTGTATATGGTTTTCCCTATCATTGAGAATGTATTGCGGAATCATTGTGTTTACCTGCACTTTTTCATTTCTGCATGAAATCATGCACAAGATCGGGCATACATGTTTTTTGTGAAGAAATAAGTTAAAGATTGCTTGATTCTTTAAGTCCCACCATAACCTGTCACCTATTGTATTCAACAGAAACTGGCTGCAATGGGGAAAATGTACATTTTGCAGAGTAAAGAGTTTATCACTTTAATCATTGGAAAGGAGGCAACACTCTAGAGTTGATTTTTCACTAATTAAGCATTCCAAAATTTAGCTTTCTTGCTAGTATATCTTCTTCAATCCACCCCCGTTGCTTACAAAATCTCTCTTCCATACAGATATAAACGTTTCTAATGATTCTATCTCATATAAAAAAATCAATAAAAATTCATGAATGAATACTGTATTTTATAATTTAAAACATTCATTTAACCAATAATTGAAATCTGTAGAAAAGTTTTGAGTGTGAATATTTGTATTTTTTTGCTTTTTTCATAATGATGTAAACTTAGCCATTTATTATTTACTAGAAAGTATATTGTAGATCTCAATTACTTTTTTGCATTTTAAGCTTTCCATTAAGACTTACATTGTATGTACAGGCAAATTTAACTGCTGGCACAGAAAATTATAACATTTCACATATCATATTATGCTGTAGGAGATAAAAAATGGTATGCATAGCCAAGATAAAGAGACTAATTTCTGTCTCTCTTATTTTTCTCTTCTGAAAGAATGAAATGACTTTTATATCCTTACACTTACTACATATGATGAAAAGGGTGTCTTCATCTTGGTTTGGTTTGCAGACACACAGTTCACTTGTCAGAAGACATAAAATCTTTGTTTAAATTGTTATACTTTTTTGGGATGATGTGATATTTAAGATAATGTAGGAAAAGAATCTTTCAGTTCCAAAGATGTAAGACATTGATCAGTTTTTTGGTGATAGTTACTGGATGACTGAACATCATGTGTAAAAGATCTAAGGTGTGTCCATGACTGAACATCGTATGTTTCAGTTTATAACTTACAGTGCTCATATGGCTAATATTAATTTTTAATTAGCTGTAACATACTATTGAAGGCAACTACTACTGGGAAAATTTGTAATGAGTGAATTATTTAACATTTTTGCAGATAAATTAAACTAAATTGAAATTCATATTTACAAAATAGTTGTAAGGAACTTATCTACCTCTTTCAGCATGTTTCAAAAAGATAAAATACAAATACAACTTATTAAAATTATATGGTTTATATACTCAATATAAAATGTAAATATTTTTATACTTGGTCTATAACAGAATATTTAAACTATTGTGCTATTTTCATTTAGGATTTTTTAGTGTTATAGAAATTTGGTACACAAAAAAATTGTAGATAAAAGAAATTTGCTCTCTATGTACTTCCAGTACAAAGAATAAAAAAACTATATATACACTGTGTAATAATTGCCTTGTTGGTGAAGTTTGTTTCTCATGTATTTACATATTTTTTGCAAGGAAGGTATTCCATATTTTTCTGTGTTAATCTCTGTTCCATGAAAGACTAAAGTGGTAAAATATATGGTGCTTTTGTATGTGAAATTCATTGCGTGCAATTGGTGCAGAATACTACATTCCATTCATTCTATTTAATGGAACTTACTATCGCTGCAACTACTTTTCAGAAGGACCAAATAGTAAACATTCAATATAGGTTCCAGCTTGCATTTATTAAATTCTGGACATTTATCTTAAACAAATATACTTTCATTGTATTTTTTGGCATATATATAAAGATTACAGAGTAATAATTAATTGTATTTTGTATAAAGATAAAATTGTAGTAGATATAATTTAAAAGAAAAAAATGCATTAAGTAATTTTTATAAAACCTTCAGTTGTCGAGTTAATAGTGTAATTGGGTGACACTATAGTAACTAATTCATCCCAAAGATATTTATAATTCTTTCGCACATGATTTATGGGTGTTGGCAACATAATATAACACATCAGCCGATTGTGAAACATAACTTATTTAGCAATTACCTGTTTAAAACAAGTTGTTGGTGCTACATAATTTTATGAAACTGTATGTCATTTCTAAATCTTAAATGCATGTTAGTAGCATATATGAAAAATAAATCATTTTGTATCACATGTATTGATTATTTTGGTGTATAAAATTCTATATATTCATTTCCCATAACCTTGTGTACCCTTGCACAGTGAGGTGTGAATTTTATTAACACTAATTTTGTAAGCAAGGTAAAGCAGTCAACAATCTGAACTTTGAACACCACTATGCTTTACCTAGGCATGGTCCTGTTTAGAGGTGGCATGCCATTGCCTTCCTCCAACCTTTGAACTGACTAATATTATATTTCTTTTCTTGAGTTTTATCAAAGGCCATTGGTTTTCAGAGTAATCTAGCAGTCCATGGAAAGGGAATATAAAGAGCAAACAATCCCAGAGTGAAATATTGAGATATGTGTGAGATTCATGTGGTTGATGGCTCATCTGATAATTTTGATAACTATTGCATGTATATAAGGATAATAATCATGCTAATATGAAGTAGAGTGTGTCAATATCAAGCCCAGATCTATTTATAATTGTCAATTTATACAGACTAGAATGTAACTAAAGAATAAAAAAGAAAATTACTACTAGAATGCAAAACAAAATGAAATTTAATAATAAATGGCCAATAGGCCACCTGAAATAGGATGGTAACAATAATCCCAAAGTCCTCCGAAATTATGAAAAGTTTCAGTGCAAATTTTCGGAAGTAATTAAAATAATTTTTTTGATGTGGTTTTATTCAGTTTAGGGTTGAGGGACAGCAGATAGCATTAGAAGACAAGGTAAAAACAAAACAATGTATCACCATTCATGGTAACAACAACATAATAGAGGAAGAGGTTAACAGGTTACTAGCATTATAATAAAACATACGAAAAAGAAATGTAACAATAAAAGAGTTAAAAAACATTACAGCGAATGACAAAGTTGTAGTATTGAAAGAAGTTAAATAAAGATATTGTGCAAATAATGTTTCTTCCAGTGCAGGATCTGTTGTGAGTTTAAATCTTTCCTTTCTGTCTGTCAGTTGGAACAATAAAGAGACTGGCAGAATGGAAAATTTGGAAACATTGTAAGGGAACAACGCGTAGATACAGTACCTCATCCATTTTTCAAGATGCAAATATATATGGGAAACGAAGGGTGTTATTGCTAGGAGATTGTTGAAATAGAAAAGGTTTATACATTATGTGATTATAAAAATATAGTTTTATGAACAAATACCCTTTGTTGTATATTTTTATTGTCAATTTATTTTTTTGTAACTTTTATTGACACTGTTATGAAACACCTTCTGTATTATAGCACTTTACTGGGCCAAAGCTGTGGAAAATACATCTGACACTCCAACGTATCTCTGAATTTACATATTTTTTGAAAAATATGTGTGTTTTTATTCTTATAAAAAGTTATCAAAAGAAGTGTTGTTACCTTCCATCTTTAAACATTTTTATTTTATTAGAACACAGTTCTAATAAGATATATACTTGAGTAACAAAATATGAAAGTTGGTGTTTGGTACGTGGTTGCAGCTTTCAGTTAACACCTTTTATTGGGCATCAGTGCAGCTGTTTGGTGGATAACATTAACTGGTTTACAAAAATATTATGCTTTGAGAGGAGTTTGTTGTTGAAATGGTACTAGAAATCAAGATAACAGAAATATTTTTGTGATCTATCTTTAAAAGTTTTAAGCTATTAATAATAGAGCATCGGTAACAACTCACCATAGAGATGATAGCTGAGCTGCCAACAGGCACATAAAATAGGCAATGATTCACACAATTTAAATTTTCAGTTATGATTCTCGTCAGAAAAAGAAGCACATACTTTTACACAATCACTCAGACATAATTATGCACACACACAACCACCATTCCTGGCCACTCCAGTGCTGACTGTGTATTTTTTTAAGTTGTGTGAATGTGATTGTCTGTTTTACATGCCTGGCAGCAGCTGAGCAGTCATCTTTACAGCGAGTTGTTGTCTATCCTCTATTATTGGCATTCCAATCTGGATTTTCCATTGTAAAAATTTTAAATTTTTGTACTAAAATCAGTAAATGGCAAAAGCAGTTTTGTCAGTAGCTTTGTTTTTCAGGAATCTTTTTTTTTTTTTTTTTTTTTTTTTAATGTTGGGCGTAGCATTATTAATCCATATGTATGAATAGTCAGACATTTATAAATCCAGTAGTGAGCTCCATAAAAACCTGTTTATTGACAAAGCATTTAATCAGTTTTATCTAATGTTGTAAAGAATAGGACATGTGTTGACAGAGCTGATAATGCTATTGGATTTCCGCACTTACTGCAGTCAGGAGAAAGTTGGAAGACAGAAGGTCCTCAATCAGGTATTTTGTCAAGATCTTGACAGATCCAAATATTTCAATGAATGGACAGTATTGTCAGTAGATGTGACATACAACTTTCTGCTTTTGCTTTTTACTTGAATCTCTTGTGCTGCGCTCCTCTTGGTATCTGTGGCCTCCATTAAGATATTTCATCAGTAGTTTTTCACACTAGAAGAAATAACTATAGACTTTACAGATCTAACAAGGTATTAAAAAGGAACTAATTGATTTGTATCTGGGAGATTGTGCTAACCAGACTAACCATTCAAAGAATAGGGAAAAAATGTATTATATATGGTTGTTTTTGTATGTGCAAGCATTCCAGTGGGATTTATTCACTAATATTTTACTTGGTCGATCCTTATAAACATGACTTCTACTGTAGAAACTTTTACTGCTTGTAGAATAAAATATTGTAATTAACTGTGTTACATATAACTGTGATTGTGACTGTTTTATGTGATTCTAGTTTACAGTTTTCTAACATTAGTGATTTGAGGAATACTTCAATGTACAAGCACTGAGTTTTGATTTGAAATGTAATATCTGTGATATTATTTGTGCAAGTATTTTTCTATACAAAATCTCATACAGCTATTTTTATTTTTATCATAGGAATGGGAAGCTGAAAGGGATTGTCTGCAAGAGAAAGTGAACAAGTGTTGTGATCTAAGTTCAAAGACTCTGGGAAGTTCAGATCTTGTTAGAGGTCATTTGAAAAAAGTAAGGAAAAGTTCTTTTTTGATGTATAGCTGGTGTTTTCATAATTTCCAGTCTACTTCATGTCTGTTCATTTAATTTGTTTTTTTAGTAGCTAGATATGATTTACACTCTTATACATTTTACCTCCTAAGTAGCGTACGCTACCAACAGCTGTAATAGTATGACATTCATTATTCATTAATTTGATTCTCTTGCACCTTATTGTGTACAATTTAAAAATGAACTTCATTCTACACCGAAGTAACAAAGTAATCATGGTTCAGGAAACATTAGCAACATTTCAAAGGCTTAGATTGTAAAGATATTTGTCTGTTGTTAGTTGACATGTAGTGAATACAGATTAGGCTTATGAATACAAGAGAGACACAACTAAGTTCATTGTTTTACTTTATCACTTGAAAGCACAAAAATTGTTAGACAATGTGATTCTGAATTGTATGTTATCCCCAGGTATTTGAAACACTAAGGAAACAAGCTGCTGAAGAACTAATGGAGGATGAGGAGTTCTTGTCTAGTCTTCAAAAACAGAAAGTTGATCATTCCGTCCAAAGAAATAGCCAAGAAAATGAAACTGATAACATTTTTAAAGTTTCAAAATCATCATGTAGTAATGTGCAGTGTGAATCTGTACCATATGAAGACTCTGCAGAGAGCTCAAGTGGGAAGAAAGATGTAGAGCAACTGGAAAGGCATTGTAGGGACTTGGAGTCTCAGTTGGACCAAGTGAAAATTGAAATTGTGAAAATCCTTTCAGAGAAGAAAGCCTGTTCTCAGGAAAATACAACACTGAAAAGTCATCTCTCTGATCTCCAAGGTGGCTCAACAGAAGGCCAGACTAATGAAACTCAGGAACTACGAGAACGATGTGCTGAGTTGGAGGTGAGCCTGGAACTGCTGAGGCAGGAATACGAGCGCTGCGAAGACTACTGGGCTGCAAAGCTGGATGAGGAGCGTCGCCTGTCCGAAGCAGAGCAGCGAGCTAGTGACGAGAAGTTCTCGGAACTTCTCGCTAAAGTGCGGGAATACGAGGAACTCTGTAGCAGCACTGGCAGTGATGATGGCGACGGCTACACTGCGAGCAGCAGTCTCAGCAGCAGACCTGGTCGCCTCCCAACTATTGATGAAAGAGCAAGTCTTGAGAAGCAGGTATGTTTTATATTTGAACATGTTAAACACTGGAATTTTAAGATTGATAATATTCAGTTCCATGTGTACTTCAGTATATTCTGTAAATACTGAATATTTCCGCAGATAAGACGCTGGCTGAATCATTAAAAATCCACCCCACAATCAGATGCCATCTTATACATTGGTAGAAAAAAAAATTAGATTTAAATTAATCTGAAATTTACATTGTGTAGGAAAGATTTACAAAAATAAAGGTTTACAAAAAATTGATGAAGTTTACTTACCAGGCGAAGGAGCACCGGTAGTGACAGCAAACATAAATAAAGCAAACACAAACACACACAAAGTGTGCTTGCGCGCGCGTGTGTGTGTGTGTGTGTGTGTGTGTGTGTGTGTGTGTGTGTGTGTGTGTGTGTGTGTATTTGTATTTGTTTACCTTCCTCCCCCCCCCCCCCCAAGGTAGGTCTTCCCTCTCCCGGGATTGGAATGACTCCTTACCCACTCCCTTAAAACCCTCATCCTTTCCTTTTCCCTCTCCTTCCCTACTCTACCTGAAGAAGCAACTAGGTTGCAAAAGCTTGCTTTTGTGTGTGATTGTGTTAGCTTTATTTATGTTTGTTGTCACTACCGGTGCTCCTTCGCCTGGTAACTAAACTTCATCTATTTTTTATATATATTTTTCCTGCTAAGAGCTTTTCCTCTATAATCTTCGTATCATAAATTATATCACTTTACGAACTTTATTCACTTAGCGGCCTAGGGTACATACGATAATCTATCCACCATAAAGCAGGAATAAATTTAATTATTTACAATGCAGTTTGATTTTACGTCACCTGTCAAAAATAATTTCTCAATATGTCCAGAGTCACACCGAAATGATTAGCTTATATTTACGTATGGAGCAGTGAAGGGTTAAAATATTTTGGCACTACACACAACATTGCTGTTTCATTTGAAATACTTCATCTTCTGTTTTGGGGGAATTTCTTGTGTTTTTACCCACATAATATGTGCATTGTCGCGATTAAATGTCATCTCGGCGGAAGAAATTACTTTTCTCTTAAACTTCCCGGTCTAACAAAAAACATGTTTCTTCACCATTGGATGCAAAGTAGCACTTCAAGCACGAAAGTTCAAAAGCAGACTGTAAACAATGGAGGTAACTTATGGGTGGCATCTAGCAGCATTTTTCAGAACTTCCTGAAGCTTTGCCTCCAAATCTAAGGCGCATGCGTTTTTTTACAACCCAAAAACTGCATTGGCTTTCATTGGGGTAAATACGGTAACTTGGGGGGTCGTCTCATAGGATAGATACATGCTTAAACTATAACATTTTGATGAAAATTTGTACCGCGTCTTAGCTGAAGGTTGTCTTATCTGTGGAAATATATGGTATTTAGACATTTACTTTGCATACCTTTTTCATGATGCTTGTCGAGCATGTCGATTATTGTTCATAGTACATACATGTAGAGCCCTTTACATTTTTAAATTGTATTGATTTTTAATTTTATTATTTTAATTTCTTTTATTTTTGGTCAGTCATGTGACTGGATTAATGGGGCCTGCCAAGAATTTTCATTTATTTGCTGGATGTGTTACGGACTTTGTCTTCTGTAGGTTTCACCCTCTGCAGCTTCTGCTATTACTACGGAAGTTATTACCTGATGTTTTAACACACATCCTATCATCCTGTTCCTCCTTGTTTTACCTATGGTCCTGTCGTCATCGATTCTATGAAGAACCTCAGTCCATCTAACTTTTAACACTCATCTGTAGCAGAACATCTCAGATGCATCTGTTCTGGTTTTCCCCACTGTCCATGTTTTGCTTCCATCAAGAGTTGCACTCCAAACATACATTATCAAAAATTTCTTCCCCACGTCAAGGCCAATGTTAGGTAATAGTAAACTCCTCTTGACAATGAATTTCCTCTTTGTCTCTGAAAGTCTGGTTTTTTTTTTATGTCCTCCTTGCTTTCTCCCTCATAGGTTTTTTTACTTCCAAGGTGGTAGATTTCCTTGTCTTGCTCTACCCTGTAATTACTTCTTTCATTACTATTATTTCTCACTACTTTTGTCTTTTTGCAGCCCATATTCATTATTCAGTTGGCTATTCATTCCATTTATCAGGTCCTGTAATTCTTTTCCACTTTCACTGAGGATAGAAATGTGATCAGTGAATCTTGTCATTGATATCCTTTCACCCTGAATTTTTATCTCATCTCAATTTTTATTTTTTATTTTCATCATTGTTTTTCAGTGTATATAGTAAAAGTCGAAATCACAGGCAGCAACATACTGTACTTAAGTGTGTTTGCATGGCAAAGCTGGCAGCCGTTGCCATGTTACATGCCAGCAGGAAGCATTGCAAGTCAGTTGTTTGTTTATGTGCGCCAAATGTAGGGTGACCAACCCTCCTGTATTTCCCGGGACCTCTCATACTTGAACTTTTTTTTTCCTCCCTAATCTCCCAACTCCTGTATTTTTAGGCTCGGTGGCCTTTTTCTCCCGAGTTTAACTTTCAATCTCTCTGTTTTCTTTCTACATTTTACAAGCATTTAAATTTTGCATGCACTGTCAGAATTTGTTGAAATCCTAAGACAGCAGAGACCACTGATCCTGTATCGACATTATGTCTATCAATTATCTTAGAAATTGTCAACCTACACTTGGCAGTTAGATGTGACTTTGTTTCTGTGTTGTTGCTTACAGCGAATAATTGTCAAAGAATTTATAATAGGCAGCAAGGACAAAGCTAAAACACCACCAAAAAAGAAAAAAGAAGTATACGTGTACCTATCTTACGAAGTGGGATGCTTTATATTCCTGCATTGGACCAACAGGGTCAAATGTTTATAAAGCAAAGTGCTGGCTCAAATAATATCAATTTTGAGAACTTTGGTAAACTGGTATGTTATGGGTAGATAGGAAGTAATGCTCACACTGAGAGAGTCTTTTCTCTTATGAATAACAAGTGGAAAGATGTAAGGAATAGAAGTAGCACAAACCTGATCAAATCTGAACTGCAAGTTGCCATGAATTTTTCTTATTCATGCACTTAGTTCTTTGAATTTGCTATTAAAAAAGCACCTACTGACAGAGGCAAAATCTGTTGCAAAATAAGTATAAGTATTTGTGATGTGTAAGTAAATAGTCATCTTTTACAAATACTGCTTTTATTTTTCCGATATTTCACTTTGCTCCTAACCTCCCTTATTTGGTGATTTTCTTATTGTAGCTTACACATTGTCATTTCAAAGCAACGGCACACTGAGGAATTAACAAAAACACGTCGTTCTTCGTACAAATGCCATATTAACATCAGTTAACAACGGCCATCAATAGTATGAGATTAAAGAACTCCTGTTTTGATTTATTGTAGTAGCACAGTGGGCAAGGTGCTGGACTGTGACGCGAAAGGTCGGTGGTTCAAAACTCGCCACTACCTACTTTTATTTTTTCCTAAAAGGGTTTCAAACACTCTTATTAATTAATTTATTTTATCTGTAGAGATGTGTGGGGAGGGGAGAGGGAACTGTAAAATGATTAAAAATAAATAAATAAAAAAAAGGGGCGAAACACAGTTGGAAGGATGGCATGGATAGTGAGTGGGGCTGTTAGGCATGGAGTGTGAGAATGATATGTTATCTTAAGTTTAAGCCAGGATGGTTGTGCAACCATAGAATGTGTTGTAGGGTAGTATGCAAGGTCAAATTTTGTTGCTAGTATTGTAATGCCACCTATCCACATTTAATTATTTAACTAGATTAGTATTTTCTTATCTCTTGAATCCAGCAGTGTACTCCTTGTTGCAGCTTCTGCCCATTTGCTGGGCTACAGATCTTGTCCATTTAGTTTTCACCGTAGTTATGATTTTGTCATCCTCTACAGTTTGTTTCCTGCTCCATTTGACTGACTTCCTGTGTTTATCCATTGCTCACTGAATAATCCCAGTATTCCATAGCAGAACTGGTAATGTACATTGAAAATAAACTTTCCTCTTCAGATACTCTGTCCTAACTGAAATTTTGCATTGCTGTCGAAAATGCTTGACTTAATGTAATAATGTGCATGTGATGTTCCTTGAAGTGATCCTTAATGTCAAATAGTTACTGACATTTATTTTCTTTATTGGAAATATTTTTAAAGAAATGGCAATAGAAAATGTGACAAATTGTCATTTGCTCCCTGGAAATTTTTGTGTACAGTTCAGCCACATATCAGGAAACTTCATGTAAGACATAATTTTACAACAGAAACATGGAGAAAAGTCCAAACAGAAGCATGTGATAGGAAAGTATCCATAAAGAAAATAAGAAAATCGTATTTAGACACTACTGAAGTACGTTACAGGTCCACAATATCAAATATTTTATAATCTGTGGAAAAGTGGATGAAGTTGGTGGTGGTGGTGGTGGCGGCGGCGGCGGCGGCGGCGGTGGTCTTCATTCTAAAGGCTGGTTTGATGCAGTTCCACACACTACTCTGTCCTGTGCAAGCCTCTTCATTTATGAATAACAGGGGCAACTGACTTCTATTTAAACCTACATGCTGTACTCATCTCATGGCCTCCCTCTGTGATTTTTACCCCTTACACTTCCCACTATTTCCGATTTCACTCCTCATTAATATTTCAGAATGTGTCCTATCGATTCAACCTACTTTTATGATGTTTTGCCACAAATTTCTTTTCTCCCCAATTTTGGTCAGTATTTCATCATTACTTATGCAATCTACCCGTCTTAATCTTCAGTATTCTTCTGTAGCACCACATTTCTAAAGCTTCTATCCCCTTCTCATCTAAATTACATATTACTCATGTCTTACTCCTGTACAGGGCTACGCTCCTGACATATGCCTTCAGGCAATTTATCCTATCACTTGAATTAATATTTGATTTTTACAAATTCTAGTCTTTAATAACCTTTTTTTTTTTTTTTTTTTTTTTTTTTTTTTTTTTTTTTTTTTTTTTTTTTTTTTTTTTTTTTTTTTTTTACCTTAGTAATGCTTTACTACCCATTGGTATTATGCACTTTATATCTTCTTTACTCCGGCCATCATAAATTATTTTATTGCTCAAATAACAAACTCATTGTCTCACTTCATAATCTAATCCCTTTGTTGTTGTTGTGATCTTCAGTCCGCAGACTGGTTTGATGCAGCTCTCCATGGTACCCTGTCCTGTGCAAGTCTATTCGTCTGAAATACATTTGGCAACCTACATCCTTTTGAATCTACTTAGTGTATTCGTCCCTTGGTCTCCCTCTACGATTTTTACCCCACATGCTTCCTTCTAATGCTAAGTTGACAATTCCTTGATGTCTCAGAATGTGTCCAACCAATCTATCCCTTCTCTTAGTCAGGATATGCCAGAAACACTTTTTCTCTTCGATTCGGTTAAGCACCTCCTCATTAGTTACGTGATCTACCCGCCTAATTTTCATCATTCGTCTGTAGCACCACATTTCAAAAGCTTCTATCATCTTTTTATCTGAACTCCTTATCCACACTTCACTCCCACACAATGCTACACTCCAGACAAATGTTTTCAGAAAGGACTTTGTAACATTTAAATTAATATTGGATGTTAACAAGTTTCACTTTTTTAGAAATGCTTTTCTTCCCAAAGCCATTCTGCATTTTATATATTATTTACTTCGGCCATCAGAAGTTATCTTGCTACCCAAATTACAAAATTCATCTATTACTTTTATTGTCTCATTACCATCTTCCGGATAGCTTTCTCATGTCCAAATGTTTATAAAAAGTATTATGTACCATCAAATGAGGTGATTTCGGACAGTTTTGAGATTATTTTCATTATAACTTTTGTAGGTTTTGTCAGATTTCATTGTTTTTTACGGAAGTGGAGGGGTATATGTATAACCAATAAAATATCCTAGAAACAGAACGTCCATGTGCATCTACTTTTGCCTGAGACAGACAAATAAAGTACCCGAAATCACTCCATGGACTGCGGTGATTTCAGACACATGTGTATTTTCAATCTCTATCCAGTGTTTTGAAGTGTATGGGGTGATTTCAGAAACAAAATTTTTTAAATTATTCTACTTTCTTTCTGTTTGATTTTAGTGACTTTTAACATACAGTAAAACCTCGTTTTTACGTTACCGGTTTTTACGTTTTCCCACCATTTACACCGTTTTTTTTTTTTGTCAGTCCTGTCAAATTTCCTATGTTCACAATCTTAATTCACCCCTGGTTTTGCGTTAACATATTTAGACCTTTCCCGCGTTTTACGCTTTTCGTAGGAAGGTTCGTGAAGAAAAAACTGACGTAATCTATATACATTGATGCCGGCATAGCTTTCGCCTTAAAGTATAGCGCTTAAAAATTATTTGCAGTAGAGTTTCTTGACACTTTGCATTTATTCAAACCTATATTTCGCGTTTTGTTGTTGGCAGTGTGCGTCTAGTGGACTTAAGACAAGCCGATTTTTGGTGGTGTAGTTCCTCTTTCCACCAGCTTCTTTGCCAGAGTGCCTGGCGTGTACCCAAACAATCACAACCACTTGCTTTGTTGACATGAGAATAAAGAGTTGCATTGTTTTTGTGATACATATTCCTGATTAATAAAGAACGTTATCTGTTAAAGCTGGGTATCATAATACTCACAACCTCAAAAAGCGATAATAGTGAGAGATGCCAATCCTATGCAAACGTCACAAAAATACTTATGCATATATTTGTACTCGAGAACGCGAATAAATTCTCTAATATCATCATTTGAAACATTGAAAAATACAAAAAGAACGCAACTTTAGGAGTTTTACTACGTAAATAATTAATGCCGGTACAAGGCAGTAATTTTGAAGATGTCTTACATAACCTGGCAGCGGCATCCAAACGATATCTATCGAAACGGTTCAGGTAAATTTGAAGATGTGTTACATAGCCCAGCAGCGTCGTCGTCTATTATAATGAATGAAATGACGTCAAAAATTTCTGCTTCCCATAAAATTACCAGTAAAAATTTGGATAACCTTTATTAGACAATAAACTTTCTGGTGAGTATGTAGATACCTATTATGTACATGTATCACAAATAAACTATGAAAATGCAAGGCTGATCCAGTAAGCAAATTCTAAAACATTATTTCCTGCATTTTACACGATTTCACTGATGTCCCTTGAACAGTGTAAAAACGAGGTTCTACTGTATTTTAAAGATGCCCATCATTAAAATAAGAGATAAGGCATTTTATTTATTAAAGGCTTTTCTGTGTGTTAATTTGCCACACTGAATATCTCAAACTGCTTTTTTTTTTAATTTCCAAGTCATAATTACACCGATCTTGAAGACGTTTCTTACTTTTATACATTCTCGGCATTGTCCGAAATCACCCCACAATATACACAGTTTCAAAAAAAAAAAAAAAAAAAAAAAAAAAAAAAAAAAAAAAACTCTTCTATATTGTAACTTTACACAAAACTCGTGACATACTGGTACAAAACGTATCACAGTGATGCAGTCTACTGATCTCGTTGGCAATTGAAGCTACAATACTTTTCCGCCAGTCACAACAACTGAAAGTTTCTGCTCCATAACACAGCAAGAACATTCTACAATGAGACTGTCTGACTGATTATTGCGTCGGTAAGAAATCTATCCAAACGCGGGAGCATGAGACACGGAAATTACAGTCTGGTGCATAAAATAAGCAGTGCAAGAAGGTGCAAAGTAGTGCTAATTTGATGCTATGCTGTGCGAAAGACAAGATAAACCGTACCATCCGAAATCACCCCAGTGTCCGAAATCACCCCAGTGTCCGAAATCACCTTGTTTGACAGTACCCAATCATTCGAGATGCTCACAGCACTAGCAATCTCACGTGCCTTAACTCTTCTGTCATCCATCACCACACCATGGATTTTATCAAAGACTTCTGGAGTTTCAACCTTCACAGTGCGGCCAGAATGTTCAGCGTCACTTGTGCCCATATGGCCACTCTGAAAATTTTGGAACCATTTATAAACAGTTCTAATCAAAGGTGCAAGTCCCCATAATGTTTATCAAGCTTCTCTTCAGTCTCCCCCTGCGGGTTCGGGGGTAAGAATAGGCCCACGGTATCCCTGCCTGTCGTAAGAGGCGAATAAAAGGAGTCCTGATACGTTTCGGCTTTACATCTGTGGGCCCCTATGTGGGTTTGATCTTCCATTTTACAAAAATTTTTCAGAAGAGCGAACCATTTGGGGAAGGACACCTTACGTGGTGCAACATGTAATTCTCGTGCCATGTCATCTTATGCACCCATCATGGAATGAACGTACAACTGCAGCTTCTCTTCTGCCATTGGGCACGCCATTTCTTTTTCCATGCAAGTTGCGTCCATTGTGCACTGATATCCAAGCACTCTCCTTTATAATGGTTCATACAGTGCCAGAAAGCCAGTACGGTAGCCAGTCCGTTGTGGTGGGGTCGTTATGTACCCTCTTGGCTGTAGCCCCTTGACAACACAGGGATCGCTCTACCGATGCCAGAGATGAATACTCCTCATGCAAGCCAAGGAGTAGATGCTTGTCTCTACGGGGCATCAGAACTCCTGACAATGGTCATCCCGCTAGGTGACGTTGCTGTGGCTGGATGGCGCCCATGATGAAAGCCCCTGATCGGAGTGGGTGGCATCGGGGCGGATCACCCGCAATGAAGAGACAAAAATCGGGTGTCGTTGGCGGACTTACAACCACCGTCTCAAAGAAAGGAAAGTTCAATGCCTCCATGTACGACCCCCAAACGTTCCCCTCCCTGGCCGCGCCGTGGGAGGGACGTCGGGTAGCAAAACAGAATGAAGAATATGCTCCGATGTATCTCGTTTGCAGCAGGACTGACGGGGACTCATTCTCAGCGACCAAGCCTTAGTTCTTTGTGGACCATCTGGAGGACAGGTTTGGGGAAGTGGAGTGACTATCTAAAATGCGCAACAGTTCTGTTTTAATCCACACGGTATCCCCTGCCCAGTCACGGGCGCTACTCGCCTGTGACAAACTGGGTGACGTTGCAGTGACCATTACTCCCCAAAAGTCCCTGAAAATGGTCCAGGGTGTAATTTTCCATAGGGATTTGTTGCTCCAGGCGGACGACGAGTTAAGGGCGAACCTTGAACGAGGAGGAGTTCATTTTATCCTTCCACAGCTCCCAAGGCGAAAGCCTCAGGGTCAGCTACCACCTCTCCGCCGGAGAAAGAACAACATTCTCCTGCTTCCCTCACACGGAAGGGGTCTCTTGGGACACTCCCTTCTGCCAGTGTCGATATCAGCACTAACCTGCAGCAGGCGCGCTCGCAGACTGCTGGTCGCAGGGCTTCGGGCTCCTCCTCAGACCGTGTGGCTGAGTCTGAGAAGCACCTACCACCAGCGAAGCCCCCGAGGGTACAGAGGGGTAAACCAAGACAAAAGAAGAATATGACACAGGATTCCACAGTGGCTTCCGTGCCACCACTCCCCTCCACCTCCACCTCTACTTCTGAGGATGAAGTGGAGATTCTTGCATCACCCGAGGACCTCGCTCTCGGGGACGCCCTCACCAAAATGGACACTCTAGATGGCAAACCTCCACCGGTGGATGCAAGTGATGCTGAGTTATAACCCATCGACTCGTCTGATTCATGTCTTCCCGGCACTCAACCAATGTCATCCTCCAGTGGATCTGTGGCAGTTTCTTCCCCCACCTGGCTGAGCTACGGCAGCTTCAGAGCGCGACACCTGCTTTCTGCATTGCTCTGCAGGAAACCAGGTTTCCAGCAATGCTGACCCCCGCCTTTCGTGGCTACAGGGGATTTTACTGCAATCGTAGGACATATAACAGGGTCTCAGGTGGAGTGTGTGTGTGTGTGTGTGTGTGTGTGTGTGTGTGTGTGTGTGTCCTCACCTCTGTGTACAGTGAACCCGTGCCCCTTTGAACACCATTAGAAGCAGTGGCTGTTAGGGTGATGACCAAACAGGAGTTTACTGTTTGCAGTATCTTCTTGCCGCCAGATGGTGACGTATCTGTGAATGTTTTGGCTGCACTCGTAGCTCAACTACCCCCACCTTTCTTACTGTTGGGCGACTTTAATGCCCACAGTCCCTTGTGGGGTGGTTCTACGATCTCCGGTCATGGCAGGGTTGTCGAGGATTTACTAACTCAACTGGACCTCTGCCTCTTAAATACAGGTGCCCCCACACATTTTAGTGTGGCACATGGCACATTATCGGCCATTGATCTATCCATCTACAGCCACAGCCTTCAACCATCTGTTCACTGGAGAGCTCGTGATGACTTGTGCGGTAGTGACCATTTCCCCGTTTTTTTGTCACTCCCACATCGCGAGTCTCTAGCACGCCCACCCAGGTGGGTTCTGCACAAGGCTAACTGGGAAAACTATGCTTCTGCTGCCATCGTTGGCCCTCCCCCACTCGAGAACATCAATGTGGTGGTCGAGAGCACCACATGTTCTATTATTTCTGCTGCAGACGCTACCGTTCCACGTTCATCAGGGTGCCCATGGCATAAGACAGTGCCGTGGTGGTCGCCAGAGGTCGCTGAGGTCATTAAAGACCATAGGCAGGCCTTACAGCGATACAAATAGCACCCCTCTCAGGAGCATCTCATCAATTTTAAATGGCTTCGCACTCGTGCTCATCATATCATTAAGAAACGGATGCAAGAGTGCTGGGAGAGGTACATCTCCACTATTGGAACAGGTACCTCCACCACCCAGGTCTGGAGCAAGATCAGGCGTTTAAGGAGATACCAAACACCAGCAGGAATCCCTGGGATCTCCATTAATGGAGTGGTATGTACTGTCGCAGCCATGCTTGCAGAGATGTTTGCCGAGCATTATGCTCATGCCTTTTGCTCTGCGAATTACCCACCAGCCTTCTGTACATTAAAGGAGCAGGTGGAACGCCAGCCCCTCTCCTTTACTACCCGCCGTACGGAGGCATATAACACACCATTTACAGAGTGGGAATTCCTCAGTGCTCTTAAACAGTGTCCCGACACAGCTTCAGGACCTGATAGCATCCACAGACAGATGCTGAAACACCTTCAGTGGAGAGCCAGCGTAATCTCATTGTGCTCTTCAACCACATCTGATGCGACGGAGTATTCCCTTCGCAGTGGCGGGAAGATATAATCATACTGGTGATTAACCCAGGCAAAAACCCTGTCAATTTGGATAGCTATTGGCCCATCACCCTGAACAATGTCCTCTGTAAACTGTTGGAGCGCGTGGTCAGTAGGCGGTTGTGCTGGATCCTCAAGACTCTGGGCTTATTCGCTCCATGCCAGGGTGGGTTCCGCCACGGTCGCTCCACCACCGACAACCTGGTGTACCTCGAGTCTGCAATCCGCTCAGCCTTTTCCAGGCGAAACATCTGATAGCCGTCTTTTTTGATATGCAAAAAGCATATGATACCACCTGGCAACATCACATACTTAGCACATTACATGGTTGGGGTCTTCGGGGCTCACTCCCGATTTTTATTAAAAACTTTTTAGCTGTCTGTACTTTTCGTGTTCAAGTTGGTGCCTCTCGTAGTACGTCTCATGTGCAGGAAAATGGGGTTCCTCAGGGCTCTGTTTTGAGTGTCCCCTTATTTTTAGTAGCCATTAATGGTTTTGCTACAGCAGTTGGGTCGTCAGTATCCCCTTCACTATATGCTGACAACTTTTGTATCTATTTTAGCTCCACCAGCACTCACGTCACCGAACTTAGGCTTCAGGGAGCCATTAGGAAGGCGCAGTCCTGGGCTCTTACCCACGGCTTCCAGTTCTCTGCTGCAAAGACAAGTGTTATGCACTTGTGTCGGCTTCGAACGGTTCACCCTCAGCCCAAACTGTATCCCGGCAACCACCTATTAGAGGTCGTGGACACTCATAATATTTTAGGGCTTGTTTTTGACTCCCAGCTGACGTGGCTCCCCCACATCCGTCAATTAAAACGGAAGTGCTGGCGCCACCTCAATGTTCTCCGCCACCTGGGCCATACCTCCTGGGGTGCTGACCACTCAACCCTGTTGCGGCTCTATCAGGCTCTGGTGCAGTCTCGTCTAGATTTTGGATGTGTCGCCTACGGTTCTGCCTCACTCTCTGCATTGAGCTTGCTGGACCCCATTCACCACTGTGGGGTTCGCATTGTGACGGGTGCCTTTCGTACAAGCCTTGTGGCCAGCTTACTTGTAGAGGCTGGGCTACCACCTTTGCACATCCTCTGCCGACAACTGCTTGCAGCCTACGCAGTGTTCATATGCAGCCCGTAAGGCCACCCAAACCACCGTGTTCTTTTCTCCCGCATGGTCGTCCATGACCAACGACGACGGCCCAGGTCGGATCATATGATCGCCTTCAGGGTCCAGTCACTGCTGCAGGAACTTGAGTCTTACCCACTACCACCTCCATATCAGGCCCACGCATGCATGCCTCCGTGGCGCTTGCCAAGGCCATGTATTTGCCTGGAATTGGCATGTGGACCCAAAGACTCAGTTCCACCTGAAGCTCTCTGTCGCCAGTTCTTAGCGGTCATAGCTTGATTCTCTCGACACGACCTGGTTCACACGGATGGTTCGAAAGTTGAGAGCCGGGTTGGTTTTGCTTTCGTTCCTGACAACCATGTTGAACAACACTCTCTGCCGGCCGGCTGCAGTGTCTATACCGCAGAGCTGGTGGCAATTTCCCGCACCCTCGAGCGCATCCTGTCCTGCTCAGGTGAGTCCTTTCTTATCTGCAGTGACTCCCTCAGCAGCCTTAGAGCCCTTGACCAGTGCTATCTGCGGTCTCTCTCATGTTGGGAATTCAAGAAACCCTATCTGTTCTTGACAGGTCTGGTCGATCAGTGGTGTTCCTCTGGTCTCCGGGTCATGTCGGTATTCCGGGCAAGGAATGTGCTGATATGCTGGCCAAGCAGGCTGTTGATGTGCCCGTTTTACAGATCAGCCTCCCGGATGCTGATCTGCGGACAGTGCTGCGACATTGAGTGCTTGAGTTTTGGTCTTCCGAGTGGCGTAGCCTGACAACAGCCAACAAACTCAGGGCTATAAAGGAGACGACGGCTGGGTGGCGTTCTTCCATGTGGGCCTGCCACCGGGACTCCGTAGTCCTGTGCCAGCTCCGCATTGGCCATACATGGCTGACACATGGCCATCTCCTTTGTGGCGAGGACCCCCCTGTGTGTCGCTGTGGCGCCTGCCTGACGGTGGCGCACATCTTAGTGGAAGGCCCTGTTTTAGCCCCTCTGCGGCAAAGTTTTAATTTTCCTGCTCAATTATCCCATGTTTTAAGTGACGATGCCAAAATGGCTGATACTCTTTTAAGTTTTATTAGGGACAGTGGTTTTTACCCTTCCATTTAAAGCTTTTCTTCAGTATTGGCTGTGTCTATCCTTTCATGACCTCCAATTGGAGGTTTCCCTTTGCTTCCGTGTGGCTGACTTTTCCTGTTTTTAGTCTCACGATTGGTCAGCCACAGACATCGGCTTTTACATTTTATTTCTTGTCGTTGCTTGTTAATTTTGTGAGATTGTCACATTTTTCATTGTCTCTTACCAACTTTGTAGTCCTTTAATTGACTTGGGGGGATATTCCTCACCCCTAGCTGTTATCGACTCTCGGCTCTTTTACGCATTCATGCCCAGTGATGGAATGGGGGACTGATGACCTCTGAAGTTTTGTCGCCACAGTGGAGTAGCCGAGCGGTCTAAAGCGTCTCACTGCGGAGTGCACAGTTGTTCGCCGTGGAGGTTCGAGTCCTCCATGGGGCATGGGTGTTTGTGTGTTTGTCCTTAGGTTAGTTTGCCTAGGTTTAAGTAGTTTGTAAGCTACGGACTGATTCAGGAAATGTGGTGTTCGTGGGGAGGATCCATATGGCACAGGCTGTGAACTGTCATTGAAGTGAGCCACATCATGCAGAGCTGCATGCTTTGCACCAGCATGGTCCAGCTGATGGTCTGAATTGTGCAGGTGGGAACTCTCCTTACATTATATCCCACTCTCCCACAATCACCCCAGAACTAACCCTTCAGTAGCTCACGTAAACCGTTTATTTCAACTTTCTGCACTCTTCCAGTTAAGTATGATATAAACCATTTGTGCACTGTCCCTCTCATACCACAATACTTCAGCTTATCTAGAAGAATCCCATGATTTACACAATCAAAAGCCTTTGGGAGATCACAGAAAATTCCAACTGGTCATGTCCGTTTATTCAAAGCAATTAATATTTCATCAGTGAAGGTATATATAGAATTTCTGTTGAAAATATACTAAGGACAGTTTACAACTCACTGCAAAGATTCATTTCTATAGATTATGTACATTTTCCAAAGTCTAATTTAATTTGAGCACTTATAATTAACACAGTTTTCCTCAAACTACTGTGTCATATTTTCCCATCCTTTTGCAATACAGCATTTACTCTTATTTCATTGTTCCTAACCACCCACTCTTTCCCACCTGATAAAGAACAAAATTTTTATATGATGCACATTTTGTATAATTTGTTATTAAGTTTCCATAACTTTTCATTTAATATATCTCTGTATCAGGTTTGATTTTTCATTGTTGGAATGTTGTATCAGGTGACTGATTTAGAGGAAGAATGCGAAGAAATGCGACAGCGCTATGAGCAGGAGGTGGCAGAAAAAGATCAGCAGTTAACGCAGTTGCAGGAGCGGGTGAGGGCGTTGGAAGCAAAACGAAATAAAGGTAAGTTCACCATGTGCTGTGGTCTTCAGTCCTGGGACTGGTTTGATGCAGCTCTCCATGCCACCCTGTCCTGTGCAAGCCTATTCTTCTCTGAATAAGAACAGCAACCTACATCCTTTTGAACCCACTTGCTGTATTTGCCTCTTGGTTTCCTTCTGTGCATTTTACCTCACACACTTCACTCGGATTCTAAATTGTTAACTCCTTGATGTCTCATAATGTGTCCCATGAATCGATCCCTTCTCTTAGTAAAGATATACCAGAAATTTCTTTTCTCCCCACCTATGTTCAGCACTTTCTCATTAGTTACGTGATCTTCAGCTTTCATTTGTAGCACCACATTTCAAATGCTTCTCTCATACTTCTGTCTGAAATCCATATCAACCACATTTCACTCTCATATAATGCTACACTCCAGACAATTTTTTAAAGAAAGGACTTTATAAGATTTATATAATTTTTGGATGTCAACAGACTCCACTTCTCCAGAAATGCTTTTCTTCCCATAGCCATTCTGCATTTTATGTCTTCTTTTCTTTGGCCATCAGGAATTATTTTGCTACCAAAATAACAAAACTCATCTTCCACTTTTATTGTTGCATCACATAATCTAATGCCTTCAGAATTGCTTGATTTTCTTAGACTACATTCCATTACCCTTGTTCTGCTAAAGGCGAAAACCCTATCTTACTACCGCACCCCTTTCATGGCCTTCAACGGTTATAACTGCTGTCTGGTTTGTGTACAATTTGTATATAACTTTTTGTTCCCTGTATTACCTATGCTACCTTCAGAATTTGAAAGAGTGTATTCCAGCCAACATTGTCAAACGCTTTCTCCAAATCTACAAAAGCTAAGAGCTTAGGTTTGCCTTTTGTTAACCTAACTTCTAAGATAGTCATAACGTGAGTATTGCCTCACGTGTTCCTACATTTTCCTAAATCCAAACTGGTCTTCCCTGAGTTTGGAATATACCAGTTGTCCATTTGTCTGTAAATAATTTGTGTTTCTACAGTAAAAACTCCCACTTTTACGTTTCCAGATTTTACGTTTTTCTGTGATTTACTCCATTTTTTGTCGGTCCCACCAAATTTCTTATGTTTACAATGTTCATTAAACCCTGTTTTTAAGTTAACATATCTTCAATTTTCCCATTTTTATATTTTTGAAACCATGTTCTTGAAGAAAGAATGATGTAAATTATCATTAACTGACACTTGCATGGCTTTTGCCTTCATGTATAGTGTTTATAAATGTTATGCAGTCAAGTTTCTTGACACTTTGCTTGTATTCAAAGGTATGTTTTGTTGTTTGTAATACGCGACTAGTTCTCACAGTGCTCCTATCAGCCACCGCGCTGATTGTCAGTTTATCTTTGTTTAAGCATCTGGTAGTTTTTCATGCTTTGCATGATGCGTTTCGAGAATTTATTCTTATTATGAAATGTAAATATTTATCTGAATATTCTTTGTAAAGTTTTATTAATGGTAAGTCTCATGGTTTGCATGTGTGTGTTTTTTCTGCACATTGAAGGGTGTATGGCTAGACCAAAGATAACACAGACTGTGCTTGACGTCATTATACTGAAACCAACATTTAAGTCGCATGACTTGAGGCAGGAAACAATTTTAATAATTACAAGTAATGTGAAATGGAGTTGAGAGTTACAGTTCTTATCCTTTATAGTGGAAATTAAGCATAGATTTTAACAAAAAAAAAGAAAGAAAGAAAAATGTCTTAACGTATTGTGATTACACCTTTAGTAATACAGCTGGCGTTAGTTCTCTGCAGCTGCAAATATTAATGTGATCGCTACAGTTTCTACATCTGCCAACATTAAAAGTATTGACAGTTCTTTTTACAAGTAATAAAACTGCAGATTTTAAGCAAAAGATTGTTTCCGTTGTACTATGAGTCTTTTAGTTTAATAAATAATATAGTGAGGACAGTTTACAACTCACCGCAAAGACGTGGCGACGAGCTGCGACAGGCACATACAAAAGACACACACACACAACACATTCAGCTATCGGCCATGGCCTTCTTCAGAAAATAGAGCACTCACGCAATCACACAGGCACACAACACAGCCATACAACCTCCGAGTCGGAGGTGATGGTTGTATGACTGTGTTGTGTGCCTGTGTGATTGCGTGAGTGCTCTATTTTCTGAAGAAGGCCATGGCCGATAGCTGATTGTGTTGTATGTGTGTGTCTTTTGTATGTGCCTGTCGCAGCTCGTCGCCACGTCTTTGCGGTGAGTTGTAAACTGTCCTCACTATATTATTTATTCCAACCTGGACTTTTCATTATTATAAGTCTTTTAGTTTGTAGTTTACACAAAAGTAGACAACCAAATATCGGTTTGACAAGCAGCATCAGTTTTTTTACGATTCCTCAACAATACATGTGAAATGTGCTCTAATGCTTTTATAAGAACTGAAATCTGTCTGTATTCATAATGTCTGATTTTAACACAATACAACTGTTTATATTTTAAGACTTTTGCCAGAGATGGTGAGACAAAAATGAAAACAAGCAAAACACTGGCTGATCCCAAGTGGTACTGAGCTACAAGCCGCCTCAATATAGACGGCCGCTTGGAGCTCATTATGGCTTGGCATCCCGTAATTGCGGAGTTGAAGCAGGCGTGGCTTCTGTGCGACCAAAAAATTGCCATATATGGTCAAGAAACTGGGCTATATAAGCACGGTAGCGGCCGCAAAATAACAGTCATCCACTTGACAAAGGCAGAAGAGTTCTCTGTCGAAAGCTCGTGGGCAATAAACCACATGACACAGCTTGTAACCCGAGAAGATTTCATTAAAATACCGGCTGTTTAAAAAATAATGTGATGAGGAAACATAATAGATGCACTCAACAAGAAGTGGTTTTATAGGTATAATCTATAATTTACAATGTATTTTTAGATTTGTATAACGTTACTGAAAGCAGACGTGCACCACAAATGATTTACTTTTTGATATATAATCTCGGTAAATAGCAGCTTGAATAATCTTCCCATTCTTCTTCATTCTGGAATCTTCCCATCGATAATCACATTTATAAGTTGCAAAAACTAAAAGATTCATAGTGCAATACAAACACTGAGGATGTCTAATTCTGTTACTTGTAAAAATAACCTACAATACTTTTCACCTGGTCACATGTAAAAAGGATAGTCACCGCATTAATAACGGTAATACGGAGAAATTATGTTCCCTTGAATACCACATGTGTAATAGGAATGCAAGAGGTCATTTTATTGTTAAAATCAATGCTCCATTTTGTCTGTAAAAGAGAAAAAACTTTTGCTCATAATGACGAAAATTAATCACGACTCGGAGCAATTTTAGATGTTGGTTTCAAATCAGAACATGGTGCAGATAGGGACACATGCAGTCCATATTATCTTTGATCTGTGGGGCACAGTATATTATAACCTAAAAAATGCAATTATAGTGTGAGATACCAACCGTGTGCAAATGTCAAAAAAATACTTACACATATATTTGCGCTCGAAAATATGAATAAATTCTCGAATATTGTTGTGTGAAACATTGAAAAATACATGAAGTACAGAACTTGTGCAGTTTAACTACATAAATAATGAATGCCAATTAAAAGTCTTGCTTGCTTATGATGAATGAAATTTTGTCAACAATTTCTACTTCCTATAAAGTTCCTATTCTGCCTGGCAATTAAAATAGTAGAAAATTAGAATAACCTTTATTATATATTTAAACTTTCTTGCGAGTATTTTGGTGCCTATTATGTACATAATATCACAAACAAACTACAAAAATGCAAGGGAATCCAGTACACATTTTTACCATTTAAAACATTATTTCCCGCATTTTACACCATTTTCATTAAATTGCGAACAATTAGTTGTAAAGAAGTGATAGATTAAAACCTGTCCCAAGATGGGGCAGTTTTCCATAAATGTTACTTTTTATTTTCCCATGAAGTATGTGTCATACTGTTATAAAATTTTAAAAGTACATTCAGCTGTATGTATGTATACTATATGTAAAATTTCCAGCAACTACAATTAGTAGTGTATAAATTATAAACTGTAACGTCATAGCAAATGCCGTAGTTTTGCTCCGTGAACTGCGGAAAAGTAGTAAGCGAGAAACTTTTTTCTTTTCATTATTTTTTATGTGGTTGTCAATAAGACAAGGTTTAACAACAATGGAAAGTCCAGTAAGGAATGTTAACAATAATATATAAAGACGAATGTTGAGCCGCCGACAAACACAAAAAGGCTCACAATTCAACCTTACTGGACTCCCAAGCCTGTCAACCCAAAGTTTGGTACAGATTCATTGATGACATCTTCATGACCTGGACTCACAGTGAAGAAGAACTCCAGAATTTCCTCTCCAACCTCAACTCCTTTGGTCCCATCAAATTCACCTGGTCCTATTCCAAATCCCATGCCACTTTCCTCGATGTCGACCTCCATCTATCCAACGGCCAACTACACACATCCGTCCACATCAAACCTACCAATACACAACAGTACCTGCATTATAACAGCTGCCATCCTTTCCACATCAAACGTTCCCTTCCGTACAGCTTAGGTCTTCGTGGCAAACAAGTCTGCTCCAGTCCTGAATCCTTGAACGAATACACCAATAATCTGATAACAGCCTTCACATCCCGCAGCTATCCTGATCTGGTACAGAAGCAAATTGCCAGAGCCACTTCCTCATCCCCCCAAATTCAGAACCTTCAACAGAACCCCAGAAGTGCTCCTCTTGTCACCGGACACTTTCCGGGACTGGAGCGGACTCTGAATGTGGCTCTCCAGCAAGGATACGACTTCCTTAAATCCTGCCCCGAAATGAGATCCATCCTTCATGACATCCTCACCACTCCTCCGAGAGTGTCTTTCCGCTGCCCACCTAACCTCCGTAACCTCCTAGTCCATCCCTATGAAATCCCCATACCACCTTCCCTACCTTCTGGCTCCTACCCTTGTAACCGCCCCCGTTGTAAAACCTGCCCCATGCACCCTTCCACCACCACTTACTCCAGTCCCGTAACCCGGAGGGTGTACACAATCAAGGGCAGAGGCACTTGCGACAGCACCCAAGTGATTTACCAACTGACATGCCTGCACTGTGAAGCGTTCTATGTGGGAATGACCAGCAACAAACTGTCCATTCGCATGAATGGTCACAGGCAGACAGTGTTTGTTGGTAATGAGGATCACCCTGTGGCTAAACACGCCTTTGGGCATGACCAGCACATCTTGGCACAGTGTTACACCGTCCGGGTTATCTGGATACTTCCCACCGACACCAATCCTTCAGAACTCCGGAGATGGGAACTAGCCCTTCAGCATATTTTCTCTACCCCATTGCCCACCTGGTCTCAACCTCTGCTAAATTCGAATTCCCACCCACCATCTTAACATCTTTGCATTGGTTCTCTGGACAGAGCCTTTGCCTCAAGTGGCACCTCTGTCTAACTTCTTTGCTTTCTACAGTATGTCTGCCTAAGTGTACTTGCGTCTGTGTAAATGTGTGGGTATGTGTGTATTTGTTTACCCTCCTTTTTTCCCCCCCAAGGTAAGTCTTTCCTGACCCGGTATTGGAATGGCTCCTTACCCACTTCCTTAAAACCCTCATCATTTCCTTTTCCCTCTCCTTCCCTTCTGCCTGACGAAGCAGCTAGGCTGTGAAAGCTTGCGTTTGTGTGTGTGTGTCTGTGTGTTTATTTGTTGCTATCACTGCCTGTGCTCCTTCGCCTGGTAAGTGGACTTCAAAATAAAAAAATAGAAAAGAGATGACTTACCAAAAGGACCAGTTCGTCGACAGAAACAAATAAAATTACACACAAACACACATACAAGCTTTCGCAG
This sequence comes from Locusta migratoria, assembly GCA_026315105.1. Taxonomy (NCBI): domain Eukaryota; kingdom Metazoa; phylum Arthropoda; class Insecta; order Orthoptera; family Acrididae; genus Locusta; species Locusta migratoria. The sequence goes on along the minus strand of CM048750.1, from coordinate 123,086,492 downwards.
CCTAGCTGCTTCGTCAGGCAGAAGGGAAGGAGAGGGAAAAGGAAATGATGAGGGTTTTAAGGGAGTGGGTAAGGAGTCATTCCAATCCCGGGACAGGAAAGACTTACCTTGGGGGGGGGGGGGGAAAGGAGGGTAAACAAATACACACACACCCACACATTTACACAGACGCAAGTACACTTAGTCAGAACTCAGTTCTACAGTATGTCTGACTAAGTGTACTGTAGAACTCAGTTCTACAGTATGTCTGACTAAGTGTACTTGCGTCTGTGTAAATGTGTGGGTGTGTGTGTATTTGTTTACCCTCCTTTTTCCCCCCAAGGTTAAGTCTTTCCTGTCCCGGGATTGGAATGACTCCTTACCCACTCCCTTAAAACCCTCATCATTTCCTTTTCCCTCTCCTTCCCTTCTGCCTGACGAAGCAGCTAGGCTGCAAAAGCTTGTATGTGTGTTTGTGTGTAATTTTATTTTATTTTATTTGTTTCTATCGGTCCTTTTGGTAAGTCATCTCTTTTCTATTTTTTTTTTATTTTTTATTTTTTTTAGTTTATCCCATCGGGAAAGTTTCCCTCTAAATATATATAGTGTCTGAAATTATGTTTAAAGTTTGTTGTAAGTTTCTAAGTACTGTCATCCTCATATAGTGTATTTATAAAGTCTCGTTGCATTCTATGGCAGTTTCTTGCAACTCCTATTGTTTATGATGTTATATCTCCTGAATCATGTGTCATATGTTATTCTTATGTTTAAAGCAATATGTGTACCAAATTTGGTTAAAATCTGTCCAGTGGTTTAGGGTGCAGCATTGTCGCTTGACACAACAGTTTTTTGCGCATCTCATTATTTATGACATCATATCTCTTGAACTATGTTTAGTGTATGATACTTACACTTACAGCATCCGTCCCCTTGGACAGAAGCTTAAGTGTACAAAATTTCATAAATATTGGAACAAAACTGTAGATTTATATGCAATGCGTACACACAGAAAAACACACCTACCCTTAAAAGAAATTTGTATGAATCATTTCGATATATACATGTTGTTTAGATGGTCTAAAAGATAAGAAACTTTCTTCACTGTAATACAAAATGTTTCATTTTGATGAAATAAAAAATAATGAAAGGAAAGGATTACCTAATTTTTTTTTCATATCATCACATGGATATTAGTAGTGCTGCTTTTCTCAGCGTAAGAGACCATATGTGCTTTCTCATTGATGAAATCTTTTTAAGCTTTTGATTTTATATACACAAAGAGGTTTCAACATATGCCTTCCACATTTATTAGTGGCAAAGAGGAGAATTTTCCAGTCTTCATACCTTTTTAATCTAATTTCCTGTTGCTTTTAGAGCTTTGGTTGTAAGGCATAAATAATAAAGCACTGTTTCTTCAAAATTATAAATCTGATAATCATTTAATTTTTGTCCACCCTTACTTTGCGTGCAGTTTCAGGAAACTGTGAAACAGATTCATTGTTGCAACAACTTGAGTCCTCCTCAATGGTTGTTGTTGTTATGGTCTTCAGTCCGGAGACTGGTTTGATACAGCTCTCCTCCCTACTCTATCCTGAGCAAGCCTTTTCATCTCCTCATAAGAACGGCAACCCACATCCACTTGAATCTGCTTACTATACGCGTCTCTTGGCCTCCCTCTGCGATTTTTACCCCCACACTTCCCTCCAATGCTAAATTTACGATTCCTCGATGTCTAAGAATGTGTCCTACCAAGCGATCCCTTCTTTTAGTTAGGGTATGCCAAAAATTCCTTTTCTCACCAATTCTGTTCAGTACCTCTTCATTAGTTATGTGATCTACCCACCTAATCTTCAGCATTCTTCTGTAACACCACATTTCAAAAGCCTCTATTCTCTTCCTGTCTGCACTGCTTATCGTCCATGTTTCACTCCCGTACAAGGCAACACTCCACACAAATGCCTTCAGAAAAGACTTCCTTACATTGAAATTAATATTCGATGTTGGCAAATTTCTCTTTTTCAAAAATGCTTTTCTTCCCATTGCCATTCTGAATTTTACATCCTCTGTACTGCGACCATCGCATGTTATTTTACTACCCAAGTAACAAAACTCATCTACCACCTTCATTGTTTCGTTACCTAATCTGATTCCTTCAGCATCGCCTGATTTTCTAAGACCGCATTCCATTATTTTTGTTTTGCTCTTGTTAATGTTCATTTTGTACGCTCTCTTCAACACACTGTCCGTTCCATTCAACTGCTCTTCTAGGTCGTTCGCTGTCTCTGACAGAATTACAATGTCATCAGCAAAACGCAATGTTTTTATTTCTTCCCCCTGAATTTTAATCCCTATTCCAAAATTATCCTTGCTTTCCTTCATCGCCTGATCAATGTACAAATTGAATAACATCGTAGAAAGGCTACAACCCTGTCTTACTCCCTTCCCAACTGATGCTTCCCTTTCATGCCCTTCGAGTCTAATAACTGCAGTCTGGCTTTTGTACAAGTTGTAGATAACTCTCCTTTCCCTGTATTTTATCCCTGCTGACTTCAAAATTTGAAAGAGTGTAGTCCAGTCAACATTGTCAAACGCTTTCTCCAAATCTACAAAGGCTAAAAATGTAGGTTTGCCTTTTCTTAATCTATCTTCTAAGATAAGACGTAAGGTAAGTATTGCCTCCCGGGTTCCTACGTTCCTCCTGAATCCAAACTGATCTTCCCCTAGGTCAGCTTCTACCAGGTTTTCCATTCTCCTGTAGATAATTCGTGTTAAAATTTTGCAACCATGACTTATCAAACTGATGGTTCTGTAATTTTCACACCTGTCTGCGCCTGATTTCTTTGGAATGGTGATTATTACATTTTTCTTAAAGTCTGGGGGTATTTCGCCTGTCTCATACATCCTACACACCAGTTCAAATAGTTTTGTCATGGCTGGCTCTCCCAGAGACTTTAGTAGCTCTGAGGGTTTGTCATCTACTCCTGGGGCCTTGTTCTGACCTAGGTCTTTCAGGGCTCTGTCAAATTCATCTCTCAGTATAATATCTCCTATTTCATCTTGATCTACTTCCTCTTCCCTTCCTACAACATCGTCTCTAAGTTCATTTCCTTTGTAGAGCTGCTCTATGTACTCTTTCCACCTTTCAGCCTTCCCTTCTTTGCTGAGAACTGGTTTCCCATCTGAGTTCTTGATATTCGTAGAATTGCTTTTCTTGTCCCCAAATGTCTCTTTGATTTTCCTGTAGGCGGTATCTACTTTTCCCCTTCTTATACATTCTTCTTCAGATTTGCATTTGGCTTCTAGCCACTCCTGCTTAGCCATTTTGCACTTCCTATCAATCTCATTTCTTAGTCGTCTGTACTCCATTTTGCCTGTTTCATTTACTGCATTTTTATATTTTCTCCTTTCATCAATTAAATTTAGTATTTCCTGTGTTATCCAAGGATTTTTTGTAGGTCTTGCCTTTCTACCTATTTTGTCCTCTGCTGCCTTCACTATTTCATCTCTCAGTGCTACCCATTCCTCTGCTACTGTTTTATTTCCCCCTGTTTCTGTCAATTGATGCCTAAATCTCCCTCTGAAATTCTCCAGAACTTCCCGTTCCTTCAATTTATCTAGGTCCCATCTCCTTATTTTCCTACCTTGCTGCAGTTTTTTCAGTTTCAGCCTACAGTTCATGACTAACAAGTTATGGTCAGAGTCTATATCTGCCTCGGGGTATGTCTTGCAGTTTATAACCTGGTTCCGGAATCTATGTTTTACCATTATAAAATCTATCTGATACCTTCCGGTGTCTCCTGTTCTCCTCCAAGTATACAACCTTCTTTTGTGATTCTTAAACCACGTGTTTGTTATGATTAAATTATGTTCCGTGCAAAATTCTACCAGGCGGCTTCCTCTTTCATTCCTTCTGCCCAGTCCATATTCACCTACTATTTTTCCTTCTCTTCCTTTTCCTACTACCGAATTCCAGTCTCCCATTACAATTAAGTTTTCCTCTCCCTTAACTGCCTGAATAATTTCCTTTAGCTCCTCATATATTTCTTTGATCTCCTCATCATCGGCAGAGCTAGTTGGCATATAAACCTGTACTACTGTTGTCGGGGTTGGCTTCGTATCTATCTTGACAATGATAATGTGATCACTGTGCTGCTGATAGTAGTTTACCCGCATTCTTATTTTCTTATTCATTATCAGTCCTACTCCTGTGATACCCCCAATTGATTTTGTATTTATAATCCTGTACTCACCTGACCAGAAATCCTGTTCATCCTGCCACCGAACTTCACTAATCCCCATTATATCTAACTTCAACCTATCCATTTCCCTTTTTAAATTTTCTAATTTTCCTACCCGATTAAGGGATCTAACATTCCATGCTCCGACCCGTAGAATGCCAGTATTGTTTCCTGATGATAACATCCTCCTGAGTAGTCCCCGCCCGGAGATCCGAATGGGGGACTATTTTACCTCCGGAATATTTTACCCGAGAGGATGCCATCATCATATGTTCATACAGTAGAGCTGCATGTCCTCGGGAAAAGTAACGGCTGTAGTTTCCCCTTGCTTTCAGCCGTTCGCAGTAACCGTGTGGCAAAGCCACATTAGCTGATGTTACAAGGCCAGCTCAGTCAATCATCCAGACTGTTGCCCCTTTAACTACTAAAAAGGCTGCTGTCCCTCTTCAGGAACCACACGTTTGTTTGGCCTCTCCACAGATACCCCTCCGTTGTGGTTGCACCTACGGTACGGCTATCTGCATCGTTGAGGCACGCAAGCCACCCCACCTCGGCAATGTCTGTGGTTCATGGGGGTGGTAATTTGGCAAATTTCATGGTGACCTTTCTGTCTTGAAAACCATCCATTGGAAGCCATAAAATCCTTGTCAGCATTTTTCATCTTGGGGTTTAATATATAGTCATGTAGTGGCAAATCTTCATTTTGTTTTTTTAAAAAACACCCATAAAGGCATTCATTATGTCTGCCCCCCCCCCCCTCTAGTTTAATACTTTTTTTCTGTCCATTCCCAAACTATTTTCAGTTTGTATTGTAGGTTTGTTCTCTTCCTTTATCTATTCCCTGATTGTTCCTTCATGTAAGCCATTTCTATCGCTTTGCCGTTCTTCCACACAATCAATAATTCTTAGTTTAACCATAGCGCTTAGAAGGTAAAGTTCTGTCACTTCTGTTTTCGTCGTATCTTCTGTAATTGTAGTTGCTGCGCTCTCCGACAGATTCCACAACGATCGCTAGTGGCTGGCTGAAGTAGATTTCCAACAGTGCGCCTCGTAAGATACGTTTAGAATTGTTGTTGTGTGTAGCAGTGTTTCGTGATGTTAAATAATTTTCTATCATAAAATTGCGGTGGAATAATATTTACACATTTTTATGCATTTACTGATAATTTGTGTGGTGTACTGAATTATTGCCATCGGAAAAAGAAAACTGTGTTTGTGAATTATGCCGTGCTGTTTCATTCTTGGGTGTCAATCTGGATACGACAAGTCATCTGCAGTAGGTAGGCACTTTTTTAGACCACCAAAGAGCGCCAGTGATTTTGCTAAATGGGCTAAAGTTATTCCGAGAAGGACTTTCAATTAACAAGTAAATCATACTTATGTGACAGACATTTCGCTGATGATTTGCTTCTTAAAACTGACTCCTTCGTTATAGAAGGAAACAGGGTCGAAATACCGAGAATGAGATGGAAGTTAAAGCCAGGTTCAGTGCCTCATATTTTTCTAAAACTTGCCAAGCTATTTATCAATTCACTTGACACCACGCAGATCTCCTCCAAAGAGAGTAGTGAAGTAAACAGTCCCCTCGTGTACCGAGACATCAGCGATTTGTACACCAGTTGCAGTACCTAGTGCTTCCCATGTAGCAGATAGGAGGCTGATGCAAGAAAAATTATCGACAGTCTCAAACGGAAAGCATAGCGTCTAGATGCGCTATGCGGAAAGTAAAAAATCTGAAAAGACTGCTAGTGAGAACACACAATCAGCTATTGAAAGAGAGCGAGAGAGTAATTTTGTTGGAAAAAAAAAGTTTCTACCGATAAACAATCATAGTCATGTGCATGTAGTGCTTCGAATTTCCTGAGCAAAAAACAAAAGTTGGTCATAGACACTATGCTTAGGAAGTGCCAAACAATCCCAACCAGCATGCGATATAATCATGAGTTTATTTTGGAAAGCTTGCTTCTCAAACTTAAATCACCTAAGGGCTACAAGCATTGTCAAAGGCACAACTTACTTCCTCTGCCTTCAGAAGATCATTTGAGAAAGCATCGTCGGTGTATTTTATTTGCTTATTATGCATGACCCGATATTCGTAATTGCCTTAAAGGAGGTTAATGTTTTATATTTTCAATGCAGATGGCATAATTTCCTTATCTTGTCTTAGTCTTGTCAAATACAGCGTTTTAAAATTGTGTAAGATCCGAATAATGCATACGGAAACTTTCCTCTCCCAACACTTAGCGAGAGTGGAGCCACATAGCGGCAGGCCCACGTAAACTTCTTCTTCTAGATGCTATGGTTTAACTATCGTAGGAAAGGCTTTCCATTAATGTGACCTCATAACAAGCACTCATAAATCAAGAAAATGATAGTTGTGCTCATTTTGATTATTGCCACTGTTTCATTGCAAGCACAGTGTTAAGTGTGAGACGTGTAATTAAAGCTTGTGCCTTGCAACAACCCTGACATGTTTTGTAAGACAGACAAAATCAGGAGTTAAATTATATGTGTCTATTTTGCTTAGAGTTTGGAAGTTGCACCAGTAAATGATATTGCAAAATGTAATAAGATTTTAAAAGTTTATAAAATATACTGAGAGTAAAAAAAATTGTTTATAAATGATATTTTATTTTTGGAATGTACTTTATAGCACACTATAACCAAATCTGCAGTATATGTATTGAATTTATACAACAGCTAAAACTATAACATTTGTAGATTTCATACTATATGTTGCAATTGTTTTCTTGAATTCAGGAAGAAGACTAGATGTTGCTGTACAGGTTGCTGATCTTGAGAATTGCAGCTGGGAAAGTGATAGAACATTTGTAGTTGAACTGGATGGTGGAAGAAGAGCAAGTCAAAGATTGAAAGTAAGTCTCCTAATTCTGATTTTTGTTTGAAACTTGGTATACACTTTGGCAAAATTACTATCACTACTAGTTAGCTTGCATGGGGGTTTAGCTCTGAACTGAGTAAGAGTCAGGCATAACCCTATGTGAGACACTGGGATGGGGACTCTCAACCCAAATACAGCGCATCCGAATGGCTGATAAGGGAAACTCTTGTAGATATGCAGGACAGGTGTGAATAAGTTTTAGCTAAATAAGCACCCACAGATCAACTGAGATGAGTAGAAAATGGTCAGTGGTTTTGATGGAAGAAGATGACACTTGTCTCAATGGCAGAGAGAGAGAGAGAGGGCGGAAGAACGGAAACTGAAATCCACTTCCCCTCTGACTTAGATCAAGTAGCAAAGTGGTCAGCATCTGTTTACCTAGTAGGTACGACTGCACACCTTATAACCAGGACCTAACAGTCCCTCGTCCTAAACTCCATAATTACAATTAATTATGATTATTGAGAGTAACAACAGAAATTCCCCATGTGGTGACCAATCTATCTGTCAACAGACGGTAACTAGGTCTTCGGATTCTGGGGGATTTGGGCTACCACTATCACATAGAAAGTCAGAATTCTCTGACAAATTACTATCAAAGACACCCACTTACATTAGAACCTTCAACATCAACACCTTATGACAACCAAGTGTACTACACATCTTAACATAAAAATTAGATTCACAAAAGATACAGAGACTAGTTTTTAGAGAAAAATGCTTTACAGATGAAAACACACTAGACTATGGTAATATTGTATCTTCGAAGGTTAAACAGACAAAAAATAGGAAGAGGTGGCACCCCACTCCTTAGTATTGCATATGTCATTCACAAGAGCAGAGTTGATTGGGTTTAAGAAGTCAGCCCCATTAGTAGTAGACTAATGACAATATGTGAACAAAAAATACACACTAATTAAAGTATTGCCCCCATGAACATTGAAAGTAAGTAAGATCTGCAGAAGGTTGAACAGTTCTGGTCCAAACTCAAGAAAATAATAGCTTCAGCCCCCAAAGAAGACACAAAGATATTAATAGATCACTTCAGTGTACAGATTGACAGTGAAAAGAAATACCAAAAGACCATAGGTAAATTCCTGACCCATAAATTCACCAAAAGGAATGGCACGAGACTCATTGAACTGTACCAACAGAACAACCTGAAAATAATGTCCACCTCCCTGAGGAAACATCCTCGAAGACTTGGAGATCTCGTATACGGTCTCTCAGAAAATATCAGATTGATCATGTGGCTATCACACACCCTTCACAGAAAGAAATTACTGATATGCAAGTCTAAAGGCAGTCAACATTGCATTGACTCTGATTGCTGTCTAGTGTGGATCAAAGTGAAAATTACTCTGGAAAGAAGCCATCACAAGAAAACTCATCTTCAGAAATGTGATACCAAAAAGATCAAGGAAAGCAGCATAAAAGAAGAATGGGAAAAGTAAAAGGTACCTGGTATTTGTTTCATAATAAGATCATTAAAGGGATTCAAATAAGCAATACCACTGAAGAAGAATACGAAACAACCATGATGGGACTCCGCATATGAAGAAGCACTGGAAGAATGAAAGTGTGCTTTCCAGAAATACAGCTTTTAGAAGTCACTTGAGACTCAACAACAGTATCATCATTAATTAAAACTTCCGGGCTAAGTCGCCATGGTCTATTAATAAAACTTCTTACTCCCGACTTTTCGTTGCCTACTGCGGGCAACATCTTCAAGGGTGAGTCGACGACTGCCTAGGTTTGAAATTAGATAAGATTTGGCGGTCAACTTTGAACCAAAAATATGACAATCGATTACCTGTAATCGAGCGACATGACGTTGGTCAAAGATAACTTCATAGTCGGCAGCACGTGACAAGTGATGGCGCCATCTATATAAGCAGGACCTCCAGCGTCTAGTAGGCAGTTGTCGACTCACCCTTGAAGATGTTGCAGTAGGCAACGAAATGTCGAGAGTAAGAAGTTTTATTGATGAACCACGGCAACTTAGCCCGGAAGTTTTAATTAATGAAGACGCTGGCCGTGAAAGCCTACATTCTGTGGACAGTATCATCAGACCAAATAAGCCTCAAAAATTATCAGACAAACAAAGACCAATTGGACTCTATAGAATGTCCTTCAATATCATAGTGCATAAGATTTCTACTGGATGTCTGCAGGGAGGATTTGAAGATACACCTCTCAGAACTTATATTTCTGAAAACTAGATGGCAAACTTATGCTGACCAACTTGTGATAATTGTAGGGAGATGGCTCTATACTTCTCAGAGCTACTCAATTGCCAGGAGTTGACATATGATAGCCTATAGAAACTTCCATGCAGGTAAATCCAGAATCTCCACCATCTACCAAAGAAGAAATTCATACATACAATTTCAGACTCAAGATAACAGGGCATTTGGAGATTATGGAATAGTAGAACAACTATTGAAGAACATAGGCCCAGATACACTTAAGAAGCTCTCATAAATCATTAGAGACTTCTGGAAAATGGAAAAGCTACCTGAAAAATGGAAATGTGCACATATCCATCCATTACACAAGAAAGGTTACAGAACATATGTCAATAACTACAGAGAGATTTCTCTCATTGAAGTCATTCACAAGATTCTATTCAAATGTATTTTTCAAAGAACAGCTTGAACACAAAATTAGTGGCTATCAAGCACGTTTCTGATGGGTTCTTGTATTGGACAGATTTTCAACTTGAAGATGATATTGAAATACAAAGCAACCAGAAGCTCTTCACTCATCAAGGAAACAATCATGGACACCAAGTCCAAAATGAAATTCATGTGTGAATTGTCAGACTGTGGACAGAATGCGAATGTGATGCTCGAACTTCCCCACAAGTGGACTCAAAAGACTTGTCAGGTGTTTGGCAAGTTCATATGTTGCAGCTTCTATGTTGGAAACTATTGGACGCAGAGGGATGTTGTCCTTATGGACCTTTGGCAGCCCATACAAACGCTGCAGTGCCACTGGTCATGGTCGAAGTTTCTTGACAGTTTTTGTGTCGAAAGTACTGCAAAGAAGTTCTGGAGACAACATTCAGAAGAAACTGATACAACCCCAAACAAATATGACGGGCTTTGAAAGAGACCGCACCAAGGGAAGAACAAGAAGAGAAAGAAGAATTTAGATCATTGGCATGCAATCCGTTTGTCAGAAACACTTTGGGGAAAATCGGCAGGATTCTGGAGAGACATAAAGTAAAGTGTGTTTTTCAACCCCATGCAAAAACTTTGACTCTCCTAGGCTCTGTGAAAGATGTGTTAGGCCTACGAAAACTGGGTGTTTACCAAATTCTCTGCCAGTGTGGCAAATCATACATTGGTGAAACAGTCTGCATGGTAGAAGAAAGGTGCCGCGGTGAACACAAGCACCATACATAACTATGCCAGACTAACAAATCAGCCATGGCCGACCATTGTATAAAGACTGGACACACCATGGAGTATGAAAACCCCAAAGTACTCAGGCACTCCTCCTCCTTCAGGGATTGTGTTACTAAAGAGGCCATTGAAATACGACTGCAGGATGGTCTAATCAATAAAGATAGTGGCCTTCAACTCAGGCAGGCTTGGAATCCTACACTGAGCATGGAGAAGGAAAAACGTTCCCCCAGACTGAGGTCCGCGCCCGACGACGGCAGCACAGAGACTGCAGGCCAGAGATCGGACCTGGGCGCCGCTTCCCCCACCACTACCAAGAGCCACCTCGGTGGCTGCACCAAAGGTGTCACGAGAGGAGTGGTGGAGGGGGTAACGGTGAGCTTATATAGGGCCCCGAGAGGTGCAGCACAGCTTTCATCAGGTACCACCTGAAGATGGCAACGTGTACAATTGCTGAAATATCATGGAAGAACTGAAGCCAGTACTCAGTGGACACAAATATAGACTCCCATCTTCAGTGGTAACTGTAAAACTGAAGAACATACATTGGATAGAAGAAGAAGGGAAAAAAAGCCACAGATAGGAACATCAGACTTACTAGGCAGGAATCTTTACAGTCAGAAGATAAATAGATGGATAGTAAAGCCAGAGAATGAAGTCACTGAAAGGTCAGGGATCAAGTGCTCAGAGGAATGGAAGAAAGTACATAGTAAAAGAATGAAAGCTGTATGGCTATTAGAAAGGCAAATCATAAATGTACTGTGTGATCCTACAGGATCCATATGCACATAATAATAATATATTTATCTTTACATCATTAAATTATTGATTTCAGAGTCATTAGATTTGTTTCAAAGCATTTTAATGACAGTGATGTTGGCTTTTCAATCTTTAGTGGGAGTTTTCAACAAAATTACGAGGAAAGGTTAGTACGTTATTTGCAAAATTCTGAATGACAGTAGAGATAGTCTGCTGCTACATACTTTAAAGTTTTCACATACAACAACAATTATATCATTGATTATAATGCTGCAAAAAATGAAATAATAGTCAGTGATAATAATGGGGCTACAAATTTTACAGACAAGTACACTGACAAGACGAAACATCATGACTGCCTCCTTAATAGGATGTTGATCCATCCAGTGGTGCCGGCCGCGGTGGCCGAGGTGACTGAGGCGCTCCAGTCACGGTCAGCACGGCCACTACGGTCGGGGGTTCGAATCCCCCCTCGGGCATGGATATTTGTGCCGTCCTAGTTCGTAAGTAGTTCATAAGTAGTTTGTAAGTTTAGGGACTGATGACCCCGTAGTTAAGTCCCATAAGCTTAACAAACATTTATACATCCAGTGGTTCTGCATGGCATGGATTTAATAAATCATTTCTGAAGTTTGTGGAATTAGAGGGCTATGCATAAGTCTTGCAGTTCATGGCAATAATGGGCTGGTGATTTGTGTATACAGAACTGGCACTCAGTAGCATCCCAGACTGGTTTCATCAGATTCAAATATGACAAATTTGATGGTCAAAACATTAACAGGAGTCCACTGTTGTGCACATTTCTGGCTTCTTTACATGTATAGATGTATAGTTATGGTGTCTGTAAGATTCCATTATCAAAGGATGCAGGTGGTCCATAACAATGTTCACATAGTCCCCAGCAGCCATAGTGAGTTTGATTACTTCCATGGAGGCCAAGGTGAATATCTCATCTGAGAAAACTGATCCCTAGTGGTTTGCATGATGTTTGCCTAGATGACATATCTGGGCATGAACACCAACTCATTGTGACAAAAAAATTCAACAATATTTTTGAAGAGGATAGGTTGCTTACTCATCACAGAGATGCTCGACGAGCCACAGAAGGGCACAAATAATAGAATACAACTTGAGAGCTTTTGGTCATTAAGGCCTTCGGTTACACACACACACACACACACACAAAACTAGAGATGGGCAAAACCGATCTTTTCAGAGATCGGATCAGAAGTAGTCATTCACTGGGATGAACTAGTTCTTTTTCATGGTTCACCAACTCACAACAGATAAAAAACGTAAAACGATGTCACATTGCGTTTTTGTCACTATACTTTTATCTGATTTGGCCATATTGTGAAAGAAGAAAGAAGAGTGATAATTTTATTGTAAGTCAGTAGTTTCGAGAATTAAAATTTGTTAGTTACACCTACATTAAAAATTAAACATGTTATAACAGAATTTAAATATTTTTGCAGGTGAAATTATTGGAAAAAGAAAAACAATTTTTTTTATATACTTTCATTTAAAAAATACAATATTTTGTAGAATGAAAATATTAGTTCCGTATTTACACAGTGAGTAGTTTAAGAGAGTTGAATGAAACGTGATATATCGCGAGAGTTCCGGGCAAAACGTGGCAATGCCGCAGCGGAATAGCCGTGCGCAATAATGTCGTGTTGTACGTGAGCGACAAAAGCGAGCGACAGCGCGCGATATTCAGCGATGCGACACGGCAGCTACAAGCAGCGACATTCGGCGACACGGCCGGGTGTCTTAAGTGAGCGCGACAGATTCTCGCTACAAGATGGCCGCTAGAACCCATCACTTGTAATCTAAAAACTAAAGGCTGGCACCCATAAACAGTAAAATAATGTTAGCTCCAGAGTAAGCACTAAAGTTTTATTTAATTTCGAAAATAAGGCGTCAAAAGAGTAATGTCCATTAAATTTACAAAGCGAGGAATATTCGTGGACTATTTCATTCGTAACTTCAAGTACGAAAAAAAATACTGTGGAAAATCTCCAGCCAAATTCTTCAAAATACGACGACGCATACAGATACTTTCGACTATGTGGTCAATGAGTTTTTCTTTTGTGAGTAGAAACCATCAACAATTGATTAAGTTCGAAGAGAGTCTTAGCTAAAGAAATAATTAGGTAAATAACTGCGATGATACTCTTACAGTCGGCGTAGTACAAGGGTAGCGTTCTGGGCTCCTATATTCTAACTTTTGCAGTTGCTGGTAAGATTTCCGTTCCACCTTATATTTTTAGTTTCTGTAACTACAACCCTTTCGCCTGTTATTTGTGCAAAGTTTTATATATTCTCTTTACAGAGCAATGTGAATTATTTTTTTAAGTGCTTCCCAATATAGTTTATTTTTAATTGCAAACACACACCTACTGTACAAAACACATTAATTTCGTAATGAAACATTATAGCAAGATATTTTACTCTGAAACGTAATTATAGACATCTCGTTTGACATCCTAGTGTTCTCTCTCTCTCAGAAAACAAGTTTGTTGCTACTGTCAAAGATTTGACACCAGCAGCAAAAATTTCAAATGGACACATTCCCGAAACTGAATGGTTTCAGATATAGAAAACATTAATGCACATTATTATTCGATTATATAGTCATTGTTTTCAACGTGCCAAAATAATGTAGATGCATAAAAGACGCATAATTTGTTACAGGACACTCGTCTATCAAGTCAAACTGCGTGATATGGGCTTACAAAATTTAAGCAACAGAATGCACATTGCACAAGACTTTGTCATTCTTGCTCCCTTCATGCAAACTACAAGTGTTCGAGAAAAAGGGAGTAGGATCTTTTTCGCAGAAATTTTATATAGTTTAATTTTGTACTGTAACGCGTTTTTGCTACCGACTGCAGATTTCCTGTTATTAAGAAAAAACATGTAACATTAAACAAAAACGTTTCATCTCGAGTACTATTCGAAATAGGAATATGACGGTTTCTGTTGCTTCAGATGATCGTTTCTGTAAGTGAGCTGCAAGCTTTATCAGAGCACAGGAGTCGAGAGAACAGAGAAATGCGCGGAGTCGCTTTGTTCGGCACCATGCGGTTCGCCAGAGGAGTGGGGGGAATAATGAGCAGCGCGCCACACGGGCGGCTCCGCAAGCGAGCGGAGTCGGGAGAGTGGTGGGGAGAGGTGAACCGGTGAACCAGCTAACTCACCGACTCAGTTGGCGGTCGGATCGCCTCGATCGCCAGAGTCTTGCGGAGCAGCGAGTCAGCGGTAGTGGGGAGCTGCGCGCTCACTGAACCATGCTGCTTGCGCTACTCACCGATTCTCGACTCGCAGCGCAAAGGCGCTGCACGTGTTAAGGGGCTCATTTTTAGTGTTTTATACTTGCACATGGTCTATAGCACATTTATTTTGTAGCTTAGGAAACTTCTGAAGCATGTGGCAAGGGGTTTAGGAAACTTCTGAAGCATGTGGCAAGGGGTGCTTATGCAGCTCATTGCTGTCACCAGAGGGACTTTTCGGATCAGATGAACTACCACTCTTTTTTTGGATTCATCCATCACTCACTCCTTAGAAGGATCTGGCTCTTTGAATCAGTTCAGGAGCAGATTGCCCATCTCTACACAAAACTGTCTGCAGCCACTGTGGCCAGTCTCATCTGATCAGGCAATGTATTTCCATTGAACTATCCATGTTACCAACATGCACTAAACGGCGTGCACATTACCAATATTCATCACTGAAGAGGGGGAGTGACCCACATTCTGTGATAAAGCTAGGATGTTCAACATTGCCCTATAATCTTTTAGCCACTTTCAATAGTTTGTCTTAACAGTAGCATGTGAACAGCTAACCAGTTCATCATTTGTGAATTTCCTGTTCCCATGTGCTGGGCCATAACAATCTACTGTTTGTTAAACATGTCAGTAGATTTCATAATATCATCGTTAGAATGAGTCACTTTTTTTCTGTACTGTGCTGATATAATTTCCTTGCTGTATCACATCCTGTTGTTGCCACCGGGTGGCATTCAGTCTGAGAGTATAGTGGTTAATAAATCAGTATATCTAAAACTCTTAAATAAAAAAAAAAATTAAATTAAAATATCTACCTGTTGATCACTACAGATTTTGCACCACCTTCCAATATGTCAGCTACTTTTAGTTTTATTAAAACACCAAAGACAAAGTAAAAGGAAACCATCATATAATTTGTTAAAATAGGAACACTTCAGACACAACTGTCAGAAACAACCAGGGGATACACTACATTCCACAATTCATATTTCTAAAATCATGATGAATTATGTTTCTTCCAAGGTCTGATGTTCTTCCTCTTATTGTCTTTATACAAGTATTCCATTTTCTATAACATTTTGTGTTAATTATGTTTTATGTTGACAGTAATAAAGGCTAGATAGCAACTCACTGTAGAGATGATGGCTGAGCTGCAGACAGGCACGGAAAATAGACAATCACATTCTCGCTATCACTCGGACATAATTCAAGCGCACAGGGCCACCATTTCTGGCTGCTCCAGCTACAACATTCCAACCTGTATTTTCCATTGTTATGTTTTATATTTTTAGTTTATTGCATCCTGTTTTTGTCTCTATGTTGTAATTGTAAATTCATTTGCAATGTATTCCTAGTATTTGATTCATATTGTAGACCATGCAAAATTATGCAGCAATTGGTCTAAATTGCCAAGTTCCTTGTTTTGCCATTGAGAGTTGTAATTCACTACCAGAAGTTAAAAGTATTGTAATCTCTTCAGCAAAATAATGTTTTATACAGATTCCAACTATAAATGGTTGCCCAACACCAGAAAGCGGTTCATCTTCTGCAGAATCAACCACTCGACCTACTCAGAAATTAAAAGGTGCAGTAGAGTCTGATCACCTGTATACCCAACAGCACAGAGATTGTTCATCTAATGAGGTTAGTGTACTATGAATTGTTTACTTAATTTTAAATATTTGATACAATGTGCCCATCTGCCATTAAGGCCATCACTATCAAGGTAACTTAAACATGTTCTGATCCACACAAGAACACTTATTTCTCATAACTCACACAGACATCATCACTTTCTTTTATATTTATTGTCTGCAGTATTTGTAATTTAGCCTTCTACAGTGCTTTAAATTTACTCCCTAAGTTATTGTTAGTGTTATGGCTCCCTCTGGCCCCCTCCATCAAATACATTTCTCATCTATGTGGAGCACTTCCATCTCCCCAAGCCTATTTCAGAGTTCTCCATTTTCCAAATTATTGTGCCGGGCAAAAGTGTTAATCATGCCAATTACCAAACATCAAAACAGAAAAGGTTTTAACAACTATTGAGATGTCGCTTTCATTAGCATTGTGGGGGGAAAATTCTCGGGTATTGTGGAAAGGAGAGTGCAAGTATTACTTGAAGACAAGTTGTATGAAAATCAGTGTGGGTTTAGGCCTCTTAGAGGCTGTCAGGACCAGATCTTTAGCTTACGGCAAATAATTGAGAAGTGCTATGAGTGGAACAGGGACTTCTGTCTATGTTTTATAGATCTGGAAAAGGCTGATGACCGTGTTCCTATTGTCAGTTCTAAAAGATTATGGAATATGAGGCAAACTTCTGTATGCAATTAAAGGTCTTTACTTATACTGTCAGGCAGCAGTAAGACGGAAAATGAAGTTCACGATTTAGGGTAGTTCCAAGGGTAGGACAAGGCTGTAACGTGTCACCACTGTTGTTCATACTATTCATTCATCATATGTTGAAAACAGTAGACTGGCAGGGTTGGATTAAGGAAGGTGAAAACAAACTAAGCAGTCTCGCATATGCAGATGACTTACTTGTGATGGCAGATTTGATTGAAATGTTGCAATCTAATATTTCAGAGCTTGATCAGAGGTGTAAGGCTTATGATATGAAGCTCAGCATCTCCAAAACAAAAGTCATGTTTGTGGAAAAGAGATTTAAACAGATTGAGTGGCAAATAGGAGTAACAAAGTTAGAACAGGTAAGATTGCTTCAAGTACCTAAGATGTATTTTCACACAGTGGCAACATAGTGAAAGAACTTGAATCAAGGTGTAGCAGAGCTAATGCAGTGAGTGCTCAGCTAAGTTCTACTCTATTCTGCAAGAAGGAAGTCAGTACCAAGACTAAGTTAGCGGTGCACCGCTCTATCTTTAGACCAACTTTGCTATATGGGAGTGAAGCTGGGTGGATATATGTTACCTTATTCATAAGGTTGAGGTTACAGATATGAAAGTAGCAAGAATGATTGCAGGTACTAATTGGTGGGAGCAATGATAGGAGGGTGTCCATAATGAGGAAATCAAAGAAAAACTGGGAATGAACACCGCAGATGAAGCAGTTAGAGGCTGAGATGGTGGGGCCATGTTACATGCATGGGAGAAGCAAGGTTACCCAAGAGACTCATCGGCTTGGCAATGAAGGTTAAGAGGAGTTCAGGTAGACCAAGGACGAAGTACTTAGATTAGGCGAAGAATGATTCTGAAGTAATAGGTGACAAGGCATCAATGTTAGGACTGAATAGGGATCATGGAGGAATTTTATTAGGGGGAATATGCTCCAGACTGAACACTGAAAAGCATAATCATCTCTGATGATGATGAATATATTAGACCTATGTGTTGCTGTATATTGATTGTTGTTTTATAGTAGTTTCTTGTACATTTTTTCTACCCTCTTCCCTACTTTGTTTCATAATTATTTAATGGGTCATTATAATTTCTTAGTTTTATAAATAATCTTTTTAGATACCTTATTCTAAGTCATTTATCATTGTTTAACCATTCTGTTCAGTGATCTCTCTTACTATACTCTGCCACATTTTGTCATGGATGGAACATGTTTATAGTGTTTGTATCTTATTTTTGTGATTATAACTTTTTCAGCTTCTGTTTATAATTTTCCTCAATAGTGTTAAAAGTGCTGTTCAATAAAGAATCATCTTTGATTTTTGACAACATATGTTTACTCATCCTCATAATTGTGAGGGTGCTTTTCAAAATAATTCCCCATGAATTTGTTGCACTTGTCCCAGGATTTCTTCCAGTCTTCAAATACATGCTGGAAACCATTTTTTGAGAGGTCCTTCAAAATTGCCTCTGCAGCCTTTACCACTGCTTCTGATGATGCACATAATGCCTCCCATGAAGGTGCTTCTTCAAGTTAGGGAATAGGAGAAATCCGGACTATAGAAAGGGGTAGGGATGCACTTCTCGTTGAGCTTTGCAAGATATTCAGCCACAATATTGGCAATATGCGGACACAGATTATCGAGGTGCAGCAGCCAGCCTGCTTCACAGAAATTTGATCTTTTGCACCTGATATGAAACTGTATTGTTTTCAGGATAACCCTGAGTATTGTCCAGTTAATGAAGTGTGTGCAGGTACAACATGCTGATAAACCATTCCATGAATATCAAATAATGAAATGACTTTCTCACAGAAGTAACCAATTTTGCTTGTTTGGGGGTTGTTGATAGAGATTTCCACGCTGAGCTTTGCTTTTGTTCTCAAGATCAAAATTATGTAACCAGGTTTCATCAGCAGTGATTACATTTGAAAGAAACTCTGGACCTTCCTCTAACATAAACTTTAAATGCATGCAGACCTGCATGTGAATGTCCTTTTGTTAGGCAATCATCAGTCTTGTAAGTCATTGTGTAGAAACATGTCTCATCCAACGTGTGGGTGGCACCCAGTGAAATATTCATTATTTCAGAAAGTGATCTTAGTGTAATTCGTTGATCCTCTTGCACAATGCCAGCAAGAGGATTGTTGATGTTTTCTCCCGTAAGAAGTAATTGGAGCACCTGGTACACCTTTCTTTCAATTGATTCTCCCCCCTCTCTAAACATTTTAAACCAGCTTTGAGCTGTGCTGTAGGGAAGAACAAACTCTCCTTATACCTCCTAAAATATTTTATAGGCCTCAGCTGAAGATTTCTTGAGACAAAACCAGAATTTCAAGGCCATGTATTGTTCCTCAAGTGTTAAATTCATTGCAGTGGTATGCAATACTGAACATGTCTGAACTTGCCTGCCTATCACAGGTGGGAGCTGAGAGTCCCAACAATGAAACTACTACAGCATAATTGTTTTGCATTAAGCTAACAAAATATCATAAGATTAAATTTTTGCTTGGGAAATGATGACCATAAAAAATTATGATCATTCGTTATTGAACAGCTCTCATACAATATAAGCTGCTCCTGTACCTTTCCTTGTTGATGTAGTGCATCAAAACTGTTTAGCCATAGTATGATGTCTTTTAGAGTATTATACCTTTTCTAAATTCTGTTTGAACTGCCTGTTTTGTGTTTTGTTTTGGAACTTTTCCTCTTGTTGAATTTTTTTTTTTTTTTTTTTTTTTTTTTTTTGGGGGGGGGGGGAAATATGCACTACACATCTATTTTGTTGTTGCTGCTGCTGTTGGTGTGACTGCTGTCATGGGAACTTAGGTAACTGAACACTATAGTGGTCTAGTGTGAAATGATGGGTGAGGAGGGCTCATAGTCCAGGGTGGTTGGCTGAGGAGCAATGATTGGTTGTGGTGGCTGCAGAGATGGAGGTGGCGGCGGAACAGAAGTGTGTGGGGTTGATGTCATGGGTCACTGCTGTATGGATGACGTGGAGGGGAGAGGGGGGGTGTCTGGCCTGGATGAGGAGAGATTCAACGCGAATTCTCTGAAATCGTCAGGCACATAAAAGGAGGTTGTAGGAGGTCCTCTGGCACCTAGTCCCCCCCCCCCCCCTTGGGTTGTAATTGGTTCATGGGGCAAGATGTGAGGTCATCCTTTGTGTGAAATACATAGAGATGGTGGATGTAACAATGCGTGATAACTGCCAGAAACCATATGCGCAGCCACTGAAGCATCGTGCCTCTACATCTGTACCTGGACGAAAGCAGGGTGATGGTGGCACTTGCGGGTGGTCTAGTGGAAGCCGCAGTTGGTAAAGCAGCTTCCATAACTAATTGCCATGAAGACCTTGGCTGGGCCCTTCTGTCCGATTTGTGTGAATGAGAAGGACACAACGAATAACTCGTAAGGCAATGTTGGGGAACAACTTATCTATGTATTTCTTCATTTGGATTTTAAACATTCTGATAAAGTGCTCAACCTCCCCATGTGATTTGGGCTGAAAAGGAGGAGCCTACACATAATGAACCCCTTGACAAGCACAGAAATGAGGGAATTTTTGAAAAGAAAACTGTAGACTGTTATACATGACTAACATTACAAGTAAGCCACATAGGGACAATTATTCAAGAACATTGTGTCTGTGACTGACTGGTGTCGACATAGATCCACAACGTACCACATATAGAAACCTGGACAACACGTTGACCCCAATAGCCAAAAAGAGTTCAAAAACAAAGTCATCTTCCAGCATTGGCCATGAAGAGAGCAACACATGTAGGGCAGTGTGGTGAGTGGCACATTTCAAGCAGCTGGAGACAGACCTAACATCATCTCTGCCCAACCCGGGCCAGAATACATGCCAACGGGCTAATGGTTTCATGTGGAAGACTCCCCCATTGTTCACATGAAGGACACGGAAGACCTTGTGACAGAGGAGGTAGTGTCCACCTATGGTGCTACTTCTGCTGTTGACAATAAGGCAACCATGTACTAGAACAAAACTGTTTCTGGAAAGAGAAGAAGTTGAAAGAGTCTTCAAAGCCTGGCCTGGAGGTGTATCCTATCAGCCGTTTTGTACGAAAGAAACCAACCTTCCACAGTTCAGGATTGTCAGTGACAACTGCGGCCATCTGAGATGTGATAATAAGTAAACTATCCATTGTATGTTGAGCATCCATGTTCAAGTGGAAACAAAAAATGGCATTACAATCAAAAACCAGGTTGGACCCCGCCAGTACACAACATAATGCTTGTGCATTAGTTTGTTGAGCCATTGGGCAGAGCAGTTAAACCGGTGACCCATGTGCAATGGAAATATTTTAGACCTTATAGCTATGAACGGACCTGACCTTATTAACGATGTCTGTGTAGAGACAGGAGTTAGCAATTATGACAGTGACATAGCGTCAATGGTGACCAAAGTTCATAAACCAATCAAGAAGGCTAGGAGCGTGTTTTTGTTAGGAAGAGCCAGTAAGCAGTTAGGATTGCACTTGGAAAATGGATGGACATTGTTTAGTTCTGGTACAATGGATGTAGAGGAAATGTGGACTAAATTTAAATGTGTTGTAAATAAAGGGTTAGAGAAATATGTGCCTGTAAAGTTGATTTAAGGATGGAAAAGATCCACAATGGTATAATAATAATGTTAGAAAACTACTAAGAAAGCAAAGACTGTTGCACTCTTGATTAAAAAAAGAACATGCAAATGATGACAGGCAAATGTTGGTAGAGATACATGCGTCTATAAAAAGATCTATGCACAAAGCATACAATAATTACCTCCGTCATACTTTAGCAAAAGATCTTTCCGAGAACCCAAAAAAATTCTGGTCCTATGTAACATCGATAAGCGGGTCAAAGCCCACACTATCCAGTCACTCGTTGATCATTTCAGGGCAGTAATAGAAGAAAGCAAATGGATGGCTGAAGTTCTAAATTTAACCTTGAATCTTTCATGCAGGGGAACCACACATATGTACCATAATTTGATCAATGTACTAAATCTGAAATGGAGGACAGAGTAGTAGCTATTTCCGGTGTAGAGAAGCAGCTGAGAGAGCTAAATACAAAAAAGTGTGCTGGCCTAGATGGAATACCAGTTCGGTTTTACAAAGATCATTCTGTGGCATTGGCCCCTTACTTAGCTTGCTTTTATCTCAAATCTTTAATTCAGTGCAAAGTTTGTAGTGATTGAAAAAAAGCGCAGGTGACTCCCGTTTATAAGAAAGGAAAGATAATTGACCTACATTGATTTGATTTTCTCAGGGAAGCCAAAACAGTCTTGGTCAAACCCGCCACTGCCCGCACCGAAACCAAGTTTATTGTGCAGTATCGCTCCCTGTATGACTAGTAAAGCCAAGCAATGCGCTTGAACAGTGCAAGGAGTCCCTTTACCAGTTATTTATTAGACACAATTTCTTTGGGTCTGGTTGTCCCAAATATTCTGTGCCTTTTACTCTCCAATGCAATGCATTCGAAGATTAGATGTGATGTAGTTTCATCACTGTCATCACAGATCCTACATTTAGGGTCCTCTTCTGTTATTCCCATTGTATGTATGTGTTTTTTGAAATTCCCATGGCCTGTCAGCAATCCAACCTTGAGTCTAATCTCTCTCCTGTTCTGGCCCAGGATTGCAGAGCTTCTTTTAAAACATGGCTTTGGCATCATTACCTTGCCATGTCTTTGTTGATAGACTTTGGTCCAATATTCTATGTGCTGTCTTCTAAGCCAGTTACATAGCTCCAATTTGATCATTGCCTTGGTGATTGTCAGGACAGGTGCCGGTTCAATAAATGGAGTCTCTGCCCCCACCCTGGCTAATCTGTCTGCATGTTCGTTGTCACTGATCCCCGAATGGCCAGGGACCCACAACAGGTTTACTCTATTGCTTTCCCCCAGCTCCACCAGAAGCCTGTGACATTCTGCAACAATTTTAGACCTTGTTTTAGGAGCTGCCAGTTATCTCAGGACTGCCTGGCTGCCTGAATAAATATAGATGCTACGGTCTTTGTAGCACCTACGCAAATTCTCCTCCACACTCGCCCTGATGGCAGTGATTTCGGTCTGGAATACTGAGGCCAGTTTCCCTAGAGAGATGACGCCCTCCAGTCTTGGCTGCACCCCGTATACCCTGGCCCCAACGCCTTGGTGTGATTTTGACCTGTCAGTGAACCAGACAATATCCCCCGTACGGTGCTGAACTATTTTCTCCCACTGCTCCCTACTTGCAATTGTTATATTGTAAGGCTTGTTGAAGCCGTATAGGGTTATATTATAGTCGGCTGGCATTCCCCCAACCTTTCCTATATTTACCTCACTCACTATTTTAGTGTGTGATTCTGGATATCCCAAAGAGTTCCAGTTTTTGCCAGTTTTGAGTCTGTATGCACCAGCCGCTGCCTCCATCTTGACCCAAAGGTGTAATGAGGGCATATCCAACATGATTGGTGTGCTGCTAATTCCACCTGTTGTGGCTAGCAGGCTAATCTCTGCACCTTACCAAGCTCCTTAGCAGCAACCTGCTGTTCTACCTTCTTCCACCACACGACCGCCCCATAGGTGATCCTGGATCTAATCACTGTGGTTTATATCCAGTGCATACCCTTGCGGCTCAGGCCCCAATTTTTGCCACAAGCTCTCCTGGTACTTACCAGAGTACCTTTTGCCTTGGAGCAAATATTCCTAATGTGAGGGGTCCATGTCAGTTTTTTATCTAAGGTAAACCCCAGATATTTCACTGTCCCCTTCACAGGTAGTGCTTCATTGAAAAGCTTTAGATTCCAACTTGAATGTTGGATTTGCTTCTTTGTGAATGGTAAAACAACAGTCTTCTTAGGACTAACCCCCAGATCCTGTTTTCTGCACCAGTCTTGCACAATGTCCAACACACCTTGTGCCATATTCTTGACTGTGTCAGCAAATATTGACCTACATAATTACATGCCAGTATCGTTGACATCAGTTACCTGTAGAATTTTTGAGCATATTCTCAGTTTGAATATAGTAAATTTCCTTGAGGCAGAAAAGCTTCTTTCTATGAATCAGCACGGCGTTAGAAAACATCATTCATGTGAAACTCAGCTTGCTCTTTTCTCACATGACATCTTACGAACCATAGATAAAACGCAACAGGTGGATTGTGTTTTTCTCAATTTCAAAAAGGCGTTTAACAAGGTGCCCCACTGTAGACTGGTAACTAAGATATGAGCATATGGAATAGGTTCACAGATTTGTGACTGGCTGGAAGACTTCCTAAGTAATGTAACACAGTATGTTGTTCTCAACGGCGAGTGTTCATCAGAGATGAGTGTATCATCAGGCGTGCCCCAAGGGGGTGTGATAGGACCGCTATTATTTTCTATGTATGTAAATGATCTGATGGACAGAGTAAGTTGTAATTTGCGGCTGTTTGCTGATGAGGCTGTGGTGTATGAGTGGGCGTTGTCTTTGACTGTAATAGCATACAGGATGACTTAGACAAAATTTCTAGTTGGTGTGAAGAATGGCAGCTCTCAATGTAGAAAAATGTAAGGTGATGCACATGAGTAGGTAAAACAATCCCATAATGTTTGCATACGGCATTAGTAGTGAGCTTCTTGATGCAGTTGCGTCATTCAAATATCAAGGTGTAATATTGCAGAGTGATATGAAATGTAATGAACATATGAGGACAGTTGTGAGTAAAGCGGACAGCCGACTTCTGTTTATTGGGAGACCGCATATAAAACGCTTGTACGGTCACGTCTTGAGTATTGCTCAAGTGTTTGGGACCTGCAGCAGACTCATACACAATGTGGTGCCTCACTCCCTCATCAAATCTAAGTGCCAAAACCATGCCCACATCATTTTGTAAAGCATCTGTGGCCAAAACTCAAGTGTTGGCATGCCTAGAATTTAACAAGTAAAAGATTGTAGCTGTCTTCTTCTTAGTAGAAATTGCCGTGTTGCTCACCATAGAGAAAATGAAAACAGCGCCAGAGTTCATGCAACGGTTGAGTGTTAATTGCTACATTGGGAAGGGTGATCTACATCAGCATATATTTTGTCATAACGATGAACATGGCTAAATTATATTCGATTAGATTTGTTGTTTGATCCATAGATCCATATTGAGGAGATCCTTGTGGATGTAGAACATGTCAGTATATAGATCGATATTTTTTGTTTTTACAAGCTGATGTAACAGTACTAAAGTATGAATACAAATACATACATTGCTTGGTTCTAGTCAAAAACCCAGAAATGGAGTAGGAGTTGGCCACTGGCAAGCCTTTCAAGCCTTTCTTAAACTGATCTTTATTTAAAGAGAAAAAAAAATTATGGTTGCTAGTAAATTATTAAAAATATGTGTTCCTGAGTAGTGGGTCCATTTTTTAAACTAAAGTAAGTGCTTTCATGTTCTTGTGGAGATCGTTTTTATTCCTAGTATCATATGTAGGAACTGAGCTGTTTGTTGTGAAAGGGATATATTATTTATAACAAAAATTCATTAAGGAATAAATACACGGAGAGGCAGTAGTTAGTATACCCAGTTCTCTGAAGAGGCTTCTACAAGATGTCCATGAATTTACTCCACAAATAATATGTATTACACTCATTTTGACTCGGGAAACTGTTGCTTAATTTGAAGAGTTACACCAAAATATTATACCATATGACATTATGGAATGAAAGTAAGCAAACTATTCAAGCTTTTTATTTTTATGTTGCCTACGTTTGATAACACTCGAATTGCAAAATGCTGATTTCTTAAGTCATTTATGCACTTCCAACTAAATTTATCATCAGGTATAATCCCAAGAATTTAATACAGCCAACCTCTTCTGTCTGTTCTTATTCATATTCTGGATGGAAACATTGTGATGTAACAGAATTACACCATGAAAGCTAACACGCAAGTGCTGCCGGTGAGAAGATGTTGTTACAACAATATTAGGTTGAAGGGGAGCGAACCTTTCTGTCACGAGTTATTTCTGTATGTCCAGGTGACATGCAAGTGGATAGTTGGCGTTGCACTATCTGTTCGAGGAGGTGCAATGGTGGAGGTCCAAATAATGGCCAGCTCCTGACATCAAAGAACAGTGAAAGTATTGAATATACCATGGACTGTGTATTCTTAAATTAATGGAAACAAAAGTGAATTGGTACAATTGAATTTGTCCATTCAGTGTGTAGTCTCAGAAAGGTCAAGTTCTATGTAATATTTTATGTATAAACTTCTTAACAACTTGTGGTAATACCATGTAATGGAGTTTAGAGTAAATGGTTCTAAAATATAAGAGTTAAAAGAGAACGTCTGTTTTCATTCAGTAGAAGAAAGTATAGTAAAACCCCATTTTCAGTTCCTGGTTTTTATGTTTTCCCGCCATATACACCTCTTTTTGTTGGTCCTGTCAAATTTCCTATGTTCGCAATGTTAATTCGTCCCCATTTTTGCGTTAACATATTTACACATTTCCTACTTTTCTAAAGCATGTTCATGAAGAAAAAAATGACGTAATTTATATAAATTGACGATGGCATGGCTTTCGCCTTAAAATATAGTGTTTATAAATTTTTCACAGTCAAGTTTCTTGACACTTTGCATTTATTCAAATGTATATTTCGCATATTGTTGTTGGCAGTACATGTCTAGTTGACATATGACGCACCAATTTATGGTGGTGTAGTTCCTCTTTCCACCAGCTTCTCTGCCAGAGCGCGTGGCTGTACTCAGACAAACAGAACGATTTGTTGACGTGAGAATAATGCGAATTTGTGGTGGTGTAGTTCCTCTTTCCGCGAGCTGCTTCGCCAGTGGCTGGCGTGTAATCAAACAATCAGAACCAGTTGCTTTGTTGACGTGAGAATAGAGAGTTACTTTGTTTTTGTGATACATATTTCTTATTAATAAAGAACATTATCTGTTAAAGTTGGATATTATTAGGTTTGGTACCACCATAAAACCCACAACCTCAAAAAAGCTATAATAGTGTAAGATACCAGTCCTATGAAAACATCACAAAAATACTTATGCATATATTTGCACTCGAGGACACAAATAAATTCTCTAATATTGTCATGTGAAACATAGAAAAATCCAAAGGAACGGAACTTTAGGAGTTTTACTACGTAACTAATTAATGCTGGTAAAAGGCGGTAATTTTGAAGATGTGTTCCATAATCCGGCAGTGGCGTCCTTGATTATAATGAATGAAATTACGTCAAAAATTTCTACTTCTCATAAAATTACCAGTTCTGCCTGGTGCTTAAAATAGGAAAAATTTGGATAACCTTTATTATATAATAAACTTCCTGGTGAGTATTTTGATGCCTGTTATGTACATATATCACAAATAAACTATGAAAATGCAAGGATGATCCAGTAAGCATATTTTACCATTTAAAACATAATTTCCTGCATTTTATGTTCCTCCCGTATTTTACACCATTTCACTCCCAACATTACCGCAGCTGAAACCCGAGCTATCCGTGATCTGAAGGCTGACCATTCCATCATCATTCTCCTAGCCGACAAGGGATCCACGACCATGGTACCTGATCGGCGGGAGTATGTAGCTGAGGCAGAGCTTCAAGGAATCCTCAAAACCTTAGGCCCCCTACAAAACCTTTCACCTAACTCCATTAACCTCATGACCCCACCGACACCCCGCACCCCCACCTTCTACCTACTTCCCAAGATTCACAAACCCAATCATCCCGGCCGCCCCATTGTGGCCGGTTACCAAGCCCCTACAGAACGAATCTCTGCCTACTTAGACCAACACCTTCAACCCATCATGTGCAGTCTCCCGTCCTTCATCAAAGACACCAACCACTTTCTCGATCGCCTGAAATCCTTACCCAGCCTGTTACCTCCAGAAACCATCCTTGTAACCATTGATGCCACTTCCTTATACACAAATATTCCACATACCCAGGGCCTTGCTGCGATGGAGTATTTCCTTTCACGCCGACCACCCACTTCCCTAACTAAAACCTCTTTCCCTAATACCCTAGCCAGTTTCATTGTAACCTACAACTTCTTCACTTTTGAGGGCCAGACATACCAACAACTAAAGGGAACAGCCATGGGAACCAGGATCAGGATGGCCCCCTCGTACGCAAACTTATTCATAGGACGCTTAGAGAAAGCCTTCCTGGACACCCAAGCCTGTCAACCCAAAGTTTGGTACAGATTCATTGATGACATCTTCGTGATCTGGACACACAGTGAAGAAGAACTCCAGAATTTCCTCTTCAACCTCAACTCCTTTGGTCCCATCAAATTCACCTGGTCCTATTCCAAATCCCATGCCACTTTCCTCGACGTTGACCTCCATCTGTCCAACGGCCAACTACACACATCCGTCCACATCAAACCTACCAATACACAACAGTACCTGCATTATGACAGTTGCCATCCATTCCACATCAAACGTTCCCTTCCTTACAGCTTAGGTCTCCGTGGCAAACAGGTCTGCTCCAGTCCTGAAGCTCTGAACCAGTACACCAATAACCTAATAACAGCTTTCAGATCCCGAAGCTATCCTCCTAATCTGGTAGAGAAACAAATTGCCAGAGCCACTTCCTCATCACCCCAAATTCAGAACCTTCAACAGAAGAATCCCAGAAGTGCCCCTCTTGTCACGATACTTTCCGGGACTGGAGCGGACTCTGAATGTGGCTCTCCAGCAAGGATACGACTTCCTTAAATCCTGCCCGGAAATGAGATCCGTCCTTCATGACATCCTTCCTACTCCACCGAGAGTGTCTTTCCTTGCCATAACCTAGTCCGCCCCTATGAAATCCCCAAACCACCTTCCCTACCTTCTGGCTCCTACCCTTGTAACTGCCTCCGTTGTAAAACCTGCCCTATGCACCCTTCCACCACCACTTACTCCAGTCCCGTAACCCGGAAGGTGTACACGATCAAAGGCAGAGCCACCGGCGATAGTACCCACGTGATCTAACAACTGACATGGCTGCACTGTGAAGCGTTCTCTGTGGGAATGACCAGCAACAAACTGTCCATTCGCATGAATGGACACAGGCAGACAGTGTTTGTTGGTAACGAGGATCACCCTGTGGCTAAACACGCCTTGGTGCACAGCCAGCACATCTTGGCACAGTGCTACACCGTCCGGGTTATCTGTATACTTCCCACTGACACTAACCCTTCAGAACTCTGGAGATGGGAACTAGCCCTTCAGCATATTCTCTCTTCCAATTGCCCACCTGGTCTCAACCTCCGCTAAATTCGAATTCCCACCCACCATCTTAACATCTTTGCATCGGTTCTCTGGACAGAGCCTCTGCCTCAAGTGGTATCTCTGTCTAACTTCTTTGCTTTCTACAGTATGTCTGCCTAGGTGTACTTGTGTCTGTGTGAATGTGTTTACCCTTTTAATGTGAAGCCTAAAACCATTTATTAATGTTCTTGAAAATATCATTAGCATGCCTTTCAAGAACTATTCTTGGCATGCTATTTTTTGCAGTACTTGTATAATCTGCAAATTAAATGAACTCTCGCTTGTGGCAGTGTACTGATGAGATGTCATTAATGTACTCATGAAAAAGCAGTGGCCCTAAGATGGATCCTTGTGGGACACCACATGTAATTTCTTCCGAATCTGATGATGGCAGATGGCTTAATCCACTAGTCCTTTGCACTGACACCCTTTGTTTACTGTTAGTGAGGTATGACTTAAACGATTTTGCAGCATTTCCAGTGACACTATGGAATTCTAATTTACTTAAAAGGATGTTGTGATTCATACAAATGCTTTTGACAAATCACAGAAAATACATGCTGCTTGTAATTTATTATCTAATGATTTAAGTACATTCTCACTGTAGGTGTAAATAACGTTCTTGATATTCGAATCTTTCAGAGATACAAACTGTATTCTGGACAATAAATTATTTGTGGCCAGGAAGTTAGGAAATTGCCATTACATTGCCTTTTCTACAATTTTCGAGAATTCCGGCAAAAGGGAAATTGGTCTGTAGTTTGGTGGTATTTGTTTATCCCCTTTCTGAGTAGAGGTTTAATATCAACATATTTTAGCCAATGAGGAAATGTTCCAGTTATAATAGACTGGTTACACAAATAACTTAAAATTGTGCTAAATTCACAAGAACACGCCTTAATTAACTTTGTTGATATTTCATCGTAACCACTGGAATGCTTGGTTTTTAAAGATTTTATTATGGAAACTATTTCTTGCAGTGAAGTTACATATTCATGTACTTGAAGTTATTTGTAAATGCTAGTTTTAGATATTCAGGGGCATTATTTACTGACCCTGACAATCCCATACTATCAGTAACAGATATAAAGTACCTGTTAAATAGATTTGCCATACTATACCCATCAGTTACTAATGTATCATCTACCCCATAATGTGATCTGTTCCTGTACCTTTCTGTTTCTACCAGTCTCTTCTTTCACTATATCCAATATTGTTTGTATTTTGTTGTCTGACAGTGCCATCTTTTCATAATGTGTCTGTTTACATGTCTGAATTACTTTTCTTCCTTATATTTAGGTAAATCATCAGCCTTGGAGCTATTCTTTGCTGATAGATACCCTTTTTGTCTTATGGAAATTTTTATTCCTATTGTGATCCATGGTTTTATTGTAGACTTCTGTTTAATTTGGGTTACTTTTAGAGGAAAACAGTTACATGATACTGACATTAATATGTTGTATTTTTCATTGATGTCATGAGCACTAGAAACATCTTTACAGTTCATATATCTGAGCAGTTTTCTAAAATACTCAATTTTTGGCAGATTGACTATTCTCTTGGATTCAGATTTTGCAATTTTCATAATCTGCTTAGAATCTACACCTAAAACAAGGAGCTGCATGTCATGATCTGATGGGCCATTGATTATTGGTTTTATGATATGATTTTGTTCCTTTGATTTGCCACTAAAATTTTTATCAATGGCTGTCCTAAACGATTTTTTTATCCTAGTTGAAAAGTTTACAGTATTAGTTAAACTGAGAGACAATGTTACTGACTACAATAACTTTATACTGGAAGTCTGCTGAAGGATGTGGTCTCATCACTAAACACTAACCTCTCCAGGAATTGTTCATTGCTGTTAATCTCATAAAGCCTCTGTGGAGCGAATTCATACCATGTGGTCCTGTTGTATGGGTGAATAGTAATGATGTCAATCTGTGACCTGTAAATAGACACATTTCTTTAAAACTGTATAGATTGGTATTCTTTAAGTGTAGAATGAAACCATTTTTGTGGATTCATTGGTATGTGTCCCATATAGCTTCATTTTGTGATTAATCAATGGCATATGAAAACAGTCTTGGTCTAACAAACTGCCAGTTTCCTTCAATCACTCATCCCACCACCAAATGTTGTTTCTTCATTGTAGGTGGACCAATATTCATGCTGAACATGTGTCATGATTTGATATTTAACAAACCACAAAACTCGCTGAACTTTCCTTTACACTGTCCGCATCTTGACTGAAGTGTCCTGTGCTGCTGCAGCTACATAATTTGCTTCATTTCATTGTTGCATCGTTAATTTAATATTCACAACAATGAAAATTGTGTAACATGGATCTGGGAGATGTTTTTTCCATTTGGTGAAGGCTTCACATTTCTGTCTTGTTTTGTTGCCGATCTGCAACAGGTTAAAAATGTCACCATTACTTTACAGACACACACACTGTTTAGTAAAGAATTATTCAGTACAAATGAGCTATCACATATTTCAATAAATTGTGTTTACAGAAGTAATTCTGTGAATAAATGGGTGTTTTTAATTTAGCAGGTACACCAGACAGGAGGCAAGAGAAGCACTTGGAGATCGCAGCCTGATGCATGTATACTTCAAGCACTGAGTGAACGTTTACGTCAACAAGAGCATTACTGTCATGAGTTGCAGCAAAAAATACGGCAGTATCAACAACATGCAGATATTATGCTTCAGCGTAAGTATTCTTATCCTCTTTTATAATATTAAAAAGGTAACTTGGTGTTCATTGGTTAGTGATATATGTATATAGTCAAATGAAAATCGAACACCCGCCAAAAAGGGGCCATGGGATGGTTTCATTCAAAAGTTATCACCACACTAGTTAACACATATTTTTCCGCTGGGAGACAAGATGATCAATTCATGTTTTGTAGAATGCAGTACACTGCCAACATATCTACAAGTGCATCAACTTTTGCACCTCCTTGTCCATCTAAAACTGATGTCCACACTTTTCTTTCTTCAGGTCGTCAAAGATGTGGAAAATGACATGGGAAAATATCTAGGCAGTGCAAAGGTTTTGTAGTGTCTCTCAACCATATTGCTGAAGTGTAGACTACGTTTGATTAGCTGGGGGGGGGGGGGGGGGTGGCATTCTAGTGCAGCACTTTTGTCACAGAGAATGAAATGTGGTTCCACTCTTTTGAGCCAGAGTGCAAACACAGCTTAGCCACATTCCACAGTCCTCCCCCCCCCCCCCCACCAGAAACACAAATTCCAGTAAAAATCACAATGAACAGGTTACTTATGTTACTGCTACCAGTCACAAATTGTTTTATAACTTTAAGTATTGTTTGTTTAGCTACATGTCTTGAGGCTGTGCCTTATCTTCAGGCCATTCTGGCATTACAAACATATATTACAATGGTTTTACATTAACAAAATCTCGTTGATTGTATCAATGAACCTATGAAAAACAAAGAGAGTTGATATCTCTTTTTACTACCTTTTATCATAAATGTTTGTTTTATGAACTCACATTTTTCATTTTCAGTAGTTCACGTTTCCTGTAACTTGATAAAACAAACATTTACAATGAAACAGGTAGTCAAAAGATGTATCACCTCACATAGGTTATCTTTTTATTTTTCTCAGGTTCATTGCTACAGCAACACGATTTAGCTAATGCAAAACCATTTTAAAATATTGTCGTGTTGCAAACTGCAGGTGGTCCGGAATTCGAAGGCTGGTCATTAATAGAGTACAACAGTTTGCACTTAGAACATGTTTATTGGTAACACAAGCGTACACTCAGTACAGACTGCCTCCTGCTTGGAGTGTTCCACTATATATACATAGAAAGAAATTTCTGGAACTTACAGGTACATAAAACATAAGAAACATATAGAACATTCTATAAATAATGAATACAAAGAAATATTTTTTCTGCACATGGCAGGATTTGAACTAGGAACTGCAAGTACAGCGATTTGTGATGCTAACTGCTGCACCTCGTGTGGTGTTGGGAGACTTGTATTTTTGGTAATACCAAAATAACTGAAGTTGCAGCCTCAAAACATGGAGCTAAATAAACAATATTTACAGGTGTAAAACAATTTGTGACTGGTTGCAGTAATATAATTAACTTGTTAATTCTTCACATACAGTCATGGTTGGAAAAAAGTCATTATGGTTTTAAAATCACAATGACTTCCTTTGAATGCAGGAGCCCACTGCTCATCACTTTACTCGAGCACAAAACCGCAATCCATGTGCAGCTCTATGAAGACACTGCAAAAACTATGATGTGCCATAATGTCAAAATACCCAGGAACGATATTTACAGAATCATCCTGTTGCACAGTAACTCCCATCCCCCTCACTGACAGTTGGAAAAAAGCTACACTTTAGTGAATCAGGTTGTGAAACACTGAAACAACACCTATACCGTTCAGACCATTCACCATGTGATTTTCAGTTCTTTGGCAACCAGAATTAAGACATATGGATATCGATTTCTGTCAGATGAGGAGGTGCAAGACTGGGTGCGGATGTGGCCCCATCAGTGGCTGATGTGAATGTTCAATTTTCATTTGACTGTCCCTCATACATCATTGTATTATACATGTTACTACTTATAGCAAATAGCAGCTTATCAATTTTATAGGCTTTCCATTTCTAAGAATGGTGACCTATATTTAACTATGTTATGAAAAGTGTGCTTTTCTTCAACCAACAGAAACCTGCCAGCAGCATAAGGAAGAAATAGCCGAGCTACAGTCACTTCTTCACTCAACACAGGAACGTTTGTTGCAGCAAACTTCAGTCTGCAAGGATCAGGTAAATGGAGAATCTACACTCCTTCCTGTTTCCTTCTGTTTTAATCTCCCAACATTTTAAATGTTATCCTTTTAGGGGCATCATGTATTACAAAAACCAACGTGGTCATTGCAAGAAAGATTTCTTTCTAAAAGGTGGCAAGAATTGAAGTGAAATTAAAATTAATTTGAAATGACATAGTTTGGAAAATGGAGAAGTTAACAGGCAGTTTTGACTTTCTGATGTTTTAATTTTTCTCATAATACCTGGGTTAAATAAGTTATTTCATTTTCTTCTGCTATGATTATTACTTGGGCCCTTATTACATGAGGTCACCAGGTGGTGTAGGCAGTTCATCACTGGTTGCTCTGCTCGCCACTGGCAATGCATTCTTACAGGGCCTATTAGACAAGGACAGTCGGTGGCACTGCCACATTCTGGTTGCCATGCCCCATGACCAGGTCAGCAGCCACTGACAGCAGAAAGTCATGGCAAGCCACTGCACCATATGCCGCCGCCTGTTACACCAGGCAGCACAGCCAGTCCTGCCGCCATCCTTCGATTTGGCTGATGTGGTCAGTCTGCTGTCCACTAGGCATGAGGGAACATGTTGGACAACAAAATATACATATTGTTCCACCTTGTACTTTAATGGAAAGGAGAAACCAAAGGGAGAGAAAGATGCATGTACATGCTAGGCAATCAATAAGGAAACGTAATGGGTTCTCTACATCTACATTCACATTAGCATTCTGTAATTCATAATTCAACAAACCACTTTCATGCTGTTACTCTGCCTTCCTTTCTCTAATAGCTCATGAGAAAACATAACACCTAAATCAGTATGTGTCAATTCTGATTTTAATTTTATTTTATTAGTATGATCACTTTTCCCTATACAAGTGGATAGCAACAAAATATTCTCACATTCAAAAGACAAACAATAGTGACTTTCCTTTCATAAAAAGTTCTTGCTGAAATGAAGAGTCTCTTTTAAAGATTTTCATTTCAAGCCATGTATCATTTCCGTGATGCTATTCCCCCTGAATCATGATTAGACAAAACGAGCTGCCCCTCTTTGGAGTTTTTTCAATGATGTACATCAATACTATCTGGTGTGGATCCTATACCGCATGGAAATTCTCTAGAAGAGGGCGGTCAGGGATATTGTAGTGTAATGTAGACAATCTC
The DNA here is from genome assembly GCA_026315105.1 of Locusta migratoria. Taxonomy (NCBI): domain Eukaryota; kingdom Metazoa; phylum Arthropoda; class Insecta; order Orthoptera; family Acrididae; genus Locusta; species Locusta migratoria. The sequence goes on along the minus strand of CM048750.1, from coordinate 123,051,319 downwards.
TACTGGATTTGTTACACCTTATGCGTGTTGTGACAATAACAACCTTTCAGCTTGGTTGTATGATATAGAATATGTATTTAAAAATATCGCATATCAATTTCATTCATTGATTGAACAGCATCATTGCTGTAAAAACAAATATTATGAGTCAGACATTAGAAAAGCATAGCAAGAATATTACACCCGTGTAAATAAATTACGTACTAGTTTCAAGGATTCATGTACATACATTTTTTTCTACAGTCCAAATACATTTAAAAATACCAGTAAAAAGGCCTGTTAAGTGTGTGTTGCAAGTCTCAACTGGACTAGCTGCTTACTGTCACCTATGCAGCTAAATATGCAGGCGTTTGGTGCCTGGCACACTCTTTATTTGTTATATACTGTTGTATTTCAAAAAGCAAAAAACATTAATTGTACCCAAAGGAGTTGATGATGATAGTAAGTAAAATAGAAATTACAAAATACCTGGATTAAATGTAAATAATTAACATTTTTCAGCTCCCTTAGGTGAATATATATTAAACCATGTGTTTAAACATCAAATGTTACTTATATTTAAATTTAAAAGTTTATAGAATATTTGGTGGAACATACCTTGAGTTGGTGTGATTTATTTTGTAATCGAAATGTAACGGAGTCCCTTCAGTAATCAGGTGAATGACATAACACTTGCCATTATTTAAATTGCAGACATCGTTTAATACACTGTTTTTTGTGAATTGTGTTAAGATAATAACATATTTTTAATTACCTGCAAATGTTTAAATCATCTTTATCCAAATTATGGCCTTTCAATAGGTCGATATTAGCTAAATAAAATACTTCAAATATAGGAGTGTTATGAAAACAGCAGCTTGACTGGAGAGAAATAACTGAGCAATGAGTAATGGCTGTTCTACTGGTGGCATAGTTGGCTGTCAGGTGTAGCAGGATCAGTATCATCAGTGGCGCAGATGGTTGTGCCACCTGGTGGCCTCATGTAATAAGGGCCTTGGATGTTGATTGGAGAGGGGGGAGGGACAAAAAACTGTCTAAAATATAAATATGATTGCTGAGCCACAGAGAGGCACATAGAATAGTCACATTCATAAAACTACATATTCGGCCACAGCCTTCATAAAAAAAAGAGACACATACTTTCACACAATCACTCGGACATAATTCAAGCATATCTCTGGCTGCTCTGGCACAACAAGCATCTAGACAGTGAGTAAGGAATGGAGTGGAGGAGAGTGGAGGGTAAGGATATCAGGTAAGGATGGGGATAGAATATTCCGCATTACATGATGTATTGTAAAGGCTGTGATAGGCGTTAATGTGAGATGCAGTAATGGAAAGGGGCAGGAAGTGAAAAAGGAAGGTGTCGGCGTGTGTGTGAATTAAGGTGGGGAAAAAGAAAAATAAATAAGTTATCATAAAATGGTGATAAACAGTTGGAAGAGAGACATGCATTGAAAGGAGATACAGGGTAGTGGGATTAGGGAGGGGGTGGGGTACGAGGCTTCGTTGTAGGAGTGATGAGTAACTTAGGATGAGGACAGAGAATGTATGGTAGGTCTAGGGAAGGATTCAGATGTCTGGTTGTAAAACAACCATTAAAGTGAGCATGTTGCGCACAGCTGCATGCTGCACCACAGGGTGATCCATCTTGCTTTTTGCCACAGTTTGGAGGTGGCCATTCATTCTGATTAAAAGCTGGATGGTAGTCAAGGTTGTGCAATGATTGCAACAGAATTGGTAAATCACGTGGCTGCCTTCACAGGCAGTCCAACCCTCCACTCACCTCCCCTCCTCCCTTACTGTCAAGATGCTTATTGTGCCTGAGTGGCCAGAGATGGTCCTCATGTGTGCTTGAGTTGTGTCTGAATGATTGTGTGAGTACAGTATCTTTTTTTGTTGAAGTATGTGGCCAAAAATTTTGTTGTATGAACATGGTCGTCTATTCTATGTACCTGTGTGTGCCTTATCATTTGTCATTATGGTGAGTTGCTATTAATCCTCTATTACTGACATTCCAACCTGCAGTTTCCAATTTTAGAGGAAAATACAGTGTGTGTGGGTTGAGGGGGGGGGGGGAGTGGAAGGGAGGGGAGGGGGGGCGGCAATCGTGGTTGGTGGTCAAGATATCTTTTTTAATGGTTTTTATTGCTTCAGTTTCAGTAGTCGTAGTCCAAGAAACACACTTGATTTTCATGTAGAATTTGCTTCTTTGTTCAGAGCTCAGAATATAATTACATAACCTGTTGTCAAGATATCTAACACTTTAAAGGTTGGTCACAATGGGTGACATTCAGCCAGTTTGCACTGAGCATTTTCACAGTTTTTCTAAAAGTTGTACAGTAGCTCTACAACATAGGAAATAAATCACCAATTTTTATTTGAAAGATAGATTTTTTCCATGCAGAATACTGTAGAGAAACATTTACTCCAGAGACAAATATTTTATGTTATGTGTTGTTTTCACACCGGAAAAAAAAAAAAAAAAAAAAAAAAAAAAAAAAAAAAAAAAAAAAACACTATTGTAAAATTAGAGATTTCTCCATAAAGTTCTTAACCATCGTTTTTCAGTAGAATCTCTATTTCTTCACCCCGTGAGGCCATGAAAAAATCAAACATGGCATTTACTGCCAAAACCAACAACCAACTGAAAGCTTTGCACTGTCACGACATGTGAAACTGGCAAGTGTGAGCGTGGGAAAGGAAGTGATTCCCAACATATTTTATTCTTGCCTGAAACAATGACAGCTGCTGTAGTTTTTTCTTGGTGATATAATAACAAGAGAGCACTATTACACTGACAAAAGGTGTAAGTCATGTGCTGGAAGTCATAAACAAAACATGCAATCAGCCAAAGTAGATACTACGTCACTTGTATTTTTGGCATTGAGCCTAACTGACGTAGCTACTATGTTGCTTGTCTCCAAAGTGTGAATAATCTCCCATATAATATAAAAGAACAATTGGGAATCCCATTCGAAAGAACATTAAAAAGGCAGTTCCCTGATGACTATTTCTACAAATAGTCTGACTATCTAAATTAAGGGATCTGTTAGTTACATAACGAGGATAGGTTGCAGGTCACTGCAAAAATGATCACTGAGCCATGGACAGGCATGTAGACCTGAACATTTTATTGTTAGTGTTTGTTAGAAAATAGTATGACAAGTGAAAATGTATTACAAGCAGGACTGAGTATTTATAAATGTAAAAGAATATTCTTTGAAGAATATCGCTATAATCAAGTCAGTACACATATTAAAGGAAGGTTTGTCTCATTCTATACTGTGATGATTTGTAAAATAATACCTCTTCCTATTCATTCACAAACAAAACTCAACTAATAACTTCTTTCATATTCAAACATAACTTATAATCATCTTTCTTGTGGTAAGCCCATTGTGTTAGCAACCTCTTTCAATAAAGAGTTGCATGACCCCTAAGCATGAATGCAACCCTACATCATCATGGCATGCTGCTCACGAGTTCTTTTAACCAGTGCTGTTCTAATTTATCCCATTCCTCAATGCCAATCCTTCTGTAACTTCTGTAGATATTGTGGTTGATCAGGCTGTGCTTTTCAAATTATTCCAAGCATGTTCAGTTGGATTCATGTTGGCAAAAAATGAAGGCCAATCCAAATGCGCAATACCGGCACGACTGATCAAATCATTGACTATGCCTGTACAATAGAGTCAGGAGTTTCATCCGTACACTTGAATTCTTCCCCAGGATTATGAAGTGGTTCAACATTAGTTTGGATGATGTTATCACTGTATTGTGGAGCCTTGATGCTGTCCCTGATGGGCAACAAAGGCGTCTGAAAACCCCACGCTTACTGCCCAGAACATTGTTGATCTCCCACCTTGCTGTACTCAATTGACAGTATGCCTCATACCGATGAGAGGTTCAACATACCAAATTAAAGTGCAAGGAATTACCACAGTTGCCTCCAAAGGCCATGAAAAATCTTGGAATCACAACACTCATTAAAAATGAGCTATTGAATAACGCTACAGAGTTTCCCATGCCCACTAACTCATCCATAGAAATAAAAGTAAATTACTTAATGATAGTCAAAGTGTGCAAACCTCCATCCAAAAACTGGGAATCTCATGTTCTTCCTCATTTAAACCGCCCAGCAGTGTACATTGGGGATTTCAATTCTCACCATTTCAGAAGGGGATACCACTCGTGTGATGACCAAGGCCTCCAGCTAGCAGATTGGGCTGATGTCAACAATATCCATCTCTTGTACAATGCTAAGAACAAGGCCACATTTACGTCGAATACATGGAAAACTTCAACTTCACCAGATCTCTGTTTTGTGACGGTGAGTGAAAAGGGGATCCCAATGCAAGCAAAGCGAACTGTTTTGACACACCTGCCAAAGAGCCAACACTCACCAGTTATTGTTCACATTGGCCTGCAGATACCAGTTATAGACACTAACCCCATCCCCTGCTGGAACCTTTGTAAGGCACAGCAGGACAAATATCAATTTTGCGTGGAACAAACTGTGGCCAGAATTTCTCCAGTTCCGATAAACTATGAATGGTTTACTAAACTGCTGCTGCGAGCAGCCCAAGAAAATATCCCATGCGGAACTAGAAGAGAATACATACCAGGCTTTACTAAACAATGTGAATCTCTTCTTCAGGAATATAACAACACCGGAAATCCTCAGACTGCAGACTCACTGAAGGAGCTTCTTGACGAAGAAAGAAGGAAACAATGGCATGAGCTAGTTGAGGAGCTTGATTTCACCAATTTCAGCCATAAAAGTTGGGGCATTCTCAGAAAATTAGGGAGTGGTGTACATCCTAGCTCCAGAGTGCTGTTAACCCCAATAAAATAAGCTCACTTATACTTGAAAACTCCAAGATCTGCGTCCCTACACAACAGAAAAAGAACCTAAATAACTCATGGTTGAAGCACTGAAGAACTATGCAGAACACTCAGACATTGTGAGCACTATCTCTGAAGAAGAGCTGATAACTGCAATAAATGATATCAAATCGAGGAAAGTGGCTGGACCTGATGGAATCCTACCGGAGTTTCTAAAGAACCTAGGTCCAAGAGGACACACATGTTTCTGCAAATTTTTCTACACCTTACTTGAGACTGGAAACATCCCAAACAAATGGAAGGAGTAAAAGATAATACCTATCTTGAAGCCTATAAAGGACAAGAGAGATCCCAAGAGCTACAGATCTATCTCTCTGCTGTGTGTGATGTACAAACTTTTTGAAAAAATTATCTTAAAGAGAGTGACCCAGCCAATAGATGCAGCAATACCTGTGGAGCAAGCTCGTTTCAGGTTGAAGAGGAGCTGCTGAGATAAAGTCCTGGCACTACCCATGCATATTGAATGTTGTTTTCAGAACAATAAAAAGACTGGTGTAGTATTTATAAATCTCTCAGCTGCATACGACACAGTATGGCTTAAAGGATTATTGTATAAGCTTGCTACAGTAGTCAAATGTAAAAGGTCATTACAGCCCTTCTATAATATGCTATCCACAAGGAAGTACAGAGTACATTTTCACAGAAAAACAAGCAAAGCCCAAATCCTCAATAATGGACTCCCACAAGGCTCAATGCTAGCTCCTTTACTATTTAATTGTATATCTCTGATATTCCGGAACTCAAATCATGGAAGTTCGCATATGCCAATGATCTAGCTATTGCTTTGCAGGATGAGTCATTCGAACAATTGGAATCAGGCCTAAATTTTGATTTGGTGTGGCTTTGTAACTACTACAGGTCCTGGCATCTAAACCTCATTGCATGAAAAACAATAAGCACAGTGATGTACTTGAACAACAAACAGGCAGAAAGGAAGCTGTGCTTAAATATAGTAGGCCAGAATATAAGACATGAAAGAGCACTGAATACCTGGGTGTTATACTGGACCGCAGCGTAGCATTCAAAGAACACGTACATGATGTCAGCCAAAAACTCAGAGGCAGATTTAATATAATCCAGAAACTCTCAGGCTCTACGTGGGGAAGCAATGCTATTAACTTCACACTTCCTCCATGGCTCTATTCTACAGTGTTGCAGAATATTGTGTGCTTGTATGGGCCAAAAGTTCACACATCAGCAAAGCAGATGTTCATCTAAATGGTACCTTGCGAACAATAACTGAAACGGTGAGACCTACCCCAATACCATTGCTCTCTGTGCTGGAAAATATTGAACCTCCATTTCTCTGCAGACAACATGCAATGCAAAGAGAAATGCAAAAAATTGTGCCTACACCACACTTCCAGTACACCTAACCTGCATGGCCCAACATGATTAAAAGTCAAGAAATCCCTTCTGGAACCACTCCTTAAATAATCAGAACACCGTTGTAGAATGGAAACACTTAAGGCAACAAGCAAATGTTAACAGTGGACACCTCATTAAGAACCCAGCTGATCATGTTCCTGGCTTCAACCTCCATCGAAGAACTTTGGTGGCATTAAACAGAATGAGAACTGGTGTTGGACAGTGCAACGAGCTGATGGCCAAGTGGGGCTATGTGGACAGTTCTCACTGTGACTGCGGCAAAATACAGATGATGCAGCACATAATTGATTGTGAAATTCATGGCTTTCCGGCTGGTTCACTAGAGGATCTGCGTAGACTCACAGATTCTGCCATTTCTTGGCTTTGTAATTTAAGTGTTTCCATTTAATTGTTAATTATTTTGACAGATTGCTACATGTATGCATTATAGGTTGATAAGCAATGTAATATGTGTAACTAAATTTATAATGAATAATGCTTTGTTATATTTGTATATTAATTTAGTTTTCTGTTTTGAATGTGTATAGTAATGTAAGGTATCTGGCATATTGAACACAAAATAAATACATAGTAGATCTCTTGGCGTACAGCATTACCAGAATTATCTACACACATATTGTCAATGATCATTGGGTATGAGACAGCCTTCATCTATGAAGAGAACTTCTGTGACAGTTTTCTGTCGTCCAGTCTTGGTGATATTGGGTGCTCCCTGTACTGTACAGAATGATGTCTGCATTTATGGTCCATCTAAAATGCAGAGAGTTGTAGAGTCTGTTTGGTACAGTCCATTTTGAGACTTCCCTCAAGGTAGCCCACACAAATTCATGTTTATCATTGTGGTTAATCATGATAGTTATCTAGTTGGGATTCCTTTGGACAAGAATTTGTAGATACCAATTGTCTGCCACAGTATTGCCCTGGGATGAACAGTATGGTGCAAGTCATGCCTGTAGTTTGAATACAGTTCCAGGTCCTTAACACATCACTCTGACTCACAACTATTCACCTTGAAACTCCTCTAGATGGAAGGCTTCGTTGATATAATGCAACAATCCATGTGCACTCAAACATCGATTTTCTTGAATGAAACATTCACTCTGCAGCGGAGTGTGTGCTGATATGAAACTTCCTGGCAGATTAAAATTGTGTGCTGGAACCGGGACTCGAGCCTGGGACCTTTGCCTTTCGCGGGCAATCGTTCTACCAACTGAGCTATCCCGACACGACTCACGATGTCACCCCACAACTTGCGCTTGCCTGCGAAAGGCAAAGGTCCCAGGTTCGAGTCCCGGTTCCGGCACACAATTTTAATCTGCCAGGAAGTTTCATATCAGTGCACACTCCGCTGCAGAGTGAAAGTTTCATTCTGGAAACATCCTTACGCTGTGGCTCAGCCATGTTTGCACTATATCTTTTCTTCCAGGAGTGCTAGTCTTGCTTGTTTCACAGGAGAGCTTCTGTGAAGTTTGGAAAGTAGGAAGCGAGGTACTGGTGGAAGTTTTGCGGCGGCATTGTAAGTCGTGTCGGAATAGCTCAGTCGGTAGAGCGCTTGCCCGCGAAAGGCAAAGGTTCCAGGTTCAAGTCCCAGTTCCAGCACACAATTTTAATCTGCCAGGAAGTTTCATTGATATTCTTCTTCATGCCATTGCAGAATGTCCATATAGTGTCTACAAATGCCATTTACTGTTCCTACAATTTGTATTGAGTGAAGGTGCAAATGTTACTGCCAAACCTTCATTCAACAAAAAGGCTATTTGTGGTGTTCCAGGAAACTTCAATAGAAATTCCTTAGTACACTTTTATGCTCTTTCACATATATGTAATATGCGAGTGAATTATAGCTGTGCAAGAAATAATTTAATCTGATTTTGTAGAGTAGCACACCATCACTTTGGTGTCTACCTATACATCTGTACAAAATTGAGAGAAGGCACCGCCCTCAGGCTTCTCCAGCTCGAGGAGCAGGTGCTTTCACTTGCTGATGGAGTGTGCAGAATAATAGCTGGAGCTCACTCAAGATCATCATCCTGCAGACATTTATTTATGGATTTAGGGACCTGGGGATCTTCACTTTAGCTTCACAATATATATATATTCACTCAAGAAATTTCTTATTAACAATCCTACCCAATTCAAACACTACAACACTAGGAGAAAGGGTAATATTCAATATTCAAGGTTAAATCTAACTTTAGCACAGAAAGGGGTGAATTATGCTGCCACAAAAGTCTTCAGTCACTTACCAAGTAGCATCAAAAATCTGACGGCCAGCTAGTATTTAAAAAGAAATTAAAGGAATTTCTCAATGGCAACTCCTTCTAAACTTAAGATGAAATTTTAGATAAAACTTAAAATAAAATAAAAAATTTATATTAAAAATAATATTAGAAATAAATAAATGTGAAAATAAAAAATCCTTGAAATATTGATTGTCATATATAGACAACATTTACTAAACTGACGCGTACTACATCATTACGAAATGTCGTATATATGATCCATGGAACAAGTATTAATCTAATCTGTTCCTGACACTGCATTTTAATGTTGTCTGGAAGTGCCACCAAGGAATAACTTGATAGGTGGAGAAAAAAATGGTGTAATTAAATACTGAACTTTTGTTTGAGATGGAGGAGGAGGAGGTGGTCTGAACTGTGTAAACTTTGTAAAATTGCATGCATGTGAAGAGTTTTGCTAAAACTACAAGATAAAACATAAGTGTAGGTGGATTGATTTTATGTAGTTTGAGATGAAATCTAGCTCTTTTTCAAAATGTTCAAATGTTTGTAGAGTTTGTTTCCGTTATATGACTTTTCAAAAGATCATGTCCATGTAGATCCAGAAGACATGTGTTTAAGGCATATACAGTGTGATGCAAAACTATTTTTGATTTGTGTATTAAGCTACAAATAGCACATAAATAGCATCCACATAATAAAACTAAGAATGCAGCAGTTGTTTTTCAAAGTCATAACTTTATTATTAATCTATCTTCATAAGAAAGATGACAAAACTGTATACAGATAAGAGTCGTATGATGTCTTTCTCTCGTGTTAATGCACTAGTATTTACTGACTCATTCCACAACCCTTGTTAATGGGATATGTGCAACATGATGGATGAATACAGTACTGATTAACTAATTCTTGAATGTCCATGTGGCCAAATTGACAAAGCTTGTGAGCAATTTAATGCTGTAATTACCATGTTAAAAAGTGCAGGTTTACAGTGATATAAATCAATACACAAAATCTCTTAATTTTTTCTCTCTTTTCTTACAGACTGGGCGGCTGGCATCAGCTGATCTTCTTGTCAAGGATTTGTATGTAGAAAATGCCTATCTTCATCAGAGTGTCCAGCGACTGGAACAACGTTGCCATTCACTAGCACAAATGACTAGTGATTCCAGCTCTGTGTAGTTACTTCTATCTCTCTGATGAATTGGTACTGTCTTCTCATATGCAATTTTTTCACGTGCTCCCTGTCTTTCACAGCTTAGAATCATCAGCTGTTTGAATGTACTGTAGAGCACTGATGAAGAAGGAAAGACTTGTAGTGTTTTAGTGGACAAGTAAAAAGCTAATAGAATTCTATATTTTGATTCAAGTAACTAAAAATCTTGATTTGGCAGATTGTATGAATTATCACTTGACTACTTTACTTCTTGCAAGGACATTTAATTAGTGTGATCTATCTGCCAATCAATGTATACACTGCAGATTTTCAACACACAGTGTTGTCAGTTTTCTACATAATTGTATTGGCAACTATATGTGCAGTGCATGTTGTAAATGAGTCGTTCAGTATAGCATTAGTTAATGAACTGCTTGTCTGCTAGAGAAAGACGAGAATGATAATATTGCTCATTAATCTATGTTAGATGCTGAGCTTTCCACACATTGATTTGAATTCAGTACATGGATAATGTCACAATACTTGTCCTTCATTTACTATTGTAGTATATAAAAAAAGCAAACTGTAATTTATTATGTCCAGACCTTCAGTATGACTTCCATATCATTTATTTTATCTAAACTTAAAAATTATTTGTTTCCACAAAATTGGATAACTGAATATCTATTTACAAATTTTAGCAGAAACACGAGTTTTTTACATTTTGGTGGTACTGTTTCATGTTAAATTCCCAAAGCATATCATAATTGTTGTAGAATAGTGTAGAATTGAGCAGATTGTTCTTCAGATAGAAGATGCATGGTATCTATCTTTAGCATGCTATATTTATAAACATTATTGGGGAGTATCACCATTCATATCCCTTTGTATATTGTCCATGTTTAGCACTAAGCACAATATTTGCTCATGGGTAAGTGCTCTATTGCTCATAATGCAAGTAAGTGAGATAAGCTTTAATATTAGCATGTTAGTGTACATTTTGTAGATGTAATTTATTACTAGTGTGAATGTTCAATTGGCAGTTATACAGAATAGAAGTTATTTGTTTACTTATTACTCATGGGCATCAGTCTTCTTTCTTTGTGAATTTTTTAAAGATTATTAGAGTTTCCTGGAGTATTGTCATGCACTGATATATTAAGTATTCAATGACAATTCAGATGTGGTTTTTATTTATGAAGAATTTGTAGTGGGTATTGAAAGTCTCAATATTGAGTCTTCTGTTAAAATGAATTCATTATCAGTATCCAAGTGATACTGATAACTGATTTTATGAATGTAGAACAGAGAGTGGACAGTAACAATTCTGCCTTTTTCATGCTCTATCACTATTATCTTTGACCACGGGTAGCTAAATATAATCCAGTGCATTTTAAGTGGCCATCAGAAAAAAATTAGAAATGCAGTCTTTACAGGTGATTTTCATAAATCAACCCCTTGAGTGTGAGGTTGCAAGCTCCATCTTTAATAATACTGATTTGATAGTTTTGAGTTAGGTAACAGTTGAATGGATGTGGAAAGAAGAGCCTCATCAACATTTTAGAAGTTCGCCAAGAGAAGCATTTGAAATTTTTAATTCTGAATATAGCCCATGGTTTACAAAATATTTGTGTCATTTTCTCTTCAAAGAAACACTTTTCTCACAATGAAAGTAGTACATATTGAAAGACACATTGTCAGAAACATAGTGTAAGATTTTCAATTACAAGAAGATGGAGTGAATTAAGACTTTGCCATGGGCGGGAATCAAACCCGGGACCTCCTGCTTACTATGCAGTTGCTTTATCCACTCAGCAACAGCAGCCTTATGGATAACATGAATGCACGGAATGTCCTAAGCATGTCTCCCTCCACGACACGAACTTCAATTCTGCCTTGTTGTCCCCCTCTGCATCTAGTATCAGTATTGCTGTGAGCATTGGAAGTAAAGGGGACAATACCACCTTTACCTCAGGCATAGGTGATGTTAATATCAAATAAAAAAATATTACTGAGACAGATCTATTCACAATACATCCCAGATAATAATTACTGTTTGATTAATTATATCCTAAGTTGTGAGGAACACTTCCCTTCTATCACCTTACTCCTCCATCCTCTCTCCTACTTGAAGGAGGAAGTAACTTCCAAAAGCTTGTTTTAATATCTATTTCACCTTTCTTTTGTGAGGAAGTACTGGCCAGCATAGGCATAGCGAAGATATTTCATTTCGGAAGGGATTTTCATCATATGGACATCATAAAAAAAATTGACATGCTGTATATTATTAAAAGAACTTGAAAAAAACACCCATGGCTGTCGATTTGCTTTGGACGAACAGGTTCACTCCTGCTTTATTTGTGGCTCTGTTAACAGTCGAAAACCTCCATGAAGGCACTGACCGTCTTGCCTCACAGTTGGAGAAATCTCAACTTTAAAGCGATTATTTCTGAAATAATGAACAGTTTATAAAAATTTTACCATGTCTCTCTCATTTTAGTTTCGCTGCCCGCCCTGTATCACCCAGGTCGATCTACAGAGCATATTCCAGTTCAGCCATTAAGTCCTATCTCAAAAAAATAAATAAATAAAAAATAAAATTAAAATAAATAAATAAACTCCTCAGTGTAAGCCAACATTAATGCAGTATTATTGTCAAAATCAAAAAGCATATCCATAGCATTATTATTTGACTCTTATTATTGATTATCGCCAAAACAGACTGCCGCTGTTATAGTTGATTTGATTTCTGTATTTCCTTATGGCACCTAATTGTACGCAGCTCATCAATAGAATTCAGGTGGTTTCTACTTCTTGCAGCTACTGCCAACCTGCTAATAACAGATCAAGTGCTTTCTTTGCTGCTTCTCTCAAACTTACTTGAAACATAAAGATGTAGATAGGTCCATTTCATGATGTAACAAAGAATGAACATCATGCCTCATATCCATTGATCACAGACTCTGGGCGCATCCATAGTGGACCCTGCTTGTAAGGGAACAGTGGTGTTTTGATGTCAGAAAGAAGCAATTGAACAAGCAGGAAAACACTGAGTTTGAAGAAACCAGTCACAAATTTAAAAAAAAATGAAATAATGAAAGGCTATCTGCTCTGTCCCATGAGGATATTAAAAGTTGAGAGAACATTAAAATAATAATAATATTCAATTGATCACATTGCACTCATTAGCTGTTATTCATAGTGTTTAAAAAATGGTAATTTGGCACAATGATTACATCCCTATTTGTGTAGCTTTGTCAAAATTTTGGGAGGGGTTTAAACCCCTAAACCCCTCCTCCCTATGGTTACACCCATGCTAGCCAGCCATTGTGTCACTTTTGAATAATAATTACTATCTGTGGCATGTTGAGACTAGATGTCTTAGAAATACATATCTATTGTCCCCATTACATTCGATAATGGTATGCTTTGCTGCTGTAGCAGAGCCTCAGCAATTGTAATGCTATGGCGGCTGAATGGATGAAGTGAATGCCTAGTCAGCAGGAGACCTGGGTGCAAATCTTGGCCTTAACACAAATTTTAATTCAATACCTCTTCTTGTAATCTTTATCTGTGACATGTTGCGACTAGATGAGATTCAGAAATACATAATTATGTGAGCGTATAGAATTGTTTTGGTGTACGGGTGATGAGAACTGGTTGGATGTTGATGGCATCAACTGCGTCTGAAGCAGTCTGCATGGGCTTATTGTAAAATTGGCTGACTTCTAAGTTGTAGCTGCAGATAGTGTGATAATATGATTTATAGGCATATATAAAACAAACACCCAGAGGTTTGAATTTGTCCAGTGGTTCCAGATGACATGAATTGCAGTGTCATACACTTTTCAGGAGAGGTAGTTTGCTCTAATAAAGTGTGAGTTTTAGATGCAAATCAGGAAGCGAGCAAAAGCAAGTTATTTTGATCATGTTAAAAGTTAATGATTTAATCTGAACATTTCTCGAGTGTGGACAGTGTTCATTTCGTGAAGTGTAATGCATACATCCCATAGTATGTTGATCTCTGTGCCATTTGGACAACCATTTTCTGATGGTGAATTATTATTATCCAATATTTTCCTTGTTGTTAACATACTTTCACACAAGACTTACTAGTGATTGAACTTGTGATCTTAAACCCAAGAGGTTGCTTGTTATAAATCACTGCCTTAAATTTCTGAGACACACATGAATTAATGGTGTTTGTGATCACAATGATGACAATGAAGAATTTCCCCCAAAGAAATGACATACCATTCGGACAATATGAGATACATCCCAAGATGAAAGAGTCTTTCAATATACGAGAGTCTGGCCTTATATTTGGGAAGATGGTGTTCTCAAATTCCAATCTAAACATTAAGATTTAGGCTTTTTAAAATTTCCCTAAGTAACATGAAGAAAATTCCAGGATTATTTATGGAAAGGGCACTGCTGATTTCCTTCTGTATTCTCTCCAAAATCTGAGTGTGTGAGGCAGGATGTTACACCATAATCTCCATTCTTTCCTTTAATATGAACCACAACACAACTTTGATGAGGTAATAATGCATTATAAAAAAGAAAAATAGGGAAATTTCAAGTAAAACATTGTTCAGAATCTATTCTTTAGATTGTGCAACAGATTTGTAAATGTCTATGTCTCAAGAACCTAGTAGGTTTAACAATTGTCTCATCAGCTATTTTTTGGACTTGTCCAAAAGAAGAGACCTTACCATGTGCTGCTGCGGTTGTTGTAAATATAGATTTTGAACTGATTTATTTTTTAGGTATTTTTTAAAAAAAACACATGTTACAATTTATAAACTAGTAAGTGATTTGATCATCCCCTTACCATCTATCTGTTCAGTCTCGTGCAATTTATTTTATCTTTCTTTTACATTTTTCTGTAGATGTAGCATATCATTTCATATCTCTCATTTTTAAACCTAAGACATACATGTTTAGTTGTGCTCTCTTTTACCCCATTACAGTTTTCCATTGTTATGTATTGCATATTCAAACTATAGAAAGATGTTATTTCTTGATACTATTATTCCTAATGTTCTAGCATTTGCATATAGCATTATTAATGTTGGTTTTGAAAATTCAGATAGTTGTTATGATAATCATAGTCTTACTTTACTCCCTGAATGTTAGATAAAAAAAGGGGGGATAAATGGATCTATGAACAACTTAATCCCCTTTTTTAATTTCAATAGGAATAAATATAATTCATTAAATAATTAATTTCAATAATTAGTGTGCCATAAATGAACTGATGGCTTCTCTTACAAAATATTTTATTAGTAGCCACTTCCATTTTGCAAAACTTTAAAAATATGATATCGGTTATTGCAGTTTGCCGCACCTTCATCATTTTTTTTTTTTTTAACACTTTTACAATTGACATAAAGCCTTCTCTTTTATAATAAGAAATACTTTCAGAAAGCATTAGATTCATCAAGGTATCACTAACCAGTTTTTTGTAATCATTTTATCTATTTGTTACCTGGCAGTTTCTCCACTTGTAATTTTGTAGTGTGGTCTCCTAATGTTTAAATTTTGGAAGTATTCTTCTGTCATTGATTGCACCTCTTTCTTCTGTTCTGTATTTGACTGGAATAGTTATAGCTGTAATTAGTTCTCTGTGTCTGTTCTTTGTGTGTGTGTGAATGTGTTTTTTTGTTCTTTAACCAATTTAAAGAGCATGGAGAGTGCAATTAGTAGTCTTTATTGTTGCTTAATGGAAACCAGTCTTCAATGTAATCTATGTATAGAAGACACATTGAATTAATTTTATTGTAATAAATAGGTCTCTGGTCTGTGTAATAGTGAATGAAGATTTATTTACACAGGATTGCTTTGCCATCAATGCACTTTGATAAATGTTTATTTTCAATAGAATTAATCAGACAATCAACAGACACACCAATTCATAACTTCCACAAAATGTTAAGAAAACTTTTTTCATCAAGGTATGTGGCTATAAATACATATTAGAACTGATAATTGTTGTGATGTTTAAAGCTTTCACGGCGTACAGATATTTCCATAAAATCTCGGGCAAACTGCCGGATGTCTGTAACTTCTTTTGGCAAAGAGTCTTCTGGCCGTCTTCAGGTGAGTACCATTGAAGTACTCACCTGAAGATGGCCAGAAGACTCTGCACCGAAATATCGTGGCAAGAAGTTACGGACATCCGGCAGTTCGCCCAAGATTTTCTGATAATTGTTTATTGTAAGGAAGAGTTATATTTAAAACAGAGAAAGTGTGGAGATGTTTCATAATATAAAGAGGTGAGATATCGCCAGTGACTTTAATGAAGCATTTCTCCATTTCTTTTTCCCTTTCCAGTAGGTGTTTCCACGTGTTTGTTGTGAACGTAGTATCATGCACATTACCAATTACTTATTATTCTGATGCATTCATTTCGCTGTTGCACATTACTTTGTTTTTAGGGAGCAAATATAATTGTCTAAATAGATGGAAACAAAGCTCTCTAAACAGTACATAGCCTGCACCATACCGTTATTCAAACTAAGTCATTATAGTGACCAGATAATGTTTCGCCAAATTTCTTTGTAGTAGTCTAAGAAATGTAAAATATGTACCAAATGTTGTAAACCTAAGATTCTGTTGTAATTTTCTGTTTTAAATTTATACTATTGTTGTACAGCATATATTTCTGTAGATAAACAAAAGACATCTAGTATTTATTTGTACTGTTTATGTGGGCTAAGAGCATTTTGTGCTGTTGGTCTCATTCCTATGCATATTGCTATACCAAAATACATATAATTTTCTATCTTGTTTTTTTTATTCATGTAATAATCCTTTTTATACTGAAAGCTTAATGCTGTCTTTTACAGAAAGGTACAAATTATATATAAGAATATTAGTGTAGTTTACATATATCTTTTATTATGCAATAAGATGTTTGAATATTATTGTACAGTAATTAAAATCTTTATAAAATGTTAATAGGTTAATACATTCATGAATACACTATCATTTGTGTACAGGTCATATAATGTATTGATAAAGACATATTTTTTGAAGTAGTGAATACTAGTCAGATGTGTCACTCTCAAACTGGCAAACTTGAACGTCCATTGTGTGCAATTATTTGCATGTTTTTTATAAGAATTTTCTAAAATCATTGTTCTCACGAACTAATGTGATTGCACATTGTTAAAGGCATCTTTGCATTTTTAGTTTCAAATGTCATCCATAATCTGTCAGATTTAATATGAAGTTACGATATTGTTTGTTATTTTCAAAAATTATAAATGTAGATTTACACTTGTATCACTGTTAGTATAGAGTGTTACACTTAAACTCATGTTGAGAGCTGTGTTATAAAATGCAGATGCTGTGTTTTGGTGCTTAAAATTTTGAGGATTTTGAAATATTAGTGTGGAACTTATGCATATTTTCAAAGAGCTTTTTATGGATGTATGTTCATTTATCCTTTTTCCAGATTTGTAAAAATTATGAAAAAAGAAATTTATATAAATGGTTTTGATGTTACCATGACACAAGATTTTTGTGCCTTGCAGTTTTTTACAGTATTTGTGTACAGTTTAATAAAAACTGCTGTTTATGTCTCTTTGTGTTTTAAACATAAATAAAGAAACTTCATTGTTAAGATACAGCTATATTTATGTATTTGTGGTTACCCTAAACTGATAAAGATGAATGCCAAATTATTTCCTGTACTTATCATATTCTGTACTTAAACTCTTTCATACTGATTTCATCACCTACATACACTAGAATATTACTCAACAGAAGTGATATAAATGGTATTTTGAACTCCTTTCATGTGTGGGTTCAAAGTTTGTGAATGCACTCAATAAAGATCATATGTTTCTAAAAAAAGGATCACTGATCACCCATTTCTTATTGTTTAATGCCAGTTCTGTTTTGTTGCAGATGAAACAAGCCACTCTACCTTCTTCATTGACACTCTTTGAATCTGTAAGTTCTTTCTTTGCCAATGAGCTTTTGTGAGAGATTACATGATTGATGCAGCAAGTTTGACTGAGCTGTTGATCTCCGTATTTCACCAGATACCACTCCTCCTTTCTCCTTTTGCTTTATACTTCAATATTATTCAACTCAAGGCAGGACTACTTCTTGCAGATGATAATTTCAGCAAACGCCAAGAATGTTGATAAAAGTGTTATTGAAATTGAACAATGGAAAATCCAGTACAGGAAAATCTAATGTATTTGGATCACTATATAGAGAGTATGTTGCGCATCATACATGGACGTAAGACTTTTGAAGATTTGTATATGTAGAGTAAGTGACACTGAAAAGAAATTGTCATGAGCCATTTAATGATTTACTGTGTACTACAAGAAGGAGGGGGGAGAGTGATCTTCAAACCTCTTATTAGACCAAGAAGTCCCTGAGATGATAGTGGTCGTGTGTGTGTGTGTGTGTGTGTGTGTGTGTGTGTGTGTGTGTGTGTGTGTCAAATAGAAACTGTGCCTTTCTTCTGGAAAAGTTAAAATACTGTCAACCAGACAAAAAACCCTAATCTTTATTTTATCTGGTAGAAAGGTGCAGTTACTTTCAAATATTGTGTTATTCCAGAATTTCCACTGATGTACATTCATCATTTGGAGACAGCATCTTGGTTTTGCTATCAACTGCTGAATAACAACTTGGAGCAGCATTTACATATTTGTTAGGTCTGAAAGAAAGAGAGAGAGAGAGAGAGCTCAAATCTGAGGGATGTGAAGCATCTGTAATATTTTGGATGAATAATGGCTACTTGCAAGTATCTGGGAAGGTTTTCTGATTCTGACACTGTTAAAAACTTGGTCCTATTACAAAATACCATTTTTTAAGTAATTTTCATTGAAGAAAAACACCTGGCTACATTATATTCTTTCTTAGCCTGAAAGCTGCTTCTGGACATGGGTGCACTTGAGGAGAGGGTCTACCGTCCTGATGAACAGCACTGCAGAAGTTTTCTGTATACACATAGATTACTTTGAGGAACCCCCTTCACATTCACAGCAAGATGGTCCAATGTGCTTCTTAGACAGTAGTATATCTGGAAATTAATTTTCTTGAAGTTTTTTCACTTAAGCTATGAACAGTTTCTCTTTGATTGAAGTGAAATAACTGGGATAACTTCCTCTTTTAAGCTTCAGCAAATGTCAGATGCTTCCAAAGATATAACATGTACTTCAAATCGAAAAACCTGATGCAGGCAGGCAAATCAACATTATCTTTTTGAAGCAAATAGATTTGTACAAGACTTTTTTAAAATGCGAATGAACTAATTGCAAAATTGTTTCCTTCATTTTTATGGAGATTAATTCTTTTGTACTTCAGGGTCTCCATACTTTGAAAAGTGTTATTGTTGTGTGACTCAGGATTAACCAAATCCCTATATTTTTTATCACCTTGAGATACCCAAACCTTGATATCCTAATTTATTAAATATAATTGGGCCAATTCAGGACAGAAGCTGCTGCCAGAATCTGTCTGCTTCAGATTCTGACAGAGGCTGCAGCAGCAAGTAGACAAAGAAGCATTTTAAACCCAAAGAAGTCCCAGTCCATGTATTCCATGAATAAACAGTGTACAGAGTATATTGAAAACAAAAGACTGTTTAATTGTTTGTTCTTGTGCTAAAAAGTGTTAATAGTGTATTAACTATTTGAATGTCAATAATAATAATAAATAGTTAATTTAAAGTTGCTTCTTCAATGTGATGATTTATTCCATGAATATAATTTAAGAATACATTATAAAAATATACCTTTTGGAGACTACAACTTATGAAGAAATCTGAGGGAGGCGTGACTTTAGTCGGTCCTTTTCTCTTTAATACTGTTTCTGCACAAAAATATATTGCAGCAAAACAAGGCTTAGTCTTCAACAATGGATAATAGAAGGAACCTGGTGGGATAAATGTGTGATTTTATTTTGTGTCTGTCGATGGACCTGTGCGTTGGGTAAGTCATGAATTTCTACAAATACACACACACACACACACACACACACACATATATATAATAGAAAACGAATGACTTACCCAAACGACAGGCTCATCGACAGACACAAATAACATCACACACAAACACACATACAAGCTTTCGCAAGTGTTGGTCGCTTCTTCAGGAAAAGAAGAAGGAGCGGAGAAAGGGAAGGACGTGTGTGTGTGTGTGTGTGTGTGTGTGTGTGTGTGTGTGTTTGTAGAAATTGGATGATTTACACAAAGTACAGACCCATTGACAGACACAAAAAAAATCTCTCTCACACACACACATTTATCCCACCAGGAAAGTGTCCTTCTATTATCCATTGTTCAAGACTAAGCCTTGTTTATATATACAAAATAGAAATCGGATGACTTACCCAAAGCACAGACCCGTCAACGGACACAAATAAAATCACACACTTATAAGCTTTCGCCACCGCTGGTAGCTTCTTCACGAAAAGAGGAAGGAAGGAGGAGAGAAATGGATGGATACGGATTTTAAGGAAATGGAAAAT
Organism: Locusta migratoria; assembly: GCA_026315105.1. NCBI lineage: Eukaryota > Metazoa > Arthropoda > Insecta > Orthoptera > Acrididae > Locusta > Locusta migratoria. The sequence continues at coordinate 123,031,123 of CM048750.1, read as the reverse complement.
GAGTCATTGCAATTGCAGGAGTGGAAGGACTTACCTTAAGGGGATAAAAGGAAAGGCAAACAAGCGCACACACACACATACACACGCTAACACTAAAGTCTACCTTATGTGTTAGCATGTGTGTGGGTGTGGGTGTGTGCTTATTTGCCTTTCCTTTTATTCCCTTAAGGTAAGTCCTTCCACTCCTGGGATTGGAATGACTCATTTTCCATTTCATTAAAATCCGTATCCATCCCTTTCTCTCCCCCCCCCCCCTTTTCCTTCCTATTTTCCTGAAAAAGCTACTAGTGGTGGCGAAAACTTCAATGTGTGTTTGTGTGTGATTTTATTTGTGCCTGTCGATGGGCCTGTGCTTTGGGTAACCTAATAACAGCCTTCACATCCCGCAGCTATCCTCCTGATCTGGTTCAGAAGCAAATTACCAGAGCCACCTCCTCATTCCTCCAAATCCAGAACCTTCCACCAAAGAATCCCAGAAGTGCCCCTTTTGTCACCGGATACTTTCCGGGACTGGAGCGGACTCTGAATGTGGCTCTCCAGCAGGGATACGACTTCCTTAAATCCTGCCCTGAAATGAGATCCATCCTTAATGACATCCTCCCCACTCCTCCGAGAGTGTCTTTCCGCCGCCCACCTAACCTTCGTAACCTCCTAGTCCATCCCTATGAAACCCCCAAACCACCTTCCCTACCCTCTGGCTCCTACCCATGCAACCGCTCCCGTTGTAAAACCTGCCCTATGCACCCTTCCACCACCACTTACTCCAGTCCAGTAACCCGGAAGGTGTACACGATCAAGGGCAGAGCCACTTGCGATAGCACCCACGTGATTTACCAACTAACATGCCTGCACTGTGAAGCGTTCTATGTGGGAATGACCAGCAACAAACTGTCCATTCGCATGAACGGTCACAGGCAGACAGTGTTTGTTGGTAATGAGGATCACCCTGTGGCTAAACATGCCTTGGTGCACGGCCAGCACATCTTGGCGCAGTGTTACACCGTCCGGGTTATCTGAATACTTCCCACCGACACCAACCTTTCAGAACTCCGGAGATGGGAACTTGCCCTTCAGCTTATTCTTTCCTCCCGTTGCCCACCTGGTCTCAATCTCCGCTAACTCAAATTCCCGCCCACTATCTTTAGCATCTTTGCCTGGGTTCTGTGGACAGAGCCTCTGCCTCAATTGGTATCTCTGTCCAACTTCTTTGCTTTTCACAAATGTCTGTCTAGGTGTGCTTGCGTTTCGATATGTCTGAGTGTGTGTGTATTTGTTTACCTTCCTTTTTTTTCCCCTAAGGTAAGTCCTTCCACTCCTGGGATTGGAATGACTCCTTTTCCACTTCCTTAAAACCCATATCCTTCCCTTTTCCTCCCCTTTTTTCCTCTTTTTCCTGAAGAAGCTGCCAGTGGTGGCGAAAGCTTGTATGTGTGTTTGTGTGTGATTTTATTTGTTTCTCTCGACGAGCCGGTCCTTTTGGTAAGTCATCTCTTATATATATATATATATATATATATATATATATATATATATATGAGCACAGGTGTGACAGCAGCACAAATAAATAGAACACACACACAAACGCTAGCTTTCACAGCCTAGCTGCTTCATCAGGCAGAAGGAAAGAAAAAGGAAATGATGATGAAAAAAATAGATGAAGTCTACTTACCAGGCGAAGGAGCACAGACAGTGATAGTAACAAATAAAAACACACACACACAAACGCTAGCTTTCGCAGCCTAGCTGCTTTGTCAGGCAGAAGGGAAGGAGAGGGAAAAGGAAATGATGAGGGTTTTAAGGGAGTGGGTAAGGAGTCATTCCAATCCCGGGACAGGGAAGACTTACCTTGGGGGAAAAAAGGAGGGTAAACAAATACACACACACCCACACATTTACACAGACGCATGTACACTCAGGCAGACATACTGTAGAAAGCAAAGAAGTTAAGAAGTTAGACAGAGATGCCACTTGAGGCAGGGCCACTGTCCAGAGAACTGAGGCAAAGATGTTAAGATGGTGGGTGGGAATTCGAATTTAGCGGAGGTTGAGACCAGGTGGACAACGGGAAGAGAGAATATGCTGAAGGGCTAGTTCCCATATCCGGAGATCTGAAAGATTGGTGTCGGTGGGAAGTATCCAGATAACCCGGACGGTGTAATACTGTGCCAAGATGTGCTAGTCGTGGCCCAAGGCGTGTTTAGCCACAGGGTGATCCTCATTACCAACAAACACTGTCTGCCTGTGACAGTTTGTTGCTGGTCATTCCCACATAGAATGCTTCACAGTGCAGGCATGTCAGTTGGTAAATCACGTGGGTGCTGTCGCAAGTGGCTCTGCCCTTGATTGTGTACACCCTGCAGTAAGTGGTGGTGGAAGGGTGCATAGGGCAGGTTTTACAACGGGGGCAGTTACAAGGGTAGGAGCCAAAAGGTAGAGAAGGTGGTTTGGGGATTTCATAGGGATGGACTAGGAGGTTACGACTTCCTTAAATCCTGCCCAGAAATGAGATCCGTCCTTCATGACATCCTTCCTACTCCACCGAGAGTGTCTTTCCGCCGCCCACCTAACCTCCGTAACCTCCTAGTCCATCCCTATGAAATTACCGAAACAACTTCCCTACCTTCTGCCTCCTACCCTTGTAACCGCCCCCGTTGTAAAACCTGCCCTATGCACCCTTCCACCACCACTTACTCCAGTCCTGTAATGCAGAGGGTGTACACAATCGAGTGCAGAGCCACTTGCAACAGCACCCATGTGATTTACCAACTGACATGCCTGCACTGTGAAGCGTTCTATGTGGGAATGACCAGCAACAAACTGTCCATTCGTATGAATGGTCACAGGCAGACAGTGTTTGTTGGTAATGAGGATCACCCTGCGGCTAAACACGCCTTGGGGCATGACCAGCACATCTTGGCACAGTGTTACACCATCCGGGTTATCTGAATACTTCCCACCGACACCAATCCTTCAGTGTGTGTGTGTGTGTGTGTGTGTGTGTGTGTGTGTGTTCTATTTATTTGTGCTGCTGTCACAACTGTGCTCCTTCGCCTGGTGAGTAATCTTCGTCTATATATATATATATACACGAAGATTTGTGCTGCTGTCACACCTGTGCTCCTTCGCCTGGTGAGTAATATTTGTATATATATATAGATTACTCACCAGGCGAAGGAGCACAGGTGTGACAGCAGCACAAATAAATAGAACACGCACACACACACACACACACACACACACACACACACACACTGAAGGGAAGGATTGGTATCGGTGGGAAGTATCCAGATAACCCGGACGGTGTAACACTGTGCCAAGATGTGCTAGTCATGCCCCAAGACGTGTTTAGCCACAGGGTGATATATATATAATAGAGGAAAAATTCCTAACAGGAAAAATATACGTAAAAAATAGATGAAGTCCACTTACCAGACGAAGAAGCACAGGCAGTGATAGCAATAAATTAACAAATAAACACACAGAGACACACACACACAAACGCAAGCTTTCGCAGCCTAGCTGCTTCGTCAGGCAGAAGGGAAGGAGAGGGAAAAGGAAATGATGAGGGTTTTAAGGAAGTGGGTAAGGAGTCATTCCAATCCCGGGACAGGAAAGACTTACCTTGCGGGGGGGGGGGGGGGGGGGTTAAACAAATACACACACACACACATTTACACAGATGCAAGTACACTTAGGCAGACATACTGTAGAAAGCAAAGAAGTTAGACAGAGATACCACTTGACGCAGTGGCTCTGTCCAGAGAACCGAGGCAAAGATGTTAAGATGGTGGGTGGGAATTCGAATTTAGCGGAGGTTGAGACCAGGTGGGCAACAGGAAGAGAGAATATGCTGAAGGGCTAGTTCCCATCTCTGGAGTTCAGAAGGTTTGGTGTTGGTGGGAAGTATCCAGATAACCCGGACGGTGTAGCACTGTGCCAAGATGTGCTGGCCGTGCACCAAGGTGTGTTTAGCCACAGGGTGATCCTCGTTACCAACAAACACTGTCTGCCTGTCTCCATTCATGCGAATGGACAGTTTGTTGCTGGTCATTCCCACATAGAATGCTTCACAGTGCAGGCATGTCAGTTGGTAGATCACGTGGGTACTATCGCAAGTGGCTCTGCCTTTTCCTTAAATCCTGCCCCGAAATGAGATCCGTCCTTCATGACATCCTTCCCACTCCACCGAGAGTGTCTTTCCGCAGCCCACCTAACCTCCGTAACCTCCTAGTCCATCCCTATTAAATCCCCAAACCACCTCTCCTACCTCCTTGTAACCGCCCCCGTTGTAAAACCTGCCCTATGCACCCTTCCACCACCACTTACTCCAGTCCCGTAACCCAGAAGGTGTACACGACCAAAGGCAGAGCCACTTGCGATAGTACCCACGTGATCTACCTACTTACATGCCTACACTGTGAAGCGTTCTATGTGGGAATGACCAGCAACAAACTGTCCATTCACATGAATGGACACAGGCAGACAGTGTTTGTTGGTAACGAGGATCACCCTGTGGCTAAATACGCCTTGGTGCATGGCCAGCACATCTTGGCACAGTGCTGCACCGTCCGGGTTATCTGGATACTTCCCACCAACACCAATCCTTCAGAACTCCGGAGATGGGAACTAGCCCTTCAACATATTCTCTCTTCCCGTTGCCCACCTGGTCTTAACCTCCGCTAAATTTGAATTCCCGCCCACCATCTTTAACATCTTATCATCTTTGCCTCAGTTCTCTGGACAGAGCCTCTGCCTCTAGTGGCATCTCTGTCTAACTTCTTAACTTCTTTGGTTTCTATAGTATGTCTGCCTAGGTGTGTTTGCATCTGTGTAAATGTAATGGTGTGTGTGTATTTATTCACTTTCCTTTTCTTCCCCCAAGGTAAGTCTTTCCTGTCCCGGGATTGGAATGGCTCCTTACCCCCTTCCTTAAAACCCTCATCATTTCCTTTTCCCTCTCCTTCCCTTCTGCCTGATGAAGCAGCTAGGCTGCGAAAGCTAGCGTTTGTGTGTGTGTGTGTGTGTGTGTGTGTGTGTGTGTGTGTGTGTGTGTGTGTTCTATTTATTTGTGCTGCTGTCACATCTATGCTCCTTCGCCTGGTGAGTAATCTTCGTCTATTTTTTATATATAATTTTTCCTGCTAGGAATTTTTCATCTGCAATATATATAATATATATACAACAGAAATCCTTACCTTCCTTTTTTTCCCCTAAGGTAAGTTCTTCCACTCCTGGGATTGGAATGACTCCTTTTCTACTTCCTTAAAACCCATATCCTTCCCTTTCTCCTCCCCTTTTTTCCACTTATCCTGAAGAAGCGACCAACGGTTGTGAAAGCTTGTATGTGTGTTTGTGTGAGATTTCATTTGTGTCTATCGACGAGCCAGTCCTTTGGGCAAGTCATCCATTTTTTATTATATATGTATATGAGAGAGAGAGAGAGAGACAGAGAGAGAGGAAAAATTCTTAGCAGGCAAAATATATATAAAAAGTAGATAAAGTTCACTCACCAGGCGAGGGAGCACAGGTAGTGATAGTAACGTGTGTGTGTGTGTGTGTGTGTGTGTGTGTGTGTGTGTGTGTGTGTGTGTGTGTATTGGTTTACCTTCCTTTTTGGATTGTAATGGCTCCTTACCCCACTCCCTTGAAACTCTAATTTTCCTTTTCCCACTTCTTCTCTTCTGCCTGAAGAAGCAACTGGTTGCGAAAGCGAGTGTGTGTGTGTATGTGTGTGTGTATTCAGTCTACATCAGCTGGTGCTAGGCTGAACTCTACCTAAAGAACTGTTACATTGGTCAATAAGGACCCAGGCTATCTACATCAGATATATGCCAACAAGTGTAATAATTCAACCTAGACTTAGCTCATTAAGTTATTGGAGAGCTTCATACTTAAGGCCCAAATAAAGAACAAACTCACATGGTGGTATTTTTCTCAAAAGACCATCATATAGTCTGCAATTTAATTTGCTTATTTTATGCCCTAAAAGTGATGGATGAGGGCTTTAAAGTCTAGCCTCACTACAGAAAAGTTACAAAAACTAGTTGTAGCCTGGCAAGTGCACAAATTTTGCCATTTTTAGGAAGTTACAGCTCTAAAATCACTGCAGGAGCCTGTAGTTTCTTAAAAAAAATTCAAGATAATGGTTAACACAGAGGCAGAAAATAATACTGGGAAATTACTATTACATTTGCCTCCTTACAACAGTATACAGATCAAATAACACAACTGCACCATCATAAGTGTAAGTCAAAACTGGAAATGTCATTCTTGAAAACAATGCCATATACCAGGATATTTAGAATACATTTCTTAGGAGGAAGGAGGGGAGGACACTTTTATTAAAGTGTAAGAAAAATTTGCTGGTATTGCGTAGAACATTCACACAGACATACAAATGGACACTCGCACAGTTGTAGATTCCCACTATATTTCTAGTCGTATGCAATACCAGCAACTATTTCTCACATTTTAAGAAGTTTTGTTTTTGTTTGTTGTGTTTCATATCCAGTGATCCATTGTGATGTGATAACACATGGATGTGGATCGAGCCAAAACAAATACAATTATTTTATACATACAATATGTTTGAGGATAGATGCATAGTCACCACAGAGATGTCTGATGAGCCGCAGAAAGGCACAAATAATAAAATACAACTTGAGAGCCTTTGGTTGTTAAGGCCTTCATTGATTAGAGGCATAAACACACACACATATAACTGCTGTCTTGTGGCCACTATGGCCAGTCTGCAGTACTCAGCATGACCAAGGTGAGTGCAACTGCTAGTGGGGGGTTAGGAAGTGGCAAGTAGAGGGAAGCAGGAGGGGGGGGGGAGATGCACAGCATAGGTGGGGGAATACGCCAGTGCTGCTGAAGGAAGGGAAGGGACTGTCATGTCTGGCGGGATGGGAGATGAATGTAATGGTAGAGTGTCGGCAGGGAATGGTGGTGGATGCAGGAACTAACTAAGGTTTAGGCTTGGAGGATTGCTGGAGTGTTGGATGTATTACAGAGAGAGGTCTAACCTGTGCAATTCAGAAAAGCTGGTGTTTGTGTGGAGGTTCCATAAAGCACAGGCTGAGTAACACAGACGCCACAGTGGTTGGAGACAGCGTGTGTGTCTCTAACTGATGAAGGCCTTAACAGCCAAAAGCTCACAAGTTGTATTCTATTATTTGTGCCCTTCTGCGGTTCATCAGACGTCCCTGTGGTGAGTAAGCAACTTGTCCTTCTCAACAATATTGTTGAATCCTTCTTGGAATCTCCATTGTTTAATTTATACATACGCATTTCATAAGGAGCTACAAAACAAATATTTGAAGTGCACTTGAATATGCACTTGAACACTAAAATACAGTAAGGAACTTATTACACTGTTAAGTGATTGTAATAAAGTGAATCTTCTAGTCACGTGACACTGTAAGTAGCACCCCCTCCTAACCTTACCCATGCGCAAAGGTTGCTCTCCCCCCAACATCTTTATAAACAGTTAACAACGAAAAGTATAAATATTGTTTATCCTCAAATTCGCGACACATATGCTAAAACGTCCAAAGGTATGTGGCAAGTAACAATACAAAAGTCATTGTTGTTCCTGTATCTGTTAAAAAAGAGGATTGAGTTAAAAAAATACTTGCAGTCAGTCTCGAACCACTACCTTCAAGAGCACAACGCGATGCTGCTAAGCACACGGCTAGGTGGAGAGTAGTGACGTCATTATTATTCATGATCGGAGCTTCTGAAGGCTTTTACAGTTGATGCGTCTTTAATTTATGTTTATAAGATATTTTACCAAATATGATGAATATTCAATGCACCAAAAACGAATATGAAGGGCCCAATGTGCAAGGAAAGGTGCGCAGTGGAAAGATGTCACTGCCATTACTGACAGCAAAAAGAACGAATCTCTAGAACTATAAATTAACAAACTTTTTATGGAAAATTCATTCTCATCATGTTTCCATATGTCGATATAGCCCCATGCATTTACTTGTCTTTGATGGTGTGGTCACACATACAGGGGATGGGAAAATCGTATGAAAATTTTTTTTTCATCCATTTTGCCTGGTGATGCCTCTTGTAAGGAGGGGAAACGTCTCCGACTTTTATAAAGGTCGGAATGTAACCTATTGCGAATGCAGTTTATCGTATCGCGACATTGCTACTCTCATTGGTCGCGCTCCATTGACTGTTAGCACAATCGGTAGGTTCAGGAGGGCAATACGGAACGCCATACTGGATCCCAACGGCTTCGTATCACTAGCAGTCGAGATGACAGGCATCTTATCCGCGTGGCTGTAACGGATCGTGCAGCCACGTCTCAAACTCTGAGTCAACGTTTACAAGAGAACAACCATCTGCAACCACAGTTTGACAACGTTTGCAGCAGCATGGGCTATCAGCTCGGAGACCATGGCCATACCCTCGATGCTGCATCACAGACAGGAGCACCTGCGATGGTGTACACAACAATGAACCTGGGTGCACGAATGGCAAAACGTCATTTTTCTGGATGAATCCAGGTTCTGTATACAGCATCATGATGGTCGCATCCGTGTGAACACACATTGGAAGTGCGTATTCGTCATCGCCATACTGGCGTATCACCTGGCGTGATGGTATGTGGTGCCATTGGTTACACATCTCGGTCACTTCTTGTCCGCATCGACGGCACTTTGAACAGTGGCCGTTACAATTCAGATGTTTTACGACCCGTGGCTCTACTCTTCATTCGATTGCTGCGAAAGTCCACATTTCAGCAGGACAATGTACGACCGCATGTTCCAGGTCCTGTACGGACCTTTCTGGATACGGAAAATGTTTGACTGCTACCCTGGCCAGCACATTCTCCAGATCTCTCACCAACTGAAAACGTCTGGTCAATGGTGACGAGGCAACTGGCTCGTCACAATACGCCAGTCACTACTCTTGATTAACTGTGGTATCGTGTTGAAGCTGCATGGGCATCTGTACCTGTACATACCATCCAAACTCTGTTTGATTCAATGCCCAGGCGTATCAAGGCCATTATTACGGCCACAGGAGGAGGTTCTGGTTACTGATTTCTCGGGATCTATGCACCCAAATTACGTCAAATGTAATCACATGTCAGTTCTAGTATAATATATTTGTCCAATGAATACCCGTTTATCATCTGCATTTCTTCTTGGAGTAGCAATTTTAATGGCCATAAGTATATTATCTCTAAATTTGCCCCAATTAACTCGAGAAAAGTTCATTTTCTTGTTTAATTTTATACCTTGATCTATATCTACATATACATAAATACTCTGAAAATCACAATGAAGTGGCAGAGGATTCATCAAAATGCTTTTATGATATTTCTGTAGAGTTCCATTCTATAATAGCGTATGGGAAAAAGGAACACCTAAATCTCTCAGTTTTTCACTCTGCTTTCTGTTATTTTATTATAATGATCATGTCTCCCTATGTAGATGGGTGCTAACAAAATAGGGTCCCATTCGGAAGAGAAAGTTAGTGAATGAAATTTTTCAAATAAATCTCGCCGCAACGAATAATGCCTTTCCACTCCAACTCATGCCTCATTTCTATAACACTCTCCCCTATATCGCGATAATACGAAATGAGCTGCTATTCTCTGAACTTTCTCTAAATCGTCCGTCAGCCCCACTTGTTGGGTATCCCAAAATGGGTAGCAATACTCCAAAATAGTATGCACGAGTGTAGTTTAGGCAGTTTCTTTAGTAGAAGTGTTGCATCTTCAAATTGTTCTGCTAATGAAACATAGCCTTTGGTTCGCCTTCCCTACAATATTTTCTGTGTGTTCTTCCAATTTAGTTTCTTCATAATTGAAATTCCTAGGTATTTAGTTGAATTTACAGCCTGTAGATTTGTCTGATTTGTCATGTAAATGAACTTTAACATTTCTTTTAGCAGAGGCGCCTACTTTTGAAAATCAGTGTGGGTGCTCTATATCACGGTTCACAAATGTTCGAAACCAACCCTCCTGAAAATCGTGTTCATGCATTTTTGAATGAGCAATACTTGTTAAAAGTAAATAGGCAGTTGTCTGGCCTTTTAAAGAAAGAAGGGAAAAGGAGGAGAAAGAAAGCATGGCTACATTGGGACACTACAATAAAGCGATGTAATTGGCCGAAGTGGATATTTTGATATAAGTAACACCCCAAGACTTCTACATGACCAATGAAATAATTTTTCATTGTACACTAAACTAGAATACATACCTAATACATTTTGTGCGAGGCTATTCTTTCTGACAGAGCGTTTGGTAGAACACTGTCACCAAGGTGTAAAGAAATCTTTAAAATATTCTGAAGTCCGACATCAAATTTATATATATATATATATAAACTACAGAACCATCAGTTTAATAAGTCACGGTTGCAAAATATTAACATGGATTATTTACAGAAGGATAGAAAAGCTGGTAGAAGCCGACCTCGGAAAAGATCAGTTTGGGTTCAGGAGAAATGTAGGAACTCGGGAGGCAATACTCACTTTACGGCTTATCCTAGAAGATAGATCAAGAAAAGGTAAACCTACATATCTAGCTTTTGTAGATTTGGAGAAGGCTTTTGACATTGTTGAATGGAATAAACTCTTTCAAGTTCTGAAGCAGGTAGGAGTAAGATATAGGGAGCGTAAGGTTATTTACAACTTGTACAAAAACCAGACAGCGGTTGTCAGAGTTGAAGGGCATGAAAGGGATGCAGTGGTTGGAAAGGGAGTAAGACAGGGTTGTAGCCTTTCTCCAATGTTATTCAATTTGTACATTGAGCAAGCTATAAAGGAAATCAAGGAGAAATTTGGAGAAGGAATTAAAGTTCAGGGGGAAGAATTAAAAACATTGCGTTTTGCCGACGACATAGTAATTCTGTCAGATACAGCAAAGGACCTGGAAGAGCAATTGAACAGAATAGACAGTGTGCTGAAAGGTGCATATAAGATGAACATTAACATGAGCAAAACTAGGGTAATGGAGTTCAGTCTAAGAAAATCAGGTGATGCTGAAAGAATTAGATTAGATAACGAAGCAATAAAGGAGGTAGATGAGTTTTGTTACTTGGGCAGTAAAATAACAAATCATGGTCGCAGTACAGAGGATATAAAATGCAGAATGGCAATGGGTAGAAAAGCATTCTTGAAAAAGAGAAATTTATTAACATCGAATATTGATTTAAGCCTAAGGAAGTCCTTTCTGAATGCATTTGTGTGGAGTGTTGCCTTGTATGGGAGTGAAACATGGACGATAAACAGTGCGGACAGGAAGAGGATTGAGGCTTTTTAAATGTGGTGCTACAGAAGAATGCTGAAGATTAGGTGGGTGGATCGTGTAACTAATGAGGAGGTACTGAATAGAATTGGGGAGAAAAATTTGTGGCATACCTTGACTAAAAGAAGGGATAGATTGGTAGGGCAAATTCTTAGACATCAAGGAATTGTGAATTTACAGTAGCGTTGGAGGGAAGTGTGTGGGGTAAAAACCACAGAGGAAGACCAATATATATATATATATATATATATATATAAATGGAAGGGGCTTACCAGTTCCGGCATACACCTTACAACCAAGGAAAACCTCCCAAAAACCTTGGTCGGAACCGGGGCATTGGGACCAATTTCATTTATCTCCGGGATGTTGCCCCGGACTACAAATGAATCACCGGGAGAACACGAGTGCAATCACAACAATCAAGGATTGGACGCCCGAGTTACTTTCGTAGAGATCAGCTCGACCAACAGTGGAAAAGCATCCCCCTAAAGAAACCGCATCCGTGAGCACGGTGCGTCCGTCGATCCTAACTTCACGACATCTCTGACAGTATTAATATAGTCCAAGGTTTTTTTAAGCCTGAGAGAAAAGCATTATAAATTTCAACTGAATCTATAATTTTAATAACAAGGGAAGTGACAAAGATAAATGAAAAATGATAACTTTAGCCTCAGCATCAGATTCTTCAAGCTAAATTCCTGAAAGAACACAACTGAATGTTCATAAATACGTACACCTGAAAGCTCAAAAGAACCGATGTGCTTCAGTATGAATAAAGCTAGGACCGATGTGCTTCAGTATGAATAAAGCTAGCATAGTGGCTAAAACACGGACACTCATTACTACTCGCCTGGGGACCCGCGTACAAAACTGATCATTTCTTTCAATGCTGAGCACCCCCAAGAAATTCTTGTGGGGGGGGGGGGGTGCTCGAGCCCCGGAGCACCCACGGAGTCGGCGCCCCTGTGTTTTAGTGTTCATTCAGATGATTTCACACTTATCAACTAACCAAGTTGACACTTTTCAGCTTTTCCTGCTAAGGTTTAAAAAAGTATCACCGAACGATGAAAAATTTCGTCTATTTTCACACGTTTACTCACAACGATCAGTATTATGGCTGCCAAACAAATACTAAACAATGTGACGTCTTCAGACTTAAAATATATGTTTCATAAATCGTATCCAGAGATATTTTTCAACTACGACTTCCATTCTCTTGGTCAGGCCGGGTACTTATGGGACCTCCCTCGTAGAGATGTGCTCTAAAATACTTACCTTAGGGCTTTGACTTCGTCTTCATATTCGGTTGTCTACTGTCTACACGTCTCTTCCATTGATCAAGTGCTCATAGCTCTTCAGATATTCATTTTAGAGTCCATGTTCAGTAGAGTTTTTTCTTGTTTTAGTCCTTGCTACCTCCTCCCAGAATATGGAAAGCAGTAGAATATATTTGTTTCAATGAGACAAAGGTAAATGACATTTACAGATGTGAGGTCGTTACTAACATAAGTACTCACTCTCCTCAATGAGTCCTCGAAATTCTTAATGGGAATTTCCTTTTCCCGATCTATCCTAGACAGGAAAAGAGATCACGTGCAATTTCATTTAGGTTATCCGAACGAGGTGTTCTGGACCCCCAGTCGCCCGTCCCTCCAACCGATATCGCTATGTCATTATATTTTACCTTGTTTTGTGCATACTGTCATTATCGAGGATACTATCGTCAGTGAAAGATTGAACAGTGCAACCGTTTTTGTCCCAGACGCAATCACTAACTGCGCACCACTGAGTTGGCCCGTTTTGGAAGTCTGAGAGTCACACATTTTACCGATAATTTGTGGTGATAATCGCAAAATAAGGGGCTCCTCCATGCTCACTTCAACTTTGTGACCAATAAAAAATTTCTACTTTCACATCCGTAATTGTTAGTTTTTGATTAGGTGGAGCACAGGTTGTCTGTACGGCTGGGGACGTTCACCTGTTAATACCATCGCATCTGGAGATAGAAGGGTAGATATGTAAGGAGAAATGAAAGTGCCAAGACAAGAGCCAACGGTAAAGAAAAGAAATTAAAAGAAAAGAGAAAAACCCTCTGCGATAGTCACGAGTGAGTGGTAAGGGCAGGAGCAGTTTGCTTGCTATCTGTGATAGATCATGTGAGGACGAGGTACTGTTAGTAACAGGCATCTCTCAGTACCAGCTTCATAGCCAGGTTCGTCATAATGTCTGGCCGGTTTCAAGCGAGGTACTGCTGCAGCTGATTACCTATGATGTCTTGTGGGTCTGTTGTGGCTGCATACCTGTAACATAGCCAAGTTGTCATAGTTATTAGTCAGTTTGATAATAGAACTGTGTAGGTGTGCGGGGCTGTGTAGGTCTCATTTGTTTTTTGGCCGTTTTGAGTCTGGGTTCTCTGCCTTGCCTCTTGTTCGGCAACGTATGTTCAGAGGGCATTGCCTGTCAGTTTGCGGTGATGCAGGGATTCACCATCAAAACTGTTTGTGAGTTAGACGTCTCTTGAACGTAGTCAGTTAGGGGAAGTTTGTTTTGGACAGTTACTTTTCCACCTATGAGTCTGATCGTAGTTTCCCAGTATGAAGAGGTTGTTAGAATGTATTTTTTTGTGGTGCGAGTTAAAAATTGCCGACCCCTCATTACAAAAGAAAAAAAATTAATTAAAAAATAGTAAATTAGAAAAAGCAACAACAACAACTTGGAAATGTAAAATCAGTCCATTATTTTCATATCAGTTCTGGTCTCACATATTTTCATAGAAAAAATACGTTAATATCGGAAAGACATGGGCTGTATATTTTTTTAAATTCCCAATAACAATTTCGAGGACTAAAACAGGAGAGTGAGTACTTAAGTTGATAACGATCTCACATCTGTAAATGTCATCCAGTGATACTATGAGCATTTCTTTATCTTTGTCACATTGAAACAAATATTTCTAATGCTTTCCATATTCTGGGAGGAGGTAGCAGGGACTAAAACAAGAAAAAAACTGTACTAAACATGGACTCTAAAATAAATACCTTAAGAGCTATGAGCACTTGATCAGTAGAAGATGCATGTAAACAGTACACAACCGAATATGAAGACGGACTCAAAGCCCTAATGTGTGTATTTTTAACACATGTTTACGAAGGAGGTGCCTTAAGTACCCGGCCTGACCAAGAGAATGGAAGTCGTCGTTGAAAAATATTTCTGGATTAGAAAGTATACGATTTATGAAGCATATGTTTCAAGTATGAAGACGACACATTGTTTAGTATTTGTTTGGCAGCCATAATAGTGAACGTGTGAAAACGGACGAAATATTTCATCATTCTGTGCCTTAGTGTAACCAATATTAAAGCTGAGCTTGAGTCTACTTTGGGAGAGTCGGCTCTTTCGTTTACATCTGGAAAATATTGGGTAGCTGAGTTTAAAAGAGGCCGTACGAACTGCCAAGGCGATCATCTGAGAGGTCGACCAAATGAGGTGACGACTCCGCGGTACTGGATGATTGTCGACTGAAAGTGCACGAGGTAGCAGACATAGCAGGCTTTTCAGAAATATCGGTACATCGCATTTTATCTGAAAATCTGAACACGAGAAAACTGTGTGCAAGGTTTGTGCTGCGTTTGCTCACACTCGAGTGAAGATGATTCAATTGAGTGTTCAGTGAAGTTTCGCAGCAACAAATACGATTTTTGTGCCGTATAACCATGGTTGAAACATGGGTCCACCACTTCATTCTCGAAACAAAAGAACAATCAAATAATTGATGACCCAACTCCAAAGAAAGCGCAGACGGTTTGATGTGCAGGCTTGATAATGGTGTAGGGATTATGGCGTGTGGAATAATTTTCATTGTCAGCACCCTCGGATTATTTTGTGTACCCAACTTGAAAAGAAAATGGCTCGGTGGTCGAAGATTTTCAAAAAATGAATTTATTTCGGCAGTTGTGTCTATTTTGAGGAGTTAGTTTTCATTATAAAAAAGGCATCGAACTTATTGAACATTACTGGGAAAAGTGTATGGAGATGAAAGTAGATTATATTGAAAAATAAATAATTCTTTCCGACATTTTTTGTGTTTTCTTTGTTGGGTCCACCCTCGTACTAGACTTGTTCTTGTTTTGGTTCATATTACATCCTTCTAAAGAGGCCCTCACACGTTCAATAATATTGTCAAACCGTCGATATATTGACCGCCTGAGGGCGCGTATTGATGTGTTGTCAATACTTAAAATATTGACAAGAAGTATTGATGGCCACCAAAATATTTTCACTGTTGTTAATATATATTGAGCGTGTGAGGTCGAATACTGACAGTTTGACAATATTCGCCTTTCAGATGTTGACACAGCTTCAACAAACAGCCACACGGCGCTAGTGTGCTTTGCTGTTGTGTTCATTCTCTCGTCAATGTTTATTTTTTCATTTCGTTCTCGTGTGTGTACCGTTTTGTTCTGCTTGCTTGTGTGCTGTTTGGAGGGGTCTTAGAAATGAGTAGACCTATGATGATAGATTTTAATGATTGTTAGCAACGTAATGAAGCCCTATGGAATCAATTTTCAAAAGAATATATGGACAGAAATAAAAACATGCAGCTTGCGAATAGCTTCTTGCAATATATCGGCCGGCCGCGGTGGCCGAGGGGACTGAGGCGCTTCAGTCACGGTCTGCACGGCCACTACGGTCGGGGGTTCGAATCCCCCCTCGGGCATGGATATTTGTGCCGTCCTAGTTCGTAAGTTGTTCATAAGTAGTTTGTAAGTTTAGGGACTGATGACCCCGTAGTTAAGTCCCATAAGCTGTACAAACATTTGAACATTTTGAAGCAATATATCGTTCGTGTTATACAAAAGCCAAATTGGAATACGTTAAATCATTATGGGCGTATTTCTTCAATTATAGCATTTCTGAGTTGTGTTACTGACTACTGTTTTTTTCCGGCGTGTGATATGTCTCACCAAATTACTTACAAACAAAACGTAGTGTATATAATTTATTAGCTGAATATATTCCTGCAGGGCACATACGATGACTTCACAGGTTTCCATCACAATTTTGCTGATGGTATTTGCTGACATTAAGGTACTATAATTCAGACATTCAAACATAGATTTGTTTCCCAGTGTCAAAACGTAAGGAAGTGCTCTTAGCGTCAATGTATGACGTCAACGAGAGAGAGAGAGAGAGAGAGAACGAGAGGGGGAGGGAGAGAGAGAATGAGTGAGTGTGAGAAGGAGAGAGAGAGAGAAAGTGGGGGGATGGGGACTGAAGATGGGTTGAAAGATTGGTTTCGTTTGAGCACTTTCACAAGATGTATTCTACATTGGTTGTATATGAAATAAAATTTGATTCCTGCTATCCAAAATATGGTTATGTTAAAATCAGCTTTAATCCCTCTTCTAGTTGCACTTTTTTGTACCTTACTCATATGATTTTTCTCTAATCTTCCCATGCAACGACGAAGGAAAATTACAGAAAAGTGCATCTTAACTCCGTAAGTTTTCTTCTGCTTCCGGGTGTGTGCGTAGCAGAAACTGTGCGATTTGTATTTACATCTACAGATGGGAGGGGATTTCTCGTGACTGCAAGCAAATGAGATTACAGTCTTTGAAAATTTCGTAATTTTTTTTCTTTATGGTTGTGAAATTAATAATGTAACGAAAGGTAAACAGAAAAATATTTACGCGCTGCACCGCGCTCTCTCATTAGAAAGAACAGACACTTGGACGAATGACATACATGAATTAGCTCTTTCGTGTCTGATGATTAATGCTAACAGACCAGTCTCTACTGCCGTATCACTTCACTTTATATCACATTCTAGCTATTGGGAAAACGGCTGTTTTTTTTTTTTTTTTTTTTTTTTTTTTTTTTTTTTTTTTCATTTTACCAGTTTTTCAGATAATAGTCCTGTCTTCAACCTTGACGAAGAAAAGATTTAACTTACGTACAACGTAAATGTACAATTTTAAACATACCTTGTTAAAATTGTAGCCACCGTACTAAATTTACAATAATTGTACAATAAAGCAGCCCAAATCAACACCTTATGCTCTCCACCGTCCTATCTAAGCATCTTGGATGGGTACCCCAGACCACCGCTGCAAACCATTGTTGCATGTCAACTTCTTTCTTGCTTTGCAAAGGTGTTTTTGTCTTTTTCTTGACAACTAACATCAATTTCTTTTTAAAAACATGAATGAACTTTATACAAAAAGAAACACAAAAATATATAGAAGAACCCCAAAATTATATATACAGGGTGTTTCACTAAGTGTGTTTGCCTCTATAAAATAATAGGTGACGGGAAATTTTAATGCGGTAGGTCAACACAAGAAATGTTACACTTTCTGTGGAGCTATGAACATAGTTTATTGTATCATTTTCCAAAGAGTTACACCACAAAGATATAATTTTTTAAATGGAACAATAGTTTTTTCTATCGTGTATTGGATTCGTTTAAACCAGCTGCGTCCAAATCAATTTAAACTACATTCCTATCACTGTTAGTTTGGGAGCTACAACCCTTCAAAGTTCCGGGGACGGAGGCTGCGATAGCGTATCTGACTGGCCGAGTGGCTAGCCCCTGGGGCACGGCCCACCGTCTCATGACCAACAGCCAGTCAGCTATGTTCATAGCTCCACAGAAAGTGTAACATTTCTTGTGTTGACCTACCGCATTAAAATTTCCCGTCATCTATTATTTTATATATATATATATATGTTTAATTACTAATATTTTAGATTAAGTAAGCTTCTTCTGGCGTTTTAATTCCTCGAGGAATCAGAGCTTAATATCTACATATGGCGTCCTTGTGTGAGGTTATTGACGATTTCCTAGCTGCGGCTTTGATCTAAGTGTTAAGTAAGTGATAGCTGACTCTATGTCCGCGGTTTCTTGTAGGCGGAGGGTGTGACCACAAAGTTCATCTACTTCCTCTGGTTATCTTCTACGTGAATAGTTGGCCTGGCATCGCCAGAGAGTGCAGTTGAGTGAACACTGGATCGTGGTTAGAAAACATATCATTTATGGTCCGAAAAGTGGGAAATTTCCCCTGACATTCTTCGTT
Source organism: Locusta migratoria (assembly GCA_026315105.1). NCBI lineage: Eukaryota > Metazoa > Arthropoda > Insecta > Orthoptera > Acrididae > Locusta > Locusta migratoria. The sequence goes on along the minus strand of CM048750.1, from coordinate 123,012,769 downwards.
ACTGCGATATCTAGAATGTCTGGCAGTTGTTCTAGGAATGGGGACTTGTAGTTTGGCTTGCCCAGACTGTGAACCTTGATGCGAAGATTCGTTTTAAGTACGTGCAGTGTCTCACTTCTGGTTTGTTCAATGCGAAATGTTTAGCATTGAGATTGCCGCCTGTGAAGAGGGCTTCCCCAAGCCATAAGAGGTTTCCTATGTCTTTGCGGAGGAGGTCTCCCACAGGTCTCAGGTAGGTTGCAATGAACGTCACATCCTGGTGATTGGTGTACACCGTCATGGTGGTCGCCTCCACGTCACAGTACAAAAGATGTAAAGGGTTTCAGATATGTTTCGGATAATAGCAGCACATCAATTGAGTGCTGGTGTGTAAAGAGTTCCAGTTCACTTCGTTTATTCCTGACCCCTGTTGCATTCCATACAGCTATTACAAGGTTATGTGCTGAATGTCTGCGACGATCCATTAATCGAACAGCTGTGCTTTTGCCTCAAGAAGGGTGGGTACCTTTTGTGTATTGTCAGTGGTTTGTTTCATCCACGTTGCAGTCTGTACGATCACTCATAGGTTTCTCGTGTTGAGGAACGTCGAGAACAGCGTCGACATCTCGTTGGGAGTGCTTCAGAGAGAGACGTTTCTTGTGCCTGTGTGGGCGGTCTTCCTATCAGTGAGTTGGCAAAGGTACGTACGGTCGAGGGTAACTTCCCTCACTGACTCGCGCCGGTCAGTTGTCTGTATGAGATGCGTGGCTGCTTTCACATTTGTGTGGGAAGCAGGTGCCTTCGTTCGGTTGGGAGATTGAGGCCTCCGTCGCGTCTGGTATTTTTTTGTTGCTTCCTGATGGTTGGACATCCTCTCCAAGAGCCTATGAGCACCTTTGCAGAACAGACAGACTGCTGTCCTGGAGTAATGTACACTTCGCCGTCCTATGTGGCCCACCAATTATTTGCATCTGGTAGGTAGGTGACAAAAGCGCATTGTATGGTCCCGCCGCTGGCAATTTTTGCATTGATCTGGGCCTTTCTTCGGCTCACAGGTTTTGACTCTTACCCGGGTTTGACACAGGTAGCATTGGCACCAGATTTTGTCAGAGTCCTTGCCTTTGGGGAAAATCACTGCGGACACTTCTCCTCTCAGCGTTTATATGGGTCGGTGTATTTGATGGAAAATCCGCTGGGCGTCAGTACTTGCTCGACTTCCTTGTCAGTGATTTCCAGAGATCTTTGATGACCACCTTAAAACTCCTGTCCTCCGGGGGTTTATGAGTGTAATAGTACAGTTTGTTCCTCTCAGTGAAGTGACTGGCCTTCCTGTAATCCACCTAGGAGTCAAAGGTGTACTTCACATGATCACCGCGGTACATCTACATTCATACTCCGCAAGCCACCCGACGGTGTGTGGCGGAAGGTACTTAGAGTACCACTTTCGGTTCTCCCTCCTATTCCATATTGTTCGCGGAAAGAAAGATGCCTATGTGTGGGCTCTAATCTCTCTTATTTCATCTTCATGATCTCTTCGCGAGATATACGTAGGAGGGAGCAATATACTGCTAGACTCCTTGGTAAAGATATGTTCTCGAAACTTCGAGAAAAGTCCGTACCGAGCAATAGAGCGTCTCTGCTGCACAGTCTTCCACTAGAGTTTATTGATCTCCGTAACGCTTTCACGGTTACCAAATGATCCGTAACGAAGTGCGCTGCTCTACGTTGGATCTTCTCTACTTCCTCCATCAGCTCCACCTGGTACGTATCCCACACCGGTGAGCAGTATTCAAGCTGTGGGCAAACAAGTGTACTGTAACCCACTTCCTTTGTTTTTGGACTGCATTTCCTTAGGATAACTCCAAGTCTGGCACCTGCTTTACCGATGATTGATTTTATATGGTCGTTCTATTTTAAATCACTCCTAATGCCTAATTCCATGGCCCGGAGTTCACCGCTGAGCTGTTCTTTTAGTGCCTTGTTAAGCTGTAAATAATTTTTTGTATGATACATGATGAGAGGCTGCAGACGTACCTTCGTCTGCAGCGCCGTATTTAGCGCCCATCACGTCCATGGAGTGTTGTGGTTCATGGTGTCAAAGTTTCGAAGGAGTTTCTTTTCGGTACAACATAAATCGTATCTCCAGCCGTAGCAGTGTTGGGACGTAATTTCCTCGGAGTGCGGCATTTCTGCCTCTCCGTTGCCACTGCAAACCCATATGGGTTCACCGTCAATGTGGTTGAAGGGTGGGGTGGCCCACTCACCGTTGGAGCGCGGTGGTCGTCTCCATCACCTTCCTTTTGTTCACGGTCTGACGTGTCCGATGGTGGAAAATCTGAGGCGGTGTCTGTAGACTTGTCTGACACTTCGTGACTGGTGTATTTTGGAATCCTGGCGAAGCTGTCGCTTGTGTTTTTCCAGAGTTTTGTGCTGGGCAACTCTCATGGCGGTGTCTCGTTCTAGTTGCCATAAGACTGGCGTCGGCAGCGGGTGCAGGTTCCAGTGTCCGGACAAGTGGTTCATTCCAAGTCCTCATACTGGGGGGAATCCTAAATGCGGACTTACGTAGCTGTGGTAATGGGACCTGGCCGTGAGAAAGCACTATGCCTATACACAGACTAGTCCTGTTCTTTATACCTACCGCAACACGCCCACGCGATACGACAAGTAGTGCTCTCCTCACGCAGTAAGCAATTAGAACGGAAACTACTTGCTTCGCACAACAAGATCGCAGTGTATGGTGTCAGTGCTCTATCCTGACTGGTGTGCCTCGGAGGTCGTCTGGCTGACCTAATATAGACGATCAATCAACGAGCAGGTGGATGAATATGAAGAACCTCAGTTTCCAGAGCAGCATACAATTAGTTCATGCACATTCTGTTTATACACTCCTGGCCAATAAAATTGCTACACCACGAAGATGACGTGCTACAGACGCAAAATTTGACCTACAGGAAGAAGACGCAGTGATATGTAAATGATTAGCTTTTCAGAGCATTCACACAAGGTTGGCGCCGGTGGCGACCCCTACAACGTGCTGACATGACGAAAGTTTCCAACCGATTTCTCATACACAAACAGCAGTTGACCGGCGTTGCCTGGTGAAACGTTGTTGTGATGCCTCGCGAAAGGAGGAGAAATGCGTACCATTACGTTTCCGACTTTGATAAAGGTCGGATCGTAGCCTGTCGCGTTTGCGGTTTCTCGTAGCGCGACATTGCTGCTCGCGATCCAATGACTGTTAGCAGAATATGGAATCGGTGGGTTCAGGAGGGCAATACGGAACGCCGTACTGGATCCCAACGACCTCGTATCACTAGCAGATGACAGGCATCTTATCCGCATGGGTCGTGCAGCCACATCTCGATCCCCAAGTCAACAGATGGGGACGTTTATAAGACAACAACCATCTGCACGAACAGTTCGACGACGTTTGCAGCAACATGGACTATCAGTTCGGAGACCATGGCTGCGGTTACCCTTAACGCTGTATCTCAGACAGGAGCGCCTCCGATGGTGTACACAACATCGAACCTGGGTGCACGAATGGTAAAACGTCATGTTTTCGGATGAATCCAGCATCATTATGGTCACATCCGTGTTTGGCGACATCACGGTGAACGCACATTGGAACCGTGTATTCGTCATTGCCATACTGGCGTATCACTCGGCGTCATGGGGGTGCCATTGGTTACACATCTCGGTCATCTCTTGTTCGCATCGACGGCTCTTTGAACAGTGGCCGTTACATTTCAGATGTGTTACGACCCGTGGCTCTACCCTTCATTCGATCCCAGCGAAACCCTACATTTCAGCAGGATAATGCTCGACCGACTGTTGCAGGTCCTCTACGGGCCTTTCTGGATACGGAAAATGTTCGACTGCTGCCCTGACCAACACATTCTCCAGATCTCTCACAATTGAAAACGTCTGGTCAATGGTGGCCCAGCAACTAGCTCGTCACAATACGCCAGTCACTACTCTTGATGAACTGCGGTATCGTTTTGAAGCTGTATGGGTATCTGCTGTATGTACGTGCCATCCAAGTTCTGTTTCTGTTATTACGGCCAGAGGTGGTTGTTCTGGGTACTGATTTACACGGGATCTATGCACCCAAATCGTGTGAAAATGTAATCACGTGTCAGTTCTAGTATAATATATTTGTCCAATGAATACCCGTTTATCATCTGCATTTCTTCTTGGTGTACCAATTTTAATGTCCAGTAGTGTATTGTTGGAGCCCATGTTTGTCAACAGATGTTTCTTCAGGCTGAGGGTAGGCTCCTCTGCCAAGTCAGGTGTGTTGCAGTACTGCCAGCTTTTCAAGCACTTCCCTAGCTCTCAGTACAACAAATATGCGTGTATATTGTTCCGTTGTCCAGTTCCACTAAGATCCAAAGCAGATTCTATGCTCATACGGGAGTTCTGTACGGCAGAGTGGTGAAATAGCTCAGGCAGTAGATTGCGTGACTGTCATGCAGGTGACCAAGGTTAGATCCTACCTGCGCGGAATAATTATTTATATACATGCAGTTCTGCAGTTCTAGTTCTGCAGTTGTTATTCTTTCATACTCATAGAGTATATGACATCAGCTGCGAATGGACAGAGTTGAAAATGTGCACCCAGCCGGGATACGAACCCGGGTCTTCTGCTTTCTCGGCAGTTGCGCTTACCACTACACCACTGGGGACACAGGACCATCGCACCTGCAAGGACTACCTAAGCTCGCCTCCCGTCAGACACAAATTTCCAGCTTTACCCTGCCCACAGTACGCAAACTCGAAGTATTGAAACTGATTCCCGTAAGAGTAAGAGCCCCAGTATGGGCAGTGGATGTCATATGTTCTGTGACTATGAAAGAATAACTGCAGGATCAGAAGTGATATCTGTTCTTTCGTAACGTACGCCACATGTATACCGGGTGTTACAAAAAGGTACGGCGAAACTTCCAGGAAACATTCCTCCACAAAAAAAAAAAAAAAAAAAAAAAAAAAAAAAGGAAAATATGTTATGTGGACATGTGTCCGGAAACGCTTAATTTCCAAGTTAGAGCTCATTTTAATACTTCTCTTCAAATCACGTTAATCATGGAATGGAAACACACATCAACAGAACGTACGAGCGTGACTTCAAATACTTTGCTACAGGAAATGTTCAAAATCTCCTCCGTTAGCAAGGATACATACATCCACCTTCAGTCGCATGGAATCCCTGATCACAGCCGTCCACAATACGAGCACGAAGAGTCTCTACATTTGATACCGGGGTTGCGTAGACAAGAGCTTTCAAATGCCCCCATAAATGAAAGTCAAGAGGGTTGAGGTCAGGAGAGCGTGGAGGCCATGGAATTGGTCCGCCTCTACCAATCCATCGGTCACCGAATCTGTTGTTGAGAAGCGTACGAACACGTCGACTGAAATGTGCGGGAGCTCCATCGTGCGTGAACCACATGTTGTGTCGTACTTGCAAAGGCACATGTTCTAGCAGCACAGTCAGAATATCCCGTATGAAATCATGATAACGTGCTCCAGTGAGCGTAGGTGGAAGAACATGAGGCTCAATCACGACATCACCAACAATTCCTGCTCAAACGTTCACAGAAAATCTGTGTTGATGACGTGATTGCACAATTGCGTGCGGATTCTCGTCATGTTGGAATAAAGCCTCATCCGTACTAAACTGAGCTCTAACATGGAAATTAAGCGTTTCCGGACACATGTCCATATAACATGTGGAGGAATGTTTCCTGAAAGTTTGGCTGTACCTTTTTGTAACACCCTGTATATAATGCCGGTGACGGGCAATGATCCCTTCGTTAGAGGGGAAGGGTGGGCAAGTTTGGGGGCCTTACTCTTACGGGAATTAGTTTCAATACTACGAGTTTGAGTACTGTGGGCAGGGTAGAGCTGGGAATTTGTGTCTGACGGGAGGCGTGCTTAGGTAGTCCTTGCAGGTGCGGTGGTCTGTGTGTCCCCAGTGGTGTAGAGGTCAGCGAAAGTGCCCGGAAAGTGGAGACCCGGGTTTGAATCCCGACTGGTAACACATTTTCAGCTTTGCCCATCCGCAGTTGATGTCATATATTCTGTGAATGTGAAATTTTATTACTTGTTTTAAAAATTATTAAATAAAATTAATTATATAAAATTATGAATTACATCATTAAAAACTTTATTTTCAAATGTTCAAATGATTGTAAATCTATAGGACCAAACTGCGTGGTCATCAGTCCGTAGCTTACAAACTACTTAAACCTAGGTAAACTAACCTAAGGAGAACACACACACCCATGCCCCAGGGAGGACTCGAACCTCTACGGCGAGCAACCGCGCGCTCCGCAGCGAGACGCATTAGACCACTCGGCTTCTCCACCGCGGCAACTTTATTTTATGAAATTGCGGTTGCAGCTAATTTAAATTTTAATTATAACTTTTTTTTAAATAGGAATAATTCCAAATACATTTTACAATTAATGTAGGTAGATTAAAGATCAAGTGCTATTGTAAGCTATAGAAATATAAATATTTGTTGTACATTCGAGGAAATCGTTTCTTCCTGAAAAAGCATTGTGTAACTCTTGCCCTATATAATGTATGTATACAAACAAGCAGACATAAGGGAAAGTGTAATAAATAATTTAAAAAAAAAGTTTCACAAAGGCAAAATTGAACCCGGATCATGGTAGGCGAACAAGCTACCACCCGGGCTATTTGAGCGTTCTGCAGTGTAACCTTAATTGACCCGTTTATCAGTTGTATATGTGCTGTGCTTAACACTTTAGAGTCCTTTTCTTGGAATTTTCTAGATGGCGCGCTTTTGGACTTCTACGAGTGTAAAACCTTGAGGTATTCTACTACTTGCGAAGTCCCATCCTGAACTGAATTTAAGGACCAAGAGCTCTCCTTGTAAGTATAGCATCTAGTTTTTATTCATACATGAATAAATGCGCAGGGTAAAATATGTTTGTGATATACCAAAGCCGCGACGGGGCGTTCTGCTGTGATGGGCGAGGCCTTTCCCCGTCGGGGGTTCGAATCCCCCCTTGGGCATGGATGTTTGTGTCGTCTTCAGTATAAGGTAGTTCATAAGTAGTTTGTAAGTTTAGGGACTGACGACCCCGCAGTTAAGTCCCATAAGCTTGACATACATTTGAACATTTGCATATCAAAAAATCATATCCTTCAAGACGCAAGCGAAATCAGGAAAACGAACTGTAAACATGTGACAATTGCAACATCTGAAAAAGACAGGGTAGTCTGTCGAAACTATTGTATTGTGTTTTTCTAAGGATAGTGACTGCGACCTATGCTTCATTGATTAAGTGAACATTTTATAAATTATCCCAGACGCACTCTTCAATGACGACATGGCTAATTACAAAATTACAACTACAGGAAACATCACATTAGAATCAAGCATAGACAAAGGTTTCCCGCTAACAAACAGCCAAACTGTGAGATGTGATTATCGATAGAACGTTGTTTCAAACACATAAAGTTAACACAGTGTAACATATACAGTCGCGACACTCACTGCTGTGAAAGTTGTTACAAACTGACAGTTGAAACGACACTAGCGCTCCTAGTGGTAGACAAGGAGCCGTAACAGTAATCATTGTTTATAATTTTTCTATGTAATTAACCAAATAGTAATTTTTGCTTTCGAAGCATTAGTAAAATAACGAGAGACATAGATAATCGTAAAATGCACGTAAAAATAGCCGAATTTCGCTTATTCAAAGATATAAACAACTCATTCGAGAGGAAATACTTATGAATATGAGTATATTTTGCAGTCTACTCCTCTGAAACTAGGAAAAAAAGAGAGACGAGAAACATTAATCCCTGTTGTGGTCTGTTCTTAGATGACAGACACTTTGACTTGAACAATTCGGTACGTAGTCTAATGATTCGAACATTTTTCCAATTCCCTCGTCTTTGTCGTAAACGCATAAACTGCCTCGGTGGAGTAGCCGAGTGGTCTAAAGCGCCTCGCTGCGGAGAGCGCGGTTGCTCTCCGTCGGAGGTTCGAGTCGTCCCTGGCGCATGGGTGTTTGTGTTGTCCTTAGGTTAGTTTACCTTAGTTTAAGTAGTTTGTAAGCTACGGACTTATGACCACGCAATTTGGTCAGACAGATTTACAAACATTTGAAATGCATAAACTATTGAGTGTAATTACTTTAACTTATAAAACGAAAGTCTTGAATATTCTTGCCGTTTGGGGTTCAGATGTAAACAACAATTGTGGAATTGGTTTCTGCTTTCTTGGGAAACTTTTCTTGCTTTCGATGTTTTATTGTCACGTTTGTGAGGATTTTGCTTCAGTCACAACTGTAGTGGATGATCTGGTACATTAAATAATGTAGGCATTGCATTCAATATAAGATTCTTATGTCTCAACACTTACCGATTTGACTGTAATTGAATGAAAAATCCTTGACCTTTCTTAGTTAGAAAACCGACGTATTTCTGCAGAAATTTGTACCTTCTGTTGTTTATCAGCCATGTTTCTTTGTAAATACAAAATATAATACTCGATTAAAAATTCGAAGATTTCACAATAATCTTAAATAAACCGTCCAGCAAAGTAAAGTTTAATACCTTCCAATGATTCTTAGCAAACCTGAACAAGACAAATGTGGAGTTATTTTCTAGTTATTACCATTTTTATGACACTACATAGCTTCCCTGTTGTGAAAAGTATGTTAAAGTCAAAATTAAACGATACTATTTACATACATCAGATATTCAGAACTGTTCCTCGTCAGCAGCTAGGAGCGCTGCTGTCGTGGCGTATAACAAAAATCTGTGGAAGTATCGTGCTGTATTTGTTAGACTGTGTAGTTAATGACATGTTGTTGTTATGGACTTCAGTCCGGAGACTGGTTTGATGCAGCTTTCCACCCTACTCTATCCTGAACAACTTTTTTCATCTCCTCATAAGAACGGCAACCCACATCCATTTGAATCTGCTTACTATATGCGTCTCTTGGTGTCCCTCTTCGATTTTTACCCCACACACTTCCCTCCAATGCTAAATTTACGATTCCTCGATGTCTAAGAATGTGTCCTAACAAGCGATGTGTCCTACCAAGGTATGAAAAAAATTCCTTTTCTCACCAATTCTGTTAAGTATCTCTTCATTAGTTATGCGATCTACCCACCTAAACTTCAGCATTCTTTTGTAGCACCACATTTCAAAAGCCTCTATCCTCTTCCTGTCCGCAGTGCTTATCGTCCATGTTTCACTTCCGTACAAGGCAACACTCCACACAAATGCCTTCAGAAAAGACTTCCTTACACTCACTTAAATTAATATTCGATGTTAGCAAATGTCTCTTTTTCAAAAACGCTTTTCTTCCCATTGCCATTCTGCATTTTATATCCTCTGTACTGCGACAGTCATATGTTATTTTACTACCCAAGTAACAAAAATCATCTGCCACCTTCATTATTTCGTTACCTACTCTAATTCCTTCAGCATCGCCTGATTTTCTAAGACTGCATTCCATTATCTTTGTTTTGCTGTTGTTAACGTTCATTTTATACGTTCTCATCAAGACACTGGCCATTGCATTCAACTGCTCTTCCAGGTTCTTTGCTGTCTCTGACAGAATTACAATGTCATCAGCAAAACGCAATGTTTTTATTTCTTCCCCCTGAATTTTAATCCCTATTCCAAATTTTTCCTTGCTTTCCTTCACCGCCTGCTCGATGTACAAATTGAATAACATCGAAGAAAGGCTACAACCGTGTCTTACTCCCTTCCCAACTAATGGTTCCCTTTCATGCCCATCGAGTCTAATAACTGCGGTCCGGCTTTTGTACAAGTTGTAAATAACTCTCCTTTCCCTGTATTTTACCCCTGCTGACTTCAGAATATGAGACAGTGTATTCCAATCAACAATGTCAAAATCTTTCTCCAAATCTACAAAAGCTAAAAATGTAGGTTTGCCTTTTCTTAATCTATCTTCTAAGATAAGTCGTAAAATGAGTATAGCCTCCCGGATTCCTACGTTCCTCCTGAATCCAAACTGATCTTCCCCGAGGTCAGGCCCTACCAGCTTTTCCAGTCTCCCGTAGATAATTCGTGTTAAAATTTTGCAACCATGACTTATCAAACTGATGGTTCTCTAATTTTTACACCTGTCTGCGCTTGATTTCTTGAGAATGGGGACAAGATCGCAGCAGCGATATTCTGGGAAAAGGGAATATCGATAGTATTATCGGTCAACTCTCAGTCGAATATCAAACACTCGCATCTGAGAATAGCAGTTATAATCTAAAGTGAAAAACCCGGAAGATGAAAATCCGAAAAAAAATGAAGTTTGTTCCAGATGACACTTTCTCGTAGTGGCACCCAGATCCTGAATGCAATATCTGCATGGAAAGGCCGGACGCGTTTCCACGGGAGCGGCCACAGCGGTTAGAAAACACGACCGACGAAAGCGGAACATACCGCAGCTTACTTCTCCAAATTAGAGGAAGATCCCGCAAGTCGATAAAGTGCACGCATCGTGACTTCTCTTTCGTTGCGCTTCCGCACGAAAGAAAGTGAACGTGAGCCTACCTACGTGTACAGCAGCAAGTCCACCGCGAGATCTGCTTCTTGCAGCAGTACAGTGGCGGAGTGACGGGAGAAAGCCATGGCACGGGTAGCGAATGGGGCTGACTTGCACATCCAGCGCGCAGGACAGGAGAGTTCCGTGAACCCGGGGAAGCCCTGCATGCCGCCGGGCCGGCCTCTCCCTGACCTGCCTCAACGTCCGACGCTTTGTGTTCTGGTCTTACACGCGCCGCCCAGAGCCGATTGGTGCACGTAGCGTAGGCGGCTGGGTCGATGTATCACATCCAACTGCTACCGTACATAGCGTTACCATACGTCCTCTTTTTCCCGGACACGCCCTCTTTTTTGAGGCAAGACAATAGGTCCGGCCTGAATTTATAAAATTCAACAAAATGTCCTCTTTTTAGGTTTCAGAGAAAGAAAATTTATTTTGGTATCATTGGCGACAACGAGTTCGTTCGCACTGCAGTTCCAAACTGTTCGCTACTATCAAGCGCATACAAAGAGCGAAATTGCGGTTCACAATTTCGCTCTCCGCATAGATTTGACAGTTGCAAACGATTCAGAACGTCTCTGCGTAGGAACCCGGTTGTCTACCTTGTATTCATCCAGTGTTTTCTGTCTTCTGCATTATGTTCTTTGGTGTTGCTTTTGATATACTTTGTGGTTTATGTTAAAGCTGTATTGTGTGTTCGAGATCGTAGGTAACCTTTTGCTTCAAAATACTTTACTAACTTAAATACAAAATGATTTGCTCATGGAGAAATACAAATCATTCAAGAGAGAAAGGAACAAATATGAAACACAATGTTTGATTTGCCCTGCTGGAACGTACAGTCTTAGACAAAAAAATTGATCGCCGGCCGGCCGACGCAGAATGCCAAGTCCGACGATGTGCACGATCTGGCAACACTGTAGAATGCGGTACTGTCAGGAGGAAGTGTTATGTCCTTCTCGAGACGGTTCTGTGATATGTGACCGCCGCGTGGTATCGCGGTAGGAGTCGCGTTTACAAGCGTGTAAGTAAGCAGACGCGAGATCGAATCCAACCACCTTCAATTTCTTTTTTTTTAAACCACAAATCGGCTATCTTCGTTATCAGTGTGGAAGGACCTCAAATATAACAGCGAAAAGCCCCAGAAATATTACACAAAAGAACTCGCTGCTGCATCAAAACTGAACTGTTTACTCTCGGGAGTAGGGGGCACCGGCTACGGCGACGCGCCAGCGGCCGCATCGCGGCTGCCACCTGCGGACTCAGCAACAGCGGCGCGCCGCTATGAGTTTTCTTACCGGCTGTTATATCCTTACCTCAAGTTCTGGTACTTATATTACAGTCACATATTGAATTTTTCTGACATATATCAACATGATCTAAACGTCGTAAAGTAGAATCGGTATGAAGGGTCATAGGGGTGACTATTACCACATTTTTCTTGAACGTCATCAGGCAGCTCAATCCGGATTCCTACTCACGATTGTTACTAGTAACGAGTTATGATGCTCCCATGCTGATATCTTAAAAAGAAATTAATGACTGAGTACTAAAAGATTGTTATACTCAGCAAAATGCAACCACAACGCCAGGGTGCGCCCATTTTTCGCAAACAACTGAGACACCACTTAGTCCCACTGTAAGGACAAACGACCAAAAAAATTACATCATGTGTTAGTATTACACTATAATAATTCCCGTTCATTTCACAAAGAATACATCGGATAGTGTGCTTTGGAAGTCACCCATTCTGCACCTACTCTTTCGATCATATGTCCTCAAATGTTTATCTTTCCTGCCCCTATTCGAATAACCTTCGACAAAAATTATTTCCAGACGAAAATACACGTCGAACATCTATTGGCGTCATAATTAGCTTGGAATCAGTTCGATTCTAAAGTAGAGATATGGTAAACTACCAGAAAGTTGTCAGACTTTCGCATAATCTGATAGAATATAGCAAGTAACCACAAGAGGTTTCTTGTTGTTTTCGATGTGGATTCGTGCAACTCCTGTCACGAAAACAGCTAAAAAATTTTACTCGAATGAGACCCGAACCAGTGACCAAAGCCACCTCTCCATGGCAGACGACAACTTTACCCCAGAGCTAGCGAGGAGCTGTGCACGCCAGTTCTTTCCTACTGTCACATACATCAGTAGAAAATATAACTCGCAACGTAAGAGACTAGTTGGAATTTCGCCGTGTAAACAATTTTCTGGACCCAAAAGCATGAACAAATAGCCTTCTGTCGTCTCTCAACTGACAAACCAGTCAGATTATTCAATGGGAATTACAGGAAACATCAAGTGAATTTATGAGCATAGTTCTGTGCCAACCAGGAAGTAAGACCTCGGTACCAGCGTTGACAGACTTACACTGCAATGTTGCCAAGCTTCAGTCATACTATCAACAGGCAGAATAAGAGCCGAGGTGATTGCCAAGCGAGCTCGACAGAGACTTAGCTCGCGCCTCGCGCGCCTGGCGGGGGTCCGAACACCTAAAGTATATGTCAATGAGCCCCGCTCGCAAGTCCGTAACTAGCTTTAATGAGTCGATAGTTGTCACTAATAAAAATATACAGATGCACCGACCTCTAACATAGTAATAAGTGTCTCAATTATTTGCGTATTCTGTCTTAAGCGCAATGACAACAAAAGTCATTCACCAGTGCTGTTTTACATTTCTTCGAGCATTTCCATTGATTATACTGAAAACATTAGATGATTAGATGTAAGCGTCAGTTTCCTTTACGATTATAAACTCAGAAAGTGTCTTTCTTGGTATCGCTGTCAGAGGCACAAACGAATGAAGAGAGGCAAACAAACGAAGAGAAATCAAAGCAGCATTGTTTTCAAGATGTGAACATTTCTGGGAAGGCTTCGTAACATGATGTGTAAAATAAGAAGACCTTCTGTTATCCAAACATAGAAGTAGTGACAGTAATGATAGATTAATTTATCCGTCATAATCTTCCATGCTGTATTTTACTTCTTTTTTCAGGTTGTTTCCAATTTCTTATTTCATCCTCTTTCGATAGCTTCTAGCTTTATTACGTTCTTAATTGTGGTTAGTTCAGTTTATTTGATGATGTTCCTTTCTAAATATTTATTTTCTTCTTTGCTCATGCTATTGTTCATTTATTCTTCCAGAAGTATATGAATAATTGTTTCTTTAGCTTTTTATCATTCATTTAATACATATGTCCAACAATGGTAACCCTCACTTAACCACACCGACTGACATTGTTTTCCATATTTTTGTAGGTTACATTACTATGGATTTTCAAAACGTCTGTACCTTCTCTTGGACCCATTTTCTTCCTTATAATCCGTCTATTATTCTTTTTGTGTCGTCTGCACATTTGATAAGGTGTATATTTGCAACACTTTAACTAATATTTAATATTCATTCTAGTATTAGCATCACATAATCATAATGTATAAGAATTTAGCGGTCGTTACATGTAAGGACATCGATCGGAGTTATGTGCTCAGTATTGTTGCAAACACAGAATATCAAACTGTCCAGTGTTTTTTATACCTCCTAAGTAGACTGTTAGACCCGTAAATCAGTATGTGGGTTTTCCGACGAAATAGATATTGTTTTTGTGCATCTCCTATAGCATTAATGTGAGCGTTGTTCTGAGATAGAGGGAGTGGTGCTGTGGCTATGGTTTGCGGTTATCATGCGGACGTGTACAGAATATCGTTATAATATGCAATGGAAAATTATTCAGACATGTGCTTTTGTCGTAGCAGTGGCATTAATAAACAAACTTTCTTCAAACATGAATTATATTTCTGGTAGTTAGTTACAGTCTCACGTATGTGGATAACATTTGCTTGAGTATACACTGATCAGGCACTTTACCATCAAAACTTTGTAGAGAGAAGAAACGTAGGCTTTTGCTGTGTAAAATTATACCACGAACAGGTACTCCACTTTACTGTGATGTTTCTTTTTGCAGGCAGGTTGAAGGTTTCACTAAAAATGTATAAAGCAGACAGCTTGCGTAAACCTAATGGAGAAAATATTTCGAGTGAAGTTTCTATAGAAATACAACATTCTGTTCTGCATCTGTTTAACGTGTCTGCTTTCGCACTAATGATCAGATCTGCGTGGTTAACATCAAAATTGATCGCAGCAATAATAATTTTTAAATTATTTTTCAGAGCGATAGATTGGCTGGCCAGTGCTTACCTTTGTGCTGTACCACCAATAGTGACACAAGTGAAGAAAAAAAGAAAACATACGAAACGGACAAGCTTTCGGAACACAGTTCCTTCTTCAGGTGGGAGAGAAGGGAAGAAAAAAATGATGGGAACGGAAAGGGAAGGTTAATCACGACCTAGGTCATGAGGATGGTTTTAAGGAGTGTGGAAGTCAGAGATACTGTATTTTAGTACTGAGTCAAGTCCGAGAGAATATATAAGCAAAGAGGAAAGAGCAAGCAGTACACACACACACACACACACACACACACACACACACACACACACACATATTATTCTAATAAGATATGTGCATGTTTTCATATACCAAGTTTTTCAATATGTGTCATATATGAATTTATATAAACTTTATAATTGGAAAAAGGCTTATAGTAAAAATAGCAAAAGTAACGCATTTATAGTTTGTATATAATATATTCAAGAAATGTGTACCTAAAAATCTTCCTGGGCTAGAATGCAACGTTGAGTCAGAATTTCAAAGCAATGGGTCAAGAACTTTCGGAGATTAACAGCTATACGCCTAACATTTTTATATATAGACGTGGGGACATAAGACGGGAAGTACACCCGCCTCCTCCTTTCATCGGTGAATACCGCTGCGCATGTATTCATTCATCACTGACTCACAGTTGCCACAACGGTTTACAGAATTAACACAATTGTCAAATCATTCAGAGACAGGAGATGGACTGTAATAAAATTGACGTTGCTTTCTGAACCATATTCACCCAAAAATTGAATATTACTTAAATCAGATCCAGCAGTTACACTTGGATAATTCCTATACGTTTAATTTGATAGCTGAAAATATTCGTTAGTGTGGAGCTGCCTGGAATTTGTTTAGAACAAACTCAAGAATCGAGGCATGCTGAAACAAAAATTCTAATCTGTAAAGCGCTTCTCACGTTTCGCGGCAAAGCATCAGCAGCAGTTATATTGTAACCATCGCTAATGTTGGACAGTAGAATTTCTATATCAGAAAAGTAGGGATGCTTAGAGAGCGACACGGCGTCACGCTGTCTACCGGCTTTACAACATGGTAGTCCTGATGGGCTTAATTTAGCGCTGACATCGTACGTGTCGGTGGTGTCTTCTCTTCTTATGACCATCAGATCATCAAGAACATGCAGAGAATGGAACCAAGAACCCTTAACATTTGAAAGAAAACACTCGTTTGTCTGCTCCAGTCCAATATACGATACACCTGTCTTAATAGGAATTAGAAGAGAAAAGTTAAGTCGTATGGTAAATAATGAATTCTGCAAATAATTGCTTAGGCAAATTACCGTCTGCTACACAGTTGAAATGTTAGCCATTACACAAGTTTGTATGTTACAATTAAGTAATCAGCTTGCTGCATTATTTCCACTGTTAGGAAATGTATGACCCATTAGTTATTTGAATAAATACACTTCCCACTCCGAGACACAAGTATTTGACATGTTTTGGCCTCTTCACAATCAATGCCTGACGAATGAACACCGCTGAAGTGCCATTACGTTTATTGTCTGACAAACAGTTAAATATAATTCGTGTGTAATAATCAATAATCCTAGGAAATTTACCTCTTCGTCTACAACGAGCTCATCTGAAGAGTGAATTACAATGTCTCTCGTAATTTACAGCATGGAAAACCTATTTTCGTAATTCGTTGTTGTGCCATGGATGAAGATGAAGTGTAAGATGTAGTTATCATGATTGATCAAGTGGCTTATAAAATGTGTATTACACGATGTCACGCAAAAACGAAGAAAGTAACACTATCCGCTACCCATATAGGCCATGATTTCAGTCAGGACACATGACGAGACATTTCTTTACGCTAGTGGAAGGCACCACTGGGCATCGATTTCTGTTCTCTCACTTTTTTCTTTTTCTAAGGCCTGTGAGAGTTAACTGCGGGTCATCAGTCCCTAAAATTACAAACTACTTATGAACTAGCTTATACTCAAGACGGCACACACATACATGCCGGAGGGAGGATTCGAGCCCCCGACGGGGAACGGCCTCGGCTTTGTAGCATAGCGCCTCAATGTTCACTCACTAGCACCGCTTTCCGTCTGAGACTAAAATAGCCTCACTAGAGGGGAGACTGAACGAAACTGATGCTAAGACAATTTCTTTAACTAACGGATCAGAACGCATAAACGCCTAATGATGAGCAAAACGAGCTTGAAATGTGTTGTCGTATGTCAGGGTGTGCTGAGCTGCCAACGATCGCTGACGTGTGGGGATACGTTATGCTTGAGTGATTGTGTGTTTGAATGTTTCTCTTTCTGAAGAAGGCTGCGGCATAAAATTTAAATTGTCTGAATGTGAATGTCTTATTTGTGTCTGCCTGTGACTCAGCGTCCATCTTTACGACGAGTTGTTTCCTATCTTTTGTTATTTTGTTATTATTATTGCAGAATGTTAAATTTGAGATTAAATAGTAATGCGGCCGAACAATCCCGCCTGGGATGTCCCGGACAATAATGCCATATGATCACTTCATTTCAATAATTCTAACAGCAGCTTTCTAACTTAGCCTGCACTAAAGAAATGAGAGAATCTTCACAGACTCGACAATATATCATCACCTGCGTACTGCTGCAACTGAAACCATACAGTTAAATCCCACCACAAAGTATGTTTAAAGCCGAAAGCTTTTAATATTCTTGTATTTTAAATGGGTACGACTGCAACATCAACTACAAGAATCCTACGAAACATCTGAGTTCGTAATCGTCAGATGACATAGAATTCGCCACACTTGCCAGTTACTACTATAATATTGTTCATCTGTTAGAAACGAATTTATGTCAGTCATTGAACTGCATTTTGATTGGTGGAGCTGTAAGAATGGAGGCGTTTGTGTCTTCAGAATAAAAGTACAATTAAAAAAAAAAACTGACAACGAAAAGCAGATTGGGTAGGTATGGAATTGCATCCAGTGTCATATTTTATTTAACATTTCCGGTTGCAATTGTCATTGTCTGGAAAGGGAGTGTGTGTGAATTAAGGTGTGGTGGACCGCAAAAATCCTTTTTCACTTCCAAAACGAGCTGGCAGACTGCTGCAAAACAGAAAATAGAAAAACCGAAAAGGTAGTCGCTGTCAGAAAGACACGCTCATATTGCATTTCACTGCGATTAACTGGCATATTATTTGTCTGTTTATGTGTGTGGTACCAGAATGTGAATGCTTATTTACCCGCTACTGCAAAACTCTTTCACGGGCCGAAAATAAGTCCTACAAACCGACGTAGTTAAGTGTCAAGAACTAGTAGCGCATGAATAGTCTCTACAAGATCTGTCTGCCTGTCTGTGCCGTCGTACTAAACGCCTACAATTCTCATTTGAATATTGTGACAGTGTGGAGACATCGTTCGTAACTATACCGTGCACCGACTCAGAAGCACTCTATGGAAAATGAGCTCAACGCTAAGCTAGTTGAACGTATTGAAATCTCGGTAAGTCTCTGTTTTGAGCGCAGTGCAAGTTTGAGAGCTCTTTGGCACCGGCGTGACCGCCGAGTTACTTCCGGTATGACACAGAAACATGATAAAGTCACTTAATATTTACCTGTCTGTTTGGTGAATCATCTCAGTTACTTACTTGAACGGTGCGACATCGGTGCATTACTTTCTACTTCAAGTGCAATGAGGTCATACCATGCGTAAATTGGCGATTAGTTGTAACCACCAATAGAACAAGCAGGAAGTGAGACGTAGCAGCGCGTCAGTAGCCCTGAGATGACTGTCTACTTCTTAAGCGAGGGCTGCTTTAGGTCATGGTACCAGTCCCTCTGTAGATCAGAATTTTAACCCTATTTTGATAGAGCTACCAGCCATTTAAGAAGATAACATAAAGGCTACAGAATTCGTCACTAATAACAGCATTACACTTAATGAGTGGACTAATACGTTTATGTGCAAAAGCAATAATTTGTATTTTGTCGCTTTGAAAGTGTGTGTGCAATACTCCTGCTCCCATCTTTTGAATCCCGTCTGACCAGTAACAACGTCGCACGATGGTCAACTCATCGTAGTTCATGACTTACCTGAGTTATCGAGTCTTCCTTCATGTGTAAAATCATGAATACCGGAAAGATCTTTCTTGAAACGGGAAATCTCTTTTGTGAGGTGATTAGCACAAAAGTAATCAATCGCACCATACATACGTTTCGAACTATCTCCACTACTGTCATACCTATATGAGACTCAGTGACAACATGTTTTGAAAGTCTTGAAGCATACTGAATATTATTTGCATAAATAGCAGAGGCGATTCTTCCAGCTCGCTCGGCTCAGAGGAGTGACCGCATCTGTAATTTTTTGTTGTTGTCTTTTTTTAAGGGACGGAAACTGAGATCAATCTTAGCAATCAACATAGAATAAAAACTATCCAACGACCGCAAAGAATAGCTCTATTAGGAAAAAGAAAGCAGGGTTCCACTACCACTGCGGTACAAATTTTCAATATTACCGCTGTCTACCTGAATTCACTTTCCTGCAACTATCGATAAGTTTAAAGAATTCGATTAATAAAATGACGTCGTAAAGCCCCTTTAATCAGACTCAAACAACGAATATCATACTGAAAGTGATTGTCAACTCGGTAATAATCGACGGAGTTCCAGGACATGTAATAGTAATGTAATATTCACATGTATTATCCCTTCTCTAGTGCAAGTGAAATGCACCAAAACAAAAGTAGGGCTTAAGTAATTCATTTCTGTGAAATCCAAGAATTTGTATTGCAGTGGTCTGTAGGTCAAGAAAGTATTTCCATTAACTGTTATTTCATTTTTATTTATTTGCATATAGACTCTTTTTATTCGCTTAATTTCACCATTTTTTGGTTTGTGGAACT
Source organism: Locusta migratoria (assembly GCA_026315105.1). NCBI lineage: Eukaryota > Metazoa > Arthropoda > Insecta > Orthoptera > Acrididae > Locusta > Locusta migratoria. The sequence continues at coordinate 122,993,145 of CM048750.1, read as the reverse complement.
GAAATAGACACCTCAGCTATTCATCCAACTGAATATTACTAGTTACGTTGAGTATTCATCTTCAGAACAATAGCAGAATACTTTCGGGAAAACAGACATCAATAGCCCCATTAATGTAGATATAAACCTGTACTTTATGTCATTTATTAGACCTCTACAGTGGGTGTAGAGGTGAGAGCAGGAATTGGACGTGAACGAGAAGTGATATACTCATGCTTTTTGAACACTTTCAGTAAGTAATAACACTGTCGGGACAGAATTTAAATCGTTCGTAGGAAGACCAAATTATAAAATTTAGCTGCATATAATTGGCATCTGATGGGTTCGTGTTACGTGCAGAGGTGTCGAAACTGTTCACTAACTGTTGAGCGTCAGAACTTAACAGAACTGTGATATATTCCGAAATAGTGACAATTTGTCTATGCTGCCAATGGATAACGCCAAAGTCACTGAAATTTCTATAACAATCTGATCAACTGTGTCACATATTACGGCCCAATGGTTCTCATATGAATATTGTGGGAGCTTGGAGCTTGTATTTATATGAAAACGGCTGGGGTAAAAACATAATTATAAATAAAACACTTTGCGACTGCTGCATATAATATCAGCACTATGCTCTGCTTCTTAACCCATGGGTATTTTGGATTTAGGGTTCTTTCTGCCTGAATGTTCTGCACAGTCATCAAAAGGTTTTCAGTATATCTGCTCGTTTTTGTTGGGGGATTTGATGGGACTCTATACAACAGGTGATAGTATCATTTTTGCAATATTTGTAGACTGGATGACAGTTTGGCTTAAAGATAATTTAATCTATACATTACTATCCCTAATTCTATGTTTGGATAACAGAAGCTCTTCTTATTTTGCACACCATGTTACGAAGCCTTCCCAGAAATGTTCACATCTTGAAAACAATGCTGCTTTGATTTCTCTTCGTTAGTATGCCTCTCTTCGTTCGTTTGTGCCTCTGACAGCGATATCAAGAAAGACACTTTCTGAGTCTATAATCGTAAAGGAAACTGACGCTTACATCTAATGTTTTCAGTATAATCAATGGAAAAGCTCGAAGAAATGTAAAACAGCACTGGTGAATGACTTTTGTTGTCATTGCGCTTAAGACAGAATACGCAAATAATTGAGACACCTATTACTATGTTAGAGGTCGGTGCATCTGTATATTTTTATTAGTGACAACTATCGACTCATTAAAGCTAGTTACGGACTTACGAGCAGGGCTCATTGACATATACTTTAGGTGTTCGGACCCCCGCCAGGCGCGCGAGGCGCGAGCTAAGTCTCTGCGAGCTCGCTTGGCAATCACCTCGGCTCTTATTCTTCCTGTTGATAGTATGACTGAAGCTTGGCAACATCGCAGTGTAAGTCTGTCAACGCTGGTACCGAGGTCTTACTTCCTGGTTGGCACAGAACTATGCTCATAAATTCACTTGATGTTTCCTGTAATTCCCATTGAATAATCTGACTGGTTTGTCAGTTGAGAGGCGACAGAAGGCTATTTGTTCATGCTTTTGGGTCCAGAAAATTGTTTACATGGCGAAATTCCAACTAGTCTCTTACGCTGCGAGTTATATGTTCTACATGGCGAAATTCCAACTAGTCTCTTACGCTGCGAGTTATATGTTCTACTGATGTATGTGACAGTAGGAAAGAAGTGGCGTGCACAGCACCTCGCTAGCTCTGGGGTAAAGTTGTCGTCTGCCATGGAGAGGTGGCTTTGGTCACTGGTTCGGGTCTCATTTGGGTAAAATTTTTTAGCTGTTTTCGTGACAGGAGTTGCACGAATCCACATCGAAAACAACAAGAAACCTCTTGTGGTTACTTGCTATATTCTATCAGAATATGCGAAAGTCTGACAACTTTAGAATCGAACTGATTCCAAGCTAATTATGACGCCAATAGATGTTCGACGTGTATTTTCGTCTGGAAATAATTTTTGTCGAAGGTTATTCGAGTAGGGGCAGGAAAGATAAACATCTGAGGACATATGATCGAAAGAGTAGGTGCAGAATGGGTGACTTCCAAAGCACACTATCCGATGTATTCTTTGTGAAATGAACGGGAATTATTATAGTGTAATACTAACACATGATGTAATTTTTTTGGTCGTTTGTCCTTACAGTGGGACTAAGTGGAGTCTCAGTTGTTTGCGAAAAATGGGCGCACCCTGGCGTTGTGGTTGCATTTTGCTGAGTATAACAATCTTTTAGTACTCAGTCATTAATTTCTTTTTAAGATATCAGCATGGGAGCATCATAACTCGTTACTAGTAACAATCGTGAGTAGGAATCCGGATTGAGCTGCCTGATGACGTTCAGGAAAAATGTGGTAATAGTCACCCCTATGACCCTTCATACCGATTCTACTTTACGACGTTTAGATCATGTTGATATATGTCAGAAAAATTCAATATGTGACTGTAATATAAGTACCAGAACTTGAGGTAAGGATATAACAGCCGGTAAGAAAACTCATAGCGGCGCGCCGCTGTCGCTGAGTCCGCAGGTGGCAGCCGCGATGCGGCCGCTGGCGCGTCGCCGTAGCCGGTGCCCCCTACTCCCGAGAGTAAACAGTTCAGTTTTGATGCAGCAGCGAGTTCTTTTGTGTAATATTTCTGGGGCTTTTCGCTGTTATATTTGAGGTCCTTCCACACTAATAACGAAGATAGCCGATTTGTGGTTTAAAAAAAAGAAATTGAAGGTGGTTGGATTCGATCTCGCGTCTGCTTACTTACACGCTTGTAAACGCGACTCCTACCGCGATACCACGCGGCGGTCACATATCACAGAACCGTCTCGAGAAGGACATAACACTTCCTCCTGACAGTACCGCATTCTACAGTGTTGCCAGATCGTGCACATCGTCGGACTTAGCATTCTGCGTCGGCCGGCCGGCGATCAATTTTTTTGTCTAAGACTGTACATATTCGTTGCCAATATAGGCAATTCGTATAAGTATCGTAAGGGTTAATATTGGATCGCATTAATGTAAATGACCCTTGACGCAAGGGAATTAAATAGAAAATATAAAAGCTATTGTATGTGTACAGTATAATTTCAAACATTTGAAATGCCTGAAAAGGATGAAAAAGAGATTTCGTAGTCCTCCAAATATAGTTTGTACAAAAGTGAAAAAGACAACAATGAGACAATTGAGCGTAATGATGATGAATAAACTGTCAAGGTTAATAATATTTTGTTTTACAATAACCACACAAGGTTACTGTTTTTGTTTGTTGTAGTTTTACGTGGTTCATTAATAAAGTTGTAAATTACATTACGTTAATAATAAAGTGTCCTCTTTTTTATATGAACTGTCCTCTTTTTCGATGATGTAAATATGGTAACCCTAACCGTACAGCACTTTCGAAAGAATCAGATACTTACTTTGCATCTCGAAAAAATAAAGACATATAATTAACACCATACACAAAAGAGAAGATTGACAATGAAACAAAAGAGAAAAAAATATTAATTTAACATACAGAAATGAATGTCTATAGGTTCGAGCACAAGAAATAATTAAGCAAACAATGTTTGAATTTTGAAAGTGTTTGCTTTTTAATTACAATGATATAAATATTCAGAATGAAACTTTCACTCTGCAGCGGAGTGTGCGCTGATATGAAACTTCCTGGCAGATTAAAATTTTGTGCCGGAACCGACTCGAACCTGGGACCTTTGCCTTCCGCGGGCAAGCGCTCTACCGACCCAGCTATCGCGACACGACTCAGGATGCCGCCTCACAACTTTACTTTCGCCAGTACCTCGATAGTAATTCGCCAGTACTTCACAGAAAGTAGGAGGCGAGGTACTGGCGGAAGTAAAGTTGTGAGGCGGCATCGTGAGTCGTGTCTGGATAGCTAAGTCGGTAGGGCGCTTGCCCGCGAAAGCCAAAGGTCCCACGTTCGAGTTCCGGTTCCGGCACACAATTTTAATCTGCCAAGAAGTTTCATATCAGCGCACACTCCGCTGCAGAATGAAAGTTTCATTCTGGAAACATCCCTTAGACTGTGGCTAAGCAATTTCTCCACCACATCCTTTCTTCCAGGAGTGATAGTCTTGCATGTTTCGCAGGAGAGCTTCTGTGAAGTTTGGAAAGTAGGAGGCGAGGTACTGGCGGAAGTAAAGTTGTGAGGCGGCATCGTCAGTCGTGTCGGGGTAGCTTAATCGGTAGAGCACTTGTCCGCGAAAGGCAAAGGTCTCAGGTTCGACTCCCGGTTCCGGCACATAATTTTAATCTGCCAGGAAGTTTCATATAAATACATTTATTGAATTTTAACGATACGTGAGAAGTATAAATGACATTAATTTCATTTTGTTGATTTCATTATTCAAGTGCTTTAGGGTGGACAAATGTTCAAATGTTTGTAGAGCTTATGGAACTTAACTACGGTGTCATCAGTCCCTAAACTTACAAATTACTAATGAACAAGGTAATACTAAGGAGGCACAAATATCCACGCCCGAGCGGGGATTCGAACCCCTGACCGTAGTGGCCGTGCAGACTTTGACTGACGTGCCGCAGTACGCTCGGCCACCGCGGCCTGCTTAGGGTGGACAATAGTTTTTGTTTTTCCTGCTTCAGTAAAAAGAAACAAATTTCTTGGCTGTCCATCTCGTGAGCACGCAACATACCGGGTGATCAAAAAGTCAGTATAAATTTGAAAACTAAATAAATCACGCAATAATGTAGATAGAGAAGTAAAAATTGACACACATGCTTGGAATGACATGGGGTTTTATTGGAGAAAAAAGTTCAAAAATGTCAGACAGAGAGATGGCGCTTCATCTGATCAGAAAAGCAATAATTAGCATAACAGATTAAGACAAAGCAAGGTTGATGTTCTTTACAGGAAATGCTCAATATGTTCACCGTCATTCCTTAACAATAGCTGTAGTCTAGGAATAATGTTGTGAACAGCACTGTAAACCATGTCCGGAGTTATGGTGAGGCACTGGCGTCCGATGTTGTCTTTCAGCATCCCTAGAGATGTCGGTCGATCACGATACACTTGCGACTTCAGGTAACCCCAAAGCCAATAATCGCACGGACTGAGGTCTAGAGACCTGGTAGGGCCAAGCATGTGGCGGCTGAGCACACGATCATCACCAAACGACGCGCCAAGAGATCTTTCACGCGTCTAGCAATATGGGGTGGAGCGCCATCCTGCATAAAAATCGTACGTTCCAGCAGGGGTTTATAAGCCAGGTTGGGGATGATGCGATTCTGTAACATATCGGCGTACCTCTCACCCGTCACTGTAGCAGTTACAAAACCAGAATCACGCGCCATCTGTCTGACATTTTTTGAACTTTTTTTTGTTCTAATAAAACCCCATGTCATTCCAAGCACGTCTGTCAATTTTTACCACTCTATCTACATTATTCCGTGATTTATTAAGTTTTCAAATTTATACTGACTTTTTGATCACCTGGTACAACTGGCCATGTGAAAAAACATGGATTTTCTAGATTCAATCAGCACACATAAAGTGATTGACCTTGTGCCATGTTGATGGTCATTAAGAATGCAAATTACACAGTGATCAGTGAAGTTCTGTCTAAGTTCTATCACCCTCCCTCTGCTCATCTCCTTTCACGTGTCTGTCACGATCTCCACGCTCTTATTTTCCTCTTGACCTCTCTCTCTCTCTCTCTCTCTCCCTCTGTCCGTCTCCTCCCTCCCCTTTCTGTCCGTCTCCTCCTTCCCCTACTCTTCTCCCTCCTATATATGAAAACATACAGATATGTGCCAAGTTTCATGGTGACTTATCAAACGGTGTCAAAGTCGCAAAGTACCCTCCGCCATCCTAAATTCACTGGCTTGCAGATTATAGAAATCTCCTTCATGAGAACATACATGTGCTGACTTCCATGGTGACCAGTCACACAATTTGGATGTTTGTTGTACCCTCCACCACGCACCTTCTGAGGCTTACGAAAGGTAGCCCATGTATTAATTCGGGGTATAAGCTCTCTTCATTCCATATTTCATTTAATTCCGTCCAGTCGTTTCAGCGTGAAGAGTAACAAACGTGTTGACACACTGTAATGTACCCTCCACCATGCACCTTACGGTGGCTTCCTAAAGGTAGCTCATGTATTAATTCAGTGTATAAGCTATCTGCATTCCAAATGCACCTTACGGTGGCTTCCTAAAGGTAGCTCATGTATTAATTCAGTGTATAAGCTATCTGCATTCCAAATTCGAATCCGTCCACCTGTTTCAGCGTGAAGAGAAACAAACATATTGCCCCACTGTAAGATTCCCTTCGCCACGCACAGTACGGTGTCTTACGAAAGGTAGCCCTTGCATTAAAGCATGGTATAAACTATCGCCATTGCAAATCTTATTCAAATCTGTCCTTCCCTTTCAGCATGAAGGAGTAAGAAACATATTAACCCATTGTAAGGTAGACTCCGCCAAGCACAATATGATGGCTTGCGAAAGGTAGCCCATGTATTAATCAGGGTGTAAGCTACTTCTGCTCCAAATTTCAGTTCATATCCGTCGGGCCATTTCAGCCTGAAGGTGTAAGAAACGAATTAACTAATTGTAAAGCGCCCTCCGCCATACACAATACGAAGTTAATTTTAATATAACCTTTGCGCGAGTGCAAGCAACGAGTTAACAAAGTTTTGTCGTAATCGGATGTACGGTATGGCCGTGCATAAAATACGAACAAAAACACCACAAATTTTTTTCTTGCACTTTCACGTGGGTTTTAGGCCTGATTACATCACTGTACGACACATTGTTCAGGAGATATGACGTCATGAACACTGAGATGCGTAAAAACAGCCGCATTATGGATGACGTTTAAATCTATTACTTCTTTGCTACTAAATGTATTTGCAACATATTTTTCAAACTGTATCCATTTATGCCGTTGAATGTACCTACAATATTATTTCATTATAGAACTTACATTTTAGAAGATATGACGTCATACTGAGATGCGCGGGAAACTGCAGCTTCATGTTTCTTTGTATTTTATGCGCTTCCTTACCGCCCATCCGATTACTAAGAAACTTTGCGCCTTGGTCTACAATACAGGAGGAAAGTCAGTATCCACGTGCAACATTTGTTCTGTGTGTTATATGTGCTTTCCAATTTAAATTCTTCGTGATAGTTATTCCTAGGTATTTACTTGAATTTACGGCCTGTATACTTTACTGATTTATCGTTTAAATAAAGTTTAACGGATTTATTTTAGTGTTCATATGGATAACCTCACACGTTTCCTTATTTAGGGGAAATGCAGGTATTTAAATCGTTTTGCAACTGCTTCTGATCTTCTTTGACTTTACTCACCGATAAATGACGGCATCATCCGTGAACAGACTAAGACAGTTGCACACACTCGATGTACGTTTATCACGTCTGAACCGTAAGACATAAAGAGCTAAAAATTTGTACAGTTACTAATGTCTACCCGGGGAAGGCTTTAAGCACGGTTTTATGGCGATCGGATAATGTCTGTTCGGTGTATGCTTATCACGTCCGAACGACAAGACGCAGAGACTTAAATGTTTGTACAGTTACTAATTTATACCTGAGGAAGGTTTTAGGCACGGTTTTTTAGCGATCTGATAGATATTTAGTAATTTGAAGAATATAACGCGAAATGCTGAACAATAATTACACTTTGAAAATTATATTTACTCTTTGAAAAGGGTTTTATTGATTGCATTGTTGCTTGAGGGTTGATAATGATAAAAAGGTGGAGTATATTGGGATGGAAAGTTATCGGTGTACATAAAATTCGACGTGTATGTGTTAATATTTCGCTCTGTAGCGAAACCTACAGAACGCAAACGAATGGTCTGTAATTGTTGTCCGGTCTCCCGTTGTACACCATAGCAGTTCCACGCCGATAGCTATAAGGGGGTGGAAGATATGGTTGTTGAAAGTCGTCAAATTATAAAAAAATTCGGACTGAAGGCCAGCGATGACGTTTACGACTCTATAGCAAGGAGGTTGCATACAGCGAAACGTGATACCACAGACCATATCTTTGGTCACAGACAAACATATGTTACTCTGTGCTTTGGTCTATGCGTGCTACAATGTCTGCAGCTCTTTCTCCGTAAGGATAAGCATACGAATAAGGAACAAGAATAAATAAATAAAGCAGTAAAAAAGAAATTTCTTTTAATACATCTCTTTAGAAAACATCGATTTGACGTTTCGTGCATAATCTATCATAATCAACCAACACGCGAGCGGAGCCGCGGGTTTAAGCTTGTCATTTATAAAGATAAGGAACACTAGGGTGCCATAACACTTCCCCGGGGAACGCCAGATATCACTTATATTTTACTCGATCACTTTCCGTTAATTTGTACGTATGTTCTCTCTGACAGGAAATCATGAATCCAGTCGCATAACTGTGGCGTTATTCCATAAGCACGCAATTTGATTAGAAGATGCTTGTAAGGTACAGTGTCAGAAGCCTTCCGGTAATCCAGAAATATGGAATCGATCTGAGATTCTTTGTCGATAGAACTCATCACCACATCATATAAGTACAAAAATGATACCTTCTGAATCCGTGTTGACTGTGAGTCAATAGGTCGTTCGAGATAGTTCATAATCTTCGAGAAAGGTACAAGCTGTGAAATCCTGCTGCAAACCGACGTCAATGATACAGGCTTGTAATTTTGTGACCCACTCCTATTGCCTCTCTTGAATATCGGAGTGACCTGTGCAACTTTCCAGTCTTTTGGTACGGATCTTTCGCTGAGAGAGCGGTTTTATCGATGGCTAGGTACGGAGATATTTCATCAGCATACTCTGAAAGGAACCTAATTCGTATACAGTCGGGACCGGGAACCACTTTTGTTAAGTGACTTAAGTTGCTTCAATATTCCAGGGATATCTGCTTCTAAATTACGCTGTTCTTGATTCGAATTCCGGAGTATTTGCTTTGAATGTAAGAGTTAAAACTGCAGAGCAGACAAGTAAATGAAGATTGCCCGGTGGGGCTTAACTTCTGTGCGCCCTCGGTGCTGCCTGTTTTATAGCTGGAGCCCAACGTGAGCAGTGCTGTCAACATGCAACAAGATGTAGTATTGATTTTTGAAGAAATCCGCCTTCTGCAAGACACCTTGTTTTATTTTTATTACTCAGACATGTTTAAGGACTTATTGATCTATGTTATGTGGGTTTTGCCTTTTATTTTCTAGAAAAACATGTTACAGAGTTTTGATTATACAATCATTTGGACGAGTTGTTTGGCGTTTTATATAATTAAAAACCTGTAACATGCTTTTCTAGTAAATAAAAGACAAAAACCCACAGAAGATGTCACAATAAATGCCGAAACACGTCTGGATAATAAAAATAAAGCGGATTTGTTCACAAATCTATCACAGTAAGCACGGAAGAAACACTAGATGCACCATCATTTAATATTCTGCATGGTGCTATTATTATATTGTCCACACCCTTTAAGTAGTTTCTAATCCCCAACTCTGCCATTATATCCAGTCCTTAAAATTCATTCCCAGGCTCTCTGAATACAGTGATCGATACGATGTTAAACACCCACTTGCCGCCGCGGCGGAGCGGCCGAGCGCATTGAGGCGCTACGTTCCGATGCGTGAATTTTTGTGCTATAATAAAATCATAGGAAACTCTGGTTTTAAGGCTGAAGTATTAATTTCCTTAAACGTTAATCAATTGAGCCTAATCAGTTGTTATTTATTTATTTATTTTACACAGAAAGATTACATAAAGAAATCACTGTCCCGTTTTGTCCAACCTAGCTTTGATAAAACGGGACATGTAATACTTTAATACGAGGGTTGGAACTTATGTAGTGGCAACTTTATTCACAACCGAGACAAAAGCGTAACATGTTTGCACCTGTCTATCCTTTAAAGTAGTCACCAGCGTTGTGTAGAACTCATTGCCAACGACGCGCAAGGCGTAGTATACCGTTAGGAGAGCCTGTTCTGTTGATGGTGCGAATGGAGCGGTCTACTGCCTGTCGAATTTCTGGTACAGTTCTGAAGCGAATGCCTCGAAGTAGTTCCTTCACCTTCAGAATCAAGTCAAAGTCACAAGGGCTTAATTCCGGGGAGTATGATGGTACAGTACTTCCCATTCCTATTGACCGAACAGAGCAGCCACAGCTTGTGTTGTATGCGCCCGCGCATTGTCGTGCAAAATGATGGGTGGGTTGCGCAGAAAGTGTTGCCGCTTCTTTCGCAAAGCTGCTCGCAGGTGATGCTCCAAAAACGAACAGTAATACTGTGCATTGACGGTCTGCCGTTGTTCCTGTTTCGAAAACATAGTGGACGCCGTTACGTTAGACCGCTCGCTCACGGGTGGCTGTGTTACCCTTGATTGTGTCCACGGCGGTGACATGGTAAGGTAGTTATAACGTGTGCTATCAGCGAAAATAGTAGATTCAATTGCGTAGTTTCTCCACAGCAGTGTTAGCACTATTTAAGTTCCAACCCGTGTAAAATTTTTTCCCGCTTTTTCACAGCCATCAAAAACTTTAAAATATGCTGTTTTGCAAACTTAAATAAATTGTATAGTTAAAAAATATATTTTGTGTTTTCTGTAACATTTTTCATACATAAAAAAAGAATGGATCCCGTTTTCTCCAACTCTCCCCTACACACAAAGATGTTCTCACTTTATACAGGAACCTTTCACTATATTATCGAAAAACATTGGAATTAAATAGAAAAACTAAATGGTTTGCCGAAGTTTGTGTATCTTGAACGAACGTAGGCTTTCACGGTCATTATTGTTAACGTTAAAATTCTTCTGAGCTATTTGCCGCGTCATGATAATAAAATCTTTCCAACGTTTCGGATCCATTGCAGGATACTTCCTCAGGGAATACACCTCCCTGAGGAAGGATTCTGCAACGGATCCGAAAAGTTGGAATGATTTTATTATCATGACGCGGCAAATACCTCAGAAGAATTTGTGTATATTTTATATATATACAGCAGAGTGTCCATTACATACAGATCTACATTTTTGTTCCAATCTTTTGCAAATTTTGTACATGTAAGCTTCAATCCTCGATGACGTTCGCCGTAAGTGTAAGAATTACGTACAACACATAGTTCACGAGATATGACGTCATAAACAATGCGCAGAAAACTGCTCCATTATGCGACAATGCTGCTCATTTTCTTCTAAACCACAAGACCGATTTCAACTAAATTTGGTAGACATATTCTTGCGTGAGATAACAATTGTTGTACGTACACATATGATTAAGGAGACATTACGCCATAAACGATAAGAGTTGCAAGAAACTGCCACATAATGCAACGAGACTTTATAAATACACTATATGAGGAACGACTGATGCAATACATGCTTTAAGGCAGATAGTGGAGAGACACCGGGAGATGCAAGCCAATTTACATATGGCTTTCATTGATTTGGAGAAAGCTTATGACAGAGTCCCAAGGGAGGAAATATGGAGAAGCATGACAGAGCAGTGCGTGACAGAGCAGTATGTGAGGTTAGTGAAGGAAATGTACAGAGGGGCAATGACACAGGTGAGAAATAGTGTGGGCGTGACAAAGGAGTTCCCAGTAAAAGTGGGGTTACACCAAGGGTCTGCTCTTAGCCCTTGCCTCTTTGTCCTGATTATGGATGGGCTGGTGAAAGATGTGAAAAAGGAAGCGCCATGGAATATGATTTTTACGGATGATGTGGTTCTTTGTGAGCAGAGCATCGATAGACTTGAAGAAAAGCTGGAAGATTGGAGGAAGGCACTAGAAGAAAGAGGGATGAAAATTAGCAGGAGGAAATCAGAATGTTTAGCACTGAAGGATGGGCAGTTGAGATCTTGTAAGATCCAGGAGGAGGAACTGAAATCGGTCTGTAGATTTAAATACCTGCGGTCGTACATACAGAGGGACGGAGGACTGGAAAGCGAGGTACAGCACCGAATAAACTGTGGTTGGATCAACTGGAGGAAAATGAGCGGAGTGTTGTGTGACAAGAAGGTGAGCAATGGGTTCTAAGGGAAAGTGTAGAAGTCGGTGGTAAGGCCTGCTATGATATACGTGGCAGAGACATGGCCAATCACAGTAGCCCAGGAAAGGAAGATAGAAGAAGCAGAAATGATGATGCTGAGGTGGATGTGTGGGGTAACAAGAAAGGACAGAATTAGAAATGAATTTGTTAGAGGAGTTGTGAAAGTGTGACCCACGGGGAAACAGATACAAGAGAGTAGACTAAGGTGGTATGAACACTTGCAGAGAAAAGGGAAAGAGTATATCGGAAACAGAGTTGAAGATATAAAGATTGAAGGAGTGAGACAGAGAGGAAGATCGAAGATGAGGTCTAAGGTTAAGATAGCGGGGGACCTAAGAGAGAAAGGATGGAAGAAGGAAGAAGCAGTGAATAGAGTATTATGAAGGAGAAGGATCCAGAAGAGCAACGCCAACCCTACTTGACGTGGGACAAGGCTACGATGAAGAAGAAGAAGATGATGATGATGAGAATGACAGTACTTAGCGACTTGCAACAAACTTTAAACACAATTTCAAACATGTATTAAAATTTATCTCTCTGGCAACCACATCAAAATAGTGTTCATAGACTAAAGCATTCGGTATGACGTTACAATTTATAATTTCTCCACTACAAATTGTAGCCGCAAGAAATTTTACTGACAGAATCCACTCATAGAGCTGAATGTATCTTCGAAATTGTGTCACAGTACGACACGTAGATATTAGCACGTTTATGGAAAATCACCCCATCACGCACCTAGTTTTAATATATTACTTCGTTACTACTAACTGTATTCGCAACGGATGTTACAGACGTACAGCACTTATAGAAATGAATATATACCTGAAAAATTATACAACTATACAACATACAGTTCAATAAATATGAGATCGTACGCATTTTATATGTCATTTGTATTTTGATTACTATCTTTCTTTGTTTGAAATGTTCAAATGTTTGTATAGCTTATGGGACGTAACTACGGGGTATCAGTCCCTAAACTTACAAACTACTTACGAACTAACTTACACTAAGTACGGCTCAAATATGCATGTCCGAGGGGGGATTCGAGCCCCGGAGCCGCGGTGGAGTAGCCGAGCGGTCTAAAGCGTCTCGCTGCGGAGCGCGCGGTTGCTCGCAGTGGAGGTTCGAGTCCTCCCTGGGGCATGGGTGTGTGTGTGTGTTGTCCTTAGGTTAAAGTAGTTTGTAAGCTACGGACTGATGACCACGCAGTTTGGTCCGATAGATTTACAAACATTTGAACATTTATTTCGAACCCCCGATCGTAGTGGCCGTGCAGACCGTGGCTGGTGCGCCGCAGTCCCCTCGGCCACCGCAGCCGGCTTTCTTCGTTTGGATACTGCACGTATAATTTTGTACATCATACAAGACAGCCTTATTTCTTATATATTCTTCGATAAATATAACACATTTTTAGGAAAAAGGAGATGGACAGAGAGGGAGAAGGGATAGGAGTACTTACTCAAGGCAGGAGTAAATAAATAGATACCCGGGCTACGCCGGGTTTTCAGCTAGTGTCTTATAAAAATACCCCTTACTCCAAAGCTACAGTGATGAGAAGTCTGTTAATGACGTAATTTCACTATACCTCTGGGTACACAATAGGGAACACGGTGGGCTTCGGCGGTCCAGTGAAAACAAAGAGCGGTGCTCGGCTCTCACAAGGGCGTGTGAGCGCCAGTTCTGAAGATGACGCCGGCCCCCCGGTCTCCGTGACGTCACGATATCCCCTACTGGCAGCATCTGCCGCCTGCCGCTTCACTCGCCTACGCATTAATTCTGGACGTCGCTGCTCAGCGTAGAGCAAAGGCCAAGCATATCGCCTGCCGTTATTATGTCCCTGTTTATCAGCCTCTTGTCATGTGAAACCGATCTTGAAACTAAATGATTATCTGTAAAGGGAAAACAGTGATCAGTCGCAAAATAAATTGTTTACTACAGATCGATTTCCGCTACTTCCCATCATCAGAATTGCAGATACAGTAATAATCACAGGTCAATTAAAATTATAGTAAACACATAATGGTATATTACATACATGTAACATTTTGTATAACGTATAACCATACAGTATGTCAGCTGGAACGGTTACAACCAAAGTAATAGAATATACATATAGAGGCGGTCAAACGATCTTTAACACTTCCTGCAGTGCCACGCTGTACTATTAGTCGCCATGCTTTCGGAAGTCACGCAGTGGCTTTCGGAAATCGAGATATTACGTGTTAGAACCAGTAAGACAAGCAGTTGGTATAGAAATCTTACATAACGTTTGTGTAACGTATTACTGTATCAATAGAGCCAATAAAACTGCGAATATTTTTTTCATATGAGTACTGTTTAAAATATCATACGTTTTACGTTAATTGCTTTTCGAATTTGAATTAATGTTGAGCCGGCCGCGGTGACCGAGGGGACTAAGGCGCTCCAGTCACGGTCTACACGGCCACTACGGTCGGGGGTTCGAATCCCCCCTCGGGCATGGATATTTGCGCCGTCGTAGTTCATAAGTAGTTTGTAAGTTTAGGGACTGATGACCCCGTAGTTAAGTCCCATAGACTAAACAAACATTTGAAAATTTTTAAATTAATGTTGAACTTTATCAACATTTATTATTTTATCAAAAATTTCCGTTGAAAACAAGCTGCTGACGAAGAAACGGGTCGTTCAAATTAGAAGAGAGAACTGGTTTCCGACACCAAGCACTCGTATTTGCCCTTCACATCTAGAAACAAAATTTATGTATGAAGTGAATGAAGTAAAGCTAAACACAGCGTGTCGAAAATTCCCGTCTCAGACTTCAAGGACTTGTAGAGGGTACTGAGTACATACCATTTTGCATAGGAAACCATGTTCGGGAACGTATCGTTTCCGCTCTGACCGTTTCAGTTCAGATGTGTAGTTCGTCAGCGTCTGCTTAGGCACGAGTTCTGACCGCTGCATAAGACAATGAAGACACCAGGTGGGATGGAGAGTGTACCAGAACACGCTTCGGAGGTACAGTGTGTCGCCCTGTGCGTTCTGTCTGTATGGTCCGCTGAAAAAAACATCTTAGATGGAAGCACTTCAACTTGGACGGCGAACTGACACAGTGAAGGACTGGCTCTTGTCACAGGAATTCTAGAGACAGGGCATCCTCAGCTCGTTAAAAAGTGCAATAGTTGTGCTCAGGCCTCTGGTTATTACTTTTGAATAAAGACTTTTGTGTCCCAACTTCGTCGCCGCTTTTGTGTCTCGTTCCCGTCGTAGGTGTCGGTGGCCGAGTGGAATGAGACCGACACAGGAATAAAGATAGCACGCTGGTGCAGGTACGGAGGGGAGCAGCCAGAAACTAGAAACACTAGAGTAAATTAGAACGAGATATATATTGCACAGAATTTATACAATACTTAACTTTTACATAGTACTGCAGAATGTTGATACATAGTTGAGCTAGAGTCCTGCCTAGTGCCTAACTGATAGCCAAGTCTTCACTGGTGCCTATCGGATTCCGAAGTCTTTACTGGTTCCTAACTCAGTCCCAAGTGAACGATGTCGTTCAGTGGTGGCCACGAGCGAAGTTGCAACAGAGGGCGCTCGTGGCTGACGTCGTAAGAACGCCGCGCCGTGCGTGCATGGCGGCGCGCGGCGAAAGTAGGTGGCGCGCACTTTGTACTTGTGCGACACCACAAAGACTTCAATTGCACCCACTGTGTCGTTTCGTGCCTTTTCATTTGGACACTTATTTTTAGTAATGAAAATATTTGGCTGCAGATGCCCTCATTTCAAGATAAAAATGTCAGTTGTAATATTTCTGGCTTACAGCCATCATATTAAGATCGAAGTATTGCTTCAGTGCAGCCGGTTAGGACCAGTAGGCGACAGAGGTTAAAAGCTGGTGAGAACCACGACAGTTGGTACAATAGGTCGTGTTCTCATGGGAAAGAGCACTGGAAAATTTCCCCGAATTCTAGGGAAGTCCCCGAGCGGCAGGCACTGGACGTCGATTGGCTGTAGCACTAGCGGTCACGCGCCAAAACGCATTCCTATTTTTATTAATACTTTATAAACTAATTATTTATTCTATGTCATATTCAATTTAGAAATACCCCTCAAAGCTAAGCTATCCCCTGAGTAGGTAAAACTTATTAACAATCGCTAATTCAATAAACAAAATAATTAATTTGAGACGGGCGATGCACGGCGGCCATATTTACGTGCCAAATTGTGGAGCGAAGGCAGCCTTGCATCGAGCCGCCACAGTTCAGTTCAGAACAGGCACTCGGAGGAGTAACATGTGAGTCCAGAACACGCACTCGGTGGAGTAACATGCATTACGTAGGCGGTCATAAAACATTGTTTAATCATCTTAGATCAATGCTAAATGACTTTATATTTACTTTCATTTAAAACAATCTGTGTCAAGTGCATATTATTATGGAGTTTACTGGTTTTCTGCTTTCTTTAAATAAATCAGTTGGCATCCCGATTCCCGAGGACACCAGTTTTATTCAGTAATTAGATCAGTTCCTGGCAATAGTATAATAATTTCAGCCTCAATGAAGAACTCCGACCTGCGTGGTATCAGCTGCGTGGGGACGACATCTAAAGAAGACGTCAGGTTGGTGAACTTTTAGCGTTTCTACTCTTCACACAGTGCAGTGGGGAGTAACTACAACCCTCGCGTACACTGTCTTTGCGGTACAAACGCAAACTGTTGTGCGTCATCCATGGCAACATTGAGGAGGAAAGAAAATGATATAGGACTGGTTACCACAACCCGATGTAGACATTTTTCCCGTTGTACAGTTCGTCACAGTACCTTCCTTTTCTTAGTATTAAGGTTTTCTAAATCCATTTTCAAATGGATAAAACCAATTTATTAATAATACGATTGGAATCCGTATTTATCTTACTTTCGAGTAGTATAAACGAAATTTTTATAAGTCAACAATTACCTGGTTGTTCCCTAGATTCACTGCAGGCAGTTAAAGTGATTGAAACAATCTCCTACATCTACATATATATCCTGCAAGCCCCCTTGAAGTGCATTGCACAGAGTTCACTGAACCGCTTTTGTGTTTCTCTACGGTTCCATTCTCTAATAGCTCGTGGGGAAAAAGGAACACCTAAATCTTTCCGTTTTCGATCTGATTTCTCTTATTTTATTTTCATGATCATGGCTTCCTATATAGGTGAGTGCTAACAAAATATATTCGCATTCGAAAGGGAAATTTGATGAAAGAAATTTCGCAAATAGATCTCGTCGCAAAAAAGTCTTTTTTTTTATGGTTTCCATCCCAAATCGTGCACCATTTCTGTGACACTCTTTCCCCTATATCGCGATAGTACAAAACGAGCTGCCCTTCTGTCAGTCCCACAATGCGCAGCAATACTCCAAAATAGAACGCACAAGTGTAGTGTAGGCAGTTTCCTTAGTACAACTGTTGCATCTTCTAAGTGTTTTGCCAACGAAACATAGTCTTCGGTTCGATTTCGCTACAATATTTTCTATGTGTTCTTTCCAATTTAAGTTGTTTGTAATTGTTACTCCTAGTATTTAGTTGAATTTACGGCCTGTAGTTTGGACTGATTTATCGTGTAAATGAAGTTTAACGGGCTTCTTTTAGTAGTCGCATGGATGACTTCATACTTCTCATTATTAAGGATCAAATGCCACTTTTTGCACCATGCAGATATTTTATCTAAATCATTTTGCAGTTGCTTTTGATCTTCTGGTGACTTTACTAACCGATAAGTGACAGCATCATCCACAAACAACTTAAGAGAGATACTAAGATTGTCTCCTAAATCGTTTATAAAAATAAGAAACATTAAGGTTGGTACAACACTTCTCTGGGTTACGCCAGATGTCACTTCAGTTTTACTCGATGACTTCCCGTCAATTACAACGTACTTTGTCATGTCTGACAGGAACGACCTATTAACCAATAGTCAGCACGGATTCAGAAAGTATCGCTCTTGCGAAACACAGCTTGCCCTTTATTTACATGAAGTGTTAAGTGCCATCGACAAGGGATCTCAAATCGATTCCATATTTCTGGATTTCCGGAAGGCTTTTGATACTGTACCCCACAAGCGGCTTCTAATGAAATTGCGTGCTTATGGAATATCTCCCCAATTGTGCGATTGGATTCACGATTTCCTATCAGAAAGGACACAGTTCGTTGTAATTGACGGTAAGTCATCGAGTAAAACAGAAGTGATATCTGGCGTTCCACAGGGAAGCGTTATTGGTCCCCTACTCTTCCTCGTGTTTATAAACGATTTAGGAGATAATCTGAATAGCTCCCTTAGACTGTTCGCGGATGATGCTGTCGTTTATCGGTTAGTGAAGTCAACAGAGGATCAAAAGCAACTGCAAAGCGATTTAGACAAAATTTCTACTTGGTGCGAAAATTGGCAATTGACACTAAATAAAGAAAAGTGTGAAGTAATACACATGACCACTAAAAGAAATCCGCTGAACTTCAATTACGCGATAAATCAGTCAATCCTTAAGGTCGTAAATTCTACTAAATACCTAGGAGTTACAATTACGAACAACTTTGACTGGAGAGAACACATAGAAAATATTGTGGGGAAGGCGAACCAAAGGTTACGTTTCATTGGCAGAACGCTTAGACGATGCACCAGCTCCACCAAAGAGACTGCCTACATCACACTTGTGCGTCCTCTCTTGGAGTACTGTTGCCCCTTGTGGGACCCTCACCAGGTGGGACTGACGGAAAATATTGAGAAGGTTCAGAGAAGGGCAGCTCGTTTTGTTTTATTACGTTACGGGGGGGAAAGCGTCACGGAAATGTTGCACGAATTGGGGTGGAAATCATTAAAAAAAAGACGTTATTCATTGCGGCGTGATCTGTTTGCGAAGTTTCAATCACCGACTTTTAGTTCTGAATGTGAAAATATTTTGCTAGCACCCACCTACTTAGGGAGACATGACCATCCCAATAAAATAAGAGAAATCAGATCGAAAACGGAACGATTTAGGTGTTCTTTCTTCCCGCGCGCTATTAGAGAATGGAACGGTAGAGAAAAGTTATGAAGGTGGTTAATGAACCCTCTGCCAGGCACTTAAATGTGATTTGCAGAGTATCGATGTAGATGTAGATGTAGATCCAATCGCACAATTGTGACGGTATTCCATAGGCACGCAGTTTGATTAGAAGACTCTTGTGAGGTATAGTCGCTCTCTTCGAGGTAGTTCATAATATTTTAGGAAAGTATATGTTCTAAAATCCTGCTGCAAACCGACGTCAATGTTATAGGCCTGTAATTTTGCGGATCACTTCTATTGCCTTTTTTGAATATTGGTTTACCCAGTCTTTGGGTACGGAACGTTCACTGAGCGAGCGGTTGTGTATCAAAACAAGGTATCTAGCATACTGCATCTAGCATCAGCATACTGTGAAAGGAAACTAATTGGTATACAGTCGGAACCGGGAGACGTAATTTTTTAAAGTGATTTAAGTTGCTTTAATACACCAGGGGTATCAACTTCTAAATTACGCATGCTGGCGGCTGTTCTTGATACGAATTCTGGAGAATTTGCTTCGTATTCTTTCGTGAAGGAGTTTCGGAAGGCTGTGTTAAGCATTTCTGCTTTATCAGAACAATCATCAGTAGCATCACCGTTACTATCGCGTAGTGAAGGTATTGATTGTGTTTTACAGCTAGTATACTTTACATACGACCAGATTTTTTTAAGGATTCTCTACCCAATTACGTGACAGGGTTTCATTGTGGAAATTGTTATAAGCTTTTCCCACTGAAGTTCGAGTTAAATTTCGAGTTTCTGTAAAAGACTGCCAGTCTTGAGGATTTTGTGTTCGTTTAAGTATGGCAAGCTTTTTTCTTTGCATTTGCAAGAGTGATGTAACCTCTTTTGTGTATCACGGTGGGCCAGATACCTCTTTTGTTAATTCGTTCAGAAGCCATACTGCTTTTGCTGTTGTTCTTAGGCGGGTATTACGTTGTAAAAGATCTTTGACAAAGATCTTTTATCAAAAGCCCTTTGGTCAAATCTTTGTCGGTGTACTAGGTCATCTTTTATAAAATATTTCTTTCATAAAATATATTTGATAAAAGTTAGCGGGAGAGCCTAGCTTTTATAAAAGTTCGCGATTGTATACATGTATCTTTCCTTGCTTTGGCGCCTTGTAACCTACAAATTAAGGTCAAAGTGTATTTGTTAAGTCGCTACTGCCACAGTGATCGTTTCAAAGTATGAAGTGTACGAAATATTTCGTAATACAAAGCACATTTACTAAAATATACGGTTAGAATCGTATAAAGAAAAAGCTACTGCTGTCAGTTGTATTCCAATAGGCTCACTGTGGATGATGATAGGGAAGAAATTATATGTATCAAAGGATATATGGAGATGCATAAGTGAAATAAATGTTTTTATTTATACTATAACCTAACCTCGTAATTCCTCCAAAAGTGATTTACATTTTGGTTCACTTATGTCTGGAATAATACGTGAAATATTAGGCCTACACTGTAGGATTCGTGTATGGATATGAATGGGACGATCTTCAGAGGAAAAGGCATTCATTATTTGCGTAATGAGATACTGCACTAGTTAGCTCCGTATTTTTTCTTGCTTTGCACGATGCTTTTCGACATTTAACCATAAGTCCAGGTTTTTATACGGATATTTTATGTTTCGGAAAATCAGGACTACGAAAATATTCTCTCTTTTTAATTATAATGAAGGTCTAACGAACTTATGTTTAGCATGACACCTCCATGACACACGTTAACTTATTTCAGTGTTTCATTATTTACCCACTGACACAGCTTTACAGCTTCCTGAAACATCTATTATGATGAAGTATTTACAAATATGTGGGCGAATTAAAATGTTTGCTCACACGTTCTTCACAGTTTGGGTTATTATGTCCTAGCAGTGTAGTTCATGAAGTACATTTGTGCGAGCACTTTTCGTATTTTCCTCTCGCTATTGACTGTTTTATGTAAACTTGTTTCCATTTTTCGTTCTTTCCAATGAATGCACTCCCGAGCAACCCTATATTATGTACTATAATGCAGACGATTGACTATTTTGGAGTCTTTTTCCGAGCAACTATGACGAAATATTTTACGCTAGTGTAATGTGCTCTTGTGAAGTAATTTCGTCAAAGGTCTTGGATAAAATCTTTGACAAAAATCTTTGTCAAAAATCTTTTACAGTGTAATACCGGCCTTAGGAAGCGTTCAACTAGTGCTGGCTGTGGCAAACCCGCAGAAAAACAAACTCACTGTACAAACTTGTAGATGACATGCATAGCAACTTTAGAATACGGGTAGGCGATATTACGCACAGGGGCGACATTTCCGACACTTACTCTATACAAACAGGACACTTTGTCATCCCCGGCTTTCGGCTGTTTCAAACTCTTGAAGATGTTTGCGGCGATAGCTCGTCTTATCCTCCTGAGGCTAATCGCTGATGATTAGAAGTTTCTTATTTTGCTATGGAGCCGATCTGATCAACAATTGCACAAAACAACAGTCAATATCGCTGATTCTCTTTATTTATTAAAGTTACCGGTTTAGGCGTGTTATACTGCCATCATTAGATCGGTCTTAAAATACTACTCGCAGGAAATTGGTAACTTAATAAAAAAACGCCAACACTATCACTGTTACGTCACAATGAAAATAAAATGTTTCCATCTTGCCTCTATACTGATGGATGCTTCTATTGGGACGGTTGGGTTTTGGCTTCGATGTCGTAACCGTAAATCCATGTTTCGTCACCAGTTTGGACCGTTTTGAATAAATCAGAATCATCACTCACGTCATTTAAGAGGTTGTAAGCGGTGCTCATGCGATGACTCTTCTGATCAAAATAGTTTTGAAACGAACTTCACTGACACACATCCAGCGCCATAAACAACCGAAAAAGTTGCATGACACGAGCCGACCGATAAGCTAACATCCTCAGCAACTTCTCTTACGGTAATTGGACTATTTTCCAAAACAGTTTTCTTCCCAGCTTCGATGTTATCTGTTGTTGATGTGGTGGGCCGTTCAGATGTTTGTAGAGCTTATGGGACTTAACTACGGGGTGATCGGTCCCTAAAATTACAAACTACTTATGAACTAGCTAATACTAAGGACGGCACAAATATCCACGCCCGAGGTGGAGGGGATTCAAACCCTCGACCGTAGTGGCCGTGTAGAACGTGACTTGCGTGCCGCAGACCGCTCGGCCACCGGGGCCGGCGGGGGGTCGTCCAGAGCGATGTTCGTCATTGGCATCTTCTCGGTACCTGCGATCCTGTAGTTAAAAGTAGTCTATGCACAGACTGTAGTATACGAAAGAAATAATATTACATGAAATAACTGGTTTATTAGTAAAAAGGGTTTTATATACACATGTGGCGTCTATTCCGAAAGAACAGACGTCACTTCTGATCCTGCAGTTGATATTGTTTTATAGTTTCCAAATGACAAGCCAAGATCGCAAACTAACAATTTATTACGTGACGACTGGTTTCGGTGCACTGTGTCACCATCATCTGGTCATATATGTGTTATAATCTGGTCATCTTGTTAAAAAATTGGGTGTAAAATAACAAATGCAACATTGCACTTAGTCGCAATATAAAAAAACATAAGTGGTAAATAATGTCATGTTTTTAACTTATGTATTTTTTTATATAGTGACTAAGTGCAATGTTCCACTTGTTACTTTATACCCAATGTTTTAACAAGATGACCAGATTATAACATATATATGACCAGATGATGGTGACACAGTGCATCGAAACCGGTCGTCACTTAATATATTGGTAGTTTGCGATCTTGGCTTATCATTTGGAAACTATAAAACGAATTGATCGCCTGCAGACTAGACGATGTCAGGTAATCTTGATATTGTTTTCATAGTCACAGAATATATGACTTCAACTGCGAATGGGCAATGCTGAAAATGTGTACCCAGCCAGGATTCGAATCCGGATCTCCTGCCTTATATATATATATATATATATATATATATATATATGTGTGTGTGTGTGTGTGTGTGTGTGTGTGTGTGTGTGTGTGGGGCGTCTGTTCCGAAAGAACAGACGTCACTTCTGATTTGTGTCTGACGGAAGGCGTGCTTAGGTAGTCCTTGCAGGTGCGGTGATCACTGTGTCCCCAGTGGTGTAGGGGTCAGTTCAACTGCCTACAAAGTGGAAGAAGCGGGTTCGAATCCCGGCTGGGTACACATTTTTCAGCTTTGCCCATTCGCAGTGGAAGTCATATTCTGTAAATATGAAAAAAAGGGTTTTATTGTAACAAATGATATACGCAAAGTCAGAGATTTAATTGGTTCCTTATTAAAGTGGCCAGATGAATGATTAATCATAAATAGAATAAAACTGTTAAACAATTGCATTGTCTGCGATAAGAAATTGGTAACGTTTTCCCCCTATAAGTAGTAATAACTTTAAGAAACAAAGAAACTCTGCATATTTCAAAATAGTTTCATTTTCCCAAACACCATTTCTAGTGTAAAACACCATTTCTTGTGTAAAAACAAACACATAAAAGATGCACTTGTTCTCACCAAATTTAGAGTCCCGAGAAGCACCGTTCGCTGAGCAAATTTAATACTCTGCCCGATCGAATCGCTCCTGTCATCCAGGAAGGTCCTTCTTCTGCCAATGCTGGACATGGAGTTCTTTCCAGTGCTCCCCTTCAATCACCTCAAACACACACACTCTCCATCAGTTCTGTCCCTAGGCCGCCTCCTTATTGGCTGGTCGCCATGTCTTCCAAAATCGTATACATCTTAACATGAAGTATTTCTTTAAGCAAAAACTAACATTATTTAAATACAAAAAATGACTTATTTAGTGTAACATAAAGTCTGAAAGACAAACCAACTTTGATGAGCTTGACCGCTTATGTCACACAATATTTACGTAAATTACTAACAAATTCAAATGTTTGTATAGCTCAATATAAGAAGGTGAACCTTTTATTTATCAACTTTTATTTATCAATTTGGGTCCACCATCGTAGTACCGTCTCTCTTTGTAGTCCTATTAGCAAAACACTGTTACTGTTAGAGGAGTTCCAATAAATTTTTCTATTCACAACAGACAGTTACAGACAACCAGAAAATTCCTTTAATCACTCTACTGCTTACGTCTCATCATCCATGTGTTTGAAAAAATTTAACGCCCCCGGGTGGGCTCGAACCACCAACCTTTCGGTTAACAGCCGAACGCGCTAGCCGATTGCGCCACGGAGGCGACGTGATAGTCGGTTGCAATATAGTTGAACCACCCCGACGTATCTGGTGATAGCAAATTTCCCTGTTAAAACGTAAAATAAATTAATCTTATATCAGAGTTGAAGGCTTCAGTTTTAGTTCCGTAAAAATCGGCAGTGTCACTGCTACCACGTGGCGTGCGGGCACAGAGGAAATGAGTCGATATCGCGGCAGCGTCGTCTCGCTGAGGCAGCTCAGCTCTTCCGCTGAGCACGTGGTCGCCCCTGTGCACATACCGCGGCACAAGGACAACAGTCTCTTACACGCGTTTGACGTTCTGTTCTCTATTTGTTACCCAGTATGTACTTATTCCATTCTGAAATCAGTTCATCTCCTTGTTCTTCCTCTTCCCATCGCCTTTTTGTCAAGTTCACCTCCATATTAGCGACTTTCAGCCCTTAGTTTCGTCTTCACGCAGCTTTACTACTTACGACATATTTCCTGAACAATGTATCCTACAATAATGTCATTCAATAACAGGTTTGCAGCCAATATCGCTTTCTTCATTTATTAGATTAGCGGTTTCGGCGTGCTAGACACCATCTTCAGACCTGTAGTAACCTTACAAGGATTTCATGTAAGATTACTGCAGGTAAACGCTAATCTAATAAATGAAGAAAGCGATATTGGCTGCAAACCTGTTATTAAACAATTCCAGATCGCCCCAACGAATAATGAGTTCCTTACAATAATATAATTGTTGATTTTTGGTATTAGATAACTAGTTTGAAACTAGATTTATTATAATTACTGTCATATTTGCAATATACAGTATGTGGGACGTCTGATTAGCTGTAAGAGAAGGCGTGAAGGCCCTACCCATGCTAGATTAAATGAATGAGTAAAATGGAATCCTACTGGGACGACAATCGAGTGACTAAAAAGAAAACTGAAGTATACAAGCTGTCTAATGGAGTGCTTGCAGAAGACGTTAAACATTTTATAAATTGGTTGAAAGAGTAGTAACATTTTAAAACTATGTATTAAAATTATTGTCGATGAAACCCACAGTATTTTAATGATACAAAGATGGCGCGAAATGACACTAAACTAATTATCCAATACAAATAAAATAAATTTATCTGGGATCCTATTAGTTTTTAAGCCTTAATAAAGAATAATCTAATTTCTATATATTAGTGAACTTCAGATGTTTGCTAAAATAATATTTCACAAAAAATGCATTATTCATTTTTAATTCAAGATTCTTGGTTGGTACTATATGCTCTTTTGCATATGATAGCAAATACGAATTGTCAAAACCGGTCATGAAAATAAATAAATTAAATTTAAAAAAATGTTGTTGTTGTTGTGGTCTTCAGTCCGCAGACTGGTTTGATACAGCTCTCCACGCTACCCTCCCTGCCCTGTGCAAGTCTCTTCATCTAAGTTCGGTAACCTACATCCTTTTCAATCTGTTTACTATATTCGTCCCTTGGTCACCCTCTACGATTTTTACCCCACACGCTTCCTTCTAATGCTAAGTTGACAATTCCTTAATGT
This sequence comes from Locusta migratoria, assembly GCA_026315105.1. Classification (NCBI taxonomy): domain Eukaryota; kingdom Metazoa; phylum Arthropoda; class Insecta; order Orthoptera; family Acrididae; genus Locusta; species Locusta migratoria. Next base: position 122,967,314 of record CM048750.1, on the reverse strand, counting down.
CTCAGAATGTGCCCAAACAAACTATCCCTTCTCTTAGTCAGGATATGCCAGAAACTCCTTTTCTCCCCGATTCGGTTAAGCACCTCCTCATTAGTTACATGATCTACCCATTTAATTTTCATCATTCGTCTGTAGCACCACATTTCAAAAAATCAAATGTCCAAATGTTTGTATAGTCTATGGGACTTAACTACGGGGTCATCAGTCCCTAAACTCACAAACTAGTTATCAACTAGCTTATCCTAAGGACGGCACAAATATCCATGCCCAGGGGGGGGGGGGGAGGGGATTCGAACCCCCGACCGTAGTGGCCGTGCGGACCGTGACTGGAGCGCCTCAGTCCCCTCGGCCACCGCGGCCGGCTTACTAACAAATTGTAGAATAAATTCACATACTAAATTAAATGTACGAAAGATAAATCATGCAGCTTGAATTTCTAGAGTTACTGTGGAGAATATGGTGATCTGTTTATTTCCATTATAAATTTTTATCAGTTAAAATCCCACCCCCATGAACCACAGACATTGCCGAGGTGGGGTGGGTTGCGTGCCTCTACGATACAGATAGCCGTACCGTAGGTGCAACCACAGCGGAGGAGTATTTGTGGAGAGGCCAGACAAACGTGTGGTTCCTGAAGAGGGGCAGCAGCCTTTTCAGTAGTTAGAGGGGCAACAGTCTGGATGATTGACTGAGCTGGCCTTGTAACATCAGCTAATGTGGCTTTGCCACACAGCTACTGCGAACGGCTGAAAGCAAGGGTAAACTACAGCCGTTACCTTTCCCGAGGACATGCAGCTCTACTGTATGAACATATGATGATGGCATCCTCTCGGGTAAAATATTCCGGAGGTAAAATAGTCCCCCATTCGGATCTCCGGGCGGGGACTACTCAGGAGGATGTGATCATCAGGAAAGACAATACTGGCATTCTACGGGTCGGAGTGTGGAATGTTAGATCCCTTAATACAGTAGGAAAATTAGAAAATTTAAAAAGGGAAATGGATAGGTTGAAGTTAGATATAGTGGGGATTAGTGAAGTTCGGTGGCAGGATGAACAGGATTTCTGGTCAGGTGATTACAGGATTATAAATACAAAATCAATTGGGGGTATCACAGGAGTAGGATTGATAATGAATAAGAAAATAGGAATGCGAGTAAACTACTATGAGCAGCACAGTGATAGCATTATCATTGTCAAGATAGATACGAAGCCAACACCGACAACAGTAGTACAGGTTTATATACCAACTAGCTCTGCCAATGATGAGGAAATCGAAGAAATATATGAGGAGCTAAAGGAAATTATTCAGACAGTTAAGGAAGAGGAAAACTTAATTGTTATGGGAGACTGGAATTCGGTAGTAGGACAAGGAAGGGAAGGGAAGATAGTTGGTGAATATGGTCTGGGCAAAAGGAATGAAAGAAAAAGCCGCCTGGCAGAATTTTGCACAGAACATAATTTAGTTATAACAAACACCTGGTTCAAGAATCACAAAAGAAGGTTGTATACGTGGAAGAGACCAGGAGACACCGGGAGGTACCAGATAGATTTTATAATGGTAAGACATAGATCCACTCCCACGAACCACAGACATTGCCGAGGTGGGGTGGCTTGCGTGCCTCAACGATACAGATAGCCGTACCGTAGGTGCAACCACAGCGGAGGGGTATCTGTGGAGAGACCAGACAAACGTGTGGTTCCTGAAGAGGGGCAGCAGCCTTTTCAGTAGTTACAGGGGCAACAGTCTGGATGATTGACTGAGCTGGCCTTGTAACATCACCTAATGTGGCTTTGCCACACAGTTACTGCGAACGGCTGAAAGCAAGGGGAAACTACAGCCGTTACCTTTCCCGAGGACATGCAGCTCTACTGTATGAACATATCATGATGGCATCCTCTCGGGTAAAATATTCCGGAGGTAAAATAGTCCCCCATTCGGATCTCCGGGCGGGGACTACTCAGGAGGGTGTTGTCATCAGGAAAGACAATACTGGCATTCTACGGGTCGGAGCGTGGAATGTTAGATCCCTTAATCGAGTAGGAAAATTAGAAAATTTAAAAAGGGAAATGGATAGGTTGAAGATAGATATAGTGGGGATTAGTGAAGTTCGGTGGCAGGATGAACAGGATTTCTGGTCAGGTGAGTACAGGATTATAAATACTAAATCAGTCGGGGGTATCACAGGAGTAGGATTGATAATGAATAAGAAAATAGGAATGCGGGTAAACTACTATGACCAGCACAGCGATCGCATTATCATTGTCAAGATAGATACGAAGCCAACACCGACAACAGTAGTACAGGTTTATATGCCAACTAGCTCTGCCGATGATGAGGAGATCGAAGAAATATATGAGGAGCTAAAGGAAATTATTCAGACAATAAAGGGAGAGGAAAACTTAATTGTTATGGGAGACTGGAATTCGGCAGTAGGACAAGGAAGGGAAGGGAGGATAGTGGGTGAATATGGTCTGGGCAAAAGGAATGAAAGAGGAAGCCGCCTGGTAGAATTTTGCACGGAACATAATTTAGTTATAACAAACACCTGGTTTAAGAATCACAAAAGAAGGTTGTATACGTGGAAGAGACCAGGAGACACCGGGAGATACCAGATAGATTTTATAATGGTAAGACATAGATTTCGGAACCAGGTTTTGAAGTGTAGGACATACCCAGGGGCAGACATAGACTCTGACCATAACTTGTTGGTTATGAACTGTAGGCTGAAACTGAAGAAACTACAGAAAGGTAGGAAAATAAGGAGATGGGACCTAGATAAATTGAAGGAACCTGAAATTCTTAAGAATTTCAGAGGGAGCTTCAGGCAACAATTGACAGAAACAGGAGGAATGGGTAAAATTGAGAGATGAAATAGTGAAGGCAGCAGAGGACAAAATAGGTAGGAAGGCAAGACCTACAAAGAATCCTTGGATATCACAGGAGATACTAAATTTAATCGATGAAAGGAGAAAGTATAAAAATGCAGTAAATGAAACAGGCAAAATGGAGTACAGACGACTAAGAAATGAGATTTACAGGAAGTGCAAAATGGCTAAGCAGGAATGGCTAGAAGGCAAATGCAAGGATGTAGAAGAATGTATAAATAGGGGAAAAATAGATACAGCCTACCGGAAAATAAAAGAAACATTTGGCGATAAGAAAAACAGCTCTATGAATATCAAGGACACTGATGGAAAACCAGTTCTCAGCAAAGAAGGGAAAGCTGAAAGGTGGAAAGAGTATATAGAGGGGCTCTACAAAGGAAATGAACTTCGAGACACTATTGTAGGAAGGGAAGAGGATGTAGATGATGATGAAATAGGAGATACTATACTGAGAGATGAATTTGACAGAGCACTGAAAGATCTAAGTCGAAACAAGGCCCCTGGAGTAGATGATATCCCGTCAGAGCTACTGAAGTCTCTGGGAGAACCAGCCATGACAAAATTGTTTCACATTGTGTGTAAGATGTATGAGACAGGTGAAGTACCCTCAGACTTTAAGAAAAATGTTATAATCCCCATTCCAAAGAAAGCGGGTGCAGACAGGTGTGAAAACTACAGAACCATCAGTTTAATAAGTCATGGTTGCAAAATATTAACACGAATTATATACAGAAGGATGGATAAACTGGTAGAAGCCGACCTCGGGGAAGATCAGTTTGGGTTCAGGAGAAATGTAGGAACACGGGAGGCAATACTCACTTTACGGCTTATCCTAGAAGATAGATTAAGAAAAGACAAACCCACATTTCTAGCGTTTGTAGATTTGGAGAAGGCTTTTGACAACGTTGATTGGAATAAACTCTTTCAAGTTCTGAAGCAAGCAGGAGTAAAATATAGGGAACGTAAGGTTATTTACAACTTGTACAACAACCAGACAGCGGTCGTCAGAGTTGAAGGGCATGAAAGGGATGCAGTGGTTGGAAAGGGAGTAAGACAGGGTTGTAGCCTTTCCCCAATGTTGTTCAATTTGTACATTGAGCAAACTATAAAGGAAAGCAAGGAGAAATTTGGAGAAGGAATTAAAGTTCAGGGTGAAGAATTAAAAACATTGCGTTTTGCCGACGACATAGTAATTCTGTCAGATACAGCAAAGGACCTGGAAGAGCAATTGAACGGAATGGACAGTGTGCTGAAAGGTGCATATAAGATGAACATTAACAAGAGTAAAACTAGGGTAATGGAGTGCAGTCTAAGAAAATCAGGTGATACTGAAGGAATTAGATTTGGTAACGAAGCAATAAAGGAGGTAGATGAGTTTTGTTACTTGGGCAGTAAAATAACAAATGATGGTCGCAGTACAGAGGATATAAAATGCAGAATGGCAATGGGTAGAAAGGCGTTTTTGAAAAAGAGAAATTTGTTAACATCGAATATTGATTTAAGCCTAAGGAAGTCCTTTCTGAAGGCATTTGTATTGCCTTGTATGGGAGTGAAACATGAACAATAAGCAGTGCGGACAGGAAGAGGATAGAGGCTTTTGAAATGTGGTGCTACAGAAGAATGCTGAAGATTAGGTGGGTGGATCGCGTAACTAATGAGGAGGTACTAAACCGAATTGGGGAGAAAAGAAATTTCTGGCATACCTTGACTAAAAGAAGGGATAGATTGGTAGGACACATTCTTAGACATCAAGGAATTGTGAATTTAGCGTTGGAGGGAAGTGTGTGGGGTAAAAACCGCAGAGGGAGGCCAAGAGACGCGTATAGTAAGCAGATTCAAGTGGATGTGGGTTGTCGTTCTTATGAGGAGATGAAAAGGCTTGCTCAGGATAGAGTAGGGTGGAGAGCTGCATAAAACCAGTCTCTGGACTGAAGACCACAACAACAACAACAAGACATAGATTTCGGAACCAGGTTTTACAGTGTAAGACATATCCAGGGGCAGATATAGACTCTGACCATAACTTGTTGGTTATGAACTGTAGGCTGAAACTGAAGAAACTACAAAAAGGTAGGAAAATAAGGAGATGGGACCTGGATAAATTGAAGGAACTTGAGGTTCTTAACAATTTCAGAGGGAGCTTTTGGCAACAATTGACAGAAACAGGGGAAAATAAAACAGTAGAGGAGGAATGGGTAAAATTGAGAGATGAAATAGTGAAAGTAGCAGAGGACAAAATAGGTAGGAAGGCAAGACCTACAAAAAATCCTTGGATATCACAGGAGATACTAAATTTAATCGATGAAAGGAGAAAATATAAAAATGCAGTAAATGAAACAGGCAAAATGGAGTACAGACGACTAAGAAATGAGATTGACAGGAAGTGCAAAATGGCTAAGCAGGAGTGGCTAGAAGGCAAATGCAAGGATGTAGAAGTATGTATAAATAGGGGAAAAATAGATACAGCCTACCGGAAAATAAAAGAAACATTTGGAGGTAAGAAAAACAGCTCTATGAATATCAAGGACACGGATGGAAAACCAGTTCTCAGCAAAGAAGGGAAAGTTGAAAGGTGGAAAGAGTATATAGAGGGGCTCTACAAAGGAAATGAACTTCGATACAATATTGTAGGAAGGGAAGAGGATGTAGATGAAGATGAAATAGAAGATACTGTACTGAGAGAAGAATTTGACAGAGCCCTGAAAGACCTAAGTCGAAACAAGGCACCTGGAGTAGATGATATCCCCTCAGAGCTACTGAAGTCTCTGGGAGAACCAGCCATGACAAACCTGTTTCACCTGGTGTGTAAGATGTATGAGACAGGCGAAGTACCCTCAGACTTCAAGAAAAATGTTATAATCCCAATTTCAAAGAAAGCAGGTGCAGACAGGTGTGAAAACTACAGAACCATCAGTTTAATAAGTCATGGTTGCAAAATATTAACACGAATTATATACAGAAGGATGGAAAAACTGGTAGAAGCCGACCTCTGGGAAGATCAGTTTGGGTTCAGGAGAAATGTAGGAACACGGGAGGCAATACTCACTTTACGGCTTATCCTAGAAGATAGATTAAGAAAAGGCAAACCTACATTTCTAACTTTTGTAGATTTGGAGAAGGCTTTTGACAATGTTGATTGGAATAAACTCTTTCAAGTTCTGAAGCAAGCAGGAGTAAAATATAGGGAGCGTAAGGTTATTTACAACTTGTACAAAAACCAGACAGCGGTTGTCAGCCGGCCGCGGTGGCCGAGGAGACTGAGGCGCTTCAGTCACGGTCTGCACGGCCCCTACGGTCGGGGGTTCGAATCCCCCCTCGGGCATGGATATTTGTGCCGTCCTTAGTTGTAAGTAGTTCATAAGTAGTTTGTAAGTTTAGGGACTGATGACCCCGTAGTTATGTCCCATAGACTCTACAAACACTTGAACTTGAGCGGTTGTCAGAGTTGAAGGGCAAGAAAGGGATGCAGTGATTGGAAAGGGAGTAAGACAGGGTTGTAGTCTTTCTCCAATGTTATTCAATTTGTACATTGAACAAGCTATAAAGGAAAGCAAGGAGAAATTTGGAGAAGGAATTAAAGTTCAGGGTGAAGAATTTAAAACATTGCGTTTTGCTGACGACATAGTAATTCTGTCAGATACAGCAAAGGACCTGGAAGAGCAAATAAACGGAACGGACAGTGTGCTGAAAGGTGCATATAAGATGAACATTAACAAGAGCAAAACTAGGGTAATGGAGTGCAGTGTAAGAAAATCAGGTGATGCTGAAGGAATTAGATTGGGAAACGAAGTAATAAAGGAGGTAGATGAGTTTTGTTACTTGGGCAGTAAAATAACAAATGATGGTCGCAGTACAGAGGATATAAAATGCAGAATGACAATGGGTAGAAAAGCGTTTTTGAAAAAGAGAAATTTGTTAACATCGAATATTGATTTAAGCCAACGGAAGTCCATTCTGAGGGCATTTGTATGGAGTGTTGCCTTGTATGGGAGTGAGACATGGACGATAAACAGTGCGGACAGGAAGAGGATTGAGGCTTTTGAAATATGGTGCTACAGAAGAATGCTGAAGATTAGGTGGGTGGATCGCGTAACTAATGAGGAGGTACTGAACAGAATTGGGGAGAAAAGAAATTTCTGGCATACCTTGACTAAAAGAAGGGATAGATTGGTGGGACACATTCTTAGACATCAAGGAATTGTGAATATAGCATTAGAGGGAAGTGTGTGGGGTAAAAATCGCAGAGGAAGACCAAGAGATGGATACAATAAGCAGATTCAGACAGATGTAGGTTTCCGTTCTTATGTGGAGATGAAGAGGCTTGCTCAGGATAGGGTATTGTGGAGAGCTGCATCAAACCAGTCTCCCGACTGAAGACCACAACAACAACAACAGTTAAAATCAGTCATTAAATATATACAAGTTTGACGCACGCTTTCAAGATGATAGCAAGAGAGAGACAAGAAGCTATTATCGAAACCAGACTTTGTCGAAATTGCATGTTGGTTGCTTTAATCTTGATTTTCCTATATTTTGCAATTTTTGAAATATTGAAATCTTTTTTATAATAATGAGATGTGCGTGATTATTCGCACATTGTTGATGTCGTACATGTTGACGGTAAATAATTTTACAGATTATGTTATTTTATTCTGAATTACTCGAGTGTGGAACTCATAGAAGTCCTCCAGACACCCTTACGAAACGATCGAGTACAAAGCACGGGCCTTTCCCCGATTTCCGCCGATTCGGACAAACCCTCGATCGGTTGCTGGGTTTAACCACAGACAATACCCTGTTGTTTAACCCAATACCTGGCCTGTCTGGCAGCTGACCCAACCGCTTTCCGCGGTCCACTTTCGGCCCTTTATATTTAAAAAAAGAACAAATAAAAATGTTCAAATGTTTGTAGGCCCCTAAATCTATCGGACCAAACTGCGTGGTCATCATTCCGTAGCTTAAAAACTACTTAAACTAAAGGAAACTAACCTAAGGACAACACACACACACACCCATGCCCCAGGGAGGACTCAAACCTTCGACGACAAGCAACCGCACACTCTGCAGCGAGGCGCCTTGGACCGCTCGGCTACTCCACCGTGGCTTATCTTTCCCCACATTACCATCACTTATACTAATTGCGCGACTCTACGGACATTACTTTCTTAAAGTCACAAAGTACTTCACAGGATGTTTAAGGGGGAATAGTACGCTATATATTTTAGGAGGCGCTAGTATCGAAGAATTACAATGAAAAAGCTACAAGACATGTGGCCCATAGAAACTTAAAGGAACACAGACATTAAATCCAGACAAACTCAAATTCTTATAATGTATCATCTCGTGTAGTCTACACAGAGCATATGTTCTATGGTGGTCTCTCGATTGCTTCGGTATGAGCCTTTATTTCTGGTTGTCTTAAAAGACCTTTTGTCGATTCCACAGACATTAAATCCAGACAAACTCAAATTCTTATAATGTATCATCTCGTGTAGTCTACACAGAGCATATGTTCTATGGTGGTCTCTCGATTGCTTCGGTATGAGCCTTTATTTCTGGCTGTCTTAAAAGACCTTTTGTCGATTCCTTGCCAGCCCACTTCATATACAATGCTCGAAACAATCAGGGGGTCAGGTGAGGTATCAGACACGGTATAAACATGTTGACGTATTTTACTATATTTGTCTGCGATATTTTGCTGTCTCAACTCTTTAGTTGAGGTTTACATGGCGTTTACTTAGAGCGAGGCACCCTGGGGCTACCATAATAGTGTAAAAGTCATTCTCGTTGTCCTCTAATATGGTGTATGTATAGTACAATCGCACACCTGTTTGGCATCACCATCACCTAGAGAGAAGAGTTTGTGACACTTGCGGGGAGTGACACTTGCGCGGAAAGGGAATTTGTAGACACTTGCGCGGAGACCCGGACGCTGCAGGTAGTGAACAGGGTGTTCCAGAAGTAGCGATACACCACCCCTACTCCACGCCCTCCAGCCGCTACCTGTGCCGTATACAGGGAAAGGCCTACCGAGCGATGTGGAGCAGTAGTAACGGGACGTTCGCTAAAAATAGGGTATATTACAAAATTCACGTCTCTCGCATTCCGGCCCAAAATTAGCATGGGCCTATATTTCGCATTCATTGAAAAATGCGAAATTTTCCGGTACCTGCTGTTTACTTTGTACATATTTAAGGGCAGAAAATAAAGCTGTCTCCCAATATTTCTGATTAAATAGTGTTTCACACCAAAATACCATTTATGACAATTTCGGATTTACTGCATTTTGAGTCAGAATTCGCATCTTTATTCGAATTTATCGCAAATACGAATTTTTCCTGTCCCTAGAATTACCTGTAAAAATAAACAGCTGATCAAGGCACTAAAAGCAAGGGCAGATCTTTAGGTGTATTTCTACAAATAACTAAAACACAATTTGACCGTGGAATTATATACAATCTCATTATAAAGGTTTTTTGTAGGTGGTTTTGAGCAGCTTTTAAATATGTTAGAAATTGCATTATGAAATATAGACAGGTACACGTTATGTTTATTATGAGATATCGATTTCGGCTACTTTGAGGTCATCTTCAAGTCTCAAATAACAGGTGTTACTTAAGCATTTTTCCAGTGGCACTCATAACCTTTAACTGTTTACACACAAGGTCTAACGTTGTTAATCGCGTTAGCGATGAAAAGAGAACCCAGAATCTTTGCGTCTAAACGATACATATATTGGTGTGATGTCTTATTTCGAAAGAACAGGCATCACACCAATACATATATAGCTCTCGGTGAAATGGAACAGTATGATGTCGTTACATACCACAGCACGACCGACTAGAAACGCAGGAGAAGTGCAAACAACGTTCTCTCCTCAGAGGTATGATTATAATTGGGTTCGGCGTAGACTTCTACAACATACAGTCTACACGGCGAAGATTACACAAAAAATTTAACTTTTCGTCTACTTTGGTGATAGCAACTAAATTTTAGAATCGTGTCTACTATATAAAGATTTAGCAACACAAAACGCTTCAAGTCCATAACTTCACTGGTTTTCGAGTTCTGAATTTTTAATATGTTTTTAATGTTATTATAGAAAAAACAAATTTGGGACTCACACTAAAATTTTCATATGGCAGATTTTGTAGGTACATTCACAAGTCATAATTCAACGGTTGTGTGCATTCATCTTATGAGAAATATCAATCATTTGTTTTCAGTGTTTATTTCAAATTTCTACATTTAAGTTTCTTTAATTATTAGTACTTAAATGTGGTTATGAAACAAATAAATTACGTGTATATGTGTAGTCTTATGCGGCCAGCCGACCGCGGTGGCCGAGGTGCCTGAGGCGCTCCAGTCACGGTCAGCACGGCCACTACGGTCGGGGGTTCGAATCCCCCCTCGGGCATGGATATTTGTACCGTCCTAGTTCGTAAGTAGTTTGTAAGTTTAGGGACTGATGACCCCGTAGTTAAGTCCCATAAGCTTAACAAACATTTGAATTTTTTTAAATTTATAACCAACTATTGGCTGCCAATTTCGCTTCATTTTTCCTGGCAGTCTTGCAACTTGTTTCTCCCTGTTGGTTTATGCCGAGTTCGGAGTGAAAATGGTTCTATATGACGGTGATGGAAAATAGAATTTATCTTCAGCATTTTTCGGTGTGTGACATTCCTTTACATCCGTATTTCATATATTTCTTAGATGTATTTGTAATTCGAATACAGCCAAATCGTTTTGGGGTCTACGAATAAACGCTTCAAGTATGTAAAATACTCATTGACTTATTATTAACGTTTTTTATTTGAAGGTTTAAGGTTGCGTCTCCTATTAAAAAGCATAGTAGCTATATTTAAAGAGATGAAAGTTGCGCGATAGTGGGGTTAACTACATAGCGGTCAATTACAACAACGTATCTGTGCAGGATGCCTAATATATTTATTGCTTGTGCAGGTGTCTTGATATGCTTAGTGTTCTGAATAATATGCTTTTAGGAGGTATGGCTGTGGAAAGTCATCGTCTTGTAGTAGCAGAGACTGTCTTAATAACTCTCCAAACATTATCACTATTAAAATACCCTTTTGTTTACAGGAGGAACACTCAACGGATTAATATGTAGTTAGAACAAGTTACTATATTGCTCTTCAGCTTTGAAAGGGTTGTGCAATTTCACTGATTTTCGTGTTATGTTGATAGTGTGGAAACTTGACAACAGCAGTGCTAGACTTCTTGGTGTGCCTGTACCCAGGAAAAGCCATTAGCCGCCCCAAGGGCCCCGGGTTCCGCGCAAGTGTCACTCCGCGCAAGTGTTCCAACCCTAGAGAGAAGGCCGCGGTATCTCGTCTGACGTCGTGACGTCAGGCAGAGTAGGTTGCGCGCGCATAGCTGACTGGCTCACTGCTTCGGCGTAGTGGGCCGTGGCCCAGCGGCTACCCAGTAGTCTTGTGTAGTTCGCGAACGAACTAGTTCGGAAGGGCGCTCCCACAGACGAACTAGTTCGCAGATCCCTCGCCTCTTAGTTCGTTCGCTCCCTTTCCGAAGACTGACGGGGAATAATAGCCGTGTGGTTAGAGGCATCGCATTGCGCCCCAAATATACGGATAATAGCACACGCTTGGACAACACTGATCATTATATAAAAAAGCTGTCATAATAAAAGCAGCGGTAGCAAAAGCCAAAAAGAGCGGACGAACTAAAAAGAGCGACCTACTTTGCGGCCGAGCTGTGAACTAATAGGAGAGCTACCTGTCGCGAGCTAAAATATGCGCTATCGGTCGCGAACTAGAATATGCGCGATCGGTCGCGAACTATTACGCCAAACGTATCTCGCTTCTTAGTTCGTTCGATTCTTTTCCGAAGACCGACGGGCAATAGCGAGAGGGCGAGCAGCACAATTAAAAATCACGTGTTTGCCTTCTGCTGATGAGAGCGATTTCGAGGTGAGCGTCTGCCTGCCAGATTACATAGTTCTGCTTTGAAGTAGTCTGCACTCTGAAATATCTGACTAATAAATTCCATAATGCCAAGATGTAGAGATAACTCTATACTTAAACGCGAGAAATTATCCACAAACTGTTTCTTTTGGTTTGCGTGATATCGTTAGCGGCTCACGCAGCAAGTGCATGAGGCAGCTAAGTGGGGGAACTTCTCCCTCCACCTGCATGAGCAGACAACGCCGCTCAGCCGTCACTGGGAGCGGACGAACTAAAAGAACGAACTAGTTCGCGGAAGAGCCACGAACTAGTGAGCGCTCCCGATCGCGAACTATTGTGCGCAAGTCTACTATCCAGACAGCCATGCGCGGAACCTACTCTATCTGACGTCACACGAGAGCGGCGTGGCCTTCTCTCAAGGTGGTGGTGATGTCATTGACTGCAACTTTGTTAGAGGTGAGTGGCTGTAATGCGTCTGCCAAGTGCCTCCCTCCTTTGACAGAGGGCCGTATCGCGATACAGAACGTTTTTCTTCCTGAGCCTGACACTGCGGTTCCCTAACCGTCTCTGTGACGGTTTTCCGCTTACTAAATGAGCCCTTAACGAATCCTGCTGCTTTCTCTTGGATCTTCTATGTCTTCTATTAACCGTACCTGGTGCGGATCGCAGTCTGATGAGCAATACTCAAGCGCTGGCAGGACGAGAGTTACGTAACCTAGTTCTTTGTTGGCGGACTGCACTTCCTGGAGACTCTTCGAATGAATCTCAGCCGCGGTGGAGTGGCCGAGCGTTCCAAGGAGCCTAGCTGGTGAGCGCGCCGCTGCTCACCGTCAGAGGTTCGAGTCCTCCCTCGGGAATGGGTGTAATTGTTGTCCTTAGCATAAGTAAGTTTAAGCAGTTTGTAAGCCTAAGGACTGATGATCAGAGTAGTAAAGTCCCATACATTTAAAAAAATAATAAAAAAATAAATAAAAATAAAAATGAACATCTAAATGAATCTAAAAATGTACAAATTGAAGGGTGGCAGCATTGTTTTGTCATTCTGGTCAGAGACCTTATTTTTGTCAGCAGCAGTAGTCACTAGTGGTAGTAGTGAGTACCGACAGAGAGAAGGAGTGAGCGGAAGTGGACGGACAAAGTTAGGTGCTGATTAAAAGCTATAGACTGTGCGAGTATTATTGTAAGCCGCTAGGAATCTTAATAATTCTGATTTTTATTTTGTATTAATGTGCTGTAAGAAGCTGCTGTCTTCGGATGAGAGGTGAGTGATTATTTTTCTTTTCTCTCTCTTCTTTATTTTTTTTATATATATATAATACAAGAATCGTAAACAAATAGTTTATCAGGTAGCTACCAATATTTCTGACGATCGTGGAAAGTACTAGACATACCAAATTAATTACACTACTTGCGTATTGTTCAGTTTTGTTATGTCATTCCTATTGAGTTGTAGAAGTCGTAACCAACTTGCTTATCACGTAGCTACCGGTATTACTTGTCTATTGTGTAACGTGCCTTGTCATACAGATATTAATTACATCACTTGATGACAACACAATAATTAGTTTTAATAAAGTTTAATCAGAAGTTGTCGGTACACACAATAATTGTTGTTAAGCTCGCAACCGAATCCATACTTAGTTTTGGCATTTAATAAACTAAACTTTCATCTGTACTGTAAGTAATTAGTCAATTACACAATTATCGACTTAGACGATTCCACACGAGAATAGATAGTACAAATTTATCGACTTAGATGTTCCTACTCTATGATAGATTGTAGGCTACAAGTTCCTTTCATTGCCGTCAGCTACTGTTATAGTTGTCATTCCACGAATAGATGTCATGCTCAGTCTGTGTAGTAGTAATCTAAACTTTAATCTTTAAATAATTAATACACACATAATAGTCAACTTTAGTGTTTTTATTGTGCCATTCCGCTACTATCAGTCACTGTCTATCACTTCACTCATGATCACATTTGATTTTGTATATCAAATTTGTGTCAAACATTGGTCAGTATTTAATTTAATTAATGAATAATTTGTCTGTCTGATTTAACGAATCAGAACCTGAGCTGCAACCGGACTTATTCATTGTTTAACCAGACTCGTGTTCTGGATAGTCCAGTGCACTAACAGGGCCATAGTCATTGCAATCAGTCGATGTTAGGCTGATTAATTATAATATTGACTCTAACTTGATGTTCAGACATTCAGATAAGTCTTTTCATTCACAGTGCTGCACTAATCTAGACAGGTACAGTTTCATCAACACACAAACCTCACATACGCCCGTTTCAGTCTCTGATCCCAACCATAAATCTTTTATTTTATTTAAACATATAAGTTTAAAAATGTTTGTAATTCTATGGGGCCGGCCGCGGTGGCCGACGGGACTGAGGCGCTTCAGTCACGGTCTGCGCGGTCACTACGGTCGGGGGTTCGAATCCCCCCTCGGGCATGGATATTTGTGACGTCATTAGTATAAGGTAGTTGATAAGTAGTTTGTAAGTTTAGGGACTGATGACCCCGTAGTTAAGTCCCATAAGCTTAACAAACATTTGAACATTTGAATTCTGTGGGACCAAACTACTGAAATTAAGCTAAACTCTCCTACGGACAACACACACACACATCCATGCCCGAGGCAGGATTCGAGCCCCCGATGATGATGGTCGCGCGATCCGTTTGACATCTGCCTTACTACAGACAAATACGGCCTTACCCACAACTGATTTTATACGGTCGTTCAATTCCTTCTCATTAGTTACGCGATCAACCCATCTAATCTTCCGCATTCGGCTGTAGTGCCATATTTCAAAAGTTTCAATCGTCTTGTTGCCTGAATTATTTATCGTCCACGTTTCACCCCAGTACGAATTATTCGAAAATTATTTATCGAAGAAGGAACTGTAAAATATCTTTAAATAACATATAAAGGATGTGAAACATACAAAAACTCGCACTGACGTGTTTTACGGCCCACTTTATATTTGTAGTTTTATACGTTTTTGCAAACATTTTGGACCAAAATAATAATCTAAATAATAAAAAAAATTAATTAATAAAAGTGTCTGAAACCCTTTTAGGAAAAAAAAAAATTAGTGGCGGGTTCCGAACCAATGAGCAGACCAACGCATTGTCCACTACGCTACAGCTAACAATTGGAAGTTACTTTCTTTAATCTCATACTATTGATGGCCGTTGTTAACTGATACTAATATGGCATTTGTAGACACTAGATTATCATTTATCGTACGAAGAACGACGTTTTTTTTAATTCTTCAGTGCGCCATTGTTTTGAAATAACAACGTGTAAGTTACAATCATCAAATACACAATGCAAGATGGCGTATGCCAGAGAGAGTTCTGGGCAAGGAATGTCACGTGACATCTGCGAACGGCTGGTTTTCGTAAATTCAATGGAGGGTGTCAAAACTCCGTTATTTTTGCAAATATCTCTCAAGCAATATGAGATATGGAAAAAAAAAAAAAAAAAAAAAAAAAAAAAAAACCACGAGGAACAAAGTTGTAGAGAATGTTCTCCTCTACAAATTCGGACATTCAATTTTCGCGTCAGATGAACGGTTTATTTGCAATTAAAATTACATTACAAACGGCTTTTTTTTTTATTACTAGCGCATTTCTTGTCCGAAATATTTGAAAAAGCGAGGTTCTGGTCTCTGGTAGCCAACAATTGTGTCAATAAAATTTGGTGCCGATAGGTTGAACGGTTCGACCTAAAAACAGGGAATACGTTACAGCCAGACAGACATAGTCAAATCGCCGTTATTTTTTCAAATATCTCTGCAACGATGCAAGATATAAAATAGTAATAATAATAATAATAGAGCGAAGTTGTAGAGAATTTTCTCCTCTACAAATTAGGTTATTCAATTTTCGTGTCAGATGAACGGTTCGTTTGCAAATACAATTATATTACAAACGGCTTTTTTTTGGTAATACTACCGTATATTTTGTCCGAAAAATTTGAAAACGAGAGGTTCTGGTCTCTGGCGGCCTACAATTATGTCTGTAAAATTTGGCGCTGATCGGTTGAATGGTTCGTCTTAAAAACAGGGAACACGTTACGGACAGACAGACATCCCAAAATCGCCGTTATTTTTGAAAATATCTCCGAAACGATACGAGATATGAAAAGAACATAATAGAGCAAAGTTGTAGAGAATTTCCTCCTCTACAAATTCGGTTAGTCAATTTTCGTGTCAGATGAATGGTTAAGCCGTTATTTTCATTTAAATTTCGAGCTGTCAAAAGACGATTGCAAAAGCCCACTTTTAGTGTTACTACCGTAACCTAAAGTGGGCCAAAAAACCAGATTTTTTAAATCACATGAATGGTTTTTTCTATTGATATTAAAACTTACAGATCAAGGAAAATGAATTTACCGTACAAACCCACCCAAAACCGATATAATAAAATTTCAGTATCGTTCCAGGCAAAAATTAAACATTACGCAACAGTAATGAAACCGGAAGCGCTGTATGAATCTGAATGTCTAACACTGAGTAAAAAAGGGGGACAAAAAGAACTAGAAAAGAAAGAAAAGAAAATAGTCAGAAAAAAATTTAGGACCACAAAAGAACAAGGATAACAACTGGTGAAAAGAAGAAATGACGATGTATACAGAAACATAGAAAACCACTATAGACACAACAGGGAAGAGGCGATTAAAGTTTTACGGACACATTTATTGAATGAATGGCAATAGGTTGACAAAGAAAATTTTCAATTTCATGTCCAAATTGAAAAGCACCACGGGGTGGCTGGAAGAGACAAAAATGGATTTGAGAAGACTTAACGTCACAGAAGACACCATAGAAGACAGGGAAAATTTAAGGCTATAGATAAATTCTGCAAAATTTCCGGTCCAACAACAAAAACTACAACCTAGGAGGGTGATGTCAATTGAACAATGGCAGGCCACCAGACAACGCCTGAAGAAGTTTCTGTAATAATAATAATAATAATAATAATAATAATAATAAAAACCTTACAGGCGTTCCTAGTTTGCGGCATGAAAAACGAAAAAACAAAAATTGCTACTTCTTCTCTCTTCTACACAGTTGAAAAAATTATTTTACCTGAGCTATATTTCATTAGGTTCTGGCGAAAACTATAAAAACTTTCTCCGAGACATAAAAAAATGTTGAAATGTTTGTAAAGCTATGGGATCAAAGTGCAGTGGTCATCCGTAGCTAGCCTTACAAACTACTTAAACTAAATTACGCTAAGGAGAACAAACACACACACACACACACACACACACACACACACACACATTCCCGGGGGTGGACTCGAACCTCCGACGGGGAGCTTTGCACTCCGCAGTAGACTTGCGCATAATAGTTCGCGATCGAGACACTCACTTTAGTTCGCGACAGCCGTGAACTAGTTCGTTCTTTTAGTTCGTCCGCTCCCAGTGGCGGCTGAACGGCGTGGTCTGCGCATTCAGGTGGAGGGAGAAGTTCCCCCTCCTAGCTGCTTCATGCGCTTGCTGCAACAAAAATGTTCAAATGTTTGTTAAGCTTATGGGACTTAACTACGGGGTCATCAGTCCCTAAACTTACAAACTGCTTATGAACTACTTACGAACTAGGACGGCACAAATATCCATGCCCGAGGGGGGATTCGAACCCCCGACCGTAGTGGCCGTGCAGACCGTGACTGAAGCGCCTCAGTCCCCGCGGCCGCGCTTGATGCTTGAGCCGCTAACGATATCAGCAAATCAAAAGAGTTTGTGAATAATTTCTCGCGGTTAAGTTTAGAGTTATCTCTATATCTTGCATTATGGAATTTATTAGTCAGATATTGCAGAGTGCAGAATACTTCAAAGCAGAAATTTTGTATCACTGAACTATGTAATCTAGCAGCCAGATGCTAACCTCGAAATGGCTCTCATCAGCAGAAGGCAAACACGTGATTTTTAATTCTATTCGCGACCAATCGCTCATATTTTAGTTCGCAGCTCGGTCGCGAAGTAGGTCGCTTTTTTCAGTTCGTCCGCTCGTTTTGGCTTTTGCTACCGCAACTAAAACTACAGCTCAGCTGCATCTCAGCTCTAAATGACGGCAACTGGCAGAAGGGGATCACGCGATTCTGCGCGCTCTCGCGTCCTCTCGCTGTTACCCATCAGTCTTCGGAAAGACGCGAACGAACTAAGAGGCGACGGATCTGCGAACTAGTTCGCGTAGTTCGCCTGTGGGAGCGCTCTTCCGAAGTAGTTCGTTCGCGAAGTACACAAGACTACTCCGCAGCAAGGCGCTTTAATGCGCTCGGCTACTCTTTTGCCGCTAGGAGACATAAGCCTGCACCTTATTCTACCAATGGAAGTCAAAACGGAAAAGTGTTATTTTACACATAACGGGCATCGATGTCAGTGTTCCGTAACCAAGGGTACCGACTTAATTGTTCCTACAGGTTTCCTGTTCCGGTCGGGCGGTAGCGTGTTCGGCGATATGGCCTGTCGTTAGTCTTTCCATTGGACCAGACGTGTGGCCATGCCGTCTATTTTGGGTGACTTGAGATCCGTTCCAGCAGTTGCCAGACTGCTCGACGCGCATGCGCAACGCTGACATTGTGTTCCAGCAGCGCCTTCTCCCGCTTGTGGCTGCTTGGAATCTGGCTGTTTGGTGTTCCAGCAGTTGCCGCAAGCAGCCAGACTCTACCCGGAAAAATATTTCTGGTGCGGTCAAGCTCCCGACTTGCGCATGCGCAGAAAGGTCTGAGGTAGAGTGAGGGGGTAGCCATCACGTGATACCTGTGTGTTTTGTAGCGTGTTTTCCGATTATTTCGAAGTCACTGCAATCCCATGACATTGTAATTCTGTCAGAGTCAACAAAGGTCCTGAAAGAGCAGTTGAATGGAATGGACAGTGTGTTGAAGAGAGCGTATAAAATGAACATTAACAAGAGCAAAACAAAAATAATGAAATGCGGTCTTAGAAAATCAGGCTATGCTGAAGGAATTAGATTAGGTAATGAAACAATGAAGGTGGTAGATGAGTTTTGTTGCTTGGGCAGTAAAATAACAAATGATGGTCGCAGTACAAAGGATATAAAATGCAGAATGGCAATGGGTAGAAAAGCGTTCTTGAAAAAGAGAAATTTGCTAACATCGAATATTAATTTAAGTGTAAGGAAGTCTTTTCTGAAGGCATTTGTGTGGAGTGTTGCCTTGTACGGGAGTGAAACATGGACGATAAGCAGTGCGGACAGGAAGAGAATAGAGGCTTTTGAAATGTGGTGCTACAGAAGAATGCTGAAGATTAGGTGGGTAGATCGCATAACTAATGAAGGGGTACTGAACAGGATTGGTGAGAAAAGGAATTTTTGGCATACCCTGACTAAAAGAAGGGATCGCTTCGTAGGACACATTCTTAGACATCGGGGAATCGTAAATTTAGCATTGGAGGGAGATGTGTGGGGTAAACGTAGCAGAGGGAGACCAAGAGACGCGTATAGTAAGCAGATTCAAGTGGATGTGGGTTGCCGTCTTATGAGGAGATGCAAAAGATTGCTCCGGTCTGAAGACCATAACAACAACAACATTATTAGGAAGGAAAGTATTTTAATTATTCCTTTAAACTCACCTTCGCCTGCAGCCGGAAACAGTGCAAAAAGCATTCCAGCAGTGAAAGTATCAAACAAGGGATTTTACGTCATAGTAGCTGCGCATGCGCAGTAACACCTGCTTCTTAGCGCTTGAAAGCAGCCGTCTGGCAGCTGCTGGAACGAACCTATGATCAAACCCGTTAGACGGCTTTTACAGAGCAGAATATCACTTAAGAGGAAAGTATTCGGGAGGGAGGGGGAGGGGTCGATTTAGCAGGTTCGCGTGGCTCAGGCGTGAGAGCGTTTAGCAAGTGGAGTGACGCAGTGCTGTCAAGGCCACGCGGACGACGCCGCAGCCGCAGCCGCGTCGATCAACACTCATCGCCAGTGACGTAGCTGCCGCGTCTCGTTGCGTAACCGTAGGCTGGAACTCTCAACGTCCGTTCCGGAACTGTAATACCGGGTGATCAAAAAGCCAGTATACGTTTGATAACTTAATGACGTCGGGTTTAATTAGAACCAAAAAAAAAGCTTACTTTGCATCTCTAAAAAAATAAAGACACACAATTAACACAAAACATAAAAGAGAAGATTCACAATGAAACAAAAGAGAAAAATAATCATTTAATATATAAAAATGAATGTCTGTAGGTTCGAGCAGAAGAAATAATTGTGCAAACAACGTTTGAAATTTGAAAGTGTTAGCTTTTTAATTACAAGTGATATAAATATTCATTTTATAGTTGACAATAAATACATGAATTGAAATTTAATAATACTTGAGAAGTATAAATGACATTAATTTCATGTTGTTGATTTCATTATTCAAGTGCTTTTAGGATAGACAATTTTTGTTTTGTTTTTCCTGCTTCAGCAAAACGAAACAAATTTCTTGGCTGTCCATCTCGTGAGCAAGCAACATACCGAATGATCAAAAAGTCAGTATAAATTTGAAAACTTAATAAATCACGGAATAATGTAGATAGGTAAAATCTGACACACGTGCTTGGATTGACATGGGGTTTTGTAGGGAAAAAAAAAGTTTAAAAATCCCGACAGATGTTTCTTCATCTGATCAGAAATGCAATAATTAGCATAACAAATTAAGACAAAGCAAAGATGGTGTTCTTTACAGGTAATGCTCAATATGTTCACCATCATTCCTCAACAATAGCTGTAGTCGAGGAATAGTGTTGTGAACAGCACTGTAAAGCATTATCATGAGGCATTGGAGTCGGATGTTGTCTTTCTGCATCCCTAGAGATGTCGGTAGATCACGATACACTTGCGACTTCAGGTAACCCCAAAGCCAATAATCCCGCGGATTGAGGTGTGGGGACCTGGGAGGCCAAGCATGACGAAAGTGGCGGCTGAGCACACGATCACTACCAAACGACGCGCAAGAGATCTTTCACGCGTTTAGCAATACTTTTTTTTCTAATAAAACCCCATGTCATTTCCAGCATGTGTCAATTTTTATCTATCTCCATTATTCCGTGATTTATTAAGTTTTCAAATTTATACTGACTTTTTGATCACCCGGTATTAAAATGTTCAAATGTTTGTATAGTCTATGGGACTTAACTACGGGGTCATCAGTCCCTAAACTTACAAACTACTTATGAACTACTTAAGAACTAGGACGGCACAAATATCCATGCCCGAGGGGGGATTCGAACCCCCGACCGTAGTAGCCGTGAAGACCGTGACTGAAGTGCCTCAGTCTCCTCGGCCACCGCGGCCGGCCCCGGTATTATATTGGGAGCTGTGAAACCGTTGTCTCTCTACCGATGGCACCTAAGTCTGCTTTCACATTGAGACGCTGATAACGGACCCTATAGTCCGATTAGAATTACTTGTTACTTGCTAGTTGACGTTTGTTAGGATACCATATATTCAAGTTGAAAAACGTGGGGTACAATATTTACTGCGTTGGGCAGACAAACAGCAGCCTTCAGTCCCAGCGTACTCAGATCCTCTGTGATCTCGTCAGTCCTTCTCAGTCATGGTCTTCTCCTTGGTCTTTTGCCTCTGATGTCCTCTTCAGCTACCTGCCTGATGATCTGGCCTTCTCGGCGCATTACGTGTCCATGCCACTTCAGTCTTCTTTCCTCGATCACTGCCACGATTTCCATTGACTTGAATAACTCCTGCAGTTCTTTCTTTTCCTCCATTCATCTCCATCCTTCACTGCCCCAAAAATCTGTCTGAGAATGGCTCCATATAAGACTGTTAGCGTCTTGTCGAGGATCTCAATAGCAGCCGGGACTTTAGTAGCTTTCCCAGAGCAATCCTTGACCTGCTTCCAGCTTGTATTCGTGGGTTAATTTCCTGGTCTACCTCATTCGTTTCAATTGTATTATTCCAAGATATTCAAAGTCTTTTACCCTTTCAAAGACTTTGTCATCCTCATTTAGACGTCTGTCTTCATTTTCTCTGCTAACTACGAGGTACTTGGTCTTATCAAAGTTCAACATCAGGTCTGTTTTCATTGCCATTTCTATTAATGCTCTTCTTATCTGAATAGTTTTCGTCTCTTGCTATAAAAAAAAGCGTCGTCCTTATAGTCCAGAGTGTTGATCCTTCTTCCCAGCTCTGTTCCTGTCTCTAGGCTTGCCAGTGTTCTCAGAGCTCTCTCCAGTACCGGGTTAAACAGAAGGGGGCAGAGGCAGTCTCCTTGTCGCACTCCAGTCCTAACCTTGAACTTCTCTGTTTCCGTTCACTTTCACCTTGCATGCTGTTTCTTGGATGCATACTTGTGTTTTATGATTTTTGTGGGTACTTGAGCCCTTTCGAGTTCTTGCCATATTGCTTGTCTGTTCAGACTATCATATGCTTTTGGAAGTCTACAAGAAAACAGTGAACACTTTTGCGGAATTCCTAGCTCTTTGATAGCACTTGCCTTACTGTTTGTAGATGGTCTACAGCTGACTTTCCCTATCTGAATCCTAGTTCTTTCTTGACATGTGGTGTCAGTCGCTTTAGTAACAACATGCTCAAGACGTTACAAGTTGTACAAAGTAGTGTGATTCCTATAAAACTTAATGTTTCATTTTTTTTAAAAATTAATTTTACAGCCACAATCGAAAAAATCACATAAACTGTTATGTACTTAACTACACTACTGGCCATTAAAATTGCTACACCAAGAAGAAATGTAGATGATAAACGGGTATTTATTGGACAAATATATTATATTGTGATTACATTTTCACACAGTTTGGGTGCATAGATCCTGAGAAATCAGTACCCAGAACAACCACCTCTTGCCATAGTAACGGCCGTGATACGCCTGGGCATCGAGTAAAAACAGGGCTTGGATGGCGTGTTCAGGTACATATGCCCATGCAGCTTCAACACGATCCCACAGTTCATCAAGAGTAGTGACTGGCATACTGTGACGAGCCAGTTGCTCGGCCACCATTGACCAGACGTTTTCAATTGGTGAGAGATTTGGAGAATGTGCTGGCCAGGACAGCAAGCGAACATTTTCCGTATCCAGGAAGGCCCGTACAGGACCTGCAACATGCGGTCGTGCATTATCCTGCAGAAGTGTAGAGTTTTGCAAGCATCGAATGAAAGGTAGAGCCACGGATCGTAAGACATCTGAAATGTAACGGCCACTGTTCAAAGTGCCGTCGATGCGAACAGGAAGTGACCGAGACGTGTAACCAATGCACCCCACACCATCACGCCGGGTGATACGCTAGTATGGCGATGACGAATACACGCTTTCAGTGTGCGTTCACCGCGATATCGTCGAACACGGGTGCGACTATCATGGTGCTATAAACAGAATATGGAATCATCCGACATCCGAAAAAATGACGTTTTGCCATTCGTGCACCCAGGTTCGTCGTTGCGTACACTATCGCAGGCGCTCCTGTCTGTGATGCAGCGTCAAGGGTAACCGCAGCCATGGTCTCTGAGCTGATAGTCCATGCTGCTGCATAAAGCGTCGAACTGTTCGTGCAGATGGTTGTCGTCTTGCAAACGTTCCCAGCAGTTGACTCAGGGATTCAGACGTGGCTCCACACTCCGTTGCGGATAAGATGCCTGTCATCTCGACTGCTAGTGATATGAGGCCGTTGGGATCCAAAACGGCGTACCGTATTGCCCTTCTGAATCCACCGATTCCATATTCTGCTGACAGTCATTGGATCGCGACCAACGCGAGCAGCAATGTCGCGATACTATCGTAATCGCAATCGCAATAGGCTACAATCCGACCTTATCAAAGTCGGAAACGTGATGGTACGCATTTATCCTCCTTACTCGAGGCATCACAACAACGTTTCACCAGGCAACGCCGGTCAACTGCTGTTTGTGTGAGAGAAATCGGTTGGAAACTTTTCTCATGTCAGCATGTTGTAGGTGTCGCCACCGGCGGCAACCTTGCTCTGAAAAGCTAATCATTTGCATATCACAGCATTTTCTTCCTGTCGGTTAAACTTCGCGTCTGTAGCACGTCATCTTCGTGGTGTACCTATTTTAATGGCCAGGAGTGTAGTTTTGCCACCATTATCAACAGATACTATGAAATCTTTCACATGACTTTTCTAAATTCTCGTTTACAGATTAATTACTAACCCCTGTGAGGTGGTGGTGTTTTCACTTCCTGACAGTGAGTTGTAAGTTGTAATGCCGTCTATGTCATTCATGACACTGTGTATGTGTCCAGCCTTTCCTCAACTTGATACACCCTTCTCACGACTTCAGTCAAGGCCGACAAACCGGCTAACATAGTCTCTCCAAAACGTATGTCTGGTCAGAATCGCTTGTTTATTCCTATATGATTTTGTCTTAATCACACAATGCGACAAACTTTGTCGGCCACAAGAGTGAGACACAGAACAAGACCGCACTGTGTTTATCACTTTGCCTATTAATTGATCCACACGTCACCATCAACGTCACAGAACCTTTCTTGGATTTGATGTTATTGTAGAACTGAAAAAGGGAGAGATTTTAATAATTACAACTAACTATAAATAAATTCTTTACACAGTGTGCATAAAGTCTTATTTCTGTCATCAGTCCAATGTATATTTAACAGGAAAAATACCCTTTCCGCAATTGTATTGTAGCCAGTGATTCCAAAAAAACTGCTAGAAAATTAAGTTCTGAATATTCTTCTTCAATCGATCATAATGTTACCATCATAATTTTAGTTCTACTAATTTATGGCCACTCCGTCAGATGACACTTAACTGAACATAATAAAAACTTGATATGAGAATTATAAAAACGGGGGTGTCTACTGTAATATGAGTTTCCTACCGGTGTTGAAACAGATAGTTAAAAACAGGGTGGAACATATGTTCAAATGTTTGTAAACCTATTGGACCAAACTGCTTTGGTCATCAGTCCATAGACTTACAAACAAAGTAACTTACATGAAGAACAAAACAAACACACACACACACACACACACACACACTCACTCACTCACTCACTCGTGCCCAAGGAGGGCCCGAACCTCCGGCGGCAGCTCCAATACCACCTAGAGAGAAGGCCGCGGCGCTCTCGTGTGACGTCAGGCAGAGTAGGTTCTGCGCGCATAGCTGACTGGCTCGCTGCTTCGGCATAGTGGGCCGTGCCCCAGCGGCTACCCAGTCAGCTATGCGCGCGCAACCTACTCTGCCTGACGTCACACGAGAGCGCCGCGGCCTTCTCTCTAGGTGGTGGTGGAGCTGCCGCCCAGTCCGTAGCTTGAGGCCTTAGACCACGCGGCCATGTGGCGCTGCAGAGTTGTCAGACACTCGATTATGGGCGACTCGTTAACACAGGGGTTATTTCAGAAACGCTGTTAATGTGTAACGCGGTGTAACGTTCGGAGCGGCCGCTGCGAGTTTATGTCGGGAATGCGAGCGCAGGTGTTACAGTGACTGCGGCAGAACGCGTGCTCCGAAGGCCTCAGTTTGAACTCATCTCCTAACGTAATCATAACCTCGCGATGTGCAACATATCCAAGTAAACTGCGGTCAGCAATCTGCGGCAATACTGGGGTCATGTCCGCTTCGTGCGTGGCGGTTAAAGGTAGCGTCTACAAACTCAAAACAGAAAAAAATTGTTTCACCGCTGAAAGGTTGCTAATATCTCGCTATCATTGTTTACCTCAAAATACCCTCACACTGTGTACGACTACGTGAGCTGCTGAGTGACGAACAGTGTTGATGGTCACTCTGTTAGAGGTTATATTTTAGGACACATATTAAGGGAACCTTTTATACAGGGTGTTACAAAAAGGTACGGCCAAACTTTCAGGAAACATTCCTCACACACAAAGAAAGAAAATATGTTATGTGGACATGTGTCCGGAAACGCTTAATTACCATGTTAGAGCTCTTTTTATTACTTCTCTTCAAATCACATTAATCATGGAATGGAAACACACAGCAACAGAACGTACCAACGTGACTTCAAACACTTTGTTACAGGAAATGTTCAAAATGTCCTCCGTTAGCGAGGACACATGCATCCACCATCCGTCGCATGGAATCCCTGATGCGCTGATTCAGCCCTGGAGAATGGCGTATTGTTGGATGAACCATTCGCAGAAGTATACCCGTGGAGGCCAATCAGCTGTTGATAGTGCCTGCACCCGCTGTACATGGTACGGAAACAACTGGTCCTCCCGTAGCACTCTCCATACAATGACGTGGTCAATGTTATCTTGTACACCAGCAACTTCTCTGACGGTGACATTAGGGTTATCGTCAATTGCACGAAGAATGGCCTCGTCCATTGCAGGTGTCCTCGTCGTTCTAGGTCTTCCCCATTCGCGAATCATAGGCTGGAATGTTCCGTGCTCCCTAAGACGCCGATCAATTGCTTCGGACGTCTTCCTGTCGGGACACATTCGATCTGGAAACGTACCGCGCCATGGCTATTGCTCCGTGCTAATCAATGCATCAAATGGGCATCTGCCAAATCCGCATTTGTAAACATTGCACTGACTGCAAAACCACGTTCGTGATGAACACTAACCAGTTGATGCTACGTACTGATGTGCTTGATGCTAGTACTGTAGAGCAATGTCAACACAAACAATGAAGTCAACATTACCTTCCTTCAACTGGGTCAACTGGCGGTGAATCGAGGAAGTACAGTACATGCAGTATTTTGACAACTGTCTGCACAAATTATTTCAATTTACATTTAAAGAGAAATAGTAAAATGAGCTCTAACATGGAAATTAAGCGTTTCGGGACACATGTCTACATAACATATTTTCTTTCTTTGCGTGTGAGGAATGTTTCCTGAAAGTTTGGCCGTACCTTTTTGTAATACACAGTAGATTTGGAGAAAGCTTTTGACAATGTTGATTGGAATACACTATTTCAAATTCCGAAGTCAGTGGAGGTAAAATATAGGGAAAGGAATGTTTTTTACAACTTGTACATTAACGAAACAGCTGTTATAAGAGTTGATGGGCATGAAAGAGACACAGTGGTTGTGTCATTATGGGAAAAAAATCTTGTACTGCATTTCCTGTGAACTACTACAGCTGAGAATTTCAATTCTTGTACAGAATTTTGGTATTATACCGATGGAAGGAATATACAGAAAAAAATTATGGTATCAGAATTGCCGCGGTTCCCCTTCGGAGGTTCGAGTCCTCCGCCGGGCGCGTGTGTGTGATCCTTAGGATAAGTTAGTTTAAGTACTTTGAAAGTTTAGGGACCGATAACCAATACAGTTACGCAGCTCGTTTCGTATAATCACGATTCAGGGGAGACAGCGTTACGGAAATGATACAAGATCTGGGATGGGAATCATTACAACAACGGCGCTTATCGCTGCGGCGTGGGCTACTTACGAAACTCCAATCGCCAACATTTTCCTCCGAATGCGAAAATATGTTGTTGACTCCTACTTACATAGGTAGAAATGACCATCAGAATAAAATACGAGAAATCAGAGCTCGAACGGAGAGATTCAGGTATTCTTTCTTCCCGCGCGCTATTCGAGAATGGAATGGGAGATAAATAGTATAATGGTGGTTCGATGAACCCTCTGCCAGGCACTTAAATGTGATTTGCAGAGTATCCCATGTAGATGTACGTCCTAACTTTACAAGCATTTATTTGATTTTGATATCTGAATTATTTTAGTGCCGGCCGCGGTGGCCGAGCGGTCTGCGGTGCGCCAGTCACGTTCTGCTCTACGTTCGGAGGTTTGAATCCCCCCTCGGGCTTGGATATTTGTGCCGTCCTTAGAATTAGCTAGTTCATAAGTAGTTTGTAAATTTAGGGACTGATGATCCCGTAGTTAATTCCCATAAACTCTACAAACATTAAAAAAATAAATAAATAAAAATTATTTTGGTGAATGTTATGTGAAGATATCGCCGTTGTAGACGTCGTACTTCAATATACTGGTGACAGGAGTGTAGTGTTAGAAGTTTGTATTTCATTCCAGGTTTTTTATGATTTAATGTCAAGAAAAACAAAAAGGTTGATCACAGTAAAGTAAAATGGGTTTCGGGGGAAATTATCCTCTGAATATGAGCAGAAAACCTGATACAAAATATCATGGGGTGTCTACTTAAAATTACTTATCTTTACATTAATCTTGCCCCCCTCCCCCCAAAAAAAAGTTCAAATGTTTGTAAATCGAAGGGACTTAACTGCTGTGGTTATCAGTCCCTAGGCTTACAAACTCCTTATACTAACTTACGCTAAGAACAACGAACACCTCCCACGGCGGGTAATCGCGCGCTCTGCAGCAAGGTGTCTTAGAACGCTCGGCCACACCACCGCGACGAATCCCCTCCACCTCCCCTGAAAAAATAGACGATATTCGCCACTGTCCCAATTTGTAAGTAATGCTTATGGAATTAAATTCTGCGTTAACAAATTATCAGCTATCTGGAAGTATGTATTTGGGCACTAAAGTATACTATATTAACTATGTACCGAAAAATGTATGAAAGGTAACAGGGCAAGAACCACAAAGTGCTTTATATTGAAAACGTATTTTGTTGGGTCCGCAAGATGAGAGGACTGGCTTCAGTCGACGGCTAAGCTTTGCACAGTAGTCTTTGTGTTAGGGCTTAGCCATGGAGGTAAAAGGAGGGGAGTATCACTACTGTACTTCTGTTTGAAGCCAGTCGGCAATCGTGCTTGTTTGTTCAAAAGACTCACAGGCACGAATGGAACGTGATTCGCGTCAACTTACTCGTGCTGCAAATTGTTCAAATGTTTGTGTAGCTTATGGGACTTAACTACGGGGTCATATGTCCCTAAACTTACAAACTACTTATGAACTAGCTAATACTAAGGACGGCACAAATATCCATGCCCGAGGGGGGATTTGAACCCCCGACCGCAGTGGCCGTGCAGACCGAGGCGCCTCATTTCCCTCGGCCATCGACTCGTGCTGCCAAAACGGTTAGTATAACCGTAAACGACACACACAGACATTATCTGTTGCAGATCTTCGATAACTCTACACAGGAACTCAGCAGAAAACTAATATCATACCTGACAACCTTCATAACATAAAAATCAGGGGATGCAGTTTAAAAAATCGTTAGATCCTTAAAAAATCCAGGCGATGTGTACTATCGTAATTTCGTACAAACCTTAACTGATTATAACCTTTTGCCGTGATCAGCGCTATATAATGTCTAAAAAAG
This sequence comes from Locusta migratoria, assembly GCA_026315105.1. Classification (NCBI taxonomy): domain Eukaryota; kingdom Metazoa; phylum Arthropoda; class Insecta; order Orthoptera; family Acrididae; genus Locusta; species Locusta migratoria. Next base: position 122,938,266 of record CM048750.1, on the reverse strand, counting down.
AGAAAGAAAAAGAGAAGAAACCTAACAACTTTGCATCAGCCCAAATGTTAATTACATACTACTTCCAGAATGAAACTTCACTCTGCAGCGGAGTGTGCGCTGATATGAAACTTCCTGGCAGATTAAAATTGTGTGCCGGAACCGGGATTCGAACCTGGGACCTTTGCCTTTCGCGGGCAAGCGCTCTACCACTTTTTTTTTTTTTTTTTTTTTTTTTTTTGCTCTATGTGTAGTTCTGTTTGTTGCGGACGTTGATCAAGTTTGTTCGTTTTTGTTCGATTTGTTCTTGGCTCAGCTTTTTTATTACAGAGGGCGTTCAGCCCTCTGACCGGGCGCGCTGAGCCACGGCGCCCGGCGGCCTAGGGGATTCTGGAAACATCCCCTAGGCTGTGGCTAAGCCATGTCTCCACCATATCCTTTCTTCCAGGAGTGCTAGTCTTGCAAGTTTCGCAGGAGAACGTCTGTGAAGTTTGGAAAGTAGGAGGCGAGGTACTGGCGGAAGTAAAGTTGTGAGGCGGCATCGTGAGTCGTGTCGGGGTAGCTCAGTGGTAGAGCGCTTGCCCGCGAAAGGCAAAGGTCCCAGGTTCGAGTCCCGGTTCCGGCACACAATTTTAATCTGCCAGGAAGTTACATACTACTTATTTGTAGCCAGTCTAGGTAATCTGGTATCTGGATTAAAAGAAAACAAGTGCACAGCTGTATTTTTATGCTATACTACCTGTGAACATTTTAAGGAACGGCACATTGTGCTCTAAAATAAAAGATGTCAATAAGTACTCGCTACGTATCACACGATCAGTTTCACTTTTATCAGCAAATTTCATTTTTGTATTGTTACTCACGCACATCTCGTATGTGCTTCAATGTTTGCATGTGCTTTGATACATCTCTTTTTCCTCCGTGTGATATGGAAATACCACATCAACAAACAGTAAAAAGCACAAATAACGTACCTTTATAGAATTTGATAATGGATGGAAATCGTTGAAAAGAAAAGGTTATATTTTTTTTACACATCGGAACACTTACCACCGAATCGACATCCCACAATCACGTAAAATAGTTATTTGCATGTAAGTTACGTTTCTGAAATTTGGGTATGCAACTAACATTCCTAACTATCTACTCGAAACGTCGAAAGGTTTCCATCAACTAGAAAAAAAAAAGGTCCCTCAACGACAAAAGTTCACGTTCAAGGAGAGCACAACATCAAAACTGGACGCTTATACCTCAAAATGCGCGGGAAAGAGCGGAAATATTTAATATACAAGTCATGTGCAGGTCCTCCAATTCCTATTGTTTCAGGATGAAAGCTAAAAATCTGGAGAAATAGTGGCAAAATCAGAAGGCGGGAGAAATAGTGAAAAATCGGGAGTCTCCCACCTAAATCGAGAGAGTTGGCAGGTATGTAATATTCTGAACAAACTGTAATGATGGAGCAAGGCTTCAGTCATCTTCAAATCTGTAACGTCATGCCCCCCTCCCCTCTATTTACCTCGGCGTAGCAGTGGACGTACTCCAAAACAACGGACACTGTACGATTATATTGGAGGCTTTCTAGAAGAGACAGGCGTCCGCCACCTGCCACCTGTGCGCCTCGTGAATGAACTGGCAGGCGGCTCCTACGAGAGCAGACTGGCACGCTGCGACGTCAGGCTGCGCCACTTCACTTACCGCAGAGCCGTCAGTGAATGAGGCGCGCTCCCGGATGACCCCTTTGTATCCTTGTGCTAGCTCGCATTTCCAGGTAGCCGACTAGCCGCCCGCCAGCCGAGTGTGTTGTGTTGGTGGCCGGCGCGGCGCTGCACGAAGCCTCCCCCACCCCCCCCCCCCCCCCCCCCCGCCACTGCAGGCAGCCGTCACGCCGCCAGCGTAAACAGCCAGGCGGATATCCGGCCGGGAATCCACGGCATGCCGCGGCAGCAGCAGCCGCGCTTCCGTCTGGACGCCCGCTCATATCCGCAATGGCCACACCAAAGGACACCAGCGGGCCTTCTGAACTACACTGCATACATTCTCTTTCTGCTCCTTCATATACTGCACAAAACAATTAGAGGGCCAGGTGAGATATCATACACTATGTAACGTATTTTGTTTCGATACTAGCTGAAAACCAGCGGGCCTTCTGAACTACACTGCATACATTCCCTTTCTGCTCCTTCATATACTGCACAAAACAATTAGAGGGCCAGGTGAGATATCATACACTATGTAACGTATTTTGTTTCGATACTAGCTGAAAACCAGCGGGCCTTCTGAACTACACTGCATACATTCCCTTTCTGCTCCTTCATATACTGCACAAAACAATTAGAGGGCCAGGTGAGATATCATACACTATGTAACGTATTTTGTTTCGATACTAGCTGAAAACCCGGCGTCTCCCGGGTATATATTCGTCTTAAATTGGTCCCTCTCTCCTTCCCTTTTGTCTCTCTGTCCACCTTCTCTTTCCCTCTCTCTCTTTGGCCATCTCCTCCTCTCCCTCCCCCCCTCTCTCTCTCCGTTCATCACCTATCCTCTCTCTCTTCATATCCTGCTATCCTTCCCCTCTTCTCTGTCCAACTCCTCCACCTTGTCAGTCCATTGCCTCCTCCATTGCCTCCTACTCCTCTCTATCTGATTATGCTGAAGCGATAGCCCCTTACTTAGCAGCCATATACAACCACTCTCTTAAAAAAGGATCTGTACCAAAAGATTGCAAAGTTGCACAAGTCACACCTATATTCATGAAAGGCAGTAGGAGTAACCCACTAAACTACAGGCCTATTTCATTGACTACAATTTGCAGCAGGGTTTTGGAACACATCCTGTATTCAAATATTATGAATTATATCGAACAGAATTATCTATTGACCCAAGGTCAACACGGATTTAGACAATAACGTTCATGCGGAACACAACAAAAAAATGTTCAAATGTTTGTAGAGCTTATGGGACTTAACTATGGGGTCATCAGTCCCTAAACCTACAAACTATTTATGAAGTAGCTAATACTAAGAACGGCTCAAATATCCATGCCCAAGGTGGGATTCGAACTCCCGACCGTAGTGGCCGTGCAGACCGTGACTGGCGCGCCGCAGTCCCCTCGGCAACCGCGGCCGGCGAAACACAACTAGCTCTTTATTCACACGAAGTGATTGGCACTATCGACAAGGGTTCGCAAATCAATTCCGTATTTCTTGATTTCCAGAAAGCTTTTGACACCGGACCTCACATACGACTCTTAATCAAATTGCGTGCTTATGGTATATCGCATCAAATTTGCGATAGGACAGGGGATTTCCTGTCAGAGAGAACATAATTCGTAGTAATCGCTGGTAAGGCATCGACTAAAACAGAGGTGATATCGGGCGTTCCACACGGTAGTGTTATTGGTCCTCTGCTGTTCCTTATTTACATAGACGATTTAGGGGAAAATCTAAGTACCTCTCTTAGGTTGTTTGCAGATGACGCCGTCATTTACCGTCTTGTAAAATCATCTGAAGATCAAAACCAACTGCAGAATGATCTGAATAAGATATCAGTATGGTGTAAAAATTGGCAATTGACTCTAAATAATGGGAAGTGTGAAGTCGTCCACATGAGTACGAAAAGAAATCCGTTAAACTTTGTTTACAAGATAAATAATTCAAAAGTGAAGGCCGTAAACTCCACAAAATACCTAGGAACTACTATTACTTCAGACTTAAACTGGAAAGAACACGTAGATAATGTCGTGGAAAAAAAGAACCAGGGACTGCGTTTTATTGGCAGAACCCTTAAAACCTACAACAGAACTACTAAAGAAGTTGCATACACTACGTTTGTCCGTCCATCTTTGGAGTATTGCTGCCCAGTGTGGGATCCTTATCAGATGGGTTTCACGGAGGACATCGAAAGAGAAGGGCAGCTCGTTTCGTATTGTCACGATACAGGGGAGACAGCGTTACGAAAATGATCCAGGATCTGGGATGGGAATCATTACATCAACGGCGCTTATCGCTGCGGCGTGGGCTACTTACGAAACTCCAATCGCCAACATTCTCTTCCGAATGCGAAAATATATTGTTGACTCCCACTTACATAGGTAGAAATGATCATCATAATAAAATACGAGAAATCAGAGTTCGAATGGAAAGATTCAGGTGTTCTTTCTTCCCGCGCGCTATTCGAGAATGGGAGACAAATAGTATAATGGTGGTTCGCTGAGCCCTCTGCCAGGCACTTAAAAGTGATTTGCAGAGTATCCCATGTAGATGGAGATGTAAACATTACATAATTCTGTTAACTTTTACTTTGATTAGTGAAGTGCTTTCTACGTATATGGCACGGTACCCTTCGCCATGCACTGTATGAAATCTTACGTAGATGTGTACGTTTCTCTATTACGAAAATTAAGTCTATAAAGTTTCAAGATCTGAATTAAAATCGTAGATATTGTCGAAGATCATAGGTGAACTATCCTCTGCTATGCATCATATAAAATTTTACGTAGATAGTGTCTTTCCTCTTGTTTTGAAGATTAAGTGTCGAAATTGTAATCGCGATCGGTACGGCGGAGCATAAAATACGAACAAACATGATGCGGCAGTTTCCCACGCGGCCTAATGTTGGACATCATATCTCATAAACTATAATTAGTACGAAGAAATAATTTTGTAGTTACATTCATTGGAATAAAAGGATACTATTTTCAAAATAGTTTTTCGAATGCATTAAGTAACAAACAACTAATAAATTTAAACGGTCATCCATGAAGCCGCAGTGTTTCACGCATATTATTGTTCATGACGTCATATCTCCTCAACTATGTCGTACCTCTGCGAAGTTGCAAGCAAAATGTTGACAAAGTTTTATCGCAATCAGATTTACGGTATGTCCGTGCATAAAATACAGTCAAATAGACAAAAAAATTTTTTTTACATATTAGATTGCTGACAATTCCAGTTTGTATGCCATACAATACGATATTTTGCTATCTCTTGGCGTGTACGTAGAGGCACTCTGGGGGTACCAGAGTACTGCCAGTACATTTTCACATCTGCGTCGTCTGGACAGTATGAGGTTATTAATCAGCTCTTGAGGGATGTTTGGCCATTCTTCCATGAGTGCAATATTCAGCCCTGCAAACGTTGTGGGAAATGCTGGTCTGGCTGTAATGCGTCTGCCAAGTGCATCCCAGACATACTGAATCGGCTTTAAGTCCGGTGAACAAGTTGGCCACTCCATTAGTTCAATTCTCTCAGCTTCAAGCATGTTGTCCACCAGTGCAGCTTTGAGGGGACGAGTGTTATCATCCACCAGAAGGAACCCATCTCCTATGGCACCACTATACGGTACACCAAAAGGTCAAAGGATCTCGTCTCCATAACTCTGAAGACTCAAAGCGCCATTCTGAAGGACATATAATTCTGTACGACTGCCAATATTGACTCTTGCCCACACCATTCGTCCACCATGATATGGTGATGTTCCCTGCACGTAATCGGGATTGTTCAGAGTTCCACGTTCGGTCTAGACGAGGGAAGACGATTGTCCGGATGAACACAAAATCTTTGACTCTTCATGTGAACAGAACCCGGCGCCATTCGTTACGACTCCAACCCTGATGTCCATCCGCCCAGTTTCTGAGGGCTAAACGGTGTCGTGGTTTTAACGGGATGCACAGCAGAGATCTCCGTGCATAGTTGCCACATTACTGAAAGCGATTTCTGACTGTTTACGCCGGTGCTTTCCAAACTTTCCCTCGTGGCGACACCCTTTTATAGCTTACAGTTTAGCGCGACACCCTTTCACTAATATAAAAACATATGGTAGAATTTAGATGATTCTAGTGGGGGGAGACGGAAATAAAGTATCGCTTAAATGTAGTTTGTAAACGAAACTGAAATCCTCGTACGCATTGACATGTTTAATGTTGATCCTGACTGCAGCAATTACGTACACTCATCGCAAGAAAATGTAACATCAGGAACTACGGACATGTACAACAGTGTAACGCCACAGACAACAATGCCTAACTCACACAGTAATACTTGCTTCTTCTAAACGCGATCCAACTTCCGAAACAAGGAAACAATTTCGGATACCGTTTTTCGCTGTCTTGTGTACATGTCAGGGTCAGATACTGTTTTGCTGGATCGATTGAAAACGGCATCTGGAAATTAGCTGCTCGGATATCTGATTTACACAGCACAGTGACTGTTCGCTTTCAGTTCAATATTATCACATTATTTTCAGAAATAAAAAGGATGTATTTATGACAAGTGATGAATTATTATTTAAGTTCTATTGTTAGGTTCTTGCTTCACCACGACCTCGGAAGTTGCGATGTATTCGGAAAAAATGGATAAATACTTGTGACAAGATTCTGGTCCCAGAATCTGTTACATACAGGAAACAGAGAAAAAAATATTAACGCATACCAGGGTTCGAACCAACGATCATTACATTTAAAATACTACTGTCCGTTAATCACCCGGCCATACTCCATACTAAACATCGCTACTGAATAGCTTTAGTCAGTGGGCATTTGTGACTGCTTTTACAAACTGTGACAGCTTTTACAGCCACTGTGTCATTGACTGACATTTAATTGTAAGAAACGCTACCGAGGCTGCCGTGGCTTTGTAAATCCACTAAAAAACGCTCAGGTGCAGCTTTTGGAGAAGGAAAGCAGACTACAGTGAAGGTTCGTTCAAGCAGCTGCCGGTTGCAGCAAACTGCACATGGGAAGAGGTGTTATCGAGTATCAGCAGGGGCTCTGCGCATGCGCAGTTTGGTGGAATCTGGCAACTGGCAGCTGCTTGAACGAACCCTGAGTGTCTACTGCTGCTGAAGCAGAGCTACCGCCTAGCGGTTGAGCACGCAATTAATGTACACCGATCATTCCTTTAATACGTGATCTGTGGTGCACTGAATGAAGAGAAGGATGATTAGCTGCAGGCGGCCTTCAGGGTAGTATGAAGAGAAGGATATTTTGTGTTATTTTATGACAAGTTTCTTTGTTTAGAGTCTAAATTCGTGTCGGCCGCAGTGGCCGAGGGGACTGAGGCGCTCCAATCACGGTCTGCACGGACACTACGGTCGGGGGCTCGAATCCCCCTCGGGCATGTATATTTGTGCCGTCCTTAGTATTAGCTAGTTCGTAAGTAGTTTGTAAGTTTAGAGACTGATGACCCCGCAGTTGAGTCCCATAAACTGTACAAACATTTGAACATCTAAATTTGTTGGTCTCGCGACACCTTCATACTACTACGCGACACCGCAGGGTGTCGCGACACCCAGTTCGGAAAGCTCTGGTTTACGCTGATATTGCGCTTCCAGCCTCTGCCCCGACGGGCTGTTAACCGGAGATAACCGTCATCTCTTGCTGACGTTACCTGTGGACGACCTTCGCCTTGCCTGCTTTTAACGGCTCCTGTTGTCAGAAATCGCGCCCAAGTCCTCGAAATTAGGTCACTCCAATAGCTGCAGCCAACCCCCTCTGTGTCTGTCCCGCTTACAATCTTTCTATGGCTTTCCATGTCATAGCTTCGGGTAAGTAATGTTGTTGGGTCTCTAAAATTGTGTGATAGACCCGATCAAAGTAGCAAACAGTGTGAACATTTGTCATCCGAGTCATTACGATTATGTCTAATGATTTGAGCTGATTGTAATTTGTAACTTGGTGAAGCTCTCTTTTTGACATTACCAGCTTGAGAGGTGTGTAATTTCAAATATCGTAAACGGAACGGGCTCTCAGTTTATCCTACGGAAATTTATACAATTTTCCTGGTGTTTGTATAAGGCACGTAACGACTTTGTTGTGGTGTATTGCATATCTCGTTAGTTAACGTAGGTACCCTCTACATGATATTGTTTAGTGTTAGTAAATTGTACATTTATCGGCAGACATCCGTGATCTACCTTTATTTATTTGTTATATTGTTTGTATTTAGTGGAAAAAATTCTTGGTTGGTTGGGGATATAAAGGGCCCAAACTACTATGGTCATCAGGCCAGTGTAAATTCTTGTCCTGGTTCTTATTGTAATTTTACAGTTTTATTTGGGTTCTAGGAGACGACGTCTCGACGCATGAGGATCAGCAGTTTATTTTGTCCATTTCTTTTCTTTTTTTTTTTTTTTTTTTTTTTTTTTTTTTTTTTTTGCCTTTGATTAGTCCCCTTATGGAAATTTCGCTCCTAGGACACACATTTTAGATGAGTATTTAAAATATTGTCTGTCCCCTTCCCAAGCGACCCGGAGCGCCACGTTGTGTATCGCGCGGCCTCCCGCGTCGGATGTTAGAATCCTCCCTCGGACATGGATGTTTGTGCTGCCTTTAGTATAAGCTAGTTCATAAGTAGTTTGTAAGCTTAGGGACTGATGACCCCGCAGTTAAGTCCCATAAGCTTTACAAACATTTGAACATTTCTATCCCCTTCTCACACCTTGTCATCCAGGACTGTTGAATTGGCATACAAACTTATGCAAGGCCTGTATTGTTTATATTTTATATTTAGTTATTGCCGCCACATTATCTGTAATGCACGTTAGTTGTGGCGTTGTTAAAATTTTTTAATTATTCTAATAATGTAAACAGTTGTATCCATCTGTCAGTTCTTTGTTAAAACCTTTTCCTTTTTTATATTGAGCTGGGTGGGGTTTCCCAGATCTCTAAGTGTGGGCGTGTGCCCTTCTACAACTACATGGGTTACTCTGCAAATCACATTTAAGTGCCTGGCAGAGGGTTCATCGAACAACCTTTATACTATTCATCTCCCATTCCACGCTCGAATAACGCGCAGGAAGAAAGAACACCTGAATCTCTCCGTTCAAGCTCTGACTTCTCGTATTTTATTCTGATGATCATTTCTACCAATGTAGGTGGGAGTCAACAATATATTTTCGCATTCGGAGGAGAATGTTGGTGATTGGAGTTTCGTAAGTAGACCACGCCACAGCGATAAGCGCCGTTGTTGTAATGATTCCAATCCCAGGTCATGTATCATTTCCGTGACGCTGTCTCCTCTGTATCGTGATAATACAAAACGAGCTGCCCTTCTTTGAACTCTTTCGATGTCTTCCGTCAAACCCACCTGATAAGGATCCCACACTGGGCAGCAATACTCCAAAAAAGGATGGACAAGTATGGTGTATGCAATCTCTTTAGTAGTTCTGTTGCATCTTTCAAGGGTTCTGCCAATAAAACGCAGTCTCTGGTTCGCCTTTCCCAAGACATTATCTACGTGTTTTCCCAGTTTAAGTCTGAAGTAATAGTAATTACTAGATATTTTGTGGAGTTTATGGCCTTTACGTTTGATTGATTTATCTTGCAAATAAAGTTTAACGGATTTCTTTTCGTATTCATGTGGACGACTTCACACTTCTCATTATTTAGAGTCAATTGCCAATTTTTACACCATACTGATATCTCATTCAGGTCGTTCTGCAGTTGGTTTCGATCTTCAGATGATTTACTAGACGGTAATGACGGCGTCATCTGCAAACATCCTAAGAGAGCTATTTAGATTTTCTCCCAGATCGTTTTTGTAAATAAGAAACAACAGAGGACCAATGACACTACCCTGTGGAATGCCAGATATCACCTCTGTTTTAGTCGATGCCTTTACCATCGATTACTACAAACTGTGTCCTCTCTGACAGGAAATCCGCTAGCCCGAATTTATGTCTGTTTTATGCACCTGCCAATGTGTTGTATTATTTATGGTCAGTTTGTGTGCCCGTTTAAAGTTATAAAAAATGTTCAAATGTTTGTTAAGCTTATGGGACTTAACTACGGGGTCATCAGTCCCTAAACTTACAAACTACTTATCAACTACTTTATACTAAGGACGGCACAAATATCCATGCCCGAGGGGGGATTCGAACCCCCGACCGTAGTGGCCGTGCAGACCGTGACTGGAGCGCCTCAGTCCCCTCGGCCACCGCGGCCGGCTTAAAGTTATATAACGTTTGTTTTTTGCTGGATTTATATTGTGTTTGTTTATGCTCTTCCAAATCTCTTGAGACAAATGTATTCTCTCGGGCATTGTGTGGGCCCTAGCACAATTGAAGTAACTGAGTTGTGAGCTCCTGTTAAAGTTAATGAATTCTGTTATAAAACTATTGTGTAATTGTACTCTTTATGTCCCTCCTCTGCCAACCTGAATAGTTATAACTTCCGTTCCAGTTTACATAGGTTTCTGCATCTGAAACCCTAAGCCACTGCTGATTCTGGCGCCTTAATACACACCCACACCGCAAGGCGAAGAGAATAATTTGGATATCCTTCCGCTTCTCCATCCTCTCTTGACAGTACTGCTTACTCTGTACCGCATGTCTGATACCATATCTGAAGATTTTATTGAAAACTAGTGGTAGGTCCCGGCGTTGTCGGGATGTATATTTAATCATTTCATATGTTAGTCCAATGCCTCCTTCCCTCTCTGACCAACGCTTTCTACCTTACTATCTACCCATTTCAATTTAGTTTTCATACATCTCAATTTCTGTCTTCGCCATTTCATGGGCCACCACCATAGGTGTGTTAGTTTAACAATAAGAGCTGCATACAGTTGTATAGTTCTGTACTCTCCATTTTAAACTTAAATATTTGTAGGATTACTAGGTTTTAATTCTTTCTATTTGGTTTTATATAGTTTCTATTTTTCTTACCTTTGTCATTTACACTAGAGCCACCTGGTGGCGTCTACCGTTTACTTTGACGATGCTTGGTGATTTGGCTTTAGTAATGTTCAGCAGGGCCATGACGCCATAAAATTTTATTACATTAACCCCCCCCCCCCTCCACGGTATGTACTGAAGATATTTGTGTTTGTAATGTACTTTGTTATCTCTTTTGTCCATTCAGTTCTGTGCTTACAGATATTTGTAACTTTACAGATTCTGAAGATTATTTAATCGAAACGCGTCAATAAACGCATGACCACATCACTATCTGTGGCACTATAATTTTACACAGCGTCCTAATAGCACTGTTTATCAATTAATTCTCATGTAATATTTAATGGAAAAATGTGTCATATTGTGATACGCGTGTATGCTATCTATAAATTGTCTTGCGAATATGATTAGCGATGTAAAAGTAATAAATACTAAAATTATGACAAATGCTGTAGTTTTACTGCACGAAAGCAGTTTTCATTGTACATGATGTCACATCTTCCATTCTATGTGCTGTATGTTGTTTTTACCTCACAGAGTGTTATTTGACGTTAAAGATTATTTGTAGATTATTTTGTAGAAATCGTTCAGTTAGTTTATGAGGAGGTGTAGAACATTGCCCCATGACGTGTACAGTCTCTCGCGAATTTCATTCTTCATTATCTCATACTCCTGAACTATGTGTATCAAACTTCCTGACATTAAAATTGTGTACCGGAACCAGGATTCGTACTTGGGACCTTTGCATTTCTCGGTCCCAGGTTCGAATCCCGGTTCCAGCACACAGTTTTAATCTTGCTGAAAGTTTCATATCAGCACACTCTCCGCTGCAAAGTTTGAATGTTACTCTTGCTTTGAACGTCAAATATGCTAACTTTATCGCAATCAGACGAATGATATTGATATCCCATTGAAAAAAGCTCTACCAGTTTCTCGCGAATTTTCATATTTACCGGGTAACTTTCCCAAATTTTTATTTCATAAAAACGTTCATCTTTTCGTTGAACGTCAAATAATGGAACTTTTATCGCAATCGGATGAACGGTTCTCAACTTGCAGTGTTGAGTACATTTAGAAACACATTGAAAAAGAAACTTGGTTCCAATTTATCGACTTTCCTTTGTAAGTGTCCCTATTTTTTTTTTCTTTTACTGAAAACTTTCCCAAGACCATAATGAACGAAACAAAACACGAATTACCCCTGTCCGTCGTGCGAATAGTCAGTTATAGTGCTGAATGCAATCAAAAACACATTGGGAAATGCACTTTCAGTTTTTCTCAAATTTTCCAATTTTTCCGGTAGATTTTCCAAACAATTTATTTCATACAAACCTTGTCTTCTCAAGCCGTACTCAAATGATGCTCTTACAACCATGTGACAATTGATTTTTATTCATACTTTCATACTTTCATACTTCTTTCCGGGCGACTTTTCCAAATTTCTATTTGCTGCGAACCTTCCTCTTGCTTTCAACATGAAATGTACAACATTTTATCGTAATTGGACGAATAGTATTGATAGCTCACTGGAAAAAGCTGTTTCAGTTTTTCCCGAGTTTCCTCTTTTCTAGGTAACTTTTCCATATTTTATTACCGTTTAAACCTTCCCTGGACTTACACGAATATTTCAAGACTAAAATGAGCTAAATCGGTTCAGTCGTTCTCGAGTTAGCGAGACTAACGAACAGTAATATATATATATATATATATATATATATATATATATATATATATATATATATATATATATACTTGTAGAATAACATATTACAATATTTGCATATTTTCGTGAATTACCCATATAGTCCCTAATGTATTATAAATATGTGTGACGTTTCCGGGTTGGAATCGAAATCGGAATCCGGACGCTGGTATTAGTAATCAAAGACGTTAACACTTAGACAACTATACTGAACTCGAAACATTGACGGTTTGCCAGTGTATGTATCGATATGGCTCTTTGAGGATCTTCACAAATCGCCTTCGAATTTTGTAGAATCATATCCGATAGACCTTAAGGCTTTAGTGTTACTGTAAGATCGCGTGGTACATCGTTTCCTAAATACTCTTCATCAGTATGCAACCAATATTCTTTGTGCATTTATACAGGAGAGCGTAAAGCTTCGCGTCTCAGAATGGCACCTTGACACTGAAGACGTTGGCATTTCACAAAGCACATCTTAGAGATAAAGTGATGACCTTGTGTCGGAAGCATCCATTGACAGCGTCTCGAGAACGGCGAAAGAAACGTCTGAAGAACAAAGGACGCAAGGATAGCGGCAGATAACATTCGCCAAGGTCAATAATTAATAATGCATGGACTCTCCAGTCCATATTTATGACTTCAGTGTCTGTGCTTACCACCTCGTAGGCAATCATCCGCCGGTCGAAGACCTAACCCGTGGGTCTTGTTTACGTTCACTATGAGATGATGCATTAATTAAGTGGGTAATAACGTGTACTAGTTAATTACACTAGTGTGACGCAAGGTCACAAAAACGTTTTCCGAAATTGTAACCATTCTTTATGTACTTCGACATCCTGAACTCAGTAATGATACTCAGAACTTCGCGTCACCTACTTTTTTGCACAAATAGCACACATTTGCAATTACGATAATAATAATGCAATGTAATGGTTTCATATCATTCGCGAAAACACCACATGAAGCTCAGAGCTACCTGATTTACATGGGACAGTAGGGCTCGTGGGAAACATCGAGACAAAAATTGTGGCTCGGAAGGTCGAAATTGGTTCCAGGCGACAAAAAAATGAAGTGCAACACTTCATGCCTTTGGACTTGAAATTGGGCATAATGAAACCGTTTGTCAAGCATTAGCTAACTGTGGGTACAGCTTCACATATCTGTGTAACAAGTTCCCGAACATATTAAATGATGAATTGAAAGAGAGAAACTAAGACTCGATGAGGATTTCGTTCATTCAATGAATGTCGTGGAGAGAGAAGCATGGACTGTCTTTGAAGGTGTGGTTCAAAACTTCGTGGGAAACCGTCATAGCGCATAGTATATTGCCATAGTTGAAGCTACATATTTTCCATTCACACGTAGACATTTTTCCTCCAAACCTGGGTGTTCTAAGTGAGGAACAGGGTGAAATATTTCTTTAGGATATCATGGAAATGCAACGATCAAGCCAGGGAATTTGGGATGTTCGGATAATGGGCAACTCATAAGATAAAAAACGGGACTCGGCATCACAACTAAGAAAGCACAGAATGAATGAGATTCGTTCATGCTTTGTGTCACATTTTGTGTATGCATTTGTTCACTGCATGCATATTTCAATATAGAGTTGTTTTAAAATTATATTGTACTTCAGCGTAATTCGTCAGACAAATATATGTACTAATTCAATATGTGATATCAATATTGGCAAAATATGCGATTTGTACCAAAACAGTCGGTGATACGATCTTTCGAGGGTCTTTTTAGAATTGTGCCGAAAATATATTAAGGACATCTGCTTTTCCGGAAACGTTTACTCACAGTTCCATAGTGTTAACAATGAAGGAATCTGAATAAAATACTTTTTGTAACTAAGCACAGAAATATTTTAAAGATCTGCTCCTACTTGTATTTTGTGTTACAAAATGACGGGGCCCATGAGAGACATTAATTGAAAATGGTTTTAGAACTGTAGGACAATTTTATAACAATTACACTGTACCTATATGAAGGTCCATTATACAGTTGAGTAGAGTCCCGAAAACTCGAGCTAATGTGGACCGAAGATTGGCCGAGTTTGTGAAAATGCCGGGTTATCAGGAACGGTGTTAAAGAAGAATAGGTAAGGTTTTGTGCTAGAAAAAACTTTCTATAGTTACTTTAGAATACAATAGAAATGATGAAATACAGTAACGCAAAATAAATTTAATAAAAATCTAAGAAATGATTTTCGTTACTTATGAATACGTACTTTAATTTACATTTAGAAAACTACTTTAAGAACGCATACAGCCTTGAACAATGGAAAGTATATAGAACACTGATTTACCTCATAAAACATATTCCACTAGAATTCCCGTCTCACCTAAGCGGATTTTAAAAGGCACTGTGAAAAAAAAAAAAAAAAAAAAACCCATGCACTCCCATAATTTTGATCACGACTGTTTTTCTTTTAATGTGAAGACGCATCTACATACTGTATTAATGAAACTCAAAGGATTTTAAATAGAGTGGAGGTGGCATAAGAAATTGTGATGTCTAGGCCCATTTATAGCATAGCCTGCTACACGCTACGATTTCAATTCTATCTTGCATACTGCGAGCACGGAATAATTCCATAGCTTGTGCAGGGAGGTGGCCGAGTTACCAAGACTGCAGGATTACCGACTGCCGAGTTTTCGGAACTCCACTGTACGGGAAGATAGGACCAACAACTTATTTATCAAACGTCTTCCATCACAGGTTGCTGTTGTAGTCGTTTCCTGTGGTGACTAATTTCGGGCAATACAGTTCGTTCTCATAAGTTAGCCTCAGAAGTAACACAGTTCTACCAATTCGTAGAAATTTTTTTCAGCAATCAGTCGTAAGTATTATTTATTAACAGATCTAGATTTCGACCAGTATGTGGTCACTATTAACGCATAACATAAAACATGTAAAACATTCGAACCTCATGTTGGAGGTTCATCCTGATGCAGCTGCAAACTGGAAACTTTCCTCGTGGCTCACACTATTCTGTCAGGGAATTTCTTAAATAATTTAAAAAAAATATTTTGGTGTTACGTTGTTGCTCCTTTTATTTGTGCTTAGACCTATCATATGCTTACGAAAAATGTGCAAATGAAAAATCATTTGTGGTTTAGGAAGGGGCACACAAAAGCTAATTTTCGCCTCGTCATAATTCTCCATGGCGCCTTGAGACCGAGTTGTTCGACATTTGACACAGCGCACGGCGCGGATATAGCGATGGCCTTGTGTGGAAAGCCCCCCATCGACACCCAGCGTGGTGAAAGAAACGCCCGAGGACTAAATGATGCAATAATACCGGCAGATGACAGCATTCAAGGCCAAAACAAAGTCCCATTGTTAATGCACGGACTATCAAGCCAGTTTTATTTATACGAAGACCTGGCACACACGCGCATTCACTGGCAGTCAAGAGAGCCGTTTAAATACAATTTGTTTCTATTAACTGACTGTTGCATCGGTTCTTGGTAGACTAATTAATTTTGAATGGAACTCTGACAATTGTGTAATATTCTACAGTATGTATTTTTTGCCTAACTCGTTTTTGGCTGTTACGCCATCACCAGGTACAGAATACAGTGATATAAACATGTGTCTGAAAGTTTAGGTTCAAAGATCGTAAACTGGTATTTACGTCTCAATACATTTTCAGAGATATGTTATAGGTTTAGTACTAAACTGACACACAAACCTTCCGATGTCAGACAGTGAGATCGATTGATCATCAAGTAAAACTCCGATATAATTTGTGCTTTGGGCTGAGCATAGACATAAATTATTAGACTGGGAAACGCCCATCTGTGACTGAAGCCTGACGCCGCCATCTTGCCTTACCTCACGTAGAAAAGTTTCCGTATGGTACTATTATGATCTTCTCATATGATATGACGTTGTATGTTTTACTCGTTGGTGAGAACGTGATTTGCATTTGAGCTAATACTTTTGCAATAATTGACTGTAACTCATAGGCGTACATTGTCGAATCGTGTTACGAGAATACCGTGTTATCTACGGTTAAATTTTACTTACCGTCCTGGCGGCCTCCCGTGATTATGTTGTCAATCATGTGACGTTGTCAAACCGGAACTCGTCAAATACAGTGGAATATCAGGTCTCAAATGGTTACACAGGATAACTGAAAAGGCGTGGGAATCGACACAGGTTCCGATTGACTGGACGAAAGCGGTAATCACGCCAGTTTCAAACATGGAAACAGAAAAGATTGCAACAACTATCGAGGTATCTCTTTAATTAGCGTTGTAGGCAAACTATTCTCAGGTATTGTTGAAAGGAGAGTGCGAGTATTAATTGAGGACAAGTTAGATGAAAATCAGTGTGGGTTTAGGCCTCTTAGAGGCTGTCAGGACCAGATCTTTAGCCTATGGAAGGTAATGGAAAAGTGCTATGAGTGGAACAGGGAATTGCATCTACGTTTCGTAGATCTGGAAAAGGCTTATGATCGTGTTCCTAGGAGGACGTCAGTTCTACTAGATTATGGTATAGGAGGCAAACTTCTGCAGGCAATTAAAGGGCTCTACGTAGACTGTCAGGCAGCAGTTAGAGTAGATGACAAATTAAGCTCATGGATCAGAGTAGCTTCAGGGGTAAGACAAGGCTGTAACCTGTCACCACTGTTGTTCATACTATTCATGGATCATATGTTGAGCCGGCCGCGGTGGCCGAGGAGACTGAGGCGCTTCAGTCACGGTCTGCACGGCCACTACGGTCGGGGGTTCGAATCCCCCCTCGGGCATGGATATTTGTGCCGTCTTTAGTATAAGGTAGTTCATAAGTAGTTTGTAAGTTTAGGGACTGATGACCCCGTAGTTAAGTCCCATAAGCTTAACAAACATTTGAACATTTCATATGTTGAAAACTGTAGACTGGCAGGGCGGGATTAAAATAGGTCAAAACAAAATAAGCAGTCTCGCATATGCGGATGTCTTAGTTTTAATGGCAGATTCGATTGAAAGGTTACAAACTAATATTTCAAAGCTCGATCAGAGTTGCAAGGATTATGATATGAAGATCAGCATCTCAAAAACGAAAGTAATGTCTGTGGGAAAGAGATTTAAACAGATTGGGTGCCAGATAAGAGGAACAAAGTTGGAACAGGTAGACAGTTTCAAGTACCTGGGATGTATTTTCTCACAGGATGGCAACATAGCGAAAGAACTGGAATCGAGGTGCAGCAAAGCTAATGGAGTGAGTGCTCACCTAACATCTACTCTCTTCTGCTAGAAGTAAGTAAGTACCAAGACTAAGTGGGCAGTGCACCGTTCTATCTTTCGACCAACTTTGTTCTATGGGAGTGAAAGTTAGGTGGATACAGGTTACCTTATTCATAAGGTAGAGGTTAAGGATATGAAAGTAGCAAGAATGATTGCAGGTACTAATAGATGGGAACAATGGCAGGAGGGTGTCCATAATGAGGAAATCAAAGAAAAACTGGGAATGAACACCATAGATGAAGCAGTTAGAGCGAACAGTCTGAGATGGTGGGGTCATGTTACATGAATGGCAGAAGCAAGGTTACCTAAGAGACTCATGAGCTCGGCAGCGGAGGGTAAGAGGAGTCGAGGTAGACCAAGAAGAAAGTACTTAGATTTGGTGCAGAATGATTTTGAAGTAAAAGGCATAACATCAGACGAGGCATCAATGTTAGCATTGGATAGGGGATCATGGAGGAATTTTATTAGAGGTACTTTGCTCCAAACTGAACGTTGAAAGGCATAATCAGTCTCTAATGATGATGATGGGAAATTAATTTTACTGAGTGAACAAGGGGTACGTACAAGAACCTGTCATCAAGAGAACAGAAACAGCATTATTTATTTACTTAATTGTCTGTACGAAACACTAATCAAGTCACTCGGGGTGCGGATTTCTAAGAATATTAATTTCGTGGAGAGGGCTTTCTGCTGTTTTGTTCGTGTTGCCAACATAATCATGTGAGGCCGCCGGGATGGTAAGTAAAATTTTACCGTTACATACAGTTAAAACAGACTGTAGTTACCTGAAAAACACTCGGAAGAATAGAGATATGTCTTATCCACGACAAATAGCACATTTATAACGGTCATACTATTTTAAAAAAGCCGAACTTATTCGAAACTGGCAACAGATTAATAAAACAGAAAACACGACTCATTAGTGCATGTGTGAAAGCAGACTGTAGCTTTCGTAAGAACTGTCAAATGAAGAAGAATACGTGTTATCCACGATAAACAGCACTTTTATGATGGTTCATACGACTGAAAGAAAATCCGAAATTGAATGAAATTGGTACAGATTAATAAAAACAGCAAATCAATGCAACTCATTACTATACGTGTCAAAGCTTACTCCAGTTGCAAAAATTAGAACCATATTCAACTCATGAATTTCCCATATGTCAAAAGCCTAAGGACAGTTACGTCAGTCCATTGGTTTTTTACGACTGTTTTCTGTACTAACACAAACGACTGCTTACACGTTTAAGGTATAGATATATGGCGTCGAGGCGTCACTGACACCAATGATACAATATATCGCATTGCCAGTCAGTGAGCTCAAAGATAATCTGGAGTTTTTACTGTGAACTATAAGGTCGTGACGCTCGACGCCATATTGGTGTACGTATAACTGTCACACTATACCTAGTTTTCTGTATTGTGTCGTTGCAAAAAAATTTAATATTTGATTTAGTTGATTTCGTAGAAACTAACTCATATACAACGGGCACTACCTGTTATGAAAATTTGAACACTATTTACCAAATATTCGAGACATGTAATTAAACGCACGAAACAGTAAAAAAAGACACGATTTGTGTGAAACGTACACTTAAGTTATATTTTGATTCAGAACTAGTGTTTCTTCCCCATTGAATTTAATGAATAAATTACGCTGTTGTAGACAAATAAAGATTAATAATGACAGATTCGAGGCGTATGATATTAGCATGATTTTCATATCGTGCATCTCTAGTCTGTGAGCTCAAACGAAAACAACATAGAAAAGAGGCAAATATAAAACTGAACACGAGAAATACCGTATACATCACTAGTTCTGAATAAAAATAAAACTCTCATATGGATCTGAACTCTACATCCTTTCCGTTGACTTCTCTAAAACCATAAGCGACACGAAGCTCACCATTATGTATTTATTAAAGTAATCAGTCTTCATAAATTATTTTCAGAGGACACAAGGGTCATAAGAACAACACGACCTATACGTACGGCGTTGCCAACATAACTATAATAGACCGTCACGATTTTCACATTTCGTAACCACTGTAGTTGTGTATACAGTGATAATATTTGAGATCACTGTTGCCAGTCTAGAAATATATGTCTGTGGGGCTGAGCATATGATGTCAATCACCTGTGGCCAAGTTGGTGTCGTGTCAAACATCTAGGGAGCCGAGCGCGGTGCCTCAGCGCGCTCGGTCAGAGGCAGTGTTGCCAACTTAGTGGCTTTTCCACTAAAACTGGTGGTTTCTACCCACCATTTAGTGGCGAAATATGGCTGGTAGATTTTATACAGGTAGTGGTTTAGAAACATTCAGTTACTGAAAATGCGACCTCAAACCACTACGCTATTTATGTGTTTCGAAAAAAAAATTTACTTTTTCTCGGAAGACAATATTGATGTATTACAATATGACATCAAACGAAACATCACACTCTACAGATTACATATGAGATTCCCTGTAAAATGCACAGTACTTAGTAGCAGCTAGTTCATTTCACGAGGGAGGGTGACTTGCGCAGATTCAGCGAATGCAGCAACCAGTTTCATACAATGGATGATAACTTATTTCATTGTCACTCCAAATAACCACTGAGTGCTTCACGCAGGGTGCGTCACGTCACATGTGCAGAAAAAGTACTCGACTGTCGTTGCACTGTACATTACTGTGATTCTCGATGTATGATGGTATTTCACGACTTCATACGTGTATAACTATGCCGAAACCACAATATATGCAAGAGTTTCGGAAGCCTTGGCGTCAAGTTTCACATTTAAAAGCTTGTCTCTGAACTATTGAAAGAACCAAGGGTCGGGTAGCGAAGAGCAGATTTTGTGGTACAACTTTAAGGATTCACTATGGAGATTTGAAGCCTCATGGGACGTCAAAGAAGCAGCTACAAAATTAAAAGGTAAGCAAGCAGTCTTTCTTTTGTAATTTTAGTTCCTATCCCGGCGGCCTTGCGTGTTAATGTTGGCAACGGATGCTAAATCGCAGCAATGATAATGGCGTGACAACGCGAATATTTTGTCACGAAATCTTTGTTTTACGAGGGAAATTAATTTCATTGGTCGAAGTAGGATACATTCAAGAACCTGTCAACAATAGTCATTATCATAGGGCCGTTTGAATAGAACAGAGAATCTGTTCTGAATTTTATTACGTAAGAATAAAGGAAACTAATTATTAATGTACTTAATGTTTTCTTTCATAATAATTTAAAAAAAAACATTTAGTGGAAATTTTAGCGATTATGAGAGAAGGGGCATTTTTGTAGTTGGTTTTCATTTGAAACTGGTGGGGAGCTCACTTTAACTGTTGGAAACACTGGTCAGAGAGCTTAACGATCTACCTGGAAAAAATGTTGGTAGAGCGATAGTTTATTATACCAAGGGTTCTGGGTTAAAAACCAGCGCCTGGATTTTTTCAATGCTGCAGTGGGATGGCAATTGTTATATCCTGGCATCTAAAAGAACTGCACGGATTATATAGCAGTGTGTTATCGGCGGTTTACTTTTGCTTCGTTTAATTGGAAGCAGCAAACCTATAGGGTTTATTTGCAGTTTCACAGAATTACACAAACACGATTGGAACATAAGAATAAAGAAACTGCGCCACACATGCAGCAGTATTAATATTATTATTATCATCATTATTATTATTACTATTAATGCTGTCGTATATGTGGTGCGATTGTTTCTTTGTTCTCGTGTTCCGATTGCTTCTGCTTCTTTAAAATAAACGAAGCAAAAGCAAACTGCTGTCGTCACTTTTCCAGTATTAAAGCCGAGTTTCCACAGGCATTCCCTATATACATGTAGCGTTTCCGCACGCCGATGTAGGAAACCCTATTTACACGACTTTCAAGATGGCCCCCTGTGAAATTTTTCGTGCGGGAGCTGTACACATTTTAGCTGTAGAGTTTATACAGAATTTGAAGAAAAAAAAACAGATGCACTACTGCTGAATATAGAAGTGGGAATTTCGTAGGAAGTGTTTTGGTATGGTAAAATAAATTGCGAATCAGCTTTTAGTAATGGCAGTGTCAATGTAACGTGCTAATGTTAACGATGACGTCGGAAATGGCTGTTTGAAAACTCTCACAATCAGAAAAAAGGGGAAAATCTCTAGTTTTGGCCATGAAATAAATAGTGAATGCTATGGTGAGCCGGGTCTTGCATTTACCCTTGTGTAATCAGTGAACTACACTCGCAAAGCGAACATTTCGCTGCCAACAAAGCAGAGTGTCGCCGCTACTTGACATTTAACCCAATTTCGTAAACCTTTTGAGCCGTATTTCTGATACTACCGATATTCAAAAGTTAAAACACGTAAGTGAGATACCATGCCGGTTCGTATTAATTTGCAAGGTCATTGGCTACTGAAGATACTGCAATGCATACATTCTGAAGAACACTACTTTTACCGTACGTTATCTACAATTAACAGAAGATGCATCAGAAAAGAATGTTTATATCGGTACTACCTACAGCAGTAATAAGTGGAAAGTAAGGTTTTTGTCTCAATAGTTCATCTTTTCAGGATTAGTCTAATTTCTGATAGGTAACAAGTGCCGAAAATACCATTAGCTGCTTAATTTTGTAAGCAATCTTGCATCTACTTTACAGAATACTCTTTACACAATGTTAATGCCGACATGAACCCTGTTATTTTCACATAAGATTGTTATGGTGATCAAAGTAGGCCTACTTTTAAATCTTCAAAGTCACATATAAATTTTCATTTGATCGAAATGTTTACGGTCAATCGTATATCGAAACAGAATATACGTTTACAATAATAACTGTTATGCAATACTATGAACGTTAGCAAGTTAACACTGTTTAATATGTTTTAAAATTCGTTTCGTCACATCAAAGGATGGTGTGTTAACAAGCAGCACAATTCTAAATTGAGGTCTACATCACATTGTTTATAAAAATTTTGTCACTTTATGAAGCATTCATTTACTTAGCTAAAGGCAAAAGTCATTATTTTGGTGTATCACAAACTCTTCACGTACATAAACAAACATTACGTATAGCTCCGTGTTCCGTTCTGTCGAACAAGCAAGACCAAACTGAAAGCAGCTCTACCTATCGGCAGTTGCTGAAGCTCGTAAGCGATGGTGGGGGAGGCGACATCGTGCAAGAAAGTTAAACGCGTTTGACCTTTCGTAACTTACGCGTAAGATAGCATGACAGTATGCAAGTTTTGTGTTTCCATGCGTATGTTGACTGTCGCGAGTGGTGTTGGGGGAATGGATGTGTAAAAAATATAGGCCTGTGGAAACCCGGCTTAAGGCATCTCCAGAGATTCTAGCCTTCTTGGTGCAAACATTTGCACAGATACCTGCGCAGACAGATCGTGGGTGAGCTTAGTGACACGCTACGCAGGCGTCGTGTTGACGTCACAGTCACAACTCGCAAACTCGACTGTGGCCACGACCGGGCGCTATCGATCGTTGTGGCTATACACCAAACGAGTCCTTATTTCGTAGCGCAGAAATTTTCTCCGGCCAATGGGATGCTGTGTGTTTCTTAACCGGAGATTCGGGCGCTACGCGCCCTCACGTACTAAAATACTTCTTGTTTAATCTATACCTAACCTAACCGATTTTCATTTGTTCTTTTCATGTCAACAGAAGCCATCTTGATTTGCCGTATGCCTCGAAGTATTGGTTTTATAACTCGCAGTAAGGTGTTTCAGGCTGACAGATGAATAATAAAATCGTATCCGGATCAATTTCTTATAACTAAATGTAAATAATAACACACATTAACAATAACGTCTACTAGAGATACATTTGGCACCTAGTTGTCGTAGCGTAGTGGTTAGTGTTGTAGGTCATCAAGCCAAAGAAATGGGGCTTAACCCTCCTCCACGGAAAATATCTTTTTTTATCTTATTGTTTGTATCACATTGTAGTAGTTACTTATTCATAACGTATTGTGGGATTTTTTTATTCATATAACAGTAGCATGTTACACAGTACTCGATGTTAATTGTATCAAAATGCTGTGTCAGAAATGGGTGTCATCCATTTGGAAATTTGTGTGTGACTATAAAATGGAGAATGAAACTGCTGGAAGTGATAAGTCTAGCAATTGTATTTCTGAACTTTGCCAGTGTTACGCGTAGCTTATTTGCTGACAGCTAGGACTTCTCATTGGCCGCGGACAATTTCCGCGAGTCGAAATAAAGACTCGTGTCGACAGGTCGATGTATCGCATTCAGCTCCTGATGACGTCAGACCGACGCTTGCCTAGCGTGTAACTAAGCTCACCCACAGATCGTTGCGTGTGGATTGTCCTTTAATCTTTCCTCTCTATACGAAAGCCAACTTCCAACAACAAACAAGAATACTGGTATCACAACAGTTATTATACATTGACATGTAACTAAAATAGTAGTTTTTGCTCCAAGGCAAAAGGTACTCTTGTGAGTACCAGGAGAGCTTGTGGCAAAATTTGGGGCCTGAGCCCCAAGGGTATGCACTGGATATGCACCACAGTGATAAGACCCAGAATCACCTATGGGGTGGTAGTGTAGTGGAAGAAGGTGAACAGCAGGTTGCTGCTAAGGAGCTTGATAAGGTGCAGAGATTAGCCTGCTTATCCATAACAGGCGGAATTAGCAGCACACCAACTGCTGGGATGGAAACCATGCTGGATAAGCTCCTATTACACCTTTGGGTCAAGATGGAGGCAGCGGCTGGTGCATACAGGCTCAAACTGGTGCGGAGCAGTGACCCACTAGAAGGCTCCAAGTTTCCTGCTAGCTCCACAACATCAATGGAGCCAAATTTCCTGAAGATGGTCTAAAAGAAGATCGAAACTAGTCGAAAAAAATAAACGTTTGCACTCTAGACTGTTCTTTATAAATAAAAATCCAAACAAAGAAAGATGGTAATCAAAATACAATTTATATGTAAATTTCATACATTCATTTAATTAAAAAATCGACTTTAAACAATATTTCCTGTTACTTGTCCAGGATCTAATATGAATAATTTTTTTTTTTTTTGAGGACACACCTGACCAAGTGACATGAAGTTGTTCGTGTGACGAACATGGACATGTCAAATCCACTCCAAAATAATGAATACATCGCTCTGGGGAGTACTAATGAAAACTGCAATCTCTTGAAGTTAAAATCCATCCCCATCGTAAATAATGGGCATTCATAGGATATACTCAATTTCATTCTCTTCTATTGCCTTCGCCTGCATCCGTGTGCGCTTCAGGGCTCAAAGTTGTCAACACTAATGTCAGCTTTCCAAGAATTTTCTTGAGCTGACTGGAATATTGTACGATATGATACGTTTTTCCAAAATGTTCAAATGTTTGTAAATCTATCGGACCAAACTGCGTGGTCATCAGTCCGTAGCCTACAAACTACTTAAACTAAGGTAAACTAACCTAAGGACAAACAAACAAACACACACACACACACACACACACACACACACACACACACACACACCCATGCCCCAGGGGGGGACTCGAACCTTCGGCGGCGAGCAACCGCGTGCTCCGCAGCGAGGCGCCTTAGACCGCTCGGCTACTCCACCGCGGCAGGTTTTTACCCATCGCAGTATATATGACCTCATATTTACTGAATTACATGTTGTACAATTGAATGATTTTGCAGGTATACATTCATTTGTATAAGTGATGTATGTCGGTAAAATCCGTTGCGAACAGAGTTAGATGTAAAGAAGTAATAGATTAAAACCTGATGCGTGATGGGGCAGTTTTCTCATGAACTACGTGGCGAACTGTGATGCAATTTATAAAATATTCATCTGTATGTGTGTATTTTGATTTGATTTGATTTGATTTTTTCAGGGAAGCCAAAACAGCCTTGGTCTAACCCGCCACTGCCCGCACCGAAACTAAGTTTATTGTGCTGTATCGCTCCCTGTATGTCTAGTAAAGGCAACCAATGCCCTTGAACAGTGCAAGGAGTCCCTTTAGCAGTTCTTTATTACACACAATTTCTTCGGGTCTGGTTGTCCCAAATGTTCTGTGCCTTTTACTCTCCAATGCAATGCATTCGAAGATTAGATGTGACGCAGTTTCATCACCGACATCACAGATCCTACATTTAGGGTCCTCTTCTGTTATTTCTGTTGTGTTTTCTGAAATTCCCATGGCCTGTCAGCAATCCAACCATGAGTCTAATCTCTCTCCTGTTCAGACCCAGGATTGCAGAGCTTCTTTTAAAACAAGGCTTTGGCACCATTACCTTGCCATGTTTTTGTTGATGGACTTTGGTCCAATATTCTACGTGCTGTCTTCTGAGCCAGTTACATAGCTCCAATTTGATCATTGCCTTGGTGATTGTCAGGACAGTTTCCGGTCCAATAAATGGAGTCTCTGCCCCCATCCTGGCTAATCTGTCGGCATGTCCGTTGCCACTGACCCCGAGTGGCCAGGGACCCACAATAGGTTTACCCTATTGCTTTCCCCTAGCTCCACCAGAACCCTGTGACATTCTGCAACAATTTTAGACCTTGTTGCAGGAGCTTCCAGTGATCTCAGGACTGCCTGGCTGTCTGAATAGATATAGATGCTACAATCTTTGTAGCACCTACGCAAATTCTCCTCCACACACGCCCTGATGACAGTGATTTCCGCCTGGAATACTGAGGCCAGTTTCCCTAGAGAGATGACGCCCTCCAGTCTTGGCTGCACCCCCATATACCCCGGGTATGTGTGTACTGTAAAATTTCTTGCGACTAAAATTTGTAGGGTAGAAATTATAAACTGCAACATCACACCGAATGCCGTACTTTTGCTCCATGCTGAGCGGAAAAGTAGTAAGCGAGAAACGTCTTTCCTTTCATTATTTTGATGTGGTTGTCAGCGAGAAAAAGTTTAATAAAGGTTTGAAATTGTGTTTACAGTTTGTTGCAAGTCGCTAAGTACTGTCATTCTCATACAGTGTATTTATAAAGTCTAGTCGAATTATGTGGCAGTTTCTTGCAACTCCTATTATTTAAGACGTTTTATCTCCTGAACCATGAGTCGTATGTGGTTCTTGCTCCTACAGCAATTGTTACCTCACGTAAGGTATATGTATACCAAATTTGGTTGAAATTTGTCCAGTGGCTTAGGAGAAAATGAGCAGCACTGACGCTTAATGCAGCGGTTTTCCGCTTATTTCATTGTTTATGACGTCATATCTCGTGAACTGTGTGTTGTACGTGATTCTTACATTTACGGCGACCGTCCTCGTGGATTGAAGCTTACGTGTAAATAATTTTGTAAATATTGGAACAAAACTGTAAATTTGTATGCGATACGTACATAAAACATATGAACATTCTGCTTTCTATATAAAGATCTGGTAACACGACCAAGTCAGAGACATCATCGTCCCTGAAGACTAGAATCCCCAAGACGCAGACCACCATCCGCCACAGGCGAACTCCGCCCGCAAGCCCGCGAGGCTCGGCTGCTCGGCTAGTCGCGCGCACGCCAGGCGCTGCAGTGTTAGGGACCCGATGGAAAACAGTTGTTTATATATATGATTCTACATCTACATATTTACTCTGCAAATCATATTTGTTTGGTAGAGGGTTTATCGAAATGCTTTCATAATACAGCATGTCCGAAAAATGTGAAAGACGACCGTCTGTCGTCTTCCACATATTTTTTATAAAGTTGTAATTTATTTGATGTAGTAAGATTAGCATTTTGTTAAAAGTAGAACACCACTCTTTTCAATGCACGAGGAACATCATTTTTATTTTCTGTTTTAAAATGTTAGTTAGTTAATATTACTAGGATTTTGTTATCCTATTGTGGTTATGAATTCGGCAATAAGTACGGCTTCTCCGCTACGCCACTGTCCATGTAAGAACGTTTTACTTTTAAGTGGACGTGCGAGAATCTAATGGCTGTCTGTATTTGGCTGGTAATAGCTCGCTTTGCATGGTTTCTCTGGCTCAGAGTCGATAATTGGTCGTTACCAACCCCTGCTGCTGATGTGACCAAAGAGGTTTCTACACCCTTTGGTTACAAGCCAGTCGACGAGCCCTCCCCAGGGCGAATCACGTGATGGTCTCTCCCCACCACCGCTGTTTCCTTGGTTTTCCCAGTTTCCGGAAGCTTCCCCGCCTCCTGGCCGCTCGGTGGTCACTTTGTGCTGGGATCGTGGTGAGGTAATTTTGGTTCTGCTCCTGCGTCCGCAGAGATGGTAGCGATTCATTGTCTAGCATGTTTAACTTAGACTCTTGAACTTAGATTCATTTTTCGGAATATTTTTTCCGATCGTGCACATAAATGTGTTCTCGTTTTCCAATCCAGTGATTTCCAATAGATAAACGTGGTGTATGTGTCACTAGTTGCAGTTTGATAACGGCCTGGTATATTAAAACCTTTTGTGATTATGTGGCGGTGTATGAACTCCGTGTAAATTCCTTCTAGCTTTGTGGGGCTCGATTTCTCACTGACGATATGTTCATTTTTGTACAGTGCATGTAAAAATCTTTCTTATCATTTCCTTCTGTGAGTGATATGTGTTCCATGTGGTTGGTTCTTAGAACAAAGCCTTCAGCTTCCACTATTGTTTGTTCCATGCCCATCAAGCAAGCAACTATGCATGTATCACCCTGATTTCCACTAACATTTCGCGATCTTCTCTCCCCACCCATTTTAATTTTGCTGTTTCTTCTCCGAACTTGTTGTGTGCACTTAGTCTTTATCAGTAATTCTCTATGAGCCTTGTAAAACCTCCTTCAGTGGCTTGATTATGAATTTCCATGCATTTCTAAGGGTTGCATGCCATAGTTTTTCTTCTCTCTTTGTAATTATTTCACTTTTCCAGGTTTTGAGACTGGACTTCTTCCGTCTCTGTGAACGCTCCCAATCGCATGTTGCTGCATTTCAGTAGCTTCCTTATGAAATCCTACGCAGTTCTAGGGGTTGCATGCCGTAGCTAATTTTCTTTATTTTTCGGAAATTCAATTTATACATTTTTATCGGTTTTCGGAACCACGTGGGTCTGAACTCCGACTTCAGGGGTTTTTAGCTAGTCACCTGAATTCACGCCACTTCTCATAAAACCAGTGCCTACATAGTTTAATCTCAGATTGCAACTTAAGAGTCCGCCGTGATTTATGTAATGAATCCGATTTTTAACCTCTTCACCTTCAGTAGAGTGCGATCATGTAACGTATCCGTGTGTCGCCGTTACCGTGTTTGCTCGCGGTCTAATCTAGATGCAACTTAACTTTGCTAAGCTCGCGCACCATCTCAAATCAGGCACGACAGACCAGAGCCATCTTCGCAGTTTTATTGTATATTGTGTGGCACCTTCGGGTTTGCTGAATTTCGCCTACGATAGCGGCGCCTGCTTCTGCCTCGTTTCAGCACGTTGATTTTGGTGAGTTTCGCTGTTGCATTGCGCGTATGTGAGCGAGTGAGTGTTGTTTGTAAATCTTCCCCCCCCCCCCCAGTAGCGTTAAGTTCTGTGTAATTTATTTTAAATTCAATGCTGGGCATCGTCAGTATTAGACTATGTAAAGGAGATGCATTTTTATTGTATTAACACAATTGGTTCCCCATTTTGCTTGCGTTCGACCTGAATAAACAAGTTCAGTACAATTTTGACTTGCCTATAAATTGTAGTTTTCGAACACCTTCCCCTTTTATTTAATATCGTTTTTCATCAGTGCTGAGAACAAGCTCAGATGCAATTATGTTTAAATTCCGTTGCACCATAAATGTTTTTCTTTAGCCACCTATATGAAATAACTTTAATTGTGGTGGTTTGTTCATTAATGCGTTTGTGTAACTTCGTGTGAGCTGCTACGTATATTGACCACTGTATCGTTAATTTCCTGTTTTTAGAGTAATTTGAACCAAGTCAATTCTCAATTTGATCCAGGGAACAAGGTTTTCCAGCAGGGAGTAGCCGGTAGTTCACACTGACCTCTCGCTAATGTTACTGCTAAAATTAAGCTTTTTTTTTTTTTTTTTTTTTTTTTTTTTTTTAAATGGCAGTAACCTCTTATCTGGGTACCCCTTACCAGAATTAAGCTTTTATTAAGTACAACAGTTTACTTTTAAGTGACATTAATTACAAGAAAATAGACTGTACTCGCTATTATTACAGTAGTTGCTGGAAACGATTTCCTTTTTCTTGAAGGCATAGTTCAACAGGCTTACATTTAATTTTGAATACCTTTACCAATGTTTCACGTGTTATCGAACGCAGATATTCGCTGTGTTAAGCTCATGTTTCAGCCGCACACCAAAGGATACAGTCGGGAGGAGACAAATCCGGTGAGCGATGGTACCAGAGACCTTTCTTAATTATTCTGTCTCCAAAGATTTCATCAAAATTCGTAGGGATTGGTGTGCTGTACGAGCAGTAGCGTTGTCTTGCTGGAAAAATGAATGATTGATCTCATCTTCACTCAGCAGCGCAATAAATGGATAAATTATCTAAGAACAATAGATATCGGAAGTGACGGTAGTTTCGAAAAATACCGGCCATATAATTCGCACTCGTGTTATGCCAACCCACCCCCGACTTTCTCTGCGTGCAATGGCGTTTCTGTTAAGACGTGTATTTTAGGTTAACCAAATAAGTGAATTTTTAGAATTAATGTAGCCAGATAGGTTAAACCAAGCCTCATCAGTGAAAAATGTTCGATCTAAAACACCAATTCCATGTCTGTTAATAAATCGCTGACATCGCGACATCGCGGCAAACGCGTGTATTCGTCATCGCATTACTGGCATATCACCCAGTGCGACGGTACGGAGTGACATTGGTTACACGTCTCGGTCACCTCTTGTTTGCATCGACGCCACTTTGAACAGTGGCCGTTACATTTCAGATGTGTTACGACCCGTGGCTCTAACCTTCATTCGATCCCAGCGAAACACTACATTTCAGCAGGATAATGCACGCCCGCATGTTGCAAGTCCTTTACGGGCCTTTCTAGATACGGAAAATGTTCGACTGCTGCCCTGGCCAGCACATTCTCCAGATCTCTCACCAATTGAAAACGTCTGGTCAATGGTGGCCGAGCAACTGGCTCTCACAATACGCCAGTCACTACTCTTGATGAACTGTGGTATCGTGTTGAAACTGCATCGGCATCTGTACCTGTACACGCCTCTGTTTGACTCAATACCCAGGCGTATCAAGGCCGTTAATACGGCCAGAGGTGGTTGTTGTGGGTACTGATTTACACAGGATCTATTCACCCAAATTGCGTGAAAATGTAATCACATGTCAGTTCTAGTATATTTGTCCAGTGAATAACCCGTTTATCAACTGCATTTCTTCTTGGTGTATCAATTTAAATGGCCAGTAGTGTAAGTTCGCATTCTAAGGAGACATTTGGTGACAGAAATTGCGCAACTAGATCCCGCTGCACCGAGTAACGCCTTTCTTTTAATGATTTCCACCCCCAGTCGTGAGGCATTTCTGTGACACACTCTCCCCCTATATCACGAGAATGCAAAATGAGCTGCCCTTCTCTGTACTTTTTCTAAGTCCTCCGTCAATCCCACCTGGTCGTGAACCCACTATCCGCAGCAGTAATCCAATAAAGGACGCATGAGTGTAATGTAGGCAGTTTGTTTACTAAAACTGTGCATCTTTTAAGAGTACTGCCAATCAGACGTAGCCTTTGTTTCACCTCTTGCAGCACATTTTCTACATGTTCCTTTCAACTGGAGTTGCTCCAAATTGTAATTCCTAGGCATTTACATTAATTTAAGGGCTTAGTATTTGACTGATTTATCGCGTAAATAAAAACAGATTTTGTTTTGTGCTTGTATGGATGACGTCACCCTTTCCATCACATAGGGTCAATTGCCAAATTTCGCACCATGGAGATATCCATTTCTTTTGCATTTGCTTTTGATCTTACATCAGACTGAAACTGGAAAGAACACGTAGATAATGTAGGAAAGGCGGACTAGAGAGTGCGTTTTAGTGGCAGAACGCTTAAAAGATATAACAGAACTACTAAAGTGACTGCATACACTACGCCTGTCCGCCATTATTTGCAGTAATGCTGCCCTGTGTGAGATCCTTAACAGGTGGGTCTAACGGAGGACATCGAAAGAGTCCAAAGAAGGGCAGTTCTGTTTGTATTGTGACGATACAGGGAGACCAGCGTTACGGAAATGGTACAGGACCTTAGATGGGAATCATTACAGCAACGGCGCTTATCACTGCGGCCTGGGCTACTTACGAAACTCCAATCACCAACATTGTCCTCCGAATGCGAAAGTATATTGTTGACTCCCACTTACATAGGTAGAAAAGATCATCAGAATAAAATACGAGAAATCAGAGCTCGAAAGGAGAGATTCAGATGTTCTTTCTTCCCGCGCGCTATTCGAGAATGGAATGGGAGATGAATAGTATAAAGGTGGTTCGATGAACCCTCTGCCAGGCACTTAAATGTGATTTGCTGAGTATCCCATGAAGATGTAGATGCAGATCTTCTGGCAACTTTATTAACAGATAAAAGCATCATCATTATCATACAACATTCTATAGAACTTCCCTGGGGAACGCCAGATATCACTTCTGTTTTGCCCAATGGTTTTCCGTCAATTACCACGAACTGACCATTCTCGCAGGTAATCACGGATCCAATCGCACAACTTAGGCGATATTCCAAATTCACATAATTTGATTAGAAGTCGCTTGTGAGTGCACTGTCAAAAGAAACATGGAAAGGACAGCAGTCATCATTGCATGTGAATAAAGATATAGCATAAATCTTCTCCATTGCTTGTTGTTGGTAAATAATGTTGTTTGTTATGAAAAAAACATGTACGTTACGATTTTCAGAAAATGTAAAAACAGTAACGTGATTGGGCTATGGGGTATGCATCTGTCCATATGCACGCACACAACATCGTCTACAGGCTGCAACACCCAAGGGCCTATAGCCACATGTTATTAGTCTGGTATAATTTTTAGCTTGCAGAAATTGTTTATCGGTGAGGAATCACGACTTTCTGTAGATACTGTGGTGTTTCTAGCGACGTTTATGCAAGGTCGAAAAAGCCTTACATGCAACGGAACTGTAGCAGATCGCTTACACGCATTCTTTCACGATTCTCCAGGACAATGGATTTTGTTGATGCCGAAAGGTTACTACAGCGATTCCTATGATGTTTAGCAGAAGCTGTTTAGGTAATCAGACGTCGACGCTCAGCACCGGTACTACGATCACGACAGCCACTGCATTCTGTAAAAACCCACGTATTTATTTTCAGTGCAAAAGATTGCCATACCATACTGTCGTCCTCTGCCTGAATATAGGTTTCTCTCTCCAGCTTCCCTCTAATTTCAATGTCTGGAATAGCTTTTGCTATTCGCTATGTATATCTAATGCAGCAATAAGTTTATATTCTAAGGGACTTGTCTTAGCAGTTTGTAATAATGGAACAACGCCCAAAATGTTTATTCCCGAATAGACATCAGTAGACTGCTTGCTGGACGTGTAGTTTGGCGCCTGAACGGGCGACATAACGCGACGCTAGTCTGCGTTGTGGGTAGGACGCACTTAATTGCGGCAGGCGTCCGGTTGAAAACCGATGTCCAGGTAACAGCCATACGAAGGTTAGTGTTTTATTGTAGGACATTAAATTTCACTTATTGTGGGCCTGTCGTCCGGTGTGATTACATTCTTAACATCGGTTTTGTTGTTATAGATCGATGTGAGTTTGTAGAAAGGTGGATTTCTGATACGAGATCCTAAGCTGTTAATTTGAAAATCGTGAGTCATACAAACGGATAACTAGAAGAGTCTCAATCACATTATTAAAAAAAAGCACGTTCCTATAATGCCACCTAACAACAGACTGGTGGATGCACATTTTCCTGATTGCAGTAACATAATAAAAGACGAATATTTGAGACAATGAAAAGAACAAACACAATATCAATAATTGTAAATATGCCCCCAACAAGCAAGTGACAATTTCCATGCGGACGGATTAATACGCTCAATCCCAGTATAGGCTACGAGCGAGAGGAAATAATGTGCAGGGAGCACTACCATCGTAGTGTGCTATTTGGGTTGGAAGGGAAGCGTGTTTGGATAGCGTAATTGGTTAAGGTGACAGCTTGCCCTAAGCAGGAAATCAGGGTTCGATCCCGGTGCAGCACAAATTTTCAGCTTCGCCGGTGAATTTATTTCAGTGCCCTGAAAAGGTCGTAATGTTTACGGCCGTTAATGTTAACCAGTGGTGTCTTCTTTCGATCATGTTCGAAAAGAACAGACACTATATCAATAAAGGTTATAAGAATCGAAAGGCATGAAAGAGATGGAGCGATTGGGAAGGGAGTAAGACAGGATTGTAACATTTACCCAGTGTTATTCAATATATACGTGGAGCAATATGTGAAAAAAAGGAAGGTCAAATTTGGTGAAGGAATTAAAGTTTCTTGCTGTTGTGGCCTTCAGTCCAGAGACTGGTTTGATGCAGCTCTCCACAGTACCCTATCCTGAGCAAGCCTCTTCAACTCCACATAAGAACGGCAACCTACATCTGTCTGAATCTGCTTACTGTATACATCTCTTGGTCTTCCTCTGCGGTTTTTACCCCACACACTTCCCTCCAATGCTAAATTCATAATTCCTTGATGTATAAGAATGTGTCCTACCATTCTTTTAGTCAAGGTATGCCAGAAATTTCTTTTCTCTCCAATTCTGTTCAGTACCTCCTCATTAGTTACGCGATCCACCAACCTAATCTTCAGGATTCTTTTGTAGCACCACATTTCAAAAGCCTCAATCCTCTTCCTGTCCGCACTGTTTATCATCCATGATTCACTCCCATACAAGGCAACACTCCATACAAATGCCTTCAGAAAGGACTTCCTTAGGCTTAAATCAATATCGATGTTAACAAATTTCCCTTTTTCAAGAACGCTTTTCTACCCATCGCCATTCTGTATTTTATATCCTCTGTACTGCGACCATCATTTGTTATTTTACTGTCCAAGTAACAAAACTCATCTACCTCCTTTATTGCTTCGTTACCTAATCTAATTCCTTCAGCATCACCTGATTCTCTAAGACTGTACTCCATTACCCTAGTTTTGTTCTTGTTAATGTTCATCTTATATGCACCTTTCAGCACATTGTCCATTCCGTTCAATTGCTCTTCCAGGTCCTTTGCTGTCCCTGACAGAATTACTATGTCGTCCGCAAAACGCAATGTTTTTAATTCTTCCCCCTGAACTTTAATTCCTTTTCCAAATGTCTCCTTGCTTTCCTTTATAGATTGCTCAATGTACAAATTGAATAACGTTGGAGAAAGGCTACAACCCTGTCTTACTCCCTTCCCAACCACTGCATCCCTTTCATGCCCTTCAACTCTGACAACCGCTGTCTGGTTTTTGTACAAGCTGTAAATAACCTTACGCTCCCTATATTTTGCTCCTGCTTGCTTCAGAACTTGAAAGAGTTTATTCCAATCAACATTGTCAAAAGCCTTCTCCAAATCTAAAAAAACCAGAAATGTAGGTTTACCTTTTCTTATTCTATCTTCTATGATAAGCCGTAAAGTGAGTTCCTACATTTCTCCTGAACCCAAACTAATCTTCCCCGAGGTCGGCTTCTACCAGCTTTTCCATCCTTCTGTATCTAATTCGTGTTAATATTTTGCAACCATGACTTATTAAACTGCTGGTTCTGTAGTTTTCACACCTGTCGGCACCTGCTTTCTTTGGAATGGGGATTATAACATTTTTCTTAAAGTCTGAGGGTACTTCGCCTGTCTCATACATGTTACACACCAGGTGAAACAGGTTTGTCGTGGCTGGTTCTCCCAGAGACTTCAGTAGCTCTGAGGGAATGTCATCTACTCCAGGGGCCTTGTTTCGACTTAGGTCTTTCAGGGCTCTGTCTTCTCTCAGTATAGTATCTCCTATTTCATCTTCATCTACATCCTCGTCCCTTCCTACAATATTGTCTCGAAGTTCATTTCCTTTGTAGAGCCCCTCTATATACTCTTTCCACCTTTCAGCTTTGCCTTCTTTGCTGAGAACTGGTTTCCCATCAGTGTCCTTGATATTCATAGAGCTGTTTTTCTTATCTCCAAATGTTTCTTTTATTTTCCTGTAGGCTGTATCTATTTTTCCCCTATTTATACATTCTTCTACATCCTTGCATTTGCATTCTTAAAGTTTAGGCAGGAGAAATAAAGTTTGCGGGCTCCCGATGACGTAATTAGGTGAGAGATAGTAAAGGACGTGGTAAAGGAATTAAACGGAATGGACAATGTCTGGAAATTAAGGTATAAGATTAACATTAACAAGAAGAGAACAAGGGCAATGGAATGCAGTAAGAAAATAAGACAATGAATAAGGAATTAGATTAGATAGCGAGATAATAAAAGTAATACAGCAAATAACTTATGGTGGGTGTAGTAGAGAAGATACAAAATGAAGAATGGCTGTGGGAAGAAAAGCATTTATGAAGAAGAGAAATTTATTAACATCGATTATGAATTTAAATATTAAGAAGTTTTTGTTAGTGTAGCTTGTACGGGAGTGAAACGTGGAAGATAAGGAGTATAGACAGAAAAAAAAGATATTTTACGAAATTTGGTGCTAAAGGAGGATATTGAAGATTATTTGGGTAGATCGCGTAACTAACGAGGAGGTACTGAACAGAATTGAGAAGAAACGAATTTTTTGGCATATTTTGACTACAAGAAGGAATCGAATTGTGGACAACCTCGGAGACATCAAGGAATCGTCAATTTAGCATCGGAGGGAAGTATGGAAAGAGGGGCGGCTAAAAATCGCAGACGGAGACCGAGAGACGAATACAGTAAGCAAGTTCAAAGGGTTTAGGTTGCTGTTCTTATGCGGCGATGAAGAGACTTGCGCAGGATGGGATAGCGAGGAAAACTGCATTAAAACAGTCTTCGTACTGAAGACTATAACACCAAAACGCTATTTTTTGATTCAATGAAACCTCTTTACTCCTAAAAATTTCGCTACAGAACTAAAAGTCCTTACTTCATCAAAACAAATGATAGATGTGCAAAATTTTGTTTACAAGAGGTTTATTCTAGTTGACATTAGAGCCCCTATACGGCACTGCGTTCTAATTCCCTCAAAAGTATTGGATACTGCATAGGTCTGTAGATATACTCGTTTGTTGTTAAAAAAAAAGAGCAGCGACCAGTATAGTAGTTGAAACCTTTTGTTTCAACCGGTCTCGTGTCCTTGGAGCTGTACCAATTAGGTCTGTCGAGTGAGGTCTGAGGTGAACGACACGCCGAATGACAATCGATAAATTTATTGTTAAGAGAGCATTCCTAATGATTTAAAACACAGTAAAACGTGGGCACTATGTGGAATAATTGCTCAATATGTCATGTTACTCATTAAAGAACAATGATCTTAAAAAAGTAACCTCAGAGATAATTTCATTGACCACTGTAGATGGTGATGAAATCTAAGCCCTCTTAGTTAAGGTACAGATCAGAAGCAATTTACCACTTTGACTGCCAATGTCAGTTGACCCGGTTCGGAAATTCCTGTAGAATGCCGATCACGTCGTTTGTCGTGATCTTCGTTTTCGTGCATTTAAACAAAAAATCAAGTTTATTGACGGGCTAGATCAATCTTAAATGCCTTACTTGATAAATTTAGTGTCTAAAACAGCCTGTAGATCTTGTGAATTTAGTTTCTAAATCGATCGACTGTTCACATTCATTGTATGAAACGGTGTAAGTACGAAGTGGTGTCCGTAGGTAAATGAACTGACGTAGTTTCACGCTCTCATACGCTGGATGAAATTTTGCATGAATTTAGATTCTATTGATAATGATAATGAGGACGACGGAATCGACAATTCAGATGATGATCAAGTCTTTATGCAGGAAGAATTGCGTCAAATGTCTAGTGATTATTTCGAGTTTGATGATTCTTGAACCGAATGTTTTGTATGTTATCATTATAAATAGAAATCTGTACACCCTGAGACTGTTTTTCGTCTCGATAATGTCAGATAGATTAATGATAAAGGTGAAGCATTGAATTAAAATTCGTGATGCGGCCGGGAATCGAACCCGGACTTCCATGCTTACCTTTTTTTTCTCTTCAGGTAGTTCTATGCTTTGCGGTCGTTGGCTCAGTTCGTTCTTCGTTGCTCGTGCAATATTTGGCTCAGCTTACTAGGCAGACATCTTACCGCTAGACCACCGCATCACTAGCGATTAAGGCGCCGAGGTATAGTCTAAGCACGTGATTGGACTATTCGGAGGCGCCTGAAACGCGATGCGGTGGTCTAGCGGTTGGCTCAGCGCGCCCGGTCAGAGAGTTAAACGCTCTCTGTAATAAAAGAAGCTGAGCCAAAGAACACGTAGAACCAAAACGAACAAACAGGATCAGCGCCCGCAACGACAAGAACTACCCAAATAGTAAAAAAAAACGGTAAGACGTCTGCCTCGTAAGCACGGAGGTCCGGGTACGATTCCCCGCCACAAATGTTATTTCAATGCTTCGCCTTTATCATTAATGTTTTGTATGTTGTTTTCTCGATTCTGTTTGTTTGTTTTAAGGTTCATAAAGTGAAGGCAGTGAATCTATGAGAGGTGGCCAAGACAGAGGGGCTGCACAGCAACAAATCGTAGTGTGTCTACGGAGGGGTGGATTTATACAGTTTGGGAAGTATTAAAGTCTTTAGCGGCGCCCTTGACATCAGGGTTGTACGTGAATTGCATGGTGTTCAGTCCTGCGTTTCTTTTCATGTTTCGTGGACAGGGACCTTGTTGCTCATTTCAGAGAGTAGACAATTCTTTATGCCAGGCAGAAGATAAGGAAACCAAGTGCAGCTCGGCTTACTCCTGCATGCAGAATGTCTGACGTTCTAAGGTATGGAATGGTTTACGTGCCCTGCAGTCAAAGTGTTAAGAACCTAAAGATTTCGCTGTTGAGACAGGCGGGCAGTATCTGACGTAATCGACTGAGTAGTGGTGACGCAACACGTTGAGATCTGACAGGCAGGAGCTGTGGCTTATCCGAATCCTAAAATAGGAACGTCCTTGTTACAGGTTCATCGACCGGGGTCACCAGTGGCTGACCCCTCCTGCCCTTGTGGAAGTCCGTCTGATTGTCAGTGACCGGAGAAGTACGCCACTTGGACAGTATCTCGCATTATCAGAGACTAACTTAGTTTCATTAATGGTTGTAACTCTAATGAGCCAAGATATTTCTTCCTGCATGGAATTTCTGCGTATTTCCTTACGATTATCGTCACTTAGCTGGTTACGAAGCGCTGTTTGCATCTGAGGTATATGTAATGTCTGACATTTTAACCAAAGAATGCGATATGACATTTTTTCTTCATTTTTGAGGTCGTAAAGTGTGCATCCTGTTACAGTTGCTCATCGATGACTCTTTCCCGCACACAAAAAATCGTCAGCAATCAGTTGCTGACTAGTAAAGCTCACGATTCCACAAAGAATCTACATCTCCATCTACATCTACATGCGATACTCTGTAAATCACATTTAAGTGCCTGGCAGGGTTCTTCGAACCACCATTATACCATTAATCTCCCAATCCATTCTCGCGGGAAGAAAGAACACCTGAATCTCTCCGTTAGAGCTCTGATTTCTCGTTTTTTATTCTGATGGTTATTTCTACCTATGTAAGTGGGAGTCAACAATATATTTTTGCATTCGGAGGAGAATGTTGGCGATTGGAGTTTCGTAAGTAGCCCACGCCACAGCGATAAGCGCCATTGTTGTATGATTCCTATCCCAGATCCTGTATCATTTCCGTAACGCTGTCTCCCCTCTATCGTGACAATACGAAACGAGCTGCCCTTCTCTGGAGTCTATGTCCTCCGTCAAACCCACCTGATAAGGATCCCATACTGGGCAGCAATACTTCAAAAATGGGCGGTCAAGCGTAGTGTATGCAGTTTCTTTAGTAGTTCTGTTGTATCATTTAAGGGTTCTACCAATAAAACGCAGTCTCTGGTTCGCCTTTCCCACGACATTATCTACGAGTTCTTTCCAGTTTACGTCTGAAGTAATAGTAATTCCTAGGTATTTTGTGGAGTTTACGGCCTTCACTTTTGAATGATTTATCTTGTAAACAAAGTTTAACGGATTTCTTTGCGTACTCATGTGGACGACTTCACACTTCTCATTATTTAGAGTCAATTGCCAATTTTTACACCATAGT
This sequence comes from Locusta migratoria, assembly GCA_026315105.1. Classification (NCBI taxonomy): domain Eukaryota; kingdom Metazoa; phylum Arthropoda; class Insecta; order Orthoptera; family Acrididae; genus Locusta; species Locusta migratoria. The sequence continues at coordinate 122,898,457 of CM048750.1, read as the reverse complement.
GATATCTTATTTAGATCGTTCTGCAGCTGGTAGTCGGTAAATGACGGCGACATCTGCAAACAACCTAAGAGAGCTACTTAAATTTCCCCCTAAATCGTTTATGTAAATAAGGAACAGCCTAGAACCAATAACACTACCCTGTGGAACGCCCGATATCATTTCTGTTTTAGTCGTGCCTTACCATCGATTACTATGAACTGTGACCTCTCTGACAGGAAATCCCTATCCAATAGCAAATTTGGGGCGATATACCATAACCACGCAATTTGATTAAAAGCCGTTTGTGAGGTACGGTGTCAAAAGTCTTCTGGAAATCAAGAAATACGGAATCCATTTGCGAACCCTTGTCGATAGCGCCCATCACTTCGTGTGAATAAAGAGCTAGGTGGTCAATAGATCATTCTGTTCGAGGTAATTCATAATATTTGAATACAGGATATGTTCAAAACCCTGATGCAAATTGACGTCAATGAAATAGGCCTGTAGTTTAGTGGGTTACTCCTACTGCCTTTCTTGAATATAAATGTGACCTGTGCAACTTTCCAATCTTTTGGTACAGATCCTTCTTTGAAAGAGCGGTTGTATATGGCTGTTAAGTAAGGGGCTATCGCTTCGGCATAATCAGATAATAATCTAATGGGTATACAGTCCGGACCGGAAGACTTGTTCTTGTTAAGTGATTTTAGTTGCTGCACTACTCCGATGATATCTACTTCTACGTTACTCATTACGGCCTCTGTTCGTAATTCGAAATCTGGAATATTGGTTTCGTCTTCTTTGGTGAATGAGTTTCTAAGTATAAAACTGCTCCAAAGTTTACAAATGACTTAATCTTTTAAATTGAGGAAAAGTTTAAAAATGGTTTTAAATTTAAGGCTTGTTGGGGGCCCCTCATTATCAAGCAATGGATGAATATAGCGTGATTTTCGCTCCATTTTTTGCAAAAGGCCAGTTTTTGACGCATCTCAGTGTTCCTGGAGTCATCTTACCATGATGCATGGTACATTCAGTGATGTATCTGGATAAAATCTACTAAATACAAAGATGTAAAGAAAATGAAACGTCGCACCTGATATTAAAGTTTTACTACACGACAATTCCAGTTTTTACGCGTGTAAGTATTCAACAAATAACTCCTGAAAATACAATTCTTCTCAGCTTTTTGCAGCGTAATGATGATAAAACATTTCCAACGTTTCGGATCCGGTACGGGTGACTTCCTCAGGGAATACTGACTTGTTTCAAAAAAATGTTTGTTAATCTTAAGGGACTTACTTAATTGCGGGGACATCAGTCCCTAAACTTACAAACTACTTAAGAACTACTTTATACTAAAGACAACACAAACATCCATGACCGAGGGGGGATTCGAACTCCCGACGGGGAACAGCCTCGCGTATCGGAGCATAGCGCCTCAGTGCACTCGGCTGCACCGTCGTGGCTGACTTGTTTCCTCCTATGCTTGTCTTATGAAGCTAATTCTGTCCCAATGGGTTCTAATTGGTTGAAATTTTGGTTAGGAGGAAAGGAAAGAATAACTTTATTGGTGCTTGCATCGGTGTTTCTGATAGGTGGAAATACGAGTGGAAGATACGCTTATTGGAGTTTGTGTTGCAGCCAAAGCCCGAAGAGCGGCCAGATCGCGAATTGGCCGGCCACTTCGCACTTAGGCCGAGTGTATTGGCCACAGTACGATTACTTGTATGAATTGCCGCATATCCGACTTTGGCCAGCCAGTTCGTGACTTCGCCGGAGGTTCCTGGCCAGAACGCGATATGAATGCACGTAAGTCGAGGAATCCGTGTCTAAAAAGCACAGGGTGCTGTCATGTGGCACAATGTGCGATAGGCAGCATATGCCTCGCACTCAGTGCCAACCTGACCAATTGTCACAGCAGCTGAAACTGTTAAGCTGTTGAATGGTTAAGATAAACTTAATGATATTTTCCGCAGTAAAATAATGTTCAGACTGTTCGCCTTGTAAGTCGTTGTTGACGGACAGTATACTAAAGTTTGATCAAGTAAATAAAAAAATAAAAAAAAAAAAGGAAAGAAAGAAAGAAAAAAAAAAAGAATCTATAGGACTTCGCGAAACTGTTTACACGAATGCAGGTTCTAAAAGGAAGAAAGGTAATTGTTTAAAGTAACTGATAGGGATTTAATCAAGGCAATACACGAAGCTAAAGTGATGGCGTCTGAACATCATGTTACGACGGAATATGGAGGAGCTGAAAACTCAAAGAAAATGAATAATTAAGGAAGGATGGGACATTATTAAATGAAAACAGAGTGGAGACATGGCTCTTAACAAAAGAGGGTATATTTTAAAGTAAAATTTAACAGCACTCACACTTACATCACAAAGCAGTCTGCGTACATGTCCACACTAAATAAGCTCAAACAAGAGAGTGAATGATCGCGGTTCCGTCCTCTCGACAGGCCGGAAGAAACGAAAGACGAGCGAAAAAAACCTTTCCAAAGATAAAATATTTCGAGAAGGATGGAAGCAAGGCGATAAGCGTCGCTCATTGATAAAAAATATTAATTTAATTATGTATCGTTACATTCGTCTACCTCAGCTCTGAACCTTTTGTCAACTCGCAAAAATACCAAACCAGTCAATCGCTTTAATTTAGAAGCTATAAACGCATTTCATATTTCCTCGCCCCTCATTAGTTACGTGAAAATGAGGTTAAATTTTACTTCCCATCCCGGCGACTTCACGTGTCGCATGACAATGCAAATGTTTTTGTAATGGAATCTTCGTTGTGAGAGAACAATTACTTTTACTGAGTCGACAAAGGTACATACAAGAAACTGTCAACCATAGAGCAGGAACAGCATTATTTATCTACTTCAACACTAATCAATTCATTCTGCGTGAAACTTCCTGGCAGATTGAAATTGTTTGCCAGAACCGGGACTCGAACCTGGGACCTTTGCCATTCGCGGGCAAGCACTCTACCACTGAGCTATCCCGACATGACTCACGGCGTGTCCTCATAACTTCAATTCTGTCAGTATCTCGCCTCCAACTTTCCAAACTTCACGGAAGTTCTCTTGCGAAACGCGTGGTTCGGATTTCTAATTTTAACATTTTGACAAAGAGTCCCTACAGTGTTGTTGGTGCGAAGAATGGCAGCTAGCTCTCAATGCAGAAAAATGTATGGTGATGCGTATGAGTAGAAAAAGCAATCCCATAATGTTCGAATACAGCATTAGTAGTGAGTTTCTTGATGCTGTCGCGTCGTTCAAATATCTAGGCGTAACATTGCAGAGCGATATGAAATGGAACGAGCATGTAAGGACAGTTGTGAGTAAGGCGGACAGCCGACTTCGGTTTATTGGGAGAATTTTGGGAAGATGTACTTCACCTGTAAAGGAGACCGCGTATAAAACGCTTGTACGACCACGTCTTGAGTATTGCTCAAGTGTTTGGGACCCGCAGCAGATTAAAGGAAGACATAGAGGCGGTTCAGAGGCGAGCAGCTAGATTTGTTACCGGTAAGTTTGACCAATGCGCGAGTGTCACGGAAATGCTCCGGCAACTCAATTGGGGATCGCTGGAAGAAAGACGTTCTTTTCGTGAATTTCTGTTAAGTAAATTTAGAGAGCCGGAATTTGAAACTGAGTGTAGTACGATCTTGCTGCCGCCTACTTACATTTCGCGTAAAGATCACAAAGACAAGATAAGAGAAATTAGGGCTCGTACGGAGGCATATAGGCATTCTTTTTTTCCTTGTTCAATTTGGGAGTGGAATAGGAAAGAAAATACCTAGTAGTGGTACTCCGCCACGCACCTTACGGTGAATTGCGGAGTATGTATGTAGATGTAGATGCTGCGAACATAATAACGCCAAGCCGCCGAAACGGGAAGTGAAATTTTATCTGAAACTGACATGTTTCGGCTACGCGAAGTTTGCGTGGCCAACCTATAAGCGACACGGAAGCGCCGCCGATTATGCCCTGGCCATATTCTAGACTTCTTATTGTATAACTATACATAAGGCATTTCGTTGTATATCACAGTTTTGGCATTACAACTTCCTATCAGTATCAGAGCACGTAGAAATGAAATTTCTCCCTTAACTGCATGTTTTATTGCATAATTCGAAAAAATTAGAGCCAGTCTGTTGACTCGAATTAGTAAGCACACTGTTTTTGATATTTCATAATCTAGCGTTAATAAGCTTTAAAATGTAAGTATGCTTTACTTACCCTACAGTTTTCACGTTTCTTATTTCAGTTAAAGTAACAGTCTGGATTGTTTTTTAAGAAAGCAGGTGCCATAAATGCATCAACTTTTGGAAGTTTTCCAGTATCCACCTTCACAAAATTTTTTCCATATGCATATATTGTAAATATGTTTTACATCACAAGGAAAAAAAAGTCGTATACAGAAATATTAAGGGAAAGTTAGGTAATATTCGCTAACTTCCTAGAAGACATTATAGCTTCTGTTTTCGTAATGTCATGGTGAATCACCAGAGCTTCAATCAAAAACAAAGCGTTTTCGATCATGTAATCTAATATCGAAATTTAACGACTTTTTCCAGCTTCAATGACATAAAAATAACATGTTTAGTAAGAATAATGCTCTTAAAAACTATTTGTATTTTTTACTCATTCATTATAACAATCCGAACCCTACTCTTAACATAGGAAAGTAGCCTATTTTAGCAGCTGGCACTTCCGTTCAAGATTTTCAGAATGCCTAAAAACTAAATACATCATCTTCCACTGAATGTTTACTTACGTTCTTCCGAGTCACGCTTGGTACCCAACAAGGTCTTTAGATACACACTTTCTTGAAAACAATTGTCGTTTGAAATATCCACAGCATGTTCAGGAAGATATGTAGAGTGTTTTCAGTCATCGCCCAATCTGAAGTTTCGGGTAGCGTCATCCAATCAACTACTTGAGATTTATTTTAAAAAGTAACACATTTCTCAAAGTAATCAATTGCTATGGTATAGAAAGCCATTTGCTCTTCTTCAAATTTTGAAAATAATTATATCTAGGGTAGAGTCCTGATCCTCTAATTTGTCCAATTTCATCTCGGTTTACAACAGCGGAGGTACGCAGTGGGATAAAAATCCGTAACAACTACAAAATAACTCCACATTTGTCTTTATTAGTTTTCCTAGGAACCGTCGGAAGGTATAAAACGGTACATTGCAGGGCAGTATATTTAAGATTCTCTTGAAATCTACGACTTTTTTAATGAAGAATTTCAGTATTAAGAACAAAAAGTTGCTATTGAACAACAGAAGGCCCAGCTTTCTGCAGAAAGAAGTCGGTTTGCTACTCAGAAACGTCAAGGTTTCCTCACTAGTATTCCAGTGAAATTAGTAAGTGTTGAACGTATATGTAATGCTATTCCTATGTTATTTACTATACCAGATCAGCCATTACGTTTGAAGCTGATGGAAAATACTAACAAACGTGACAATAAATAATTGAAAGCAAAACAAACAGCTTCCCACAAAGCAGAAACCAATTCTACAATTGTTGCTACATCTGAATCACAAAAGGCAAAAATCTTCAAGTCATTAGTTTTGTAATCAAAATTAATTACACTCAAAAGTATAGGCATTTGTAACAGAGTGAAGTGGAAAAATGTTCCAATCATTAGACTCAATGTCGAAGTTTTTTTACGTCAAAGAAAGTGTCTGTCATATAAGAACAGACCACATAAGGAATTTATGTTTCTATTCTCTTACATTCATTCTAGTATAATGCAAAATATACACATATTCTTAAGTTTTTCCTCCTGAATAAGTTGTTGTTTGTATCACTGAAGCGGTGAAATTTGGCTCTTTTTATATTTATTTCACGATTATTTATGCCTTTCGATATTTTACTAATGCTTGGTACGTGAATATTACAGAAACTATTTAGTTAATAAGGTAGAAAAGTAAATACAAACCAACATTACTCCTACGGCACCTTGCCCACCACTAGGAGCGCTAGTGTCGTTGCAACTGTCGGTTGCTAACAACTTTCACAGCAGTAAGTGTCGCGACTGTGTATGTTAGACACTGCTACTTATTTGCCGGCCGCGGTGGCCGAGGAGACTGAGGCGCTCCAGTCATGGTCTGCGCGGCCACTACGGTCGGGGGTTCGAATCCTCCCTAGGGCACGGATATTTGTGCCGTCCTAGTTCGTAAGTAGTTCATAAGTAGTTTGTAAGTTTAGGGACTGATGACCCCGTAGTTAAGTCCCATAGACTTTACAAACATTTTTGCTACTTATTTCAGTTATCGATTACTTTCCATGCTTTTTTTAAAATTTTATTTCGTTTCTGTACGATGACTGCGTAGAAAATTACATTTATGTAACGCGTCGGAAATCTCTGGAAACTCAGTGATATATTTTTTTGTTTAGGAAACAGGTTTTGGTGTTACGCTATTGCGTGTTGGCGCGCTTCGCATGTGCAGCTAATCGTGCCATCATTGCGCAGTAGTTGCGTGAGGTCATGTGACATATGATGTACTGTTTCTTGGGGTTAAATATGGATGATAAGACAGCTGCAGACACATTTAGTCCATAACAAAAAAGGTAGTCAATAAGCTTAAAGGATGATCAAATGAAAACTGACACAGAGGAAGAAGTATGTAAACTGTTTATTACACTCAAGTTCAGAAAAAAAGGAATACCGTGAAAGACTAGAAATAGGAAGGTCATATGCACAGGATATATACGATAGTGTTCTCTAAAAATGATTAGCATTTGAATTCACCATGCGGCTCGAGGGTCCAAGTCAAATGTTCAAATGTTTGTAGAGCTTATGGGACTTAACTACGGGATCATCAGACCCTAAACATACAAACTACTTATGAACTAGCTAACACTAAGGACGGCACAAATATCCACGCCCGCGGGGGGATTCGAACCCCCGACCGTAGTGGCTGTGCAGACCGAGACTGGCGCGCCGCAGTCCCTCGGCCACCGCGGCCGGCAGGGTGCAAGTCAACATCGATGCCAGGTACCAGTAAAACGAGCCCTGCGGCTGTCGCTGTCGTTGTAAACCGAACGTAATGGATCAGTGTGACTTGAACCAGCGAGCAAAGAATAACACAGAGAGGCCTTACAATGTCACTGAAATGAAGAGCCGGTTGAGACCGCGAAGCCCAACCAACATGGCGGCCGAGCGCCAGCCGGACACAGCTGCGAGCACAGAGTAGTTTATTGATTCACTGTCTGTTAATTCCTTTTTCATATAATTCAAGACGTTACTTTTTGACAATCTATTTTTGCCATAAATAATTACAAATTTCACCTAGAGATAGAAAATCACACTGTTATATAAAATAGAACCACATTTTTCCTCTGTCTGTCCCTTTAACCTTTTATAGCTCGAGGACTACCGAACGTATCGTCATGCAGTTTCTTTTAATTTCTTCTCTAAAACCCTGGGATAATCTTAGGCTATATTTAATGTCAATGCGAATATATGAGAAAAAATCGAAAATAAGAATCATAACAAAGAATCCTTTACCGCTTCTGCACTTCACTCAGCTCTGGAGCCTAGTACATAATATTGACTTGCAAAACTCACAAACATCTGCAAGAAAAGAATATATATATATATATATATATATATATATATATATATATATATATATATATATATATAGCGCCAGATGGCTTCAGACAAGGTAAAGTGATTTTGGGAGATCCGTAAAAGTTAGACTACGATCCCGCGTTTTTTTTTTTTTTTTTTTTTTTTTTGGTCGTGATTTCTATAATTCTATACTATGTACTTTGGCGCAGGTCTCATAGTTTACGCTACAAAGGTCTCGAAAGTGCCCAGGTGGTAAACCATTCTACGTTATTATTCTTATTTCAATTATTTTTCATTTTTCGATTTGCCATTTAATATAGCCTACGTTGAACACAGGATTACCGAAAAAAAATGGAAAGAAACCGCATCACGATACGTTATGCAGTTCTCGAGTTAAAGTAGTTTAAAGATTACCTGTGCAAAGCCAGAGCGACTCAGCTAGTTGGTATTAAAATAAATAAAAAGTGTCAAGTCATAATTATCGGATACCGAAAATTGTTTATCAATATTGGTCACAAAATTCAAGGTGAGAGCAACAAAAACTGTGCTCGCTGGTGGGCAAGCTCGCTGAAAGTAAAGAGTAGAATTTGAAAAGTTCCACCGCTCTATTGGCAAAACTAAAAATTAGTTGAAAATTGTTGAAAAGCGATATTATCTCAAAGATACATCGGACTCTTTTTCTAGGTTTAACGCTTCCAGTTTCAGCAAACATCTGTGTAGTACTGCGAAAAGTAGTTGCAGATGAAACATTCTTAACAGGGAACAGAGTAACATACCTTTAGCTTCTTCAACATTTCCATGAGGCTCAAAGTACGAGGAAATGATATCTACTCTCTCACCAAACCACTAGAAACGTGGAACCATTGCGTAGAGAGGTAAACAGTCCGAATCATAGACGTACAGTGAACAGTCTGACCACAGACTGAGATCAAGATCACAAGTTTGATACCATAGCTTTACAAACTTTTGAATTTACGTGTGTTTGAGATATTACCGTTTCTTTCAGCAATTTTCAACGCTTTTATCTATCACGAAAAAAAGTTACACATGGTTTTCACGGAGAATAGAAATATAATATATAAAAATTAAGTTTGTTTGTCTTTTAGTTCGTATTTTATGCACGGCCATACCGTACATCCGATTGCGATAAAACTTAGTCTACTCATTGCTTGCACTCGCGCGAAGGTTATAAGCATACTAAAATTAACTTCGTATGGTGCATGGTGGAGGGTGATTTACAATTAGTTAATTCGTTTCTTACGCCTTCACGCTACAATGGCTGGACGAATACGAATGAAATTTGTAACAGAGGTATCTTACATCCTGATTAATACATATGCTACCTTTCGTAAGCCACCGTACGGTGCGTGGCGGATGGTACCTTTCAGTGGGTTAATATGTTTCCTACACCTTCATGCAGAAAGAGATGGACAGATTTGAATGAAATCTGGAATTGAGATAGCTTATTTATCACTTGGTTCATGAAACCTTCAATTATATATATATATATATATATATATATATATATATATATATATATTTTTTTTTTTTTTTTTTTTTTTTTTTTTTTTTTTTTTTTTTTTTTTTGCGTACAAGCACCGTACGTTGGCATGCATAAAATTGTTTTGAAAAGTCTTGGCCGCACTGTTTTTATTTTATCATTATGCGTTTCGATATATCATCACCAGATTTTCTGGCACAAATAATAGAAATAAATTACATTTCGGATGTTTACAGTTCATAATCACAAAATTCATATGGAGCACAAACACATTATATGCAAATATACTTACAAACTTTTTGTTCAAATGTTTGTAAATCTATCGGACTAAACTGCGCGGTCATCAATCCGTAGCTTACAAACTGCTTAAACTTTTTGTAAAATGATGGTAATTAAAATACATCTTATTGGAGATGACTAACTAAAATATAAACCACCATCGTGGATGTCTAGTGAAGGTGTTCAACTAGATTCTCATGCCAAACTGAGGTGAGAGGGGGGAAACACAGTAACAGGTAAAGTAGATCCAATAGGGTTAAAATTAAATATTATTTGAATGAATTTACAACATCATCTCGCGCCCTCTGCACTGATTACTGGCATAGAAGCTATGATAAACGTGGCTACAAGATGTGCTAAGTATAAAGAAAAATAACAGATACCTTATTATAAAAGCATACTACAGGGATTGGGAGTACGAAAAGGGAAGAGTGGGAGGGCAAAAGGATGGGATTGAGCGTGGCCAAATACAGCATAAATTACAACAAAAATATCTAAGAAGCAAATATGCTAAACCATTGTGCCGTGACAGTCATATGGCTGTTCATCTTACATTACAAGTCAACATTGTAACGGATTATTAGATGTCGTTAGCAATATCAGCTAACTGAAGTTATATATAATTACAGGGATTACCAGGTAAATGCCTGTACTGTGTCTAAAAAGAGAATAATAATGGGGCGGGGGGGGGGGTAGTGGTGGTGGGGGAGAGGGAGTGAGAACAAGTAACGTTGGGGGGGAGGAAGGAAATGTTACTAATTATTATGAACAAGATTGTATACCTAGTCTAGATGTAATATGCTTGGCGACTTATTTGTGCCACAGATCTGATGATGATGTATCGAAACGCGTAATGATAAAAACATAGCGATGAAGACATTTCAAAAATTTTTATGCATGAGATAGCTTATACCCTGCATTAATACATGGTCTACCTTTCTTAAGCCACCGTGCGATGCATGGCGGAAGGTACCTTACAATGGGTTAATATGTTTGTTTCTCTTCATGCTGAAACAGCTGGACGGATTTGAATAAAATTTGGAATGCAGGTAGCTTATACCCCGAATTAATACAGGGGCTACCTGTCGTAAGCCTCCATAGGTACATTGCTGAGAGTACGTTACAATAAACATCAAAATTGTTTGAGTGATCACAATGAAAGTCTACATCTACATCTACATAGATACTCTGCAAATCACATTTAAGTGCCTGGCAGAGGGTTCATTAACCACTTTCATAACTTTTCTCTACCGTTCCATTCTCTAATAGCGCGCGGGAAGAAAGAACACAGAAAGTGGAAGGAGGAGACGGAGGGGGGAGATGGTGAAAGACAGGTGAACAGAGGGAGAGTCGAGGAAATGACAGAAAGGAAGAGACGGGTTAGGAGCAGGTGAACAGGAGAAGGGATATATATATACAGGGTGTCTTACCTAACGCTGCCACCTCAAATATCTCTCGAACGACAAAAGATATTAAAAAACGGTTTTCACCAGCATGAACGTACGGCAGGCGCCTAAGAAACTAAATACTATGAGAAATTTTAAAACGTTTAAAAAACTATTTTCGACACAAACGTGTGTTTTTTTAATGGACACCCCCTATTTTTTCGTATGCAATCAATAGCATAAAAAATCACATAAACAATGGCGTTTATTGCATCCCAATACGCCAATTACATCCCGAGATATTGCGACGCGAAGTCTAGGATTGGAAACTCGACTATCAATGTGGTTCCAAGATAATGGATGTCCCGCACACACTGCAAAAGTTGCCAGAGACGTTCTAGGTGCGACATTTCCAAATAGGTGGATTGGGCGGGGAGGTACTGTGCGATGGCCAACACGGTCCCCTGACTTGACGCCATTAGACTTCTTTCTCTGGGGCGCAGTGAGAGTGTATCAAGGACCCCCAACGACAGTAAAGGATATGCAACAACGTATTAGTCCGGCCTGTATGGCAATATCTGTAGAAACTCTACAGTGTGTGCAACACTCTCTCGTTAAACGTCTCCAAACAACTGCACTTCGAACATATGTTGACGTAACACAGTTTCAATGGTCAAGATGTGGGTGTATTTTCTATGCTGGATGTAATGCAAAACAATACAGTTTCTGTGGGTGACAGGGCAGTAGTAAATATGTTTATAACAGTAAAACCATGTGTGTTATTTCTAATTGTACCTTTACTTGTAATTTCGCTACAATAAACACACATTTACTATGTGAAAAACGTAACTTTGCGTTGGAAGTGTTTCTTGTTCATTTTTGTGGATTGTTCTTACCTTCCCATTGTGTGAGCCCCTGACATAGGCAATATATATATATATATATATATATATATATATATATATATATATATTCCTGCTCCTAACCCGTCCCACCTGGTCACTAACTAAATTCACACAGCTTTGCCACAATTTTCAATTCCTTCTTCCTTTTATCACTCACTATATCAATGCTAATATTTCACAGGCAATACATATACAGAGAGTTACAAAAAGGTACGGCCAAACTTTCAGGAAATATTCCTCACACAAAAAGAAAGAAAATACGTTATGTGGAGATGTGTCCGGAAACGCTTAATTTCCATGTTAGAGCTCATTTTATTACTTCTCTTCAAATCACATTAATCATGGAATGGAAACACCCAGCAACAGAACGTACCAGCGTGACTTCAAACACTTTATTACAGGAAATGTACAAAATGTCCTCCGTTAGCGAGGATACATGAATCCACCCTCCGTCGCATGGAATCCCTGATGCGCTGATGCAGCTTTGGAGAATGGCGTATTGTATCACAGCCGTCCACAATACCAGCAAGAAGAGTCTCTACATTTGGTACCGGGGTTGCGTAGACAAGAGCTTTCAAATGGCCGCATAAATGAAAGTCAAGAGGGTTGAGGTCAGGAGAGCGTGGAGGCCATGGAATTGGTCCACCTCTACCTATCCATCGGTCACCGAATCTGTTGTTGAGAAGCGTACGAACACGTCGACTGAAATGTGCAGGAGCTCCATCGTGCATGAACCACATGTGTCGTACTTGTAAAGCACAGGTTCTAGCAGCAGAGGTAGAGTATCCCGTATGAAATCATGATAACGTGATCCAGTGGGCGTAGGTGGAAGAACATGAACACAAGCACTGAAGTCAACATTATCTTCCTTCAATTGGACCAACTGGCGGTGAATCGAGGAAGTACAGTACATACTAACGAAACAATTGGGTATTTTGACAATTGTCTGCATGAATTATTTCAATTTACATTTAAAGAGAAATACTAGAATTAACATGGAAATTAAGCGTTTCCGCACACATGTCCACCTAATATATTTTCTTCCTTTGTGTGTGAGGAATGTTTACTGAAAGTTTGCTCGTACCTTTTTGTAACATCCTGTATATAGTCTACCCTAAAGCACTAGAATAATGAAGTCAATGTCATTTATGCTTCTCCTTTATATATCATTAAATATCAATAAATGTATTGACTATAAAATGAATATCATTCGTAATTAAAGAAGCTAACATTATCAAATTTCAAACGTTACTTGCACTATTCTTCTGCGGCAGCAATGCGCCGGGTAGCAGCTAATCTTTAATAATGAAAAAAAAAGAAGGTGAAAAGGGTTCCTATTGAAGATTTCACTCGCTCCCCTCCCGCCCCCGGATGGTGCTGGAGGGGGGAGGGTGGGAGGGGGTCGGGAGGCGAGCTTATGTTAATGGTGTCTCTCATACAAGTGACATCTTTTATAGCAACTATTTTTCCAATCCGATTGGTATTTTTCCAAACATTCCGAATGTTTTTAGTGCGTCAACCTGTGTATGAAGAAGGAGATGTCTCTTCATGTGTATTGCCATGTGTCCAGAATTACAAATTTAGAAGTCCAACTCGGCACGTCAGAGACACACTCGCGATGTGAATGGCTGATTCACACGCAGGCACGAAAGGCGACCGCACTTGGAGTAGTCAGTCGCTCGGGTTTCACCAGCGTACCTGAGCTGCCCCCGCGTGGTCAGTACGCGTACACCGGTCGGTGTTTGTGCCTGCGGCGGTCGACCGCCGGCTCGGGGCGTGGCTGCGGGCTGCGGGGTGGGATTTCCAGCAGCCGACACGACACGACACGACACACCAGTCTGACGTCAATGCCGACCGTCGACCTCGTGGCGCGATAGCGGCCTGCTAACCGCGTCACAGCGCAGCCGCCGCCGTAGAAGCCGCCACCCACTGCCGGCCTGGGGAGCTTCCCACCAGCACACGGCAGCTGATACGTGTATCGTTTGTCTTTTCTATCCACACACTCAACACCTTCAAGCCTCTGAAATAGTAGCATTGATATACAGGATGTTACAAAAAGGTACGGCCAAACTTTCAGGGAACATTCCTCACACACAAAGAAAGAAAATATATTATGTGGACATGTGTCCGGAAACTCTTAATTTCCATGTTAGAGCTCATTTGAGTATTTCTCTTTAAATGTAAATTGAAATAATTCGTGCAGACAATTGTCAAAATACCCAAATCTTTCGTTAGTATGTACTGTACTTCATCGATTCACGTCATTAACACAGTTTTTCTGTGAACGTTTGGGCAGGAATTGTTGGAGATGTCTTGATTGGGCCTCATGTTCTTCCACCTACGCTCACTGGAGCACGTTATCATGGTTTTATACGGGATACTCTACCTGTGTTGCTAGAACATGTGCTTTTACAAGTACGACACAACATTTGGTGAGTTTGTGACACTTGCGGGGAGTGATACTTGCGCGGAAAGGGAATTTGTAGACACTTGCGCGGAGACCCGGTCGCTGCAGGTAGTGAACAGGGTGTTCCAGAAGTAGGGATACACCACCCCTACTCCACGCCCTCCAGCCGCTACCTGTGCCGTATTCAGGGAAAGGCCCACCGAGAGAGGTGGAGCTGTAGTAACGGCCCGGAGATATCACAGCCTCATTCAACAGGGAGATAACACGTCATACAAATATCATTCGATTTACAATACAGTACCATGTGAAGAGGAATGTGATGAAATCGGAATTGAGCGCAACCGTTGCTAACTACAATTTCGGATTTACTGCATTTTGAGTCAGAATTCGCATCTGTATTCGCATTTTTCGCAAATGCGAATTTTTCCTGCTCCTAGTAATACCTCTAAAAATAAACAACTCATCAAGGCACTAAAAGCAAGGGCAGATCTTTGGGTGTATTACTACAAATAACTAAAACACAATTTGATCGTGGAATTATATACAATCTCATTATAAAGGTTTTTTGTAGGTGGTTCTGAGCAACTTTTAAACATGTTAGGAATAGCATTATGAAATATAGACAGCTACACCTTATGTTTATTATGAGATATCGATTTCGGCTAATTTCAGGTCATCTTCAAGTCTCAAACAACAGGTGTTACTTATGCATTTTTCCAGTGGCACTCATAACCTTTAACTGTTTACACACGAGGTCTAACGTTGTTAGTCGCGTTAGCGATGAAAACAGAACCCAGAATCTTTGCGTCTAAATGATACATATATTGATGTGATGTCTTATTTCGAAAGAACAAACATCACACCAATACATATATAGTTCTCGGTAAAGTGGAACGGTACGATGTCGTTGCGTAGCACAGCACGGCGACTGGAAACGCAGGAGAAGTGCAAACAACGTTCTCTCCTCAGAGGTATGATTCTAATTAGGTTCGACGTAGACTTCTACAACATACAGTCTACACGGCGAAGATTACACCAAAAAATTTAACGTTTCGTCTACTTTGGCGATAGCAACCAAATTTTAAAATCGTGTCTACTATGTAAAGATTTAGCAACACAAAACGCTTCAAGTCCATAACTTCACTGGATTTCGAGTTCTCAATTTTTAATATGTTTTTAATGTTATTACATAAAAAACAAATTTGGGACTCACACTACAATTTTCATATGGCAGATTTTGTAGGTACATTCACAAGACATAATTCAACGGTTCTGTGCATTCATTTTATGAGAAATACCAATCATTTGTTTTCAGTGTTTATTTCAAATTTCTACATTTAAGTTTCTTTAATTATTAGTACTTAAATGTGGTGATGAAAAAAATAAATTACGTGTATATGTGTAGTCTTATGCGGCCAAACTACTTAGGTCATAGGTCGCTAGACTTACACTACTTAATCTTACTTAAAATAATGTAGGCAAAGTACAAACAAACATACCCATGTCCGAGGAAGGACTCGAACATCCGACCGTACCGGCCGCGCAATTTGTGACACAAATTACATGTTTGATAATATTACTGCATAGAAGTATGAAATCACGTCAAGACTACTTCCTGCAAAAATTTCGACAAAAAAAGTTGGCACTGAGTTTAGAAAAACAAAATTCTGGTATATTGGATTTTAACATTTTATCAAAAAATGAATGTTACTACAAGAGATACAGCCATTCAAATTTACGGGCAGCATAACGTATTCCCTTCCTGAGTAAATGAGCTTCTTCTAGTAGTTTCAACACCTTCTTCTTGAATGTTCTGAATATAAATCTTCACACAGGCTTATTGAGGAGGAGAGTGATACGGATATCTGATTGTAAACCACTGCGTATTACCTTAGACCCTCTTTGACTGTACTGAACAGGAGTTCCGCGTATTCCGTAATTTATATTTATATAGTTAACAGGCAATGTAATTTATAACCAACTATTGGCTGTCAATTTCGCTTCATTTTTCCTGGAAGTCTTGCAACTTGTTTCTCCCTGTTGGTTTATGCCAAGTTCGGAGTAAAAATGGTTCTTTATGACGGTGATGGAAAATAGAATTTATCTTTAGCATTTTTCGGTGTGTGACATTCCCTTAAACATTCCGTATTTCATACATTTCTTAGATGTATTTCTAATTCGAATACAGCCAAATCATTTTGGGGTCTACGAATAAACGCTTCAAGTATGTAAAATACTCATTGACTTATTATTAACGTTTTTTCATTGAAGGTTTAAGGTTGCGTCTCCTATTAAAAAGCATAGTAGCTATTTTCAAAGAGATGGAAGTTGCGTGATAGTGGGGTTAATTACATAGCGGTCAATTACATCAACGTATCTGTGCAGGATGCCTAATATATTTATTGCTTGCGCAGGTGTCTTGATATGCTTAGTGTTCTGAATAATATGCTTTTAGGAGGTATGACTGTGGAAAGTTATCGTCTTGTAGTAGCAAAGAATGTCTTAATAACTCTCCAAACATTATCACTATTAAAATACCTTTTTGTTTTCAGGAGGAACACTCAACGAATTCATATGTAGTTAGAACAAGTTACTATATTGCTCTTCAGCTTTGAAAGGGTTGTGCAATTTCACTGGGTTTCGTGTTATGTTGACAGTGTGGAAACTTGACAACAGCAGTTCTAGACTTCTTGGTGTGCCTGTACCCAGGAAAAGCCATTAGCCGCCCCAAGGGTCCCGGGTTCCGCGCAAGTGTCACTCCGCGCAAGTGTCAGTCCGCGCAAGTGTTCCAACCCCCATTTGGTTCATGCACGATGGAGCTGCTGCACATTTCAGTCGACGTGTTCGTACGCTTCTCAACAACAGATTCGGTGACCGATGGATTGGTAGAGGCGGACCATTCCATGGCCTCCACGCTCTCCTGACCTCAACCCTCTTGACTTTAATTTATTGGGGCATTTGAAAGCTCTTGTAAACCGAAGAGAACAGGCTTTTACCCAACACTGTTCTGTACGGCAACAGCGATTCCCCGCACGACTATCGAAGACCTTGATGACACTTTCGTGCTGTAAGACCTCTGGCACAATCCATCTTGACCCAGTTCCGTTGTTTATGTTTCGACAATGTAGTGACACCGTTACGTTAGACCGCTCGCTCACATGTGACTGTTTCTCTCGATTATGCGCGCGCCGGTGACGTGGGTCGGGCGAGTCCATTTGCTCGGAGATAAGGTAGGTATGTCAAGAACGTGGCCACAGTGGAGTGGCCAAGCGCGTTGAGGCGCGAGGCCGTTCCCCGTCGGGGGTTCGAATCATCCTTCCCTTGTCTTTAGTACCAGGTAGTTTATAAGTAGTTTGTAAGTTTAGGGAAGTTTCGATAACATACCTTTACCGAGGAGTCTAGCAGTGCCAGCCACGGTGGCCGAGGGCGCCGCGGTGGAGTAGCCGAGCGGTCTAAGGCGTCTCGCTGCGGAGCGCGCGGTTGCTCGCCGTGGAGGTTCGAGTCCTCCCTGGGGCATGGGTGTGTGTGTGTGTGTGTGTGTGTGTCTGTGGTGTCCTTAGGTTAGTTTGCCGGGCGCCGTGGCTCAGCGCGCCCGGTCAGAGGACTGAACGTCCTCTGTAATAAAAAAAGCTGAGCCAAAATCACATCGAACAAGAACGAACAATCACGAACAGCGTCCGCAACGAACAGAACTACCAATAGAGCAAAAAAATAAAAAAAAAAAAAAAAATAAAATAAAAAAAATTAAAAAAAATAGGGGGAGTGAGGCGCTCCAGTCACGGTCTGCACGGCCACTACGGTCGGAGGTTCGAATCCCCCCTCGGGCATGGATATTTGTGCCGCATTTAGGATTAGCTAGTTCATAAGTAGTTTGTAAGTTTAGGGACTGATGACCCCGTAGTTAAGTCCCATAAGCTTAACAAACATTTGAAGTTTTTTTTTTTCCAAATCTACATTCAGACTCCGCAAGCCACCCGATGGGTGTGTGTGTGGCGGAGGGTACCTTGAGTACTACAATCGGTTCTCCCTCCTATTCCAGTCACGTATTCTTCGCGGAAAGAAATATTTTCGGTATGCCTCTGTGTGGGCTCCAATCTCTCTGATTTGATCTTCATGATCTCTTCGCGAGATATGCGTAGGAGGGAGCAATATACTGCTAGACTTCAAATGTTTGTATAGTTTACGGGACTCAACTACGGGGTCATCGGTCCCTAAACTTACAAACTACTTATGAACTAGCTAATCCTAAAGACGGCACAAATATCCATGCCCGAGGGGGGATTCGAACCTCCAACCGTAGTGGCCGTGCAGACCGTGACTGGAGCGCCTCACTCCCCTCGGCCACCGCGGCTGGCACTGCTAGACTCCTCGGTAAAGATATGTTATCGAAACTTCGACAAAAACCCGTACCGAGCGACAGACCGTCTCTCCTGCAGAGTCATCCACTGTAGTTTACCGATCATTTACGTAACGCTTTCACGATTACCATATGATCCTGTAAAGAAGAGCGCTATTCTCCGTTGGATCTTTTCTACTTCTTCTATCAACCCCACCTGGTACGGATCCCACACAGGTGAGCAGTATTCAAGCTGTGGGCGAACAAGTGTACTGTAACCTACTTCCTTTGTTTTCGGACTACATTTCCTTAGGATTCTTCCAATGAATCTAAGTCTGGCATCTGCTTTACCGACAATTGATTTTATATGGTCGTTCCATTTTAAATCACTCCTAAGGCCTACTCCCAGATACATTATGGAATTAACTTCTTCCAGTTGCTGACCCGCTATAGTGTAGCTAAATGATACAGGATCTTTCTTTCTATGTATTCGCAGCACATTACACTTGTCTACATTGAGATTCAATTGCCATTCTCTGCACCATGCGTCAATTCGAAGCAAATCCTATTGCATCTCAATCCAATTTTCCATTTTTATAACCTCTCTATATACTACAGCGTCATCTGCAAAAAGCCTCAGTGAACTTCCGATGTTATCCACGAGGTCATTTATATATACATTGTGAATAGCAACGGTTCCACGACACTCCCCTGTGGCACAACTGACATCACTCTTACTTCGGAAGACTTCTCTCCATTGAGAATGACATACTACGTTCTATTATCTAGGAACTCATCAAGCCAATCACACAATTGGTCTGATAGTCCATATGCTCTTACTTTGTTCATTAAAGGTCTGACGCCTTGCGGAAGTCAAGCAACAACGCGTACTATCAGCGAAAATAGTAGATTCCATTGCATAGTGTCACCACAGCAGTGTTGCCACTATTTAAGTTCGAACCCTCGTATATTTCGATGATACTAGAGGGCGCTTAGTATTTCCATTGCACCTATTTGTTTGTCATGAAGCAACGTTATTTCCAGTCGGAATTGTTAATCGATATATTTCCAAATGTGGCGACCACAGACACCTTCTCTTCATCCCCGCACCCCAACCCTCTCCACCCAAAAAAAAAAAAAAAAAAAAAAAAAAAAAAAAAAAAAAAAAAAAAAAAAAAAAAATACGTGATAAACGGTGCAGGACTGAGATTTGCGCCGTTTTAAAACGGTTGTTATTTTTCCTTCTTTTTCGAAAATATTACTCTCACACATGAAAGGTAATTGGAAATACTTAAAGGCAATTTTTTTTTTCACTGCACAATACATGTATCTGGCGACTTTATTTTTAAAATTGTTGGATGGAGCAGGCTGACAATGACGTAACAACGCTCGACCATTTCCAAATAAGCCTTACCTTAAAGTTAGGTGTACGAAAACAAGTGTAATGTAGAAATAGTATTTTTTAATGTTGATTAAACTTTTGTGTAAACATAGAAATATTTACACTGATTTTACATGAGTGTGTCTTGTTTATGTGTTATATGGTGTCATTGTATAAGTTAAACATTTACATCTCCTGTAGGAGAGACATTGCACCAAAGCTGCTTTTATTTTAAATGCTGACTAGTTTCGGGCTTTGCCCATTTTATTAAGCCACATTTATATATAGTTTTATTTAGATACTGCTTAGGTATCCAAATGAAACTATATATAAATGTGGCTTAAGAAAATAGGCAAAGCCCGAAACTGGTCAGCATTTAAAATAAAAGCAGCTTTGGTGCAATATATAAAAATGTCTTTCCCACAACATTTAACAGCTGCAAAATGCGACGTATCAAAAACTTTTGATTTACGTCTCTTGTTTTGTTTTATATTCCAGTCACTTTTTAAATTACTATTAGTGTTCCAGAAATTTTTTCACTATTTTTAAAATGACATTAATGCATTAACAAGTTCTTTAACGGATTTAGTTTCACTTTTTTCTGTCTAATGCGGTAATTTTTTCTTGAATGTGATGTTCTTTATTAAAATTTTTTGCATCATTTAAATATTAATAGCGGAACAAAAAACACAAGTAAGTAAATAATTGTAAAATAAATGTGTAATAAATTACTTTGTCACCTGTTTGGGTGACGTTCGTGAATTTGGTGTGACATGTCCCCACATATATTGTTTTGCAGTCAGATGAATGGACAAGGTGAGAATCACAGTGAATGGAAACATCTGAAATAAAAATACATTAGGCACAGGTATATGCAAGATGGCATATAAAGGAAAAACATGAGCAAATCACACTAAGAAAAAGTTCATCTTAGCCAGAAAGTCTTAGGGCGAGTAATCACCAGTAGTAGTCAATAAATAGTGAAATACCATGGACAATGACATCAATTTGCAAAGCTAAAATATGAGGCAATAAAAAAATTATCGGGGAAATCTCGAGCGTTCTATTACATTTTCAAATTATTATAGGTCTTCATCTATGGGACAAAACATGGGCAATCATAGACAACAAAAACACACATAAGATAAAAATTCATAAAGCAAAGGATATACTGTTGTGTCGCACAAGTCTAAAGTGCGCGCCACCTACTTTCGCCGCGCGCCGCTATGCACGCACGGCGCGGCGTTCTTACGACGTCAGCCACGAGCGCCCTCAGCTACAACTCTGGTCGTGGCCACCACTGAACGACATCGTTCACTTGGGACTGAGATAGGAACCAGTTAACACTTCGGAATCAGATAGGCACCAGTGAAGACTTGGCTATCGGATAGGCACTAGGCAGGCCTCTAGCTCAACTATGTATCAGCATTCTGCAGTACTGAGCTATGTAAAAGTTAAGTATTATTAAGTCTCTAAAAATATATATCTCGTTCTAATTTACTCTAGTGTTTCTAGTTTCTGCTGTCCCACTGGCTGGTCAGCTCCTACCTGCACAAGCGTGCATCCTTTATTCCTGTGTCAGTCTTCCTACTCGGCCACCGACACCTACGACGGAAACGAGACACAAAAGCGGCGACGAGGCTGGGACACAAAATATACAAACTCATAATATGGAACATGTGAGCCATAAAGTACTGTCTCGTGTTAATAGTTGCTACAAATGGAATGGATAAGGCAGCATGTCGTTGTTGTTGTCGTCTTCAGTCCGCAGACTGGTTTGATGCAGCTCTCCAC
This sequence comes from Locusta migratoria, assembly GCA_026315105.1. Taxonomy (NCBI): domain Eukaryota; kingdom Metazoa; phylum Arthropoda; class Insecta; order Orthoptera; family Acrididae; genus Locusta; species Locusta migratoria. The sequence goes on along the minus strand of CM048750.1, from coordinate 122,876,903 downwards.
CCTACCCTGTCCTGTGCAAGACGTTCAAATGTTTGTAAAGGTTAAGCGACTTAACTACGAGGTCATCAGTCCCTAAACTTACAAACTACTTACGAACAACCTTATACTAAAAGCGACACAACCATCCATGCCCGAGGGGAGATTCGAACCCAAGACGGCGGATGACCGCGCGCACCGCAACACGGCGCTCCAGTACGCGCGGCTAATCCGCCGCGGCCCTGTGCAAGACTCTTCATCTGAGAATAAGTCCGGCAAACCACAGCCTTTTTAACCAGTTTAGTTCCTCGGTCTGCCTCTACGATTTTTACCCCACACACTTCATCTAATGCTAAGTTGTCAATTCCTTGATGTCTCAGAATGTGTCCAACCAATCTATCCCTCCTCTTAGTGAGGATATGCCAGAAACTTCTTTTCTCCCAAATTCGGTTAAGGACCTCCTCATTAGTTACGTGATCTACCGATCTAATCTTCAGCATTCGTCTTGTAGCACCACATTTCAAAAGCTTCTATCATCTTTTTATCTGAACTCCTTATCGTCCACGTTTCACTCCCACACAATGCTACACTGCAGACAAATGCTTTCAGAAAGGGCTTCCTAACATTTAAATTAATATTGGATGTTAACAAGTTTCGCTTCTTCCCATATCCATTCTGCATTTTATATCTTCTTTACTTCGACCATCAGAAAACTCATCTACAACTTTTATCGTCTCATTACCTAATATAATTCGTTCAGCATCACCTGATTTTCTGACATTACATTCCATTACCCTCATTTTAGTCTTGTTAATGTTCATCTTATATCTTCATTTCAAGACACTGTCCATTCCATTCAGTTGCTCCTCCAGATCTTTTGCAGTCTCTGACAAAATTACTATGTCATCGGCAAACCGCAAAGTTTTTATTTCTTCTCCCTGAACTTTAATTCCCTCTCCAAATTACCCCTTGAATTCCTTCACTGCTTGCTCAATGTACAGATTAGACAACACTGGGCTACAACCCTGTCTTACTCCCTTCCTAACCTCTGCGGCCCTTTCTTGCCCTTCGACTCTAATAACTGCTGTCTGGTTTTTGTATAGGTTGAATATAACTCCGCGCTCCCTATATTTTACCCCTGATACCTTCAGAGTTTGAAAGCATGTAAGCACCAGTAAAGTAAACGGAATGAGAGCGCGATTGGGAGAAAACAGAAAGTTGTGCGTTTGTATGTGAGGAGAGAGAGAGAGAGAGAGAGAGAGAGAGAGAGAGAGAGAGAGAGAGAGAGAGTGTAAGAGAGTACACACTTATTTCATAAAACACTCTATATATGAAACACATAATCGAAGACATCAAGAGACTTATAAACCGACTATAATTATTCGTTAATCATTCGGGTGCTACTGCTTGATTCTCATCATTTGTACGTGTATAAAATTTATCGCCCCCGGGTGGGCTCGAACCACCAACCTTTCGGTTAACAGCCGAACGCGCTAGCCGATTGCGCCACGGAGGCGAACCGCTGGAGTTGTGCGAAATTGATGATGTAGTTGAGAGTATCCGCACCACACATCTCCCGCTAGTCAAAACAGATATATTTTATTTTAGAGTTGAGGGTTGTTGTTTAAGTTCACGGGAGTCGGCACTATCAGTCTTAGCACGTGGTGTGTGAGCACGGAGGAAATGATGCGCTACGCGGCACGAGGGTCTATTGCCTCACTGACGCATTTCTTCCGCTGAGCACGTGGTCGCCAGCAACACGTGCGGCACTGGGCTATGTATCGGCCGAGACTCTTCAACTAGCTTTGCGTTCTTTTCCTTATTTGTATAGTTTGCGGTTTTCAGACCAAAGACTGCTTTGATGCAGCTCTCCACGTTACCCTATTCTCTTAATATCAGAATAAGAACGGCAACCTACATCATTGGAGCTTGCTTACTGTATTCATCTCTCGGTCGCCCTCTACGATTTGTACCCCACACACTTCCCTCCAATGCTAAATTGACGATTCCGTGATGTCACAGACATGACTCACCAATCAATCCATTCTCTTAGTATAGATATACGAGAAATATCTTTTCATAAAACTTTTATCCATTATGTGTTGGAACCTGCGACTGTATCTCGAAATAGGTCTCAGAAATTATATCAGATGTCATAATAAATAATACATTATGCCACCCAAATCAGCATAAATTAGCCTTCTTTATATCAGAAAAAAATTCAACCCGATACCACTGCTAAAAACAAATAAATAAACATTCCAAAAACCATAGCATTGAACAATGATTATGACCCAACCATTGTAGATAAATTGGATAATAAAATTAAATCCAATCACACAGCAACAACAAACCAATCCTCAGAAGCAGAAGAAACCAAATTTATCTGTATGCCATTTCTCGGCAACATCTCATACAAACTTGCTAAGCTGTTTAAACCAGACAAAGTCAAAGTAAGCTTTCACACTAAAAACCAAATAAAAGACAATGTAGTCCATAACACTAAAAGAACCATCACACCCTTTCACAAATCCGGTATATATAAATTAACATGCGATAGCTGCTCCTGCTACTACATAGGGCAAACAGGAAGAAGTTTTAATATCCGATACAAAGAACATACTGACACACTCCGTTTAAACAACTTACAGAATTCCTCATTTGCTACCCACCTTGCAGAAAACAAACATTCCATTACAGGCATAAATACCAACCTCCATATACTGCACTCTGTAGACAAGGGACTAAAAATGGACCTCCTTGAACAATTAGAGATTTTCATCCATAAACATAAATCACCACACACAATTCTAAATGAACAGACATAATTAGCAAACACCTCATTCTTCCAGAATTTTGAAGACTCTTTAAAATTGAAGAATTAGACAATTATTCACAAATCCTCCCCCCTTCCACACATACACACACAGTAAATATTTCTCCTTGCACTTACACTCTCTTTTCGTCTTCTTCCACTTCACCCCACTCTACTCGCCCCTCTCACCACCACCCACACTACTCCCTATTAAAGCTCAAAATTATTTTTGTAATTTTCGAATCAACGACCAACATACAAAATTCAAATGTGTTAGATCCACCTAACAACACATGTGACGCATGTAAACAGATGTTAAAGTAATCATAGAATCAATACTCCTATATTAACGTAAATATCATTCTGAAATCATATTATACACATATATTAACTTTGTATTACAACTTTTGTTCTTATTTACTCTAAATTGGCATCATATTTATATCCTATAATAAGCTTTTGTCAGTCTTTGGTTTCACATGACAGCCCTTAGCCTGTCATAAACATACTGTTCGGTTTTGTTTGCAAGTTGAAAGACGTGGTAGTGGCTGTGCAGTTGTAATGTGTGTGTGAAGTGTTGTTTAATTTTACCACTTGAAAGTCGTGGGAGTTGCTGTGGTGTGCTGATGGAAGGGCAGTGTTGTGAAATGCTATCCAAAAGCGGAACACACATGGACCAACTAAATATGAAACTCATAACTGTAAGTAACATCTTGAAGACGAACATTTATTGTAATTATTCAGTGTAACGTACCACAATTAGTGTTTACTTTTTCTTGTTTTCTGCCCTGCGGCAGATACAAATGTAATTTGTATATATATATAGGGTGTCCCAGCTATCTTGTCCACCCAAAATATCTCTGGAACAATAACAGCTATTGGAAAACGACTTTCACCGGTATCAATGTACGGCTGGGGCCCATGTTGTACATATTTGGAAACATTCTAAAACGAAAGCAAATGTGTTTTTTAACACAAACTTATGTTTTTTAAATGGACACCCTATATGTTTTCTTCAGCAATCCACAGCATGACAAATCACAAACAATAGCGTTGATTGCATCGCAATATTCCAGTTACATCCCGAGATATTGCGACGCGAAGTTGACGCTTGAAAAACCCGAAATGCGCTGCTAGCGCACGTCCTGAGGCTCAGGCGAGAACCCCATGCTGCCAGTAATCGCGATGTGATTGACATGCGTAATCGCATTTCCATACTTATCAAGAGGTCCGAAACGAATAATACGGTCTGCTGCCATCAACTCTCATAAGCACATAATGGTTTCCCTCTTGCACGTTTTATGTATCTACGTACATAATATGAACCAGTACCGATCGGTATACACCAGTGAGGTTATCTTATTTATCCTGCACACCCAAAATAAGGTTTATCGAATACGTTAAATGACCCATTGTGCGTTTCGCGCACTCGTTCATCCACAGCCTAGCTCTACCTAGACACGTGTCCAACGTAGTTCCCACTACAGCCACAGTTACCACTGCGCCTTGTTTGTGATTTGCGACTCATGCAAACTCCTGTACTTCACCACCCTCCGAGCATCCCATTTGTTGTTGCTTTGGCGTGCAGTACACCGCTTGTCAGTGTAGTCGTGCATCAGAGTAATCTAGTGACGGCACGGAGGCAGTACACATTGTGAATAAACGTTGTGTTGTGGAACTTATACAGTATTATGTACACACATGAATATATGGTAGAAATGCTGCTGATCTATGGAGAATGTACGTTGACGGTAATACGTTATTAGATTGCTTGTTTGTTTATAGTACTGTTAGAGAACATTATGATTATTACGTTAATGTGTCTGTTTTCTACCCTACTCTGCATACCTGCACTGTACCCTGTTGCAAGCGGGCGAAATTTTGTTCAGGCAGAACGACTGTACAGAAGACGATTCCCTGACAAGCCATCGCCTTCGCGCCGGATGTTTGGTCGTCTCCCATCTCGTCAACGTGAAACAGGAAGCTTAAATCCAAGACCTAGACATCGTCCTAGAACACGCACAGATGAACGTGCTGAAATTGCTGTGCTCGCTATCGTAGGTGTGAATCCTCACATCAGCACACGTCAAATTGAACGTGAAGTCGGTGTGTCGAAATCAAGTGCACAGCGTATTCTTCAACGCCATAAATTTCATCCTTACCATGTTCATTTACACCAGGATCTTCATGGAAATGACTTCAGCAACAGGGTAACATTTTGTCGGTGGGCTCAGCAAAAACTTCTGACTAATCCAATTTTTTTCGCAGATGTTCTCTTTACCGACGAGGCATCATTCTCCAACAAAGGAATTGTCAATATGAGTAATATGCATTATTGGTCCGCAGACAATCCAAAATGGCTCCGTCAGATAGAGCATCAACGTCCGCGGAAAGTGAATGTTTGGTGTGGGATTATTGGAAATACCATTATCGGACCTTTCTTTGTAAATGGCGTCCATAATGGTAGACATTACTCCAGATTTATACGACACCATCTTCCTGTTCTCTGAACAGGAGAATGGTCATGTGGTATCAACATGACGGATGCCCTGCACATAACGACTTAAGAGCACGACGACTTCTGCACCGTAAGTTCCCTGGTGGGTGGATTGGACGTGGTGGCCCAGTTAGGTGGCCTGCCCGATCTCCGGACATTACACCGCTGGATTTTTTTCTTTGGGGAGCAGTGAAGGATGCTGTTTACTAACATGAAACAACAACACCAGAGGACATGAAGCAACGCATTATTGATGCTTGTACAGCCATCAAAGAGGAAACAGTAGCACGAAGTAGGGCATCCTTCATCCGCAGAGTGACCCTATGTATGCCAGCCAATGGTTATCACTTTGAGTATGATATGTGAACGCTACTTTAGTATGTAGTGCTGGTATCACAGTGCAAGTTTCTACAAAGGGCCATTTTACCCAGTGATGTTCAGAAACATTTGTTTGAAACAATTTGTCATGTCACGCATCAAATAAACATAACATTTATAATTATGTGACAATAAAACTATTTGGTTAAACATGTTTACATTCATCTTCTGTGTCTTACCTGAACTTCCCAAATCAAAACATTTTTACGTAAACAACGGTAAAACCTTTAGTCCACTTGCTTGTTTCAATAAAACCATCAACATGAATTTTACTATTATGAGTGAATGATTCACTGTCACTTGCGCTAGATCTACAGTAAAGTAAAGTTTTAACGTTGAACGGTATTACCTTTTTAGTAACGGATTGACGATAAGCGAAGTTAACTTTGTGACTAACGTTGCGGTACACAGATATGTTACAGAACCGCATCACCCCTAGCGTATGGGATAAATACTTGCTGGAATGTACGACTTTAATGCAGGCTGGCAGTAAACCGTATTATTCGTTTCGGACCTCTTGATAAGTATGGAAGTGCGATTACGCATGTCAATCGCATCGCGATTACGGGCAGCATGGGGTTCACGCCTGAGCCTCAGGACTTGCGCTAGCAGCGAATTTCGGGTTTTTCAAGCGTCAACTTCGCGTCGCAATATCTCGGGATGTAATTGGAATATTTCGATGCAATCAACGCCATTGTATATGTGATTTGTCATGCTATGGATTGCTGAAGAAAAAATATAGGGTGTCCATTAAAAAAAAAAAAAAAAAAAAAAAAAAAAAAAACATAAGTTTGTGTTAAAAACACATTTGCTTTCGTTTTAGAATGTTTCCAAATATGTACATTCATGGACCCGGCCGTACATTGATACCGGTGAAAGTCGTTTTCCAATAGTTGTTATTGTTCCAGAGATATTTTGGGTCGACAAGATAGCTGGGACACCATATATATATATACCATCTGATGATGAGCTGCTTGAAACCGGTCATGGTTTGATAAATCGTCATTGAGCAGAAAAAAGGCGACTGGTTGCAATAATTTCTGAAACCTATATCTTTTCATTCCAATTCTGCTCAGCATCTCCTCGTTAGTTATATGATGCGCGAATCTGATTTTCAGCTTTCGTCTGTAGCACCACATTTCAAATGCATCGTCACTTTGTCTGAACTACTTATCGTCCACGTTTCACTCCGGTACAATACTCCACTCCAGACAAATGCTTGCAGAAAGGACTTCCTAACATTTAATTTTGGATGTCAACATATTTCGCTTCTTCTGAAATACTTTTCATCCTGAATTTCATATATTCTTTACTTCGGCCTAGTTATTTTGCAACTCAAATAGAAAAAAAGTTCAAATGTTTGTAAATCTATGGAACTTAATTACTGTGGTTATCAGTCCCTAGGCTTACAAACTACTTAAACTACCCTAAGGGCCTCAAAAAACAGAAGTCATTGACTATTTTTTTTTGTCTCGTTGCCCAATCTAATACCTTCAGCCTCCCCTAATTTTCTTAGAATACATTCCATTACCCTTCTTTTGCTTTTGTTAATATTCATCTTACACACTCCAAAATGACTCTTCCGCGTACTCTGCTATCTCTGGCAGAATTACAGTGTCATCGGCAAACTATAAGGGTTTTATTTCTCTCCCTGAACACTAATTCCATCTCCAAATTTCTCCTGGCAGTCCTTCACAGCTTTCTCGGTGTATTACAGATTGAATAATTTTGGGTAAAGTCTACAAACCTGTCTTACTTCCTAACCAACCACTGCGTCCCTTTCATGCCCTTTGAAAAAGTAGAACGTAACTTTTTGTTCCCGACATTTTACCCCTGCTACCTTCACAATTTGTAATATGTTTACCAGTCAACTTTGTCCAAGGCTTTCTCCAAATCTATAAAATGTAAAACAGTAGGTTTCTGCTTTCATTATCTTTTAATAAACACCGTAATGTGGGTATTGTCTAGCTTGTTCCCACATGTCTCCTAAATCCAAAGTGGTCTTCCCCGACGGCGGCTTCTACCGGTTTTTTCATTTGTCTGTAAATCATATTTGTTACCATTTTGCAACCATGACTCATTAAACTGCTAATTTTGATATTTTAATAGTCGTCTGCACTTACTTGCTTTGAAATTGGAATTATTACACTCCTGGCCATTAAAATTGCTACACCACGTAGATTACGTGCTAAGAAAAGGTAAAGGTACCTTTTTTTTTTTTTTTTTTTTAGCTCGTAATCTACGTGGTGTAGCAATTTTGTGATATGTAAATGATCAGCTTTTCACAGCATTCACACAAGGTTGGCGCCGGTGGCGACACCTACAACAACGTGCTGACATGAGGAAAGTATCCAATTGATTTCTCATACACAAATAGCAGCTGACCGGCATTGCATGGTGAAACGTTGTTGTGACGGCTCGTGTAAGGAGGAGAAATGCGTACCATCACGTTCCCGACTTTGATAAATGTCGCATTGTAGCCTAATGCGATTGCGGTTTATCATATCGCGACATTGCTGCTCGCGTTGGTCGCGATCCAATGACTGTTAGCAGAATATGGAATCGGTGGGCTAGAAAAATACACTCCTGGAAAATGAAACAAAAGAACGCCATGAATTCGTCAATCCAGCGGAGCGATATTTTATTGACACGATCACGAAGTCAGAACCATACGCACGTCAGTACAGTCACCAGAGCGTGCACAATGCTTTTCCAACAGGATATGTTTCCCGTATCACACAACGTGCTTTCAAGGTGTACGTCAAGTACCCTGGCCAGCACGATCCCCAGATCTCTCCCCCATTGAGCATGTTTGGGACTGCATGAAACGTCATGTTGGGCAGTCTGCATGAGATGCACAAAATCTGGTCCAACTGAGGAACCGGGGTGGAAATTGCATGGGAGGCCATTCCATATAACAGTGGGAATCTCTCTCTACGCCGTCCGCGGTGGCCGAGGAGACTGAGGCGCTCCAGTCACGGTCTGCACGGCCACTACGGTCGGGGGTTCGAATCCCCCCTCGGGCATGGATATTTGTGCCGTCCTTAGGATTAGCTAATTCATAAGTAGTTTGTAAGCTTAGGGACTGATGACCCCGTAGTTAAGTCCCATAAGCTTAACAAACATTTCAGCATTTGAATCTCAACGATCGTTTCCATGCAAGAATTACAGCTTGCATTACTGCAAAAGTAGGATATACACGGTACTAACGCCAACATTGCGGACGCTCTGGTGACTGTACTGACGTGCGTACGGCTGAGCCAGTGTGATCGTGTGTTGTAGACAGCCTCAAGAATATCTCAATAAAAGTTATCTCTGCTGAGTCGACGAATTCATGGGGTTCCTTTTTAATTTACTAGGAGTGTATCTTTGCTGACATTAATAATCTTTACGCAAATCTGAAGTTCTAATTTTGTAAAATAGATAAATAAATAAGTAAAATAATTTAAAAAAATAAAAGGAAAAGAAAAGAAAAATAGTTATCCAAGATTACATGCACAAACCGTACTGCATTAGATGAAACATTCTTACAAACTAATTTTTGTGCAATGTTTTTGACCAGTACTTTACGTATTTGACACCATAATGCAAGCATAAAATCCCCGTAAGTCTGTGTACTACCGACTTTGGCGCAAAAACGTCAGGTGTGGCTATTGGAAACACTTGTCTCGTTCACAATGTACTTTGTAGGTATGACCCGCCGTGGTACAAAAAACAGGTAAATCACTATGGCAAAAGCAAAGAAAAAATTTAAACGGACACAGAAGCTTATAAAAAAATTCCACACTGAAACCCTGTCACGTAATTTGGTAGAGAATCCTAAAAAATTCCGGTCGTATGTAAAGTATACTAACGGTAAAACACAATCAATACCTTCACTACGCGATAGTAACGGTGATGCTACTGATGACTATTCTGCTAAAAAGCAGAAATGCTTAACACAACCTTCCGAAATTCCTTCACGAAAGAAGACGAAGTAAATACTCCAGAATTCGTATCAAGAACAGCCGCCAGCATGCGTAATTTAGAAATTGATACCCATGGTTTATTAAAGCAATTTAAATCACATAAAAAAGTAAGTCCCCCGGTCCAGATTGTCTACCAGTTAGTTTCCTTTCAGAGTATGCTGATGCAGTAGCCCCATACCTAGTTAAGATATACAACCGCTCGCGGAGCGAACGTTCAATACCGAAAGACTGGAAAGTTTCACAGGTTAAACCAATATTCAAAAAAGGCAATAACAGTGATCCGAAAAATTACAGGCCTATAACATTGACGTCGGTTTGCAGCAGAATTTTAGAACATATACTTTCCTCAAATATTATGAACTACCTCGAAGGGAACGACCTATTGACCCATAGTAAACACGGATTCTTGTGAAACAGAGCTCTTAACTCACATAATGTGATGAATGCTATAGACGAGGGATGTCAAATAGATTCCGTATATCTTGATTTACAGAATGCTTTCGACACTGTAACTCACAAGCGCCTTCCAATCAAATTGCGTGCTTGTGGAATATTGCCACAATTGTGCGATTGGATTCGTGATTTCCTGTCAGAAAGGACACAATACGTTGTAATTGACGGGAAGTCATAGAACTGAAGTGACATCTGGCGTTACCCAGGGAAGTGTTATACGGCCCCTCCTGTTCCATATTTTTATAAACGATTTAGGAGACAATTTGAGTAGATTTCTTAGGTTGTTGGCGGATGACGCTGTCACTAATCAGTTAATAAAATCACCAGAAGATCAAAAGCAACTACAAAATGATTTAGATAAGATATCTGCATGGTGCAAAAAATGGCAATTTACCCTTAATAATGAGAAGTGTGAAGTCATCCATATGACCACAAATGAAGCCCGTTGAAATTCATTGACACGATAAATCAGTCAAAACTAAAGGCCGTAAATTCAACTAAATACCTAGGAGTAACAATTACAAAGAAATTGGAAAGAAAACATAGAAAATATTGTAGGGAAAGTGAACCAAAGACTACGTTTCGTTAGCAGAACACTTAGAAGATGCAACAGTTGTACTAAAGAAACTGCCTACACCACACCTGTGCGTTCAATTTTGGAGTAACGTTGCGCATTGTGGGATCACCACCAAGTGGAATTGACAGACGATTTGGAGAAAGTTCAGAGAAGGGCGGCTCGTTTTGTTTTTATCGCGATATGGAGGAGAGAGTGTCACGGGAATGAGGCACGAGTTGGGGTAGAAATCATTAAAAGAAAGGCGTTGTTCGCTGCGACGAGATCTAAAATGTTCAAATGTTTGTATAATTTATGGGACTTAACTACGCGGTCTTCAGTCCCTAAACTTACAAACTACTTATGAACTACTTACTAACTAGGACGGCACAAATATCCATGCCCGAGGGGGGATTCGAACCCCCGACCGTAGTGGCCGTGCAGACCGTGACTGGAGCGCCTCAGTCTCCTCGGCCACCGCGGCCGGCCGACGAGATCTATTCGCGAAATTTCTTCCACCGACTTTCTCTTCCGAATGCGAACATATTTTGTTAGCACCCACCTACATAGAACGACTTGATTATCAAAATAAAATAACAGAAATCAAATCGAAAACGGATAGATTTTGGTGTTGCTTTTCTCACCGAGCTGTTAGAGAATAGAACAGCTGAGAAACATCATAAACACGTGACATAAAAGTTTTAATGGTGTTGTACCGCGTCATGATGTAAGAAGGTTATTACTTTAATAACCGACGTTTCGGTATACCCAGATGAAGGCCATTGTAACGTTGGCCGAAACGTCGATTATTAAAGTAATAACCTTACATCATGACGCAGTACAACACCCATAAAATTTTCATGTCTCTGACTCTAGCCGCAGAAGCCTACGTAATTATATCATAAACACGGTTCGACGAACCCTCTGCCAGGCACTTCGATGTGACTTGCATAGTATTTATGTAGATGTAGATGAATATTTATATCTACAGGAGATGAGCTCATGGTAACACAACAAATCAACCAGTAGGCCTAAGTTCAAATGTTTGTATAGTCTATGGGATTTAACTACGGGGTCATCAGTTCCTAAACTTACAAACTACTTATGAACTACTTACGAACTAGGACGGCACAAATATCCATGCCCGAGGGAGGATTCGAACCCCCGACGGTAGTGGCCGTGAAGACCGTGACTGGAGCGCCTTAGTCCCCTCGGCCACCGCGGCCGGCTAGGCCTAAGTAAATACGTTAAGTTGCAAGTTAGTGCCAGTACTAGATTCCTTGCCGACGTTACGGCACGTAACGTGTAACGGGGCGGCGTCTTACCATCCGTGTACTTCCTACGTCTAATCTGAACGACATTCTGTCCCTACTCTTAGTCAACAACACTGGAAATTTTTCCACGCCGATAGTGGGCCCTCTGGAGGGTTGTTAAAATGGATGTTAGGCACTTAGAGATACGAGTATTTGTTGGGGCGTTAAGGAAAGACGCAGCACCTGCTATCTGGCTGGAGGTGCCGAAATTATTGGAGCTGTCGCGTCGGGGTCTGATAGCGGTGCCGCAGCGCGTCAGGCGTTACGCAAACGGCTGCTGGAACTGGACGCTATCGGTTCGAGCGAGACTGGAATGCAGGTAAAGCAAACCACTGGCGTCAGAACTTGCCGCCCATGTCTGCCTGCGGCGTACCACCGCCCCACTTACTAACAAACACCGGAGATAGACGATAAATCAATGTACATATAAAACAATGGAACGAGGGGCGAGGTGTGCGTATATTTCACTTGGTAGCCAAAATTATTCACTGCAGACCAATGGCGGTTATGCATGAGAGTAGCCTTTAGGTTCGTGGTGTTTTGGTCGCGGTGTGTGGCGGCGGGTAAGTGTAGCGAACAAAAATCCGTAAAACATGGAGCAATACGACGATCAGCAGATTCTCAAAGATAAAAAGATTCAAAGAAAAAACACTGGGAAACACAGACATACATTAACTGAGCATTAACTACACTGGCAATACACCAATGATCTCAATATAAACACTGGAAAGACAACTTTAGTGATTAGGATCAAAATACTGACAATGGAATAGACAAATACAGGGTGTTACAAAAAGGTACGGCCAAACTTTCAGGAAACATTCCTCACACATAAAGATATTATGTGGACATGTGTCCGGAAACGCTTAATTTCCATGTTAGAGCTCATTTTATTACTTCTCTTCAAATCACGTTAATCATGGAATGGAAACACACAGCAACAGAACGTACCAGCGTGACTTCAAACACTTTGTTACAGGAAATGTTCAAAATGTCCTCCGTTAGCGAGGATACATGCATCCACCCTCCGTCGCATGGAATCCCTGATGCGCTGATGCAGTCCTGGAGAATGGCGTATTGTATCACAGCCGTCCACAATACGAGCACGGAAAGTATCTACATTTGGTACCGGGGTTGCGTAGACAAGAGCTTTCAAATGCCCCCATAAATGAAAGTCAATAGGGTTGAGGTCAGGAGAGCGTGGAGGCCATGGAATTGGTCCGCCTCTACCAATCCATCAGTCACCGAATCTGTTGTTGAGAAGCGTACGAACACGTAGACTGAAATGTGCAGGAGCTCCATCGTGCATGAACCATATGTTGTGTCGTATTTGTAAAGGCACATGTTCTAGCAGCACAGGTAGAGTAGCCCGTATGAAATCACGATAACGTGCTCCAGTGAGCGTAGGTAGAAGAACATGAGGCCCAATCGAGACATCACCAACAATTCCTGCCTAAAGTTCACAGAAAATCTGTGTTGATGACGTGATTGCACAATTGCGTGCGGATTCTTGTCAGCCCACACGTGTTGATTGTTAAAATTTACAATTTGATCACGTTGGAATGAAGCCTCATCCGCAATAAAATGAGCTCTAACATGGAAATTAAGCGTTTCCGGGCGCATGTTCACGTAACATATTTTCTTTCTTTGTGTTTGAGGAATGTTTCCTGAAAGTCTGGCTGTACCTTTTTGTAACACCTTATATACGTCGAGCGTCACGGTTTCATAATACATAGTACCATCTTTGAGCACACTACAATACACAGACTGTAGACATACGTTAATGTATGTGACGGAAAGTTCGTAAGTCATAGGTTACTTTGGTTTAGCGGACAACATCGCGTAACTAACACATTAATACCATTCAGTTAGGTATTTGTATTCTTTATTTTAACTTTTCTAGAGCAATACATATACACCATAGCAGTTTCGCGTCAATATCTATAAGAGGATGGAAGATATAGAGGTTGAAAGTCGTAAGCTTATATAAAATTCGGACTGAAGATCAGCGATGACTTTTGACACTATAACAGCAAAGAGGTTATATACAGCGAAACCTGATGCGCATTCTTCAGAAAGATGCCAAAGCGTAAGGAAGAAATTTCGCGTTCTCGATCCGTTTCTAAAAGACAGAAAACGGCGCTGAAACGTGATTCTACTAACGATAGAAACTTTGTAGATCGTGTTTATCTTACACTGTAGACATCAGCGATTTTTCGATATTCCCATCCATAAGGGGGTAAAATAGGGGATCGACGGTTTTTTGAAAATACATTGCTATTAAGGCAATTTTGAAACAAGAAAAATCAAAACTTCGGATTTAGATTATTGATTGGAATTTTAAAAGTACGTGTTTGGAAATTCTACCATTATGAGGGTGGAATAAACGAAAATCTTTTAAGGTTGCTACTAATACTATTTTGATGCTAGAAATATGAAAATTTGGATTTGGGACCATGATTAGAATTTTTTTTTTTAAATTTCGGGATGTTTTGAATTCTCACATCAATGTTGTAATAGGGGGTGGCAAGCTGTATCAAAATACTGGAGTTGGAAATTATTTTTAAAGCACAATGTATGAAAGTTTATATTTAAAAGTAGAAACAACCAATGTAGACCAGTCTACGCGTGCGAAGCAGCGAAGGATGAAGCTAGTTTCAAATAAAAATTCATCTTTTTTGGCATCTAACAAGGAGAGGATGCCTATTCGTCATCACCGAATTCGTCCAAATTTATGGTACATGTAGAGGGTGGTGAGGCACGAAAGTGCCCCAAGTGGAAACTCCAGATGGCCAACCGTTTAGGAAATAAAAGGAAGTTTGATACGGATCTGTCACCATATAGATCTTATCAACTGTCCCTGTGAGAGCGTGTTTAGGAAGCTGTGTTTGGCTCAACGCTAAAAGATCGGATTCATATTCAGAAAGTTGCGGGTTCAACTTGAAACGTGTCCATAAAAAAATTGTAAGAAAAGTCTAATATTATGCCTCCTGTTTTGTGTCGAGTAACTTGCTTGCAAGAAAATGTATAATATTGCTTCTACTGTGTGTATCGATATGTGTACATAAATCTGTGAATTTTCATATTTGGCATAGATTATGTATCGCATAGCATTGTAACTTGTGCAGAGAGACAGAGAGAGGGACTTGTGGTTTAGCTCGCTTAGAGAGAGGTTGAGTTGTGTGTATGACTCCGATGTGGAGCAGAGGCTGCTGTACCAGCAAGTTGATTTGATTGTATTTTGAATACATATTGTATTTTTATTACTATAAAAACGTTGTACCACCGCTGGAATGAAGGTAATTGCATTTCATGTCATTATGACAAGGTTGTGTTATGTAGATAATGTAATGGTGATTATTAAAAACAAATAACAAAGTTGACCTTTCTTTCCTGTTTCATTTACGTAGTTAGAAGATTAACCTACTTCCTTTATTTGATTAGTTGTTTGTGGATTTAAAGTGCAGTATTGATTTTGGTAATCTTGTTGAACAGATTTCGTTATTTGTGCCATAGTAAATGATTGTTATGCAACACTGCAGTTAATTGATTATGATACTGAATTTTGATAATCAGGTACTGATCTGCATAAAATTCTCGCAGTCAAACATTAAGAAAATGGTTTGTGTTTTTAATATCTTTCTTGCAGTCAAATTTTTTTAGTATAGTCAGTGTGTGTTTCATGCAGGTTATTTGTCACAGTTGTTTTGTTAAAAGATCCGTTGCGCACATAATCAGTTTAATGCACTGTTTCTTATTTAACAGTTTATACATCAATATCAGGGCCATAATTAAACCAAATTACTGTGTTAATGAACAATTTGTTGTCTCATTTAACGATAGGTTCAACATCAAACAACACGTACACAGCTTTTAAACTCCACCCGGCGCCAAGTTTTTTTTCTGCTCCTTGGCAATGCGTACACCTACATCTTGTTCCTCTAGGGATCGTGAGGACAAGATTAGATTAATTACAGCACATACGGACGCATTTAAACAATCATCCGTCCCAAGTTCAATACTTGAATGGAATGGGAAAAAACCTAATAACTGGTACAGTGGGACGTACCCTCTGCCATGCTCTTCACAGTGGTTTGCAGAGTACGGATGTAGATGTTGGTTATTTTATTAATTTTCATAAGAAAAAGAAAGGGTTGGATGAAATTCGGGACTATAAACATTTAAAAATGGAATGTAGTTAACGCGTACTTGGGGTCGTCGTGTATATAAATCGATCTATTCTTTTGCAAGTACTCGGGGTAATATCCATAGAAAAAAAAAAATCAATAATTTTGACCTCATCTTTCGCACGTTATGAACGCCGTCC
This sequence comes from Locusta migratoria, assembly GCA_026315105.1. Classification (NCBI taxonomy): domain Eukaryota; kingdom Metazoa; phylum Arthropoda; class Insecta; order Orthoptera; family Acrididae; genus Locusta; species Locusta migratoria. Next base: position 122,860,623 of record CM048750.1, on the reverse strand, counting down.
TTTTGTAGTTACATGATTTTTTTAATGTCTTAACACCGCTTTTTATACAGACTCTCTCAAGGGCAGTTGATAAGGTGCATACGGTGGTAGATACGTATCAAAATTCCTTTTATTTTCTAAACGCTTGGCCATCTGGATTTCCCACTTGATCACTTTCGTGTCTCACCACGCCCTACATGTACCATAAATCTGGACGAATTCGGAGATGACGAGTAGGCGTCCTCTCCTTGTAAGACGCACATTCATTTATATGACGTGGAGAGTTTCGATCATAGTTGATTATCTTCAGTTCTATGTGGTTGGGTAAGTGCAAAGGCTGTACATACAGGCTTTTCTTTTCTTTTTTTCCTACGGATATATTTCGTCGCGTAACCATCCTTATGGTTCTTCAAGACAATGAAAAAAATTGCAGTTTCTGTTTATTTTTTATTTTAATTGAGGAAGAAGAAAGGAAGTTTACAATTTAACGTCCCGTCGACAGCTTGGTCATTAGAGACGGTGCTAACGCTCGGAATTTGGGGTAAGGATGGGGAAGGAAATCGACGTGCCCTTTTAAAGGAACCATCCCGACTTTTGCCTGGAGTGATTTAGGGACATCACGGAAAAAATAAATCTGGATGGACGGAAGTGGATTTGAATCACCATCATCCTGTATGCGAGTCCATTGCATTACCATTGCGCCACGTCGCTCGGTTTTAATTGAGGAGAGGAAGGAAGAAGGACGAGGAAGGAAAGGAATTTATTTAGCTGCACTAGGACACTGAAAGTATTCAGTGGGGTCTAGGTAACATGTGAGCCGTCCGGGATTCGAATCCCGTATTCCGCTTCGGGCCAGCGGTCGGTCGCCTTAATCACTTGGTTACGCACGCTCGCCTCCATCCGTCTCAAATTCCCACAAGTCGCACACTGGGGCTATAGCGCCCCTATCATCCATGTCCTTTTATACTCGCCATATCGCATTCCTGTTCAAGGTCTAACGTTATTACTGCATCTAGGGTGATGTAGATGAACATTACATCGTCATCGCGTATATTTGTAGATTGGTATAGTGTCTGTTCTTCCAGACACCCGAAAGGCAGACACCACACCAATCTATATAATACACAAAATGTTGAAGTGCGAGCAGCACACGCATTTTAAGCACTTCAACACTTTGTGTATTATCCTGAAAAAGCAACACGATCCAAGCCAGACAGAAAGCCGTTCACTATAACAAGAAAATGTGCCTCAAACTCTTTCACTTTGTATATTTGCAAATGCAGATACATTGGTGTTCTATGTTTTCCCCTTTTTTCTATTTTTCTTCTTCTTCTAACCACAAAACATATTAACTGGCACAAAATACTTGAATATTATTGTGCAATGCAAGAGGATACTCATCATCATTAGAGACTTATTATACCTTTCAGCGTTCAGTCTGGAGCATAGTACCTCTAATAAAATTCCTCCATGATCCCCTATTCAATGCTAACATTGATGCCTCGTCAGATGTTATGCCTTTTACTTCAAAATCATTCTGCACCGAATCTAAGTACTTTCTTCTTGGTATACGTCGACTCCTCTTACCCTCAGCTGCCGAGCTCATGAGTCTCTTAGGTAACATTGCTTCTCCCATGCGTGTAACAAGACCCCACCATCTCAGTCTGTTCGCTATAACTGCTATGGTGTTCATTCCAAGTTTTTCTTTGATTTCCTCATTATGGACACCCTACTGCCATTGTTCCCATCTATTAGTACCAAAAATCATTCTTGCTACTTTCATATCTGTAACCTCTACCTTATGAATAATGTAACCTGTATCCATCCAACTTTCACTCCCATACAACAAAGTTGGTCGAAAGATAGAGCGGTGCACTGCTAACGTAGTCTTGGTACTTACTTCCTTCTTGCAGAAGAGAGTAGATCTTAGCTGAGCATTCACTGCATTAGCTTTGCTGCACCTCGAGTCCAGTTCTTTCACTATGTTGCCATCCTGTGAGGTACTTGAAACTGTCTACCTGTTCTAACTTTGTTCCTCCTATTTGGCACTCAATCTGTTTAAATCTCTTTCCCACAGACATTACTTTCGTTTTGGAGATGCTGATCTTCATATCACAATCCTTGCACCTCTTATCGACCTCTGAAATATTAGTTTGCAACCTTTCAATCGAATCTGCCAACTAAGTCATCCGCATATGCGAGACTGCTTGTTTTGTTTTTACCTACTTTAATTCCGCCCTGCCAGTCTACTGTTTTCAACAAACGATACTGAAATTTAGAAAAAAATAAATGCCATCTGAAGAGGAGCGGCAGTGTCTCCAGCGGAAACCTAAACAAACAATAAAGAAGAAGCGAGAGGCTAGACGATCAGAGGTCGTGACATCCTCTGCATATAAAAATTACTTTTCAGAGAGAAATACCAACAGAAAGCAACTGGTGAGACATCATGTTCCATATAGAATACTGCTTCCGAGGACGAATCCCGTTCCAGACAGTATAAGCGTATTGTACTTGCACATGAAGATACAGCAGACTGACAAATTTTCTGTCCAGGATGAGACGAGCAGTATGAGGGGTGGACTCGATCCAGTGCCTTCAGTGAGAGAGACGGCGGCACGAACAATGCTCTTTATTTGAGGGTGCTATTGCGTTCATGTGTGACTTTACTAAATGCCCACTCTTTAGGCAAGTTTTGCGTTTCTTAAGTGCAGGTGAACTAAACAGTGCGCAGTCCCATTTTCTGTATTTATGAAAGATACAATGAAAATGTTACGTCATTGCTGCTTTTTTTCTGAAGATGCAGCTGTTGTTTTATTAAATACAAAGCTAGAATCACTTTCTTTTTCTATTGATCATAGCCAAGATAATTAAAGTTTTTCCTTAGCTACGCACTCTTAGGTATAGTTCCCCTACAAACCCTCTCATTAAGGTGCTGTAAGGCCATACCGTTGAACGGAGATTACGCTGAAAAATACGTGTTTTGTAGCCAAACAATTGGGAAACGGTATAATGTATTCTAATCCTGAATAAAATCAGTTTGCTTTAAGAAAAAAGCTTTAATATTTTGTCAGCAGGGGAAAAATATTTGGAACGGTAGGTAATTTATAAGGTGTACAAAAATAAGACAGTAGTTATTAGAGTCGAAGAGCATGAAAGGTAGGCATTGGTTGGGAAATGACTAAGACAGGATCGTGTTATTCGATCTGCTCATTGAGTAAGCTCTGAAGGAAAGCAAGGAGAAATTTGGAGACGGAATTAAAGTGCAGGGTGAAAAAATAAAAACATTGTTTTTTACTGATGACATTGTGATTCTGTCACAGATACCAAAGGATCTGGAAGAGCAATTAAACGAAATGGACAATGCGTTGAAAGAAGCGTATAAGACGAACATTAAGAAGAGAAAAGTGTGATAACTGAATGCAAGATAAGAAAGTCAAGCGATGCTGAAGCAATTACATTAGGTAAAGAAACAATTAAGGGGGTAGTTGATATTGTTACTTGGGCAATGAAGTAACACGATAATCGCAGTACAGGGGATGTAAAATGCAGAATGCTAGCAGGAAGAAAAGCTATTTTTGGAAAAAGGAATTTGGGTGGAAGGTTGCGTTGTACGGGAGTGAAAGAATAACGATGAATAGTTCAGTCAGGAAGAGGATAGAGGCTTTTGAAATGTGGTACTACAGAAGAATGCTGAAGATTAAGTGGGTAGATCGCGTAACTAATGAAGTGGTACTTAACAGAATTGGGCAGAAAAGGAATTTTTGGCGTACCTGTACTAAAAGAAGGGAACCATTGGTAGGTCACATTTTTAGACATTAAGGAATCGTGAATATAGCATTGGAGCGAAATGTGAGGGGTAAGAGTCGCAGACAGAGACTAAGAGACAAATATAGTAAGCCGGTTTAAATGGATGTAAGGTGCCGTTCTTATGATGAGATGCTTGTTCAGGATAGAGTAGGGTGGAGACCTATCCCAAACCAGTCTCCGAACTGAAGACTACAACAACGAACAACATTTTGTCCTTCACGACAACTGTTATTCACTTGATTTTCAAAATACCAGCGACGTATTGGTTTTATTGACCCATGTGTTCCACTTAGTGCCCGTCTTTAGACTTATAGTGGTAGTCTTCTACAGAGTGATTTTTTTCCACCGTGTATAAAATGTAGGAACTGATCGATGAGAGGATGACGTCGCTCTCGAAAGTGCAGCAGCAGCAAAGGCAGGCAGCATACAGCCTGCAGCTAAAATTTCTACTCTACTCTACATTGGAAAATAAATTAAATGGGGGAAAAAGTAGTTTAAACTGAAAGTGCTTTCTATGGAATATAAGGTGATGTCGTGCAGTGAGATTCACATAGGACCGAGACGTACTAACTACAAGTATAAAATAAAATTAAAACCATAAAATAGTTTAGTTTTACTGAAAATATGTGTTTTGTAGCCAAACAATTGGGAAACGTTAAGAGGTAAGCGAATCTACTTAGTGTAACGCGCTGTTATAAATTTTCTAGTTAAGTGTGATTGGATTCGCTGCTAAAAATTCAATATTTGGTACCACGAAGTATGCGTTGGTGCCCGAGCGAAAAAGTGTCTTATATGTGGAAGACTTCAGAGATCAAAATGGTAGCAGGAAGTGATCAAAACTCAAATGTTTGTAGAGCTTATGGGACTTAATTACGGGGTCATCAGTACCTAAACTTACAAACTACTGAAGAACTAGCTAATACTAAGTACGGCACAAATATCCATGCCCGAGGGGGGATTCGAACCCCCGACCGTAGTGGTCGTGCAGAAGGAAGTGATCATAATTGTACCTAGTGTGGTACATTTTCGATCGTTGTTGTTGTGGTCTTCAGTCCGCAGAATGGTATATGTTACTTTGTGACGCTACCCTGTCCTGTGCAAGTCTCTTCATCTAAGAATACTTTCGTCAAACTACATCCTCTTGAATCTGCTTACGATATTCGTCCCTCGGTCTCCCTCTACGATTTTTTTACCCCACACGCTTCCTTCTAATGCTAAGCTGACAATTCCTTGATGTCTCAGAATATGTCCTACCAATCTATCCCTTCTCTCAGGATATGCCAGAAACTTCTTTTCTCCCCAATTCGGTTAAGCACCTCCTCATTAGTTACGTGATCTACCCATCTAATTTTCATCATTTGTCTGTAGCACCACATTTCAAAAGATTCTATCATCTTTTTATCTGAACTCCTTATCGTCCACCTTTCACTCCCATACAATGCTGTACTCCAGACAAATGCTTTCAGAAAGGACTTCCTAACATTTAAATTAATATTGGATGTTAACAACTTTCGCTTCTTTAGAAACGCTTTTCTTCCCATAGCAATTCTGCATTTTATATCTTCTTTACTTCGGCCATCAGAAGTTATCTTGATATCCAAATAGCAAAATTCATCTACTACTTTTATTGTCCCATTACCTAATCTAATTTCTTCAGTATCGCCTGATTTTCTGACATTGCATTCCATTACCTTCGTTTTACTCTTGTTAATGTTCATCTTGTATCTTCCTTTCAAGACATTGTACATTCCATTCAATTGCTCTTCCGGATCTGGAAAGTGAAAGTTTCATTCTGGAAACATCCCTTAGGCTGTGGCTAAGCCATGTCTCCACCATATCCTTACTTCCAGGAGGGCTACTCTTGCATGGGTCGCAGGAGAACTTCTGTGAAGTTTGGAAAGTAGGAGGAGAGGTACAGGCGGAAGTAAAGTTGTGAGGCGGCATCGTGAGTCGTGTCGGGATAGCACAGTCGGTAGTGCGCTTGCCCGCGAAAGGCAAAGGTCCCAGGTTCGAGTCCCGGTTCCGGCACACAATTTTAATCTGCCAGGAAGTTTCAGTGTTAAATCTGTCTGGCTGTTTTAACCTTGTGTGCGTAACGCTATTTCTCTTTATTCGAACCTCTTTGGCGTATTTGTTCGCTCCTTACAGCGTATTTGGTCGCTAAGCGAGTAGCTACTGAATAAGCTGATTTATATATAAATAACAGTCTAGAGTGCAACAATTTTATTTTATTCAACTAGTTTCGGTCTTTCTTTTAGACCATCTTCAGGAATTTTAACTCCATCGATGTCTTGGAGCTGGCAGGTAACTAAATGTTCAAATGTTTGTAGAATCTATGGGACTTAACTACGGGGTCATCAGTCCCTAAACATACCCGAGGGGGGATTCGAATCCCCGACAGTAGTGGCCGTGCAGACCGTGACTGGAACGCCTCAGCCCCTCGGCCACCGCGGCCTGCTGGCAGGTGACTGGGAGCCTTCCAGTGTGACATATATAAATAACAGTCTAGAGTACAACAATATTTTATTCAACTAGTTTCGGTATTCCAGTGTGACACTGTAAGGCTCCCAGTTACCTGCCATCTCCAAGACATCGATGAAGTTAAAATTCCCTAAGATGGTCTAAAAGAAAGACCGAAACTAGTCGAATAAAATAAAATTGTTGCACTCTGGACTGTTATTTACATATAAATTTAAATAAGAGTGCTGCTACCCAAAAAAGTGAAACAAAAATGTTTTCAAAAATAAGTAATAAGCTGATTGTTGGAGAATCTAGAAAATGATCCGACCTGGAAGCGTACTCTCAGTTTTTCTCAAATTCTGATATTTCCTTGTAGATTTTCCAAAATTTTCTTTGATACAAACTTTGTCCTAAGAATTACAAATAGAAGAAAGAAAAGATTAGCGAAATCGGTGAAGCCATTCTCAAGTGATGCGCATTCATTCATGTGGTGGCAATTAATTTTTATTAATAGTGATTCAGAGCCCGTCTTATTTAGGGTTTGTGGTGGAGGGGACCCAGAGGTTATTGACAGCGTTCGGCGGAGATGAAGGTCGAGCAGGCGGCGGTAGTTTGTTGCTGCGACTGTTTTGACGAGGAGTCGTTAACTCTGTCAGTCGGAAACTTCCAGGGCGCTGGAACGCTGACCGGAAAAGTTTCCAAGCGGGCGAGAGCCGGCCGCTAAAAACACGCCGACTGCACCCAGTGACAGCGGCCGTCGCAGATGATCTTGTTTTTATTTTCTGCCTGACAGTTATCACCCACACGATGGTATCGCTGTGGACGTAATAAGAATGATGGGCTTGTTTATCAAACACCTTTTTCTGCTGCCAGCCAGGGTTTTGTTTTTCTTTGTACACTTATGTCAATAAAACATATTAAAACTTTTTTTCATAAATGGGCCTGCAGCAGTTATTATCATTATTTTCGATTATTCCCTTTAAAGAGAGCGACTGAACTTGAGTAATTATGACTTCTTCTTCTTCCTTCGTTCTTCCCAAATTCTCTTCATGCGTTCACTGTGTTGTCTCTTGCGTTCTTCTGACCACTTTTTTCCTGTTCTGTTCTCCGTGTGTTCTTGTTTACGTTTATGTTTTTTTTATAATGTTCCTGAACTGTTGTCTATTGTTTATGTTGTCTTGTGTGATTCCCAGTTATTTAATATCCTCTTCTGTTTCAGTGATCCACTTCGTCTTGTTTTTGTTCTTGTTTGCTATCTCAAATATTTGCCTTGTGAGCCTGGTTTCATTCATCGTGATGATACGTCCATAAAATTTCATCCTTCTCTTTCTGATGGTGTCCGTTATTGTTTCCATATCTTTGTAAATCTCTCTAATTGGTCGCTTTATCCAAATTCTTTCCCGAAACACTGAACCATATATTTTCCTCAAAATTTTTCTTTCCTGTTTTTCAATCTCTCTGATCTTCGTATGACCATGAGTCACTGTAGTTTCTGCAGCATAGAGTGCCTACTGTGTTGTAATGCCTTAGTTTTGCATTGACAGAAATAGATTTCTTATTATAATGGTTCCAAGTTAGCTTATATGCTCTTTGTAATCTTGAGACCCTTTCTTGATTGGCTATTGAGTTCAGTCCTGATGGTTGGATCATCTCTCCTAGATATCTGAAGTGAGAAACTTGTGCCACTTTTCCATACTGAGTTGTGATGGGGAGACTATGTGCAGGCTTGTTTTCCATGTATTGAGTCTTTTCATAAGAGATTTGTAGCCCAGTTTTCTGTGAGATTTCATGAAGCTTCTCCAGTGCGAGTCTCGCTTCTTCCCTGTTGTTTGTTAGAATAGCAAGATCGTCCGCCTGGAGCAGTGAGTATATCGTAATATGACATTTTTAATAAGTATAATATCCTTTACTGCTGCTTATTAGCTTTATTTATTTGAACAATACAGCTGTTTTGCCGTATTTGGCATTGTCAAGTGGTCAGCAACAAACTTTGTGAAAGTATTTTTTCGAAACAAATAGGGAGTACATTATACAGTTTTAAATTTATTACTTACATTCTATTTGTTGTTAACACCCACACAATATAAGATCTTTGTAAACGCATAGCATCAAAACAGCTGTCAAATAAGTCATTACATTAAAAATTATTAAAAAACGACTTTCTAAGAAAGGCACCTATAAAAATCATATAGAGGTACATATGCTGTGTGTGTGTGTTACCAACAAATGGAATATAAGTAATAAATTTAAAACTGTATAATGTACTCCCTATTTGTTTCGAAAGAAATATATTCACAAAATTTATTTCAACTACTGCAGACCACTTGACAATGCCAAATACGGCGAAACAGATGTAGTGTACAAATAAAGCTAGTAAGCAGCAGTAAAGGATATTATACTTATTAAAAATTGCCTTGAATGACTAGAAATACGAAGTTCGCATACACAGTACATGTTCATTAATATGGTCTGAAGAACCTCACCTCACCTCCTGTTGCCTATTAGGCTCAAGGTCCTGATAACGTGTTCCGTAATATGTGATGTCACTGACGTCTATAAGGAGCGAATGGCCTCCTGTTGTATTGCCATCTTTGCTGCTTTCATCCGGTTCCCAAGTTCATCTTAAGTGATAGCTGTTGATTCACGGCGTTACACCTGTGGATTCAGCACATTCCACACATTTTCAGCAGGCGATAGGAGATGGACAATTAGAGAGAGTATGATATTACATCGCCGATTACATACGAAAGCCATAGACAGTGGTGTTACTCTTTGTTCCGCTATCGTTCTCGTTTCTCATATTTGCCCTTTGTCTTCCCATTCTATTATCTTTTCCTGGCAAGGAATGAGAACGATGAGCGATGAAAAACTTTGTTCTTTTTGTGTAAACGAAGGCTTCCGCGGCCGTTGTCATTGTATATAAAACTCTTCTGGGTGTTGGACCGCATCGTCAAAATATCAAACACTTCACCGACGTAAATGTAACACCCAGAAGATGGCCACTTGCAATAGTGGCCGAAACGTCGGTGAAGTGTTTGATATTTTGACGATGCGGCCCAACACCCAGAAGAGTTTTGTTCTTTTTGTTTGATTGTGGATGAGATCGGAGGCATTTTTGTTGGCTGCTTTTAATTATGTAAGATTTGTAGTGAGCAAAATTTATTTTTATTTTTTCTAATAAAATATTGAAATTCAGAAGTCACAAAAAAGGGTGTTGAATATTATTTCATACCTAAATATCCATTTTCATTTTTTTATAAGTGACTAGTTTCAGTAATTCTTTAGTTTAGTAATTGTAGGTTAATACCATTGTTGGGCGCTTTTGTGCGAACCATGAGGACATGCGAGAATTCTGGTAAAACAATAATAATAATAAAAATAGAAACTTAACAGTTTATGAATAGAAAGTAATGTAATGTTATCTCAACATTAACAGTTTAATTAAAAAATAATGATAGGCGAAATTTACCTAATGTGCTACAATAGTAAGTTCATTTTAAAAAGAAAAATATTTAACAGGTAATAAGTAGGGAGATTTCCGCCTATTATAGTGTTGCTCGTCAACCCCTTTTACGTAATTTAAAGAAAAATAAATTATTACAGGTTGCTTTACTTTTCTTGTTAGTCGGGTTCGTAATGCCAACTGCTTTTGTTACGACGCGACGTAACGTGCGCCAATAATAAAATTTTATCCCTATGTTACCAATCTAAATCCGGCCGCGCGGTCCGATAGACGCGTATAGTGGAATTTACCCCGACTTGCGGCAAATCTTAAAATAACCCAATCTTGACAAACAATTGAGACGGGCAACGCTATAAGAGAGGAGGCGTGGGGGGGGGGGGGAGGAGGAGGAGGAAGGGAGGGGGGGGGGGAAGAAAAGAGAAGATGGACAATTAGTGGGTTGGAAAAAATAAATATCCAAGCGACGCAGGGTTTTCATCAACTGCTACAATACAAACAATCAGATTAAACAAATCGCAAAGATGTAATCCTACATAACAGTGAAGCGAAATAAAACAAACAAACAAAAATTCAGAATAGTTCGTACAGTTCGAAGTAACATGAAACAGAGACAGACTGCTGCGAGGTGGACAAAGCCTGTGGAATTAGCAGCATATGTATGTTCCAGTTATAACACCAGGAAGGAAGTGCTTGTGTAAACTGAAGATATGCCTTGTCTAGAAGCTCAACTCCGAAGTTACGTCATATCCGCATTGTTACTTTGTGTCAAGAGGAAATCTCATAAAGGGAAGTTCCTAGACTTCTCAGACTGAACCAAAGCGATGTTGACATAATGCGAAAGGATAGTCCAAACACTGTATTTAATTAATTATTTATTTAAATATCACACAAGATATCTTTCGGCGTTTAATGCCATCGTCAGGTGTTTCTGCAAAAACATTTTCTTATATGAGTATGTATGCAAATGGTACATAAATAAATTTACGTAAATAACATTTTACAAATTTCACTTAGAAAGTGTGGAGTACGTACCGTATTTAGAAGTTGCAAGTGCTTTAACTGACTATTTATTAGGTGATGTTTTACATTTGATTTATGAATTGTAGCCAGTTACAGCATCTGTCAATAACTCAGAATACTATACGTTTACAAATATTTACAAATTTTTCTTTCAGAGAGAAAAAAAATAGAAGTTAAAGGATATCGAATTATTTTCATTATTATTTCTGTCTATGATGTTATTAGCGATGATGGTTAAAAAAATTTTATTAGAAATTTTGAAGGGTATTATAGATTATACATTCATATTTGACATGGTTGTCTTTATTTCGTCTTTGGTTGATTTTAACATTATTGTACGATCTCTGATTTATGTAAGCTCCTTTAACCTTTATCCAACATTAAATGATCAATAAAATTATCGATGTAATTTTTGTGTTTAAAATCGGTTTGATCGTTTAATAAATTGTTTTAACATTATTGTACGATCTCTGATTTATGTAAGCTCCTTTAACCTTTATCCAACATTAAATGATCAATAAAATTATCGATGTAATTTTTGTGTTTAAAATCGGTTTGATCGTTTAATAAATTGTTTACGTCGCTAGTTGCGTGGATACACACTTCAATTTCTTCTAGAATATTCTTTTCATATCCCTTTTGTATTACATGTAAAATTTTGAGTGCGTTTTCTATAGTGCCTACTGAGCGATTTTCCGATTGCAAGTGCTGGTAAAAAGTAGATGGGTTTTTCTCACTCTCCCTAGTGTGTTCTTTATAACGAACGTTGACAATACGTCCAGTTTGTCCTATATAATATTTATTACATGAGTTGCAAAAAATTTTGTATATACCAGTATTTAGAAATTTATAAGGTTTTATCATGTGTGTTCAAGTGTTTGTAATCCTATGGGATCAAACGACGTTTGTCATTAGTCCGTAGCTTACAAACTAATAAACTAAGTTAAACTAACCTAAGGACAGTAGACACATCCATGTCGGGGGGAGTATTCGAACATTTAACTTCATAAACTCCCGCTTTCCCTGACCAATCGTCTCCTGAATCAATCTTGTGTTTCAACCTCTGTTCTAATCTGTTATCTGTTCTAAAAGCTATTTTCACCCCTTCTTTGTTAAATAATTTAGCCACTTTATGTGAGACATTACTCCAGAATAGCATGACTATATTTCTGGGAGGTTTTCTCAATCTGTTTATTTTTGCGTCTGATCAATCTTTCCAATTTATCTACTAACCCGGCTTCATAACCATTTTCGACCGCTATTTGCCGAAGTTTTCGCATTTCTTCTTTCTTATTTTTAGGGGTTATCGGAATGGAGTTCACTCTGTGATTCAGTAGACGAATGGGCGGGGAAAACGGAAGTTTATGAAGTTAAATGTTTAGATTGTGAAATGAAATACCTGGCACAGACTGGTAGGAATTTTAAAATTCGATTTAAAGAGCATAAAAACGTTGAGAATGGCTCTTCGGCGGTGGCGAAGTACCTAAAAAATGAACGGCCTTCGTTGGGCGATATTAAAAACAGTATGAGGCCAATACACTATGAGGATAAGGGATGGTTGCTGTCTAACCTGGAGGAGGTTGAATTTTTTGTGCGTTAAGAAAAGAACCGAATAGCATATTAAATGAACAGACGGAATTGTCTAAAGGACATTTCTGGTCTCATTTTGGTAAGGTCCTTCTCGATAAACAGTGAAACTTCCCCTCGCATTTGGTTCCTTGGGGTTGGGGTTGGCAGATTTACCGATAAAAGTTTTTTGGATAAATTTTAAATTTATGTTTTCAGACGGGTTTACTTTCGATAGTAGCAATGCGATCTTTGGTAGTGGGTAGCGTTTGGACTATCTCTGACATAGCAGAACAGATAGTTAGCAGTCCACAACATGTTTTACGGTGAGGAATGTTTATCTGTTGACATTGCGCATATGCCGCAAACATTTTACGATTGACGTTGCCTTAGGGCAGATATGTTTTGGAATTCAAGCCTGTCTAGGATGAACACACTTGGTTATATTGACACGGATCGTATTTAAGGTTTTAGTCTTTTCGTTTTAATTTATGTTTTGCTTGTCTTTCTCCTTTTAGAACTTGAGAATGGGCTAATGTAGTCCCGAAACATGTCGTTCGGACATTTTTACATTCACCCCGTTTACATGGTCTCCCAAAACCGGATTTCGTAAACCGATTTTCCAATTCCGCTTTTGGTTGGTCATGTAAACACTCTAAAATCGATTCTGGAAATCCGCTTCTCTAAAGCGGTTTTCCAGTTCCACAATCGATTTTCGTGCCCATGTAAACGCAACCGTTTTTGAAGCGTTCTTGGCTTGTCAGATTGTGTTTTCTTGTTAAGAATTTTTGGCTCATAAGGAAAGAGTGAGATTTTCTAATGTGAAATAAAAGTAGTGAACATAAATCTGTGTATTTAAATAAAGAAAAATAAGTGATTGAGCAGACTAAATAAGGAACTGAATCAGCTGTTTTCCAGCCGCCATGTTAAGTGAGCTAGGAAATCCGATTCAGGCTATGCCATGTAAACACGACAGCGAAAAACGGTTTACGAAAATCGGTTTTCGTCTCCTGGAAGATGTGTTGCATGTAAACGTAGTGATTGTGACAACTGGAGCGGAAACTTTAGTGCAATAAACAAAAGTGACACAACTCGTGAAATTAGTGATCCCAAAATATTTTATGCAACTGAGTTCGAAAACGAAAAAAAAAAAAAAAAAAAAAAAAAATTCACTATGGGATTCGACCCACAGACCCTATGGTTGTGAGACTAGAACACTAGAGCTGTAACGACACGCTCTCCAACTGGTATAATTATTAGCACTTACGCGTACTTCGCAAAACTTCAAAGTCGATTTTCGCGAGAATTTCTGGGAGTTGCGTAGAATGGCTTTGGCTGATTGTTATTGAAGTTCTGAACTTCACGTACCATAAATATAATGAAACTCTACAATCCGATACCCATGTGGTCTCCTTGTTAGGCACATCGTCGCCGGCCGCGGTGGCCGAGGGGACTGAGGCGCTCCAGTCACGGTCTGCACGGCCACTACGGTCGGCGGTTCGAATGCCCCCTCGGGCATGGATATTTGTGGCGTCCTTAGTGTTAGCTAGTTCATAAGTAGTTTGTAAGTTTTGGGAGTGATGATCGCGTAGTTAAGTCCCATAAGCTATACAAACATTTGAACATTTTTAGCACCTCGTAAAACGAGTGCAGCCATGTGGTGGTTCCCTGATGTTCTGGGTGTCATAATGTGGGCCCACCGAGCGCCAATGGTAGTCGTAGTAGGCAATCTAACGACTATACGTACAGGGATACAGTGGTGAATATAATCTGGGGGAGGGGGGGGGGAGATTAATGTAAAAATAAGTAATTTTAAGTAGACACCCCATGATATTTTGCACCAGTTTTGCTGCTTCTATTCACAGGACAATTTACGCTGAGCCCCTTTACTTTATCGAAATTAACCTCTTAGACATTAAATCATAAAAATCATTAAAAAACTGGCACGAACTACACACCACACCCCACTCCCCTTAACGATACGGATAAGTTTGACAGTCTACCACGCCGATGACCTCAAGCATCAAAATAATTCAGACACCGTTTATTTTTTTCTTTATATTTACTATTTCGCCCCCTCCCCGGTCGGTATACTACGCCCCAGAAGAGATGACATCCTCAGACTTTCAGTGCAACAATATCGCTAGCATTTCGGCGAGGGTTTCGTCTTAATGGACGACAATTCTCGTACTCATCGTGCACACCTTTGAATACATTCCTTTATGATGAGGACATCGCAAGGTTTTCCTTGAGACGGAAAAGCTTCGTTCTACGAACCAGCGCGGGTTCAGGAAACATCATTCATGTGAAACTCAGCTTGCCCTTTTCTCACATGACACCTTGCGAGACATGGATGAAGGGCAACAGGCGGATTGTGTTTTTATCGACTAAAAAGGCGTTTGAGGCGGTGCCACACTACAGACTGCTAACGAAGATACAAGCTTATGGAATAGGTTCACAGATTGGCTGGAAGACTTCCTAAGTAATAGCAGTAGGTTGTTCTCGACGGCGAGTGTTCATCAGAGACGAGTATATCGTCAGGCGTCCCCCAGGGCAGTGTGATAGGACCGCTATTATTTTCTATCTATATAAATGATCTGATGGACAGAGTAACTTGTAATTTGCGGCTGTTTGCTGATGGTGCTGTGGTATAAGGGAGGGTGTCGTCATTAACTGACTGTAATAGCATACAGGATGACAGGAAAATTTTCTAGTTGGTGCAAAGAATAGCAGCTAGCTCTCTATGTAGAAAAATGTAAGGAGATGCACATGAGTAGGAAAAACAATCCCATAATATTCGAATACAGCATGAGTAGTGAGCTTCTTGATACTGTCGCGTCGTTCAAATATCTAAGCGTAACATTGCAGAGCGATATGAAATGGAACGAACAAGTAAAGACAGTTGTGAGTACGACGGACAGCCGACTTCGGTTTATTGGGAGAATTTTGGGAAGATGTACTTCATCTGTAAAGGAGACCGCGTATAAACCGCTTGTACGAGCACGTCTTGAGTATTGCTCAAGTGTTTGGGACCAGCAGCAGATCAGTTTAAAGGAAGACGTAGAAGCAGTTCAGAGGCGAGCAGCTAGGTTTGTTACTGGTAGGTTCGACCAATGCGCGAGTGTCACGGAAATGCCCCGGCAACTCAATTGGGGATCGCTGGAGGAAAGACGACATTCTTTTCGTGAATTTCTGTTGAGGAAATTTAGAGAGCCTGATTTCAAGCTGAGTGTAGTACGATCTTGCTGCCACCTACTTACATTTCGCGTAGTGATCACAATAACAAGATATGAGAAATCAGGGCTTGTACGGAGGCATATAGGCATTCTTTTTTTCCTCGTTCTATTTGGGAATGGAATAGGAAAGGAAATGCTTAGTAGTGGTACAGTGAACCCTCCGTCACGCACCTTGCGGTGGATTGCGGAGTATGTATGTAGATGTAGGTTAGAATGGCCAGCAAGTTCTGCAGACATGAAGTGGACCTGTTATCGTGTATTAGGAGAAGGCCTACTGGTGTTTGCTGCAATCTAGAACACAAATTCAGAATCTGTAAGCTGTTGTCGTATTAGTTGTCAATTTCTGCTATCATGAGCAATAAAGAGAACTGAAATGCTGTTTTGTATCTCTCTATTACATTCCTGTACCCCCAGGGGGCTCACGGTTCTTTCGTGAGTACGTGCGAGGTGAGCACAGGGCCCCGAGCGAATGCAATCTTTCTTCCTTCTTTCCTCCTTTGACTGCATTTGCTTTCCCTTCTCCTCCTTTCCTATCTCACTCCTTCCCCTCCCCAACGGGGGACTGATTTGATCTCCCTGTCCCAAACAAACAACCATTCTTATGTAGAATCATGAACCTCTAGAATCGTGGTGATACGACACTTTTTTTGATGTATTTTTCCAGTTAGTAATGTAGAATGTCATACTCTAAGAGATATGTGCTACGAATGGAGCTGGTAGAAAAGACAATAAATCACAACCCCATGCTAGACGGAGGCCTCTGAAGCGCCTCCCTACTACAATTTAAAGTTGTTCGAATCGGTTTGATACTTTGTATGATGGTAGGTAATTGGATAAGGTGAAAAGGAATATTTTATTTTATATTCTTTAGCCGTGGTCCAGATCTGACGGTTTAAAGCAGAATTAATTTTGCTAGTGCTGACACACTTGGGATGCCCGAAAAGTTGATAGTATTTTCTTAGTTTTCTTAGGTGATTATCGTTGTTTATATGTCAATTACAGTAAGCTTCTAAGTAAGTATAATGAAACAATCGTAAACAGGGGATTTAATTTATAATCAAGAAATTCTGAAAACCTAGTTCGCAAACCTGTGGTATACAACAGTTAATAATTGCTGTTCGTTAGTCTCGCTAAAACTCAAGAACGGCTGAACTGATTTGGCTAAATTTAGTCTTTAAATATTCATGTAAGTCCAGGGGAGGTTTAAACGGTGATAAAATATGGAAAAGTTGTCCGGATTGTGACCAGGAAGTACCGTCACAATAGAACTAGCTTCTCGGCTGATCTGTAAGCTTCAAGAATATTTAAACCAACATATTAGAGTTAACCATAGTTCCCCCAGTGGAGAGAGCTCTTAGAGATGGCGGCGTGGGTGGGTGGGGGGGGGGGGGAGGGGGAGGAAAGGGGTATCATATTACACGCAATGAGGTATACCATTTCAAGTAGGACGTTGTACGAGATGATATCAAAAGTGTTACTTTACGCGTGGGCCAAAGATGTCAACATTTTAAAGTGGAGAAGCTGGTTCTCCACTTATGCATATTACAGTCTGCGCTGGACGAATTTGCCTTTTATTGTGCTGTGCTGCCATAATAATGTGTAGCTCTCTTTTCGAAGTCGCTCCTACGTATCCTTATAGTGTGTGAATAGCAGTTATCGTTGCTCTCTCAACTTTCCGGCAGAGGATGCCTTACACAGCTGAACAGTCTGCCTCTGCACGATTAAAACGGCGTGAAATTGTTTCAAAATACCAGTGAATTCTCTGCGCTTCCTCACGTTTTCGGGTTACATACAGAGATTGATGTATTTGTGTGTGAGGAGAAAGTCAGTATGCAGATCCGTTGCCCATAAGGTATTCAACGTTTGCGGATAAATAACACTTGGCTGCATTTCTTGTGGTTAGGCTTGACCACACAGGGGTATTTCCTGTGTGTTCCTGCTGAAGAGAGACCTTCGCTTAACCACTTCATTTACGTTAACTACTGTGCCGCAGAAAGACAACGCCACAAACTCTGATTATTAGAAGTATCCTTATGTAACGGTCAGCAAAAACTCTTATACGCAAGCCGGATGGGTAACCTGAAGACGACCTTGGCATACAACAGGGACAACCGACTCGGATAGACAGCATATTTAAACTGGCTACTTGAAATGTTCGTAGTCTATGAGGTAAGGATGTAGAATAAATAAACTACATTCACAAAATGCTGACATGGCCAATAACACAGAAACAAAAAAGAAATTCGAGATATTCTACGATAATACACAGATATGACATGAGGTCCCGTGCTGGAGTTCCTATTCTATGGAAGAAGACTTTAACGAATAAAACACACACTTACACTTTCATTTATGACCGGATAATTTTATCAGATACCAAGAGTTCATTTATCGCTAATTGGAGGATATGCTCCAGAAGAAGTTTGGGAGATGACTCTGAGGAATTCTACGATATCTTGCAAAGAACTCTACACAAGATCAACAAACATGATTATTTGATTATTACAGGTGATCGAAATGCAAGGCTCACTGCTCTATGGTTGCGAAAACTGAAACCTTAAGACGAGGCTAGAATAGAAACTTGCGAAATGAATTTCCTTAGATATGTGGCTAGATATACTTTGATCTATATGAAGAGAAATATGACATCCGAGATTAACGTAATCAGGAGATTATAAAACAATATCAGCAGAGATGGAAAAATCATATAGAACGTATGCCAGATGGAAGAGATACAAAAATGGTAAAACAATACAAACCAAGAGGGGAAAGGTCTGTAGGAAGAGCTTCGAAGAAATGGCTTGACCAGTTTTGAAGCAGACTGAACGGACTAAAGGCCCAATCCTTGAGGTAGATGATGATCTAACAGAAACGTAATGCCTAATGTGGTCGAGTAGTGGCGAGCAGAAATATCTTAACTTTAATATGAAATAATAACAATGCAAAAAATTCTGGAACATTCCTATTTTTGCGCAAATGGAATGATGGAGGGAAACGCGATTGTGCACAGTTAGCGATTTTTGAGACGGCGGAATTAGAGAGGCAACGCGTTTGAGGTAAGTTTTGCGTGAAACTCAAAAAAAATTTACAGAGAAACACCAAATTATGTAGGAAGCCTACGGTGATTAATGCGTAAAGCCCTACTCAGTGTTAAGAACGGTACACATGGTTTAACATTGGCCGGACGAAAATTAAAGATGACCCTACGACGTGTACCGACGACGTTCATGACAGGAACTCAACAAAATTGTGCATTTCAATCGTAGACTGACTATGCAAGAGATTGCAGAAGACTTTGGGGAACTCTTCAGTTGGCTCATGTCATGAAATCCTGATACAGCAACTTGGAATGCATCGTGTTGCCGCTAATTTCAAGCCACGGCTCATGAGCGAAGTCCACAAAGACCATCACAAGAGCTCTTGGATCATGAAAATGGTAGCATGATGTTCCTTCTACATCTACATGGGATACTCTGCAAATCACATTTAAGTGCCTGGCAGAGGGTTCATCGAACCACCATTATTTATCACCCATTCCATTCTCGAATAGCGCGCGGAAAGAAAGAACACCTGACTCTCGCCGTTCGAGCTCTGATTTCTCGTATTTTATTCTGATTATCATTTCTACCTATGCAAGTGGGAGTCAACAATATATTTTCGCACTCGGAGGAGAATGTTGGCGATTGGGGTTTCGAAAGTAGCCCACGCCGCAGCGATAAGCGCCGTTGTTGTAATGATTCCCATCCCAGATTCTGTATCATTTCCGTAACGCTCTCTCCCCTGTATCGTGACGATACGAAACGAACAGCCCTTCTTTGGACTCTTTCGATGTCCTCTGTCAAACCCATCTGATAAGGATCCCACACTGGGCAGCAGTACTCCAAAAATGGACGGACAAGCTTAGTGTATGCAGTTTCTTTTGTAGTTCTGTTGTATGTTTTAAGGGTTCTGCCAATAAGATGCAGTCTCAAGTTCGCCTTTCCCACGACATTATCTACGTGTTCTTTCCAGTTTAAGTCTGAAGTAATAGTAGTTCCTAGGTATTTTGTGGAGTTTACGGCCTTCACTTTTGAATTATTTATCTTGTAAACAAAGTTTAACGGATTTCTTTTCGTACTCATGTGGACGACTTCACACTTCCCATTATTTAGAGTCAATTGCCAATTTTTACACCATACTGATATCTTATTCAGATCATTCTGCAGTTGGTTTTGATCTTCAGATGATTTTACAAGACGGTAAATGACGGCGTCATCTGCAAACAACCTAAGAGAGTTACTTAGATTTTCCCCTAAATCGTTTATGTAAATAAGGAACAGCAGAGAACCAATAACACTACCCTGTGGAACGCCGGATATCACCTCTGTTTTAGTCGATGCCTTACCATCGATTACTACGAACCGTATCCTCTCTGACAGGAAATCCCCTATCAAATCGTAAATTTGGGGCGATATACCATAACCACGCAATTTGATTAAAAGCCGTTTGTGAGGTACGGTGTCAACAGAATAATAAGTAGTGGTGAGCCATGGGTCGATGGTTAGGTTGTTGAGATAAAGCATCAGTGTTCACAATGAGTCGGGAGTGGTTCTCCAAGACCAAAAACTGCTCACCAGATCAGGTCACAGCGAAAACCTTGCTGACAGCTGTATTTGGCTTTGAAGGATTAGTTCATAATAAATTCGTGCGACTTACGCAAACCTTTAACCTGGATTGTTGCGACGCCTGGAGAAACTGTGAGAAGTAAACGGCCTGAAGTGTGTCGAGACAATACTCCGTACTCTTAGGACTGGCCCCTGCGGACTTCTTTTATTTCAAAAGTTGGAAACCTCGAATATTTGCGATAGACAAGACAGAAATTAGCAGACGGCGCTTCTTGTGATCTAGTACAAGCGGCACCAAGACTGCTTCCGGAAGTGGAAACATTGTTGGGAGCTGTGTATCAATTGTGGAAGAGAAAGTTATAAAGGACACCATGCACAATAAGTAAAACGGAAACGCAGAAAAAAAATTGTGGGAAAAGTTCCCAAATTCTTTAATCATAATTAAGGGGAGTATGAAGTAAATGAGTGAACCGAAATTTGTATTAATTGCCTCTGAGTGGTACCTACTACGCTGTCAGAAAACCCTCGTATTTGGCGTTTTTGGCCAACAAGCTACCATTAATACTCTGAAAATTTGTTTGAATAAAAATTAGTTGCTACTGCTGACTGTGATAGCGTTTGTGTCTTTTAATCGAACAGTGTGTTCTCCACTATGAGATATTATAGATGAAACTTGCCATTCTACATTCACGAAGATGCTAAGCTAGTACGTTTTGCTTATGATACAAGTATACCTATCACACCTGGCAAACAGGAATTAACTGATGAAATTGTAAATGGTGTCTTTCAGAAAGTTATTAAGTGGTTTTCTACTAATGGACTCTCATTAAACTTTGATAAAACCCAGTATATACAGTTTCATACAGTAAATGGCATAACACCATTAACAAATTTAGACTTTGAATATAAATCTGTAGCTAATGTAGAATATTAAAAATTTTTTAGGTGTTTGCATTGACGAGGGACTGAATTGGAAGAAACATATTGCAGATCTCCTGAAACTTTTGAGTTCAGCTACTTATGCTATCAGAGTCATTGCAAAATTTGGTGGAATACATATCAGTAAATTAGCTTACTATGCCTATTTTCATTCATTGCTTTTATATGGGATCATATTCTGGGGCAATTCAACATTGAGTAAAAAGGTATTCATTGCACAAAAGCGTGGAATCAGAATAATTGCTGGAGCCCACCCAAGAGCATCCTGCATACTTTTATTTAGGGATCTAGGGATCTTCGCTGTAGCTTCACAAAATATATATTCACTCATGAAATTTGTTATTAACAATCAGACCCAATTCAAAAGAAATAGCAGTGTGCATAGCTACAACACTAGGAGAAAGGATGATATTCACTATTCAAGGTTAAATCTAACTTTAGCTCAGAAAGGGGTGAATTATGAAATTCAAATGTTCAAATGTTTTTAGAGTTTATGGGACTGAACTACGTGGTCATCAGTCCCTAATCTTACAAACTACTAATGACCTATCTAATACTAAACACTGCACAAATATCCATGCCCGAGGGGGATTCGAACCCCCGACCGTAGTGGCCGTGCAGACCGTGACTGGCGCGCCGCAGTCCCCTCGACCACGGTGAATTATGCAGCCACAAAAGTCTTTGGTCACTTACCAAGTAGCATCAAAAGTCTGACAGATAGCCAACTAGTGTTTGAAAAGAAATTAAAGGAATTTCTGAATGGCAACTCCTACAATGTAGATGAATTTTTAGATAAAACTTAAAAAAATAAAATAAGAAAACAAAAAACAAAAAAGTAATAAAAAATCCTTAAAATATTGATTAACAAGTGTAGACAACATTTACTAAACTGACACGTTCCACATCATTACGAAATGTCGTATATATGATCTATGGAACAAGTATTAATCTAATCTAATCTAATCTAATTATATGCGACAGACGAGAATGTCGGCGTCCTCTATGCCTTCGTTTCAGAGGGAAGCGAAGTCTGCAGTGCTGACAACAATGAGACGCGGGTAGTCGACTTGACAGGCGACGTCCGAGAGAAAGAGCCTCTTCACTAGACGAGTACGTAACTTCGTTTTCCGACGCCTTTCTTAAAACAGTAATAACAATGAAATAGTCCATAAACGTTTGTCATATTTCTGGGACGAACCTTTAAATCAGTTTATTAAGGACAGCAGCCAAGATCGCATTTAATTTTTATTTAGATCACAGGTTTTAACAGTTCAACTGTCACCTTTGGATCTTTCGTTTCATTCCTCACATCACATATAAAAACTTTGAAGAACACACTTATTCGCCAACATTATTGTTGACTTGTCATCATATAAATAAATATCAAAACGGTCATACTGCAATGTGATGTGATAATGAAGTTAAACTGGTCATATAAATAAAAATTAAAAGCGATCTTTCCTGCTGAAGGTAATAAAAAAATCTATCCTGTAATTATACCAATATTCTGATTCATGATGTTGTTATGGATCCATTTCGGCACAATTAGCCATCGTCAGACAATGACCATGTGACAACCTTGGCAATGTCTCGATAGTTGGCCAACTGTCAGAACATCACGATAAAAAAAAATTTTATATTAAAATTTTATTTTACGATATTTGTATAATACTACATAAGTATGACACAAAAGTTCATATTATTGTTAAATAAACAGCGAGACATTGCCAAGGATGTCACATGGTCATTGTCTGACGATGGCTAATTGTGCCGAAATGGATCCATAACAACATCATAATAAAAAACTTTAAAGCGGCATATTGGTATAATTACATGATGTCTCTTAGAGATATATTCTGTGCTGTGGACCCATTGGATAGAAAAAAAAAATCTATGTAAATCTGCAGATCTATAAACTAACATCGCATATCTCTGTACAAATCAGAATTAAGTAAAATGGTGAAGAACCTATGCCTTGTTTTGAGTAATAATAACAATAACTAGATACCCATGCGAATACTTCGACCCGTTAGTGGTTAGGGACGTAATGTGGAAATAAGTAAATATAAATATTAATCTAACAATGGTATTTTATTATAGACCTTCCTTCCAGACAATGTTAGCTGTTCGTCGACCCTTAGGTTTAATTTACATTTTTATACAGTTTTGATCGATTGCTCCGGACAATTGCTCCGGACGATTACTCCGTGCAGACATAGCCAGGATATTTTCAAATGGGGGGAGGGGGGGGGGGGTTCCGAATGGTTAAAGAGAAATTTACAAAGGCTCATGTTTTCATTTATTCTAAAGACAAACTTAGGCTAACATATTTTTTTTATATTTTATGCACATAGTTTGCGTTTGTAAACCTTCTTATAAATACTGCAATATTTTATATACAAAATTGAGGAAAACATTTCTTAAAAATTGTTTCAATATACGCCAGAAGAACCTTCAGTTGTTATTCCAAACGAAGTCAGATTATCAGAATGGGAAGTGTTCCTTTGTATTTGAACACTGGCAACGACACGGCTGCACGTCACCAAGCTCGCTGCCTGTCAGACACGACTATAGCTTGGTGTTTCGCAAAATCTGCATTAATTTTCGCATCAGTATAAATACCTTGCATACTGATTTAGGAAGCGTAAGTCTAGAATTTTATTTCCAAGATTATTGTTTCGTTTAGTCTTCTTGGCATTGCAACGTATCCATCCTACTGAGGTGCCTAATGATATACTGAAATATTGCCACTCCAAATAACGACTCCACTGCTGTAAATAGATAAATAAGCTACTATAGTAGAACGTATTTTAACTTACCATAACGCTAGTGGAAAATGAAAGTCGGTTTTTGTCTTTTTTTCTCGTTATGAACTTATTCATAATTGGAAACTAAACAACACAAAAGAAATAAACGGCAGTGGCAGCATTCCAATGTAGTGCTTAACATAGCAGTAATGGAGCAAGGCCGACAATAGACAACGGCTAAAGGAGGACTGGGCAATAAAATGTTCAAATGTTTGTTAAGCTTAAGAGACTTAACTGCGGGGTCATCAGTCCCTAAACTTACAAACTACTTATGAACTAACTTACACTAAAGACAGCACAAACATCCATGCCCGAGGGGGTTTCGAACCCCCGTCGGGGAACGGCCTCGCGCATCGCTCCGCCACGGCGATTGGGCAATAGCCGATGCTGTTATCGATGTATCGATAATTAAAATCTATAGATGGCTTTGTTGACTGTCGATAGTGCGAATCCCTTTTTCGTCGTAATGACATAATAATATCATTCAGTTTCACTACACGGTAGCTAGGTCGTGTCTTATTTCATTTGGTATTTTGGAGGTTCGAGTCCACCATCGAACATGGTTGTGTCTGTTGTCCTTAGCATAAGTTTGAATAGTATTTTATGGTTTAGGTGATTGGGGTTCCGGACCCCCAAACCCCCACCCCCATCCCCCTTTGGCTACGTCCTTGGTCCGTGACTAAGAACTGGAGGAGGCAAGTGTTTCACTATGCGCTTTGTTGGTTGTAATACAAAACGCTAATGTAGTTGGCTAGTGTTGTAATGTCAGATGGTGTCAAATCTATGTGATGTAATAGTACTCGCTCCCTAATATTGACACAAGTTTCAACTTCTAAATCTATGATATTGTTATCCATTGTTCTATTAGCCTCGTGTCATTCAGTAATTCCTTTGCTGATTGTTATAAGGTTAAGCAGCGCGGGAACGGACGTGCGCACTAAGGCGCCTTGTTGCGGAGTGCGCGGCTGCACCCCGTCGGAGATCCGAGTCCTCTCTTGGGCAAGGGTGTGTGTGTGTGTGTTGTCCTTAGCATAAGATAGTTAAAGTAGATTGTAAGTCTAGGGACCGGTGAGTGATAACCATTGCCGTTTTCTTCCTTATCTTTACAAACATTGGAGTTATTGTGTCAAAACAAAGTGCGTACCTTAATTAGAAACGAAGATATGCTTGCTGCTTTGAGAAAAAACGTTGGAGAAAAAAGTAGCCAAATTGAATGTGCACTCTTACCTTTCTTCAGAATCTATCAATGCAAGTGTTTAAAAGGGCAAATGAAAGAGTTTGATCCGCTCTGCGTTCCTGGGGCGAAAAAGAACTGCGCATCTTAATTACAACCAAAATTGTCGTGCATCAAACCGTTTAAAATATCAAGCAAGGACAGAAGGACATCGCGTTTGAGTAAAAAATGAAGGAAGGCGAGAGTTAAATGAATTCTTATACTTGATGACAAATCTGTAGATGAATATTTTTCGTTTAGGTTTAACACTAAAATGAAGGAAATCGGGTGGACAGAAAGGTCTGGCCGACTGACTAATTTTCATAATTTTTTATATATGTAACACAATAATCCTACAAAATACAACTCTGTTTTCGGTGCCCTGATCTATTTCTTACAGATTGCCCACATGACTGCTAACAGGTAAAACAAAACAATATTTCGCGTAATTATTACCGAAATTTCAAAATTTTAAATGCTGCAATAATCTAATCATGAAGAGGTAAAACTCTTGTGTTATGTTTAACACCATAAGGTAAGTATTACCACTAGACACTATTTGTTTGTTTTGAAGCTGACGCCACTGAAATATTCCAATGCTTTGGTAAGACGAGTATCAACAGCCGTCATATATTTCATAAAATGCATCTTTAAAACCATCGGTTGTTTATTAAAAACCTTATAAATCAACCAATTGTGTTGACTGATAGGTTTTATCCTAGATGAACACTGAATTTTTAATATTTTTAATTATACTGACTCCCGTTTGTCTCAATTAGATGTATTTTATTTGAAGCATTTTACCATTCAGTTTTAACATCTTTTCATCTATGAAGATGGTGTATTGACCGAAACTGATTGATTTATAAGGTTTTTAATAAACAGCCGATGGTTTTAAAGATGCATTTTTATGAAATATTCCAATTCTGCTAATCGATTATCGGAAAATGACAACACTTAGTGAAATACAAGAAACTTCATGTATTATTTTCAATTTCTACGAAACTTCTTCAGCTGACTCGCTCCACAAAAGACAGAAAAAAAATTTATCGCTTACTGCATTTTCTCTGTCTATGCGGTCAAAGTTCATCCTCTGACGTTACTAATTCTATTTGCAACACACTTTGCAAACTTTATCTACGTTCATCACTGAATACCCCAGGTTATTACTGTACGGCACATAGTTCATTAATACGACAAGATAAACTTGTAGACGCATCAAAAATTACCTTCTGCTTATTTCTGCATGCAGTAAAACTCAACATCCGGCGTGACGGTTCACTTTATTACTTGTGTACTATTAACGCTGGTCCCAACACGTCTCGCATAAGTATTATCTGCACATACGACAAAGTCATTTTACTGTACAGCAAATATTTAAGGAGATACGACGTAATAATTGTGAGATGCGTTATTGTCGCGTTTTTTGCTTAACATAGAGAGAAAATTACCCACCGTTGAAACATCCAGTGTTTCATAACGAAAGCACTTCGCGACTTCTTACAATAATTTTCTAACCCTTTTTCTCACTTACATGCTAATAGCCATAACCATTATGGTTGTTGCATTGCTCTAGGAAAAGCCTGTGACCAAGCTGCGCTCTGCTTTGTTTCTCTCTCTCTCTTTTGTTTTTGTTTTTCAATGTTTTGTTGTCTGGCAACACCAAGTGACCAGGCCTCGCGGCCTATGCTTTCTACTGGCACTACTACTACTACTACTGGTAGTAGTAATAATAATAATAATAATAATAATAACAACAAAATGTGGTCACGCATGCCAAATTCAGTTATGAAGTCAAGAAACGCAGCATAATACATCCAATGCAGTTCCATAACGCTCGTACATGTTCAAGAATTCCACCTAAATGAATATCAACCACGATCTGTAACTGGATACAAGCCTTAAAGAGTGTAATGAGGGCATTGGTCATCAACATCAGAAGAACATCAAAATCAACAACAACCATTCGTCCTCAGTACCCAAAGACTGGAAAATTGCACAGGGCACCCCAATATTCAAGAAGGACAAAAGGAATGATCTGCAAAATTACATGCCTATATCGTTAACGTCGGTTTTGATCGGGAGTTTGCAACATACACTTACTTCAAAAATTATGAACTACCTCGTAGAGAAAAAACCTATTCATCCAGAAACAACAAGTATTCAGAAAATGTCGTGCTTTAATCACGTGAAGTGATGAGTGCTATCGACAAGAGCTCTCAAACCGACACCATATTTCTACATTTTAGGAAGACTTGACACTGTAGCTCACAAGCGGCTTCTACTCAAATTGCGTGCTTATGGAATATTGCCACAGTTGTGCGATTGGATTACGATTTCCTGTCAGATTAAACACAGTACGTCATCGAGTAAAAAGAAGTGATTTCTGGTGCCCCCAGGGAAGCTTTAGAGGGCTCCTACTATTCCTTAAATTTATAAACGAAAATGTAAGCAGCTCTCTCAGACAGTTCGCGGATGATGGTGTCATTTATCGGTTAGTAAAGTCATCAGTAGACCAAAAGCAACTGCAAAATGTTTTAGATAAGATATCTGCATGGTACAAAATTTGGCAATTGACCCTAAATAATAAGTGTGAAGTCGTCCGTATGAGAACTTTAAGAAATCCGTTAAACTTCATTTACACTATAAATTAGTCAAATCTAAAGGCCGTAAAGTCAACTAAATACCTGGGAATAATAATTACTAATAGTTTTTAATTGGAGAGAATACATAGAAAATGTCGTAGGGAAGGCGAACCAAAGCCTACGTTTTATTCGCAGAAGACATAGAAGATGCAACGGTTCTAGTAAAGAATCTGCCTACACGACACTCGTGAGTGTTACTTTGGAGTATTTCTGCGCAGTGTGGGATCCCCAATAAGTGAGACTGATGGAGGACATACATTAAGTATAGCGAAGGGCAGCTAGTTTGGTATTATCGCGATATAATGGAGAGATTGTCACGGATATGAGACATGAGTTGGACTGGAAACCATTAAAAGAATTGCGTTATTCTTTGCTGCGAATTTTATTTGCGAAATTTCTGTCATCAAATTTCTCTTACGAGTGCGAACATATATTGTCAGCACCCACTTACATAGAGGAGACCTGATCATCATAATAAAATAAGAGAGATCGAAAACAGAAATATTTAGGTCTTCCTTTTTCCCGCGCGCCATTAGAGAAGGGAATGGTAGGGAATGGAACCCTCCGCCATGCACTTTGATCTGCATTTATGCCAATGGCTCAAGACGATAATGAAAGGACAAGGCTTCAGTTGATCTGTCTGTCTAGCCTCCAGTTGATCTGTCAAAATAGCTGTCACATAACTACAGCGTAAGATTTATTTTTTAAAAATATATATATTCAGCTACACAAAGAACTAGAAGAACAACAGTTCTATTACATCTATTAAATAAGAACCAAACAGAACAGGTAAACATCGAACATACGAAGATAAGAGGAGCTCCCAATTTAATCTGACGATGGTATTCACACCGAAACAGGCCTGTCAAATTAATTAATTTATTAAAAAGCAGCGTCCTTGGAATAAATTCTTTTCAATGTCTCTTTGAAACATATCAAAAGCACTGTTTTTGTTTTGTTTATTTGAAGAAGTACACCAGAGATGAAAGGAGTCTTCTTCTTCCCTTCACGTTGCCGCCCGACCTCACAAGGCGAATGTGACCAAACAACACTCACGGGAATTTCACTGGGACGTGTTTGATCACCCTCCGTACAGTCTCGCTGCTAGCGACTTTCTTCTTACACCTAAAACCTGTCCATGGTGGTTAACACTTCAGCGATGATGACGAGCTGAAAGAACATGTTTGCCATATGGTTGAATACACAGGCGGCAACCTTCTACGAAGAAGGCATACAAAAACTTGTCCCACGCTATGACAAATGCCTACAAAATTTCGAAAGCTATGTAGAAAAGTAGTTTAATAGTTGTGTATTTTTGTACAATAAATATTTTTTCTGTATCTGTACATGTTTGTTTCATATAACCAAACGGAACTTACTTTGTGGACATACCTCGTATAAATACGCGCGAATTGGCGCGAACGCAGTCAGTAATAAGCCAGTCATTGTTCAGTGTGTATACAGTACCAGTCATTTGTTTTGTGCTTCAGTACTTTAATAAATATCTTGGTTCATAAACATGGTCACATTTTTTTCGTCATACAGCTTAGAACCCGTCGACCAGATGTTTTCAGAATTATTTAAAGGCAGGCGAGCTACTAAATCTACGAGATCTCTGAACGACCGAGGCAACAAGGTGATGTATACATAATGTGGCTCTAGCGTAGTGCAAAATCGCGCCACGAGCTAAAGGATTACTGAATGGGATGAAGCTAATAGTTAAAAAAATTATAACAATATCACGGATTTAGAAGTTGGAACTGTTGTGAATACTGGGTAGTGAATACTGTTACTTCGCATAGATTTGACTCCAGCTGACAATACAATGTCCTTCTTTAAACGACGGCAATTTCTAGTTATATTCTCGTTTTGTACTACGATCAACAAAGCGCAGGATTAAACACTTGACAGAACTGGAATCTAGCTGCGCCGCGGCCGAATAGCCGTGCGCACTGGGGCGCCGTGCTACGGTGCGCGCGACCGTTCGCCGTCGGAGGTTCGATTCTCCCCTGAGGCATAGGTGTATATGTTGTCCTTAGGTTATGTTTAATTTAAGACAGGCTAAGGAAAGGGAAACCTATGTTTTAGAGTTTGTAGATTTGGAGAAATATTTTGACAATGTCGAATGGAATACACTGTTTCAAATTCTGAAGGTAGCTTGGGTAAAATATAGGGAGCGAAGAGTTATACAAAAACCAATCAGCGATTATTAGAGTCGAAGGGCATGAAAGGGACGCAGAGGTTGGGACGGGAGTAAAACAGGGTTGTAGGCTTTCGCCATTGTTGTTCAATCTGTACATTGAGCAAGCAGTCAAGGATTGCAAGGAGAAATTTGGAGAGGGAATTAAAGTTCAGGAAGAAGTAATAAATGACATAGTAATCCTGTCAGAGACAGCAAAGGATCTGGAAGAGCAATTGAATGGAATGGACAATGTGTAGAAAAGAGGTTATAAGATGAACATCAACAAGAGTAAAACAAGGATAATGGAATGTAGCGTCAGAAAATCAAGCGATGCTGAAAGAATTAAATTAGGTAATGAGGCAATAAAAGTAGTAGACGAGTTTTGTTTCTTGTGTAGCAAGATAACTTCTGATGGCCGAAGTAAAGAAGATATAAAATGCAGAATGGCTATGGGGAGAAAAGCGTTTCTAAAGAAGTGAAACTTGGTAACATCCAACATTAATTTGAATGTTAGGAAGTCCTTTCTGAAAGCATTTGTCTGGAGTGTAGCATTGTATGGAAGTGAAGTGTGGACAATAAGGAGTTGAGACAAAAAGTTGATAGAAGCTTTTCAAATGTGGTGCTACAGACGAATGATGAAAATTAGATGGGTAGATCACGTAACTAATGAGGAGGTGCTCAACAGAATTGGGGAGAAAAGGAATTTCTGGCGTATACTGACTAAGCGAAGGGATAGGTTGGTAGGACACAGTCTGAGACATCAAGGAATTGTCAACTTAGCATTAGAAGGAAGTGTCTGGAGTAAAAATCGTAGAGGAAGCGAGAGACGAATAGAGTAAGCAGATTCAAAGGGATGTAGGTTGCCGAAAGTATTCTCAGATGAACAGACTTGCACAGGACAGGGTAGCGTGGAGAGCCATCAAACCAGTCTGCGGACTGAAGACCACAACAACAACAGGGACTAATAACCAAGCAGTTAATTCCCATAGATTTACAAACATTTTGAACAATCTACTTGCCAATTCCAGGTTTTAGTCACCTACAATTGTATGTTGCCTTACCCCGAGGCAAAACTTTTAAAAATGAAAAGTAGAAATTGATCGTAACGGTCGAGGAACAGCTATCATTATCTGAAAGAAAGTACTGTAAAATTAATATTGTATATACCGTTAAAAATCTATAATATACCATGATTTGATAAATATTTACACTTACCTATTTCCACTTTACGTCATTAACAACCAACGGTGCGAAATATTTGCACGCGCTACCTAGTTATCTGATATAATGATTGTAAGGCCTCGACCTATTATCATTACTAACTACTACTGTCGCTGTCTCATTCACTAACTTAATTCCGTCTGCAGCACGTAATTTAATTCGATACATTCCATTAAGCTTGCACTCTTCATCTCATTCCTTCCTTTCAAAATACTGAGCAATCCCGACAATTATTTCTTCGAGATTACTTGTTTTGTCTGACAGGAACACACAACAAACCGCGAACTTTTTGTATCTTCTTCCTTAACATGTTACGGCTTTCGCGGCTGGCATTGTCAAAGACACGCTCCATTCTTCGCGCAGCGCTGGCGGCGGCAGATTATAAGCATTATGTACCTGGCTGCCGACGGCCGAAGGTTTCCCGTGGTCATTAGCGCTCTCGTCCTCCCGTTGTTAGCTGAAATGTCTTCGCTCCACAATGGGAATCCAGGTTCCGTTACCTGGAGGCTTTGGTCGTTCTCGTTAAAGCTATTGTAGTGTTTGAATAGATCTTTATCTTTCCTAAACAGGCGGCAGTGGTAGCTCTTCTACACAGCAAGAACTTCCTTGTCGGCAAATATTACGTGGCTGACGTGTAAATGTTTGTATATTTATACGAAAACTAGCAAACCCGGCAACGCTTCGCAGTACCTAATGTGTATGGGTTATATACCCCAATCTGAACTGAAATGTTTGTTAAGCTTATGGGACTTAACTGCGGGGTCATCAGTCCCTAAACTTACAAATTACTTATGAACTACCTTATACTAAAGACGACACAAACATCCATGCCCGAGGGGGGATTCGAACCCCCCGACCGTAGCGGCCCGTGCAGACTGTAACTGGCGCGCCGCAGACCGCTCGGCCACTGCGGACGGCATACCCCAATCTCTCCTCTTCTTCTCCCTATGTCTATCCCTTCCTCCCTCCTCTATCTTCACATCGCCTCCTCCCACCGTCTTCTCTCCACCACCTTCACACCACTCCCTCTTAGCCCACACCATATCCATATCCTCCACCTCCCCTCTGCGTCTATATCATCCCCCCTTTTTAAATCCATTTCATTCCCAATCTCTTCCTCCACCTCTCTCTGATCTTATTTATTGTTATTGGGACCCTGGTTGCTAATATAAGTCAAAATGAATGAGTAAATCAATTGGAAACGGGTTATTAGAGAAACCTTTAGAGTTGCTCTGTCTGTGAGGTTAGTAACTTTAATGATTTTATTGTACGAACAGGCGTGATTATATATTTAAGCATAAAAAAAACTTTCCTGTTCCATGTTAAAAATGACTGGAAAAAGGAAAACAAAACCGCACATTTTTGCAGCACAGGTTAGCATGTTTTTCTCGCAGCGAGCAGAATACAAATGCTTTTTATAATTTGTTTATACCCGGAGAATGAAAAGAATAAGCTTTTTTTTTTTTTTTTTTTTTTTTTTTTTTTTTTTTTTTTTTGAGAGCCTATTAGTTGAAATGAGAGCCTATGAGTTGAAAACAAAGAAATTATAGCATGATCATACTGTAATGATAGAAAGTCCTTATGAAACAAAATAACAAACTAAAATACAAATACGTTTCGGAATTCTTTGTGTTGCGTTCGCTGTAACGCATGTTGATGAACGATATTTTTGTCTCTCCGTCCGGAGAGGAATAGTGCAGATGGTTTACAAACTCTCGAACACGTCACGTAAAACTGCCCATGTGAAAAACACGGCGGTTCAAGATTTAATCCACAAACTTCCAACGACTGTGGTCATGCGCTTTATTAATCGTCGTTGCGAATGCAAGGCGAACGGTAAACTGGACACGCTTAAATTGAAACTGCAAGTCGGTTGGATTCAGTGGTATTCTTGGAATCAGAACATCCTGTGTTATCTGTGCTTCATTCACATTGTTCATCAACTTCTTCACAGAGAGTCTTGTTCCATTGCATAGTTTCGGTTGTCTTAGATTGCGTAACGCCACAGACAATCATTTGGGCGAGCTGTTTGATTTCACAATTTTGTTAGATTTTAGACCTAATTTATTTATATCATTGATAGAATTTGTATCTGCTTCAGTTGAGCAGTAACATGTTTTCACAGCATTCCTCAATTTAAGCAGATACGAATCCTGCGAATGACATAAGTATCATAAATAAATAGACCTAATATCTAACAAAATTGTGAATTCAAACAACTCGTGCAAATGACTGTACAACCAAACTCTGTAACACGTTATCCCAGAAAATAAAAGGTAAAAACCCACGGAAAGTGTCACAATAAATGCCGAAACATATTTCCGTGTTAAAACAAAACTAGGTGTCTTGCATAAGGCGGATTTAACCACAGATATAATACAGAATTCTTCCTGTTCCCTCGATTCAGACTCGCTTTGAAAGGAAAGACTTTGACGATATTCATGACATAAAACGAAACGTTCTAAAAATGTTTGTTAAGCTTAAGAGACTTAGCTGCTTGGTCATCAGTCACTAAACTTACAAACTACTTATGAACTATAAGGAACTCATTATTGGGGCGATCTAGAATTATTTACTAAGAGGTTTGCAGCCATTTAATTACATAACCGGTTTCGGTTTGTTAGACGCCATCTTCAAACCTGTAGTAATTTTTTAGATGAATTCACTGCTATTACTACAATTTTTTACATAGCAAAACGGTGTAGACATCAATGTGAATGTACACCGTTTTGCAATGTACAAAATTGTTGTAATAGCAGTGAATTCACGTAAAAAATTACTACTGATTTGGAGATGGCGTCTAGTAAGCCGAAACCGGTTATGTAATTAAATGAAGAAAGCTATCTTGGCTGCAAACCTCTTACTTATGAACTAACTTATACTGAAGACGACACAAACATCCATGCCTGAGGGGGGATTCGAACCGCCGACGGCCAACGGCTTCGCGCATCGGAGCATAGCGTCTCATTGCGCTCGGCCGCTCCGCCGAGGCAACGAAACGTGACGAGGCTTTTGAATTCCATCCCAAAGGAAGATACAGGAGCAGCAGCATCACAAGATGATCATGTGTACATGTAAGTATACAACATCACCACAATTCTTGTTGTATACGGATGGATAAATACAAACTCCGACAATAAAGTTCGGTGAATAATGCTGTAACATTAACGTAGATCAACTATGGAATACAGTTACCTTACTGTCCTCCGTAATAATCAAAAATGTTCAAATGTTTGTTAAGCTAATGGGACTTAACTACGGGGTCATCAGTCCCTAAACTTACAAACTACTTATGAACTACTTACGAACTAGGACGGCACAAATATTCATGCCCGAGGGGGGATTCGAACCCCCGACCGTAGTGGCCGTGCTGACCGTGACTGAAGCGCCTCAGTCACCTCGGCCACTGCGGGCGGCCGTAATAATCACCTGTCATAGCAGTCCACCGCTGAGATCTGCAATGGCTAATCCGGCAGTTACGTAAGAACTGTTACAGAACCTAACAATTGGCGAAACGAAGTATCGGGTACAGCCTTTCTGCGATATCTTCCACCGTGACGGACAGAACGGCCGTTTGTAATGGCAAACACGGCGTAAAGGCTGTATCTACACCTACAAACAATATTGAAGAGTGTCTCAGACCAGAAAAAGTCAAAGAGTACTTACTTCCAATGCCGGAAATATTCCACATACCGGTTACATGTGAAGAAGACTAAGTTGTAATGACTGGACGATCAATCAGTACCAGAAACACAGAAAGTAAACGGCGGAGTGCGCGGCAGTTCGTCGTCGGACATTCTAGTCCTCCCTCGGGCATTAATGTGTGTGTTGTTCTTAGCGTAAGGTAGTTTAAGTACTTCGCAACTTTAGGGACCGATCTCAGTTGTAGTTAGGTCCGACAGTTTCACAAACATTTGAACAGAAACAGTGGAGAAATCAGCAGTGGCCAAGCACGCTCAATGTGAGTTTTTTTCTCTTTCTTTTTTTTTTTTTTTTTTTTTTTTTTAATACAGTGGAACCCCTCTAACCCGTCTCTTTCGGAACCGGGACCATGATCGGAACGAAAAAAGGTCGGATTATCCGAACAATCTAATATTTATTGCAAAAAATATAAAAAGACATTTAGTCCAAAAAAATTAATCGATTTAAGAACTAAAAGACGTCTCTAGTAATATAAAAAGATGGTTCGTACGCAGTGTTAAACAGTATATTAACTAAAAAACGTCTACAAACACTATAACGTGTATTGTTTCTAAAAGGAAAAACGATGTTTTCTTCTACAAATTCTTGAAACATAACAGAAAATTCCTTAGCAGTTGCGGAACTGACCAATAGTTTTTCACCGGAAATAGAATCAAATCGGACACCATGGCGAATTTTCCAACGATCAGTCCAGCCTTCATGGCAGGAAATTTACTTTCAGCTTCCAGTTTTTTGTGCAAAATTATCGCCTTTTCTTTGAGAACTGGCCCGGATATTAGAGTTCCTTTCCTTCTTTCGCAACAAAACCACATCTGCAATGCGTTATCAAGCAGTTCTAGTTTAGGCTTTTTTAATGTTTTGCGATTCTTCAGTGTTTTCACCATCAATCTTAACTGTATAGGCTTCAATGTCTTTCCGAATCTTCCTCCAATCCTTAATTGTCGTAACACCTACATTCAGTTAGTTTGCAATTTTTTGGAGCGATTATCCTTTGTCCAGTCTTTGTAGCACTGCTAATTTTTCATCTAGTGAAAGCGATGTTCAAAGACACGTAACTGTACATGCAAATAATCTAACAAGTACTGTAGAGAACACGGAATAAAGCAATCAACGACGTTTTTTAATTCCAACAAAGGATAAAACTGCACAATAACGTACGGTATAACAATATGCACAGCGATAGACACCGTAACAATGGCCCGACAGGCGTCCAGTCAGTGACGAGTCGGCACAGGCTCGCTAGCCTGAGCATGGTCAGACTAACAGGAGTGACGGACACGCCAAGGTCGGATTAGAGGATTAGAGGGGTTCTACTGTACGTACTACCTCTGACAGTAAAGTTCGATGAAATGAATAGACCTGTAACATTAACGTAGATGAACTATGAACTACAGTTACCTTACTGTCCTTCAAGTAGTCACCTCCCATAACTATAAACCACTGAGCTCCGCGATACATGTCCTGAAAACTTCGCGCGAAGTCGTCCTTTGGGATGCTGTTCAAATGCCTCGTCACGTTTCGTTGGATGCAGGAATATCGTCAAATTCTTTCCTTTCAAAGCGAGTCTGAGTCGAGGGAACAGGAAGAAGTCTGGAATATCCAGATCTGAAGAGTACTGTGGATATTCAAGTTGCACGACAATGCACGCCCACACACAGCCAATATCGGCAAACAGTTTCTGCCACAAAAAAAAAAAAAAAAAAAAAAAAGGTGGGGGGTGGGGGGAGGGTGCAACTTGAACATCCAGCATACTCGCCGGATCTCAAACCTCAGACTTCTTCCTATTCTCTCGACTCAAACTCGCTTTGAAAGGAAAAAGATTTGACGAGACTCCTGACACCCAACGAAAGCGCGGCAAATTCGGGAACTTTGTTTTTACTGCTTTGAAAGCTCACGGCTAATATTTTGATAGTCGAATTTTTGTGCAGATTGGGGCCTGGATTCGCTGCCTGAATGTTGACAGGCGAGTGTGCATCAGAACTAGCGCCTAGCCTAAAAAATGTGCACTCCATAAGTACTCTGCTACCTGAGTAGCCGCTTCCTTAGTGTAGTGCATCCCTGATCTGTCTAGGGGCACCCTACAATTCCCCACCCCATGACGCAGATCTAGAAATCTGCGTCGGCGAACCTTCCGGTTCAGGCCCTCCATTGGGCTCCAAACCAAAGGACCCCGATCAACCCTGGGAACAATGCTACAAATAGACAGCTCTGCTTGCACTCCGCGTGCGAGGGCAGCAGCCTTCACCAATTCCGCCAGTCGCCTATAGGAAATAAAGATGTCCTGATATCCTCAGAACCCAAGCGACAATCGTCATTGGTATCGACGTGAGCCACGACTTGCAGTCAACTGCACCCCGAAGTTAATAATTGGTTCTTTTTACCGGCCTCCCGACTCTGACGATACAATAGCAGAAGGGTTCAAAGAAAACCTGAGCCTAATTACAAAAACGTACCCACGCACACGATAGTAGTAGGCGGTGATATTAATTTTAAACTGTTGGCGAAATTATATTTTCAAATCAGGAGGTAGGTATAAAACATCGTGCGAAATTGTACTCAACGCATTCGCCGAGAATTACTTCGAACAATTAGTTCATGAGCCAACTAGAATTGTAAATGGATGTGAAAACACACTTGATATCTTCGCAACAAATAATCCTGAGCTCATGACGAGCATCAAAACGGATACAGGTATTAGTGAACTCAGAGCTGCCGTAGCGAAACTGAATATCGAAAGTCCCAAAGTTACCAAAAATAAACGAAAAGTATATTTGTTCAGGAAAGGAAATAAAAACAAAATACATTGCTTCTTGAAAGACAGCTTCCACTCGTTTCTAACACTAAACGTAGGTGTAGACCAGATGTGGCTCAAATTCAGAGAAGTGGTATCGACAGCAATTGACAGTTTTATACCAAATAAATTAATAAAAGAAGGAGGCGATCACCCTTGGTACACAAAACAAGTCAGGACACTGTTGCAAAAGCAAAGGAAAAGGCATACTAAATTTAAACGAACACAAAATCCCCAGGATTGGCGATCATTCTCAGAAGCTCGAAATTTTGCGAGGGCAGCTCGTTTCGTATTGTTACGATACAGGGGAGACAGAGTTACGGAAGTGATACAGGATCTGGGATGGTAATCATTACAACAACGGCGCTTATCGCTGTGGCGTGGGCTACTTGCGAAACTTCAATCGCCAACATTCTCCTCCGAATTCGAAAATATATTGTTGACTCCCACTTACATAGGTATAAATGATCATCAGAATAAAATACGAGAAATCAGAGCTCGAACAGAGAGATTCAGGTGTTCTTTCTTCCCGCGCGCTATTCGAGAATGGAATGGGAGATAAATAGTATAATGGTGGTTCGATGAACCCTCTGCCAGGCACTTAAATGTGATTTGCAGAGTATCCCATGTAGTAGATGTAGATGTTCCATACCTGCCGGCAAGGCCGCCCCCACATCTCAGATGAGGCCTCCCGGCAGACCGAGTGGACGTTGGACTTCTTTGTAGATCTCGAAGCTATCTGCCTAAGGGACTCTATCACGCGCCTAACATTCGAGCTCCCTATAACAAATAATCCTCTCCCCTCTTGCACCTGCTCGGACCCTGCTGAAGGAGTAGCCACACACGACGAACGCTCGCGGACGGAAGCCTATCCTCCACATTGCCCGTCTCGAGCGACGCTAACGCCGTACAACCCTCCACTCCCCTTGCGGAGAAGGCGGCTCGACAACGTCCGGTACACCTGAAGGTGCCTCGGCAGCAGGCACAGAGGGCAAATCATGAGCCACCTGAGGTGTCCCACTCGACGCATCAGACTCCCCACCATCGCTGCACCCCGAGACAGTAGCCTGAAGACGGCTGACCGTAGCCAACAGCACGCTCAGCTGTTCGCGAACTGCGGCCAACACCTCCTGCGTCTGCACACATCCTATCCATCCTATCGATACAATTAACTGTAGAGAGTAGAAAACTAATCAAATTTTAACTAGCCTGGTACTTTAATAAAGGCGGCTGGCTAACTGTGGTCAGTGGTAATAACACTGTCTAAACAACGATATTGTCTCTGGCTGTTTTCAGAAAAAAAACAAGGAAATCTATGGAATACACGGTAATCAAACACGCAGGACTAAAAGCTTTCTGAAAGCTGAACACGAAATAAAGAAAAAAATACTTAAATTACTTAGCTTGCAGCACAAATGAAATCTGCCAAGTACGCAAGAATAAACAGAAGCACTGACGAAAATTAAGAAATTGGCTGGCAACGAAATTTCACGCAAATTAAATTATGATACTTAGCGCAGTGAACGATGTGACAGCGACAGCAGCTGGAACTTGGCCGCGGGCCGACTGATAAATAGCTAATCTGCGTCCCTTTCATGTGCTTCGACTCTGTAATTGCTGTCTGGTTGCTGTAGAAATTATGTACAACTCTCCCAAAAATATCATCATTTCAGAGGGAATATCATTTACTGCATGGGTCTTGTTTCGATTCGTATCTTTCAGTGTTTTGTCAGACTCTTCATATGCGGCGGCATTTTCAATTATGGCTGACATTATAAAAAAAAGCAGTACAAAGCACACGTCAGCAACAGCGATCTAAAAATGGCGTTCATGTCATCTTGAACTGCGATCGCAGCGCCGCAGCGGATAGAAATACAAACAGTACTTTATGGACGACCCTCGTATTTCCACTCTACGGCGCGCGTAACCTACAACTTGTGGGCGAATAAACAGTCAATAAATGTGAATAAACTGTGGTAACCTAGCCATCTTATATAGCAACGTTTGGTTGTAATTTGTCGTACCATACACAAACTTCTTGAGGTTGCAGTAGATGAAGATGGCGGCATAAGCCTTCAAAAATACTCGCGACTTTGCCGTCCCAACCACTGCGTCTCTTCCATGCCCTTCCACTCTTATAACTGGTGTTTGATTTCTGTATGAGTTATGTATAATCTAAAAAATGGAGTCTTCCGTCACTTCTTGCTAGAAAAATTCTATTTCAGGTTGCAAACGAACAGTTGTTTTCCTACCAGTTCTTTGTAATCTTTCGTTTTTATATTTTACCCTTGCTACAACATTTGACAATAAAGTTCGTTGAATAGTCGTGTAACATTAACAAAGGTGAACTATGAACTACTGCCCTAAGAGATAGTCACCTCCCGCTGAATTCTGCCATACATGACTACATCTACATAGATACTCTACTAGTCACATTGAAGTGCGCGGCAAAAGGTTCATCGAACGGCTTTTATGATATTTCTCTAACAATATATGTTCGCATTCGGAAGACAAAGTTGGAGAAAGATCTCACAACAACGAATAATCCCTTGCTTTTAATGATTTCTACCCCAACTCGTGCATCATTTCCGTGACACTCTCCTCTATATCGCGATAATACAAAACGAGCTGCCCTTCTATGAACTTTCTCTACATCGTCCCTGAGTTCCAACTGGTGTGGGTCCCACAATGCGCAGCAGTACTCCAAAACATGACGTACAAGTGTAGTATAGGCATTTTCTTTAATATAACTGTTGCATCTTCTAAGTGTTCTGCCAATGAAACGTAGCCTTTGGTTCGGCTTCTCTACAATATTTTCTATGCGTTCTTTTCTATTTAAGTTGTTCGTAATAGTCCTGAAAAGTCTGCAGGAAATCTTTCTTTGGGATGGTGTTCAAAAGCCTCGTCACGTTTCGTTGGATGTCAGAAATATCGCCAAATCTCTTTCCTTTCGAAGCGAATTTGGTTCAAGGGAATAGGTAGAATTCTGGCGGACTGAGATTCTGCGACTATGGTGGATGGTCTTCCACATACAGCCAATATCGTCAAACAGTTGTTGGCGAAAAAGGGTGGTGGTGCAACTCGACATCCACCATAGTCGACGGATCTCAGTCCTCCAGACTTCTACCTTTGCCTTTGAGCCAAATTCGCTTCGAAAGGATAGAGATTTGGCGATATTCCTGACGTACTACGAAACATGACGAGGCTTTTGAACACTGCCCCAAAGGAAAACTTTGTA
Source organism: Locusta migratoria (assembly GCA_026315105.1). Taxonomy (NCBI): domain Eukaryota; kingdom Metazoa; phylum Arthropoda; class Insecta; order Orthoptera; family Acrididae; genus Locusta; species Locusta migratoria. The sequence continues at coordinate 122,819,750 of CM048750.1, read as the reverse complement.
TACAGTTTCCAGGACATGTATCGCAGAGTTCAGTAGTGCATAATTATGGGCAGTAACTATTTCGAAGAACGTAACTGTAGTTCATAATTTATCTTCGTTAATGTTACAGGCCTATTAAAAAAGTTAGGATAAGCGGTCGTCCCAAACACACCTGGAAAAGAACGATCCAGAGAGAAGCTGCAGAGGATGGGAAAACCTGGTGTGAAGAGACTTGCCAGAAATCGCATCAGGAGGAGAAATTTCGTTTCAGCCCTACGTTCCAGAGGGAACGACAGGAACTAGGTCAAGTAAGTATTTTAAAAAATTGCACTGACGTGTTTTACGGCCCACTTTCAGTTTGTAGTTTTATAATTTTTTGCAAAAATTTCGGACAAAAATAATAATGTAAATAAAAAAAATTATAGTGATATGATTACGACACTACTATTGTGATATTATCTATGCACCCAACACGTAACCCTTTTACGAAATAAGGAGAAAACATTTTTTTTTCGATACTGGCGGGTCCCGAACCACGGACCACGTGCATCACATCCCAACACGCTGCTTACTACACTACGGAGAACAATTACGAAATTCGTCCTTAATTTTCGTGCTATTGATGGCAGTTGTTAACTGATGCTAATGTGGCATTTTTAGACACTAGATTATCATTTTTCGTACGAAGAACGACGTGTTTTTGTTAATTCTTCAGTACGCCATTGCTTTGAAAGAACAACGTGTAAGTAATTATAAGAAAATCATCAAATACGCAACGCAAGATGGCGTATGCCAGAGAGAGTTCTGCGCGTGTAATGTCACTTGACATCTGCGAACGGCTGGTTTTCGTAAAATCAATGGAGCGTGTCAAATCTTCGTTATTTTTGCAAATATCTTTGAAACGATACGAGATATGAAAAAAAAAAAGAGTAGAGAATTATCTCCTCTACAAATTTGGTTATTCAATTTTCGAGTCAGATGAATGGTTAAGCCGTTATTTTCATTTAAATTTCGAGCTCTCAAAAAACGATCGCAAAAGCCCACTTTTAGTGTTACTGCCGTGGGCCAAAAATAAAGTTCAATTGTTTGTAAATCTATCGGACCAAACTGCGTGGTCATCAGTCCGTGCCGGCCGCGGTGGCCGAGGGGACTGAGGCGCTCCAGTCACGGTCTGCACGGCCACTACGGTCGGGGGGTTCTAATCCCCCCTCGGGCATGGATGTTTGTGCCGTCCTTAGTGTAAGCTAGTTCATAAGTAATTTGTAAGTTTAGGGACTGATGACCCCGTAGTTGAGTCCCATAAGGTATAAAAACATTCGAACATTTTGAACATCAGTCCGTATCTTGCAAACGACTTAAACTAAGGTAAACTAACCTAAGGACAACACACACACACCCATGCCTCAGGGACGACTCGAACCTCCGACTGCGAGCAATCCCGCGCTCTGCAGCGAGACGCTTTAGACCGCTCGGCTACTCCTCCGCGGCCGCAGGCCTATTCACCGAACTTCATTATCAGAGGTTGTACATTCAGAATTTTCAAGAGAGTATTGCAGTCACCATTATCAAAAGGTTTCTCCAAATCTACAAATGCAATTGGAATAACTACATTCTTCTTGAAGTTTGAGCTGTGTTTCAGCTGTCTCATAAAATCTGCGTACGAGGTGAAATAGTTTTCTCATTACCTGCTCTCCTAAGGACATCACTTGTGATGGGAAATGGATAAAAAAAGCAGCCCTCGGTCGCAAATTAGAAATTGTTTAACCTGGTTTCGGCAATTACTAAGATTGCCTTCTTCAGAAATTATAAAATAAAACAAGTCACATAATAAAATATACTACTCAGCTGTAAAGCTTACGTCACAATAAAAAGAAATTTTGAGGAAAGGCTAGCCACTATGGGCTGCACGCCATCACGGAGGCATCAGACTTGTGATGGGACTGATGACCGCGCAATCGAGTCCCCTCTAAATAACAACTTCTGATGGGCCTTGTTTCGACTTGAGTATTTCAGTTTCCTGTCACTCCTTTCTCGCAGTCTCGTATCTTTTATTTTCGCCTAGTCCCCCTTTGCTTTCTACTATACGTCCTCAAAGTTCATTTGCTTTTCATAGCACTTCTATGCATTCATTCGCCGTTAATTATTCTCTTCTTTGTTTAATAACTCTGGATATTCATACAGCCGCTGTTCGTCACATGTCTTTTTAATCTTTCCCCTAGTTGTACATGGTTAATCATTTTGCAGTTACTGTCAATCACTTTTTTATCCGTCTTTATTAGTTTCTAGATGGTTCATTTGCTACATTTTCATTGATTAAATTGAATATATTCTACGATATTAAAGGATTTGATAAATTAAATGTTGATAAATCTATTGGACGAAACTGCTACGCTCAACAGTCCCTACACTTGCGTACTACTTAAACTATCTTACTAAGGACAATACATACGCTCATGGCCGAGGGGCTGTGTCTTTCTATTTGGTCGACTGTGTCCATTATTTCCTTTTTGATGATTTTGACTCTTTCACATTATTTAGTAATCATGTCTTCTGCGATTACACCATCAGATGATGATCTGAGATATTAGTTCAGTTTCATTTTCACCTCACTTTTCACCGATGCGCCTTTTAATTTTCTTATACAATTTTTTTATTGGAACTTTTTTCCATTCTTCGTAATTTTTACCCTGAAAACTCAATACGATAGATGTCTACTGTCGGTTAACTTTAGTTCTTGTTATGAAGTAAATGTGTTCCATGTATTTCAATAATATAATGAGAATAGTTCTCAACTCTATGCAAAGACAGTCGTCGAGGAGTAACAGGCACTTTGAAAGGACACTCATCCACATGCAACTAAGCTTTGGGCGCAGCCTTCGTTAGAAAAAATCTCACTGGCGAGTTTTACGGCCCACCTTAGGTTTACCTGTAGTTTCATGAGTTTTTGCAAACATCTCGGGCAAAAATTAAGTTGTAAATAATAAAATATTCTGGTCGATACGTTTACTACTTTACTATTGTGATAATATCTGTGAATTCAACATGTGATATACTCTGTGACCGTATTTTATCAAACAGCCAAAATAATTTGATATTTGATTTTAGCTTTGAGAAAGATGCACTTTGAACTTTTACCTCTTTAAACTACTACCTCTACCATATTTTCGTTATCTTTTTCCATTAAAATATTACAAACTGTTTTGCCGTGCTACTGGGTTAAGTAAAATCAAGGGACAGTGTCAAATAGCATTTATTTTTGCAAACATCTCTGAAACAGTGCGTGTTATAGAAGTAACATAACAGAGCAAAGTTATAGAGAATTGTCTCCTCTACAAATGTGTCTATTCAATTGTCGTCTCAGATGAACGGATAAGGGGTTATTTTCAATTACATTTCCTGCTGTCAAAAGGCCGTCAAAAACAGCCTATTATGTAGTGTTACTAACATATTTTTTGTCCGAAATATTTGAAAAAGAAAGGTTCTGGTCGCTGGCGACGAACAGTTATGACTGTTAAATTTGGTGCCGATCGGTTGATCGGCTGGATCTAAAAAGTGGATACACGTCACAGACAGACATACAAAGTGTCAAACCGTCATTATTTTTGAAAATATCTCTGTAAAGATGGGTGATATGAAAAAAAAAAAATACATAACAAATCAAAGTTGTAGATAATTTTGTCCACTACAAACTCGTTTATTCAATTATTGTCAGATGAACAGTTAAGCCGTTATTTACATTTATGTTTCTAGCTGACAAAAGGCGATCGCAAAGGCCCACCTGTAGTGATATTACCGTAACCTAAAATGGGCCAAAAGGACGCACACACTCATTCATAAACAGTCACACACACTTCAGTCAACCGTCATCTCCGACTGACTCGGAAAGTAGGAGACGTCGGTTGTCTGTCTGTGAAGTGTACTTATGCGACTGTGTATAAATGAGTGTGTGCCATTTTTCTGACGAAGGCTGTGACCGAAAGCTGTTGCACGTGTATGTACGTCTTTTTATGTGTTTGCCACAGCTCGACGAACGTTTTAGCGGTGAGTTGCGTTCTCATTATATTGTCCAATTACAACCTGAACTTTTCTTTGTTCTGTGTATTTCATATACAACGATGTAGCCTGATATCGGATTACGTGACAGGTGATTTTGAGATGTTCAAATGTTCAAATGTTTGTAGAGTCTAAGGGACTTAACTATGGGGTCATCAGTCCCTAAACTTACAAACTACTTATGAACTACTTACAACTAAGGACGGCACAAATATCCATGCCCGAGGGGGGATTCGAACCCCCGACCTTAGTGGCCGTGCAGACTGTGACTGAGGCGCCTCATCTCCTCGGCCACCGCGGCCGGCGATTTTGAGATGTACAGTTTTCTTGGTACAGCGAAAGTAGTAAATTTGTTTACAGCGTTCATTTCTTTCACCAGTCCAGTGAGGACCTATATGGTTACACAGACAGCCCTTCCCTACTTTCTTTACGAAATATCTGCAGTCGTGCTATTAAAAGTAGACATTTGTAACACAAGTTGCAGTGTGAATAAATAAATAAAAGAAAAAAATGTAAAAATAACATTAAATTAAAATAAAAAACAAAATAACACACAAATACCACCACCACAATGGCAGAATAAGACAAACACATACAACATAATAGTAAGAATCACAAAGTGGGAAAAACAACAAAACCAACATAAATAAACACAAATAAATAACTAGCTGCAGCGTTGAAGCCATACCTCCCCCCCACCCTTACAAAGACGCAAAGCAATACACAACCCCAACGCCCACCAAACCGGTATTTACATGTTCGACAAACATCTTAGACATCCTGTTCTGTAAATTTGTAAATTATAAGACACACACACACACACACACACACACACACACACACAAAATGTTCAAATGTTTGTAGAGTCTATGAGACTTAACGACGGGGTCATCAGTCCCTAAACTTACAAACTACTTATGAACTACTTACAGCTAAGGACGGCACAAAATCCATGCCCGAGGGGGGGGATTCGAACCCCCGACCGTAGCGGCCGTGCAAACCGTGACTGGAGCGCCTCAGTCCCCTCGGCCACCGCGACCGGCACACACACACACACACACACACACACACACACACATTGACTTCAAATGAATGAATAATCTAAAATAAAATCTAATGTTGGTAACATAAACCATACATACTGTCACAGTGGTGAGGTGAAAAACAAATCGAATGTGTCTCCACTAAGAAAAGAGGGTGATGTGCAAACTGTATTCAGCTTAGAAAGAGCGAAGTGGAAACAAATGAAACAAAAATAAAACGAGACAGAAATAGGCAAAAATTGCCGAGTACAATAAATAATAATAATAATAATAATAACATCGCAAACCGACTAACTCCACAGAAGAAGACGGAAAAATACCGGAAGTGAGATGTAAGGAAGAGGTTATGACACCGTAAGTAAATTATACATCAACTTGGAAACACAGGTCGCGCACAAAAATTTAAACATTGTAAACCTGTTGTTGTTGTGGTCTTCAGTCCGGAGACTGGTTTGATGCAGCTCTCCACAATACCCTATCCTGAGCAAGCCTCTTCATCTCCACATAAGAACGGCAACCTACATCTGTCTGAATCTGCTTACTGTATCCATCTTTTGGTCTTCCTCTGCGATTTTTACCCCACACACTTCCCTCTTAACCTCTAACCTACATACAGATTTTTACAGAGCCACAGAAGATGCTTTATAAATTAAAAGCGAATCGCGTCTTGTGTGAGAAAATTGTCGTGATTACAGTCGGTATAAGAAGGCGAACCTTCTATTTATCGACTTCTGTTATTTGGGTCCACCATCTTAGTACCGTGTCTCTTTGTAGTCCTACTCGTAAACCACTGTTACCGTTCTAGAAGTTCCGATAAATTTTTCTATTCACATCAGACAGTTACAGACAACCAGAAACTTATTTTCATCATTCTACTGCTTACATCTCATCATCCATAAATATGAAAAATTTAACGCCCCCGGGTGGGCTCGAACCACCAACCTTTCGGTTAACAGCCGAACGCGCTAGCCGATTGCGCCACGGAGGCGACGAGATATCCGGTAGCAAAGTAGATGAACCGTCTCGAAGTATCGGGTGATAGCAAATTTTCCTGTTAAATAGTAAAATAAATTAATTTTATACCAGAGCTGAAGGCTTTAGATTTTGTTCCGTAAAAGTCGGCAGTGTCACTGTTAGCACGTGGCGTGTCGGCACAGAGGAAATGAGTCGATACCGCGGCAGCGTGGTCTCGCTGAGGCAGCTCAGCTCTTCTGCTGAGCACGTGGTCGCCCCTGTGTACATACCGCGGCACAAGGACAGCAGTCTCTTACACGCGTTTGACGTTCTGTTCTTTGTTTCTTATCGAGTATGTACTTATTCCATTCTGAATTCAGTTCATCTCCTTTTCTTCCTCTGCCCATCGCTTTATTCTCCATTGTCAAGTTCACCTCCATCTTAGCGACTTTCAGCCCTTAGTTTCCTCTTCTCGCAGTTTTACTACTTACGACATATTTCCCGAACAATGTCTTCTACAATAACATAATTTAATAACAGGTTTCCATCCAAGATCGCTTTCTTCATTTATTAGTTTACCAGTTTCGGCGTGCTAGATGTCATTTTCAGACCTGCAATAATCTTACATGAAATCCTTGTAAGATTACTACAGGTCTGAAGATGGCGCCTAGCGTGCCGAAACCGGTAATCTAATAAACGAAGAAAGCGATCTTGGGTGCAGACCTGTTATTAAACAATTCCAGATCGTCCCAATGAATAATTAGTTCCTTACAATGATATAATTGTTGCCTTTTTTGGTATTAGATAACTAGTTTGAAACTTTTAATTTTTTCTAGATTTATTATAATTACTGTAATATTGGCAATGTACAGTATGTGGGACCTCTGATTAGCTGTAAGAGAAGGCGTGAACCATACCTAACCATGCCAGATTAAATAAATGAGTAAAATGGAATCCTACTGGAACGACAATCAAGTGACTAAAAAGAAACCAGAAGTATACATGCTGTCTAATGGAGTGCTTCCAGAAAACGTTAAACATTTTATAAATTGGCTGAAAGAGTAGTAACATTTTAAAACTATGTATTAAATTATTGTCGATGAAACCCACACTATTTTAATGATTCAAAGATGGCTCGAAAGGACACTAAACTATGACATAAAAGTTTTCTGGGTATGGTACCGCGTCATGATGTAAGGCTATTACTTAAATATCCAACGTTTCGGCCAACGTTACAGTGGCCTTCATCTGGGTAACTGGTGTGAGCTGGTTGTTACTACACTTTATATTACTTTCATTTAGACATTACGTCATAATTTTTTAAAATAAGCGATGTTATTGGTGAATGTATTGCGGAAGAGTGGAACTTTATTTTTGATAGGATGCTGAGGTGGAAGGGGTGGGGGTTAGCCGTTGCCTATTGCTTCTTGCATAGCGAGACATGGTTGGTGTTCATCGGCGAATGGGGTGAGGGCTTCCGTTTCTCTCCTGCTGGCCGTGGGCCGCGCGGCGGCAGTAGCTTACTGGTGACGCTCGCGTGTGGTGGTGTCAGTGCGGCCTATTGCGCTGTGATGGCCGGTAGCCAAGAGGGGGCAAGCCTGAGTCCATCTTCTCTATTCATGTTATTGGGGTGTTTAACAATTTCGATGGCTTCCCTTATCTTACGTTTGACCATCCCTGGTTGCTTGGCGAGTATTGTGGCATCGTTAAATTTTATCTTCCTGCTGCAATCTTGCTGGTGTTCGGCTACTGCAGATTTATTGTGTTGGCCTAATCGAATGTAGCGTTCATGTTCCCGTATGCGTGTTGCCACTGCCCTCCCTGTCTCACCTATGTACACTTCCCCACACTCGCATTCCACCTTGTATACTCCTGATGCATGTAGTGCGTCTATGTTGTCCTTTGTGGAACCAAGAGCATCCTTGACCTTGCGACTGCTGTAGAAGAAATGCTGGATTCCTACCCGGCGAAGATGTTTTGCAATGCGATCTGTGACGTTTTTTACATAAGGTAAGCGTGCTGCTGGCTGCTTTTTGTTGACTTCCTGCCTACTGATGTTTCTTTTATTTGTGTCCATGGCGGTGTGGATCACTCTATGCTTGTAGCCATTTGCCAGAAATGTTGTTTCTAGTGTGTTGAGCTCAGCTGTTTTGTTGTCTTCATCACTTAGTCGTTGCGCGCGAATCGTCAGTGAGCGGATAACAGAGTTCTTCTGTGCTGGATGGTGGTTTGATTGAGCGTGCAAATACCTGTCGGTATGTGTAGGCTTCCGATATACCCTGTGCCCAAGTGTGCCTTGCCTAGTTCTATAAATTTCCACATCTAGGAATGGAATAGTGCCATCCTTTTCGATCTCTAATGTAAATTGGATCTTCTTGTGCAATTTGTTTAGATGTTCATGAAACTTGTGTAGTTCCATCTCACCGTGGGGCCATATTGCGAAAGTATCGTCCACGTATCTAAACCAGCATCTTGGGCGTAAAGGGGCGGAACAAAGTGCTGTTGCTTCGAAGGCCTCCATGAAAATGTCGGCTGCCAACGGGGATAAGAGAGACCCCATTGCTACGCCGTCTGTTTGCTCGTAGAATCTTTCTTGCCACTTGAAGTAGGTCGAAGATAAACACAACTGAACCAGGTCGCATATATCTGGCGGAATATGTTCTTGTAGGATGCGAACAGTTTCGTCTACTGGCACATTGGTGAATAATGACTTTATGTCGAAGCTGACCATGATGTCCGTGGGTAAAATTGTTACTTCCTTAATGCGTTCTATAAAGTGTGTCGAGTTCTTGACGTACGAGTCAGTTTTCCCAACTAGAGGTCTTAGTTTGGAGGCTAGGAACTTTGCCAAATTGTATGTCGGCGAATTAATTCCATCCACGATCGGTCGTAGAGGCTGGCCACTCTTGTGTAGCTTTGGCACTCCATAAATTCTAGGGGGAGTTGGAACGCTAGGAATTAGTCCCTTGGCCGTGTCGACGTCAATTCTTGAGTCTTTAATTGCACTCTGCGTCTTTCGAATTATCTTAGCCGTGGGGTCAGTCTTCAGTTCCTTGTAGATGGGATCGTTTAATAATTCTTTCATCTTGTCCTCATACTGCACTGTGTCCAAGATGACAGTGGCGTTCCCTTTATCTGCCTGAAGTATAACTATTTCTTTGTTGTTCTTTAATTCTGTGATGGCTGCTCTTTCCTCGCGTCTGAGATTATGCTTCGGTGGCTTGGCACGTGTTAATATTCGGACAGTTTCCTGCCGAATTTTCTCTGCTTCTATCGTCGATGTGTGACGAAGTGCTGCTTCCACGGACACGATGATTTCTTCTGTGGGGATCCGCTGAGGTGTGATTGCAAAGTTTAGACCCTTGCTAAGTACTTCCGTGGCTGCATTGCTGATAGAGTGAGACGAAAGATTTACCACCGTTCGAGATGCATCTAGTCGTTGCGTATCTTTACGTGTCGTTTTATCGAGCTGCTCGAATTTTCTCTTCTGACGTCTAGCAACAGTTTCATTAGTAGAACATGCTTGTAAGTGAGTGATTTTGTCGACATTATCCCAGTCATTCGGCGACAGTGAAGCTGATAGCAGCAGATGAATATGTAGCAATCTTCTATTGTAGGAGTCAAGTTCTCTTCGTACTTGCTGAATCCGCTCCTTCAGTAGTGATATACTGGCTCTTCTGTAGATGGATCTTGCTTTGTTGGTGTTGATGTTCGGTTTAAGCTGCAGGAATTTAGGTATGATGTCCTGGTCCCGACACCTCTTCAGATAGATTAAGTCGTTGATTAGTTTCCCTTTCTTCTTCCTTAACATCTCCAGCTGTCGAATTGTGCTGTACACTTCCTGCCCATACAGGTTGTTGATATAATTACGTAGGCTTCCGCGGCCAGAGTCAGATGACATAAAAGTTTTCTGGGTATGGTACCGCGTCATGATGTAGGCTATTACTTATTTAACCAACGTTTCGGCCAACGTTACAGTGGCCTTCATCTGGGTAACTGGTGTGAGCTGGTTGTTACTACACTTTATATTACTAAACTAATTATCGAATACAAATAAAATAAATTTATCTGGGATCCTATTAGTTTTTAAGCCTTTATAAATAATAATGTAATTGCTATAAATTAGTGAGACTTCAGATTTACCAAGATTGCTAAACTAATATTTCACAAAAAATGCATTATTCCTATATATTTCAAGGTTCTTGGTTGCCACTATGCGATCTTTTGCATACGACAGCAACTACGAATTGTCGAAACCGGTCATGAAAATAAATAAATTAAATTTAAAAAATTGTAAGAACAAATTTTTAGTGATCTTGGTACAACTGATGTTTCAGTAACTATTAACATTTTCAGTTCGCCCATTTGATCTGTAGAATTTCAAGCATATGCAACAATGTAACTTTCGAGCTATGGGCACTGGAATAAAGGGAGGAAGACTTGGGTTTAATGCCATGTTGCCATCATGATAATTAAGAGACGGAACACACGTTTCCATAGTTCTAGCCAGGAATGGGGAATAAAATTGACTGTGCCCTTTTGAAACCATTCCGGCATTTGGTTTAGGGAAGTCATGCCAAAATATAAATCAAGATGGCCGGAGGCGAGTTTGGAACGTTGTCAAAAATGAAAATGTTAGTAAACCTAAGGGACTTAACTGCTACAGTTATCGGTCCCTAGATTTACAAACTACTGAAACTATCTTATGCTAAGGACAATACTCACGCCCATTCTGTGCTCCGGCAGAAGCATTTTTCAGCTGTTCATTATAAGATGCCAGAGCCATTTTACATTTTCATGTTCCAACCCACTACGTGCCCAGCACTTATGATTCCTCGCATCTGTTTCAATAGGTTTACCTTCATTGATACTGAGTCAGTAAGCTATTGAACTGTGCTTATTGCGCTGCGAATTAAACAGACCGAGTTAATACCCAAAGCAGTTATTTGTAATCAAGGTGCAAACAATGTGAAGATGAGAAAGCTTTTAGGTGTGACTTGCCATTAAACGTTTGTTGTTATATTACAATAACCACCTTTTTTAAACACCCGCAAAGAACAAATTACAATACTTACCCTTGGCTTCAAATTCTTATTTCTAAAATCTTTCTCCAAAAAGTTGTCTGAGCATAGCATACTATGTAGCTTTTATTCTAACGCTCAGGACCCTTCTTTTTCAAAATTTCATTCATTCATTCATTCACTAAGAATAACCCACTGGCTACATCAATAAACAAATTATAAAAAGAATGTAAATCAGAGTGTAAAACCAAATGATCTGAGTAGGTTTAATGGTTGCTACTTAAGCTATCATAGATACATCTCTTTATTTTTTGGAAACCTGAAGAATGATTTTGGAGTGCTTTGCTGTATACAGTCATTACATCCGTATACAGCATATATACTCCAACCATTTTCTAGTTATATCAAGTAAGACGAATTATCAAGTAAGTCTTCTGGGTGTAGCAATGTAAAGCGACAGTTCATGCTTTGTCTTAGTGTACAACTCTAGTCGCTAGGAGGTGTTCGGGTGCGCTGTCGCCCGTTTCACGGCTGTTTCCGCTATTATCTTTATAAGCTGATAGTAACGTTCGATTGTGGCGCAAATTACACGATGCCATGGACCCAGCTCGTCAACTAGGCACTGTGCAAACTGCTGGCGGCCCCATAATGAAATGAACTGTTTTTATATGGAGTTGTTGCGTCCTCTGGTAAACCGAACAGATCATTGACTAGGAACTGGCATTTCTTGACTAAAAAAGCGATCGATTGGTAGGACACTTCCCTAGAAATCAACTAATTGTCCATTTAACATTGGCGGGAAGTATGATGGTAAAAATCGCAGAGAGAGACGTAGAGGGGCATATAGTAAGCTTGTTCTTGGAGTCAAAAATGTTCAAATGTTTGTAAAGCTTATGGGACTTAACTACGGGGTCATCAGTCCCTAAACTCACAAACTACTTATGAACTACTTACGAACTAGGACGGCACAAATATCCATGCCCGAGGGGGGATTCGAACCCCCGACCGTAGTGGCCGTTCAGACCGTGACTGAAGCGCCTCAGTCCCCGCGGCCACCGCGGCCGGCTCTTGGAGTCCATTGGAAGCATCTATGGACTTCCTAAATAAAGATGGAATTTTATGGATGACCATGCCCGCGTCACCGAGCCACATTTGTTCTGGATAGGTTCGAAGAAAATTTCTGTACAACTCCAGCGAATGATATGGCCACACAGGTTGCCCGAGATGAAAACTGCTATGGAACATGTACAGGACATAATCGAGAGGTCAGTTGGTGCAGAAAATCTTGCACCGAGAACATTTTTGCCATTGTGTTGATGTGGTCTTAAGTCCTATGACTGATATGCTGCAGCTCTGTCGCGGCGGAGTGGCCGAACGCATTGAGGCGCTATGCTCCGATGCGCGAGACCGTTCCCCGTCGGGGACATAGGTATTTGTGCTGTCTTTAGTATTAGTTTATAAGTAGTTTGTACGTTTAGGGACTGATAACCCAGCAGTTAAGTTCAAAATGTTCAAATGTTTGTATAGCTTATGGGACTTAACTACGGGGTCATCAGTCCCTAAACTTACAAACTACTTATGAACTAGCTAAGACTAAGGACGGTACAAATATCCACGCCCGAGGGGGGATTCGAACCCCTGACCGCAGTGGTCGTGCAGACCGTGACTGGAGCGCCTCAGTCCCCTCGGCCACCGCGGCCGGCCCGCAGTTAAGTCCCGTAAGCTTAACAAACATATGAACATTTGATACACCTGTCCACCCTACACTATCCTGAGCAAGTCTTTTCGTACCCTCACACTTTCCTTCTATGCTAAATTGACGATTCTTTGATTCTAAGAACGTGCCCTATCAATCTATCGCTTTTTTTAGTCAAGATATGACAGAGATTACTTTTCTCTTCAATTCTGTTCGGTACTTCCTCATTAGTTACGCGATCTAGTCAACTAATCTTCAGTGTAAGTCTGTAGCACTACATTTCAAAAGCTTCCGTCCTCGTCTTATCGTAAATATTTATCGTCCATGTTTCACTTTCTTGCAATTCAACTCTCTACACAAATGCCTTCAGAAAAGACTTCCTAATACCTAAATTAATATTCGATGTCAACATATTTTTCTTTTTCTGAAACACTTTTCTTCCCATGGGCATCATGCATTTCATATATTTTACATCGTCAGTACTGCTACCATCGTACGTTACTTAACTGACCGAGTAACAAAACACATCTTTCCCATTTCTTGTCTCGTTACCCAATCTAATTCCTTCAACATCGCCTAATTTACTTATATTACACTCCTTACCCTTGTCTTGGTCTTGGTAATGTACATTTTATACGTTAGTTTCCAGACACTGTCCATTCCATTCAAATATTTATCCAGGTTTCCAGATTGAGACAAATCCTCTTTACACACATTTATTTGTTCTTACGATTGGTTTGTACCGCATTGGCTGCAAAGAAGACCCACCTCCTTTTCGCAGAGCAACCACATAATATGAAATAATATTTAAATAAATGTGTCACAGAAGCAACAAAAAAGTTGAGGAAGCATCGGTAGAATGGACATTTACACGTAGTCATCCGTCTTAACCGAACAATAAAGGACCAAGATAAAGTCAACGATTAGTAGATTTTTCCCAGTGTTACGTGACATTTCCATCTTAATGCTGATGACACAAAATCTGTTCTGTGCATTTTAATGCTCTCTCCAGAGATACTTCTGCTTTATGCCTGCCACTAGAGATAACATACACACTCGAGCGACAAATTGATCAGAAACCTATCTGCTTTCATAATTCTTTGGTACAATATTGTAATTAAAATTTATTGAGGTTGGGTTGGGTTGCTTGGTTGGGATAGGGGGACTAAACTACTGAGGTTATCAGTCCCCGGTGAGAAGGGGAAGGAGTGAGGATAGGAAGGGAGGGGAAGGGGGAAAGGAAATGCAGTCAAAGAAGATGTAAAGAAGGATGGAAGACTGCATTAGCTCGGGGCCCCGTGGTCGCCACGCCCATACTCACGAAATAACCGAGAATCTCCTGAGGGGTCAAAATTTGTAATTACTTAGTTTTGATGCGGACTACATTAAGATAAAGACGTCTTCTTTTGCAAAGACAGTTGTACTTAGAGTTATAATCTGACTTCTGAAAATGTAATTACATAAGGTCGATTCCAACTTCAGGACGTGGGGACATGTATTAGCTGAAAGAGTGCCGATTCTGCTAACACAGTCAAGACAATTCACTGGAAATACTCTATTTTTTGAACTATACAGACGATCAGCTGACCCATTCCTTCAACGATTATCCATACTTACTTTTTCGCTCATTGACACCACCAAGACGTATTATTTAAACAGACAAGAATTGCTCTGTTGATTGAATTACCAGACTTTCAGCATTCGTCCAGTTTCCGATAGTAGGGAGCACTGCATACAGAATAACTACATTGTCCCCAGTGCAACACTGCAACATACTACTACTTCAGCACACACTTACTGTGAGAGATAAACAGTTTAGTACTACACCATAGAACCAATACATGGAGCTGTTATTATTATTCCTATTTCTCATCTCAACGGTAGAAGTGTTTTCAGAAATTTTTTCATGAAATTTTTCGGACATAAAAACTACAACCAGATCGTGAATCGGAAAAGTAGAGCAGATCCAGCAACTACAGGGATGTAATAGTTTTAAGCAACGTAAATTGATCGCATTCAATTAATAGACAAGTTACATTCGTTGTCAAGTAAAACAGAGTTTTCAGTCAAAGGTATGTAATTAGAACAAACTATAGGTATCAAACAAGCGAATGTTATGATTTTTACGACTATGTCATGATTTTAAAGGATGTGGTTAGGCAGAAACCCAAGAGCACAACTTTTCACTCACAAGTTAAGCTGTACTCTAGGTTCCTGCCTAACCACATCATTTAATGTGATGACATATTCGTTAAAATCGTATAATTCGCTTTTTCACTCGCTACTCTTAGTATCCTGCCTAACCACATCCTTGAAATTCATGACATATCCATAAAAAAATCATAACATTCCACTTATTTGATACCTATCGTTTGTATATGAAGCGCCGTCCGATATATATCGATCGCACTGCCGTTTTATTCGATGTACACGGTTCTTAGTAGGAAATTACCAATTATTACACTCAGTCTCAAGGGATTCTTCCGTTGTTTGTCTGATAAAAATTAAATTAAGAATATGTAGAAATTAGAATATTTCGATTAATCGGTAGCTAAATTTTGATTTCTGTGGACGAACAGAAAAATCGGTAGGGTTGGCAGCAGTGAATTGAAGGGCATGTATGCTCCACTCTCGTTATAGATCTCGAAGAGGTCACGAAGTGATCGGAAGTCGTAACGCAAAAGAGATTGCAGCTAGCATAACATGGGCGTTGTGGATTGAAACTCAAGTTTCCGAGCGAAATAGAGGACTTTTAATCTGCCCTTGCTTGGCGGATAGCGTTAACACCGATGTGTAAAGAGGGAATTGTTGTAGACAATGGGAGAAGCCGTGAGGCCAGGTGACATTTCCACGGAAACTGCGGTTGACATTGTCGGAAATCTATAAAAGGAACGCTGGTACGAGAATTTAGGCAGCAGTCGCAAAGATGGAGGGCGACATCGTCATCGAAGTGCTGGTGTTTGCAGAAACACTGGGATATCCTACGAATCTCCAGAAAGCTGCGGAGGGGCCGCAGGCGTTTCTTGCCGTTAGAAAGAAAAAGGTATGCCGTGTAGCCGTTTCCAGTCTCGTAGAAGACACTTGTTTATTTCGTGTCATAATTACAATCGAGGACGTTACCACACTGCTGCTTAAATAGCTGTTACCAATTGTTTTTAATAAATTAACGATAGGCCTATATCGGTACTATGGCTATCGTCAGGCTATTTTGTCATTAATACAGCTCTTTAAGAAGAATCGTGGAAACATCTTCAATTACATGTATGTCATTAAAAGACATTACAACGCTGAAGGCCCAAAGAAACGTGTCAAAAGAATTGTAACCTCGTTGACACAGCAGTAAATACTCTGATGATGGCCTATTAAGCCGAAAACCGGTTAAGTAAACAAAAATAAACTTGTAGAACACACACAAAATTGTGTTTTTTAATTTATTTGATTATATTCTACCAATAAACGACAGAAGAATCAGTCAAAATGAGACTTGTTATTTTTATACCCAAACTAGTTTTGGCGGAGAACCCGCCATTCTCAGTGGGTTTTTGTATAATCTACGGCAAAAGAATGCAGATGACATGCCTACACCATAAAAAAAGGCAAAAAACAGTTGTGGAAGTGCAAAATAGCCTAATGATGAAAGGTACGGAAATGAATGTTTATATAGTGATACAACGAAAAGAAGTGTATACATTATACTACAATATGCTTTACAGTTTTGTAAATATGTCCTTTTGAATACTTTAAGGCGGATCGACAAACCCACATTTGTCACGCAAGCACTGACCAACAGAAGAGTTTCAAATGGCAATGACTGCTCAGAGAAACATCACTTATGCTTGTTCCATTTTCTTTTTTTCAGAAAACGTCGGCCGGCCCCCCGCAGCTTTTGCAACCGCTGGTTCTCGTTTGATATGCGAATTAAAAATAATAAAAATATTCAGATCACAATTAAATATGTATTCATTTCAAAGTTGTCAAAAGTGATGATATTCTTAAAGTGTGCAGTATATTCCATGATATGTAATTAAGACATTAACTTATCGTACAGGGATGATCTAGATCAAAGAGAGAAAATTGAGAAATTTAAGTACTTAAATGGCACTATCAGACGAGCCCTCCAACGCAAAGTAAGAACAGAAACACATAAAAAAAGTTATGTCAGTACAAACATTACTATATTGAAGTGAATCTTTGGTCATGAAAAAGAAAGATAAAACGAGATTGCAAGCCAGTGAAATGAAATACCTCAGGTACATAGCAAGATACACCAAGCTAGACTGCAAAAGAAACATAGATATCAGAAAGGAAGTAAATATTTTCCATATAAACAATAAGGTTGACGAATACCGACGAAAATGGATATCCTATCTGCTACGAATTGGCGAATCAAAATAACACTACATTTCATCATTTTCTTGATTTGCAGCTCTTCTTCCGTGTTTGCAGTAAAAATTACTGGGTATGAGGTCCGCCTGATATGCAAAACACTGTTTTTATTTGACACCCAAACTAGTTTCAGCACCTCTGTGCCATCATCAGTGGGATTTATGTTTATTTCATGCTGTGAAACTGAATGTAATTTGTATTTCACAGCATGAAATAAACATAAATCCCACTGATGATGGCACAGAGGTGCTGAAACTAGTTTGGGTGTCAAATAAAAACAGTGTTTTGCATATCAGGCGGACCTCATACCCAGTAACACTACATTTTTGGCGATACACACAGCAAGGGAAAAGATGCGTTGGAAGACCTGCAAAACGGTGGAAGGACTACATGTAGCTGCAACAGGCTAGGAAAAGCACGACGGAAGAAGAAGACTGTATAGCAACTCTTGCTTCGCAGCCAAATAGCATTTGCAAATGATAAACGAAGGGAAGGAAGAAGGGTAGCCGGCCGCGGTGGCCGAGGGGACTGAGGCGCTCCAGTCACGGACTGTACGGCCACTACGTTCGGGGGTTCGAATACCCCGTCGGGCATGGATATTTGTGCTGTCCTTAGTCTTAGCTAGATCATAAGTAGTTTGTAAGCTTAGGGACTGATGACCCCGTAGTTAAGTCCCATAAGTTCTACAAACATTTTGCAAGAAGGATAGGAAAGAAAGGATTGGCAGTGGCCGCATTTGGGCACTGATATTAAGCAATGGCGACAAGTGAAAATGTCCGGACGTCCGAAAGAACGGACACCACACCAATACAATAAGTATTTAAAACGCGACGACGACGTTGGCTTTAGTTATGTCACCACAGATGCGGTCATACGTCCGACCTCGCACGGGAATCCGCAATGGCGAGTGAAAGAGGGCATGGACGATAGGGGCGCTACAAACATAGCGTGCGACATGTGGGAATTTGAGACGGACGGGAGGCGAGCACGGGTGGCCAAGTGGTTAAGGCGATCGCTGGCCCGAAGCGGGAGACCCGGGTTCGATTCCTGGTCCGGCTCACATTTTCACTTGTCGCCAATGCTTAATATCAATACCCAAAGGCGGTCGCTGTCAATCTTATCTTTCCTATCCTTCTTCCTTCATTTGCAAACTCTGCCTTATTTTTAACTCTTGCACACTAGTACAGATTCTGAAAAATTCTCATTGGTTCTGCTGAATATGTTTCCCTGATACAGAAGTGTCACGGGTGAATTTCTAAAACCTAGCTCTTAGCCACTAAGAATATTTAAGCACATCCCGGCCAGCAGAATGCGGGACTATCATCGTAAACGATACATCAGTTCTCAAAACACTATTTTCCAAACAGTACTGCTCTGACAAATATGATGTACGCACGAATAGAACTAAACTCGTGCAGTTTGGATTTCACAAACTACAAGTGCGCTATTTGGTCACACGTCCAACAGGTAGTCAAGTGCGATCCATACATTATGTGACAACATTGTGCAGTCATCATCGCAGCAGCATTTTCTGTTGTATGAGGTGTTAACTGTTCTAGAAGTACATTAAAACGGCTCTTAATATATTTCAAAAGGAAAAGTCACAACGTGTTCGGTGATGCGACGTTGCTGATCCAAGGGAACAGGGTATGAACATCTTCAATCCTAAGCAGAAGCCAGCTATGCGAGAGTTCGTCACAAGCACTAATGTACTAGCTTTATGTCTGCCTCAGCTAACGCCAGAACATTATGATCTCTTCACGATTGTATAAACCGAATGCCCGTACAGGTGGTTAAATATCTTAATGCAGGGCCTAGTGCGTACCGATGTCTTCCTTTTTTTTTTTTTTTTTTTTTTTTTTTTAAAGTTGTTCAACCAAATGCGGCCATAGATATGCGACTAATAAAATTCCATTTCCTTACTACAAGCGATCTCATACCAAGCTGTAGCTAGAGAACCACTGCACCATTCGGCAGAACTGCACACTACTCCTGTGTCATATTGGGCAAACAGCTAACGTTGCACCAGAACGTACAGGAGTTACTGAAGCAGGTATTTCGTACTCTGCAGCGTTCTTCGTGTTTTGAGATGCTCTGCCTAAGGATACTTCGATGGCATGTAGAAGCGGCAATAAGTGAGAAACTGTACGGGCTTCAGTGCCTGTTCTCCACGACCCGTCATGTTCTGTGCTCGACGAACAGCAGTAGCAGAAAGCCATCAGTTCCTCAGAGGTACCGTCCTCTGTTGAAAGGTTACAGTTCCTGAGGATTCTCCCAATGAATTTAAGTCTGCCATCTGCCTTAACCACAATTCCTTTTAGAAGGTCGTTCCATTTCAAATCGTTCCAAATGTATTCTACCAGATAATTTATGGAATTAACTCCTTCCAGTGTTTGTCCTATTATCGTGTAGTTATGTAAGAAAGCATCTATCTTTGCATGTAAACGCAGCACTTCACATTTGAATATGTTGAGGCTTAATTGCCATCCCCTGCAACATGCGTCAATACGCTGCATTTATACCCTTATCCAGTGTTGTAACTTCTCGATAAATCGCAATATAATCTGCAAAAAAGTGGCACCGATCTTCCGATGATATCTGTGCTAACCAAGGTACGAGCGTATGGAATAGGTTTCCAAATATATGAGTGACTCCAAGACTACTGAAACAATAGAATCCAGTACGTTGTCTTCGATGGCGAGTGTTCATCCGAGACTACAGTTTCAGGAGTTCCCCAGGGAAGTGTGATAGGACCGTTATTATTTTTTATCTATATAAATGATATGACGGACAGAATGAGTTGCAATGTACGGCTGTTTGCTGATGATTCTGTGGTGTACAGGTAGTAGTATGCAATGTTACGTGGACCAGATTTCTAGGTACTGTAAGGAATGATAGTTAGCTCTAAATGTAGAAAAACTTAAGGACATGCAGATGATTGAATTCGTGAGTTGCTGTCAGAAAGCACACAGTAAGTTGTAATTGACGGTAAGTCGCCGAGTAGAACACAAGTGAAATCTGGCGTTCTCCAGGGGAACGAGTTAGGAGACAATCTGAGCAGCTCCCTCATACTGTTCGCGAATGATACTCTCATTGATCGGTTAGTAAAGTCACCAGAAGGTCAAAAGCACAGCAACATGATTTTGAAATCTGCATTGTGCGAAAATTAACAATTAGCCCCTAATAATGAAAAGTGTGAAGTCAAACATATGACTTCTAAAATAAATCCACTAAACTTTAGTTACACGATAAATCAGTCAAATCTACAGGCCGTGAATTCAACTAAATACCTAGGAAAAACAATTACGAAAAACTTAAATTGGAAAGAACACACACAAAATATTGAAGGGAAGGCGAACCAAAGGGTACGTTTCATTGGCAGAACAGAGGCTGCAACAGTTCTACTAAAGACACTGCCTACACTATGATTGCGCGTCCTATTTTGGAAAATTGCTGCGCATTGTGCGACCAACTGACGGGCGATATAGTAAAAATTCAGAAAAGGGCAGCTCGTTTTGTATTATCGCGATATAGGGAAGAGAGTGACTAGGAAATGACGCACGATTTAAGGTGAAAATCATTAAGAAGAACGGCGTTATTCGTTACTGCGAGGTCTATTTGCGAAATTTCTTCCACCAACGTTCTCTTCCCAATGCCGACACATTTTGTTAGTATCAGCCTACATAGGGAAACATTCCCATCATAATAAGAGATATCAGATTGAAAACAGAAAGGTTTACGTGTTCCTTTTTCCCGCGAGCTGTTAGGGAATGTAACTACAGAGAAATATCATGAAAGCGGTTCGATGAACACTCAGCCTAGCACTTCAATGTAGATGAGTAATGTTCGAATACAGCATTAGAAGTATGCTGCTTGACAGAATCACATCAATTACATATCTAGGCGTAACGCTGCACAGTGATATGAAATGGAACAGTCGTGGGGATGGTGGATGGTCGACTTTGTTTTATTGGGAGAATTTTGGGATGATGTGCTTTGACTGTAAAGGAGACTGCATATAAAACGCTTGTAAGACCCCGTCTTGAGTATTCTTGAGTATTGCTCAAGTGTTTGGGACCCCCACCAGATCTGTTTAAAGGAAGTCATAGAAGAAATTCGAAGACGTGCGGCTAGGTTTGTATCTGGTAGATTCGATCCAAGCGCGAGTGTTACGGAAATGCTGCGAGAATTCAACTAGGAATCGCTGGAGGGAATGTAAGAAGATTGCCTGTTGGAGGTCGTCAATAAATCTCAAAATTCAGAATGCGTAATGATATGCTCTAGTAATAATAATTTTGTTATTGAATGTTGTAGCAAATCACAACTAATGGGTCGCAACAACACTTTCGCATTGTAAATTAGAATTTTGAATAAATAAAAAAAATCGATGTTAATTAACTTAAAACAGTCACTGTAGTAATTAATTAAGCTTGGCCCTATCTGACTTAGCATTGACTACAGCTTCCAACTAGCACCTCTTACGATTCACGAACAGCACAACTTCACTAACAAATGTGTCAGAATTCATGTAGTGGTGATGGCGTGTTCGTGTTATAATCAAAATTGTAATAGCAGATATACTTTAATTACAATGATAATAGCTCAGTACAGTGAAACTCCGTGGTGCAATGAGCTTCACAAATACTACAGTTAAACTTCTCAATAATTTTGATAATATTCTTTAAAGCATTCAAGTTTCTTATAAAACTTTACGTGAACTATTTTTTGTTTTTTTTGTTTTTTGTTTTTGTAATTGGTTCCAGGGCCTGGGTAGCGTACGCGTGTAACTAGCTGAGCAAAGTTTGGCATTTTACGTATTTCATAAAAAAAATTACTTCAGTCAAGTCTGGTTACTTTCTACATAAATGAAATCAACTTTACTTTACTTGCAAACTCTCTCGCACTTTAATTACTAGTCTCTGTGGTTGTAACACGTTTAGCAATTCTTTAACTCATCTAGCAATTTCTTTAAAACTGATCGTAATTACTTTGAAAAATGATTGATCTTGTTGGTCAATGTACAGGCTTGCATAATCAACATAATCTAATAATGGTGATAATGGGGTGACTACAACTACTTACAAAATTAAGACTGGTTTCAAAATAAGTCATGTATAATTGAACCAAAGTTCTGATTGGGTTGACACTACATTTACATGCATACAAAATAAAATGTTACAAAAGTACTCATCTGCTTTCGTCGTCTTCGTCGTGAAGTCCATACAAGACAGATATGATTACAATAGGTACACTTACTACAACAACGATCACACTCGGTGACAATAGACTTGATACCAAACAATTACTTTTCTTGCATACATGAAAAGAGATTACACTGATCGAGTATACACAAACTTATTTCGCACTTGCTTCAATACATTAAACGGTACGACTCTCAGCCTTATTACGATTGCTTTAAACTCGCGCCACACTGCGCCTACCGTGCCTCTGCACCATCAACAAAAACATTTACGTGTTTACTATAGCGAGTCCGCTCCGCGACTACATTTATGTCTTTACTTTGGCGAGTCCGCACCGCGACTGCATTTATGTCTTTACTTTGGCGAGTCCGCACCGCGACTGCTTCAGCAGCGCGACACTCACAGCTACTACTTCTGTGTCAAAGGCAGTCTTTTTTAACAGGTTGAACATTGTCTCTGGCGCATTGCTAACTTACAAAGAATGTCCGTGCATTCATGCGGGTTTACACATACAGTACATGTTTACACTAAATGATTCAATATTGAAAGTGACGTTACATAAGAAATATCTCTAGCATACAAGAAATGAAAAATACATGAACTAAACAAATTTAAGACAATATATACATTACTTTAAATCA
Organism: Locusta migratoria; assembly: GCA_026315105.1. NCBI lineage: Eukaryota > Metazoa > Arthropoda > Insecta > Orthoptera > Acrididae > Locusta > Locusta migratoria. The sequence continues at coordinate 122,796,776 of CM048750.1, read as the reverse complement.
AACTGTAAGATACACCAACAGGTGTACTCTTACATCCTGCCCGGGTTGAGAAACAAAAAAATTTTTTTTTTTTTTGTTAACCTTAAAACACATATTTCATATAGGAAAAATTACATGACATAAAATAAAGATACATAATATTGGTTACATGGCATTACATAAGATACAAAAGTAGGAAGTTGCATTACATTATTTACAAAATTTGATATGTTGGGATGCGTCGGTGTGTGACATAATCGGCGTATAAACCTGCAAAAAATAGCACTGCACTGATTTGACCTTCATGGCCGAGCTTGATAGCTCCACTTTATTGCACATCACTTCACACGCTACATTTCGTAGTCCCGTTGGATGAAACGGTGTGTGTTCCTTTGAAGTCGCTACCGCCCATGGCTGTCGGCTCCTTTCAAGTCGTTCGCGCCGGCGGCTGACCGCGCGACGCAATTGTTGCCTCTGGTAGCGGCTGCCGCTGGCGGCACGTCTAATGTCCGAGAGCGCATTGTCGCCGCTCCTCAGGCCCGCATACCAAGCTCTCATCAACTTGTTTTGTTTGTTGTGTGCAGTTGTGCACAGTCTTTCAGTTGTAGTGTAGTTGCCCTTACAATATTATGATTACAATTACACATTAATAATATAATTTTTAATGGTATTCTTGTCGTTCCCTCTGGAACGTAGGGCTGAAACGAAATTTCTCCACCTGATGCGATTTCTGGCAAGTCTCTTCACACCAGGTTTTCCCATCCTCTGCAGCTTCTCTCTGGATCGTTCTTTTCCAGGTGTGTTTGGGACGACCGCGTATCTTAACTTTTTTAATAGGCCTGTAACATTAACGAAGATAAATTATGAACTACAGTTACGTTCTTCGAAATAGTTACCGCCCATAATTATGCACTACTGAACTCTGCGATACATGTCCTGGAAACTGTATACAAAGTTTTCCTTTGGGGCAGTGTTCAAAAGCCTCGTCATGTTTCGTAGTACGTCAGGAATATCGCCAAATCTCTATCCTTTCGAAGCGAATTTGGCTCAAAGGCAAAGGTAGAAGTCTGGAGGACTGAGATCCGTCGACTATGGTGGATGTCGAGTTGCACCACCACCACATGTCGCACGCTATGTTTGTAGCGCCCCTATCGTCCATTCCCTCTTTCACTCGCCATTGCGGATTCCCGTGCGAGTATTTACTGCTGTGTCAACGAGGTTACAATTCTTTTGACACGTTTCTTTGGGCCTTCAGCGTTGTAATGTCTTTTAATGACATACATGTAATTGAAGATGTTTCCACGATTCTTCTTAAAGAGCTGTATTAATGACAAAATAGCCTGACGATAGCCATAGTACCGATATAGGCCTATCGTTAATTTATTAAAAACAATTGGTAACAGCTATTTAAGCAGCATTGTGGTAACGTCCTCGATTGTAATTATGACACGAAATAAACAAGTGTCTTCTACGAGACTGGAAACGGCTACACGGCATACCTTTTTCTTTCTAACGGCAAGAAACGCCTGCGGCCCCTCCGCAGCTTTCTGGAGATTCGTAGGATATCCCAGTGTTTCTGCAAACACCAGCACTTCGATGACGATGTCGCCCTCCATCTTTGTGACTGCTGCCTAAATTCTCGTACCAGCGTTCCTTTTATAGATTTCCGACAATGTCAACCGCAGTTTCCGTGGAAATGTCACCTGGCCTCACGGCTTCTCCCATTGTCCACAACAATTCCCTCTTTACACATCGGTGTTAACGCTATCCGCCAAGCAAGGGCAGATTAAAAGTCCTCTATTTCGCTCGGAAACTTGAGTTTCAATCCACAACGCCCATGTTATGCTAGCTGCAATCTCTTTTGCGTTACGACTTCCGATCACTTCGTGACCTCTCCGAGATCTATAACGAGAGTGGAGCATACATGCCCTTCAATTCACTGCTGCCAACCCTACCGATTTTTCTGTTCGTCCACATAAATCAAAATTTAGCTACCGATTAATCGAAATATTCTAATTTCTAAATATTCCTTTCTTAATTTAATTTTTATCAGACAAACAACGGAAGAATCCCTTGAGACTGAATGTAATAATTGGTAATTTCCTACTAAGAACCGTGTACATCGAATAAAACGGCAGTGCGATCGATATATATCGGACGGCGTTTCATATACAAACGATAGGTATCAAATAAGTGGAATGTTATGATTTTTTTATGGATATGTCATGAATTTCAAGGATGTGGTTAGGCAGGATACTAAGAGTACAGCTTACATTGTAGCGAGTGAAAAAGCGAATTATACGATTTTAACGAATATGTCATCACATTAAATGATGTGGTTAGGCAGGAACCTAGAGTACAGCTTAACTTGTGTGTGAAAAGTTGTGCTCTTGGGTTTCTGCCTAACCACATCCTTTAAAATCGTGACATAGTCGTAAAAATCATAACAATCGCTTGTTTGATACCTATAGTTTGTTCTAATTACATACCTTTGACTGAAAACTCTGTTTTACTTGACAACGAATGTAACTTGTCTATTAATTGAATGCGATCAATTTACGTTGCTTAAAACTATTACATCCCTGTAGTTGCTGGATCTGCTCTACTTTTCCGATTCACGATCTGGTTGTAGTTTTTATGTCCGAAAAATTTCATGAAAAAATTTCTGAAAACACTTCTACCGTTGAGATGAGAAATAGGAATAATAATAACAGCTCCATGTATTGGTTCTATGGTGTAGTAGTAAACTGTTTATCTCTCACAGTAAGTGTATGCTGAAGTAGTAGTATGTTGCAGTGTTGCACTGGGGACAATGTAGTTATTCTGTATGCAGTGCTCCCTACTATCGGAAACTGGACGAATGCTGAAAGTCTGGTAATTCAATCAACAGAGCAATTCTTGTCTGTTTAAATAATACGTCATGGTGGTGTCAATGAGCGAAAAAGTAAGTATGGATAATCGTTGAAGGAATGGGTCAGCTGATCGTCTGTATAGTTCAAAAAATAGAGTATTTCCAGTGAATTGTCTTGACTGTGTTAGCAGAATCGGCACTCTTTCAGCTAATACATGTCCCCACGTCCTGAAGTTGGAATCGACCTTGTGTAATTACATTTTCAGAAGTCAGATTATAACTCTAAGTACAACTGTCTTTGCAAAAGAAGACGTCTTTATCTTAATGTAGTCCGCATCAAAACTAAGTAATTACAAATTTTAACCCCTCAGGAGACTCTCGGTTATTTCGTGAGTATGGGCGTGGCGACCACGGGGCCCCGAGCTAATGCAGTCTTCCATTCATTTAATGGTATTCTTGTTCCGTTTCTGGCCCAACTGTTGCTTTATTTATTTGCGCTGATGCGTCAATAACTTTGTTTATTTGCGCGCCCTCAAGCTTCTTTGCTTCTACAGTTGTTGTTCGTTCATTCTTGCCACGTTCAATTACGTTCGTAGTCTTCTATATAACGTCAGTTTCGTCTTCATCATCTGTCGTTATCCATTCATTATCGGAGTCCAAACAACGTGTGTTTTCTTCATGATCGTTCGTACTTTGATTACGTATTTCGTGGTTGGTGTCTCCATTATCTACTGTGCGTGCTTCTACGGCATAAACCTGTTTGTCGCGAGGTCCCGGTTTCTCGTAGACTGTTCTTCCGTCTCCTCTCCTTCTGTCTACATTACGTGACTGATTGTATTCTTTGGGCCTAGCTCCGGTGTTATGCCAATCATTTCGATTATTCCTCTCTCTATTACGATTTTCCTGTCGGTCTTGTCTCGGCTCATCTTCTCTCTGATGACGTTGCCGTCGATCATCTCGTCGGCCGTTATTGGTATCACCTCCTCGTGACCTGTCTTCCCGTGTATCCGCTTGTCGGTGCCCGTATCCGTTATCTTCACGGCGAGTACCTTCGTCCCTCTGATAATGTCGATCATCTGTTCCATTCCTATTCCCTCTGTCCTGTCGGTTGGGACGGTCTCCATTTTCCCAGCTTCGATCACATCTTTCCAAGACTTCCATAAATTTTTCTATTGATAAAACTGGGTGTACAATGAAAAGATCTCGCACATGTCTGGGCAATTTTGCTAACATTACTGAAATGAAAGCTCGCTCCGGTATTGGATAGCTAAGATACCTATTCTTATTCCAGTAATGTTTCACACATTTCTTCATCGTACTGAATTTATTTGCGTTAAAGATCGGTGCTGTGTGAATATCTTCATAAACTTCATCCTCCTTTGCTGATGACCAATATTTGCGTATTAGTTGATCCTTAAATTCGCGGTAGCTTCTGCTCTCGCTACTCATGTCCATAACGTCATTATGAATACTTTCATGCACGTTGGACAGAATATAATTTATACACATGCGATCCGACCAATCTCGCGGTAAAGTTTGTTCGATATGATTCAAAAATTTCATTATATAGATGTCGCCATCTGGCTTGAATAGTGGCGGTCTGATACTACGCAAATACTTTTCCATTCGTCTATCATTTTCGGTGCGCCTTGCCTCCTCATTGTTGTCAACACAAGGTAATGGTGCAACATTTCTTTGCTCCGGTACAGTTCCGTTCAAATTTATTTCGTAATGCGAATTCCCGTTACTGGTTTTGGTGACAGATTTTGTCGTTTCAAAGCTGACGTTTCCTGCAGCAGGCTGCCTCACGAGATGATAACAATTATTTGTTGCGTCATCATTGTGACTGCCAACTTGCGCTTCTGTACTAGGCGGGGTCCACGTATTGTTTTTATGTTCCACAATATGCTGGATTTCTCTTTGCATCTGAACAATTCTTTCCTCAGTGTGTTTTAATCCCTGTTCGAGTCCTGCGACTTTGTCTTTGGTTCTGTTTAATGATTTTTTAACCAAAGTGACTTCGTTACTGCACTCGGTGTGACGCTCCTCACAAATTTTTTGCGCCTGCGTAATCTGCTGTTCCGTTTGCGTGGCTAAATCATCTATCCTTTTTTCCTGTTTACTTATTTGCTTCCTAACGTGTTCATTTTCCTTTTTTATTTCTTCGATTTTTTTATCTATTTTCTTTATGTCCTGTCCAAGTTTCCGTCTTAGTTCTAACTATGATTTTTCGATTTTTTTGATCTATTTTCTTTATTTCTAACTGTGATTTTTCAATTTTTTGACCAAGATTCCTGCTCATTTCTAACTGTGACTTTTCAAGATTCTGGCTCATATTTTGCATGAATTGCATTAACGCACTTATGTCTGCATTTCCTTGAGGCACAGCATCCCTCATTTTTGTCCTTCGCCTATCCTTTTTATTTCTGTTGATTTTCCGTTGCTCCTCACTACTTGATGACAGATCATCTGATGAACATTTAGCCTCCGATTCGTTCTGATGTTCGTCAATTACCTTTTGCTGATCACTAACATTGTCCGCGATCTCATCCATGTTAATTTTCTCTCCATTAATTACGTGACCAACGTTTATCGCTAACCTGCGATCGTTTGAGTGTCCCAAATCTGTACTACTTCTTCGAACCTCATTTTGATCACGTGTAATTACTTGTAGATCTACGTTCAAATTTGCATTTTCCATTTCTGGTACATTTTCAATTTCGGTTACTTTTTCTAATCTTGAATCCATTGTTGATGCCTGGCTTCTACGCATTAGCGCGTTCCTAGTAAGGACCCTACTTTTCTCTATTGTTGCGTCACGATGACGCTGCCCTACTGGTGCCATGTTTAAACTTTTCAACAATGTTTCAAAATCAACAACCGATATACAAATTTCAAATCCAATAAACAGTCAATCAATATACAGAAAAAAATAATAAATCAAAATTTAATGATAACTTAATTACTATTACTTAATTATCAAATGTCTTGCCAAACCAGTTACAAACGTAGGCGCCCAAACTATCCTGGCAGTAGTGTCGCCAATTTGTAAGAAGATAGCCTGTTGGAGGTCGTCAATAAATCTCAAAATTCAGAATGCGTAATGATATGCTCTAGTAATAATAATTTTGTTATTGAATGTTGTAGCAAATCACAACTAATGGGTCGAAACAACACTTTCGCATTGTAAATTAGAATTTTGAATAAATAAAAAAATTGTGATTCTTCAAAAAAATTGATATTAATTAACTTAAAACAGTCACTGTAGTAATTAATTAAGCTTGGCCCTATCTGACTTAGCATTGACTACAGCCTCCAACTAGCACCTCTTACGATTCACGAACAGCACAACTTCACTAACAAATGTGTCAGAATTCATGTAGTGGTGATGGCGTGTTCGTGTTATAATCAAAATTGTAATAGCAGATATACTTTAATTACAATGATAATAGCTCAGTACAGTGAAACTCCGTGGTGCAATGAGCTTCACAAATACTACAGTTAAACTTCTCAATAATTTTGATAATATTCTTTAAAGCATTCAAGTTTCTTATAAAACTTTACGTGAACTATTTTTTGTTTTTTTTTGTTTTTTGTTTTTGTAATTGGTTCCAGGGCCTGGGTAGCGTACGCGTGTAACTAGCTGAGCAAAGTTTGGCATTTTACGTATTTCATAAAAAAAATTACTTCAGTCAAGTCTGGTTACTTTCTACATAAATGAAATCAACTTTACTTTACTTGCAAACTCTCTCGCACTTTAATTACTAGTCTCTGTGGTTGTAACACGTTTAGCAATTCTTTAACTCATCTAGCAATTTCTTTAAAACTGATCGTAATTACTTTGAAAAATGATTGATCTTGTTGGTCAATGTACAGGCTTGCATAATCAACATAATCTAATAATGGTGATAATGGGGTGACTACAACTACTTACAAAATTAAGACTGGTTTCAAAATAAGTCATGTATAATTGAACCAAAGTTCTGATTGGGTTGACACTACATTTACATGCATACAAAATAAAATGTTACAAAAGTACTCATCTGCTTTCGTCGTCTTCGTCGTGAAGTCCATACAAGACAGATATGATTACAATAGGTACTCTTACTACAACAACGATCACACTCGGTGACAATAGACTTGATACCAAACAATTACTTTTCTTGCATACATGAAAAGAGATTACACTGATCGAGTATACACAAACTTATTTCGCACTTGCTTCAATACATTAAACGGTACGACTCTCAGCCTTATTACGATTGCTTTAAACTCGCACCACACTGCGCCTACCGTGCCTCTGCACCATCAACAAAAACATTTACGTGTTTACTATAGCGAGTCCGCTCCGCGACTACATTTATGTCTTTACTTTGGCGAGTCCGCACCGCGACTGCATTTATGTCTTTACTTTGGCGAGTCCGCACCGCGACTGCTTCAGCAGCGCGACACTCACAGCTACTACTTCTGTGTCAAAGGCAGTCTTTTTTAACAGGTTGAACATTGTCTCTGGCGCATTGCTAACTTACAAAGAATGTCCGTGCATTCATGCGGGTTTACACATACAGTACATGTTTACACTAAATGATTCAATATTGAAAGTGACGTTACATAAGAAATATCTCTAGCATACAAGAAATGAAAAATACATGAACTAAACAAATTTAAGACAATATATACATTACTTTAAATCAAACTGTAAGATACACCAACAGGTGTACTCTTACAGGAAGACGACGTTCATTTCGAGATTTGAAGAAATTTAGAGGGCCGGAATTTACAGCGGACTGCAGATAGATCTGCCGCCAACCTACATTTGCCGTAAAGAGCACAAAGATAAGATCAGAGAGATTAACGCTTGTACAGATGCATACATGCATTCGTTTTTTCCTCGTTCTGTATCGGACCGGAGCAGGAAAGTAACTAACTAGTAGTGATAACACGTCCCTCTGCCACTTCGGGTGGATTGCACAATATGTATGTAGATGTAGCTCATTTATGTTGTTCAATCTGTACATTGAACAGGCAGTGAAGGAATGGAAGGAGAAATTTGGAGAGGGCATTAAAGTGCAGGGAGAAGAAATAAAAACATTGCGGTTTGCCGATGACATCGTAATTCTGTCAGAGACCGCAAAAGATCTGGAAGAGCAATTGAATGGAATAAACAGTGTCTTGAAAGGAAGATATAAGATGAACATTAACAAGAGTAAAACGGAGGTAATGGAATGCAATGTCAGAAAATCAGAAGGAATTAGATTAGGTAATGAGACAATAAAAGTAGTGGATGAATTTTGCTATTTGGGCAGCAAGATAACTTCTGATGGCCGAAGTAAAGAAGATATAAAATGCAGAATGGCTATGGGAAGAAAAGCGTTTCTAAAGAAGCTAAACTTGTTGACATCCAATATTAATTTAAATGTTAGGAAGTCCTGTCTGAAAGCATTTGTCTGGAGTGTGGCATTGTATGGGAGTGAAACGTGGACATAAGGAGATCAGATAAAAAGATGATAGAAGCTTTTGAAATGTGGTGCTACAGGAGAATGATGAAACTTAGATGGATAGATCACGTAACTGACGAGGAGGTGCTTAACCGAATCGGGGAGAAAAGGAGTATCAGGCATATCCTGACTAAGAGAAGGGATAGATTGGTGGGACACATTCTGAGACATCAAGAAATCGTCAACTTAACAATAGATGGAAGTGTGTCGGGTAAAAATAGTAGAGGGGAACCGAGGGACGAATACAGTAAGCTGATTCAAAAGGATGTAGGTTGCCGAACGTATTCTCAGATGAAGAGACTTGCACAGGACATGGTAGCGAGGAGAGCTGCATCAAACCAGTCTGCGGACTGAAGACCACAACAACAACAACATTTAAGTCGTCATGAAACATTTGAAATTTACCGCTAAACAAAAGTATATTAATAAAATATAAATTAATAACACACATTTGCTTGTAAATCGTGTAATCGTAGACTACAACATGAAAATACGTGACGAAAATAGGTTAACTTTCGATGTTAGCAGACGACCTTTCCGTCAAAACATTCCTCTCGAGAAAGCTTAACGTGACGTTGACGTGAGGTGATCATAAACTTTGACAAAAAGCAAAATAAACGTAAATAGGAAGGAAAATGGCGGACTAATTAGAGCGGTGACTGCAGCAGACGGCTACTAGCTCGCGCATGCGCAGTGAACCCACTAGTGCCGAATTTCTTTATCGCAACGATTATCGCGCGTCGATACCAGCGCGATCATACTAGTTAGGGCTATTCTATACGAGCGCTGAAAGCGCGGTGGTGTTAACGCTGAAAACTAGGCGTTAAATTTGCATACTATACAGGGCGCTAGAGACGCCGCGTTTTATCGCGACGTTAGAGTTGGGCGTATACTATTCACCGCGTATTTGGGGCGTTGGCGTTGGTTTTACTACATTACAGTTTCAAAATGGACACTATCCAATTGGGCTACGCCAACCTATATATATTACAAATATATGAAGAGTGTAACAAAAAGAGAAAAGCGAGACGTTGGGGTACACACCCGATATTTGCAAGTAGACTATCAACAGGACAGTTTCATTTAATGTTTCACCAACACCGAATGTACGAAGAGAAATTCTTTCATCATTATAGAATGTCGGTTGCTTCTTTTGACGAACTGCGTAATGCCATATGTGAACATATAAGGAAGAACGATGCCGAGGCTAGCGCCCTGCCTACACCTGGACGTTTTGTTGTCCTGTCCTGCTGCAGTTCTCGCTTTTCGGTGGATGACAATGTTTCAGGTGTATTATGTTTTGAAGTTGCTGTTACACAGGCCCCTGGGAGATCTCCTGTTTCATTTCCTAAAACAGTTTCGTTGTCCAGTGGCGGAATATTGGACAAGGTATTTCCACAACATTTTACGTATGGAATTAAGAAAGACATTTGGTCAAAGTAAAAGTATTTTTTCTTCTTTGTTGCAGGCACACAGGTCTCGGTTTGTTTTATATATATATATATATATATATATATATATATATATATATATATATATATATATATATATATAAACGGAATTCCCTTACGAAATTGTTCCTTAGAGACTTCCACCTCTTCATTAGTTCTTTACCTAAAATAAAACTGTGTGTAAGTACATCATTTGATAAAAGTAAGTCAGTTGTTCACGTTATTTCGCTTTGTATGATTAGTTTTTGTGTTAATTGTACTGTTTAGGCCGGCCGCGGTGGCCGAGGGGACTGAGGCGCTCCAGTCTCGGTCTGCACGGCTACTACGGTCGGGGGTTCGAATCCCCCCTCGGCTACGGATATTTGTGCCGTCCTTAGGATTAGCTAGTTCATAAGTAGTTTGTAAGTTTAGGGACTGATAACCCCGTAGTTAAGTCCCATAAGCTATAAAACGTTTTTTTTTTTTTTTTTTTTTTTTTTTTTTTTTTTTTTTTTTTTTTGCGCTGTTTACTTTTTGAACATATATTTCATAAGGCAGGTATTGTGATTTTAAAAATAATAAACGACCATGAGATTGCGGTACAGTACGTCTTGACGTTGTGAAATACAGTCCTCTGCCATAAGTACTAGTAAGATTTTCAGCAATATAGACCAACAAAGTTGTAATGAAAGCATGTGATTTGGAAAAAAAATTACTGTTTACATAATATTTGTACTGTGTGCTATCATCAAAATTCTCTTGGTGTCCACAAAATGGAGAGTTAGTTTTCGTACAGTTGTTACATACCTGTTTTATCCTTATCAGCAGCACTCATCACATGCCAATTTGGGTGCATGGCTTCGCAGACTTCGTTCCAGCACTTCGCCTTCAATTGTTTGTTGCTGTAGTCCTTTCATCCGACTTCATAAATGGTTGTTGTTGTTGTTGTTGGATTTTTGAAGGGACTAAACATCAACGGTTATCAGTCCCTTGTTCCGGTCTGAGAGATAAAACATTGTGTTAAGCGTTCCTAAGGAAATGCGTTAACAAGTCAAGGAGAGTAAAAATCACTGGTAAATATGAGGAAAGGATACAAGTAAAAACGAAGAAGAAGAAAACACACTACCATTAAATCACATGATAAAAAACAGCTGCGCGAATAAAATCTAAAACACGTTCCACCGTCTCCTAGCATAAAAGAAAGCGCATGTAGCAGATTAAAAGATTGTCGCAAGGCAACTAAAAGTGGACAGTCCACCAGAATGTGGACCACTGTCAAGGGCGCGCCACAGTCACACTGTGGTGCGTCCTCCCGCCGAAGAAAGTAGCCATGCATCAGCCATGTGTGGCCGATTCGTAGGCGACAGAGAACAACCGATTCCCTACGAGACGACCGCAGTGAAGACTTCCATGCGACCATAGGTAGCTTCACTTCACGAAGCTTGTTGGGTTGGGCAGAGTTAGCCCACTCGGAATCCCACAGGCCACGGATCTTCCGATGGAACTCCAGTCTGAGATCGCTCTCCGGAAGACCAATAGCCAATGGACTGGAGGAAGTAGCCTGCTGATCCACACGTTCGTTTCCAGGAATCCCGGTGTGGCCTGGGGTCCAAACAAAGACCACAGAGCGACCAGGGCGAACAAGTCTGAAAACAGCCTCCTGTGTGGATTGCACCAAAGGGTGTTTCCGGAAACATTTGGCGAGGGCTTGCAAGCCACTCAGGGAGACTGCTTCTCAATTTCATATATAAATTTCTCCGTATCAAACATACTGACCGGTGACGAATAACAACTTCACTGACACAAGCTCAGTCTGTAACGCCTCGTACAGTAGGGTACCAACGTTATGACGCCGCGTTTTTTCGCCTCCGGCGGCGTTGCTAGGGCCCAACGCCAGGCTAACGTGAAAACACCGACGTCGAAAACGCTCGTATAGTTTGTGTTATTGTAGTGCCATTGCTCCAGTCACTCGACGTTGACGCGGCGTTGTCAACGTCGCGACTTTAGCGCTCGTATAGTACAGCCCTTAAACTAGTTCAAACGACATACGGCCGCCATTAACGCACCTTATTATCAATCTATTAGAAGTTCGTTCATCGTTTATACCGGGATATACGAACAAGATTAGGAATGGGACGTGGAGACAGCTGTCGTGTCTAGAGACGAGCTGTCACCTTTGGGAGGAGAAAGTGCTCGGTCGCACGGCCGAGTAGCCGGCAGTCGTGTAGCGGTAGAGTGTGTGCCGTTATCAACGACCGCCGACCACGAGGCAGGGCAGAGGCAGAGGCAGGGCTTCCCAGGCCGATAACGAAGCGCTCGCTTATCTGCGAGCACGGAGAAACCCCACCACGAGTCTCATAAACAACGTCCTGGCCTCCACCGGTATTACGCGACGAGACTGGGATTTTTTCCGTGTCGTGTGAACTAGGCTGACGTGACGAACGTGTGATAGCCGTGTGTACAGGTGGCGACATATCACGTACACACAACATGGAAGGGCTCTGCACTGTTGAAAATGTTTGTAAATCTATCGGACCAAACTGCGTGGTCATCAGTCCGTAGCTTACAAACTACTTAAACCTAGGTAAGCAAATGTTTGTAAAGTCTATGGGACTTAACTACGGGGTCATCAGTCCCTAAACTTACAAAATACTTATGAACTAGCTAATCCTAAGGACGGCACAAATATCCATGCCTGAGGGGGGATTCGAACCCCCGTCCGCAGTGGCCGTGCAGACCGTGACTGGAGCGCCTCAATCCCCTCGGCCACCGCGGCCGGCCCTAGGTAAGCCGCTGTGGAGTAGCCGAGCGGTCTAAAGCGTCTTGCTGCGGAGCGCGCGGTTGCTCGCCGTGGAGGTTCGAGTCCTCCTTGGGGCATGAGTCTGATGGGTGTCCGCAGGTTAGTTTACCTAGGTTTAAGTAGTTTGTAAGCTACGGACTGATGACCACGCAGTTTGGTCCGATAATTTACAAACATTTGAAACCTAGGTAAACTAACCTAAGGACAACACACACACCCATGCCCCAGGGAGGACTGGAACCTCCACGGCGAGCAACCGCGCGCTCCGCAGCAAGACGCTTTAGACCGCTCGGCTACTCCACCGCGGCTGTGCACTATTGAAGCTGTCATTTGTACTTCGCTAATTCCTGCGAAAATCTTTCCGACGTGACTGTAGCCACACGATGGGAATTAACAAAATTTGAACAAGTAATGATATTTGATGCTAAAGACATAGGGCTTTCTTTTCGGTAAAGTTGCCCATATGTTTACCAGGGTCTTCTCGAATGCGCAGCAGCCGTGGTGGAGTAGCCGAGCGCTCGAAAGCGCCTCGCTGCGGAGCGCGCGGTTGCTTGCCGTGGAGGTTCGAGTCCTCCTTGGGGCATGGGTGTGTGTATTTGTCCGTATACCCGGGCCGCTGAAACATTGCACTTGACGTTTCGCGTTCCGGCGAGTTAAGTTGGCTACACTGCTTTAGCGACGTTGCAACACTAGCCTCTATACACACAGCAGACGAAACGGTTTTCAGTTGCATCTCGTAAATAAAAGTGCATATAATAATTAGTTCTTGAGCAGGAATTAATTAACGGCATATTAATGGAGACCAGAGCACAACAATGCACACGCTTTCAATAACGGAGCAAAGCAATATAGAAAATAAGCATTGGATCACGACAGATACGAAATAAACAATAATCAAGATAGTAACTTCTCTCTCTACGTTTTATAATCAATGATTTTCACTCAACAATTTAAGGCGACAATGGTACAATTACATCCAGCTCCCCATCTCGACTATTGTCATTGCTGCCAAAATCGTCATCACCAAGACAAATCATTAACTGTTCATGATCCCTTCCATTGTTTGCGCTGCCACATTGGCAACAGCTTCATGCAACAGCTTTTCCACCTCTGTTATTGTGAAAGACCTATTGTTCACGTCACTCCACACAAATTTTATAGGGTTAAAACGGCAGTGAAATGGGGACAGATTTATTTCATTGTGAAGCGGCTCCTTTGCGATTTAGTCTACTGCATATGCGGGTATAATAGTCTTATTTTGTTTCACGAACGAATATAAAATAAGTTTTGACATTCACATATCTGCAGCAATATTTCTTTCTTGTAACCACTGTACCATAACTTCTTTCCGATCGTTTGAAGCGAGAATGAACTTCCTGCTCAGAGCATAAACTTCGAAGTTTTTATTCAAACGAAATTGAGAACTTACTCAGAAAACGGTACTAGACAAACGTCTTTTCGGTGACATTATCCAATCACTTGAACTCGGAAAGTCAAGTTAAACCACTCACAGTAAAACAAATCGCAGCGAAAAAAGCACACACAACGTAAACACGCGATAAACACGATACACAACTTTGTTTACGGTAGCACTGAACAAAGCCGGCAACGCGGGAACGTTGACGTCACGGCACGTGACCACTGGAAGTGTTTATCGCGCTGTGATTGGATCGTTCGCAGCGACTAGCGCCTCACGCTTCTTGCTCTTCACTTGTTATTTGTAAACGTCAAGTGCAAAGTTTCAGCGGCCCGGGTATAGGTTAGTTTACCTAGGTTTAAGTAGTTTGTAAGCTACGGACTGATGACCACGCAGTTTAGTCTGATAGATTTAGAAACATTTGAACTGCATAGCAGAAGGTTCTCCGTGAAGCTCTTAGCCTAGTTTACCCGATGATCGAGTTCGTAATAAAAAGAACACGTTGCGAGCCGTCTAGCGACATAAACGGTATATCATCGGCATTTCGAGAGCGCAGACGCCGTTTAGTAATGGTTTGTACGCTATAGGACATATACAATTTTTTATTTTTAGCAATTTCCGTAGAAGTCACCTTAACCATTTATTTGGCGACTAGTTTCGGACCATCTTGTCCATTATCAAACCATATGCCTCATCATAAATGATACATGCAATGGATAGTTTCTATGCATCAAACGTAATACCGTACATCATTGACACAAGTTAAACTGACAAATTTCAGTGCCCATATGTTGTTCTTCGTTTAATAGTACGTTGCAGACTGATCTAGTGCGAGTATATGTCAATCTGCAACGTACTATTAAATGAAGAACAGCATTAGGTCTTTCTAGAGCATGTGTCAAGTTTAAGACCTTTTTATTTGATTTATGGATCTGACTTATATGTTTTATGCCGAGTACATGAGTCCGCATGACTCGAAATCTGCACTGACGATTTTCCATCATGTTAACTAATGTATGTTTTGTTTTAAATAAATATTTCATATCGCACCGCCAAGCTGGAATATATATATATATATACAGGGTGTTTCACTAAGTGTGTTTGCCTCTGTAACTTATAAAATAATAGGTGACGGGAAATTTTAATGCTGTAGGTCAACACAAGAAATGTTACACTTTCTGCGGAGCTATGGACATAGTTTATTGTAACATTTTCCAAAGAGTTACAGCACAAAGATATATTTTTTTCGATGGAACAATGGTTTTTTCTATCGTGCATTGGATTCGTTGAAACCAACTGCGTCCAAATCAATTTAAACTACATTCCTAGCACTGTTAGTTTGGGAGCTACAACCCTTCAAAGTTTAGGGGGCGGAGGCTACGACAGCGTATCTGACTAGCTGGTGGTCATGAGACAGTGGGCCGTGCCCCAGGGGATAGCCACTCGGCCAGTTAGCTGCGCTATCGCAGCCTCCGCCCCCGGAACTTTGAAGGGTTGGAGCTCCCAAACTAACAGTGATACGAATATAGTTTAAATTGATTTGGACTTAGCTGGTTTAAACGAATCCAATATACGATAGAAAAAACTATTGTTCCATTAAAAAAATTATTTCTTTGTGATATAACTCTTTGGAAAATGATACAATAAACTATGTTCATAGCTCCGCAGAAAGTGTAACATTTCTTGTGTTGACCAACCGTATTAAAATTTCCCGTCACGAATTATTTCATAAGTTACAGAGGCAAACACACTTAGTGAAACACCCAATATATACGTGTGTGTGTGTGTGTGTCCAGATCATACACAATGTTTCGGTCTCAGCAAATTTGGAGAAATCTACTTTAATGTAAGGAAACGTGCCTTTAAAATTTATGTAAGTTTCTTTAATGTCTCACAAATTAAGTCTTTTTGATAATTTTTGTTTTAGTTCCACTTGTGTATGTAACTGACTTACATTCTTGATTCCTGGTATTGGCTGGCTATGTGTACAGCCTCGCGCGAATGAGCGCGCGTTCTGAGGCGCCATGAGCGGGCGCTACCGCCGGAGGTTGGGGTTATCCGTCGAGCGTCGGTGTCTGTATGTTATTCTTCACGTAAGTGGTTTGGGAGTCCAGCGACCAATGAGCTGAACAGTCTGGACTCACAGGTTTATAAGCTACTATTCAAATGTTCAAATGTTTGTATAGCTTATGGGACTTAACTACGGGGTCATCAGTCCCTAAACTTACAAACTACTTATGAACTAGCTACTACTAAGGACGGCACAGAACATTTGGGACGACCAGACCCGAAGAAAATGTGTCTAATAAAGAACTGGTAAAGGGACTCCTTGCACTGTTGAAGGGCATTGGTTGGCTTTACTAGATATACAGGGAGCGATACCGCACAATAAACTTAGTTTCGGTGCGGGCAGTGGCGGGTTGTACCAAGACTGTTTTGGCTTCCCTGGAGAAATCAAATCAAATCAAATCAAGGACGGCACAAATATCCATTCCCGAGGGGGGATTCGAAACGTAGTGGCCCTGCAGACCGTCCCCTCGACCACCGCGGCCGGCAAGCTATTATTTGGATGTACATAGTTTACTTGTGAACATTTCACTGTAGTTGAGTTTGGATTTTCCATGAATCGTTTTTCTTTCCAAATGTTTCTGGATTGCCGGACAACGCAATTAGAAGCATTAAATTCACATCATTAATTTCCTAAATCCCCACTTTTCAGGAAATATTGTAGAAACATTATGGTTGGTTTTTGTTTTAATTACAGAATTAAAATAGTTCTGTGATTTTGGGAAATTGATTCATCTATCTGTATCTGATGTTTCAACAGAAAGAAAAACTTATGACTCACTAAAGAGGAGATTTTTATCATTTTGGATTTAGCATATCGCCTAGACGTTACTTTTTCCTTATTTATCTAGTTCTTGTTATGTGTCAAACGTTTGAACAACCACTGAAGTTGTAATGAAGTCCTGGTCCTGACCTCCAATCCAGAAGAATACTGATCTTCAGCAGTTTTATCACTGATTGGCTGTGTTTTTTTCAGTTTCGTTACATCTTCCCTACAAATCCTGGCACCATTATTTGTGGAAATATTTTGGGCATCCATTCTGTGACATTTCTCAGTTTTTTCGGTCTCTAATAAGATGATTTGACTTCTTCAATGGATTACAACAATGCACTGTTACTCCACTGCACTTTTTATTTGGTTCAATTTCTATACGAAATTTCCTATGCTCTCTTGGCGGTGAGCTATGACGTTTTTTAATGTTTGCAACTTGGGGCAGTACATTTAAAACAAACAATTTTAATTACCTTTCCAAGTTACTTACCTTTGACAAGTTGGTCACGTTTCCACTTAGGGCACTAAAGCATTGAACAGCTGCTTAACTAGTCATCCGGTGAATACTGTGTAGCTATTTGATGAACATTGCGTTCGAAACGGGTAATTGTAAGAGACAATAACATGTCCCAAAGAAAAGTGTCGCCGAGTTATTAGAACGTATCTGAAAGATTAGCACTGTGCGCCCGTGATAAGGCTTATTGGGGTCAACCTCCATCACCGCGAAAGTGGTCAAGACTACTTGAAACAACTCTAAGCTTCGAAGAAAAAGCACAATGATCAAAATCGCCGACAGTACCCATCTAGCTCGAAAGTTTTGCTGCTAACTCAAAGAATGAAGAAAGAACAGTCCAACAGGAAGGCTACGCATACAGATCGTTATCCTTCATATAGACTCCAACCACCACCCTAGACAAAATTTGTGAACCGATTCATTTACAAGATGCCGTTGCCCATCTACAAAAGACCTTAAACAAGAATCGTTATTCCACCAAGTTCTTCGCCCTAGGGAGACAACTAAAAACAACAAGGAACCACATATATCCACCGGGAAAGTGTTTCTTCCGTTTATTAGTCAGATCACAGATCGCATTGGAAAAGTGGTGAACCAATATGGGCTGGAAACTATTTTCAGACCAACCAAGAAAATTAAAGATTATTTAAGATCTGCAAAAGACGCACGCAACCCTTTGGATACACCTGGCGAGTATAATATTCCTTACAGCTGCGGCCAGGTGTAAATCGGCACTACGAAACGAAGTGTCAACACTTGTCTGAGTGAACATAAGAGAAACTGCCGCCTGGGCAGTAGCTGAATATGTTTACCAAGAGGGCGACCATGAATTTAAATTTAACGAGACCAGTATTTTATCAAAAACTTCTCATTACTATGCTCGCACATATGGAGAAGCCATTGAAATTTACAAACACCGCCATAGACAACAGGGGGGTGTTAAATTCTGAAAAAATGTGGACTGCAACGTTGCACCAGCACGCTGACAATCTATTAGCTTCTATCAATAAGGTTGTCATTAGCAGAGATAGTTTCTCAGCCGACGTCAGGTGAACTGTGGCGCGCCCTACACCGTCTATATATGCGGCGCTCCCTCGAGCATCCTAATATTGTAAAATAATTACAAACCCCACCTTAGGATTGTATTAAAAATAACGGGCCACCCTAGAAGGTTGGCCAAGTGCCTGTTCCTTCATGATATATATTTTATTGATAACTAGCTGTAAACCCGGCGTTGACCGGGCGAGTCTGCAACGATGTTTTGTTTACCAGGAATGTAAATTACAGAGAAATCGAATTCTTGAAGGAACAAAGCCCATCGTCTAAGTCTATCATGGTTGAGTTTTGCCGACATGAGGAATTGAAGTGCACGGTGATACGTGTAAACTTTAGTGTGTCTGCCAAACAAGAAATAACGGAATTTTTCGAATGCCCAAACTACTGCCAAAGCTTCAAGCTCAGTGACGGAATAGTTCCGCTCTGACTTGCATAACATGCGACTAGCAAATGCAATGGTTCTCTGTGTGGCAAAGCCATTTTCTTCACCCTCTTGAAATACGTGAACGCCAAGTCCGAATTTTGAACTATCGATAGAAATGCAAAAGTTCTTAGACAAATCTGGGTGGTGCAGAATAGGTGCGTGAAGGAGTGCATCTTTTAAGCAAAGGAATTCTCTTTGGGCAGCTTCATCCCAGAACCAAACAGTATTCTTTCCAGTTAATTCATATAATCTGGGAGTAGTTAGGTCTTTCAAATTTATAAAAAACCGATAGAAGTTAATTAAACCCAAGAAAGGTCTTAATTGGCGTTTAGTGGTGGGGACAGGCATTTTCATTATCGCCTCTAACTTTTCGGGGTCGGGCTGGATCCCATCTTTAGAAATAATGTGCCCTAAAAATTTAATCTGAGAACGACAAACTGTGACTTTTCTAAGTTGACAGTAATCCCGGATTGAGCAAACACTTCAAGTAGAGATGCCAACGTACGTACTGTTATGTTTTTCCCAGGAAGATTCTGCAATTAAAATATCATCAACGTAGATTGTGATTTGTTGTTTTAAGTGCTCAGGAAGTGTGGTATTCATCGCACGGATGAAAGCAGATGAGGAGATGTTCAGCCCGAAAGGCAGTTTACGGAACTGATAACAGTTTTCGAAGCAGAGAAACGCGGTGTACTTCCTACAGTTGGGGTGCAGTTTCACTTGCCAAAAACTAGACCTAAGATCTAATGAGGATAAAACTTTGACACCATAGAATTTTTGTAACAATTCTTCAAGGGTTTGGGGTCGGTCGGTTTCAGGTAAAATGATAGTGTTAATTTGTCTGGAATCGAGCACTAATCGAATTGACTTATCTCTTTTTTCAACAATATGTAGGGGACTGTTATATGAGCTACCTGCAGGTTCAATGACACCTTGATTGAGCATGGACTGAATTTCAGCCTTGACTCTTTCCCTGTATACTATCGGAATGGGATATGGAGGTACAAAAAATTTATTATGTTCTTTGATCTTAAATTCATAGAGAAAATTTTTTATGGTACCAGGACTGTTAGTGAATACACGGGAATAACGCCGCAAGATAAGGAACAATTCTTCCTTATCACGTTCTGAGGCACCTTCAACTTCTACTAATTTATTCTTAATGATGTCAGAAATCAAGTCAATTCGTTCAGTCTCGAAATGTTTATCTGTTATATCATCATCAGGTTTGACATCCTGCGTCACATTAGAAGTATATAAAAATTTTAAACAACTGGCACCTTCTTCATATCTGGTAATCCAGTCTTCGAATTTAATTTGGATGGCATTTTCCTGAACAAAAGCAGTGGCACTAGCCGTATTGAAATCTAAAATAACCTTGTTCTTGTATAGGAAGTCCACACCTAATATTATCTGTGTAGTTAAGCGGGGGACAATCAATAGGTTGGCAGAAAAGATATGACCTTGACATAAAAATTCTACGTATGTTTGCTGTCGAATTTCGACAGGTTTGCTAGAAATGACGCCACGAATTTTAGTACAATGTAAAGGCAGAATAGGACCGTTAAGCAAATTCTGATATTTCTTGAAAGTTACTTCACTAATTACTGACACTGGGCTACCAGAATCTAAGACAGCAGAAAGATTGATTTTGCCAATTTTGACAGATACAATTGGGTGAATTGGAATATCGAGACATTCTACCTTCTCTTCTAATAGTGCCTCTTTTATGTCATCTAACTGTACAAATTTTACGCCTTGTTCGGTAGAAGGTTCATAAGAAATTTCTTTGTTGAGACAAGTGTTACCAAGATTAATGAGGCTTTCACAAGATACATGCTTTTCAAATCCTGATTGTTCATCAACTTCGCATTCACTATCATCGTCATTAGAAGACATGTAACTGTCTATCCAATCAGCGACAGATGTGTGCTGCAAATCTAATTGTTCGAAATCAGTTTTTGCTGTTCCAAGGTCACTGTTAGTTGTATTATTGTGTGGCAGTACCGTATCCTGCATTTCAAAGTACATGACCGGTCTGTCATATGCAATTGTTGGTTGATATTGTAAGAATTTTATTTCATATATAGTGACTTCCTCAGAGTCTGAAGACGAAGCTTCTGTCTCCCACTCTGAATTGTCGTCATTATATTGCTGATCGACAATCATCTCGTTTAACCGTTGGGCAGTATAATGTTTATTCGATGCCTTTTCATTTGTTTCGTTAAATCTGATAGTACAATTTTTGTTACTGTCATTGCTTCCAGGTTTTGACACAGGTTGTGTCGGTTTTCCCTTATCACTGACTGAGCTGCTACCAGCATCAGTATTGTGCACTTCCGCACTACTATTCTGTCTTGTCCGGGAGGTTGTTCATCGTAACCTTCCTCTCTGTGAGGACGTTCACAATGAACAAGTTTTAGCGTATAGTTAGGATCACATAAATCCTGTACGGCCGAATTATCTGCCGTCGAGTCTGCTAGTCATACCTGACGCGGTCCCTTTTTTGACGAATTATAGCGTGTATTATCAGGTCTGATTTCAATGTTTTGCTCTTGTCTTTCCGGGGTACGCGATCTGCTTTGGGCCCGATTTGTGTTTTCATGCCGTGGAAGGCGATCACGAGAATTATCGCGTGTGCCCTCCCGACTACGCTTCTCAGCGTTATTGTTGTTATTTTCAGTCTCGCGATCACTATCAGTATTGCGTCTTTCACGCCAATTAGTATCATTCGAAGTATTGCTGTTATGATAGTAATTATTGTGGCGTCCTCCGCGAGCAAAGCCACCACCTCGGTAACGGCCACGAAAACTTACACGGTTATTTTCACGATCTTGAAAATCACTGTTCTCATTGTCGCGACTTTGTTTGTAAGTTTCATTAGGAAAAGAATTATTTTTTGTTTTACCCTCGTTCTCAGCATAACGTTTAGTATGCGGCGGGCTTTGTTGCGACCGGCGATCATGTCTGTTTCTTTCAACATGTCGACTGCGCGAGGAATTTTCCTCGTCTTCTTCCTCTAAGTCTTGTAAGAGATTTCTAAAGGCTTCAATATCATTCTTGCATCGTGCCGCAATGGCAATTTGACGCAAGTGTAGAGGCAATTTGTTCAAACAAATTCTAATTAATTCGGCAGGGCAGTAAGGTGCCGATAAAAATTGATTTTTATATACTAAATGTTGGAAATATTCCACCGGGCTAGAGAAATTTGATCGTTCAAAAGTTTTGAACGTGGCAATACTGTTTTTAACGCGATCTTGTGCCGCTCCCGACCAGTATGCGGATAGAAATGAGCGTCGGAACTGATTCTCGCTATGGCACTCTTGTGCAATAGCTCTCATTCTGGTGGCTGGCTCGCCTTCCAGATAACCACATATAAATTCTAGTCTGTGCTCAAGTGGCCAATTCGGGGGAAGACAATATTCGAATTGTTGTAACCACTCTTTAGGGTGCAAGTCGTTCGGAGAGTTTTTGAATATTTTGAATTTACGTACAGTCAGGAAATGCTTGTAGTCAAACGCTTCCCTTCGCCCGTGTGGCGTAAGTGGGCGTCAACTACGCACCGCGTCTTCATTGTTGTTACTACAAGGAACACTTCGTTCACGTACCAAGGGACCTACTTGGTTCGAATCATTATCATTGTCATTTTCGTTCAAATTTTCTTCTACGTCTTCGTATGGATTTCCACAAGTGTGGTCAAATTTCCTCTCTATTCGCGCCACGCGATCATCTAATTTTCTGACCTCAGCCTTGTATTGCTGATTAATGGTCATTTGACCTTGTTTGAAACGGTCAAGGGCGAGATATTCATTAGTTTCATTAAACGGGGTAGGATGCGTTACATCAGAACTTTTGTCAGTGTTATCACTGATTTGGGTCATCTTAACAGTGAGATCCTCAACCTGTTTATTAATTTTGTTCATCTGTTCCGTCTTGACTGACTGGAAGTTCTGCAACTTTTCATCAAATAGATTACTCTGTTGTTTCAATTGAGCGAGTTCAGTAGTTTCCATATTTTCGAGTCGTGACGCAAGGCTTTCCATAACCGGATTAATCTCGTCGCGAATATCTTGTCTTATTTGCTGAGATTCACGTTTGAAAGTATTGAGCAGTTGTTCCCTGAACCGATTGTTGTCCTCATTTATTTTATTAAAACTACTTTGAATACTCACAAACCTCGAATCGCACGTTTGTTCTATTTTCTCAAGTTTTTCACCTTGTTTCTCAAGTTTTTCATTTAATTTCTGAGATTGTAATTGACTATTGTCAAGCTTTTCATTTAATTTCTGAGATTGTTCCTCAAGTTTTTCATTTAATTTCTGAGATTGTAATTGACTATTCTCATTTAACTTAGAGAGCTGTGACAGTAACATCTGCATGAAGTCATTTGGTAATACGTTTTCCATAGCTGTCGCACAAGTATTTTTTGCAGCAGAGCTAGGCGGAACCGATACATCCTTTTCTGCAACCACGTTACAAGAATCGGAATTCTTGATTGTTGAATCCTGTACTTTGTCATTATCCATATTGTCTGTTCCTGAACTAATCTCTTCCGCGTTTTCGGACACGGTATTTACTGTCGTATTTGTATCAGTGCAGTGAGAAGGCTCTTGTGAAAATTCTTCTTCTCTCCTTGCATCATTGAAGGTATCATTTTCGGGAGCAATTTTAGCATCAGCGCGGGCTCTCCTATTCTTCGACATTGTTAACAGAATTTTGCAGTAAAGTGACCACTAATATTTATTTTCACCTACTGCAAAATTTTTGAAAATTACACACGGTAATTATGAGAGAACAATAGGCTGAATCGGGCTAGTGCAAAATATAGTCACAATCGAGATTACGCGAACCGTTAATTATCACACGAATTCCACGGTACTAGAAGTTTCGACACAACAAACATCAGACAATGTAAAAGAGAGACTTTTTCAGTAATAATGCAATTATTTGTATATTCAATTAATCTACTATAAACAATACTGCACAATCTCAAGAATGGTAAGTAACAAACTACAGATACAATTACTATGCTACTGTTGCAATAACAGAGGATGGTGCTACAAAAATTAAATTAAGAGCCAATAGGTAAGTTGGTTGGTGGAAAAGACAAACTAACTTAAATAAGGCTACGTATCTAACTACGTCACGATCCTGTTTGTGAGCTATCCTGGCAGAAAGGGCGCCAGATAAAAGCTGTGTGTGTGTTGTGGATGTTCAACCTATCGTTAAATCAGACAACAAATTGTTCATTAACACAGCAATTTGGTTTAATTATGGCCCTGATATTGATGTATATACTATTAAATAAGAAACAGTGCATTAAACTGATTATGTGCGCAACGGATATTTTAAACAAAGCAAGAACAGCTATGACAAGTCACCATTTGAAACAGACACTGACTATACTCAAAAATTTTGACTGCGAGAAAGATATTAAAAAAACCACAAACCACTTTCTTAATGTTTGACTGTGAGAATTTTATGCAGATCAGTTTCTGATTATTGAAATTTAGTATCATAGACAATTAACTATCATTTACTATGGCACCAAAAACGAAATCTGTTCAACAATATTATTCAAATCAATACTGCACTTTAAATCCACTAATAACTAATTATCAAATGAAGGAAGTAGGTTAATTTTCTAACTACGTAAATGAAACAGGAAAGAAAGGTCAAGTTACTTATTATTAATAATCAGCATTACATTACCTACATAATACAATTTCTGACTTGCTGGCAAAGCAGCCTCTGCTCTACATCGGAGCCATACACACAACTCAACCGCTCTCTAGGCGAGCTGAACCACAAGTGCTACTCTCTCTCAACGCGAGCTACAATGCTATGCAATACATGATCTTTGCCAAAGATGAAACTTCACAGAGTTAAGTACACATATCGATACATACAGTAGAAGCGATATTATACATTTTCTTGCAAGCAAGTTACTCGATACAAAACAGGAGGCACAATATTAGACATTTTCTTACAAAAATAATTTTTTATGGACACGTTTCAATTTATCCTACACTCTCGTAGTCCGCATTCCCTTCCTTCTCCCCCCCCCCCCCCTCTCTCTCTCTGCATCCTCCCCTTTCTTTCCCATCTCTCTGTTCGTCTCCACCTCGGCAAAGTTCTCTGCATGGTACCCTCTGTCATGCACCATACAAACATGTGTGCAAAAATTCATAAAGATTGGAACAAAACTATGCATTTTGTAAAATTCCGTAAGTTAAGTACCCTCCACCACGCACCGAACGAAATTTTATACCGACAATGATATTCCTCATGTTTTTAAGGTAGAGTGTGCAAAATTGCATCAATATCGGGGCAAAACTATAGATATCTAAGCAATAGAAACGCAGGGTCACATTGAAAAGCGCACTTTGTTGTTCTCAAATACTCCAGTTTCATTTCATACAACCCTTGTTCTGAGAATATAAAAAAAAGGGATCCATTTTTATGTTGCAAAGTACCCTCCCCATGCAGCGCATGAAACTTATGGTAGAGGGTGACCTTCCTCTTGTACTGAAGGTCAAGCGTCCGAAATTTTGTGAAGACCGGAATGAAACTGTAGATTCTGTGAGTATGTAAGAGAAGTATGCTCCGTTATGCACCTATCACAAAATACTTTCTTAGCTGACATTTTCTACATATAAACTACATCTCTCCAAAATTTCTTCTTTATAGGGAAGTAAGTTTCGAGATTTCGTGTTTAGTCAGTGCAAGAGAATTAAGGGAGACAAAAATAAATGCAAATCTGTAATGCTAACTTTATTTGATACAAGGTCATGCCTGATGCGACAGTTTTACGGCATCTACAGCAAAGCTGTTGTGAGCGGTAGACTCCTTTTCGTTTCATAATTCTGAATGTGTGTGTGTGTGGGGGGGGGGGGGGGGGGGGGTCAGTAACAGAACGCTCCATAAACGTCCGAAATTACATGCAAACATTGTTACAGGTTTCCTAACTACTTCCATTTTTCAATAATTGACGCCTAAATCTGGGTATTCTCACGAGGTGGCCTCTCATTATTTCTGACGTCGTGTCGTGTCGTGCTCTTTTGTTTTTGGGCTAGGATCCTTCGTGGGCGTACGGTGAACAGTTGACCAAAGTTTCATTGCAATCGAATGAATCGTTTATGAACACATAGAGGACATACAGACAAACATTCATTCATTCATATATATATATATATATATATATATATATATATATATATATATATATATATATAATTAAAAATCCTAAACTCTAAACACTAATGCATGGCAAGTGGCATGGCAATGGGCCTGCTCTCACTGCAGAAAAAAAAAAAAAAAACTTTCAAAGTTACCTTGTATTACGGTAATTTATGTTCATACATGAAGTTTCTCTTATTCTACTACAAACAGGTTCTTACTTTTAAAAATTATCTTCGTATAAGTTGTAGGTATGCGATATTTCTTCTTTCAAATGTTTAAATGTTTGTAAACCTAATGGACAGAAATGCTATATCATGAGTCCCTAGACTTACGAACTACTTAAACTAACGTACAATAAGGACAACACACACATAACCATGCTACAGGGAGGACTCGAACCTCCGGCGGAAACAACCTCCCAGACAGTAGAAAGTACACCTTACACCATGCGGCCATTCAACGCGGCTTTTCTTCTTTCAAACATTGTTGATCATTTCTCCCTGTTGGTATTCGTTGCAGTAATTCCGTGGCAGCTACTCTTGCCGTCCACTGTAATTTAAGCATTCTGTGGTAAGTTCACAATTAAGATCAGCTGTTCTCCCGTTCTGTTTAACGATAAATAAGTTCCAAGCTTCAAGAGCCCACAAACAGAACCAAGCGACAGGTAACGCCGCGAAGGTCTTGCCTCCCTCCTTACAAAATTAAGTGAAAGTTTCATCAGGCAGAAATGGTGGTCTGAACGGCTTAATCTGGGCGCCTACGTGACACCTGGCGTGGGTTC
The DNA here is from genome assembly GCA_026315105.1 of Locusta migratoria. Lineage (NCBI taxonomy): Eukaryota > Metazoa > Arthropoda > Insecta > Orthoptera > Acrididae > Locusta > Locusta migratoria. The sequence continues at coordinate 122,770,005 of CM048750.1, read as the reverse complement.
TGAAGCATGTAAACGAGCGCACGTGACCAGATACGATCCGGCCAGTTGTCGATCGTGAAATCCGAGCTACAGTGCCACACGGTATTTTTAGCAGAGAAAAAACGTTTTACGAAGCAACACTTAAACGAATACTTTAGTTGACTATAATTGGTAATGCGTTTTGTGTTGACTGCTATTAAAGACATTTGTTTTACACCAGACGCGTTTCGCTTTTTCTTTTAAAAGCATCATCTGTGGTCTGTAAATGATACAAAGGTCTGTACAGTTTGTTTTGTATACATAGATTAGAAACAGTCTTTTTTAACTTTGTGCACGTTACGCCTATGTGTTTTTAAACTGATATTCGGTCTACTCAGGGCGTTGTCTCTTCTTTACATCTCATTGCTATTTGTCCATCTTGTTGGCCGGGGTGTTGGTTCCTGAGTGTGTTTTCAGTCGAGTATGGCACTTTTCGCCTGTTTTTGTGGCGTTTCTTCCGTTTCATTTATTATCACTTCACTTCACTTATTTGAAACTGTGTACAATTTGCATATCAAACGTTTTAAGCGGAATGCCTTTCGTTTTGTTTATCACTTCACCACAGTGTTGCTATGTTGTTTTTGTCTGTTCATTTGTTTTTCGTGTGTTCTGTGAGTAGTATTACAAAAAGGTACGGCCAAACATTCAGGAAACATTTCTTACACACAAAGAAAGAAAATATGTTATGTGGACATGTGTCCGGAAACGCTTAATTTCCATGTTAGAGCTCATTTTAGTATTTCACTTTAAATCTAAATTGAAATAATTCGCGCCGACAATTGTCAAAATACCGAATTGTTTCGTTAGTATGTACTGTACCTCCTCGATACACGTCATCAACACAGATTTTCTGTGAACGTTTGGGCAGTAATTGTTGGTGATGTTTTGATTGGGCCTCATGTTCTTCCACCTACGCTCACTGGAGCACGTCATCATGATTTCATACGGGTTACTCTACCTGTGCTGCTAGAACATGCGCCTTTACAAGTACAACACAACATGTGGTTCATGCACGATGGAACTCCTGCGCATTTCAGTCGACGTGTTCGTACGCTTCTCAACAACAGATTCGGTGACCGATGGATTGGTAGAGGCGGACCAATTGCATGGCCTCCACGCTCTCCTGACCTCAACCCTCTTGACTTTCGTTTATGGGGGCATTTTAAAGCTCTTGTCTACGTAACCCTGGTACCAAATGTAGAGACTCTTCGTGCTCGTATTGTCGACAGCTGTGATACAATACGCCATTCTCCATGGCTGCATCAGTGCATCAGGGATTCCATGCGACGGAGGGTGGATGCATGTATTCTCGCTAACGGAGGACATTTTGAACATTTCCTGTAACAAAGTGTTTGAAGTCACGCTGGTACGTTCTGTTGCTGTGTGTTTCCATTCCATGATTAATGTGATTTGAAGAGAAGTAATAAAATGATCTCTAACATGGAAATTAAGCGATTCCGGACACATGTCCACATGACATATTTCCTTTCTTTGTGTGTGAGGTATGTTTCCTGAAAGTTGGGCCGTACCTTTTTGTAACACCCTGTGTAATTCAACATTGTGTGTGTGTGTGTGTGTGTGTGTGTGTGTGTGTGTGTGTGTGTACGCGCGCGCGCATGATATATTTTTAATTTCAGAGAATATGATGTCTATGATGTTTTTCAGATACGTAAATGCAGGTTTAATTGGGATGTGGGGTGGGGAGGCTTGGGTTGTGCGTAGTGGTTTGAGAAGAGACGGAGAAACAGCAGTGAGATGTAAAGAAAAGACAACACCGTGAGTGGACTGAATATCAAGTTAAAAACACATAGGCCTAACGTGCACAAAGCGTTTTTTTAAACTGTTCCTAATCTATGTATACAAGACACTGTACAAACCTTCCTATCATTTTCAGACCACAGAAGATGCTTTTAAAATAAAAAGCAAAACGCGTCTGGTGGAAAAGTCTTAATTGCAGTCAGCACAAGACGGATTACCTATCAATTTTAACAGCTGCTGCGGAAGATGGCCACACAACCAAACACATAATACTTTAGTATCAAGTACGCAAGCACGCAATACTCTTCTATCAAGACTTATGGAATGATTTTCAGCATGCTATTCAAGGTATCATTCCTGTAGAAACCAAGAACAGAATTATTTTGTTTTTTACTCTTCACCAGTGTGTACGCTTATATGGACTAGCTGAAAACCCGGCGTTGTGCGGGTATTTATTTATTTATTTAAGGCTTGAGTTGGTACTTCTATCCCTTCTCTATTTCCTTTTTTCTAATAACATGTTATATTTACCAGAGAATACATAAGAAACAAGACTGTTTTGCATAATGTACAAAACTATAAGTGCAGTGTCTAAACAAAGAAAGACTAATCAAAATACAAATGACATGTAACATTCATTTAATTCACAACTTTACTATAAACAATATTTCTTGTGATTTCTCCAGGATCTAACATGAATAATTCATTTGGTGAGCCCATCCCCTGAGAAAGTAACATGAAGTTGCCCGTTTGAGAAACATGGACATGTCAAATCCAGTCCACAGTATTGAATAGATTGCCCTGTGTTTATTAATCGTAATAATACCGTCTCACTGGATACTGCAGTCTATGAAAGTTAAAAGCTAGATCTGTCAGCAATAATGGGTATTCGTTTGATGTACACATTCTCTTCCTTTCCTTGTAGCTCTATGGCTTTCACCTATAGCTGTGTGCGCTTTACAGTTGAAAGTTGTCAAGAGCAGTCAGCTTTCAGGAGTTTCCTTAAGCTGACTTTGAATACAGGTGTGTTTTAGTGGTAATAATAGTAATTTCGTGTGGCTCATTGGCCTGGTGCAAGTCTTCGTTCGGCGACTTGCGAGTCCCTAGCCTACCCCAGTTATCCAACCGGGGAAAGGGGACCTACAGCTTAACGTGGAATCCCAACGCCGTGTCGTTTCTGGCGACTCCTCACATCGTTGAGAGGTGAAGGATGGGTTAAATTGCAGACTGAAAAAAATCCGAGTTCCGACCGGATTTCGAACCCGCGACCCTTCTATTTCCCGTCGAGCGCTTTACACCAGGACCACCGGGCCCGAATGTTTTAGTTGTAAATACCTAAATGTATTAATATATCGTGCAAGATGTGGCAGATTTTTACCCATCCCAGTATACATGATCTCATATTTATTAAACTATATCTTCTACGGTTTTATAATTTTGCAGTTATATATTCATTTATATCAGTGCTGTATGTCGGTTTAATCCGTTACGAACATAGTTGTAGAGAAGTAATAGATCAAAATCTGGTGAGTGACGGGGCGGTATCCCATAAACGTCACTGTTTATGTCCTTATATCTCATGAACTACGTGTCGTATTGTGATACAATTTCGAAAGTAGATTCAACTGTATGCGTGTATACTACGTGTAAAATTTCCTACGACTAAAATTTGTTGTGTAGAAATTATAAACTGTAATATAATACCGAATGCCGTAGTTTTGCTTCATGGACAGCGGAAAAGTAGTAAGCATTTTTCATTATTTTGATGCGGTTGTCAGCAAGAAAAAAACTTACTAAAGGTTCGAAATTATGTTTAGAGTTGGTTGCAAGTCACTAAGTACTGTCATTCTCATACAGTGTGTGAATGAAGTCTCGTCGCATTGTGTATCAGTTTCTTGCAACTTCTATTGTTTGTGAAGTTGTATCTCCTGAACCATGTTTCGTATGTGGTTCTTACCCCAACAGCATTGTTACCTGACGGTAAGGAATATGTGTACCAACTTTGGTTGAAATCGGTCGAGTGATTTAGGAGGAAATGTGCAACATTGTCGTTTCATGCAGCAGTTTTCGCGCATCTCACTGTTTATGACGTCATACCTCGTGAACAATGTGTTGTACGTAACCTTATACTTACGGCGACCGGCCTCGTGGATTGAAGCTTACGTGTGCAAAATTTTATTAAGATTGGAACAAAATTGTAGATTTGTTTGCAATATGTACACACACACACACACACACACACACACACACACACACACACACACACACACAGACACGGACGCTCTGCTTTATATACGAGCGCGTCCAGAAAGTATGTTGCGTTTGGTAATAAAATGAAATTGTACACAGATACAGGAGAAATTTTTATTGCACAAAATTCTACAACTCTTAAACTACTTTTCCACATAACTGCCGAAATTTTGCAGGCATTTGTCATAGCGTGGCACCAGGTTTCGTACACCTTCTTCATAGAAATCTTCCGCCTGTGTCTTCAACCAGTTGGACACAGTTTCTTTGAGCTCGTCGTCATTGGGGGAAGTCCATAGCGAGAGCACTAATTGTAAACCTACGGTTTTCCTGGATATTGTTATCAATCGCGTGAACCAGTTCTTCTGTAACCAAAGGTGGACGCTCACTTCGTTCTTCATCGTGCACATCACTACGCCCGCCATTGAACTGTCGAACCCATCTTCTCACCATCGAATCACTCATCGCATTTGGTCCGTAAACGTCGCAAATTTGCAGATAGATTTCACTTGGTTTCACTTTCCTCGCATTCAGAAACCGAATCACCGACCTGATTTCACAGGCGGTGCGATTTTCAATCAACGCCGACATTTCAAACATGCACAACAAAGCGTACTTAACTGACAGCGATCTCCAAATGGCGCAAGTTCTTCTCCTTGATACACATCGTCTACAGCGTATGTGCGGAACTGCAATCGCAGCGCTGCAGCGGAGATAAATTGAAATGGAACTTACTTTCTGGACGCGCCTCGTATAAAGACTAGCTGAAAACCCGGCGTTCCCCGGGTATAATTATTCAGGCCTTGATATGTGTATAAGAGAATTTAGAAGAATTAGCTGCTACCCGCGATTTCGTTCGCTTGACGAAATTAAATACAGTCCATTCCTTTATTTAACAATCAATTTATTGACATAATAAAAAAAATATTTTTAACAGAGAATGTATTAACAACCTAAAAATATCCTTCACTTTTGACATTTTTAACAATAAAATCATTGCCTTCCTGAAAACAATCACTCTTACTTTGGATTTTTTACAATGAACTTAACTGACGTTCTAAAAACAAACATCGTTCATTTTGAAAAATTTTCATAACAAAATTATTGACATTCTAAGACTACTAAAAGCAAACAGCTTTCAAATTGAAACAATATTTTGCTATAATTTATTCATGTATTGAAAACATGTTATTCGTCTTTGAACCGGTAAAACTTACATGATTTCGGTGGTTAATAAGGATAGTGCCACTATGCACAATCGCAAATTATTATTTATTACGAACCTTCACTCGTGAAGTGTTGGCCAACCGGGAGAATTGTATTGTGATGCTGTCCTTTATTAGATAGTGAAACATCTTGAAACATACGAAAGCAAACACAATGATACAAAAAGGAGACTAAATGGTAATTAATATTAATTCCAGTCATTCGGTTCTTAACAGTAAAGATGCTTTGTGAAGTAGGTCTTGGACAACATGGTAGACAGAATATTTGTTTCTGTGTAACATAAACTTTAAAGAAAATTGTACTTATATAGCCTCAATAACTAAACTACTTTTCTAAAACCTCTCGATAGACCACATTTTCAGTTTTATTTTCCGGCTGCAGAGTGCGCAAACTATCAGGCGAACTTACTCTGGAGCAGGCCACATACAATATTTGTCCCTGGGAGAAACAATATTTTCTCAGATCTACTCCAGCAACTCTTAACGTTTGACCTTACGTACCATAATTTCACTGATAATTGGAGACGTTTAAATAGAATTTGAATATCTGACGATATTAATGCGATTTTGCTGCATGAACGCCGAAAAAGTAGTAAGTGACAAACTTTTTATTTCATCATTTTTCTGGGGTTGTCAGTGAGAAAAGGTTTTCTAAAGGTATGAAATTATGTTTAAAGTTTGTTGCAATTCGCTAAGTGCTCTTCTTTTGAAATAATGGACTAATAAAGGCACACTATCACATGCCGCAATAGAGGGAAGTTTTCATTTTTTTCTCTTGAACTATGGGCCCTATCACAGAATACTTCCTTAGACGACGTCTTCTACCTATACACTACATTCCTGCCAAATTTCAGCTTCATAGGTGAAGTAGTTTTCGAGATTTCGTGTTTAGTCAGTAAGTCAGTGAGTGAGTGATTAGTGTCCTTTCGCTTCTATATATATTCGTTGTTCGGGTATTTATTCATTCAAGCCTTGATTTAGTACTTCTCCTATCCCTTCTCTCCCTTTATCTCTATGTATCTCCTTTTTTTTCTAAAAACATGTTATACTTATGAGAGAATATTTACGAAATAAGGCAGTCGTGCAAATTTATTTAAAAAATAATAAGTGCATTATCAAGTAAAGAAAGGTACTCATCAAGATACAAATGATGATATGTAACATTAATTTAACACTTGACTATGAATAAGTGGTTATTTGTCCCAGAGCTAGTATGAATAAATTCTTTGGTGAGCCCACCCTTCAGCAAGCGCCATAAAAAACGTTGTCCGTGTGAGAAACATGAAGATGTGAAATCCACTCCGCATTATTTAACAGACTGCCTTGTGATTTATTAATCACAATATAAAATGCAAGTCTCACTGGGAACTGCACACTCTTAAAGTTAAAATGTAGTTAATGGATGTATACTGCTTCTTTCTCTTCCTTGCCCGGTCGCTCTATAGAGGTCCATTGTTTTCGCCACAACCGTGTGCGCTTCAGAGCTCAAAGTTGTCAACAATACTGTCAGCTTTCCAGGAAAATCCCTGAAGTTACTGGAATACAGGTCTTGTAGTAAAGACGTAGTAAATTACAACCTCATACTTACTAGGGCGAATTTTCATGCATTTTATTATCTTTGACGTCATCTCACCTGAACTATATGTCGTAATACGATATTATTTTGAAGTTACATCCAGTGGTGTATATGTAAGATGTCAGCAAAATACGTTGGGATTAGAGTTAGTAGGAAAGACGTAATAAATCAAAACGTCATACGTGATGAGTGGTTTTTCATTAATCTAATTGTTTATGACTCCATATCTCATGAACTATGTGTCGTACTATCTTAAATTTTAGAAAGTAAGTTCAGTGATATGTGTGTATACTGTCTGTAACATTTCTCGCGAATACAATTAATAGTGTACGAGTAATAAATTGTAACGTCATGCCAAATACCGTAATTTTACTGCATGAACGCTGGAAAAGTAGTAAGCGACAAACTTTTCACCTATCGTCATTTTGCTGGAGTTGTCAGCGAGAAAAGGTTCCTAAAGGTTTGAAATTATATTTAAAGTTTGTTGCGAGTCTATAAGTGCTCTCCTCCTCAAATAGTGCATTGTGGAAGGCACAGTATCACGTGCCGCAAGACGAGGAAAATTTTCATTGTATATGGTGTCATAGCTCTTGGGCTATCGGCCCTATCTCAAAATCCTTTTTTAGTTGACGTCTTCTACCTATAAACTACATTACTGCCACATTTCAGCTTCATATGTGTAGTATTTTTAGAGATTTCGTGTTTAGTCAGTGAGTGAGTGAGTTAATAAGTGTCCTTTCGCTTTTATATAGATAGAGATAGATTGTTACAGATTAAAGCTGTGTGCCGGTCAGAGACTTGAACCTGGAAACTTTGGCCTTCGCACCCAAGAGCTCTTAAGACTGAGCGATCCAAGCACGACAGAGGATTCATTCTCACAGATTTACTTCGCTAGCAGCTCGTCGTCTACCTTCCACACCCCACAGAAGTTCTCCTGCGGGCCTAGCAGGAGTACCTCCCAGAAGGAAGGACATTGTGGAGAGATAGCTTAGCCACAGCCCAGATTGTGGCCAGCCCATCTGCTCACAATGTCCTTCCTTCTGGGACTGGTATTCTTACAAGGCCCGCAGGAGAACTTGTGTGAAGGTTTGAAGGCAGAAGGCAAGGTACTGGTGAAACTAAAAACTGTGAGGATAGCCAGCGAGGCGTGCACAGGTAGCTCTATAGATAGAATGCTTGGCCTCGAAAGGCTGAGGTCCTGGGTGCGAATCCCATGCTGTTTCAATCTGATAGGAAGTTTCGTTTGAGCACACACTCCACTTCAGAGTCAATGTTTCGTTCTAGAAATATCCCCTAGGTTGTTCGCAAGCCATGTCTCCACAATATTCTTCCTTCCACGAGCGGTACTCTTACGAGGTTCGCAGAGGTACTTCTGTGAAGTTTGGAAACTAGGATTAGAAGAACTAATTCATATAAGCTACCCTCGTGAACCACAGACTTTGCAGAGGTTGAGTGGCTTACGTGCCCCGACGATACAGATAGCTGTACCGTACGGTAACCAGAGCGGAGGGGTAAACTGTTCAGAGGCCAGACAAACACGTGGTGTTTGTTTGAAATCTAGGGTTTCATAACACAATTCGTAGGCCTAAGAACATTAAAATTTATTTTCTATTAAAATTACGTAGCGTAATTCGTTGTTTATCATAATAAATACGTCGTGTTAACGATGAAAAAGCGAAAAGCCAGAAAACTGTTTTCAGAAACCATTTAACAAGATGTAACAGTTACTTTGAGAAATTCAGAAAAAAAGCATCTAATTCTTTACAAATTGACTCTTCAGTAGGACCTTGCTTAGCGAGTTTAATTTTATTCTGCGTCTTGCCTGCAGTGTGTTACGCAACAAATATTTTTCTTTCGGAATTAATCTGAATCTACGATAATACGTTCCATTCTGAAAAATCGATGAAAAAAATCATCCGATAATTGTAATACTCGACTTGAGCATTGACGTCATGTGTTTAATGCAACTGTTTTTATTCTTCTGATTAAGTTGTCCCTAGTGGCAACGAAACCTAGGCCAAGCACCTAAAAATTACGCAACCGATTGGCTGATATACAAAATTGTTGAAAATACTGTACTTTTTTCTTACTAGAAAGTTGTATCAACAGAAGCGAATTAAATCCGTTACGTTTGCAATCACACATTGTTTTACGGCTCGGGGAAGGGGTTCGCTAGAATATTTTTACTTGAAAGGGGGTCGCATATTGAAAAAGGTTGAAAAACGCTGGTCTAGATTGACCTTGTAACGTCAGTTAACGTGGCTTCGCCATGCAGCTACTGCGAACGGCTGAAAGAAAGGGGAAACTACAGTCTTCTCGAGGATATGCAGCTGTATTTTATGGATATAAGATGATGGCGTCTCTTTGGATAAAAATATTCCCTAGGTAAAATAGTCCCCCGTTCCTGATACCCGAACGGGGACTATTCAGCGGGATGTTATCACCATGAAAAACAAAACAGACATTTTACGGATCGGAGCGTGGAATATTCTGACCCTTGGTTGAGTAAATAAGTTATAAATTTTGAAAAGAGAAATGGGTAGGATTAAGTTACATAGGCAAAGAAAGAAAAGGTAAAAGGTGGAGGGAATTTATAGATGGCCTATCTTGACTGAGGGAAGGGATCGACTGCTGGGGAAGCTTGCATAGGATAGAGTACGATGGAGAGTTGCATCAAACCAGTCTACGGACTGAAGACAACACAACAACAAAATTCGTAAAACCTTGTGTAGAGATGGTAAGGTATTCTTCTTCCCACACACTATGAATGGGATAGGGAAAACTTAAATATGTGAAACTATAAATGGCAGTGAGCACGTCAACAATTATTTTAGAAGAACTTGCTTGGAAAATAGTCGCTTCTCTAATGCTTGCAGCTGTTCAAATCTACATGTCACAAATGATACGAGTACACGCACATAACCACAAACTATAGGAGTTTCTCAACGGTATACCAGGGTTACTCCCCTCAGTAGCCGAGGCCATCAGCGGATACATATACGATTCGCCTCGGACGTGGTGGAGAACTTTCAGTGTCAGTATTTGGGTAGCAAGGTTAGGAGTGGTAGTCGTGCTAAGTTTGTGACCTCCATTGCGTTAAATTATTGAATGGAATAGATTATTCTGTAGTTTGCTGTATTATTCTAGCACATGTACTCATTTCAAATATAATAAATTTCTTTGACACGGGAAAGCTTTTTTCTATGCATCAACACGGCCTAGAAATCATCGCCCTTGTGAAACTTAGCTTGGCCTTTATCTTGCGAGTGCATGACGGGAAACTCACGGATTACACGTTTCCAAACCATACCACACTGTACGTTGAAATTTTACGTCATGTGAGAAAAAGTGCATCAATTTTATCTTGGCTGTTGTTCGTTCCATATAACCAACAAAAAAGCTCATTTTATCATTGCACTCTAAGGAGTTATTTTAAAAGAACATTTTGTAATATGCTCAGCCTTACATCACTTTACCAGTTACCAGAAAGAAAAAAATTCACAATATCAAAAGCAGGAAGGAATATTGTTGGCAACTTTTGACATTGCTGATATTCTAATGGAGGTTCAACCCTTTTCTGAGGACATAGTGGGGCCTGACCCCTTTTGTGTGTAGCGCAACCACAACAGTAGCTGCAGTGTACACGGTGAAACCACCGTTGCAAGCCATTCTACTGGTTTTGCACGTGGTCCAGTGAGAGACTGGTATGGGGATTCGAAGAAGTGACCAATTAATTGTGTCGCGGTGAAATGTATTATTTTTTTGTGTGTACGTGTTTTGTCGAAATAAGTTTCACAGCTGTGAGATGGTCGGGAGTAGGTTACCCATTAGTGTAAATTGATTGTCTCTAATCATGTCAATGATCCGATTTTTAGTAGTTACACAAGTTCCATACAGTTAAAAAAATCAAATGTTCAAATGTTTGTTGCGTTAACAAACTACTTATGAACTACCTTATACTAAATACGTCACAAACATCCATGCCCGAGGGGAGATTCGAACCACCGACCGCAGCGGCCGTGCAGACCGTGTCTAACACGCCGCAGACCGCTCGGCCACCGCGGCCGGTCCATACAGTTAGGACCATCTTCAGATCTGCAGAAGAAAATGAGCAAGAACAGACACACCACTGGGCAATCTACTTTTTAAACACTGGAAATACCAAATCGAACATTGTTACAGTTAAAGATATATAAAGTAATTTGTTGTCTTTGGGGGCCCACAGTGTTAACAATATACTACTTAATGATAAGAGATACTTCAGAACACTCTTATCTTTAATAATGCGTATGTGTTTTACAATATGACCTACTCATTTCGGTAGAACGCCATTTCAGGTGTCCCTTTAGATCATATGCCAACAATGTCAATGTAAAATAGCTTTTGAAACATCGTAAGATTGGATGACGACAAATATCTCGCCCACAACACCCAATAAAAACATTTACGGGATATAATATACCGTAAAAGTAATTAGTCACAATAAAAACTACAACAGCAGCTATTCAGAATGTCGCATTACACCTGAAGATGGCGCACTGCTGATATGGCCAGCTCATAGTGTAAAATCATTATTCTGAAATGTCTCTTATTATTACGTCAAGGTACATGAACCTAGGGAGATTAATAGTTATGAAAATCACAACTTGAAACGACATGTCAATAACTTTCAGAGAGAAATGATTTTCGACAATCGAATATTTAGATTTTTATCAATACATATTGAAGGCACTAGTTACCAACACTCAATCATAACTGTAAAATAATATATATATATATATATATAATTTCAATTCAGTTCTTTTTATAATAACAATTATGTAAAAAGATTTTTTGCAACATTGCCTAATGAAAATATAAATCTAGCCAATCCGCGCATCAGTTGTCAGTTACATAAAATTGTCAAAACGGGATGTTTCGGGACCAACCTTATGCCATTCTCATATCCTACAAGAAACAAGGAAAGAACGTAAAATACGACATAACACACGAAACGATTATTCTTTTCAGGATACCTTACCCCAAAAATTAAAATGAATCAGTCATTAGGCAACGTCCATCTTAAAATATATGCAGCATCGGTGTGTTTTCATGCGATAATCTGACATGTTGTCGGTTTGAAGAATCACTATGAACCAGCTAGCTGAACTGTTGTTTCAGCGATAATGCATGAGCAGCTGGAAGTCAAAGATGACTGACGCTGTGATTCTCACGAAAGGGGCCAAGTGTGTTCCAATAAAATTATTTAAGAAGGCCCTACAAACTTCCGAAGCATGACTGCATAGCTGAGATCTATGTTGCCATATAAACTTTATTATTTCTCCTGGAGAACATTATTAAAATGGGCCAGAAATGCCCTTTGGACAGTTTCGTCTTCTCACGTTGTTCGACTCTTCCGTTAGTGCGCAGACTGTCTTTATCTCTTCTAAATTAGAGAGCAACCATCCGTTATCATCGTAGAGTAATATCTTCATACTATCACTGACGTTCCCCAAGGAGTGTTGTTCTTCCTTCAGGTGCCTAGCCACAGCCGATGAGCCATTCCCACTGTTGTACTCATTGAATCTGAGTTTAAAATTTCTCCCGGTTTGCCCCATATAGGGGAAAGTCGAGTAAGATGGCGACATTAACGTTTATCGTATTTTTTTCTGGCTCTTACGTTGAAATCAGATATTTTATTTATGGAAAAACGCTTGCTTAATGTATCTCCTTTGAAATAAAGCTCTTAAACGTTTCCTAAGACAAGATTTTTTAGCTAGACAGTACCATTCGTCGACTTGCCCTACTAATAAGGTAAGATGACTAAATGAACATTTTATTTAGAAAAGAAATACTTTTGTTGATTCTTATCAAAAGAGACACAAATGTAACATTTATCCTCTACATCCCTGTAATTTAAGCACGTAAACTGAGCAAAGCTTACTTCATCAACATGTTTTTTTTTTCTTTTACATAGTGACCTAAAGTAGCTTCAGGAAAGTTGAACTTCCTAGCGGCGCCTTTAACAAGCTTACCATTTCTTACACGCTGCATTGCCTCTTTCAATGATTCCTTGCTCCATTTCTGTCACCCTTTCTTTCTTATGAACTGCATAATTCGTCATCTTAACCGCAGTCGACATTTTAGATTCAGATTTATATATGCGCATATTCTTACACAATAAATGCATTAAAACATCAGTAAATCCACAAGGTTTAAGCTGAATCAACTGATATACATTAATACACAAGTATTACTTGCGTGAAACTTATTTAAACCGCAGGAAAAAGTGTAACAATAACAGCATCCACTTCCTAGCCTCTGTTTTCAACAAACCAAAATGACTTAGCAGCTCTCTTTCAAAAGACATGAGTGTAGAGCGCGCTAAGGAAGCGGTACCATAGTGCACGTTATTCAAAATTCGTCATCTTAGACTCCTCGTCAACTTACCCGACCTTCCTCCCACTTCATGTTGCAATCTGGACGCGACTGACCTGCACTTGGCAGCCACATTGTAGCCAGAGGAGCACCTCCTACAACGGTTGCAGAACTGGATATTGCACTCGCGGAAGCATGGCCAAATATCCCTCAATACCTGATTAATAACCTCGTATACTGTCCATGCCACGCAGGGTGAGCAACTGTACTGGCCGTGTGAGGTGATCACACACCATATTAGAAGGCAACGAGAATGACTTTTTCACTATTCTGGTAGCGCCATGGTGCCTTGCTCTAAGTAAACACCATGTGAACCTAAAGTAAAGAGTTGAGACAGCAAAATATTATACTGTATCACGCACAAATTACGGTAATTTCCTAGAAAGCTTGCAAGCGAAATAGACGGACACGATTCGATATATATCGAACGTGCGATATTGCTACTCATTACGAGAGCGCGTGTTTCGATGTGTTCACCTAGGATACCCGCGACTCAGTCTCTCAATTTTCGTTCGTGATAGCGCGTGTATATTTCTATATAAATTTGTGATGAGTGACAGCGATTGTTCTTCCGGAAGTGAGCTTTTAACGTGGAAAAATTTAATTCCATGTTTATCAAGTGTTGAAAAGAGTATTAAGTTTTGTATAAAATATGGTTTACTACCCGAAGACAGAATGAGAAATTGTGTACATTGCCCTGGTGTAGAGTGTGTGAGAGTAGGTGTAAAGTCACCTGATACCGAAATCCCATTTCAATTGTTTTGTAATAAATGCGGAAAGAGTACTACTTTGAGGAAAAACACCTGGTTTGAGTCATCAAAATTTTCAGTAGGCAAAAACATAATCGTAATTGCTTGTTGGACAAGAAACTATACCCTGCAAGAGACAGCCGCAGAAACCGATTTATGTTTAAACACTCAAAAACGAACTAGAACATATTTTGGTATTTGGGGGTATATAGAGAGAAAGTCGGAAGTGTTTCGTAGTTAGGATGTATTACAGAGGGAAATAGTGTTTAGTAGGCCTGATAAAGCATTTTATTCTGCCAGGGACTAAAATAATAACAGATGGGTTCCAGTCGTATATGACGCTGAAGAACAAAGGATTTGACCATTCTTTTGTTAACCATTCAGTTGAATTCATTTCATCTCAAGATCCTGAAATTCATACACAAAGTATTGAACGTCTGTGGAAATCTCTGAAGTGCACCATTAAAAAAGAGGGCCGTCAAAGAGACAGAGATCAGTTGTATTTATTTTAATGCCTGTATTTCCATAATTTAAAATTACGCGGCATCACTGACGCTCCCTGAACACTCCCTACTTTTTTTGCAAGATATCGGTAAAGTCTATCCTGGTTACGGAAGAAAAGGATTACAGCCACTTGCGTATACGACAAATGGAGTAGTTGAAGAGGATTTCGTCTGTCAGGATTAATATAAGTACATTACTAATATTTGTTTTACTTTCCGCAAAAGGCAAGTAGTCATAGTAATCAATATAATCACACGTTCGAAATATATATCGACGGTCGATATATATCGAATCATGTACATTTCGATTGCAAGCTTTCTTGGAAATTACCCAAATTACGTAACGAATATCTGAATAAAATACATTTCCATGTGTATATTGTATATGATATCTCACCTGATCTCCTAATTGTTTTGACTGACTCATCTAGTGGTTTCTTCGGCGTGAAAACCTGTTGCCTCACTTGCTGCGGGCTCCGATTAAAATTCGTTAAATATGGAATAAGAAAAGTTAACAAAATATCTCTCCCACATAAAGGACCCCTTACAAACTACAAGTTTACCAAAAGAACAGCTGCTGATTTACGAAGAATCAGACCGCGATGTCGTACTCTCAAGACCCCAATTGCACGTCACATCAAAGAATTGAGCGTACACGTATGAGAAAGCAATTCCTCTCGAACATTTTCACTCTTATCACTGCTGTCGTTCTGGCAAGTAAGTTAATTAGCGGGGAAAACCAGTCTCTCTCTCTCTCTCTCTCTTTCTCTCTCTCTCTCTCTCTCTCTCTCTCTCTCTCTCTCTCTCTCTCTTTCTCTGTTCACGTAGATATCCGAAATCGATTGGTTCATCAGCTCTTAATACGCGCCAATGGGATACTATTTCGTCTTACGTTCAACAACGACCTTGAACATTCTTCTAATAGCGAGCTTCACCTTTACTTTTAAGTAGCCCTCTGCGACCAAAATGCTTCCAATGCAGGTAAAACGGGCTCATAGATCGATCATTTTCTAAGGTCGATTTATACCCAGCGTAAGTGCACTGTCAAATTATGCTTTTAGTATCACCCACTTCATCTTCCTCTACTTCCTCTCCATTTCTGCAGCATCGAACTTCGAGGCAATATTGTAGAAAGGGAATAGAAATTGAATGAAGATGAAATAGAAGATACTGTACTGAGAGCAGAATTTGACGGAGCACTGTAAGACCTAAGTTGAAACGAGGCCTCTGGAGTGGACGATATTCCCTCTGAGCTATCGGACAGCCAGCTAGTGTGTGAGATGTGTGAGACAGGCAAAATACCCTCAGATTTTAAGAAAATGTAATAATCCCCATTCCAAAGAAGGCACATGCAGATAGGTGTGAAAATTGCAGAATTATAATTTACATGATTAATGGCTACAAAATTTTAACACGAATAACTGACAAAAGAAAGTAACCTTCGGCAGAAGCTGACCTCTGGGAAGATCATTTTGGATTCAGGAGAAACGTACGAACATGGAGGCAATATTCACTTTTTTTAATTTAGTTTTTGTAGATTTGAAGAAAAAAATGTTCAAATGTTTGTAGAGTCTATGGGACTTAACAACGGGGTCATCAGTCCCTATCCTTACAAACTACTTATGAACTAGCTACAACTAAGGACGGCACAAATATCCATGCTCGAGGGGGATTCGAACCCCCGACCGTAGTGGCCGTGCAGACCGTGACTGAAGCGCCTCAGTCCCCTCGGCCACCGCGGCCGCCAGATTTGGAGAAAGTTCTGGCCAATGATGATTGGAATACACTCTATCAGCAAGGGTAAAATATAGGGAACGGAAAGCAAGGAGTTGTACAAAAACCTGACAGCAGTTATAAGAGTTGAAGGGCACGAAATGGAAGCACTGGTTGGGAAGCGAGTAAGACAGGGTTCTAGCCTTTCTCCAGTGTTATACTATTTGTATACTGAGCAAGCCGTGAAAGAAAGCAAGGAGAAATTTAGAGAAGGGTGAAGTTCAGGGTGAAGAAATAAAAACATTGCTTTCTGCCGATGACATTGTAATTCTGCCAGAGATAGCGAAAGACGTCGAGGAGCAATTGAACTGAATGGGCAGTGTGTTTCGCATACCAATATTTTGCCTGCAAACGCGGATATAGTAAGATCTAGACATCGAAAATGATGAATTTTTCCGAAACGTTTGGCCCTTTGCCTGCATTCACACTTTTGCCATTGTCATTTCTGGTGAAGCCATGCATATACGAAAATTTGGACGAAATCTATTATTGCAGCTGACCCATTGTGTCTAATGAATTAATCTGCAAAAGCCTACACAACACTTCAATCACATCTTGTTAAAATCTGAAAGCATTGAATCATTGCCAGGATTTATAAATTGATTTAAATATTCAGAAATGTACAATTTTAACTTCGTCAGACACAGAAACACAGTGCACTAAGACTGCAGTGTAATTAGTCAGTTCATATAGCATATACCAGTACTTACTCTTCTGTCATTGTTTCAATTCAATAGCACTGGTATCTACTTTCTTTTCTTTTTCGGAAGCATGAATTTAAAGAAGTACTGGCTTTATTGCATCAGTCGGTCCCACGCAAGCTCTTCATCTTCTGTTCATCTGATTGCGTTTTATGTCAGTAAGTATGCAACCTCCTTCTCAATAGCTGAAACTATTGGTAGATACTAGGGATGTTGAACCTCAGAAAAAAGATCGACAAAGGAAGACTTCAAAATCACATTCATTGTTTCATTATAGAAATTGATGAATTTTCAACTTCAGTAAAATTTCTTTATATTACAGGTTTATCTTAGGTATATAATTAAGTTCTTATAACATAAACATAAATTTGTACACGACAACAAATGAGTAATTTAGACTAGATTAGTTGTTCGTTCCATAGATACGTGTTGAGGTGACCCTCGTTTATATGTTCCACATCCACGAGGATCACCTGAACACGGATCTATGGAACTAACCAACGAACCAACTAATCTAATCTAATCTATGGTGCCTTTATTTCAGATGAGAGACAGGTGGGGGTTTCACATGTGCCATGAATATCTGAATTCTTATGGAAACTGTCAGAGTGATCTATGGAAATGCTTGGTTATTAGTCCCGAGCTTACAAACTACTTACACTAAGTTAAACATACAAAACATACACCCATGCTCGAGGGAGGACTCGAACCTCCGACGGCAAACGGCCTCGCGCACCGCAACACGGCGCCTCATTACGCACGGCTATTCAGCCGCGGCAACTGTCACTCAGTGGCCGAAATGTTGCTCACTGTTCTTAAATGTATCCATTCGCAGCAGATGAAGAGCAACAACTTCAAACTACTTATACAAACACTACTACCTATAGTCAGGGATGTAGATAACTTATTCGTCTGGAGAGGTTCAGATCTCAGGTACAAAAAGTTTTATTCTGAACAGAATCTAAAATATCTGCAGCTGAGATGTCAAATCGTTTCAATGTTTAAAACTGGAACGTATCCGCAATATGGCCACCCGTTTTTTTACGCCCCTGCCTTTAGTGTTTTAACAATATATTTCAAGGTCACACCAATATCATTTACTAGTTTTAACTTTGTTACCAAGTCATCATCGGAAGATTTTAATCATGACTAAGGTGTACAAGAGATGCTCAGGGGTTCCTATGGGTAAAGAAGAACAAGTCACAAAAATTGATTTCAAAGAATATATTCACAAAACTGTACTAAGATCCAACAAATTTCACACAAATGTGGGAAACATATTGAAGTTAATAGAATACCAACTTGATGACTAAAAACGCCAGGCAATTGTAAATATGATAAATTGCTTAACCATATTATAAATTCTATATGGGTCAGTCAGGCATGGCAATATGCACTAAATTGAAGGAACACAAAGAATGTGGAAACATAAGAAAATATACTCTACATTTGCAAACACCCGATAAAAGACGTTCACTGTTACAATGTAAAATATCAAGTTCTACATCAAACTTCCTTAAGTAATGTAAATTTATAAACATATGTTCTCTTTCCAAAACCTGGCACTGAATCACATCTGTTTGGCTGCTTCCTTAATGTCAATTGTAATTTCTTGTTTTCATTGTAATGTTGGACATTTAAGTCGGTAATTATAGTTTAATATAAGCAGTTTTTATCTGTTACATTCGGTTTAATCTCACATTAATAATGTTCCAAATGTTTGACCTGTTAAGAATGAAAGATTTGTCTAGCCAATTTCTATAAAACACGAAAACAAAGCTTATTGTTTCAATTCATAAAAGTGTTATAATTTGTTGTACTTATTATGTTACATATTTGATCTATGTTCAGTAATTTTTATGCTGCAAATTGAATTCAGTAATTCCTCTCAGTTTAGTTTTAAACTATTAACACTTGTCAAATTTGAATCTGAATATACTCCTATGCACCAGCTTTAGGTCTTTGAATCCTAAACTTTCACAGCCAGATGCTTCCTGATTATGGCGTACCAGCCGAGAAACGGTCATCAAATGAAAAATATTGCAGAAGATTACACATTTTTACTGTGGTTAATTGAAAATGAATCATATATCCTCTCAAGAACGCCGGGAACAGTCAGCTAATGTAATAAAGTAGTTTTAAATGTAATCGATTAAGTACAGCAGATAATAATAAACTTTATAGAAAAGTAATCCATAAGCAGGACAGTTGGTCTAGTATTAACAGGCAACTCTGTATTATGAACAGTACTAGAGCAGATATTCTGTTATTTCCAGTGCTGTTTCGCAATAGTTTTTAGTCTTCTAAATTTGAAATGCCCAATCAGGTGTTGCTGTGGTTACTGGAATGGGGCCAAAAGTCACAGGATATAGTTGACATCAGGGAAACAATATTCATTGGAGTTATCTGAAACTGTAAGAGCACAATCAAGTCGATTAGCCTTTGTTATTTTATTCCATTTACACTTCCTAACTATATTTAGGACCTTAAACCACTTTCATCAATATGGAATGTGAGAAAATTCGTCACAAGCGATTCAGTGTCAGCAAACATGTTTATCAGTACAGTGTTTTGACAAAACTGAAGTTAATGCAAAAACCAATGACTTAAGATTCACAAATCTTTGAGATGTGTTGTTATGTCGTCTGATAGTGGAATGTGAAAATTCCTTCTGAAATAGACCTCTGGAGTAGTGGCATCCCAAGATAATCCCGCATTTGATCTGTGTCCCTGTTGTGAAGTAATACGAGGGAGAAGTAGTTTGATCCCGGCTTCTTCTGCTACCGCCTTTCTTTCAGAGAACACCGCTTTGAATTTGCAATCAGCAATTTCAAGTACGTCACTCAAGACGTCACAAATAATTTGTCTGTGTTCTAATGCCTGTGAGAGATCACAGTCGACTGTTTGAAGTGCGATAGCTCCTTACTTAACAGTGATTTCAAAGAAGGATCTATACCAAAAGATTGGAAAGTTGCACAGGTCACATCTATATTCAAGAAAGACAGTGGGAGTAACCCACTAAACTACAGGCCTATTTCATTGACGTCAATTTGCAGCAGCGTTTTTGGAACATACACAGTATTTAAATATTATGAATTATCTCCAACAGAATGATCTATTGACCCATGGTCAAAACGTATTTAGAAAATATTGTTCATGCGAAACCCAACTATCTCTTTACTCACACGAAGTTATAAGTGCTATTGACAAGGGATCTCAAATTGATTCCGTATTTCTTGATTTCCAGAAGGCTTTTGACACCGTACCTCACAAACGGCTTTAATCTAATTACGCGGTTATGGTATATCGCCATAAATTTGCGACTGGATAGGGATTTACTGTCAGAGAGGACACATAGTAATCTATGGTAAGGCATCGACTAAAATAGAGTTGATATCAGACGTTCCACAGGGTAGTGTTATTGGTCCTCTGCTGTTCCTTATTTACATAAACGATTTAGGAGAAAATCTAGGTTGTTTGCAGGTGACGCCATCATTTACCGTCTAGTAAAATCATCTGAAGATAAAACAACTGCAGAACGATTGAATAAGATATCAGTATAGTGTAAAATTTGGAAATTGACTCTAAATAATGAGAAGTGAGTAGTCGTCCACATGAGTACGAAAAGAAAGCCGTTAAACTTTGTTTACAAGATAAATCAATCAAAAGCGAAGGCCATAAACTCCACAAAATACCTAGGAATTACTATTAGTTCAAACGTAAACTGGAAAGAACTCGTAGATAATGTCGTGGGAAAGGCGAACCAGAGACTGCTTTTTATTGGCATAATCCTTAAAAGAAGCAAATTAACTACTAAAGAGACTGCATACACTATTCTTGTCCGTCGTTTGTTTGGGGTATTGAGGGTGGGTTTGACGGAGAACATCGAAAGAGTCCAAAGAAAGGCAGCTCGTTTTTATTGTCACGATACAAGGGAGACAGCGTTACGGAAATGATACAGGATCTGGGATTGGAATCATTACAACGGCGCTTATCGCTGCGGCGTGGTCTACTTGCGAAACTCCAATCGACAACATTCTCTTCCGAATGCGAAAATATATTATTGACTGCCATCTACATAAGTCGAAAAGATCATCAGAATAAAGTACGAGAAATCGGAGCTCGAACTGTGAGATTCAGATGTTCTTTCTTCCCGCGCGCTATTCGAGAATGGAAAGGGAGATAAACAGTATAAAAGTGGTTCGGTGAACCCTCTGCCAGGCACTTAAATGTTATTTTCAGAGTATCTCATGTAGATGTAGATGTACAGTAAAGTAGACCAGTAATTCACTCTTCTCTAACACACAAAGAAGCTGATACATCGAGGTTCTGGCTCTCTTTCAGCACTTTCAGAGTGTGCAAAATTGGAATATAGATGTTCTTAAATCTTATTAGTGAATAATGTCTTTCAACCCATATGATTTGACACACCGACAAAAGACTCATCTTTCTGATATGTTCAGCATAACAGTCCCTAAAGTTTTCGTTTAGAAAATTTTGTGCAGAACCCATAATTAAATTTAACATGATTCTGTATTCATGTAATTTCAAACTTGTTGGACAGAGCAAACAAGTGACATATTCATGTCCAGACGGTGAGCACTGCAGTGTGCATATTTATCGTGAGGGAATTTTCCAGAACGTACAGATTCCTACCCTGACGATATCCATTTGTTGCAGACGCCCCATCATAGCCCTGACAGCACAAACATGACATATCAAACGAAACTTCCTGACAGATTAAAATTGTGTGCTGGAACCGGGACTCGAACCTGGACCTTTGCCTTTCGCGGGCAAGCGCGTGCTATCCCGACACGACTCACGATGCCGCCTCACAACAACTTTACTTACCTCGCCTCCTACTTTCCAAACTTCACAGGAGAGCAAAATCTTGCTGGGGGTTAAAAAAAAAAAAAAAAAAAAAAAGAAAAAGTATGCCTAAGTGAAATATTATGAATTGAATAGATGATATTTGCTTTATAATACTGTGCGGGTAAATAAGCGCAAAGTCTGAAAACTGTTTTCAGTAACCAATTGCCACGTAAAAGAACTTGATATATTATGTATTTGTGAAAAATTCGAAAAAGATCTACTTTTTTAAAATTGTCTATAAAGTGGGACCTTTCTTAATGAGTATAATTCGTATCTGAGTCTTGCCTGAAATACGAAACACTCGTTAAGCAATATATATAGGAAATAATGTAAAAATAGGGTAAAGTATTCCATTCCTAAAAATACACACAAACACACACAAAACTAACATCGTCTAGCAATTTAAAAGATGGCTGAAGCAAAAGAAAGATTAAATTTGTTTCCTTTGAGATGGCATAGTTTTGTTACGGTTCGTGAGGAGAACGGGTGTGTGTGTGTGGGGGGGGGGGGGGGGGTTGATTTGCCGAAACATTTTTATTTGGAAGGGAAGGGAGTCGTCAGAAAGTTTTTTACTTGAAAGGGGGTCGCATATTGAAAGGTTGAAAAATACTGCTCTAGAAGAACGTACTTGTTCTCTTTATCTTTCAACACGGCGTAGCCATAATGACATTTGCTCTATCCCAAATATATGGCAAGTTTGACCTGCCAAAATAGAAAAAAAAACCGTACTTTTTTCTTTTATAGATTATTTTTTCTTGTATTAAGGATCCACAAACGGATATTATTTTATTCTGGGTGGTCGGACTTGCGTGAAATGGTGCAATTTCTATGTGCTTTCTGAGAGTCACATCCCCACATTTCACATGAATTTTCAGTAATACTCTGAAGTTCTCGTCATTCGTCTGGTTTGGTGTTGTCTGTAAGTCCTGAATCATTCTTCCATGTCGCATATGTTCTTGGTATTTATACGAGAATCCCGCTAGTCTGTTTCCTTCGTTCTTCTACGTCGCATCAGCTTCGTCACTTAATATGCAGGAGAGTTTCGCTGGGAAGTAAGAAATCTCCAAGTCTACCAAATTATAACTTTGAGCTGCAAATATACGTTATATTTAGAACAGGTGAATTTGTGTTGTTTAAAGAAGTGTTCATGATTGCAACCAACGTCTTTCTTGCAATCCCAATTGTTCTTAAAACAAAGATACGTTTCTGCCTTTAACTGACATAGAAGTATATTTTTTCCCTGTATATTTTATTCCGGGAACTTTCTACGCAAATCTGCGACACAGCTTGTTACTTCTCATACACTCCCGTCAATGTCCCTGTGCAAAACATTACGGGCACATAGCGCACGACCTCTTTCTTATGTGTTATGATCTTCTGTCACGAAAGCCACTATAACTGTAACGACATACATTCCGTTTCGCTACAGTAGCCTGCCTGAGAATGTGGAGGAAGGCAACCAGCAATATTTATTGAAATTCCGTGCAATTTTTTAAACTGACAATAGGGAGAAAAGCAGCAATTTGAAAGTTTAAGCTTTCCTAACAAATAATTCTGTTTAGTGCAAGGGTGCTGAATTTTCATTTGTTTAGGGAATGAAGCAAATAAACAAGAACTAAAACTTTGATCAACATCAAATTCCTAAGCAACAATGCAAGAAACTGCACTGTTCGAAGTCTTATAGTAAGGTTTTGTAAGCTGGAGAATTTTTGTTTCCTTTTACTTATATCAACTTTTATGCTTCTTTATCCCTCCAGGTGTAAATGAAATATCCTAGATGTTCAGCGATATTAAATATTATAGAGACGTATCTCATCTACTTTGTGGTAGCTCGGTAGTGCGTAAATGAATTTTGAAAAGTTTAGCGGAACAGCGTATGCAGCACATAACAATTAAGGAACAAATACTTATTATAAATCTTAATTTTCGTTCTCTTGGCAGCATTTATAATATATTATACGATTTTACGTAGCTGTAGGTACGTGTAACTGAAAAAAACACAAAAACCATTACAGTATTGTACTATTTCGCCGCAACACATTTTTTTTTTTTTTTTTTTTTTTTTTTTTATGTCGGTGGTTTTCTGTGCTGAAATTTGACTGTTACAAAAGTTGTTTCACTTTTTGCAATGTAGAAAGTGTCAAGGTGAGTTTTAAGTTGGTTTAACGAAATAAAAATTTTGTCAGAAGTGGGATTCGAACCCACGCCCTCAGACGAGGACCAGAATGCTCAGACCTGCGCTGCGCAGGCAAGGTTTCCCTTGAGTCTGGCGCCTTAGACCGCTCGGCCATCCTGACAACCTGACAAACTAACCTCTATAACACCAATACTTTCTATTCTCATTCTAATCGATATTGAACAGAAGTGTCGTGGTTTGTTGTTGATAATTTAAATGTGTGCTCGCTACGTGCGCAGGCAAACGTATTTATAACCACGGCGAACGGGAAAAGAGGGAAAGCGTCGTCGCATTACACAGCAAAGAAACTGATTGATCATTCACGACATATATATGTGTTACTTGAAAAATGAAAGCGATGAAGTGTGTGTGAAACGCTATCTAAAAAAGAAAACATAGAAGAACGTTCAGATAACACTGCCATACAAGTGTCTTAAGTGTGCATTGAAATAATGTGCATGCGGTTATTCAAAGCAATACAGCTGTCCTCTTATGGAAATATTCATAACAACCAATGTGCGTCTAATTTTATTTTTTGTGGTGTTTGCTTAGTGTATCTAATTTCTGATTAATTTTGCTCATCATGTATCTTCTATGCCTCCTTGATAAACATTCGCTTAGTATTTCTTTTAGTTTCAGCAGTACATCGAAAATTTGCAGACATTATTCTCTTCAGTGTATTTCTCATAT
Organism: Locusta migratoria; assembly: GCA_026315105.1. NCBI lineage: Eukaryota > Metazoa > Arthropoda > Insecta > Orthoptera > Acrididae > Locusta > Locusta migratoria. The sequence goes on along the minus strand of CM048750.1, from coordinate 122,745,299 downwards.
CTCTCCTTTGAAACGCACATTCAATTCGTGTGCTTATTGTTATTTAAATTTATGTTTATCTTTGCCAAAAATATAAATTTTATGTGCCTTCATTAGCAAAGTACAATATGCTTTCAAAATTACAGTTTCTTAAACCTTTCCTCAATGCATGAATTGTGTTGCTGCTAATAAACGTACCAAAAATTTCATTCTTTATGCAGCCTATTTGTTTTGAGGATATCAATTTTCTCTATGTTTATTTTTTCAGTTTTGTATAGCCTTCCAAAAACTTCATTGTGTGTGTTGTTTTTCCTTTCTCTCTTGCTTGTGTCATCATTTTTATTTTCGATGTGGATGTTGTAACTAAAAATAAAATTATAAAATTCCTCCTATGGAATATACAGAAACAACGTGTAAATAATAGTAACTTTTAATTAATTATTTCAAATAAATAAAAATAGTTTCAGCTGTCAACTTTGCTTGCACTCGTAGTAAAGCTACTGTGCATTTTTAAAATTGCATACTCCAGTTCATTCGTCTTATGCCACACAATATATGTGCTCGATCTCATGACATTTTGCATATATCATTTTCCATTTGCCTCGTAATTTTTATAATCTAATATTTAATGGTATATAATGTTGTTTTAAAATTTTCAGTACCTCTCTTTGAACTAAGCAACATCCAACAGAGTGTATGTTTGTAACCGAAGCTTGTTATGATTGTTTAAAATGCTTGTGATTCACTCACCTGCCCCATTGTATTATCCATGGTTTCCTCTGAAATCCAGCGAAACAATTTCTATGTAAAATAAAGTAATGAGAAATTTAGAAACTGAATATATACATTAAATCTCTGTAATGGGTAATAGGACTAATCGAGTCTAATTCAAAGCAGCACAAAATATGGAGCAGCAAACGGAAACTATATTCTTTGTGGACTAAGGAATACGTCAGCTAGTAGAGGAGGCATGGTTAAATTGTCATGCGTCAAATTGGTAAAGAAGATGCCAAATCCCTAAGATGCCAGGAAACTGGTTACAAAATGTAATCCATAAATATAAACAGTCTTACCAACATCTATGTACTGAAATTTAGTATTCTTATGGAAGAGAAGTTACTGCTTGTGTAGTGATTTACGTAGATAGTTCATATTTCACTTGTTTTCACTCACTCTTTTTTTTTTTTTAAATCAGTGCCCTTTTTAATCTGGATCATCCTCCGCTCCCCTCATCCCGTTTTCTTAATTTTAAATGCCAGTTATGCAAGTAATTTCTTTCACATAATTGACTCCCGCATATGAGTGGCAGCTTCTCTTGTTCAAATTGCACTTCTGTCTGTACTGTTTTAATCCTCTTTTTATTATAATTGGTATTTTAGTGAAGATGTAATTTTATTATTAGAAGTTCGGTTATGGATTCAAGCTGAACTAAAGTGTACGTGTAAATTCCGAAAACAATTCTTATCTCTTATCAATACCTTCATAATCTAAACCTTTAGGCGGTTATCTGTACTTCTGAAGAAGCTCAAAGAGTGCTAATAAACCTTTTACTAGGCAGATATTAGTTTTTTCGCGCAGATACTTTTATATTTATAAGCTTCGGAATACCATGCATAATGAAGAGACAACCTCGCTGTTCAGTTTTAATGTGTCCCTTCTGTACGAAGGCCTGCATCACACAGTAATTTCCGGGATTATTTGGTGGACTATATAGTTACAAATAGAAATTTACAAACCCTGAGACTGTTTTTCGTTTAGAAAATGTCAAAGACATTAAAGATAAAGCATTGAATTAAAATTTGTGATGTGGCCGGAAATCGAACACGGACCTCCATGCTTACCAGTTAAATAGTTACAGTCTTAACTGACATCGCCCCTTCTTTCAGTCAGAGAATTTCACAGTTCACGCAGTTTCTGCGATGGACTTTCGCATATCTTTGCAAAATACTTTATTTTCGGCATCCTTCTCCAGTACAAAATAACATAACTGACTGTGCGTTAAAAACGTTAGTAAAAAAAGGTTGTAAACTCTAGCGTTGATTAAAAAAATTAAGTTAATTTGTTGATCAATTCAAAACCATAGTATCTACTTTATACATACGTTTTCCATTAACACTGTTGCTCAAAAAACGATAACTACGATAATGAAAAGGTAGATCATTGTGAGATTGGATGACAATAAATGTAACTGCACACATATCGCAGAATCAGTAATCGATAATATGATTTCAGAGACGCCCAAGTGCAACTGTTTATTAGAAAGAAAGTGCTACATGTAACTTTTAAAAATAACAAAACACTGCACTAGCTACATTATTTCATACATAGTACGAAACGTTTTAGGAAATGTACTCCCATATTTAAGTGAAAGTTTTTGCATGTGATGTCTTCCTACACGGTGTGGTGTTTCTCTGCCCTTGCGGCCATTCATTTATCAGGCGCTAATGCTAATGTTAAAAAATAACATTTCTTGTGCACCTATATGCAGATATTTTGTATCTTTCATTGGATACACACACACACACACACACACACACACACACACACAATCCATCGCCCAAACTGGAACAAGGACACTAACGTATAGCTTCTGTCACTAGCTTCGGAGTATAATTCGGTGCAGATTGTTCCACTCCATACCAGTCACTGTATTTATCAGTTCAGTTGTGTAACAAAAAGCAGATTATTTGCAGTTACTATCAGTTCTCGTTCTGTTGATATCAACGCCAATTCCCTATGTCAACTAGAAGTATAAGATAGCTGGATGAGTACTCGTGAAATCGCCTTTCTCCAATCAAATCAGTTATGATTCATTATTTATTTATCGTTAATAACTGAATTTCTGCGCTCCAACTTATGGTAATAGCCAGTTCGCACGCAAAATTTCATCATTTTAGAAGTGTCGCCTCGCACGAGCAATCGCGCAATTCCGTTGTTAACTTGTACTGGCCAGGTACACTGTCGATTCCTGTACTTACAAATAGAAATAAATAAATAAAGGACACCTTACCCAAACATCGCAGTTTTGCGTTTTAATACATACTTTTACTAAGAAGAATGATTGTACTTAAGAATGAAAGGAAAAGAAAAGTAGTTCAATTTCTATCTATGGCCATTCCATTTCTATGGAAATTTGGCTGTAACCACGATACAGTTTTTATTTATTTATTTATTTTGTGTTCGTAACTCTATTATATTTCTGGACCATATTGTACCTTATTGTTAATCTTAAGTAGGTCTTTAAATATTATTAATACTTATGCATTAGTGTTTCTATCTTATTTGGAAGAAGCATGTTCGTCAAATTTTGCTGTTTATATATATATATATATATATATATATATATATATATATATATATATATATATATAAAATTGGTCAAATGTTTGTAAATCTATTAGACTCAGCTGCGTGGTTATTATTGCGTAGCTTACAAACTACTTAAAGTACCCGAAGGGGGACTTGAACCCCCGACGTTGAACGGCCGCGCGCACCGCAGCACGGCGCTCCAGTACCCACGGCTAATCCGCCACGGCTTTCTGTTTATAGTTTGGGCAACAAAGTATGTGTATATTGAGTTACAGGGCTCTTCAAATATCTTCGTGTAAATGTATAATAAATTATCTTGAACTGTGACTGCAGCGAAAGAAACTGCAGGCGAAACAATATTATTGAATTTGTACAGACATCTTTCAACGTACGCTCTCGGAACTTTGACAGAAGCCCGTGCCGTGATACACTACGTCTCTCTTGCAGCGTCTGCTAAAGGAGTTTCCAAATCATCTCTGCGACGCTTTCACGCCTACTGAACGAGTGCGTAACGAAGCGTGCTGCTCTCCGTTCTGTCTTGTCTATGTCTTCTATTAAATCAAAACGTTCAAATGTTTGTGAAGCTTAAGGGACTTAACTGCGGCTTCATCAGTCCCTAAACTTACAAACTACTCATGAACTAACTTATATTAAAGACGACACAAACGTCAATGCCCGAGGGGGGATTCGAACCCCCGACGAGGAACGATCTCGCGCATCGTAGCATGGCACCTAAATGCGCTCCGCCGCGACTCTGTCCTCTATTAAGCCTACCTGGCACCTATGAGCAATACTAAAGTGCTGGCAGAGCGAGAGTTTTGTAACCCACTTCCCTTGTCGACTGAATCTTTATCTGGCATCTGCCTGAGCCACGACTCATTTGATATGGTCCGTCCATTTCAGATTGCCCGTTATGTGTAAGTTGTACGAGATGGGAAGAAAACAAAACAATTTAAAAAACAAAGGTTATGACCCACTACGGTAAATTCTCAGTTAGATCTAAAATTGTCATCGAAAATAAGACACGAGCAGGTCTCCAGTTTGTTATTTACGCAGTGACATAAGTGTGGACATAGAAAAGAAAACCAACTAACTTTTCAACATATAAGTGGAACTATAAACGAAATTATAAGAAATAAAGTTAGGAAAGACACAAAATTGAAATTATATAAAACAATGGCAGTGCCTCTACTCCTTTATGGATGTGAATCCTGGATTGGAAGAAAAAGAGATTTCAGAAGAAATAAGGTTTTTAAGAACATTCAAAGGTTGCACAAGGAGAGTTCCACATAAAATGATGACATTAGGGCAGAATTAGGAATCTACAGCTGAAACGAAAAGATTGAAGAATACAAGGAAAACTGGAGACAACACCTCGGAAGGATGAATGAAGAGAGAATTCCGGTCGTGATGAACAACTTTAAACCCTTGGGAAGAGATATTGGAAGATCAAGAAAGAGATGGAGCCAACCACGTGAAGTCGAAAGAGGTTTATTGCCTAATCCTTGAAGTGAAGATAATGATATTTACTCCCATATATTTTATGGAAGCTGCTTCCAGTGTTTCCCAGCTATTGTGTAGTTACATAATAAACGATCTTCCTTTCTATGTAAACGATCATTTAATACTCGTTTATGTCGATGCTCAATTTCCATTCTCTGCATCATGTCTCAATTCTCTGCCAATCGTCCTACATTTCGCTATCCTCTTCCAGTATTGAAACTTCTCGATAAACTACAGCATCGTCCTCAAAAAGCCTCAATGAACTTCCGATGTTACCTACGAGAACATTTATTTATTTTTGAAGAGCAACGGTCCTATAACAATTCCCTATGATACGCCTAAGATCACTTTCACATTTGATGACTTTTTCTCCTTTAAGAATGACATACTGCGTTCTTTTAGCTTGTAACGCTTGAGTCCAGTCACACAACTGTTCTCATATTTCATATGCTCGCACTTTGAACTATAGACACTTGCATTATCCTGAAGCACACTTCATTCCTTCTGAGGTATCATTTTGAGACGAACTCTTACTGTCCGTGTTTGCTTAACAAATATTGATTGGGATCTGCCTTGAATCAAAACACAATTTCTTTCCTTCTATTACCCAAAAAAGTTTCGGTAAAGTTTCAACATTATCAATGGGCCTTTATTTCCTTTTTATCAACCCAAAGAAACGTTACCTTTCAAGTCTTTTCGTACATCAATTCAATGTTTTAATATCGTATTTACAAAATTGAAAACAGACAAGACCTTGTTACCACAAGCTGCAGTTTTTCTGATATCCATGTTTTGTTAATTTTATTGCACTTTTTCTTTTCAAATTTGTCATCTTGAACCATATGGGACTTTCATCGAAACTTTATCTGTTGGAAATGTGGTTAGGCTTACTATTAATATGACTTAATTCTGTGTCAAGTAATCGTGTGTACGTATGTGAATGAGTATCCCCTCCTTCTCTCTCTTCTCTCCCTCCCTCCCTCCCTCCCTCTCTCTCTCTGTCTGTCTGTCTGTCTGTGTGTGTTTGGGCAGGAGGTTTAGTCTATTTGCGTAATATGTTTTAATTCCTAAGGTATCATTTGCAATTTTATCGACACCTCAGAGTTGCTTTAGATAGTACTGGTGGACAGGAAGTTCAAAAAGTTTCATTTTATGATTGAGTAAAATAAATATTGGGGTCACGAAAGTAGTTGCCTCACTGCAGTTCGAATTTTTGTTATGAAATTAATATTAGCAACTTATAACGCAGAATTTAGAGGTAATCTGCTTTACATATAGGTGTAACAACTGAAAGGGGTTTTCAGAACTGTATAGTTCCGTATATGAATGACATAGCCACACTGGATACACTTTGTGAAGTTGAACCCTATGACAATAGTTGTCGACTTTTGAACAGTTCACGCAACTGTAAGGTATTTGGTTTACAGCATTAAAAATTCTAATATTCTTGCTAGATTCCCTAATGGTAATGTTAGATGCATTAGTTAAGGAAAAGGTCATGGTGTATTTCGTCTTCTTAAAAGAATTTAGTAATGGCTGGTTGCTGTATTCACAAGGTAAGGAGCTTTTTTCAGTTATGTATCTGATGGCATATTTCACTTTCACAATCGATTTTAAACATTAGATGTTTCAGGCAGCCCTGTTTCATTTTTTGATGCTATGAAATATCTAAATATTGGAGAATATAGTACTAAAGCAAAGACGTAAGGTGTGAGACTCTTCCGAAATTAATGTTTGTACAAAAGTTTCACAATCTTAGAATATACTGAGAAAGTACCAAAAAATCGTGTCTGACGATAAATTCCGTTCATATGCTGCACTTGTTGTTGTTGTGGTCTTCAGTTCGGAGACAGGTTTGATGCAGCTCTCCACAATACCCTATCCTGAGCAAGCCTCTTCATCTCCACATAAGAATGGCAACCTACATCTGTCTGAATCTGCTTACTGTATCCATCTCTTGGTCTTCCTCTGCGGTTTTTCCCCCACACACTTCCCTCCAACGCTAAATTCACGATTCCTTGATCTCTAAGAATGTGCCCTACCAATCTATCCCTTCTTTCAGTCAAGGTATGCCAGAAATTTCTTTTCTCCCCAATTCTGTTCAGTATCTCCTCATTAGTTACGCGATCCACCCACCTAATCTTCAGCATTCTTCTGTAGCACCACATTTCAAAAGCCTCAATCCTCTTCCTGTCCGCACTGTTTATTGACCATGTTTCACTCCCATACAAGGCAACACTCCATACAAATGCCTTCACAAAGGACTTCCTTACGCTTAAATCAATATTCGATGTTAACAAATTTCTCTTTTTCAAGAACGTTTTTCTACCCATTGCCATTCTGCATTTTATATCCTCTGTACTGCGACCATCATTTGTTATTTTACTGCCCAAGTAACAAAACTCATCTACCTCCTTTATTGCTTCGTTACCTAATCTAATTCCTTCAGCATCACCTGATTTTCTTAGACTGCACTCCATTACCCTAGTTTCGCTCTTGTTAATGTTCATCTTATATGCATCTTTCAGCACTTAGAACGCTAATAAACTAGATGTTGTATTTCGGTTTCGTTAGGAAGAGGAAACGCTGTTGACCAATTTCTACACCGTATGTCGAATAAATTTACACACAACCTATAGTTGCTGTTTTTTCAAGGAGTCTAAAGCTGTTTTGTAGTTATATATTTCCATTAGACATAGTTTTCGCGTCTTAACTCAAATGAATACTCTCTCTAATCAAAAGAATCTTACGCACATTTAAAGTTCGCGCGGAAATTTGCCACCACAATGGCCGCCGAGGCGCTCTTCAATTTCATAAAATGCATCTTAATTTTTTATGTTGTGTTTGACTGATAGGTTTTATCTAAGATGACCACTGTATTTTTAACACTTTTAGTTGTGCTGACTCCTGTTTGTCTCAGCTAGATGTATTTTATTTGATGCATTTTACCATTCAGTTTTAACACCTTTTTATCCATGAAGATGGTGTATTGACCGAAAGTGGTAGATATATAAGGTTTTGAATAAACAGCTGACGGTTTTTTAAGATGCATTTTATGAAATATATTACGGCTGTTGACACTCGCCTCACCAAAGCTCTTCAATTTGTCCGCTGTTCGCCGCTTACGGGATTGTGGAGGCTTGTGTAGGAAGAACCCGCGCGCACCGTCCGGTTTGAACGGTACGCTGTTGCTGTCTCGAACGGGAAGATCCTGCGGACGAATTGAAGGCGACCTCAGTGGAGGCCTGCACAGGTTAGACCTGCTGTCGGATCTTGGAGTCATCTGGAGCAGGCGTGGACCGCACCGCTTAGTCTTGCTGTCATCAGTAACCCACTGCTACCAGGTGGCGGTGTTGGCTGTCTCGGCGTCGAAGCTGCACATATCCTCGCCTGGCCGTACTCGGACAAGACCAAACTAGCACAGTTAGTTATGCTGCCTCATGTACCGCATGTGACGCGATGTGCTTTGTGTCAACTGCACCGCGGTCGATTTTCCCGCGTCCTCAGCGGTTCGTTAGAAAGTGTCCCAAGCCCATTGCTTCAGTCTGAAGAAAATTTTGTAATGCATGTGCTTTTGCTTGGCGGCTTTCCACATGTACTTTCAACACTGCTCTAGTTGCTAACTCTGCCGGCTCGTACAGCCACACAAATAATATGTGGACATATGGAAACACGTCCACGTGTTCCATTTTGAGTTATTCATTAACCTAAAGTGTTTCTACACCATTAATGTTATCTATTTGCGTGTTAATTATTTTATTCTTATTATTATTGATCAATGCCCCACCCGTGTGATTGAACTTGTGTGTTCGTATGACTGTGCAAGCTTGTTTTTAATACTGACTGACTGCCGCACAATAGCTTACAGTCGCCGCCTCTCGCTCTAGGCCTCGTTTTGCTGTAGATAAGAGCGCATGGCTTCGTTTGTCGTCTGCGCTGACGTCTGCTTGCCGGCCAGAGACAAACTTACTTGGCAATATGGTGAGGTGGCCGTATTCTTAGTGTCACACTAACATAATCTTGGACGAAAGAGGTGAAGGAGACCTATCTGGGAGCGGATGTAGAGAGAATTGTCTTCGCCAGATAGCAAGAGTTGGTAGACAGGAGGCTCTGAACGCACTCTGCGTCGTTTTTAGCGCCCTCTACATCCGGTGTGTGGCGGAGGAAGATTTTCCGGTGGCCTGAGAGCTTCACTCTTGCTGCAGTCGTGGAAGTGTGGGGAAGGCGTGCTGTTAGAACTTTGCTTCCTTTGTGATTACGCAGTATTGGTTTTTCGGTGATAGTTTTCTTGCGTAATTATTTCACTACGTGAGACGAGGTGTTTCGTGTTTAAAAACCACTTATTTTAGATATTATTCTAATGGTAAATATAGCAGAATTTAGTTTTGCATCAAGGTTCTGAACATGGGCTTTCCACGACAGCTGTCTATCTGAACACCTAGAAATTTGAACTGGTCAGTCTCACTTATCATATGCCCATTGTGTGTAATCATAATGTCAGCTTTCGTTAAATTATGTGTTAGAAATTGTAAAAACTGTGTTTTACTGTGATTTAACACAACTTGTTTTCTGCAACCCATGAACTTATCTCTTGAACTGCATTATTTGATACTCTGTCAATATTACGAGCAACATCCTCTACTACCAAGCTGGCATCATTAGCAAACAAAAATATTTTACAATCACCTGTTATACTCACAGACATATCATTTATATAAAAAAGAAACAGCAATGGTCCCAAAACGGAACCCTGGGGCACCCCACACTTAACTGTGCCCCATTGTGATTGTACGTTATAGCCATTTTCTACACTGCGGAGAATTACCTTCTGTTGCCTATAAATTAAAGTAAGAGGTGAATCAATTGTGAGCAGTTTATTTCACAAAAGTAGTGATTTATGAGTTTGTCATTTTTGTGTCCCAGCCTCGTCGCCGCTTTTGTGTCTCGTTTCCGTCGTAGGTGTCGTGGCCGAGTGGAATGAGACCGACACAGAAATAAAGATAGCACGCTGGTGCAGGTACGGAGGGGAGCAGCCAGAACTAGAAACACTAGAGTAAATTAGAATGAGATATATATTGCACAGAATTTATACAATACTTAACTTTTACATAGTACTGCAGAAGGCTGATACATAGTTGAGCTAGAGGCCTGCCTAGTGCCTATACGATAGCCAAGTCTTCACTGGTGCCTATCTGATTCCGATGGTCTTAACTGGTTGCTATCTCAGTCCCAAGTGAACGATGTCGTTCACTGGTGGCCACGAGATGAGTTGCAGCAGAGGCCCTCGTGGCTGTCGTCGTAAGAACGCCGCGCCGTGCGTGCATGGCGGCGCGCGGCGAAAGTAGGTGACGCGCACTTTGTACTTGTGCGACACCACACCCCTCCCCCCCAAACCGACGCGTCGTCGTGGCGTAGGGCTGAGGGCCACGGCGACGGCACTGGGAGGAGGGCCTGGGCGGGGGCGTTACTGGTGGGACGGGCGTCGTAGCTGAGGCTGGGATCGAGACGCCGTCCGCGCCCCGGTATACACCTTGCGATCCGCCGGAAAACCCGCGAAAACCAGCGGAAGGGCGCCCGCCCCCGCCCAGAGGGAGCAGGTCATCTTCTTCTGAGGTGCGTGGCCCAAGCTGGGGGGGCCCGCACGGTCCCGGAGTCTCTCTCGGTGACGCTGTCATCTGCGGCAGCGACAGCGGCGGAGGTACGTCGACGTCCATAGGGATCTCGTAGTCCGGGGACGAACGATGTGGCTGTGCTCCCTGGCGGTGAACTGGGTCTGGAATCAAGAAACCGGAGACAGGATCGCGCGGCCTGTGCAAGCGCAATTGGTTTGCGTGGCGCCGCAGCTCCGACCCTGTGGAAGAACGTACAACATACATATTGCGACCGAGCACGCGCTGAATGGTGCCTGGCAACCATGTCTTCTTCATACCAGCAAACACCCTGTACAGCACCGGCGTAGAAACCTGAAAACGCGTAGCGCCATACGAACCGACTCGATGCGTGGGAGGCTGCAGCAGGTGAAGGAGAGTGCGGTGACGGCGGCCGTGTAGCAGCTCGGCAGGAGACGGGCCGTCGCGTGGCATGCACCGATACGTAGACAGGAAAATTTGAATAGCTTGCTGCCTGGAGTGCTGACCTTTCATCTTTTCCATGTGAGACTTGAATGTTCGAACGAAACGTTCTGCTTCACCATTGGACTGAGGGTGAAAAGGTGCGGTGGTGATATGCTGAATGCCATTCACACGACAAAACTGTTGAAATTCCGCACTAACAAACTGAGGTCCATTGTCACTGACGATAGTTTCAGGCAAACCTTCGATGCAAAACACTGATGTTAAGGCACTGATTGTACTAGACGCCGTCGTTGAGTTCATGGCAATCACGAAAGGAAACTTGCTGAAAGCGTCTACAACGATTAACCAGCGCGTATTCCAGAAAGGTCCGGCAAAGTCAATGTGTAAACGTTGCCATGGTCCCTTGGGGCGTGGCCAGTCTGAGAAACGTTGCGGAGGAGCCGCCTGATGCTCCGCACAAACTGTACACTGTGACGTCATGCTCTCTATCTGGGCGTCCAAACCAACCCAGGTACAATGACGTCTGGCCAATTGCTTTGTCCTAACAATACCCCAATGTCCTTGATGCAGGAGGCGTAACACTTCGCGTTGCAGGGAACGAGGAACAATCACTCGTGTTTGGTCGTTGTCCGTTTGTAACAACAGAACACCCTGACTTAAAGATAATGCATGACGTTGTGCAAAATAACGTCGAACCAGAGGCCGATCAATGTATTTGGCTCTGGCAGGCCAACCAAAGCGAACAAAACGTGCTACCATACTTAAGTCTGCATCCGCAGCTGTTTCCTGTGCAACCCGACGAGAGTTCAAAGGAAAGTCTGCGACAGCGGAAGCATCTCTGGAGTCTATCTGACAACATACCATTTCCGAAGAATCAAATGACACATCCTGGCCAACCGGAAGTCGGGAAAGTGTGTCCGCGTTGGCATGTTTAGTGGTAGGTCGGTACAAAATCTCATACTGATAATTGGACAGTATTAAGGACCATCTCTGAAGCTTTTGTGCCGTTCGTGGCGGAATTGGCTTTGTGGGTGAGAACAACGACGTGAGAGGCTTGTGGTCTGTCAACAAATAGAATTTTCTGCCATAGAGATAATGATGAAACTTTGTGACGCCGTAAATGATTGCTAAGGCCTCCTTTTCTATCTGGCTGTAATTCTGTTGCGTTGGCGTCAGTAGCTTGGACGCAAAGGCAATAGGACGATCATGACATCCAATACGATGCGACAAAACGGCACCCAGACCGTACGACGAGGCGTCAACTGCTAACACTACAGGCTTCTGTGGGTCAAAGCGAATCAAACATGCATCACTGAGTAGTGTAGACTTTAATTTGTCAAAGGCAACCTGGCAATCTTTAGACCATACAAAAGGAACATTCTTCCTACGTAAGTGATGCAGTGGAGCTGCAATCTGAGACGCATTGGGAATAAACCTGAAATAATAGTTAAGCTTTCCCATTACTGCTTGAAGTTCGTGCACATTCTTAGGAGGAGGCAAGTCTTTGATTGCTCGAAGATGTGACTGTAAGGGATGTATTCCTTGGGCATTAATCACATGGACTAGGTACTCTATTTCAGTTTGAAAAAACGAACACTTTGCTTTATTGCAACGTAGACCTGCTGCAGTCAAAACTTTGAAAAGGCACTCTAGGTTTGCTAAATGTTCTTCAACTGTACGTCCGGATACCACAATATCATCTAAATAGTTCGAACAACACGGTACAGAAACTGTCAGCTGTTCCAAAAAACGCTGAAAAATAGCGGGAGCGGAAGAACTGCCAAAGGGTAGGCGTTGAAATTGAAAAAGGCCCATGTGAGTGTTAATGACGAAAAATTTTTTTGACTCGTCATCAAGTGGAATCTGTAAGTATGCCTCTGCTAAATCAATCTTAGAAAAGAAACGAGACTGTCCTAATTTGTCCATTAGTTCGTCAGGTCTGGGCAGGGGATAAGTGTCTACAATTGTTTGACTGTTCACTGTTGATTTGAAGTCCGCACAGTTTGTACTTGTGCGACACCACAGTCATTAGGTATGAACCCAATACATCAACTGCGACTGAAGGATACAGGGTACTTTTCTGGCTCAATATTATGTAAAAATCAGCACCTGTTTCTTTCAGGCACTGTTTATAGTGTATATTATTTACACATTTTTTGTTGATATCAGGTAATGCAGCATACTTTTTAAACAAATTTGAAGTATTTTGAATATTTTTGAACCTGCTTAGCCTGCTTAGGTTTATTAAAAGATACAAAGAAATTTATGCTCTTTTTTTCTTTCCTAAAACGCTTGCTCAAATTGAGGTACCTTTTAATCCTATGTTATATATTTGAAGGAGACCAAATTTTTACGAGATATCTATTACATGCTGGCTCATCTACTATACCTATTTCACTTCACCTAGTATGTATATTCCAAGGGTACAAAAATATCAAATCTCACATTTAAATTTTTATATTTTTTCTCCTTATAAAAAAATGTTATTTTTCTATAATTTAGTTGATTCTGCGATAAAGCTTCGGTATACTATATGAGTAAGGACTATTGCAAGCTACAGAAAAAAATAGAGCAATGCTTGATAAACTTTAGAAAATATTTGTAGCTGAATGCTGAAAAATACAACTTGCTAATGACGATATGAGTCCAATTCATCCGTGCCTCAGAACATTCCTAAAGCGTAGTCTTCATCCTGCAGCATTTCATCTTCTTCAAGCTTCCTCTTGGCATTCCTTATAGCACTTCTTGCTTCTTTCGAACTTTAGTAGTGAATCCTTCAAGCATCCGTTGTGTGTCACACGCAAGCAATTGATCTTCCATATTGCAGCCACATTTTATGCCTAAATTTCTCATAACTTCCATACTTCCTATACCTCCATTATTGAAACATATCACTGCATCTAGTACAACAAATTTCAATATATTTATTCCTACAAAAACATTTTGGGTAATCTTTCCCATTTGCAATGGTTGAAAGTTTCTTTTGTATTCTCGGTATCCCCACGAAGACATTTACTAAGCAAAACAGGGTCTCTCAAGTCTCTGAAAATTGCTTTTATTTCATTCATAACAGGCTCCGGAACAGAAATCTGTAAATGATTGTCTTTGCTAGTAGTTCTTTTTGTTACGCTGAAGCAGTTTGTTCACGTGTTACTGAATGTTTGTTGTCCAAGTGCTACATATATCTGTGAAAGTATACGTCCTTTAGTGTGCAATTAATATGAACTATGCCACGCATCAAGAAATTCCGTGATAACCAGTTCACAAATCCCCTGCTCCCTCCCCCGGCCCAATATCTGCTCTAGAAATCTGCACTGTTACCAAAATATACCAACATATACAATACGGATAATCGCTGGAAACAGAAAGTGCACAGTTCTTTGCGAAATAAAACTGGTTTCTGTAACTGAAATGAAGGGGGCGTGACAGTACACGTGACCGTAACTTTAAAATTTGGTATATATAGGTCATTTTTTCATTTAAAACACTATAATGTATTTATTTATATAATCAGGAAAGACTACAGAAGTTAATAAAGTCATTAAAAGTTCAATTTTTCTATCATTTGTAAGTACCCTGTATCCTGAAACGAGATGTAACAAAATTCACATTCGTTTATGTCGCAAATCGTCGTCTACTTATTTACGATTCGCTTGCGACCGTAGCGTCGAGTGACACGATTCGACCACAAAAGTCGATAGCAGTCGACCTAAATTCACCCTCTGGTAACTTTTGGCACTTTCAGTATATAGGATCGAGTTCTACAACGTCCGACATATACAATGAGAAGTCGCCGCTCAATCCCTCGACGTTAAGATGTGGTTTCGCCACTAATAGAAGACACTAACCACAGCACTCCTCGAACAGACAACAAATCGTGCAGTTTCCGAAACACTCGTGCCGAGCTTCCGGGACATCACAATCTGCCCTCGGTCAAATTCGGATAGATGGCGTGCCTATCCAACACTACACACAGACAGCGCGCTCACCTGCACTAGAGGCGCCGTGCTTGTAATTGATTGCCACGGTGGAGTAGCCGAGCGGTCTAAGGCGCCTCGCTGCAGTTTGCTTTTGTCACTCACTGTGTTAATTACGTTTTATTATAATGACTTAGTGCACTTATGCACTGTAAATCGTTTTATATAACAACTATTTGACATTACAAGATTATGGCCTTGTAAAATATTTTATTTGACCTGATGATGCTGACATAGTTCAGTGAAACCGGTCGTCATTAATAAAAACTGATGATAAGCGATCTTGGCTATTTTATATCTTTTTACAATTATTTAAGTAGTTTGTAGGGTACGGACTAATGACCACGCAGTTTGGTCCGATAGATTGACAGACATTTGAACATTTGTAATTAATTGAGTAGCCATCGTTCCTTAACAGGTGCCGCTGCTATCCCCTGAAGGGAGTACGTCGATAGTAGGTAGGTGGTTATTATGTGCTGGCTGATCGATGGGGCACGCCAGACGTGACTTTCAAGTCGGAAGGCGTATGATTCATCAAGGAGGGCACTGCTAATATAAATGGTTACTACATGGAATTTAGGTTTGCATACCACTGGTCAAAACAATTAGGGGATCGGCTGAGATAATTAGTTTATGTTCTATAGGGCCTGAAGCGTTGAAAAGGTCAGCAAGTGACATATTATTACAATTAAACCAGTCGCTGCTATTGAGTATTTTTTTTATTTTCACCACTACAGATCCGTTTCGGCTAATACTGCCATTGTCAAGTGACCTGCGTGTTAAATGGGTAACATTAAGATTAAAACAATGTTATGTCGTATTATAATATTACAGTAATGATCTTAATAACTACTAACGTATGTGTCTAGATGTTCAGACATACATAAGACATCTAAAGCATGTATATATTAACTGTCGAGAAGATTTTGATAATATTACGTATTTTGACAGTTACAGCTAAGATGTCATATGTTTACAAAAGATGAACAACAGATATTTATGTTGTTAAGCTTTGATATATCTTTGACGGAATTGGCATCTGCGTTAATAAATTATAGATGCTATAATATGGTCTAGGTTTGATGTACATGTTGTATACTTAAAATTTTTATGGTTTACTGTTAATTTCTACAGTCGATTTTCGAAAGCTACGTATACGTTTATATGTTTTATCGGTTATTTCTATAATCGATTTTTGTAAGCTGCTTATATGTTTCCAGCGAGTGTTTGATACAGATGTTCAACTGTTGGGTTACATTATCTATGGATTTTCGTTACACAAAGCCTAACCTTTTTCATTGACGAAAAATTCAATAGACACATACGTAAGTGGTTATTAAGATCATTACTGTAATATTATAATACGACAAACAATTGTTTTAATCTTAATGTTACCCATTTAAAACGCAGGTCACTTGACAATGGCAGTATTAGCCGAAACGGATCTGTAGTGGTGAGAATAAAAAATACTCAATAGCAGCGATTGGTTTGATTGTAATAATGAAATAATTAGCTTCTGAAGTACTGTTATCGGCAGAATGAACTAAAATGTTTCTACGTCTGTCGGTTCTACGGAGTGGAGACGAAAATATTACAGCAACCCAATAAGTTGCTGCAACAACAACTTGATTTACCCAAAGCTACACCATGGAGAGCCATAGGAGGGTTCGAAGCGGGGCGTACACAAAGGTGGATGGCTCTTGTTACTGAAATATCTTTAAGTGTAATATTCGGGATCTGGACGCGATTTCAGACAACAGTAACCCTTAAAAGAAGGGAAGTCCTACGTCGTCCACGGCTATCATCAGCAAAGACGACCGCCATCTCCGGTTAATGGCCCGTCAAGACAAGGAGCAGAATGTAACACAGCTACTACGCACATTCAGGCAGCAATACCAACAGAAACAGTCCGAAATCGCCTTCTGAAATGTGGCCACTACGCACAAGAGGCCTATGGTATGTGTCCCATAAAAACCACGACACCGGGTCTCCGGAAGAAAGTCGGAGGAGGAACATCAGGCTGGAGTCGGAAGGCTTTTGACACTGTACCTCACAAGCGGCTTCTAATGAAATTGCGTGCTTTAGAATATCGCCCCAATTGTGCGACTGGATTCACGATTTCCTATCAGAAAGGACACAGTCCGTATTAATTAAAAATAAATGTTTGTATAGCTTATGGGACTTAACTATGGGGTCATCAGTCCCTAAACTTACAAACTAGCTAACACTGAGGACGGCACAAATATCCATGCCCGAGGGGGCCCCCCGTAGTAATTGACGGTAAGTCATCGAGTAAAACACAAGTGATATTTGGCGTTCCCCGGGGGAGCGTTATAGGTCCCCTACTCTTCCTTGTGTTTATAAACGATTTAGGAGACAATCTGAATAGCTCCCTTAGACTGTTCGCGGATGATGGTGTCGTTTATCGGTTAGTGAAGTCAACAGAAGATCAAAAGCAACCGCAAAGCGATTTAGACATAATTTCTTCATGGTGGGAAATTTGGCAATTATCACTAAATAATGAAAAGTGTGAAGTAACACACATGACCACTAAAAGAAATCCTCTGAACTTCAGTTACACGATAAATCAGTCAAACCTTAAGGTCGTAAATTCTACCAAATACTAAGGAGTTACAATTACGAACAACTTTGACTGGAGAGAACACACAGAAAATATTGTGGGGAAGGCGAACCAAAGGTTACGTTTCATTGGCAGAACGCTTCGAAGATGCAACAGCTCCACCAAAGAGACTGCCTACATCACACTTGTGCGTCCTCTACTGGAGTACTGTTGCCCAGTGTGGGGCACTCACCAGGAGGGACTGACGGAAGACATTAAGAAGGTCCTGAGAAGGGCAGCTCGTTTTTATCACGTTACAGGAAATGTTGCACGATTTAAGGTAGAAATCATTAATAGAAAGACGTTATCCATTGCGGCGAGATCTATTTGGTAAATTTCAATCAACGACTTTTAGTTCTGAATGTTAAAATATTTTGCTAGCACCCACCTACGTAAGGAGACATGAACATCCCAATAAAATAATAGAAATCAGATCGAAAACGGAACGATTTAGGTGTTCTTTCTTCCCGCGCTCTATTAGAGAATGGAACGCTAGAGAAAGGTTGTGACAGTGGTTAATGAACACTCTGCCAGGCACTTAAATGTGATTTTCAGAGTATGGATGTAGATGTAACGAATGGTGCCGCGTTCTGTTCACAGATAAGATTATATATTCAGCCGGACAAATCGTCGTTCCCTCATCTGGAGAGAACGTTGAAATTAGAACAATCCTCCTTATGTGCACGAAACATCACCATAGCATTGTGGTGGGCAAATGGTGTAAACTGGAGTCAGTACTGGCGGAGGTACGGACCTCTATGTCGTCCAGAATGTCGTCCGTTTTGTTCAGAGGTACAGAGACGAGATCCTTCGACCTTTCGTTACGCCCTACGCTGGTGCGACAGGAGATGGGTTCCTTCTAGTGGTCAACAACGCTCGTTCCAGTTCATGTTTGAAACTGAGTGAACTGAACAAATGGAGTGGCCAACTTGTTCAGCGGACTTAAACGCGACTGAGAATGTCTGTTAGTCCAAGCATTCTTTCATGGCATAATGTTAAATTTGCAAAAATTATTACCTGAAAAAAATGAATGTGTAGGAAATTAAATTTCAAATAGAGTTTCTATTTTATGAAACTCGAGCCTAGATGTCGAAACTTGCCGAAACAATTCGAAATGTTCCAAAAAAAAAAAAACGGTTTCTATTAAATAAATAAAAAAACGATAACTCTGATGGGAAAGTGTTAAATTAGCCCTTAAGATAACCTATCGATGGCTTTTCTGTATGTATCGATTTATTTGATACGTTTCGAGATACATCAAAAACACTTAAAATTCATTAAAAACTAGATTCCTTATAACTCAACAACGACCAAGTTTACAATCTTACTATTTATCACAAGTATGGCACGAAATAAGACAAAAAAGACCTTTTTCGAAAAAATTAAAAATATCCAGTATTGTGTGAGATACATCGATTTTTTTTTTAAAAAAGAGGCTCCTAGAAAATTGGCTAGAGTTGGTTAGGGGATCGACTTAGAGTAACGGTTCTCCATGTTTTCTTCGTGAAAATATTTATCTCGGCTCCAGACGGCCGTAGAGCAACATTATTGGTTTTAAAATCTGTGTAAAAATCTCAGTAACATACTTATTTAACAGTTCCTTTCATAACAAAGAAACAGAAATAGTCTGTTGAAGAAATGGGCCCAAAAAGGTGAAAGTTTTTTAAGTCATTCTTTCATACTTATAATTAACAAAATTAAAAAAAACCATTGAATTGTATGATATTACAACTTTTCACGAAGAAAACACATGGAGAACTGTTACTCTAGGTCGATCCCCTGACCAACTCTAGCCAATTTTCTAGGAGCCTCTGTTTTCAAAGAAATCTATGTATCTCAAACAATACTGTATATTTTTAATTTTTTCGATAAAATGTCTTTTTTTACTTTTTTCGTGCCATACTTGTGGTAAATAGTAAGTTTGTAAACATGGTCGTTGTCGAGTTATAAGGAAACTAGTTTTTAATGAATTTTAAGTGTTATATATATATATATATATATATATATATATATATATATATATATACCTCTAAACATATCAAATAAATCGATACATACAAAAAAGCAATCGATAGGTTATCTTAAGAGCTACAACTTTCTAATTTAACACTTTCCCATCGGAGTTATGGTTTTTATTTATTTAATAGACACCATTTTTTGGAACTTTGCGAATTTTTTTGACAAATTTCGCCACCTAGGCTCGAGTTTCATTAAATAGAAACCTATTGAAATTAAATTTCCTACACGCTTATATTTTTTGTTTTCAGATAATGATTTTTGCAACCACTTCTCCCTGATGCTTGGACTATGTGATGCAATTGGCAGACGCATTGCAGCCAGACCGGCAATGGATGCAGAGCGGGTTATTTCAGTAATGCAAGAATGACCAAATATCCGTCAAGAACTGACTGATAACATCGAACTGTCCAGGCACGCAGGTGTGCAACTGTACTGGCCGTCCGACGTGATCACACACCGTATTAGAGGGCAATGGGAATAACGTTTCTACTGAAACTTCCTGGCAGATTAAAATTGTGTGCCGGAACCGGGACTCGAACCTGGGACCTTTGCCTTCCGCGGGCAAGCGCTCTACCGAGTGAGCTACCCCGACACGACTCACGATGCCGCCTCACAACCCTACTTCCGCCAGTACCTCGCCTCCTACTTTCCAAACTTCACAGAAGCTCTCCTGCGAAACTTGCAAGACTAGCACTCCTGGAAGAAAGGATATGGTGGAGACATGGCTTAGCCACAGCCTAAGGGATGTTTCCAGAATGAAACTTTCACTCTGCAGCGGAGTGTGCGCTGATATGAAACTTCCTGGCAGATTAAAATTGTGTGCCGGAACCGGGACTAGAACCTGGAACCTGGGACCTTTCTACTATTATGGTAGCCCCATGGTGTCTCATTCTAAGTAGAAGCCAAGTAAACCTCAAGCAAAGATTTAAGACAGCAAAATATCGTACTGTATCACACACAAACTACAAAAAAAAAAAAAAAAAAAAAAAAAAAAAAAAAAAAAAATGTTTGTTAAGCTTATGGGACTTAACTACTGGGTCATCAGTCCCAAAACTTACAAACTACTTATGAACTACTTACGAACTAGGACGGCACAAATATCCATGCCCGAGGGGGGATTCGAACCCCCGACCGTAGTGCCCGTGCTGACCGTGACTGGAACGCCTCAGTCACCTCGGCCACCGCGGCCGGCCACAAATTACAATTGTAACCAATATCTGAATAACATACGTTACTATATGTATACTGTATCTCCTAATTGTTTCGAACAGTGTATTTAGAATGCTGCAATAAATGGGAAGTGGTGGAATGTAGTCTTGTGTGTACAGCGGGCCTAACTCTGACATTTCAGCCATCAGATTGCCCGTGCAGCTGGCAGGGAGTTTCTGCCGTTAGTGTGCACTGTGCTACGTATCGGGTATCTGGGAAACCCGTTCATTCACTTCAAGCAGATAATCTACGGAACGTGTTTTCGAAAGCTGTAGCCACATCTAACTGGTCTGGCACGGACTTCATCTCCTTACATGTTTGCCTAGTCCGTCCTGGCCTGGTGGTGAAACACCTTGTCACAGCAAAAATGTGAAAACGCCGTTTCTGTCGTTGATACTTTTGATCTCCAAATCTACTCAACTAATTTCCGTGCGGTTTTCGCAGGTAACTTGAGGGGTGTTTCGGCAACGTACAAGTATTATTTAATCGAAATCGCGTAGTAAAAGAAGAAGATATTATTATTTAAAATTTTACCTGTCGCTACTGCGTAGTCATAAAACATAGGCTCTTTCTCTCTATGTAAACGTAGCTCTATGCACCTTTTTATGTTGAGGCTCAATTGCCCTTCCCTGTGCCATGCGTAGATACGGTGAACATCATTTTGCTTTTTGGTTATCATTTCCCAGTGTTGCGACTTTTCGATGTACTGCATCAGTGTATTTCAACGGCAAAACTGCAGAGTCTGTTTCCTGTGTGTTTTGCATGGTGCGTATGTTGGCAATTGTATATCAATCGTTTCTGGACCGGAGATTCGGGCGCTACGCGCCCTACATACTAAAATAAATAAATAAACTTCTTGTTTAACCTATACCTAACTTTCACTCAAAATGATCACTGTTTCGTACAGATCACAAAATAAATAAAACATATATCGCCTCCATGGTTGACTGCTGTGGTGTTGCCAACATTTGCAGCGCGTGGGCAACACACTGTGCAGTTTAGCCATTTCGACTTGCAACAGGCCAGGTTGTTGTAAGTGACGGGGCTGATTGAGAAGTGTGTGTCTGTTGATTTCAGTACTAACAGAGGTCTACAAAAATGAAAGATCGTATCGGACTACTAAAATTAAGGATCTTACTGCAATAATACTAGGAGAGTAACTTGACAATTAGTGCACAACGTAATACCGACCAACGTAAGGCAAGTTTGGGCACGTCGAAACTTACACTATCTGACTGCAAAATTAGAAGGATTAAAAAGATGCAATATCTTGGTTGGCTGATAGTCACTCTCGAGAACAATAAAAGAATGTCGTACTGTGTTGTACTTGTTGGCCCAGTCTTAGTATTACTATACAATCAGTCTGCAAAAAATATTATTTTGTTGAAAAAAGGGAAGTGATACCTCGCTTCACACCAACACACATTCCTCACTTCATATCGTTCATGTCACCCACTTAGTACAATGTACTTAATTACAATTAACTTACAATCACTAACAGCGTCAAGAATAATCACAAACAAAATTAAACGAATCAAACTGAATAAATCTGTATTAAAGAAAATTTGCAATCAGCAAAATTCGACATGAGTAACATAAACTATAAAAAATGAAGAATGTTCATATTATTGCGAAGTCGTGCAATGAGGCAATTTCTAAAAGAGGGATGCAGCCCTACCCTCAGAAAAGGATTAATAACAAAAAGTAAAAATGTCAAAAAGTAAAAGTAACTGCTTTTTTTATTACTATTACGCTTGGTTAATGCCCTATCCTCGTTATTACAACAATTACAGTGACGCGCCACGAATTAATCAAGTTTGTGTATAGGTTCCTACTGAATGGAAAGTGATATAAAATAAAATAAAATGAGCGACCTTGCGCAATGAGAAAAACATTTAAAGAAAATTACCAAAAAATTAGCAGCATTATGAAGAACTCCGGGCTGTGTCCACCGCGAGCTCCAGTGCAACCGTCACGCTCCGCTACTACTCTCCGACCCTCTCGCGGCTACACTCAGCAATCCCCGCCTACCGGCCGCCAAAGATAATCCTTGCGGACCCAACAAAGACGTTTATATATAAGTTGTTACCAACATATATAATCCCAAAACTTAAGGCAGGAAATTTCCATTCAGTAGCCACCTTACAAATTTGCGAGTCGCGACCCCTAAGGGTGTCGCATAGTCTGGATATGTGACAAATGCACCCAGTGACATTTGCACCCAACCAAAAATCTGTGACATTTGCACCCAATCTGATTGGAAACTACCTGTTTACTACGTCACGACCTACCTGCAGCTAAGCCGCTCCTGTGTCCGTGCCACCCTCACGCCAGGAAGTCCTCGCTCCCGACACAGTCTGCCTGCAGTACCAAGGTCCTTGTCCGCCTCAGCGGATGACTGCTATCTGTCAGTACGATTATGAATATCGTAGTGTTCGGTTGGTGCAGCTTGTGTGTTTGTGAGCTTATAGGTTCGATATGGAGATATAAACGACCAACAAGGAAAAGTCACGTGGACACTATGAAGTAACTCTTGTTAGACAAGAGAACATGGAAAAAGGTTAACAAACATAAAATTTAAAAAAAGAATGAAAATAAAATAAAAAGGTATATAAAAATAAAATAGAATAACTGATTTTAAACACGGCTAAATGACAATTTACCTCTGTCTTTTAGCCAGTCCAAACCTGGATAAAAGTGTGATGGGAGTAGGTATATTATGAATAGTCGGTAGACAGCACATGGTCTCTCTGATGCAGTCACAAAGTTTTATTTATGAACTGTGGTGTCGCACAAGTACAAAGTGCGCGCCACTTACTTTCGCCGCGCGCCGCCATGCACGCACGGCGCGGCGTTCTCACGACGACAGCCACGAGCGCCCTCTGGGACAACGCCGCTCGTGGCCACCACTGAAGGACATCGGCCACTTCGCACTTCGGACTGAGATAGCAACGAGTTAGGACCTTCGTAATCAGATAGGCACCAGTGAAGACTTTGCTATTGTACAGGCACTAGGCAGGCCTCTAACAACTATGTATCAACATTCTGCAGTACTATGTAAAAGTTAAGTATTGTTACATTCTGTGCAATATATATATCTTTCTAATTTACTCGAGTGTTATAGTTTCTGGCTGCTCCCCTCCGTACCTGCACCAGCGTGTCGGTCTCATTTCACTCGGCCACCGACACCTACGACGAGGCTGGGACACAGAAGCGGCGACGAAGTTGGGACACAAAAGTGGCGACGAGGAGTGATAGACGAACCTTGGACCAGCCCGCTAGCAGCAGCCAGACAGCAGCAGTCGGAGCACGCAGAAATTGCTCCCGCCCACCCACCCTTATTATAAGATTTTTGGGGGAACATATTCAGTTACGTGTTGTGGACATTTTTGTTGCAGATCGAGCGTCCTCATTTACCTTGCATTTGTGTTTTGTTATAATTTACTTGTATGCGCGGCGCCTAATCGGTCAGCATGGCCACTACCCCGAACCCAAACTTAATGGAAATTATTCAGTTACAGACGGCGCAAATAACGCAACTCCTCCAAGCGGTGTCCCAGCTCACAGCGCAGGCAGCTAACCAACAACAACAGCCGCCGCTTCAGCAGCCCACACCTGCCGCTGCACCTCTTCCTCCGTTTCGCCAGTACAACGAACGTGAGGAAGAATGGAGTGACTACTTCGCACAGTTTCAGGAACTCGTAGCGGCTCATCAAATTACAGGTCAGAAAGTGAAGCATCTGCTATTATCTGTGGTGGGCACCAACACATTCGTGTTACTGCAAAAACTATTCCCCAACGCATCTCCTCGTGATGTAGACTTTGAACAAATAGTAGAGGCACTAAATGCTCATTATGAGAGAAAAGTTCTCGTAGCTGCGGCACGGTACCGATTTTTCAGACTGAAAAAATTACCGCAGCAGTCACACCAAGAGTGGATTACGGAATTGAAGGGCTTAACCCGCCAATGTAAATTTACTTGCTCTTGTGGACTTTCGTATAGTGACGTTATGTTGAGGGATGCAATTACGCAGAATATTCAGGACCCCAGAATTAGAGCAGCAATTCTGAAACAGTCTGACCCCTCATTAGACAGTGTACTGCAGCTTATAGAAGCGCATGATACTTTTGACTTAGCAGATGTAGAAATGCAAAGCCACAGTGTAAATTCAGTGCGCCACAACGGACGCTTTCCTAGCCGTAGTTCTCAGTATAGCACTAGTGATTCTTATTTTTCTACCGGCCGTGCTGAACAGACAGTGAACAGTAGCCAGAGTAAAAGTGCGACGCAAAGGTCGCCCCGTAGTGTTAGACACAGTAATTTGCATAACGGGCGCCAACGCTCATTTCAGAAAAATGTTCGTAAGTCTTGCCCCCAGTGTGTGTCTCGCCACAAGCGTGCTCATTGCCCTAGTCGCAACGCAACCTGTTATCAATGTGGCAAATCAGGACATGTGCAGTCTGTGTGTATGCAAATTAAAAACTCAAAGAACAGTAACGTTAGAAACGGTGCTTCGCAGAGTGCCAGAACAGTTCATTCTGTAAATGTTATACGGGCTGTGGAATTGAACAGTGCTTTCCTTGGATCTCACTTGCAAGAAAGTAGTTCTGCGCCTATGGCAAAACTATATAGTGCACCACGTAGCAAGCGCCGACGAGCGCGTAAAACAGTGCAATGGAAACGGGTTCGGGACAAGCAAAATGACTATGAACAGTGCATTCCTGTAGTGAAAATAGTGCCTTCTGCATCTGCTCCTTGTAATAGTGCCCAGTACTGTGTAGCTAGTGACAGTCGACTTGTTGTAGATACTGAAAGTAATTTTAGTGCAGTAGCCTCGCATTGCGCGGACGCCGATCCGGCGGTAGTGTCATCTAGTGACAGTGTTGTTAATCCGCTGCGTGCCGAGTCTGCGCCGCTTACTTCACTACGCGGCCCGCGCAAGCGCAGTAAACTAACCGTAGCAGACGTAGCCCACATTCGCGCACCTGTCGAGCGCCGCAAGCAAAAACTGTTTGTGACTCTCTTCATAGAAAATAAGACTGTGCAATTTCAGCTTGATACTGGTTCCGCTGTCACATTAATAAATAAAGATACTTATGAACTTCTGGGTTCGCCAAAATTGTCGCCGCCACAGCAAGTGTTAACAGCTTATACAGGTCAAAATATTCCCGTGCTAGCTACGTGTAGCCTGCCCGCCTCTTTTCAAGGTGTAACAAAAACAGTTGCTTTTGTAGTTCTTCAGGCCAAATCGACACAGAACATTTTTGGACTAGATGCTTTTGACTTGTTTGGTCTATCAATTCAAAGAGATGTGCTTCAAATTTCGTCAATAGTGCCTCAGGATAAAATCAATGCATTGTGTGACAAATACAGTGACTTGTTTTCGCCGGAACTAGGTTGTGCAAAAGACTTCGTGGCACATGTAACTTTAAAAGAATCTGCAGTTCCAAAATTTCGTAAAGCTAGACCAGTGCCTATCGCCTTGCGTGATACAGTTGCCGAAGAACTTAAACGTTGGCAAGATAGTGGGGTGATTTCTCCTGTTTCTGCGAGTCAGTGGGCCTCGCCTATAGTAATTATACCCAAGCCGTCAGGAAAACTTCGTCTCTGTGCGGACTTCAAATCAACAGTGAACAGTCAAACAATTGTAGACACTTATCCCCTGCCCAGACCAGACGAACTAATGGACAAATTAGGACAGTCCCGCTTCTTTTCTAAGATTGATTTAGCAGAGGCATACTTACAGATTCCACTTGATGACGAGTCAAAAAAGTTTTTCGTCATTAATACTCACATGGGTCTTTTTCAATTTCAACGCCTACCCTTTGGCAGTTCTTCAGCTCCCGCTATTTTTCAGCGTTTTTTGGAACAGCTGACAGTTTCTGTACCGTGTTGTTCGAACTATTTAGATGATATTGTGGTATCCGGACGTACAGTTGAAGAACATTTAGCAAACCTGGAGTGCCTTTTCAAAGTGTTGACTGCAGCAGGTCTACGTTGTAATAAAGCAAAGTGTTCGTTTTTTCAAACTGAAATAGAGTACCTAGGCCATGTGATTAATGCCCAAGGAATACATCCCTTACAGTCACATCTTCGAGCAATCAAAGACTTGCCTCCTCCTAAGAATGTGCATGAATTGCAAGCAGTGATGGGAAAGCTTAACTATTATTTCAGATTTATTCCCAATGCCTCTCAGATTGCAGCTCCACTGCATCACTTACGTAGGAAGAATGTTCCTTTTGTATGGTCTAAAGATTGCCAGGTTGCCTTTGACAAATTAAAGTCTGCACTACTCAGTGATGTATGTTTGATTCCCTTTGAACTCTTGTCGGGTTGCACAGGAAACAGCTGCGGATGCAGACCTAAGTGTGGTAGCACGTTTTGTTCGCTCAGGGTGGCCTGCCAGAGCCAAAGACATTGATCGGCCTCTGGTTCGACGTTATTTTGCACAACGTCATGCATTATCTTTAAGTCAGGGTGTACTGTTGTTGCATACCGACAACGACCAAGCAAGAGTGATTGTTCCTCGTTCCCTGCAACGTGAAGTGTTACGCCTCCTGCATCAAGGACATTGGGGCATTGTTAGGACAAAGCAATTGGCCAGACGTCATTGTACCTGGGTTGGTATGGACGCTCAGATAGAGAGCATGACATCACAGTGTACTGTTTGTGCGGAGCATCAGGCGGCTCCTCCACAGCGTTTCTCAGACTGGCCACGCCCCAAGGGACCATGGCAACGTTTACATATTGACTTTGCCGGACCTTTCTGGAATACGCGCTGGTTAATTGTTGTAGACGCTTTCAGCAAGTTTCCTTTCGTGATTGCCATGAACTCAACGACAGCGTCTAGTACAATCAGTGCCTTAACGTCAGTGCTTTGCATCGAAGGTTTGCCTGAAACTATCGTCAGTGACAATGGACCACAGTTTGTTAGTGCGGAATTTCAACAGTTTTGTCGTGTGAATGGCATTCAGCATATCACCACCGCACCTTTTCACCCTCAGTCCAATGGTGAAGCAGAACGTTTCGTTCGAACATTCAAGTCTCACATGGAGAAGATGAAAGGTCAGCACTCCAGGCAGCAAGCTCTTCAAATTTTCCTGTCTACGTATCGGTGCATGCCACGTGACGGCCCGTCTCCTGCCGAGCTGCTACACGGCCGCCGTCACCGCACTCTCCTTCACCTGCTGCAGCCTCCCACGCACCGAGTCGGTTCGTATGGCGCTACGCGTTTTCAGGTTTCTACGCCGGTGCTGTACAGGGTGTTTGCTGGAAACAAGAAGACATGGTTGCCGGGCACCATTCAGCGCGTGCTCGGTAGCAATACGTATGTTGTACGTTCTTCCACAGGGTCGGAGCTGCGGCGCCACGCAAACCAATTGCGTCTGCATAGGCCGCGCGATCCTGTCTCCGGTTTCTTGATTCCAGACCCAGTTCACCGCCAGGGAGCGCAACCACATCGTTCGTCCCCGGACTACGAGATCGTCCCGATGGAGATCGACGCGACGCCGCCGCTGTCGCCGCCGCAGATGACAGCGTCACCGAGAGGGACTCCGGGACCGTGCGGGCCCCCCCAGCTTGGGCCACGCACCTCAGAAGAAGATGACCTGCTCCCTCTGGGCGGGGGGGTGCGCCCTTCCCCAGGTTTCGGTGGGTTCCCTGGAGGATCGCAAGGCGGATGCCGGGGCGCGGACGGCGTCTCAATCCCAGCCTCAGCTACGACGCCCGTCCCACCAGTAACGCCCCCGCCCAGGCCCTCCTCCCAGTGCCGTCGCCGTGGCCCTCAGCCCTACGCCACGACGGCGCGGCGGTTTGGGGGGGAGGGGTGTGGTGTCGCACAAGTACAAAGTGCGCGCCACTTACTTTCGCCGCGCGCCGCCATGCACGCACGGCGCGGCGTTCTCACGACGACAGCCACGAGCGCCCTCTGGGACAACGCCGCTCGTGGCCACCACTGAAGGACATCGGCCACTTCGCACTTCGGACTGAGATAGCAACGAGTTAGGACCTTCGTAATCAGATAGGCACCAGTGAAGACTTTGCTATTGTACAGGCACTAGGCAGGCCTCTAACAACTATGTATCAACATTCTGCAGTACTATGTAAAAGTTAAGTATTGTTACATTCTGTGCAATATATATATCTTTCTAATTTACTCGAGTGTTATAGTTTCTGGCTGCTCCCCTCCGTACCTGCACCAGCGTGTCGGTCTCATTTCACTCGGCCACCGACACCTACGACGAGGCTGGGACACAGAAGCGGCGACGAAGTTGGGACACAAAATGAACAGTTTCAGGACAAGCCAATCATCTGTTAAAACGATACAAAGCTCTTTTTTTTGAGTCATCAGTAAAGATGCATTATCGCTCTGAAATACATCGATGATCAGACGTCGATGTTCAGACGAACAAAAATCGATCTTAAATAACATCGCTATGTAAATATCGATGTTTGAAAATGTTTTCATTCTTTTCAGTAATATTATGGAAAGCTTACTGAATGATTTTATTTGTCGGTATAATAATAACTGAAAGTAAGGTGTGTTGTCAGAAACATTTTGAAACACAAACGAACTGGAAATAATTACCTGTTTCTTTACACAACCCGACTTACACATGACGTTAGCGGCGGAGTGTTTGTAATTTGGTAATAAAACGTGACATGTGCCTCAATATGTTCTTTGTCTAGGCTACGTATACACAACGAAATGGCAGATTTGAATGAAAGCTAACTTGGGAATGACGTTTCGCAACGTATTGTGCTACTGAGTTGGGATTTAAATCGATGTTTGATTACGTGTGAAATAACTTGCCTTTTGCTTACGTATTGCATGTTTTCTTAGCCGTCGATGTGGAGAAGAATTAAACAAACATTATGTTTCTATTATTTATTATTTAATCGTGTGCATTTTTAAAACGATAGGACTATTTATCTATGACGTTTACAAAAACATGTACGTAACAGAAATGGAGACCTGTGTGTTAAATGTACTTAAAATTTCTTGTCTTCTGTCTCGAATTTTTCGACCGATGTTTGTTTGATGTTTTAACTGAAGTTTCGACAACACGATATCGGAGTCTAATTGTGGTAACACTGTTGAAGTTTCGATTCCACTGCTGTTGGAAGATGAAATTCCGGCAATGCCAGCTGCCCGTGTGGGCGAAACATTTAATTATCGAACTTCGACATAAAAAAAAAGGAGACAGACGCCAGCAGGCAGTAAGTCAAATAGTATCCATAAAAGCTTTAACAAATTTGTTGCAGATAAGGATTTGGGATTCATCAGTAAAACTTATCATTGATATCCTTTTACCCAGCACTTTTATCACAGCCTTGAACCTCTACTTTATTTTCGACATTACGTCTTCATTGCGCAAGTAATGGCGACAGTCCACAACGTTTTATTACACCCTTTTTAATCTGAGCACTTTGTTCTCGACTTTCGACGCTTATTGTATCCACTTGATTTCTTATACAAACAATGTAATACCAACAGCTTACTCCTATTTTTCCCAGAATTAGGAACATCATGCAGCACCTTACATTATCGAAGGCTTTTTCCAGGTCACATATCTTATGAATATATCTAGGTTCTTCTTTAGTCTCGCTTCCATTATGAATTGCAGCAATGCTATTGCGGCCACGCATTGCCGTAAAGCACGGCCCGTGTCAATGCGACCTCACAGCCCTCGGCTCTTCTACCTGCCGGGAACAGACCGGACGGGGAGATTACCGGCCCGCCCCTCGACCAGAACTAGGTGCTAATGTCACTGGGTGCAAATGTTACTGGGTGCTTTTGTCAGGACACCGCATAGTCTTACTCGAGAGGGGGAGGGGGGGCGGGCACCGTCACAGGAGGAAGTACTTACACCTTAAATACCCACGCGTTCAGCAATACAAAAACATATGCGTAAGTGCAATTCATTTAATGGTAAAAATACGGAGTTTCTTGTGTTACATTGATAATGAATGAAATAGATCTAATGTTTGTGAGGCGTATGGGACTTAACTGCGGAGTCATCAGTCCCTAAACTCACAAACTACTTATGAACTACCTTATACTAATGACAGCACAAACATCCATGCTCGAGGGGGGATTAGAACCCCCCGACGGGGAAAGGCCTCGCGCTTCGTAGCATAGCGCCTCAACGCGCTCCGCCGCGGCAATGAAATAGATCAAAAATGGTTTTATAATACAGCAAGTTAATGATGAATACGCGCAAAGCCTCAAAACTGCTCTCAGGAACCAATCCATAGATAAAAGAACATCATACAATAAGTAATTCTGAAAAATAAAATAAAAAACTAGTTCTTTAATGAGCATAATTCGCGTCTGAATCTTTCCTGAAATGCGAAATACTGGTTAAAAATGTTCAAATGTTTGTAAAGCTTATGGGACTTAACTACGGGGTTATCAGTCCCTAAACTTACAAACTACTTATGAACTACTTACGAACTAGGACGGCACAAATATCCATGCCCGAGGGGGGATTCGAACCCCCGACCGTAGTGGCCGTGCAGACAGTGATTGAAACGCCTGAGTCCCCTCGGCCACCGCGGCCGGCAAACACTGGTTAAGAAAAACATATTTTTCCGTCGGAAATCTTGTAAAAATCGGATAATGTGGACCATTCCGAATAGAAACAAAAAAAGAATTTTATCCAGCTATTTAAAAGAAAGATATAGCATAGGAAAGAAGATTTAGTTAGTTTCCTTTGAAATGACATACAAGATGCGTTTGAAAAGTTCGGTGATTGGTCCCATATTTTAAGAACCGAGCTGGCGAGGATGAGTATCCCCGCGCGTATATATGGAGGGAGAAGTCAACAAGTGCCCCGTCGGCCGCGGTGGCCGAGCGGTGTGCGGCGCGCCAGTCACAGTCTGCAAGGCCACTACGGTCGAGGGTTCAAATCCCCCCTCGGGCATGGATGTTTTTGCTAGTTCATAGGTAGTTTTTACGTTTAGGGACTGATGACCCCGTAGTTAAGGCCCATAAGCTCAAAAAACAAGGTGCCCCTGTCGTGCAAAACACTGCAATAAAGCGATGGTACAGGCTGCGACCCAGCTAACAGGGCTAGAGTGAGAACTCGTGTCATTGCAACATGGAGCGCAAAACGGAGCATATTATCAAATGGGCTACACTATTAACGTCTAAGTTTAACAAGGGGTCTTGAAACGGCTGCTGCAACCCATCCGGCGGGATCGGCCAGAAATGAACCGGAGTGGACAGTGTTTGTTTGTTTGTTTGTATAGCTTATGGGACTTAACTACGGGGTCATCAGTCCCTAATCTTACAAACTACTTATGAACTAGCTAACACTAAGGACGGCACAAATATCCATGCCCGAGGGGGGGATTCGAACCCCCGACCGTAGGGGGTTGGAACACTTGCGCGAAGTGACACTTGCGCGGAGTGACACTTGCGCGGAACCCGGGACCCTTGGGGCGGATAATGGCTTTTCCTGGGTATAGGCATACCAACAAGTCTAGCACTGCTGTTGTCAAGTTTCCACACTGTCAACATAACACGAAACTCAGTGAAATTGCACAACCCTTTCAAAGCTGAAGAGCAATATAGTAACTTGTTCTAACTACATATGAATTCGTTGAGTGTTCCTCCTGAAAACAAAAAGGTATTTTAATAGTGATAATGTTTGGAGAGTTATTAAGACATTCTTTGCTACTACAAGACGATGACTTTCCATAGTCATACCTCCTAAAAGCATATTATTCAGAACACTTAGCATATCAAGACACCTGCGCAAGCAATAAATATATTAGGCATCCTGCACAGATACGTTGATGTAATTGACCGCTATGTAGTTAACCCCACTATCATGCAAATTCCATCTCTTTAAAAATAGCTACTAATAGGAGACGCAACCTTAAACCTTCAATTAAAAAATAAGTCAATGAGTAAGGGAATGTCACACACCGAAAAATGCTAAAGATAAATTCTATTTTCCATCACCGTCATATAGAACCATTTTTACTCCGAACTTGGCATAAACCAACAGGGAGAAACAAGTTGCAAGACTTCCAGGAAAAATGAAGCGAAATTGACAGCCAATAGTTAGTTATAAATTACATTGCCTGTTAACTGTATAAATATAAATTACGGAATACGCGGAACTCATGTTCAGTACAATCAAAAAGGTGTAAGGTAATAGGCAGTGGTTTACAATCAGATATCCGTATCACTCTCCTCCTCAAGAAGTCAGGGTGAAGATTTATATTCAGAACATTCAAGAAAAAGGTGTTGAAATTACAAGAAGCAGCTCATTTACTCAGGAAGGGAATACGTTATGGTGCCCGTAAATTTGAATGGCTGTATCTCTTGTAGTAACATTTAATTTTTGATAAAATGTTAAAATCCAATATACCAGAATTTTGTTTTTCTAAACTCACTGCCAACTTTTTTTGTCGAAATTTTTGCAGGAAGTAGTATTGACGTGATTTCATACTTCTATGCATTAATATTATCAAACATGTAATTTGTGTCAAAAATTGCACGGTCGGTCCGGTCGGATGTTCGAGTCCTTCCTCGGACATGGGTATGTTTGTTTGTACTTTGCCTACGTTATTTTAAGTAAGATTAAGTAGTGTACGTCTATCGACCGATGACCTAAGTAGTTTGGCCGCATAAGACTACACATATACACGTAATTTATTTATTTCGTCACCACATTTAAGTACTAATAATTAAAGAAACTTAAATGTAGAAATTTGAAATAAACACTGAAAACAAATGATTGGTATTTCTCATAAAATGAATGCACAGAACCGTTGAATTATCTCTTGTGAATGTACCTACAAAATCTGCCATATGAAAATTGTAGTGTGAGTCCCAAATTTGTTTTTTATGTAAAAACATATTAAAAATTGAGAACTCGAAAACCAGTGAAGTTATGGACTTGAAGTGTTTTGTGTTGCTAAATAATTACATAGTAGACACGATTTTAAAATTTGGTTGCTATCGCCAAAGTAGACGAAACGTTAAATTTTTTGGTGTAATCTTCGCCGTGTAGACTGTATGTTGTGGAAGTCTACGTCGAACCTAATTAGAATCATACCTCTGAGGAGAGAACGTTGTTTGCACTTCTCCTGCGTTTCCAGTCGCCGTGCTGTGCTACGTAACGACATCGTACCGTTCCACTTTACCGAGAGCTATATATGTATTGGTGTGATGTTTGTTCTTTCGAAATAAGACATCACACCAATATATGTATCATTTAGACGCAAAGATTCTGGGTTCTGTTTTCACCGCTAACGCGACTAACAACGTTAGACCTCGTGTGTAAACAGTTAAAGGTTATGAGTGCCACTGGAAAAATGCATAAGTAACACCTGTTTGAGAATTGAAGATGACCTGAAATTAGCCGAAATCGATATCTCATAATAAACATAAGGTGTAGCTGTCTATATTTCATAATGCTATTCCTAACATATTTAAAAGCTGCTCAAAACCACCTACAAAAAACCTTTATAATGAGATTGTATATAATCCCACTATCAAATTGTGTTTTAGTTATTTGTAGTAACACACCCAAAGATCTGCCCTTGCTTTTAGTGCCTTGATCAGCTGTTTATTTTTAGAGGTATTACTAGGGACAGGAAAAATTCGCATTTGCGATAAATGCGAATATAGATGCGAATTCTGACTCAAAATGCAGTAAATCCGAAATTGTAGTTAGCAACGGTTGCGCTCAATTCCGATTTCATCACATTCCTCTTCACTTGGTGCTGTATTGTAAATCGAGTGATATTTGTATGACGTGGTATCTCCCTGTTGAATGAGGCTGTGATATCTCCGGGCCGTTACTACAGCTCCACCTCGCTCGGTGGGTCTTTCCCTGAATACGGCACAGGTAGCGGCTGGAGGGCGAGGAGTAGGGGTGGTGTATCCCTACTTCTGGAACACCCTGTTCACTACCTGCAGCGTCCGGGTCTCCGCGCAAGTGTCTACACATTCCCTTTCCGCGCAAGTGTCACTCCCCGCAAGTGTCACAAACTCCGACCGTAGTGGCCGTGTAGACCGTGACTGGCGCGCCGCAGTCCCCTCAGCCACCGCGGCCGGCGGAGTGGACTGTGGAATTTCCTGCACAGCAGTGGCCGTCCGCGCTGCGATCCGGGTGTTCAACTTTCTCGCTAGACGCGAGGTCACTGCGTTTCCACTCCCTCCTTATTCTCTAGATTTGGCGCCGTCAGACTTCTTTCCGTTACCCCGTCCCAAATTAGCCCTTAAAGGCTTACGCTTCGCAATGGTTGCAGAGATCCAATAACGCGTGACCTCAGTGCTTCGAACGATTCCGCAAGAAGCGTTTGCTGACACCATCCAGCAGCTGTACAACCGGTGTCAGTAGTTTATGGTAGCCAATGGCGATTACTTTGAACGGCAGTAAAGGTATTTTATTTCCTACTTGCTGGTACCCTGCGCGTTGCTGCCAAAGAAGAAAAAATTGTGCAAATAATGTCTGAAATTTGAAAGTATTAGCTTGTTTAGTTACGAATGATGCAAATAAATACGAACAATTATACATGACGTTTCGTATCTTGCATTAGTCCGTCTCTTCCTTCTCTCTGTTCACTTGTTGCTGCCCCCGTCTCCTGCTGTCCCTTTCTCTGTCCATTTCTTCCTCCCCCTCCCTCTGTTCATCTCCTTGTCGCTCATTATCATCCTCTGCCCTCTCTCTGCCCTCTCTCTGTCCGTCTCCTCCCTCCCCTTTCTGTCCGTCTCCTCCATCACCTACTCCTCTCCCTCCTATATATGAAAACATACAAAAATGCACCAAGTTTCATGGTGACTGGTGAAACTGTGTAAAAGTCGCAAAGTACCCTCCACTATGCTAAAATTACTGGCTTACAGATTATAAAAATCTTCATCATGAAAGCATACATTTATGTGCTGACTTTCATGGCGACGAAGCAAACAATTTGGATGTTTGTTGTGACTTCTCTCCCCCTTGCACCTGCGGCTTACGAAAGGAAGACCACCGACTAATTCGGGATATAAGCTTTCTTCATTCCACGTTTCATTCAATTCCGTCCACCCGTTTCAGCGTGAAGAGTAACAAACGTGTTAACACACTTAACTGTTTAGTCACGTTAATTAATTGAAATGATTGTAGGTAATCTGAATAGATTAGTACTGCACTGATTAGCTGAATTGCTCATATTTAAAAATTTCATCAGGATCGGAATACAACTGTAGAATCTGAGGAAGTCCATATGTCTAGTATCCTCCGTCATGCACCATCCAAAATTTTATGTGACAGTGACCTTCCTCGTATTTTTAAGGTCAAGTGTCCAAAACTTCATGAAGATTTTAGGATGAGTTAGGTGTCCTTATTCGCATGTCGCATGATGCTACAGGTTTTCAAGTGTATAATTGTTTATGACGTC
Organism: Locusta migratoria; assembly: GCA_026315105.1. Classification (NCBI taxonomy): domain Eukaryota; kingdom Metazoa; phylum Arthropoda; class Insecta; order Orthoptera; family Acrididae; genus Locusta; species Locusta migratoria. The sequence goes on along the minus strand of CM048750.1, from coordinate 122,709,206 downwards.
ATATCTCCTGGACAATATATCGTAAGCAGTTCTTACCCCTACGTCAATTATTACCTCATGGAAGAAATATATATACTAAATATACAGCGGTTTAAAAGCACACATCGAATGATGCAGCACTTTTCCACGAATTTCTTGTTTATTACGTCATACCTCCTGAACTATTTGTGTTAGTCATTTAAAAGTACCTATGACCATCGCGAAAGTGCAAGCAGTATGTTGACAAAGTTTCTTTACAATCGGTTGAACGGTACGGCCGCACAGAAAATACGAACATACACAAAAAAAAAAAAAAAGAAAAATCACTAATATATATATCCTGAGATCATTCAGCGTACTACACCGACGCGCCTTATAGTTCTGTTACGGTTCCTCAGAAGAGTGTCGGGCGGGGGGGGGGGGGGGGTAGTGTTCGCCACAGTTTTATTTGGAAGGGGTCGCATATTCGAAAAGGTTGAAAAACACTGCACTACAACATCATCCGCAAAAAGCCTCACTGAACTTTCGATCATACCTACGAGGTCAGTTATACATATTGTGAAACGCATAGGTCTTATAACACCCCCTATGGTACGAATGAAACTACGTTCATGTCTGCTGACATCTCTCCGTCGAGAAAGACATGCTGGATTCTGTTATCTGGAAATTCTTCAATCCAGTGACACAGCTGGTCTGATATTCCATATGCTAGCACTCTGTTCATCAGGCGACGGTGCGAAGCGACATGGATCGGAAGCCGAGGAACAGGCTTCTACTTGGGAGCCTTTATCAACTACCGTCTGGGTCTCATGGATGAACCGCGCGAGATTGGTTTCACATGATCGGTGCTTTCGGAAAACATTTTGATACCTGCAGAGGAGATTTACTGTTTCCAGAAATGTCATAATGCTTGAACACGTGTTCCAAAATTCTGCCATGGCAGCCAACGGCCGCGATGGAGTAGCCGAGCGGTCTAAAGGTGGGTTGTCCAAGGCGCGATTGCTGCCTGCGGCTGCGATGGATTGGCTCGTGACGTCAGAGGCTGGCTGCTCGCGCATGCGCACTTTGAGTTTGGAGTGAGCCGCGCGGCTGATGCGGCGGCAATCGCAGGACTGCACCAGTGAGCAGTGTTGCGATGGGAGTCGCGACGACTCGAGGCAGCGGCAGGAAGAAAAACGGATATTAACCACTCATAAAATGAGCTCGTCTCACCATTAAGCTATTGCCTTTGTACGTTGAACAGATTTATATTTCATGGCAATCTGGTGACATATATAAGCGTAGACTGAAAATATTCGGAGAAATAAAAGATAAATGAAGGTTGGAAAAGGAACTGTATTGGTCTCTAGTGTTTTGGAAATAAAAAATGTGAACGGTGGTAACTAATTTTTTTGTTTAGGTGAGCCCATGGGTATAAGGAAATGCATGACAACGTTAATGTTATATTTTCATTAATTTCATTCATACAAATACAGTCCGTTTTGTAGCGCGCCGTAACAATTATCTTAGTGTATATGAACGAAGATAAATGTTGTGGTGTACTATTTAGATTCAAATGTCTCGTGTACGGTATGGATGACATCTTCGATATTTTAAAATCTTTTTGTTTTCCATATTCCCTGGAAGATGGTTTAGGAGAGAAAACGGTCAGAATGAAATAAATGATAACAAAATAGCAAACAGTCTTACAACTGTTGTGGATACAATTAACAAGCTACAGAAAAATCGTTTGTTTGGTATGTGTTTGCTACTTTTCATCTCCCTTGGAAAAAATTTCAACTATATGTTTTCGAACACTGGGACTTATTTCAAAGGCAATACAGAAGAGACGAGAGAGATGCAAGCTGCATCAGGAGTTTCAGCTAAACACACTCCTGGTCTTTTAAACAGCGCCGTAATCGTAAATAAGAAAATAAAAGAACAATTACCTTAACGTCACTGCGTTTTATTTTATTTATTTTTTCAGCTGCACTGTTAGATTTGTTGAATCGGTTATAGGATTTTCGCTGTATGTCACTCTCTGCAAGTTCCAATTCATGTGCAAACTGGCTGACATTTAATCTAAACTCAAGTATAAATTTCGTGTCGTCATTTAAATGGTGCCTGTTAATAAAAATGTTTTAACTGCTTTCATAGTCATGTGTCACAAAAATAGAATCAATATGTAGGAAACCCTAACAGTTCAAATCTGCAGTGACACAGTGAAGTACACGGCAATGTGATGAAATAAAGAACCAAAACTTCCATCCCTTTGGAGAATACACACACAGCTCCATGAAGTCACACATAGAATTAACACAAAAAAAACTGCCATTGATGATGGATCACAAACAAAGAAGCGAAACGCCTTTCATTTAGTTGCAATAGACGGAAATAAACCTCCATAAATATTAAATACTGTTTATTTAATACCTCGTTTCATCGTAAAAAAAACTATAGCTATTTCTGTATACATGTAGATAAAAAAAGATTTGAGTATTAATGATTGTGTGAAACATGAATTCCTTCCCAGGCTATCATTTAAGAAAAGGGCTCAATATCTTCAACAGTTTATAAGACGTGATTATTGTTACCTCCGCACAATTCAAGTTGCACGCGGAGAGAACTGGCGCGCTAGTCGCGACGCTCCCGTACCGTAGATATACGAGCCAAAATATCGAAAACGGAGACAGGTATCGTCCTGCTCTCAACTTTAAAAATAGTTTCGAATTATTGGCTTCATTTCATCCGCAACAATGTGTGACATAAAATGAACCATACGCAAAGTAGCCAGCGACTACATTTTTCGATGTAAACACTTCAAGTTTAATGCAATAGGTTACTTAAAAATTAAGTATCTGAATAACTGTGAGGAATTTTGAGAAAATAGACACTTCGTTATCAAGCTGGGGTATGAAACTACAAGATATGCAAAAACCAAATTTTTTTGCATGTTAGTTTCCTCAAACTCGACAGAGATGTAATAAAAAGTGAAAAACACGCATAACCGAAAGTAGCGCTTTTTAATTTTTTAAACGAAAACGAGAATCTGTAACGAAAAAATAAATGTGGGAAGTGATGTAGCTTTGATTCCTTAACATGCAGTATTTTTTACAGCAAAAAAGTCGGAAATTTTATTTTCGTCATGAATTTCCCGAGTCGCCGACCAGGAGCCGCGCCTTGGTAAACGGCAGCGGCTCGCGTCGTGCTCGCGACTCGCCACCGTCCGCCACGGCCGGAAAAGGGAGGGGGGCCGAGCCGCAATCGCAGGTAACAGCCGCGTCTAGGACAACCCACCTTAAAGCGTCTCGCTGCGGAGCGCGCGGTTGCTCGCCGTGGACGTTCGAGTCCTCCCTGGGGCATGGGTGTGTGTGTGTTTGTCCTTAGGGTGGTCTACTTAGGTTTAAGTAGTTTGTAAGCTACGGACTGATGACCACCCAGTTTGGTCCGATAGATTTACAAACATTTGAACATATTTTGCAGCCTTCGACCCTAGCAAGTTTTTCGCAGACTTTGTGTATAGGGGAGAGTGAACCACAGAAAGTATTTCTCTGTATTACTCATCAAATAATTTTAGTACAGTGTTATGAGTTTAATTTTTTACTGTTTAATCCAGCGGTTCCCAACCTTTATGCTCTGCGGCCCACCACTTGCATAAAAACATCTGCGACGCCCAACAACTAAATAAAAAGTACAAATCAGTACACAAAAATACGTGCGCGCAAGCACAAGCGCGCACAAGCACTCAAAACACACACAGACACGCACACACACAGTATGTATTATTAGCGCAATATGCTAATAAATTATGCGAGAGAAAAGATTTTATTGCATTCACTTAATTACAGCAAGTACTTGAAAACTCAAAATCGAGTAGTCAGTGTTAAAATACTCAGTGGGATATTTGACTCTGTTTGTCACAAAACAGTCAATATTTGGATTAACACTGGTTAATTTTAGCTTCACATCACTCTCTACATACAATCTGTTCCTGTACTTATTTTAAAAAAAAGAGTAAAGTTGAAATGCTTCGTTCACATAAATAGATTGTCGAAAAGCCCATCAAATGTTTCGGAGCAGTTTTTCCGTACACTTATTCACAATGGAACCAATGACGTTGTTTTAAAAAATAGTTTTAAAGACTGATAGTTCAGTTAACAAGTCTTCATCACCTGATGAAATTTTCGATTTTTTTAAAGTAATCCACTTCAAAGGTATTTCCAATCCACTGGATTTTATCCTCAATTTTGGGAAAGTAGTCCGTAAAATAAACTTGAAAAAAGCTTAGATACTGCTGCAGTGTCTACTCAGCAGGGATTTCTAAACAATTTGTCAGTGTGTACTATAGGCATTTTTTTAAATTTTTGACGTGCCACAAGAGCTTGTTCACTTTTTGACAAACCCTGATGTTGTAAAGATAGGGTAGGATGCGGAATGACTGCTGCAGTAGTGAGGAACAGTATGTTTTCAACATTAAAAAAAAAACTAGTAGTACGTTTTAACTGCTTCTTTTGAGGTAGATTTCGGCTTGACAGAATGCTCTATTTCTTTACAAGTGATACACCATCTAAGTGACATTTATGATATTTTTTACTCGGTGATCTTTGACTACTGAATCCCTGACCCTACGGATAATTCTTACGTTGACGATATACGCAAGGACTTGAAAGCACTTTCTTTAGTCTCTTTCGTGCAAAAAGGGGTCCACTACTCAGTAACACACTTCTTCAATAATTTACAAGAAACCATAAAATATTTAGCTACAAATAAAGATCAGATCAAGAGGAGCCTAAAAGACTTCCTAGTGGCCAACTCCTTCTACTCCACTGACGAATTTTTAAATAGAACCAGATGGTGTATGTATTCATACTATTAGTATTGTTAAATTATCAGCATGTAAAAAAATTAAAAATTACATGTTCCGCATATACGACGTTCTGCTCAACATAGATTACGGAACGAACAACTAATCTAATATAACTAATTGTTTTATTTTTCAGTTTTATTTCTGAAACAACTAAAGAAATGTGATATTTAGTTGAGATACGAACTGCTAAAACGTACGTGCTTTCATAGGTGTTTAATTAATTCAAGATATAACGAGTCAATTAAAGAATGCGGCACCGACGCTTATAAAAATATATTTCGTTGCTGATTTAAGTACTTGCTGCTCTACGTTTCTATTCATGCTTCATTTAACCTTCCTTATTCGTTTCTGGTTGCGTTGCTACGATCTCACGTTTCTTTTACCAACAATTTTGATTGGTCATGTAATGAATGTTTTCATTGTAAACTCCCAAGAACAGTCATTCAGATTACAGCAAAAACACATTTAGCCTTAAAACAGTATGCAGTGAAAAGTTAACAACTTCTTACGCAACTGATGATAAAAGACAAGCAAATAATTAGTTCTCCATCTCCAATCATTTTAATATCTGGAAGTCCCTGACGGAAAACTATTAGTTTTCAAGAGAGAAACTTTTTAATTCCTTTCTGACCTCAATGAGTATCAGTTCGCAATACTGATAAGGTTCAGATAATATTCTGATACACACCTTCTCCAGACAAAATGAGAATCTGTTCAGGTGCAGACAACTATCTCCTACGTTCCTGACGTTTATATAAACGTCCGTGATTGTGGGAAAACTCCGTCAGTGCACATCCAAAACCCGATACGATGTGAGGTGGAACACACACGTTAGCGATATAGGCGAAGCCAATAATACACGTTGACACGTGTCTAGATTGCCCACATCAAATAACTGCTCTCTCTGGAAGTCTTCAAGACATAGGAACTGCATTAATTCGAGTATTTAGTTGAAATTCATATTAGCTGTAGATAATATTCTGAGTGTACACCTTGCGCCTTTTCACGATCTGCTTGGGTGCAGACAGCTATCTCCTCCGTCTATAAAGAGGCTTGCGATTAGGGGAAATTGAGTTACTGGCCTCCAAAGGCCAATATGAAGTGACAGGAAATGCGATATAGGTGAAGCCAGTAGCAGATCTCCACACACCTCAAAAAAAAAAAAAAAAAAAAAAAAAAAAAATAAATAAATAAATAAAAAAAAAAAAAAATAAAAATAAAAAAAAATAATAAAAAAAAAATATTTAAATGTTTGTAGATCTATCGGACCAAACTGCGTAGTCATCAGTCCGTAGCTTACAAACTACTTAAACCTAGGTAAACTAACCTACGGACACACCCATGCCCCAGGGAGGACTCGAACCTCCACGGTGAGCAACCGCGCGCTGCGCAGCGAGACGCTTTAGACCGCTCGGCTACTCCACCGCGGCTCCACAGGCGTCAAGATAGGAAAATAGTCTCATTGTCACAAGTAGTAGAATTCTTGTGTTGGGGAGGTTAAGGCTACATCGTGAGTCGTGTCGGGATAGCTCAGTCGGTAGAGCCCTTGCTCGTGATAGGCAAAGGTCACAGGTTCGAGTCCCGGTTCCGGCACATAATTTTAATCTGCCCGAAAGTTTCAAATTTTAATCTATCTAATACTCCAAAAATTACTGTATTGTAGCGAAAATAACAACAGCAGAAAACGAAAGGCAGAAGCTAGATCTTGCAGAAAACAAAGGGAAATCGGTAGAACACTACTGCTAACATATGCACGGAGAAAAAAATAATTTGCCATCTTTTACTGAAATTATGGCACATGATTCATTGTGCCCCGTGGTTCAACGTGACCCACTCTCCTCTGCTCCAGTTTGTATCCCATGTCGATTGACATCTACGAATTCGAACTATTCAAGCATCTCGACGTTAAAAGGCATTTAAGTAATTTGCACAGGACCGGGATTCGAACTCGTATATCCCGCATTGGCCCAGCGGTCGCCTCAACCTCCTCAACACTACTTGTGACAATGAGACTATATTCCTGTCTTTAATAATTCAATTTCCCCTAATCGCAAGCCTCTCTATAGACGGAGGAGATAGCTGTCTGCACCCAAGCAGATGGTGAGAAGGGGCAAGGTGTACACTCAGAATATTATCTGCAGCTAATCAGAATTTCAAATAATTACTCGAATTAATGCAGTTTCTATGTCTTGAAGACTTCCAGAGAGAGAAATTTGATGTGGGCCATCTCGACATGTGTAAACATTTGTTTTTCGCTTCGCCTATATGGCTAACGTGTGCGTTCCACCTCACATCGTATCGGGCTTTGGACGTGAACTGACTGAGTTTTCCCACAATCACGGACGTTTATATAAACGTCAGGAACGTAGGAGATAGTTATCTGCACCTGAACAGATTCTCATTTTGTCTGGAGAAGGTGTGTATCAGAATATTATCTGAAACTTATCAGTATTGCGAACTGATACTCATTGAGGTCAGAAAGGAATTAAAAAGTTTCTCTCTTGAAAACTAATAGTTTTCCGTCAGGGACTTCCAGATATTAAAATGATTGGAGATGGAAAACTAATTATTTGCTTGTCTTTTATCATCAGTTGCGTAAGAAGTTGTTAACTTTTCACTGCATACGGTTTTAAGGCTAAATGTCTTTTTGCTGTAATCTGAACGACTGTTCTTGGGAGTTTACAATGAAAACATTCATTACTTTACCAATCAAAATTGTTGGTAAAAGAAACGTGAGATCGTAGCAACGGAACCAGAAACGAAGAAGGAAGGTTAAATGTAGCATGAATAGAAACGTAGAGCAGCAAGTACTTAAATCAGCAACGAAATAGATTTTTATATGCGTCGGTGCCGCATTCTTTAATTGACTCGTTATATCTTGAATTAATTAAACACCTACGAAAGCACGTACGTTTTAGCAGTTCGTATCTCAACTAAATATCACATTTCTTTAGTTGTTTCAGAAATAAAACTGAAAAATAAAACAATTAGTTATATTAGATTAGTTGTTCGTTCCGTAATCTGTGTTGAGGAGAACGTCGTATATGCGAAACATGTAATTTTTAATTTTTTTATAAGCTGATAATTTAACAATACTAATAGTATGAATACATACATCATCTGGTTCTATTTAAAAATTCGTCAGTGGAGTAGAAGGAGTTGGCCACTAGGAAGTCTTTTAGGCTCCTCTTGATCTGATCATTATTTGTAGCTAAATTTTTTATGGTTGCTTGTAAATTATTGAAGATGTGTGTTACTGAGTAGTGGACCGCTTTTTGGACTAAAGAGACTAAATAAGTGCTTTTAAGTCCTTGCGTAGATCGTTTTTGTTACTAGCATTATATGTATGAACTGAGCTGTTTGTTGTGAAAAGAGATATATTATTTATGACAAATTTCATAAAGAAATAAATATGCTGAGAGGCAGTAGTTAGTATACTCAGTTCTTTGAAGAAGCTTATATAGGATGGCCGTGAATTTACTCCACACGCTTTTAGATTCTGAAAACTTTTGCTTGGCTTGTCGAGTTATCCTAAAATATTATACCATATGACATTATGGAAAGAAAGTAAGCAAAGTATACAAGCTTTTTTATTTTTGTTTTTCCTACTTCTGATAACACTCGTACTCCACATACAGATTTGTTTAAGTCGTTTCTGCTGTTCTGTGGTGTGCTCCTCCCAAATTGATTTATTATCAAGCTGTAATCCCAGGAATTTAATACTGTCAAACTCTTATATGTGCTCTTCTTCATACGTTATACATATGCTGAATGAAAACCTCTTACATGTTGTGAACTTCATGTAGTGAGTTTTTTCAAAGTTTAACGTCAATGAATTGGCTTTAAACCATTTATTAATGTTCATGAAAATATCATTAGCAGACCTTTCTAGAACTATGCTCGACATGCTATTTATTGCAATACTGTATCATGTACAATCAAAACGAACTCTATTTCTGGCAGTCTAACTGATGAGAGGTCATCAATGTAAACAAGGAAAAGCAATGGCACTTATGTGGGACACTGAATGTAATTTCTTCCCAATCCGATGATGACTAATGGCTTAAATGACTAGTCCCTTGCACTGACACCCATTGTTTTCTGTTAGCGAGGTACGACTTCAACCATATTGCAGCAATGCATGTGACACCATAGAATTCTAATTTACTTAAAAGGAGGTTGTGGTTCACACAGTCAGAATTTGGTAAGGTGACAATTGCAGGAATGCGATAGGAAGACTGTTGTCGCGGAGACTGCAAAATATTGAGCAGTTCTAATTTCAAGAGTAGATTTCGTCCAAAGGGCCATTCTATCTTGAAACGAAATCCGTCGTGGTTTCTGAGTTGCTTATTAATGCTTAATGACGCGTTTCGTCGTAACAGAAAGGCATCATCATATCTGTGAGACAAATGCCACGCAAGAATTACTGAACAGTTACAACATTGAACAATGAAGATACATGCATAAAAAGGGAAAAAAAGCATTTTACGTGGCAGTCTTCGTGATCTGACACCGTTTGTGGGTTTCATAGCGTCGAAAACATTAAAAACATGTCCGCAGGTATCTTTGCATTTCTGTAGTTTTCATAAAGCCCTACAAATGATCGAAAAACGAGATTAGAAAAGGAAGAGACGCGTTATTGAGGTAAAAAGGACTACGTTAACGTTAAATTACTTTAAAAATAGCGGTGGTACTTCACTGCTTGTAGACACGAAATAAGCCGATGTTTACAATTTGCTATTACTGGGAGTGTCGGTACTGTCTAACATACACACTCACCATACTCGCTGCTGCGAAAGCTGTTTGACAGTTGCAACTACTCTAGCGTTCCTAGTGGCGGCTAACCCGTAGTAAAAGTAATGTTTGTTTATAATAAATTTTCTACGAAATTAATTAAAAGTTACTGCAATTTTTGCGTTCCAAGCATTAGTACAATATCGAGAGACATAATCCTGAAATCAATGGAAAACCAGCCTAATTTTACTGATTCGGTGATGTAAACAACAGATGATCCATGAGAAAGTATGAATATGTGTGTATTCACAGCTTAATCCGCTTAAAGTAATAGAATACAAACAGATGAGTAACATACAATCATGTTACGGTCAGATTTGAAAGGCACTTTTTAACGTGTAACACTTCAGTATGTAGTCTAATGACTCAAATTATTTTTACACTTCACTCGCCTTTCATATTAACGGATATACGTTTGCATGTAGGCCTAATTACTTTTGCTTGTAAAACTAATGTCTTTAAGATTCTTGCCGTTTGTGATTCAAATGTACCAGCAACTGTGGAATTGGTTTCTGCCTTGATAGAAAACAGTTTTATTGCTTTGGACGACGTTCTTCCTTCAGATACAGTTGTGGTGGCTGATTTGGTACGTTAGGTATTACATCCCATTTAAGTTGTTATTTTCCAGACTCACTGATTTGAATGGAGTGGGTATTATATAGCTTTTAAGTTGTTACTTTCCAGACTCACTGATTTGAATCGAGTGGTAGTGAAGAAACCTTAACGTTTTGCAGTAGAAAACGGAAGTCTTTCTGCAAAAGATCAGGTCATGTTTTCAGAATGAAACTTTGCAGCGGAGTGAACACTGATATGAAACTTCCTGGCAGATTAAAAGTATGTGCCGGAACCGTGACTGGAATCACGGACCTTTGCCTTTCGCGGGCAAGCGCACTACCGACTTTGCTATCCCGACACGACTCACGATCGGCCCTCAGAACCTTAATTCTGCCAGTACCTCGCTTCTTACTTACCAAGGTTGTGAGGTCGTTAGAGCACTTGACAAAAGGTTCCAGGTACGAGTCCCGGTTCCGGCACACAATTTTAATCTGCCAGGAAGTTTCATATCAGCGCACACTCCGCTTCAGAGTGAAAGTTTCATTCTGGAAACATCCCCTAGGCTGTGGCTAAGTCATGTCTCCACCATATCTTTTCTACCAGGAGTGTTAGTCCTGCAAGGTTCACAGCAGAACTCCTGGAGTTGGGAAGTAGGAGGCGAGGTACTGGCAGAATCAACGTTGTGAGGACGGATCGTGAATCGTATAAGGAAAGCTCAGTCGTAGAGCACTTGCTTGTGGAGGCAAAGGTTCCAGGTTCGTTTTACGGTTCCGGCACACAATTTTAATCTGCAAGGAAGTTACAGGTCTTCTTTTGTTTATTAGTTATTTTTTGTTCTTAGTATAAAATGAAACTCTCCAGAAAAAACCCGTAGGCCACAAGAGAATCGTAAATGATGTACCGTTTCTTACCGCCGCAGGGTTCTTAGGAAACCTAATAAAGACAATTTTTATGGCACTACATATGTTCCCTATTGTAAAAAGTACGTTAAAATCAATATAAACGAAACTTTGCATTCTCATCCGATATCGTATTCAGAAACGTAGCTTAACCAGCCACTTGGAGCTTTTGCTGTCGCGATGTATAAAAAAAAATCAGTGGGCTTGTCGTGACTATATATCAGACTGGGGTATGGGTAGGCAGAGACGTAAGAAGCTATTGTAGAGGGCAATAGGATAGCTGAACGCTGGCTATTTGTATAGAACATATACGCAGAGTATTACGTATACAAGAAGTTCATGTAAGTTCATATACCGCGCGTATAAGCACTTGTAATTGAAAGGAATATTTAATTTGATGCCAGTCATCATAATAACTAGAAACGTTTGATCTTTAAATGCCATCTGACTATTTAGGAGGTGTGAGTGAACGGACTGAGTACGCTTCGCTACTTCAAAATACGCCAGTAAATTTAACTTCCGAACTTTCTGCGGAATATGGACCATTTTCCAATTGTCAGTGATTGAATGTGGAATTCTAAATCTACATGGGATACTCTGCAAATCACGTTTAACTGCCTGGCAGAGGGTTCATCGAACCACCTTATTCCATTCTCGAATAGCGCGCGGGAAGAAAGAACACCTGAATCTCTCCGTTCGAGCTCTGATTTCTCGTATTTTATTCTGATGATAATTTCTACCTATGTAAGCGGGAGTTAACAATATATTTTCGCATTCAGAGGGGCATGTTGGCGACTGGAGTCTTTTAAGTACCCCACGCCGCAGCGATAAGCGCCGATGTTGTAGGGTAAGGTGGTACAAATTCGATATAGGTACACTCCCGATCAACGTAAGTTTTCGCGCCATTTGTCAGTCTCGTAGTGTCACGTTGTGTGGCGTTGTAGTGTAGCAGGTTTCTAGAGCTCCTCCTGTCTTTTCTAAGATTACACCACTTTGTGCTAAGAAAATATAAATTTTTTCCTGTTAAGAGGTAAGCGAAGCTACTTAGTCCAACGCGCTCTTGTAAATTTTATAGTTTAGGGTGACTAGATTCGCTGACAAAAATTCAATGTTTGGTACCACGACAAATGCGTTGGTGCCTGACGGAAAAACTGTTTTTTATGTGGAAGATGCCAGTGATCAAAATTGTACAAAGAAGTGATCACAATTGTACCTAGTGTGGTACATTTTCGATCGATTTTTCTCAATTCGGTAACCTTCTTTTGTGTTTATACCAACATTTGTAATTGTCTAATATTTGTGTTACATAATCATCAAACATCCAAGAACAAGTGCCATAGTTAAAATTATTTCTTTTCCCAATATATTTCCAGTTTCAATAACATTTGTCCGAAATGATCGAAATTGTACCACCTTACCCTAATGATTCCCATCCCATTCCCATCTTGTAAACAAAGTTTAAAAGATGAAATAGATCTCGGGTGAACAGCCTGGTCTGTGTGTGCGTAGGACACAATATTTCGGCAATCGACCATGTTGCCATCATCAGGTGTGCTGATGTACTGCCATGGGGTCGGCCTGGAGAAATTGAAGAACCACAAAGTTTAACAGATTTCTTTTCGTGCTCATTATTTAAGTCAACTGCCAATTATTACACCATATTAATATCTTATTTAGATCGTTCTGCAGTGGTTTTGATCTTCAGATGATTTTACTAGACGGTAAATGACAGCGTCATCTGCAAACAACGTAAGAGAGCTACTTAGATTTTCTCCCAAATCGTTTATGTAAATAAGGAACAGCAGAGAACCAATAACACTACCCTGTGGAACGCCGGATATCACCTCTGTTTTAGTCGATGTCTTACCATCGATTACTAAGAAGTGTCCTCTCTGACAGGAAATCCCCTATCCAGTCGCAAATTTGGGGCGATATACCATAACCACACAATTTTATTAAAAGCCGTAACTTGTGAGGTACGGTGTCAAAAGCCTTCTGGAAATAAATTTAAAACAGTGTTGTTATATAACGGTTAAACATATATGAATTCATTGCGGTGCTTTCTGTTGGCACATTAGGCTCTTTCCTGCTGACGCAGAGGGCGTACATTGAACGCTGCGCCCGTATTTCCAGGCGCATTTCACTATCAGCTGACGCGCCTGTCCGTTAGGCGGAAATATCGGCTTTATTGAGCGAGATGAGGGGTTTCCCGCGACACGGAAACCTTACGTCAGTTGCCACTTACAAGTCCCTAGAAATTCGGCCTCTGGGTGGTCGACGAAGCATCTGCATTAAATTCTTGATTTTAATTCACTTATTAGCCATTAACTATCAGTACGTGTTAGTATTTTCCATGTATGCTGAAATTCCTGAAATTCTACGTTCACCATCCTGGCATTTAGTTTTGCTCCACTGAATAAGCATGCCCTGTATGGAGAAGATCGATGCACGCCCATAAGCTAGATGGAGCACTGAATGATTCATGTCGATTACTTACGGGATACCTGAAGCCTACAAACCGTGATCTCCTTTATATGTGTTCTAGCACATCTCTACCCCCCCCCCCCTGCACCCCTCCTATCCCAGAGAGATCAGACGGCAAACGTTGGAAATGGCTGAAAGAAACAGAAAGTGCGAGTATAGTTCTCCTGTTCTGACATCAGCCAGTGGTGACTTTTGTGTCCCAACTTCGTCGCCGCTTTTGTGTCCCAGCCTCGTCGTAGGTGTCGGTGGAGGGGAGCAGCCAGAAACTATAAACACTCGAGTAAATTAGAAAGATATATATTGCACAGAATGTAACAATACTTAACTTTTACATAGTACTGCAGAATGTTGATACGTAGTTGTTAGAGGCCTGCCTAGTGCCTGTACAATAGCAATGTCTTCACTGGTGCCTATCTGATTACGAAGCTCCTAACTCGTTGCTATCTCAGTCCGAAGTGGCCGGTGTTCTTCAGTGGTGGCCACGAGCGGCGTTCCAGCAGAGGGCGCTCGTGGCTGTCGTCGTGAGATCGCCGCGCCGTGCGTGCATGGCGGCGCGCGGCGAAAGTAGGTGGCGCGCACTTTGTACTTGTGCGACACCACACCCCTCCCCCCCAAACCGCCGCGCCGTCGTGGCGTAGGGCTGAGGGCCACGGCGACGGCACTGGGAGGAGGGCCTGAGCGGGGGCGTTACTGGTGGGACGGGCGTCGTAGCTGAGGCCGGGATCGAGACGCCGTCCGCGCCCCGGCATCCGCCTTGCGATCCTCCAGGGAACCCGCCGAAACCTGGGGAAGGGCGCCCGCCCCCGCCCAGAGGGAGCAGGTCATCTTCTGAGGTGCGTGGCCCAAGCTGGGGGGGCCCGCACGGTCCCGGAGTCCCTCTCGGTGACGCTGTCATCTGCGGCGGCGACAGCGACGGCGACGACTGCGTCGGATGTACGTCGACGTCCATAGGGATCTCGTAGTCCGGGGACGAACGATGTGGTTGTGCTCCCTGGCGGTGAACTGGGTCTGGAATCAAGAAACCGGAGACAGGATCGCGCGGTCTGTGCAGGCGCAATTGGTTTGCGTGGCGCCGCAGCTCCGACCCTGTGGAAGAACGTACAACATACATATGGCGCCCAAGCACGCGTTGAATGGTGCCCGGCAACCATGTCTTCTTGTTTCCAGCAAACACTCTGTACAGCACCGGCGTAGAAACCTGAAAACGCGTAGCGCCATACGAACCGACTCGGTGCGTGGGAGGCTGCAGCAGGTGAAGGAGAGTGCGGTGACGGCGGCCGTGTAGCAGCTCGGCAGGAGACGGGCCGTCACGTGGCATGCACCGATACGTAGACAGGAAAAGTTGAAGAGCTTGCTGCCTGGAGTGCTGACCTTTCATCTTTTCCATGTGTGACTTGAATGTTCGAACGAAACGTTCTGCTTCACCATTGGACTGAGGGTGAAAAGGTGCAGTGGTAATATGCTGAATGCCATTCACACGACAAAACTGTTGAAATTCCTCACTAACAAACTGAGGTCCATTGTCACTGACGATAGTTTCAGGCAAGCCTTCGATGCAAAACACTGATGTTAAGGCACTGATTGTACTAGACGCCGTCGTTGAGTTCATGGCAATCACAAAAGGAAACTTGCTGAAAGCGTCTACAACAATTAACCATCGCGTATTCCAGAAAGGTCCGGCAAAGTCAATGTGTAAACGTTGCCATGGTCCCTTGGGGCGTGGCCAATCTGAGAAACGTTGTGGAGGAGCCGCCTGATGCTCCGCACAAACTGTACACTGTGATATCATGCTCTCTATCTGAGCGTCCATACCAACCCAGGTACAATGACGTCTGGCCAATTGCTTTGTCCTAACAATACCCCAATGTCCTTGATGCAGGAGGCGTAACACTTCACGTTGCAGGGAACGAGGAACAATCACTCTTGCTTGGTCGTTGTCGGTATGCAACAACAGTACACCCTGACTTAAAGATAATGCATGACGTTGTGCAAAATAACGTCGAACCAGAGGCCGATCAATGTCTTTGGCTCTGGCAGGCCAACCAAAGCGAACAAAACGTGCTACCACACTTAGGTCTGCATCCGCAGCCGTTTCCTGTGCAACCCGACGAGAGTTCAAAGGGAAATCTGCGACAGCGGAAGCATCTCTGGAGTCCATCTGACAACATGCCATTTCTGAAGAATCAAATGATACATCCTGGCCAACCGGAAGTCGGGAAAGTGTGTCCGCGTTGGCGTGTTTAGTGGTAGGTCGGTACAAAATCTCATACTGATAATTAGACAATATCAAGGACCATCTCTGAAGCTTTTGTGCCGTACGTGGCGGAATTGGCTTTGTGGGTGAGAACAACGACGTGAGAGGCTTGTGGTCCGTCAACAAATAGAATTTTCTGCCATAGAGATAATGATGAAACTTTGTGACGCCGTAAATGATTGCTAAGGCCTCCTTTTCTATCTGACTGTAATTCTGTTGCGTCGGCGTCAGTAGCTTGGATGCAAAGGCAATAGGACGATCGTGACATCCAATACGATGCGACAGAACAACACCCAGACCGTACGACGAGGCGTCAACCGCTAACACTACAGGCTTCTGTGGGTCAAAGGGAATCAAACATGCATCACTGAGTAGTGCAGACTTTAATTTGTCAAAGGCAACCTGACAATCTTTAGACCATACAAAAGGAACATTCTTCCTACGTAAGTGATGCAGTGGAGCTGCAATCTGAGAGGCATTGGGAATAAATCTGAAATAATAGTTCAGCTTCCCCATTACTGCTTGCAATTCGTGCACATTCTTAGGAGGAGGCAAGTCTTTGATTGCTAGAAGATGTGACTGTAAGGGATGAATTCCTTGGGCATTAATCACATGGCCTAGGTACTCTATTTCAGTTTGAAAAAACGAACACTTTGCTTTATTGCAACGTACACCTGCTGCAGTCAAAACTTTGAAAAGGCACTCCAGGTTTGCTAAATGTTCTTCAACTGTACGTCCGGATACCACAATGTCATCTAAATAGTTCGAGCAACAAGGTACCGAAACTGTCAGCTGTTCCAAAAAACGCTGAAAAATAGCGGGGGCGGAAGAACTGCCAAAGGGTAGGCGTTGAAATTGAAAAAGGCCCATGTGAGTATTAATGACGAAAATTTTTTTGACTCGTCATCAAGTGGAATCTGTAAGTATGCCTCTGCTAAATCAATCTTGGAAAAGAAGCGAGACTGTCCTAATTTGTCCATCAGTTCCTCAGGTCTGGGCAGGGGATAAGTGTCGACAATTGTTTGACTGTTCACTGTTGATTTAAAGTCCGCACAGAGACGAAGTTTTCCTGACGGCTTGGGTATAATTACTATAGGCGAGGCCCACTGACTCGCAGAAACAGGAGAAATCACCCCACTATCTTGCCAACGTTTAAGTTCTTCGGCAACTGTATCACGCAATGCGATAGGCACTGGTCTAGCTTTACGAAATTTTGGAACTGCAGATTCTTTTAAAGTCACATGTGCCACGAAGTCTTTTGCACAACCTAGTTCCGGCGAGAACAAGTCACTGTATTTGTCACACAATGCATTGATTTTATCCTGAGGCACTATTCACGAAATTTGAAGCACATCTCTTTGAATTGATAAACCAAACAAGTCAAAAGCATCTAGTCCAAAAATGTTCTGTGTCGATTTGGCCTGAAGAACTACAAAAGCAACTGTTTTTGTTATACCTTGGAAAGAGGCAGGCAGGCTACACGTTCCTAGCACGGGAATATTTTGACCTGTGTACGCTGTTAACACTTGCTGTGACGGCAACAATTTTGGCGAACCCAGAAGTTCATAAGTGTCTTTATTAATTAAGGTAACAGCGGAACCAGTGTCGAGCTGAAATTGCACAGTCTTATTGTCAATGGAAAGGTTCACAAAAAGTTTTTGCTTGCGGCGCTCGACAGGTGCGCGAATGTGGGCAACGTCTGCTACGGTTTGTTTACAGCGCTTGCGCGGGCCGCGTAGTGAAGGAAGCGGCGCAGACTCGGCACGCAGCGGATTAACAACACTGTCACTAGATGACACCACCGCCGGATCGGCGTCCGCGCAATGCGAGGCTACTGCACTAAAATTACTTTCAGTATCTACAACAAGTCTACTGGCACTATCTACACAGTACTGGGCACTTTTACAATAAGAAGTTGCAGAAGGCACTAGGTTCACTACAGGAATGCACTGTTCATAGTCATTTTGCGTGTCCCGAACCCGTTTCCGTTGCACTGTTTTACGCGCTCGTCGGCGCTTGCTACGTGGCGCACTATATAGTTTTGCCATAGGCGCAGAACTACTTTCTTGCAATGGAGAACCAACTAAAGCACTGTTAAACTCCACAGCGTCTATGACATTGACTGTATGCACTGCTCTCGCACTATGCGAAGCACTGTTTCTAACGTTACTGTTCGAGTTTTTAATTTGCATACACACAGACTGCACATGTCCCGATTTGCCACATTGATAACAGGTTGCGTTGCGATTAGGGCAATGAGCACGCTTGTGGCGAGACACACACTGGGGGCAAGATTTACGTACATTTTTCTGAAATGAGCGTTGGCGCCCGTTATTCAAATTACTGTGTCTAACACTACGGGGCGACCTTTGCGTCGCACTTTTACTCTGGCTACTGTTCACTGTCTGCTCAGCACGGCCTGTACTATTGTAAGAATCACTAGTGCTACACTGAGAACTACGGCTAGGAAAGCGTCCGTTGCGGCGCACTGAATTTACACTATGGCTTTGCATTTCTACATCTGCTAAGTCAAAGGTATCATGCGCTTCTATAAGCTGCAGTACACTGTCTAATGAGGGGTCAGACTGTTTCAGAATTGCTGCTCTAATTCTGGGGTCCTGAATATTCTGCGTAATCGCATCCCTCAACATCACGTCACTATACGAAAGTCCACAAGAGCAAGTTAATTTACATTGGCGGGTTAAGCCCTTCAATTCCGTAATCCACTCTTGGTGTGACTGCTGCGGTAACTTTTTAAGTCTGAAAAATCGGTATCGTGCAGCGGCTACAAGAACTTTTCTCTCATAATGAGCATTCAGTGCATCTACAATTTGTTCAAAGTCTACATCACGAGGAGATGCGTGCGGGAATAGTTTTTGCAGTAACACGAAAGTTTTGGGGCCCACCACAGACAATAAAAGATGCTTAACAGTCTGACCTGTAAGTTGATGAGCCGCTACGAGTTCTTGAAACTGCGCCAGATAATCACTCCATTCTTCCTCACGTTTCGTTGTATTGGCGAAACGTAGGAAGTGTTGCGGCGGCAGGTGTGGGCTGCTGATGCGACGGCTGTTGTTGAGTCGTCGTCAACTGCGCCACTGCGTTGAGAAGTTGTGAGATTTGCGCCGTCTGTAACTGAATAATTTCCATTAAGTTTGGGTTCGGGGTAGTGGCCATGCTGACCGATTAGGCGCCGCGCATACAAGTAACTTATAACAAAACACAAATGCAATATGAAAGAGGACGCTCTGAAACAAAAAAGTCCACAAAATACGTAACAAAATATCTTCCCCCAAAATTCTTATAATAAGGGTGGGTGGGCGGGAGCAATTTTTGCGTGCTCCGACTGCTGCTGTCTGGCTGCTGCTAGCGGGCTGGTTCAAGGTTCTATCACTCCTCGTCGCCACTTTTGTGTCCCAACTTCGTCGCCGCTTTTGTGTCCCAGCCTCGTCGTAGGTGTCGGTGGAGGGGAGCAGCCAGAAACTATAAACACTCGAGTAAATTAGAAAGATATATATTGCACAGAATGTAACAATACTTCACTTTTACATAGTACTGCAGAATGTTGATACGTAGTTGTTAGAGGCCTGCCTAGTGCCTGTACAATAGCAATGTCTTCACTGGTGCCTATCTGATTACGAAGCTCCTAACTCGTTGCTATCTCAGTCCGAAGTGGCCGGTGTTCTTCAGTGGTGGCCACGAGCGGCGTTCCAGCAGAGGGCGCTCGTGGCTGTCGTCGTGAGATCGCCGCGCCGTGCGTGCATGGCGGCGCGCGGCGAAAGTAGGTGGCGCGCACTTTGTACTTGTGCGACACCACAGTGACAAGACTAAAAAGGAGGAAAGATTTCATTGAATTTGAACGTCCACTAAATGAAAGTCAATATACAACCAGGGAATGTTGGAACATTAATGAAAAACTTCCGGCTGGATCTCAACTGGAATGGAGAGTGTGGAAGAGCCTAAATAGATAGGTGTCGAATGGGAAGATCAAAGGCTAACCTGTGGGGATACGCAGAGATTGCCAATGTGGAGAAAAACGAACGATGACACACCTGCTGAGTTGTTCATCCTTGCCGGCGCCATGACTTTCCAAAACCTGTGTCTGGCCAACGACGTTGCAGTGAAGTGTGCCGAACACTAGAGAGAGATATTACTATGGACAATAATGACGTGTGAAAATCATGACTATGTATGAATATATAGTTAGTTCTTAGTTTTATTTGTAATCTAGTATATGTAGCCTATTAATTAATGCAGATGTAGCTCAGATACGATTAAATAAAAATGTATGCTGCTGTGTGTAAATAATGGCTAGCAAAGCATAAAATTCTCACTTGTCTCAATTGACGTGCGGGAGTAGTCGAGCGGTCTGGAGAGCCACGTTACGGTTCGCGCGGCCTCCCGCGTCGGCGGTTAGAATGCTCCCTCGGGCATGGATGTGTGTGTTGTCTTTAGTACAACTTAGTTTATAGGTAGTTTGTAAGTTTACGGACTGATGACCGCATGAGCTTAACAAACATTTTCACAACTTGTCTCAATCGTCAGTTTACGCTTAATCCATGTGAGCCCTAGAAAACTATACGAAAGCAGACCTGATGAAAAAAAAAACTATTTTTTCCATCAATTAAATATCTCCATAACAATAACAAAGCAAGACTTGGAACGGATGTTACCACTCGCAAAATTTTAGCATCCGAAAGTGTCCTTAAAAACTAGAAAGTTGAATTCTCAGTTATTTTCATGTTTACTAAATTGTAAAATACTTTTACTGCTTGAAGTGGATAAATATACGGTAAATTCTGAACATTTTTATTCTCCAGCACCTTTGGAGATTATCCAAATGCAGATTAATGCTGTTCCTAGATTTAAAAATGTGTACCTTTCATTTTTTTTCAAAGAAACCGATACTTGCTTTCACGAATTTTTATTCAAGAGATTTCTAGAGCAGGAAAGTTGCTGAACGAGCTGGAGAGTTCCGAATTTGTTGTCTTCGGTTTGCGTCACACTTCACGAGAATTAGGCAGTGTGATATATGACAGAAGTGATATAATTAGTCCAGCTGAAGGGAAGAGCATTGGTTTAACACCAACTAAAGAAAGACGAAAATTATGGCATGATCGCGATGAACGTGGAGGGCCTATACAAGGGAAATTAACTTGAAGGCAGTATTGAAGAAAGTGAAGAAGAAGTAGACGGAGATGAGATACAATACTTCGAGACGAATTAGATCAGTGAAATATTTGTGTCCAAAGACACTCTTCATAAAGTCGATAGAATACACTAAAGGTCGGATGGCACCATCGGTAGAGCGCAGGGAATTAAAAGTTATGTGCCACACGTCCAAAAACCAGACGACAGTTACAAGGGATGAAGGTCGGAAAGGGACTAAGACAAGGTTGTAGACTACCTCTGCTATGGCGAGTTTATTATACGAATCTAGCTTCGCAATTTTTATACCTCTCCCGGCCGTTAGTTGTTTTACTTAAAACGCATTTATTTAACTTTAATTCTTATGTAGGTTGCCGATACCGTAAGTTTGACCGTCAAGCTGCAATTATGTTGCTTGAAATGACATGCAAAGCACAAAACGTTCCTGCCATCAGCATTTAACCTAGAAAGTTAAACTATTCAAATTTACTAATAGAAATCGAGCCACACAAAGCTAGAAAGTATTTACACAGAGTTCATTCACCGCCACATGATCGCAAAAGGTTTTAACATACCAGGCTGTTATCAAACTGCGAATCACACACACCGTATTTATCTGTTGGAAATCATTGAATTGAAAAACGAGAACACATTTCTGCATATGATCGGAGAAAATATTCCAAAAATGACTCTAATTTCACGAGTCTAAGTTAAACGTGCTAGACAATGAAACGCTACCATCTCCAAACACAAGAACAGAACCAACCTTACCTCACCAGAAAACCAGCACAGAATGACTAGACCGAACGGCCACGAGACGCGGGAAGCCACCAGCAGCCGGAAAATCCCAGATCAGCGGTGGTGGGGATGGAGAGACTCGCCCTAGGGAAGGCTCGTCGACTGGACTGTAACCAAAGGGTGTAGAATCCTCTTCGGTAGTCTCAGCAGCTATTGACTCTAAGCCAGAAAGAACGATGCAAAGCGAGCTACCACTACCCACATTCAAACAGCCATAGATTCTCGCACATCCACTTAAAAGTAAGACAAGTATACATTCTCACAGGGACAGTGGCGTAGTGGAAAAGCCACATATATGCCACATTAATTAATGTAATAATAAATTATTAACATAACAAAATAAGAAAAACCTAGCAATACTAACTAATATTTTAACACATGAAATAAAAATGCTATTCCTCAAGCCTTGAAAAGAGTGGGGTTCAAGTTTTAACAAAATGATAATCTAGCAGCATTAAATAAATTATAACTTTACAGAAATATACAAAAAAAATATATGGAAGACGACAGACGGCCGTCTTTCAAAATTTGTTGCATGAATTGACTAAAAGAAGGTATCGATTGGTAGTACGTATTCTGAAACATGAACTAATCATCATTACTTGAGTGAAGTTTGGGCGTTCTGGAGGGAAGGAGGACGGAGGGAGTAGGGAATTGCAGAGGGATACCGAGAGATGTATACAGTAAGCAGATTCAAATGCCTATGAGCTGCCGCACATGAAAACGCTTGCAAAGGATAGAGTAGCGTGGAAAGTTGCATCAAACCAGTCTTTGGACAGGAGAACAATAGCAGATATGCACTTCATTGTTTTCTGTCAACTTTTATCGGTTTCTTTACCAACCCATTGTTCCAAGTACGATACGCATGTAAGTTGCGCAACAAAGATAATACAGTTACATGAAAAAATTATTGGCTACAAATACAGGTATGTTTGACGTATTTTTCGACATAGTCACTAAAGGAATTAAGAAACTTTTCAAATCGCGGGATCAAAGTTTGTATTCCTGTGTTGAAAAAAATCCGAATGCGGCCAACATGTAACAGTCGTCTCCATCTCTTGGTCGTTGTCAAAATGTTGACCGTTACTGCGAAACACTGCGGAAACTACGAAGTGCCATTCAGAACAAGACGCGTGGTATGCTTACTGCAGGTGTTGCGTTTTACCCAGTGATCTCTACACTACCTGGAAGTTGAACTACAGATTTCTGAGCGTGCCAGCCAAAGATGTTCATATTCTGTTTCTCGATTAATTACAACATGGCTGAAAACAAGAAAACGAAAAGGAAATATGTTTAGATTCCATACTCACGCGAGCCTGTTACTTCGGGTATTGACATACATTTCAAATATAGAGGTAATCTGGCTGTTCCTATCAAGTACTAAGTCATGGATACCCTTCTGCATAAAAATTTTTTCTTTGAAATGTCTTGGTCGCAATATAGTTTATTTTACTACTACGCGTTTCGACACTTTATCATCAGATCTGTATCACAAATAATAGAAGTACATAACATTTCGGATGTTTACAGTTCGAAATCGCAATACTCACATGAACAACAAACACATTACATGCAAAATATACTTACAAACTTTTTAAAAAAAACCATGGGAGTTACAATACATCTTACAAGGAAAGTACAAGGGCTCGAACAAACACATACACACAAAAATCGTATGAGAGATAATGTAAATATCCCTTATTGCACTAGTGATATTCCCGCATCTGCAAAACTCTGCAGTCGTCCGTTAGAGGCCTCTGCGTGTGCCATACCGCATTGCACTTTGTCCTGTCGGTTCGCCAGTAGGGACGGTGCAGTGTGCCTCCGAAGTTGCGTTTTGTGAAGTTATTTGTGTGGTGAAGCGTCAGATGGGGCGGCGATTGCTAATCAATCCTGCTCATGTATTGCGATTAATTGAGATGAAGTTACGAAGAACTCTTCTTCGTGAAGATGGTATTAGTGTAGAAGATGAATCATTTGCATGCTTTCTCGTATCTGTTATCG
Source organism: Locusta migratoria (assembly GCA_026315105.1). Classification (NCBI taxonomy): domain Eukaryota; kingdom Metazoa; phylum Arthropoda; class Insecta; order Orthoptera; family Acrididae; genus Locusta; species Locusta migratoria. The sequence goes on along the minus strand of CM048750.1, from coordinate 122,685,445 downwards.
TACAGAAATATGAGCATAAGTTAGATACTGTTGTTACAAACTCATAATAATGATAATAGGGATGATAATGACGAACAACTCATTGCAAGCGGTAGTGCTACGGTAAGTGCGGGAAGAGGCGATGGAAGCAGTGGCAGTGAATACCAACAGTCTTTCGGGAAGAAGGTTGTTGCAACTATCATCACGGCTTTTGATGACACTTCGCTAGAGAACATGTACGATGATTATTACATAAGTAATAGTTGAGATATCTGCATTACGTATGGCGTCTACAATTACATCTACAGTGCTGTCTAGAGCATGGTTGCAGAGCTTTGCAGAAAAACGACACCCTCCAGCACATTGAGGTGTACGTAGAGATCCTGTAACCAAACGTTCATACAGATATGTTCGTTCGAGCCCACGTACTTTCCTTGTTAGTGGAGATGCATAACTAAACCATAATCCACAATCTTGGACGTCTAATCAAGGTTTTCGACTAGATTCACTTGCCAAACTGTGGTGAGAGGGGGTGGGGAGGGGGGAAACACCGTAACAGTTAAAGTAGGCCCAATAGCCGCTAGATGGGGCAGGGTTAAAATTAAATGTAATTTGAATAAAATTACAATAACTTCATCTTGCACCCTCTGCACTGCTTGCTGACATAGAATCTGTGAGAAACATGGCTACAAGATGTGTTAAGTCATATGCAAAATATCAGATACCATAGTATAAGTATGTTAAACATACTACTATGATTGGGCGTACGAAAAGTCCACTCGAAAATATCAAAGACGCAAGCATGCTAGACGACTGTGACGTGACAGTCATATGGCTGCTCACCTTACAAGTCACAACTCTCTGGTTTAATGAACGGTGTGAAATCATCCACTAAAATTCAGTCACTAAAAGAAATCCGTTAAACTTCATTTACGCGATTAATTAGTCAAATCTAAAGACCATAAACTGAGCTAAATACCTAGGAAATACAATTACGAAAAACTTTAATTGGAAAGAACACATAGAAAATGTCGTGGAGAGGGCGAACCAAAGGCTACGTTTTATTGGCGGAGCACTTAGAAGCTGCAACAGTTCTATTGAAGAAACTGTCTGCACTACACTTCTCCGTCCTATATCGGAGTAATGCTGTGCATTGTGTAATCCTCACCAGGTGGGACTGACGGACGATTTAGAGGAAGTTCAGAGAAGGTCAGCTCAATTTGTATTAGCGCGATACAGGGGAAAGAGTATCACGGATGTGATGCGCAATTAGGAGTGGAAATCATTAAAATAAAGGCGTTATTCGTCGCAGCGCGATCTATTTGCGAAATTTCTTTCACCAACTTTTTCCACTAAATGCGATCACATTGTGTTAGCACCCACACATATATAGGGAGACATGATAATGAAAGAAGAGAAATAAGATAGAAAACGGATATATATATTACAGGCCAAACCCGATTTTAGGATGAACTAGTTTCGCCTAGGCCAAACCAGTTCTCCCTACATGCGATAGGACAAACCAGTTTAGCCTAGGCCAAACTAGTTCATCCTTTTAACGATAAGAGAAACCAGTTTAGCCTAGGTCGAATCGGTTTATCCTAGTTAGAATTTACATGCTTTAGGACAAACTGGTACGTCCTAGTCTAGGGTGACCAGATGTCCCATATTTTACGGGATCGTCCCTCATTTAGCTTAAGTGTCCTTTCTCCCGACAAAATAAATACGGGATGTAGATTGTCCCGTATTTTATTAACCGTCGCATATATTTTTAAATAACGTGGGTCAACAAGAAGTTTCAGTATTTCCACATACCTTTAGTGCATGTTGAAGAACAAAGAGACTTTTCGGACTTCGCTGAAGTGGAATACTAACAGGTGCTTGGTAGTATAAAAACCAAATTGCCATTCCTTCGAACCGGTTGTTGATAGAAATATCTGGTCACCCTATCCTAGCCTCAACTAATTTTCCCTAGTCAGAACGAATGTCACTGCGAAACGTAATTGGAGTAATACTTCAAAAGACTGATGAGGGTCTTTACAAAGTTGGCACCAAACATGGCGTACTTGGAAAAACATTACTGCAGGTATAATTTTATTACAATTTCCCATACTCTTCTGTAACAAAAAAAATGTTTTAACGTGGTTTTTAAGGACTGATTTCGACGTCTGCTTTCAGAAGTTTTTAGATATTTTTAGATGTGGGAGATATAACCAGGATATTGAAATACCTTTAAGGACTGCGGCCACAAAACATTCTGTTGGATCAGGGCAAGTCTTCGTGAAATGCAGCTGTATGAAATACTGTACAACAAACAAATGCATTTGTAAGAAAAACAAAGTACTGTGCAATTCTAAGTGCCACCACATTAAACCTTGCAAAAATAAGTAAATAAGCAAATTTCAGATAAAGTGATATCTGTGGATGAATATACAGTAAGTTGATACAGATGTGAAATTATTGATTCGTTAATAAATGACTTATATAAATAACATTGACTATTTTATTTATATTCCTTTATTCAGTTTGCTTTGAAAAGCTTGTAGAAGATACATAGTAGGCGAAATTAGTTCAGACTAGGAAGTACCTGTTTGTCCTAAGACATGTAAATTCTAACTAGGATAAACCGATTCGATCAAGGTAAATTGATTTCTCCTATCGTTAACAGGATGAACTAGTTTGGCCTAGGCTACACTGGTTTGTCCTATCGCATGTAGGGAGAACTGGGTTGGCCTAGGCGAAACTAGGAAAATAAGGAGATGGGACTTACATAAATTGAAGGAACGTGAAGTTCTGGAGAAATTCAGAGGGAGATTTAGGCATCAATTGACAGAAACAGGAGGAAATAAAATAGCAGAAGAGGAATGGGTAGCATTGAGAGATGAAATAGTGAAGGCAGCAGAGGACAAAATAGGTAGAAAGGCAAGACCTACAAAAAATCCTTGGATATCACAGGAAATACGAAATTTAATTGATGAAAGGAGAAAATATAAAAATGCAGTAAATGAAACAGGAAAAATGGAGTACAGACGACTAAGAAATGAAACTGTCAGGAAGTGCAAAATGGCTAAGCAGGAGTGGCTAGAAACCAAATGTAAATCTGTAGAAGAATGTATAAGAAGGGGAAAAGTAGATACCGCCAACAGGGAAATAAAAGAGACATTTGGGGACAAGAAAAGCAACACTACGAATATCAAGAACTCAGATGGGAAACCAGTTCTCAGCAACGAATGCAAAGCCGAAAGGTGGAAAGAGTACATAGAGCAGCTCTACAAAAGAAATGAACTTAGAGACGATGTTGTAGGAAGGGAAGAGGAAGTAGATCAAGATGAAATAGGAGATACTATACTGAGAGATGAATTTGACAGAGCCCTGAAAGGGATCCCGGACACTTGCCACGCCGGACTTTTGCCACGCCGGACTTTTGCCACACCTGACCCTTCGACAGGTAGCTGGATTAGCCGTCCCTCAGGCAAGCCGCCCCCCCCCCCCCCAGGCAAGGGACGCCCGCCCGTCCACCTCCTACTGCTCGCTTTCAAGCTACGTTCTAAACAACTTACTTAATACAGCCACTACGTAAAAGGGCGCCTTCTTCGACATCTTGGAGAAATATAGAGCTTCTTTTAAATATCCCGAGATCGAAATATTTATTTACAACTTTTGGGAAACAAAAGCAATATCGTCATCTGTTTCAGTATGTAATTAGTTCTCCCAAGCATAAAAATAGATCCATTACTCCATTACTGAAAATTGAAAATGTTCAAATGTTATAAAGTCTATGGGAGTTAACGACTGCGGTTATTAGTCCCTAGGCTTAAAAATTACTGGAAATAACTTAAAGTAACCTAAGGACAAAACACACACGCACGCACACACACACACACGTCCGAGGGAGGACTCGAAACTTCGACGGGCAGTAACTGCGCGATCGACAGCAAGGCTACGCTTACTGATTGCGAGAGAAACAGCCCATCGCTATGAGCATGAACAAGAAAGGAACAAAGTAAAAGCAATGCTAATGAAAAAAGAAAAGAAAGAAAGTAAAGACTAACGACAAATAACTGTATGGTGACGAATTACAGTGTTGATATTTTTATCAATATTATTTCGCAATAGCGAATTTTTCTTAGCGCTAAGAAAACTTCGCTATTGCGAAATAATATTGATAAAAATATCAACACTGTAATTAGACACCATACAGTTATTTAACAGATGCCTAAGCAAGGCAATGACGATAACAGCGTAGGTAAATGCCTCGTTGTTTTCATTCTCCCTGGTGGGGGAATACAGATTAAGCTGCAAGTGCTAAGGGATGAGTGTAGTTGACTCAAATCTGTGCAGTCAGTGAGGCATATGGAAGTTTGGGGCAGTCCAGGAGTCGTGTTCGGGTAGCCTAGTGGTTAAGGCGACCGCTCGCGAAATGCGCGAAACCCGGGTTCGAGTCCCGGCCCGCCACAAATTGTCATATGTTACAATTTGGTATAACATCCTACCTCATACAGTGACGCTAAGAAAAATTCGCTATTGCGAAATAATATTGATATAACTAACGACACAGTCTACATTAATTTACTCTCTAAAATCCGATATCTGTTTATATTTAAAGCAGAGACTCCGTATGTTTGTTTATGTGTACGTATTGTATACAATTCTACAGTTTTATTTCAATGATTATGAAATTTTGTACACGTAAGCTTCGATCCATGAGGACTGTCGCCGCGCCTAAGTGTTAGGATCATGTACAACACATAGTTCACGAGATATGACTTCATACACAATGAGATGCGCGAAAAACTGCTGCATCAAACGACAGTGTTGCACATCTAAAACACTGGGCCGATATCAACCAAATTTGGTGCACATATTCCTTACCATGAGGTAACAATGCTGTCTGGGTAAGAACAACATACGACACATGGTTCAGGAGATACGTCATAAACAATATAGTTGTAAGAAACTGCCACATAATGCGACGAGACTTTATTCACACACTGTATGAGAATGACAGTACTTAGCAACTTGAAACCAAATTTAAACATATTTTCAAACCTTTATTGAGCTTATTCTCGCTGACAACCATAGCAAAATAATGAAAGGAAAAAAGTTTCTCGCTTACTACTTTTCCGCTGTTCGTGGACTAAAATTACGGCATTCGGTATGACGTCACAATTTATAATTTCTACACTAAAAATTGTAGCTGCTGGAAATTTTGAAGACAGTATACACGCATATAGTTTAATGAAGCTTCTAAATTTTTTCACAGTACGACACGTAGTTCATGATATATGAGCACATAAACAGCAACGTTCATGGCAAACCACCCCATCACGCATCAAGTTTTAATCTATTACTTCTTTACTATTATTTACATTCGCAACAGATTTGTTCAGACATACAGCACTTATACAAATGAATATATACCTGAAAAATTATACAATTGTACAAAATATAAATCAGTAAATGTGAGATCTACATCTACATAAATACTCCGCAATCCATTGTAAGGTGCGAGGCGGAGGGTACACTGTACCACTACTAGGCATTTCCTTTCCTATTCCACTCCCAAATAGAACAAGGAAAAAAAAGAATGCCGATATGCCTCCGTACGAGCCCTAATTTATCTTGTCTTTGTAATCACTACGTGAAATGTAAGTAGGTGGCAGCAAGATCGTACTACACTCAGCTTCAAATTCCGGCCCTCTAAATTTCCTCAACAGAAATTCACGAAAAGAACGTCGTCTTTCCTCCAGCTATCCCCAACTGAGTTCCCAGAGCATTTCTGTGCCACTCGCGCATTGGTCGAACCTACCAGTAACAAACCTAGCTGCTCGTCTCTGAACCGTTTCTATGTCTTCCTTTAAACTGATCTGCTGCGGGTCCCAAACACTTGAGCAATACTCCAGACGTGATCGTACAAGCGTTTTATACGCGGTCTCCTTTACAGATGAAGTACATCGTCCCAAAGTGCTCCCAATAAACCGAAGTTGGCTGTCCGCCTTACTCACAACTGCCCTTAAATGTTACGCCTAGATATTTGAACGACGCGACTCCATCAAGAAGCTCACTACTAATGCTGTATTCGAACATTATGGGTTTGTTTTTCCTACTCATGGGCATCACCTTACATTTTTATTTTTTATTTAATGTAATTTATTTATTTATTTTACTTTGAGAGCTAGCTGCCATTCTTTGCACCAACTAGAAATTTTGTCTAAGTCATTCTGTATGGTATTACAGTCAGTTAAAGATGACATCCTCCCATACACCACAGCATCATCAGCAAACAGCCGCAAATTACAAATTACTCTGTTCATCAAAACATTTATATAGATAGAAAATAATAGCGGTCCTATCACACTCCCCTGGGACACGCCTGACGATACACTCGTCTCTAATGAACACGCGCCGTCGAGAACAACGTAATGCGTTCTATTACTTAGGAAGTCTTCCAGCCAGTCACAAATCTGTGTACCTATTCTATAACCTCGTATCTTCGTTAGACGTCTGCAGTGTGGCACCGGGTCAAACGCCTTTTTGAAGTCGAGAAAAACACAATCCGCCGGTTGCCCTTCATCCATACCTCGCGAGATGTCATGTGAGAAAAGGACAAGCTGAGTTTAACATGAACGGTGTTTCCTAAACCCGTGCTGATTCACGGAAAGAAGCTTTTCCGTTTCAAGGAAATTTACTATATTCGATATGAGAATACGCTCCAAAATTCTACAGGAAACTGATGTTAACGATATTGGCCATTAATTATCGGGGTCAGTTCTATTTCCTTTCTTATAATCGGGAGTCATCTGCGCTTTTTTCCAGTCACTTGGAACTTTGCGCTGAATTAAATATTCGCGATAAATGCAAGCTAAGTAAGGGGCCAATGCCGCAGAATAGTCTTTGTAAAACCGAACTGGTATTCCATCTGGACCAGCAGACTTTTTCGTATTTAGCTCTCTCAGCTGCTTTCCTACACCGGAAATGCCTATTACTATGTCCTCCATTTCAGAATTAGAACGTTGATCAAATGTTGGTACATTTGTGCGGTCCCCTTGCGTGAAATATTTCTTAAAGGTTAAATTTAGAACTTCAGCTTTCCGTTACTGTCTTCTATGACTGCCCCGGAATGACCGAGTGACTGGATAGTGGGCTTTGACCCGCTTATCGATTTTACATACGACCAGAATTTTATCGGGTTCTCGGAAAGATCTTTTGCTAAGGTATGGGTGTGGTAATTATTGCATGCTTCGCGCATCGATCTTTTTATAGACGCACGAATCTGTACTAACTTTTGCCTGTCATCATTTGCGTGTTCGTTTTTGAACCGAGACTGCAAGGCTTTGCTTTCTCAGTAGCTTTCTCACATTATTATTATACCAAGGTGGATCTTTTCCGTCCTTAATCGACTTTACAGGTACATATTTCTCTAACCCTTTATGTACAATGTACTTAAATTTAGTCCACAATTCCTCAACATCCATAATACCGAAACTAAACGATGCCCATTCATTTTCTAAGTGCGATCCTAACAATTGCTTATCGGCTCTTCCCAACAAAAACACGCTCTAGCCGTCTTGATTGGTTTATGAACTTTGGTCACCATCGACACTATGACGATATCATGATCACTAATTCCTGTCTCTACACAGACATCGTCAATATATACTGCGATGGATCAAAACTTTTCACATCAGGCATTACGTTTTATTACATTTCTTATTTACTGCCAAGAAACTTCTGTATTCCAGTGAGCCTAAGGAAATTTCTGAAAGCTGAGAGTGCTGTTGAAAACTTTTAAGCAACTTTTAATTGTGAAGCGCAAAGCGCTGTAGGAAGCAGCAATAGACATCTATAGAGCTACAAGGAAAGGAAGAGAATGAAACAGTACATCCGACGAATACCCCTTATTTCCGACAGATCTGGCTTTTTAACTAAGAGCCCGCGGTTTGCAGTGGGACTTGCATTTTCTATAATGATTAATATATTACAGGGCAATCTACGCAATACTGTGGAGTGTATTTGAAATCTCTAAGTTTCTCACACGGACATCTTTCTATCGCTTGCTAAGGCATGGGCTCTCCACAGAAAATATTCATATTATATCCTGGACAAGTCACAAGAAATATTGATTTTAGTCAGGAAAGAAGGAAGGAATATTAGCGTTTAACGGCCCGTCGACAATGTGGTCATTAGAGGCGGAGCTTACGCTCAGATTGTTTGGGTAAGGATGGGAAAGGAAATTGTAATTTGAAGTTTTTATGTATATTATGCTTGTAAGTATGGTGTAGTATAGCAAATCTCCAAGAGTACTATAAGAACTTTCATGAGGTTTCGTAGGTCAACTGAGAGTACCTTGGGGCAACAAATAAGCTTCATTTCATCAAAATCGGATCAGGCGAAGGAAAAATGTAATTTGTAGTTTCTGGTGTATGTTACGCTTGAATTGCTGCGTAGTGTAGCAAACATCCGATAGAGGCGCTGTTACATAGTACACCAAATAACTAACAACTGGCGATGCTACGTTTTATATGCACATAACTAAGGTGTAATACACTGAAACAAGGGCTACGATTTTCCTTACGGCAGCGGTGTAGTGTATTGATGTTGTATCCTTTTTGAAAAATCAGTCACGTACAATGAGGGGAATAATTCTTTGTGTAGCTAATGAAATAAATAATTTTATTCCAATCACTAATGTTCAGTTTTTTTTTTTTTTTTTTTTTTTTTTTTTTTTTTTTTTTTTGTCACTACTGATTTCCGTTTGAACTTACGGGTCGGATATGCATTCTGTGTGTAAAATCATGCTTATAATCATACGGTTCGAAACTGTCGTTATTACACTTTATGTAGTTGCCTACAAAAGTGTAATTTATTCATTAACCACTTAATGCCGGTTTCGCAAATTCGCCTCATACCGTTGTGACCCATATATATAGAAGAATAAGTGTTTTCAGACTCCAGCGCCGGTTGTATCAGATTCTACAGGGACCGGCGCAGTGCGAGTGACATGTGCTACCATCTACCGAGCACCGGCCGCGGTGGCCGAGGGGACTGAGGCGCTTCAGTCACGATCTGCACGGACACTACAGTCGGGGGTTCGAATCCCCCCTCGGGCATGGATATTTGTGCCGTCCTTAGGATAAGCTAGTTGATAAGTAGTTTGTAAGTTTAGGGACTGATAACCCCGTAGTTAAGTCCCATAAGCTTAACAAACATTTGAACATTTGATCTTCCGAGCATTGACTGTCTTTCTGTGACAACATTTGTGTATTGTGTGCGTGTTGCTAACCAAGACTGAGTTTGTGTTCATTGTTCCGTGAAATACAGCTAAATACAGAGGTCAGTTTCATTTTGAAAATTATATTTTGTTTTTATAATACCTTTTAAGAATTATATATATTATATTTAGATGTGATAAAGCAGATAAAACTTGCAGTGAACACGTAAATACGGTTTGTGTAAAATATGCATCATCAGGCACTTGGGCACTTCTATGGGCAAATGCAAGCGATAAAATAAAACGAAGAAAGGACGATGGTTTGACAACAGAGGTGTAATTGCTGCCAGTGTATTTCCATCTACTCATCCGGTGATCACAATAAAAAGATGGGAGCGAAAGAAAAACCACGCACTCAAGTACCATGCCCTAGCACTGTTACAGTTTACAATACATTCATGGGAGGGATGGATTTACTTGACGCTCTAATTTCCTGTTATAGGATTTTCGTAAAGTCAAGGAAATGTTACCATAGATTGTTTTTCCACCTAGTTGATCTTGTGATAATGAATTCGTGGTTGCTGCATCGAAGGGATTGTAATGCTTTGGAAATTTCCCGTCGCAAACAAAACGATCTTCACGAATTCAAATCCAGAATAGCCAATACTCTCTGTAAGCAAGGAAAAGACATGACACGAAAAAAGAGTCGTAGGCGCTTACTAAGTATGGAAACGGAAATTCAACATAAGAAGCGTCGGGGTCCAATGAAACCAGTCCCTGATAAATCTATCCGTACCGATGAAGTATGTCATTGGCCTTGTGTAATAGGAATGCAAAGATGCAAAAGACCCAGCTGTAAAGGGCAGACAGTCATTATGTGTGCGAAATGCAAACTTCACCTTTGCCTAAACAAAAATTCCAATTGTTTTAGAGTAAAGAAATGTTGATCCTCTGCATTAGATTTATAAGTAACCATAATTGTAATTCAAACGCATGTTCATTTTTTTCATTAAATAAATAAAATAAAGAAATTAAAAAAATTCCCTCCATGAAGAGTTATAAGCGTTTTATTTCTCAAATGCCTGTTGTCGCAAATTTGACACATACCTAATTATACCAACTATGTATAACATTTCTTATATTTGATGTTATATATGGTCTAAGACCCCAATATTGAGCACAATATATGATTTTTGATTTTTTTCTTGCAGTAGAAATTAATTCAGGCATTAAGTGGTTAATGATCCCCCTAAAGCGAATATTTCGTTGCCAACGTTAACATAATAAATCGCTGCCTCTCCAAGTAAAATTTATTCCAGGTAGAACACAAAAATTTTGTTCTTCCTAGCTGTATACCATATGTTTTGCAATGTCATGGAAATAAAAGTGCATCTCTTGATTGGTATAAACACTAAATTGTATATATAGTAGAAATATCTATGGAGTGAGCATTGAATTCTGTGCATGTTCTCAACATTAAGCTGGAATTACCACGTGATATTGAGACAAATCCACTCTTCCCACACATTTATTTGCTATTACGATTAGTTTGTACCGCATTGTCTGCGAAGAAGCCCCACCTCCTTTTTGCAGAGCAACCACATAACATGAAATAATATGTAAATAAATGTGTCATAGAAGCAACAACAAAGTTGAGGAAGCGTCGGTAAAAGGTCCATTAATCGAACAAAAAGGGACCAAGATAAAGTCAGCGATTAGTAGATTTTTCCCAATATCATGTGACATTTGCACCTTAATGTTGAGAATAAAAAATCTGTTCTGCGCATCTGGAAGAGATATTTCTGCTCTCTGCCTGCCACTAGAGATAATATACACACGCGAGCGACAAACTCATCAGAAACGTCTCTGCTTTCATAATTGTTCGGTACAATATTGTGATTAAAATGTGAAATTACTTACTTTTGGTGCGGACTACATTAAGATAGAGAAGGACGTCTTCTTTTGCAGATACAATTGCACCTAGTTATAATCCGACTTCTGATATATAGTTCTACTACACAAGGTAGATTTCAACTTCGTGCTTTACGACATAATCACTGAAGGACGTGGGGACATTTATTAGCTGAAACAGTGGCCGATGCTGCTAACACAGTCAAGACAATTCACTGGAAATACTATATTCAATGGAAGAGACTATCACCTGACGCCATTCCTTCAACGATTACTCAGACTTACTTTTTCGCACATTAATACCACCATGACGTCTTATTTAAACAGACATGAACCGCTCTGTTGACTGAATTACCAGGCTTTCAGCATTCGTCGAGTTTTCGATAATAGGGAGCACTGCATACAGAATAACTACATTGTCCCCAGTGCTACACTGTAACATATTAATACTTCATCATACACTAACTGTGAGAGATAAACAGTTTAGTACTACATCATGGAACCAATACATGGCGGTGTTATTACCATTTCTAATCTCAACGATAGAAGTGTTTCCAGAAGTTTACGCCAAACACAATCTAACATTGAATTTACATCGTTCTGGAGTACGGACTTAAATTAATTTCACTTTATGAACATTCGTCGTTTAAGACAATGGCTTCTACTTAAATTTGACATCTTGGCTATGAGAATTGAGTAATTGACAGAGGATTCTGTTTTTGCTGACCTAGGTCCGGAACCATAAAAAAGTATAACATCATTTTAGAAAAAGGGAGATGGACAGAGAGAGGATAGGAGAAGTAATATCTCAAAGCAGGAATGAATAAATAAATAAATATCCGCGCAACGCTGGATTTTCAGCTAGTTTGTTAAAAAAGTGTAGTGGGACAATGTTCAAATCAGTGACAGCAAATACGTTGACTAAACAAGGTAAGAGCATCTGTCTTTTACAGGTCACTTAAAGTCGACATACAATTTCAAAATGTTTCATATGAGAAACTGAAGTAATATAGAGTGCAATGTTTGTAACGTACACTGTTCTAGATTGTTTAGGTTTGCTGTCCACAGTGTCGCAGAGCAAGCAACCTAGTTTTTGAAGGGAAAGGCTATAATTGCTATGATGTGCGACAGAACAGAAAGAAGAAGCACAACTTACGAAACTCGTAATCTAATGTGTGTACTAGTGACCAGTGTGCAGTGTGACCAGTGTGCAGGCCTGGACACCGTGCACGGAAATTCCTGAGCCGGATGTTAGGGGCGGAGGAGGAGGAGGAGGAGGAGACAGCGGCACCCGACCCTTCGGAGCAGGTAGAAGTGTGGCAAAAGTCCGGCGTGGCAAGTGTCCGGCGTGGCAAGTGTCCGGACACCCCTGAAAGACCTAGGTCGGAACAAGGCCCCAGGAGTAGATGACATACCCTCAGAACTACTAAAGTCTCTGGGAGAGCCAGTCATGACAAAACTATTTGAACTGGTGTGTGTAAATAATGTAATAATCCCCATTCCAAAGAAATCAGGCGCAGACAGGTGTGAAAATTACAGAACCATCAGTTTGATAAGTCATGGTTGCAAAATTTTAACACTAATTATCTACAGGAGAATGGAAAAGCTGGTAGAGGCTGACCTCGGGGAAGATCAGTTTGGATTCAGGAGGAACGTAGGAACCCGGGAGGCAATACTCACTTTACGTCTTATCTTAGAAGATATATTAAGGAAAGGCAAACCTACATTTTTAGCTTTTGTAGATTTGGAGAAAGCTTTTGACAATGTTGACTGGAATACACTCTTTCAAATTCTGACGTCAGCGTGGGTAAAATACAAGGAAAGGAGAGTTATTTACAACTTGTACAAAAACCAGACCGCAGTTATTAGACTCGGAGGGCATGAAAGGGAAGCATCAGTTGGGAAGGGAGTAAGACAGGGTTGTAGCCTTTCTCCGATGCTATTCAATTTGTACATCGAGCAGGCAGTGAAGGAAAGCAAGGAAAAATTTGGAATAGGTATTAAAGTTCAGGGGGAAGAAATAAAAACATTGAGTTTTGCTGATGACATTGTAATTCTGTCAGAGACTGCAAAGGACCTGGAAGAGCTGTTGAATGGAATGGACACTGTGTTGAAGAGAGCGTATAAAATGAACATCAACAATAGCAAAACAAAAATAATGGAAGATGGTCTTAGAAAATCGGGTGATGCTGAAGGAATTAGATTAGGTAACGAAACAATGAAGGTGGTAGATGAGTTTCGTTACTTGGGTAGTAAAATAACATGCGATGGTCGGAGTACAGAGGATGTAAAATGCAGAATGGCAATGGGAAGAAAATCATTTTTGAAAAAGAGAAATTTGCTAACATTGAATATTAATCTAAGTGTAAGGAAGTCTTTTCTGAAGGCATTTGTGTGGAGTGTTGCCTTGTACGGGAGTGAAGCATGGACGATAAGCAGTGCGGACAGGAAGAGGATAGAGGCTTTTGAAATGTGGTGCTACAGAAGAATGCTGAAGATTAGGTGGGTAGATCGCATAACTAATGAAGAGGTACTGAACAGAATTGGTGAGAAAAGGAATTTTTGGCATACCCTGACTAAAAGAAGGGATCGCTTGTAGGACACATTCTTAGACATCGAGGAATCGTAAATTTAGCATTGGAAGGAAGTGTGTGGGGTAAAAATCGCAGAGGGAGACCAAGAGACGCGTATAGTAAGCAGATTCAAGTGGATGTGGGTTGTCGTTCTTATGAGGAGATGAAAAGGCTTGCTCAGGATAGAGTAGGGTGGAGAGCTGCATCAAATCAGTCTCCGGACTGAAGATCATATATATATATATATATATATATATATATATATATATATATATATATGGCGTTCGATAAAAACTCTGCCAGGCTGTTGAATGATACTTGCAGAGTGAATATGTAGACAAAGTGATGTTATACGTATCCATACTTAGCTGGGTTAGTATGGCCGCTGCTTCTACCTACTGGTCTAAATACCTCCAGCTTCGATCGCGCGCGACAGTTCTCGTAAATCCGTGCTCCCACATTCCACTGCCTGACTCCCAGGAAGCCTGCACCACTATCCATTTAGCGGCTTGCACTGCGACTAAGACGCGAAGGAGAAAGTAAAACTCCTCTGTATTAGCGTACCGCATGATAAGAGGACGCAAACAAACTATTTTGGGTACGATTCGTTTGTGAGATAAACAGTTGTCAAGAGTTGATATCTGAACTGATACTCCCGTTGTCGAAGTGCTAAACATATGGTATATATTACAGTACAGTGTATGGAGCACCCGAAAGCACGTCTTCCAGATTCTCTGTTTTGTAAAGACGTGCCAAATAGTTCTTGTCAGTTAATCTTAATACTGTGATTTTACAGTGAGAAGCGAAATTTTCCTACTATATCTGGAGAACAAAGAATTACTTGGTACTTAAAACTTGGATACAGAGTGTAATATCTAAAGGTGATTCTTTTTACCATTGAATTCTCAAACTGTGGGTCACGAGCACTGCTGTGGCACAAATTTTAATTCAAAGCCTTTCCTTCAGATTTATATCTTTGAATCCCAGGTATTGTTGAATGGGGGATACGAAAATTAGTGGAAGAAAGTTGGATGACAATCAGTGTGGGTTTAGGCTTCTTAGCGGCTGTCAGGACCAGACCTTTGGCTTTCGGCAGATAATGGAGAGGTGCTATGAGTGGAACAGGAAATTGTATGTATGTTTTGTACATCTACAAAAGGTTTAGACCATGTTGCTAGCAGTGGGCTGTTGCCAGGCCTACAAGATTATGGAATAAATTTCTGCAGGCAATTAAAGGCCTTTGTGTAGACTGCCAGGCAACAGCTAGAATTGACAGTAAATTGAGTTCATGGTTTCCGATAGTTTCAGGGTAAGATAACGCTGACTTTTTCTAAACTTTTTTTATCCTCCATCAGTCCCACTTGATGGGGATCCCACAATACGCAGCAATGCTGCAAAATAGGACGGACAGGTATAGCGTAGGCAGTTTCTTTAATAAAAATGTATCTTCTAAGTGTTCTGCCAATGAATCGTAGCCTTTGGTTCGCCTTTCCCACTGTTGGATTTAAAATGGAAAAGTCTAAGTTGGAACCACCACAACAACATTAGGTACTGTACTTACGAAGAGACGTCGCCATATTCCTATGTATCAAGCAGTAGAGTCAGCAACCAGGAGTCAGTTTCCTGTACAGGAAATTTCCATGACGTCTCGTCCTGTGCGTTTGAATAATGTGATTTCATTCTGCACGCAGTTCCCACATGACGCAAGTTGCATATTAACCATTCATTGATTCCCAGCAATTCAAACAAATGTGATGTAACTCGTTTTTCGTGTCAGTGCTTGATTGTCTTTCAACTAGTTAATGAGTGATTTTTATAAGATTTACATAATACTGTTGGAGAAAGAAACGTAAATATGGTAATGAGATCGAATATATACATGTATTTCCACGCGGCGACGTTGTGTGGTTAATTACTTCACCGCAGGCGTTATAAAAGCGTTATAAATCGTACGGGAATCCGAAATGTCGAGCTCATTAAATTTTCAAAGAACAGAATACTTTTTTTTTTAATTTTACTAACTCATAATACCAATTAGCAACTGTTTTGACTCGACAACTGATGTTAGCGTCATCTAAGCAGTTCATTATTTTTCTAAGGGTAAATAATCGGCAGCGCGTAATACATATCACCTCACATTCCCGTGCGACTCACATATGAGTTTAAAGATTAAATTTCGCTTCAGCTTAAGTGAAGGCTTATTGATTTAGCTCATCACTCTAAAAATATTTTTTTTCTAATTAAGTTATCGCAGTTATAATATCTTCTATAATAGTGTACCACCAGTGATTTAAGTCCACATTAGTTATCGAATAATTTTATACTTGAATAACACGTCTACTTTTTTAAATTACATTCCCCATTTTGCTCTAATTTTAAAGATGAAGGGTGAAAGTCTGTGTTATTATCAGTTCGATATTTTCGACAAACTAATATCATGAAATACTCTGTGAGAAATTTCGAACTTTTCGAATTCGTTTTGTTTTTAATACAGGATAATATATACGAGGCGCGTCCAGAAAGTAAGTTCCGTTTGGTAGAAAATTAAATTGTACACAGATACAGAAGAAATTTCTATCGCATAAAATTCTACAACTCTTAAATGTCTTTTCCACATAACTGCCGAAATTTTGCAGGCATTTGCCATAGCGTGGCAACAGGTTTTGTATACCTTCTTCATAGAAATCTGCCGCCTGTGTCTTCAACCAGTTGGAAACAGTGGAATTTGGGGGAAGTCCTTACGGTTTTCCTGGATCTTGTCATCAATCGCGTGAACCAGTTCTTCTGTAACCAAAGGTGGACGCCCACTTCGTTCTTCATAGTGCACATCACTACGCCCGCCATTGAACTGTCGGACCCATCTTCTCACCATCGAATAACTCATTGCATTTGGTTCGTAAACATCGCAAATTTGCAGATAAATTTTACTTGGTTTCACTTTCCTGGCATTCAGAAACCGAATCACCGACCTGATTTCACAGGAGGTGGGATTTTCAATCAACGCCGACATTTCAAACAAGCACAACAAAGCGTACGTAATTGACAGCGATCTCCAAATGGCGCACGTTCTTCTCATTGATACACATCGTCTACAGCGCATGTGCGGAACTGCAATCGCAGCGCTGCAGCGGAGATAAATTGAAACGGTACTTACTTTCTGGACGCGCCTCTTATATCCAATTTGATCGAATTAATTGAAATTTATTTTCAAGAGAAGTGTTGAATACACGCTTTCTTAAGAAAGAAAAGTGTTTGAAGATCTAAGGCATGGTGTATTATGAGAAACATTTTGTTCTGGGTCACAGTCGGGCGCAGTTCATCACACAGCTTTTATGTTCAGGTACTCAGTACGTCTCACCTATTAAACGAATGTTCATGTTCAAATGTTTGTATAGCTTATGGGACTTAACTACAGGGTCATCTGTCCCTAAACTTAAAAACTACTGGGACTGATGACCCCGTAGTTAAGTCCCTTAAGCTTAACAAACATTTGAACATTTAAAAACTACTTATGAACTAGCTAATCCTAAGGACGGCACAAATATCCATGCCCAAGGGGGATTCGAACCCCCGACCATAGTGGCCGTGCAGACCGTGACTGGAGCGCCTCAGTCCCCTCGGCTGAAACATAGTTATACAAACGATTGCAGCTATCGTGTGTGAAAACTTAATACATATACAAGTTTTGGAAATTAAAGATTTACCAGCACAAGTTTCTAGATTAAATTAAAAGCTCCGGTGGATCGTTCAGCAGGACAGACGCACTCAAACTATTATGAAATCGACCTAAAAAATAAAATTTATTCTTTGTTGAAAATATCGTAAAATTAGTCTGTTTCGGATCGTATCACAACACACAAAGCGAATTCGACTGCTTTAAATATCAGAATTGTATATATTTGTGCTCAGTTCTAATGTGGTTCTTTACACTAAAAATATGCACGTCCGTTATTGTGCATCATCATTATCATCATCATCATCATCATCATCATCATCTTGGACTATTTCCAGCCTCTGGCCGGGTTTGCTTCGAACATAAGCCTCTCCATTATTGTGCAGATGAGCATAAATTTATTAGTCTGATTTGTAAATTTTCAGAATATCGCAGTGACGGTATCAAGGTGAGAAATCCATTTAGGAATAGAAGTAAAGTTTTGTGATTTTGTACTCTCATATTTTCACAGACTGAGTAGAATCTGCGAAGAACTTCTTCTTGTGTCTCCACACACAATCCAAAGGCACTTGAAATTGGCCGTTTGCCAACTGGTATCCTCGAATTCATAATGTCAAAAGTATTGTTCACCAACTTGAAGAATTCTGCAGTGTCTTTTTATTCAGGCATTATAAACTATATAGATTCCGATGCAGTGTTCGAAAACAAAATATCGCGCATCGAACGTTTTGAATTTACAGGAAGCTGCCAAAGAAGCATACAAACTAAATGCTGAAGCGCGTTTTCTTCCAGTGACTGTACGTTGTCCAAGATAAGAGCCAACACAAATTCAGTATGAACACTGTGACGAAGTGTTATTACACCCTCTGTAGCCCAGTGGGTTGCGACAGAGGAGACTCGGGTTCAATTCCCGATCTGGTTGGGAATTCTCTCCGCTCGGGGACTGGGTATCGTACCTTTGTCGTCATCACTCCATCGTAGCGCAAGTCCTCGAAGTGGCGTCACTCCAGAAAACTAAATGCTACACGCAGCTCCGGCAGTATACTTAGCCAACACTCTCCAAAGGAAAAAAAACCTCTTTGTTACTAATATAAGATTTTACGCAAAGACCGTGGCGGGTATTCAAGTAGTGACTATCTTTCACATATTTTCCTTACGAGTGCATTTATCATCCCATTTAATAGCTCAGGTGGTGATTTGACAGTTTTTACAAGTGTCGGTTTGTGTGTCGTTTCTCGTATTCTTGCTCCATAGCAAAATTAGTTTTAGGATGGCGAAAGGTCAGGATGATCTATTGGATACGGATTTAGAAAATATCGTTCATGCGAAACATAACTAGCTCTTTAATCACACGAAGTGATGGGTGCTATCGACAAGGGTTCGCAAATTGATTCCGTATTTCTTGATTTCCAGAAGTCTTGACACCGTACCTCACAAACGGCTTTTAATCAAATTGCGTGGTTATGGTATATCGCCCCAAATTCACGACTGGATAGGAGATTTCCTGTCAGAGAGGAGACAGTTTGTAGTAATCGATGGTAAGGCATCGACTAAAACAGAGGTGATATCCGGTGTTCCACAAGGTAGTGTTATTGGTCCTCTGCTGTTCCTTATTTAAATAAACGATTTAGGGGAAAATCTAAGTAGGTCTGTTGGGTTGTTTGCAGATGACGCCGTCATTTACCGTCTAGTGAAATCATCTGAAGATCAAAACCAACTACACAACGATCTGAATAAGATATCAGTATGGTGTAGAAATTGGCAATTGATTCAAAATAATGAGAAGTATGAAGTCGTCCACATGAGTACGAAAAGAAATCCGTTAAACTTTGTTTACAAGATAAAGCAATCAAAAGTGAAGGCCGTAAACTCCACAAAATACCTAGGCATAACTATTACTTCAGACTTAAATTGGAAAGAACACGTGGGTAATGTCGTGGGAAAGGCGAACCAGAGACTGCATTTTATTGGCAGAACCCTTAAAAGATGCAACAGAACTACAAAAGAAACTGCATACACTACGCTTGTCCGCCCTCATTTGGAGTATTGCTGCCCAGTGTGGGATCCTTATCAGGTGGGTTTGACGGAGGACATCGAAAGAGTCCAGAGAAGGGCAGCTCGTTTCGTATTGTCACAATACAGGGGAGACAGCGTTACGGAAATGACACAGGATCTGGGATGGGAATCATTACAACAACGGCGCTTATCGCTGCGGCGTGGGCTACTTACGAAACTTCAATCGCCAACATTCTTCTCTGAATGCGAAAATATATTGTTGACTCCCACTTACATAGGTAGAAATGACCATCAGAATAAAATAAGGGAGAGTTTCAGGCGTTGTTTCTTCCCGCGCGCTATTCGAGAATGGAATGGGAGATAAATAGTGTTATGGTGGTTCGATGAACCCTCTGCCAGGCACTTAAATGTGATTTGCAGAGTATGCAATGTAGTTATAGATGTAAATCTTGAAGAAAACGTCTGCCGAAGATCCCGAGACAGAAGCCAATAGATAACGTGTCAACAATTGGCCACGATAGCCTTAACAGGAAGGAGACAATTTTGTGCTCTTTGGTTGGAGTTGAGGAGCTGACACTGCAACTTCTAAAAACGGAGTCGCGATACTTGCGTAAGGCCTCCGAGAATTCGACAATTGCTTCCTTGGAATTCTTGATGAGGCATTTCCGCTTACCTGTGCTGGCGGTGTGAAGTTATTGAGCGGACCTGCTGTCGGCAGAGAGAAGCCTCTTATCTGATCGCGAAGCAAGGAACAAGCTCAATGTTGTGGTGGTTGGAAGAGACGGAGTTGCAACACTCAATTAAAGCCGAAGAAGTAATTAGTTTCTATGGAAAATATTGGCGACAGTACAAAAAGAAAGGAAGACCAGGGTTCAACGTCATCGACGACGCGGTGTGAGCGGTGAGTCTGCCTGGGGTTTCGTGACCATCTAAGCATGAGATCGTAACCTATCAGTAATTCACGAATTCACGAAAGCCTAAAATATTCTTCAAAAGTGAAAACGCCAAGATCACGAAATACTTATTTTATTTAATAACGACCGGTTTCGGAGAACTGTGCCACCACCATCCGGTCATATTAAATTTTATAAGTTATTCACGTTATTTAAAAATGGAGATAAAATAATAAGTGCAACTTAGTCAACATGTAAAATACATAAATTAAAACATCATAGTTTCTAAGATACTGCACTTATCATTTTATCTCCATATTTCGCGATCTTGGCGTTGTCACTTTTGAAGAGTATTAATGTGAAAGCGTAAAATGTCAGAGTGCATGTACAAAGAAAAAATGGAAACACTTCCAAATCATTTAATTTCTAATATAAGTAATTAATTGTTCCAAAGCTTCATAGTAACAAAGGGATAAAAAATTCATCAGGACTACAAATAATAAACAACATAATTGCGATATATACATTTCATTAGGAATAATTATTGATCCTCCTATCGGAAACTAACTTTATAAAATTATAATTACCTAACATCTTATTCGAGACTTTTTTAGGAGACGATCTTTTAATGTAATCGTTCAGAATCCTTTTATAAGGTCTTTATTGCCACAGATAAAAGCAATAAGCGATCTACCGGCAATAAAGTTTTTATAAAAGGATTCAGAACTATAACTTTATAAAGGTAGCATCGAAATAATTCTTCGAAAACAACGCGAACTCATCGGATAGAATAATATTTAACACAACCAATGTCTTAATCACAAAATAACACAATTTATACCGGCACATCAAACAGAAGTTGCCATACAAAGCCAAAACAATAGAAGACTGATATTGAAATATATCCGACAAATAATCGAGGACATTAAGTCCAACTCCTCTATCTCGAGGGAGGAACAAAGCTCACGTTTTCACATATTGGCTGTTGATGTCTGCATCGCCGGCCGCGGTGGCCGAGGGGACTGAGGCGCTCCATTCACGGTCTGCACGACCACTACGGTCGGGGGTTCGAATCCCCCCCTCGGGCATGGATATTTGTGCCGTACTTAGTCTTAGCTAGTTTCAAAATGTTCAAATGTTTGTAGAACTTACGGGACTTAACTACGGGGTCATCAGTCCCTAAGCTTACAAACTACTTATGAACTAGCTAAGATTAAGGACGGCACAAATATCCATGCCCGAGGGAGGATTCGAACCCCCGACTGCACTGGCCGTGCAGACCGTGACTGGAGCGCCTCAGTCCCCTCGGCCAACGCGGCCGGCTCTTAGCTAGTTCATTAGTAGTTTGTAAGCTTAGGGACTGATGACCCCGTAGTTAAGTCCCATAAGTTCTGCAAACATTTGAACATTTTGATGTCAGCATCAACAGTCCAGTTGCCAGTCTGCTGGATTGTAGCTATTATGAATCAAGTCACAAAAGAATTTACATTCGCTAATAGTAGGCACGCAGTTAAACCAAAGGGGAAAACGTTGAAAATTTGTGCCCAGTGGGATGCGAACCTGGGACTCTCGCTTCCTAGGTAGTAGCGCTGACCTCTGCGCCATTGGGACAAAGTGTTTATCACGACTGTGCGGACTACACTAGCGCACCTCCCGACAGACGCAAGTTTTCAACTTACCACATCCCCAAGACTAGCAATCTTTTACAGAAACTCGCAACCTATCGCGGACTTCAATGCGAGAAACTTATAATAGTTTCCACAACGAAATCCTATCTCGTAATCTTGTAGAAAATCCAAAGAAATTCTGGTCATATGTGAAATACACTAGCGGCAAAATACAAACAATAACTCCACTAAGCGGTAGCAATGGTAATACTACCGACGACAGTACTGCTAAAGCAGAATTGCTAAACATAGCTTTCCGAAATTCGTTCACCAAAGAAGACGAAGTGAACACTCTAGAATTCAAAAACCAAGTAGAGCTGCCAGCATGCGAAATTTAGATGTAGATGTTCCTGGAGTAGTAAAACAACTGAAGTCAGTAAACAAAAACAAATCTTCCGGGCCAGATTGTATACCAACTAGATTCCTCTCAGAGTATGCTGATGCAATAGGTCCATACTTAGTTATCGTATACAACCGAACACTCAGCGAAAGATGCGTACCCAAAGACAAAGTTGCCCAGGTCACTCCAATATTCAAGAAAGGCAATAAAAGTGATCCCCAAAATTATAGGCCAATCTCACTGACGTCGATTTGCGGTAGGATTTTGGAACATATACGTTGTTCGAACATTCTGAATTACAAAAATGTTCAAATGTTTGTAAATCTTATGGGACTTAACTGCGGGGTCATCAGTCCCTAAACTTACAAACTACTTAAGAACTAGCTAATCCTAAGGACGGCACAAACATCCATGCCCGAGGGGGTATTCGAACCCGCGACCGCGGTGACCGTGCAGACCGTAACTGGAGCACCTCAGTCCTATCGGCCACCGCGGCTGGCTTATGAATTACCTCGGACCAGAAGTCAACAGTGTCAACACGGATTCAGAAAGTATCGCTCTTGCGAAACACAGCTTGCCTTTTATTGACATGAAGTGATAAGTGCCAGCGACAAGGGACCTCAAATTGATTCCATGTTTCTGGATTTCCGGAAGGCTTTTGACACTGTTGCCTACCACACAAGCGGATTCTAATGAAATTGTGGGCTTATGGAATCTCTCCCCAATTGTGCGATTGGATTCACGATTTCCTATCGTGAAAGAATTTGCGCGATTTTATGCTTGCGGATGCGCAGGCTGTTGCCGGATCCCGAAATTCCTAAAATTATGCTGGATCGCTGCTGGATTGCGGGATCCCAATTTGCTGGATTGGAATCCCTAGATTTTAATAATGTTGTTGTTGTGGTCTTCAGTCCAGAGACTGGTTTGATGCAGCTCTCCACCCTACTCTATCCTGAGCAAGCCTTTTCATCTCCTCATAAGAACGACAACCCACATCCACTTGAATCTGCTTATTATACGCGTCTCTTGGTCTCCCTCTGCGATTTTTACCCCACACACTTCCCTCCAATGCTAAATTCACAATTCCTTGATGTCTAAGAATGTGTCCTACCAATCTATCCCTTCTTTTAGTCAAGGTATGCCAGAAATTTCTTTTCTCCCCAATTCGGTTCAGTACCTCCTCATTAGTTACGTGATCCACCCACCTAATCTTCAGCATTCTTCTGTAACACCACATTTCAAAAGCCTCTATCCTCTTTCTGTCCACACTGCTTATCGTCCATGTTTCACTCCCATACAAGGCAACACTCCATACAAATGCCTTCAGAAAGGACTTCCTTAGGCTTAAATCAATATTAGATGTTAACAATTTTCTCTTTTTCAAAAACGCCTTTCTACCCATTGCCATTCTGCATTTTATATCCTCTGTACTGCGACCATCATTTGTTATTTTACTGCCCAAGTAACAAAACTCATCTACCTCCTTTATTGTTTCGTTACCTAATCTAATTCCTTCAGCATCACCTGATTTTCTTACACTGCACTCCATTACCCTAGTTTTACTCTTGTTAATGTTCATCTTATATGCACCTTTCAGCACACTGTCCATTCCGTTCAATTGCTCTTCCAGGTCCTTTGCTGTATCTGACAGAATTACTATGTCGTCGGCAAAACGCAATGTTTTCAATTCTTCACCCTGAACTTTAATTCCTTCTCCAAATTTCTCCTTGCTTTCCTTTATAGCTTGCTCAATGTACAAATTGAACAACATTGGGGAAAGGCTACAACCCTGTCTTACTCCCTTTCCAACCACTGCATCCCTTTCATGCCCTTCAACTCTGACAACCGCTGTCTGGTTTTTGTACAAGTTATAAATAACCTTACGCTCCCTATATTTTACTCCTGCTTGCTTCAGAACTTGAAATAGTTTGTTCCAATCAACATTGTCAAAAGCCTTCTCCAAATCTACAAAAACTAGAAATGTTGGTTTGCCTTTTCTTAATCTATCTTCTAGGATAAGCCGTAAAGTGAGTATTGCCTCCCGTGTTCCTACATTTCTCCTGAACCCAAACTGATCTTCCCCGAGGTCGGCTTCTACCAGCTTTTCCATCCTTCTGTATATAATTCGTGTTAATATTTTGCAACCATGACTTATTAAACTAATGGTTCTGTAGTTTTCACACCTGTCTGCACCCGCTTTCTTTGGAATGGGGATTATTACATTTCTCTTAAAGTCTGAGGGTACTTCACCTGTCTCATACATCTTACACACAATGTGAAACAATTTTGTCATGGCTGGTTCTCCCAGAGACTTCAGTAGCTCTGACGGGATATCATCTACTCCAGGGGCCTTGTTTCGACTTAGATCTTTCAGTGCTCTGTCAAATTCATCTCTCAGTATAATATCTCCTATTTCATCATCATCTACATCCTCTTCCCTTCCTACAATAGTGTCTCGAAGTTCATTAACTTTGTAGAGCCCCTCTATATACTCTTTCCACCTTTCAGCTTTCCCTTCTTTGCTGAGAACCGGCTTTCCATCAGTGTCCCTGACATTCATAAAGCTGCCCTTCCTATCGCCAAATGTTTCTTTTATTTTCCGGTAGGCTGTATCTATTTTTCCCCTATTTATACATTCTTCTACATCCTTGCATTTGCCTTCTAGCCATTCCTGCTTAGCCATTTTGCACTTCCTGTCAATCTCATTTCTTAGTCGTCTGTACTCCATTTTGCCTGTTTCATTTACTGCATTTTTATATTTTCTCCTTTCATCGATTAAATTTAGTATCTCCTGTGATATCCAAGGATTTTTTGTAGGTCTTGCCTTCCTACCTATTTTGTCCTCTGCTGCCTTCACTATTTCATCTCTCAATTTTACCCATTCCTCCTCAACTGTTTTATTTTCCCCTGTTTCTGTCAATTGTTGCCTGAAGCTCCCTCTGAAATTCTTAAGAACTTCAGGTTCCTTCAATTTATCCAGGTCCCATCTCCTTATTTTCCTACCTTTCTGTAGTTTCTTCAGTTTCAGCCTACAGTTCATAACCAGCAAGTTATGGTCAGAGTCTATGTCTGCCCCTGGGTATGTCCTACACTTCAAAACCTGGTTCCGAAATCTATGTCTTACCATTATAAAATCTATCTGGTATCTCCCGGTGTCTCCTGGTCTCTTCCACGTATACAACCTTCTTTTGTGATTCTTAAACCAGGTGTTTGTTATAACTAAATTATGTTCCGTGCAAAATTCTACCAGGCGGCTTCCTCTTTCATTCCTTTTGCCCAGACCATATTCCCCCACTATCTTCCCTTCCCTTCCTTGTCCTACTACCGAATTCCAGTCTCCCATAACAATTAAGTTTTCCTCTCCCTTAATTGTCTGAATAATTTCCTTTAGCTCCTCATATATTTCTTCGATTTCCTCATCATCGGCAGAGGTAGTTGGCATATAAACCTGTACTACTGTTGTCGGTGTTGGCTTCGTATCTATCTTGACAATGATAATGCGATCGCTGTGCTGGTCATAGTAGTTTACCCGCATTCCTATTTTCTTATTCATTATCAATCCTACTCCTGTGATACCCCCAACTGATTTTGTATTTATAATCCTGTAGTCACCTGACCAGAAATCCTGTTCATCCTGCCACCGAACTTCACTAATCCCCACTATATCTAACTTCAACCTATCCATTTCCCTTTTTAAATTTTCTAATTTTCCTACTCGATTAAGGGATCTAACATTCCACGCTCCGACCCGTAGAATGCCAGTATTGTCTTTCCTGATGATCACATCCTCTTGAGTAGTCCCCGCCCGGAGATCCGAATGGGGGACTATTTTACCTCCGGAATATTTTACCCGAGAGGATGCCATCATCATATGTTCATACAGTAGAGCTGCATGTCCTCGGGAAAAATAACGGCTGTAGTTTCCCCTTGCTTTCAGCCGTTCGCAGTAGCTGTGTGGCAAAGCCGCATTAGCTGATGTTACAAGGCCAGCTCAGTCAATCATCCAGACTGTTGCCCCTGTAACTACTGAAAAGGCTGCTGCCCCTCTTCAGGAACCACACGTTTGTCTGGCCTCTCCACAGATACCCCTCCGCTGTGGTTGCACCTACGGTACGGCTATCTGTATCGTTGAGGCACGCAAGCCACCCCACCTCGGCAATGTCTGTGGTTCATGGGAGTGGATTTTAATAATAACAATTATATAATTTCAACACTGTATATTTTAATTCGTATTAGTTACACGATAAGCTTATTTCGACTTAATAGTCATTTTCAGGTGTTATGCCTGCAATACATAAGTTTTCATAAAATTTACTACTATGCTGCCTAATTGTTTTATACAGATGTAAAAGAAATGCTACATACCTCATTCTGTTATGTTGTTCATTTCAATATTCTTGTGACGTGATATATTTTATTATTATTTCTTTTATATATATATATATATATATATATATATATATATATATATATATATATATATATGTGTGTGTGTGTGTGTGTGTGTGTGTGTGTGTGTGTGTGTCTAACTTATAATATTGTGCAGTCATGCAAGATCTTTATCAAATTACGGATTTTTACATTTATTTGACAGCTCTACAGAGATGTAATATGCTTACATTATTTGCACAGAGAATATATATCTATGAGGCAAAGCTTTTATTTAAAACTGAACGAAATATGTTGGGATATTTTATCTTTGATAATTTTGTTGCGCTATTATCTATGATTGGCAGTGGGATTATTTATCCGTTGTCATGCACTAGAATATGAATAAAATTATCGAAATAATTTTTGTGCTTGAAATCCGTTTGATCGTTTATTATATAAAACTATAATAAATATGTGTAAAGAATCAAACCTAATATGATTATTATTGAAAAGGAAGGTTGAAAATAAATCTTATTTCAGTAGAGGTGTAGAGGGGAACTGGATCTGATCGTTTAATACTAAACTAGCATCCTGGGCCAAATGTTTATTGATTTCCAATATTTCCAGTAGTGTCAACTTTCTGCTTTTCTTCAGGGGATGTAGAATCTCACAGTTTATATCATAATCATGGCCTTCTCGGAGCAGATAAATTGCTAAACGATCAAACGGATTCATATTCTAGTGCATGACAACGGATAAATAATCCCACTGCCAATCATAGATAATAGCGCAATTAAATTATCAAAGATAAAATATCCCAACATATTTCGTTCAATTTTAAATAAAATATTGAAATGAACCACATAACAGAATGTGGTACGTAACATTTCTTTTACATCTGTATAAAACAAGTAGGCAGCATAGTAGTAAATTTTATGAAAACTTGCAGGCATAACACCTGAAGATGACTATTAAGTCGAAATATCGTGTAACTAATACGAATTAAAATATACAGTGTTGAAATTATATAACTGTTATTATTAAAATGTCGATGTACGACGTCACTAACACTGTGGGCCCTGCAGATAACAAGGAATCCCTAGACGTTGAGGCAAGTTTCGGGTGTGGAATGGAAGAGGTGGGAGAGTTTGTTGGTCGTTTCCGCCGCCCCCTCCCCTCCCCTTTGTGGATCGACGTGGCGTGTCGACGCTGGCTGGCCTCGCGTGCAGAAATGCGCCTCTGGGCGGGGGTCGATACGGCCAGACGGCCGAGTGCCACGTGTCGCGCTGGAATGCGGTCAACAGCCGCCAGCCTGCTGCCAGGGGCTGCCGCTGCCGTGACGGACGACTCGCACCTCCCGATGACGCACTTCCCAGAACCCAGGGCTTCACTAAAACTGACTCGGAAGCCGAGCTCCACTAAGGTTTGTTCTTCGTCTACAACAGACCTTTGGAAAGAGTCTAACAAACACCTACATCTACATGGGATACTCTGCAAATCACATTTAAGTGCCTGGCAGAGGCTTCATCAAACCACCTCTATACTATTTATCTCCAATTACATTCTCGAACACCTGAATCTATCCGTTCGAGCTCTGATTTCTCGTATTTTATTCTGATGATCTTTTCTAGCAACATCTAGGGATCTTGCTGGCCAGGGCAGTTGACGTGCACCTTGAAAAACTCGTTGGGTGGTTGGGCCGACACTTGGTATCATGGTGTGGGTAGCCATATCCTACACTGGCCGTTCTTCACTGTTGATTGTTGAGGGAACATTGACCAGTGCACGTCACACTGAAATCACCATTCAACACATCTTGCTACCTTACATGCACGCACCAACAAGGCGATATGCTTTTCGAACAGGTCAGTGCACGTCCACATGCATCCCGTACCTCTCAACGTGCTCTTCAAGGTGTACGTCAACTACCCTGGGCAGCACGATCCCCAGGTCTGACCCTATTGAGCATGGTTGGTACCCAATGAAAGGTCATCTTGCGCGGTCTGTAGGACCGGCACGAAATCTAGCCCAACTGAGGCACCATGTGGGCACTAAATGGCAAGCCATTCGGCAAGACTACATTCGTCTCCAAGGCAGAATTGCAGCTTGCATTGCTGCAAAAGGAGGGTATACATGGTACTAGCGTCTACATTGTGTGCGCTCTGGTGACTGTACTCATGTGTGTATGGCTCTGTCTGTGTGATTGTGTGTTATATACATCCTCAAGAATGTGTCAATATAATTTCCCTCTACTGGGTCGACGAATTTATATTTTTTTCCCCAATTTCCAGGAGTGTATATTCCGCGAGTATGAAATGGGCAGGGTTCTACGTCACTGTTGTGTGGTAAGTTGAAAATATGCGTCTGTCGGGAAGTGGGCTAGTGTAGCACGCACAGTCGTGGTGATCGCTTTGTCCCAATGGCGCGGTGCTCAGCGCTACTAAGCGAGAGTCCCAGGTTCGCATTCCACCTGGCACAAACTGTCAACATTTTCCCCATTGGTTAAACTGGTGGCAGTCATATTTTTGCATTCGGAGGAGAATGTTGGCGATTGGAGTTTCGTAAGTCATAAGCGCCGTTGTTGTAATGATTCCCATCCCAGATCCTGTATCATTTCCGTAACGCTGTTTCCCCTGTATCGTGACAATACAATACGACCTGCCCTTCTTTGGACTCTTTCGATGTCCTCCGTCAAACCCGCCTGATAAGGATCTCACACTCGGCAGCAACACTCCAAATGAGGATGGACATTATCTACATGTTGTAATAGTAATTTCTAGATGTTCAAAAAAAAATGTTCAAATGTTTGTAGAGTCTATGGGACTTAACTACGGGGTCATCAGTCCCTAAACTTACAAACTAGTTATGAACTACTTACAACTAAGGACGACATAATCATCCATGCCCGAGGGAGGATTCGAACCCCCGACCGTAGTGGCCGTGCAGACCGTGACTGGAGCGCCTCAGTCCCCTCGGCCACCGCGGCCGGCAATTTCTAGATGTTTGGTGGAGTTTATGGCCTTCACATTCGATTGATTTATCTTGTAAACAAAGTTTAACGGATTTCTTTTCGTTCTCATGTGGACGACTTCACACTTCTCATTATTTAGGGTCAATTGCCAATTTTTTTACACCATAGTGATATCTTATTCAGATCGTTCTTCAGTTGGTTTTGATCTCCAGATCATATTACTAGACGGTAAATTTCGGCGTCGACTGCAAACAACCTAAGAGAGCTGCTTAGATTTTTCCCCAAATCGTTTATAAATAAGTAACAGCAGAGGACCAATAACACTACCCTGTGGAACGGCCGATATCACCTTACCGTCGATTACTACAAACTGTGTCCTCTCTGACAAGAAATTTCCTACCCAAACGCTAATTCGGGGCGATATACCATAACCACGTAATTTGATTAAAAGCCGTTTGTGGGGTACGGTGTCAAAAGCCTTCTGGAAATCAAGAAATACGGAATCGATTTGCGAACCCTTGTCGATAGCACTCATCACTTCGTGTGAGTAAAGAGCTAGTTGTGTTTCGCATGAACGATATTTTCTAAAACAGTATTGACCTTGGGTCAATAGATCATTCTGTTCGAGATAATTCATAATATTTGAATACAGGATATGTTCCAAAACCCTGCTGCAAATTGACGTCAATGAAATAGTCCTGCAGTTTAGTGGGTTACTCCTACTGCTTTTCTCCTGGCGACTTATCCTCTGCGCTGTTCTGCCTGTGCTGCGTCTAGCGTGTGCCGGCCCTACTCGACAGATGGGATCGATACACTGTGCGGGTGCGGATATCCGAAGTACACTTGTCAAAACAATGATAAGTTGAAATATCTAGCCGGCTGCGGTGGCCGAGGGGACTGAGGCGCTTCAGTCACGGTCTGCACGGCCACTACGGTCGGGGGTTCGAATCCCCCCCTCGGGCATGGATATTTGTGCCGAGTTGTAGGTAGTTCATAAGTAGTTTGTAAGTTTAGGGACTGATGACCCCGTAGTTAAGTCCCTTAAGCTTAACAAACATTTGAACATTTTGAAATATCTAGGATCTGAAGTATTGTCATCGACAGAATGAACTAAAATGGATCGACGTCTTTCTGTCTGTTCTACGGAGCAGAGACAAAAACATTACGACAACTGAGGTAGTGGTAATGACAGTTGTTGCTTGTATTTACTCTACCAAACCACACTCAAACTTTTAAAAAATGCATATTGCCAACCATCACCTGTTTCTTATATTTATAACTTTATGGGTTTCGGCTATGAAACATGGTCAGAAAAGTAAATTAAACAAACTGATTTCGTTGGTATATTGTCTGTCACCTTATCCATGTCAATCAATAAAATATACGAAAATGTTACGCGACCTTAGGTCTCGATGATAAAAAAAATTGTTTTATTTTTCATCAAGATCTAATGTTAACTGACATTACGAAAGTGCGTGGTGCAATCGGTCATACAAGACAGGAAAGACAGAATCAAATCAGAAAATCTGAGAAATATTTAACATACTCACAGATACAGAGGCGACATGAAAAGTTAGTTAAAAACAGCAAGGAAATTCAAACATATTAAGTTTACACAAAGGCTGAAGGCCACACATGTGTATTCTAACTTGAGCAAAACCGGACACAAAATAATCACTGGAATGAAAATGCAAATAATACATTTACAGTGAATTTACTCGAGTTCTGTAAATTAAGAAACACTTCGCCTCGCATAGTGAAATAATTACTGAAGAATACTGAAGAATTACTGAAGAATAATTACTGAAGAAAACTCTCACTGAAAACCAAGACTGCCTGATCACAAAGAAAGTAAAGTCCTAACAGCATGCCTTCCCCTCAGCATGATTCAGAGGAGTACTTACTTCCAGTCGTCGGAGCCAGAATGAAGAGTGAAGACTAAAGCTCTAAGGTCTCGGAAAGGCCCCCCCCCCCCTTCCATAGACCGCATGTAGAGCGCTCTAAAAGCAATGCAGAGTGCGTTCAGAGACTAGTGTTTACCAACCCTTGCCACCTGGCCAAGACAATTCCCTCTACAACCGCTTTCGTCCAAGATAAGATTGGTACGACACTAAGAACAAGGCCACCTCACC
The DNA here is from genome assembly GCA_026315105.1 of Locusta migratoria. Taxonomy (NCBI): domain Eukaryota; kingdom Metazoa; phylum Arthropoda; class Insecta; order Orthoptera; family Acrididae; genus Locusta; species Locusta migratoria. Next base: position 122,653,708 of record CM048750.1, on the reverse strand, counting down.
ACCTTGTCAAGTAAGCTTGTCTCTGGCCACCCATCAGACGCCAGCGCAGACGACAAACGAAGCCATGCGTTCTTAACTACAGCAAAACGAGGCCTAAAGAGGGAGGCGGCGACTGTAAGCCATTGCGCGGCAGTCAGTCAATGTTAAAAACAACCATACGCTAAATAAATCTACACATATGCGAGTGCACGGGGAGAGAGAGAGAGACAGAGAGAGAGACAGAGACGGGTTCGTGCGGGAAAAGCCGCACCATTCTAAGCACCATGTCAGGGTCTGAGTGGCCGCTTCCGCCAGAGTTACGAGTCCTCCCTCGGTCATGGATGTGTGTCTTGTCCTTAGGTGATGACCATCGTAGTTCAGTGCAACAGGTTTACGAACATCTGAATTCCTTTGGCAAGAGGGAGCAATTGCCCCTTTCTGCATTTGGGGAGTACAGACTGAATTCATTAGAAAATTCTTATGCTTTTCTGGAAATGATTTGTCTGACTGTTTTACACGGTAGACCTAGTTCTGATGAATAAGATGAGAACTATTGTGGCATTACGAATTCAAAATATTGAAACATTCCGCCGGTTTCAGGGCAGTGAAATAAATTCAACGGCTTCTGGCGAGCGGTCGCCTTAACCAATTAGACTGATTTCCTTCCTGGCCAAATTTTCAAATTATAGCGCACTACGATAGTATTGTCCCCTTTCCAGTAGTTTACCTTTCTCGGAGCCTATGCTGGATTCAAATGTTCAAATGTTTGTATAGCTTATGGGTCATCAGTCCCTAAACTTACAAACTACTTATGAATTAGCTAACACTAAGGACTAGCTTATACTAAAGATGGCACAAACATTGATGCCCGATCGTAGTGGCCGTGCAGACCGTGACCGGCGCGCCGCAGTCCCCTCGGCCACCGCCGCCGACTACACTGGATTCCCGCAAGGACAGACACCATTTTATTGTATATGTCACAATCTTAGGGGGCGATCATATTGTATAAATGGAAGGATAGATGCCTAGATCGCAATTGTTATTTTATTTATTCTAGACGACCAGTTTCGACACTCTATGTTGTCATCATCTGGTGTCAATCACATTAAGCTGCTTATAATAGAGCTCCACATAAAATCTGGTAGGTGTACTGGCTGATAGTTACATTTAAAATCATGTGCTGGTGGATAGTAAGAAAAAAATGGATGACTGGTCAAAATTAAAACAGTACAATATACATAAAATAATAACCACCATAGTCCACATGTCTGGTTGAGCACCTCCATGAGTTTCATTCTGGTGATTATTTTACTCCAGCTATGCTTTGTTTTGGCTCCAAAACAGTGGCGTTATACGTGACAACTTTTGTGATACAACTGAAAGGACTGACAAAAAATAATGATTCTGAAATCCATTAGCATTTTTTCTTCTGTTCTTCATATCACGCGGATGTTGATGTCCTATCAATAGAGCTTTGTGTCGCCGGAAGGAGAGGTAAATAACCATTTGTGTATATCTGAATCATGGCGCTAATTCTGATTCGCGAGTGAGGCAACTGGAACCTCTGGAAGATGTGTTTGTAAAACCGTGCGTCGGTTTGTCTTCGAAAGCTGTTTCAGGCGTTACACTGCAAAATACTCCTAGCTTGCGACGGCAAAGGATGATGCTGCACTTATTACAACGATGTTGCAAAGTGATTTCAACATATTGACACACAAAAATTTCCGTTCCTGTGAAGCAATTGCAGCGTGGTTATGTAGTTTCGGAAATCCAGATGACCTTTCGATTGACAAGCTTCCCATTAGTGAAGCGATTGGATTCAGTTACCTCAGACTGAATAGATGAAATGCTGGGCGACTCCTAGAATGCAAGCTGTTTACTTCTAGCTCTCGGGCCTTCCTGATGATGCATGTGGAAGTTTCGTAGCTGGCGGTTAGCAGCGTGGGATGTCCCAGAGAGATCACGAGAAAGGAATGAACTTTCAGGAGGGGGAGGGGGGCTCATTGCTCAATATTGAGGGGAATGCAATATCGTATAACCAGGAGGGTGTACCAAAAAGGATTGCGTAAAATTACACGGTTGAAATTACAGGATAATAGAAGCAAAAATGTCCCAGTAAATATGGGTCCGAAAATGAGCCGTTCGCGATATAATTACAAATGTATAGTTCCAAGCCACCAATGACGTCATTGGAAACCTCGTTCCAGTTGAAAATAGGCAGCCATAGGCTGAAGTTCATTATTTATGGATTTTTAGCTTTATTTTTGTGAATCTGAACATGTATCCGCCTTATAGCTTTATTTTGTATGTGAAAGTCATCCATGATCGATAATCTCAGTCCCTGTTTGTAACTACTGCACATTATAATGTCTTTGCAACTGTGATGTAGCATCTGCGATACAGCAGCTTCTTTGACAGCTGAGGCGAGTAGTAGAGAGTGAGCTGTTGAGCAGAAGAGTCGATTGTGGGCTAGGCTAGCTGACAGACGTATGGCAACTGAGTTGTGTACTAAGGTTGAATTGGTCAGCAATGATTGTATTGAGTTTGATTTATTTCGCTCTATATTTATGAATACAAACGTATTATATTGAACAGTAGATTCTGTATCAATAGAATAGTTATATGGAACGGAATTGTATAAAACCATTGTATTATATTAAAGACTCAACAAAGGTATGTTTCTTTAATTCAATAAATAACTTAATGATTACTAATTTTCCTTATTTCAGCTCAACCTCGTCCCTCATTTTCCTGATTGTGGCATTTTTGATTTTGTTGTATGGTACGTGTTGAGTTTTTTGAGAAAAAGATTTTCTTTTAAATGTAAATGTTCACGTACCAGTAAAGTAATCAGTCCTCACCTGCCACTGAATCTGACTGTCAGAAATAATGTTCACAGAAGTACATATTGTTTTACTTACAGGGCCTAATTTTGTTTGTTAAATCCGTTGCGCACATATGATTAGAGAAACTCCTTGATTTAAATAGAAAGACTTAATACGAATAGGAAACTTTCATTTAACAAACTTTCATCAAGCTTTCATTTTCACTTAATAAACTTACAACAAGAAGCTTTCACTGTTACTACACATTAATTTGAAATTTAGACTTTACTATTAAGATTTACATCGCGTTTAGTTGAGGCATTTCACTGACATGGACACAAATTTAAATAAATGTACAAAGTGAAACATATATGTATAAATATATTAAATTAAATTCGGTTATGAAACTATGGTGTGTTTGTGTGTGTGTGTGTGTGTGTGTGTGTGTGTGTGTGGTATGGATGGACTTCACTTCATCTGTTTGTGTGCAGATGCAACTGTGCCTGTCTGGACCGGTACAGCACATTGTATGTAAAAACTGGCCTGAATGTCTGTAATTCAAGGAAGAGTTAATATTATGATTAATCAGCCTGGAATCGACTGATTGTAGTGAGTATGGCACTGTTAGTACGTTTAGCTATCCAGAACGTGAGTCTGGTTAAATAATGAATGACAAGTCCTGTTGTAGCTCAAGGACCGATTAGTTAAACAGACAGACAAATAGTTCATTAATTTAATTAAATACTGACGAATGTTTGACACAAATTTGATGCCGAAAATAAAATGTAATCATGGATGGAGTAAATGACAATTTGTAACAGCGATTGACAGCAGCAGAATAACATTAGGGTATGGCACAATAACAACACTGTAGTTGACAATTATCTACACGCTAATTAATTAAAGATCAACGTTTCGATTACTAATGTGACATAGACTGAGCATGACTTCTATTACGACATAATAGTGACTGTTGTATGTAACGTCACGTGCTGTGAACAAGATCTACCTCATTAACAAACAAAATGTTGTATTGTCAAAATAGTTGATTGGCTAAGTTGGGTGCAAAACAAGTTATACCGAGTGTAATTGTGCTCATGATTAAGATCAACGTTTAGTTTATTAAATGCCAAAAATTGAGTAAGTATGGACTCAGTTGCGACCTTAGCAGTAATTACTGTGTTGTCAGCAAGTGGTGTAATTAATATTTGTGTGTGAAAAGCGCTTCACACTATAGCCCAGAAATACTGGTAGTTACCTGATAAACTAGTTGATTACGTCTTCTACGACTAAATGTGGATATCATAACAAACCTGAGCAATAAGCAAGTGGTGTAATTAATTTGGTATTGAGCATTTTCCACGGTTAGCACGAAAAATTGGTAGCCACCTGAAAAACTAGTTTCTTAAGATTTCTGTAACGAAAATGTAAGAGCATAACAAACCGGGGTACTAAGTACGTGAAAAATATTTAACGGACACACAACTATCTTCATCCCTACTCGGAATACGAATCAAAAATAAAATTAAATTCACTCACCTCTTTTCCGAAGACAGCAGCTTAATTAGTTGCAGTACCTTAAAGATGAAATATACATAAAATTGAAACATGTATCTATCCTACCGCTACTGTTAAAACTCAAAACCTAAGACAGCCTACTAATAATGCTGAATTTAAAAGGGGAATGAAGCTTGAAGTGAAATAAAATTATAAGTTATGATTCTTATTATTATTACTTTTTAAACACCACCAAAATTACAATAAAAATACATAGCAAAAATCAAAATCAACAATCCCTTACAACAACTCAACTATTCACCAACTCCTGACTCCATCTGTCTACCCCCGGAATCTGTTATAAATGGGGATATGAAAAAATATATATTAGCATCAACCGAGACGCTGATCTTCTTCCTTCTGCTTCACACTCAGATGCTTAACCACAAGATCACAGAAGTCATCAAACAAATACCATTATATAAATACGCTAACACGAAATTTGTGGTACAGATTACTAATTTATTCGTACAAGAAGGCCAATGAAAGTTTCATAATTCCAAAGATTGTTTGTCGTAGATTTCACGGCTATAAACATTATGTGTGCATTTAGCCATTAAAAGTGGTAAAAGGAAATATAAATTTTCCTATCTACAGCTTGGATCAAGTTCTACATTCTCCAACAATCAGCTCACTGATTGGCTATTCGCCTCGACCAAATACGCTGTAATGCAGCGCATCTGCAGTATTAAAATAACGTATTAAAATAAGTGAATATCGAAACATGGAGTGCTCCCAACTCACTTTCTTGTGCCGTTCAAATGCTTCATTTTCGCAGTGATTAAGAGTAACTAAAGGAAATGGATGTTTTCGTATGAATGCCGATATAAAAGATGATGCGTCGGGAGAAGCATCTAGCGGTGCTCGGGTGGAACTACGAAGCTGAGAATGCCGATATAAATGATGATGCGCCGGGAGAGGCATGTAGCGGTGTACGGGTGGAACTACGAAGTCGACATGTTGTCAGCTCTGGAATTCGAATAACATTATTTCTTGGCGTTGTATAAATATACGAACACCGAAATTGTAGTTACATTTCAAATATTAGGCTAATGAAGTTATATAATTCGAAAATGGCATGAGAAGTATACACTTCCGTTTTTATTTGTTGTTATTGTGTCAGGCATTTTCCTTAACACGTAAAAGATACCATTTCATATCTCCTAGTGCCGGTTAAATTTTGCCAAATATCCCAGCGGCCTCTTATGATAACGTTGGCAACAGATACTGAATAGTGAGAATCCTGTTAGCCTTCACTTTAGCCAATCGCTTGACAACGCTGATGTTTTCTAATGGAATTACGAAGGCAATTATTTTTACTGAGCGGACGAGGGTACATACAAAACCTGTCAACCATAAAGCAGGAACAGCATTATTTGTTTACTTCATGGTCTGTACTATACAATAATCAAGTCATTCTAAGTGGTTCGAACAAATGGGCAAAGATATTCTATCGTGTTGTTGGTTACCGACATCATCATGCGAGGCCGCCGACATTATCTACATCTACATAGATAATCTGCAAATCACATTCAAGTGGCTGGCAGAAGGTTCATTAACCACTTTCATAACTTTTCTCTACCGTTCCATTCTCTAATAGCGCGCGGGAAGAAAGAACACCTAAATCTTTCCGTTTTCGATCTGATTTCTCTTATTTTATTGGGATGGCCATGTCTCCCTAAGTAGGTGGGTGCTAGCAAAATATTTTAACATTCAGAACTAAAAGTCGGTGATTGAAACTTCGCAAACAGATCACGCCGCAATGAATAACGTCTTTCTTTTAATGATTTCCACCACAGTTCGTGCAACATTTCCGTGACGCTTTCCCCCCGTAATGTGATAAAATAAAACGAGCCCCCCTTCTCTGAACCTTCTCAATGTCTTCCGTCAGTCCCACCTGGTGAGGGCCCCACAAGGGGCAACAGTAGTCCAGGAGAGGACGCACAAGTGTGACGTAGGCAGTCTCTTTGGTGGAGCTGGTACATCTTCGAAGCGTTCTGCCGATGAAACGTAAACTTTGGTTCGCCTTCCCCACAACATTTTCTGTGTGTTGTCTCCAGTCAAAGTTGTTCGTAATTGTAACTCCTAAGTATTTGGTAGAATCTACGACCTTAAGGTTTGACTGATTTATCGCGTAATTGAAGTTCAGTGGATTTCTTTTAGTGGTCATGTGTATTACTTCACACTTTTCTTTATTTAGTGTCAATTGCCAATTTTTGCACCATGTAGAAATTTTGTCTAAATCGCTTTGCAGTTGCTGTTGATCCTCTGTTGACTTCACTAACCGATAAACGACAGCATCATCCGCGAACAATCTAAGGGAGCTATTCAGATTGTCTCCTAAATCGTTTATAAACACGAGGAAGAGTAGGGGACCTATAACGCTTCCCTGTGGAACGCCAGATATCACTTCTGTTTTACTCGATGACTTACCGTCAATTACAACGAACTGTGTTCTTTCTGATAGGAAATCGTGAATCCAACCGCACAGTTGGGGAGATATTCCATAAGCACGCAATTTCATAAGAAGCCGCTTGTGGGGTACAGTGTCCTGAAATCCAGAAATATGGAATCGATTTGAGATCCCTTGTCGAGGGCACTTAACACTTCATGTGTATAAAGGGCAAGCTGTTTTTCGCAACACGTAACATTTTACCCCGGTGACCATTGTAAACATAATTGGTCGATTTTCGACCACAGGCAATACTAGTTGATTTATTACTAATTACAGTTTTATTTATTTATTTTGATTTACACGTTTTTATATTAAAGCTTACCTAAAGTGACGTGTTACTAATAAACTCCATTGCAATGACATTCTTTAATAACACATATTTTGTAATATGGGAAAGAAATCCAACATGGTTGTTCCAAATCTAAGCAGTTCTCACTGGGGACGACCACACGTATTCGCCAAAGTCTATAGTCGAAAGCATAGTAGTGACGTGATTCCTGCAAAAAGTTGCGTGAAGAGTGCTCTTCCTGAATGAAACTTTCACTCTGCAGCGGAGTGTGCGGTGATATGAAACTTCCTGGCAGATTAAAATTGTGTGCCGGAATCGGGACTCGAACCTGAGACCTTTGCCTATCGCGGTCAAGCGCTCTACCGACTGAGCTACCCCGACACGACTCATGATGCCGCCTCACAACTTTACTTCCGCCAGTACCTCGCCTCTTACTCCTGGTCTTAAAGGATCAGTTGCTGAGTAGCAGTATAAGTATTAAGCTTTCATATTCTATCTCTTTAACTCTTTCTCGTCTGTATCGCGCAAGTATAAGCTCATTACGTCATCCTACGTTTTGAATTCACGCAAGAAGCGATCAAAGAAGAAATCATCAATTTCTTAATGTGTATAAAACGCAGCTGTTATGTCCATAACGATAAATGACAGGTATTGTTATAAAAACAGCTGCTCCTCAGTTTATCAAATTGTAATTGATTACAAGACCACATACTCTTTGAAGCCACAAAAAAAAAAAAAAAAAAAAAAAAAAAAAAAAAAAAGAAAAGAAAGAAAGGAACCATTATGACATAAGCTTACAGAAAGTGTTAATGACTTTCACAGAAATGTGACACGAAATACATTTGACACAGTTCTTACTATCATAAGCGGAAATGCATATTTGGGGAATTTTCAGACATTCTATTAATTATTAAAAGAAATGAATTTTGAATATTTGTAGAGTCTAATATCACTGCTATATAGAAAAAACGCAAAACCGCTTTACAAATGATATTGGGGTTTTAATTCCAAATTATTAACTTATCCACCAACAGCCGTAAAGTTTTTTTTTATTGTTTCGGTATTGGATTAATACCATCTTCAGGCCCTATACATATTAAGTTGCAAATCAGTGTTGTGTCTATAACATCATGCTGTACGTATGTCATACAAAATTTACAGAAGAATTAATGTAAGAAAGAAACCAGTCGTCAAATAAAACAACATAATCTTTACGGCTGTTGGAGGATAAGTTAATAATTTGGAATTAAAGTGGACCAACAGCCGCAGCCCCTATTCCATTGCAACATGTAACCACATAGCTTGATACATAGCTTGCGACATTGAGCGAGCGACCCTTTTTTGTCCATCCCTGGTCACACGCCCCCGTCTGTTTACAGTCTGTCTCGCGTTTCGGTGAACGGAGTATAGACTAGGGATGGGAAACCCGACCGGTTAAAACCGATACCGGTATTTTAGTTTTGAATAACCAGTTTTTTTCGGTATTTATTTGGTGTCCGTTGTAACCGGTTTTTTAGCTATTGCCAAGTATTGGATAAAAAACCGGTACGACTACTTCCTGTAGTAGTGGTTCAAAATGTGCTTTTTGTAAATGTTAAAAAATTAAAATTAGTAGACCCTAATATTTAGGACTATTCCTAAAATTTTCACTGCTGTGAAATATTAGGTCATCGCAGAAACTAAGAAAAGCGATCAGTGATAATTTAAGAACAATCCCGGGTGTCATAAACGCGGAACCAACGTGTGGCATAAGAACTGGTGCAGCTATTGAGGCATCGATGCAGCTGTTGCCGTGTGGCGTGACCTATTAGACGACGCGCGTGCACCGGCAGTGTACGACACTTGCCTCCGTATGGTCATGCAGCAGTTCCTTGCTGTCGTCGCCAGACATCGGTTGTATTAAATGGCACCATCCCGAATGTGGAAGTACTTCTCGAAGTACGGGAGCAGTGAGATACAATGCTCCAATTGCTTTAAAAAGCTGAAAATGGGTGGAGGTACTAGAAACATGCTATGTCTTTTAAGGAGAAAGTATCCAAAATGTTCCTTGGAAGAGAAGGTAAATTCGATTTATATACCTTTTATGTAAATGATGTACTCTAAGCTTGGAATACTAACATTTAATGTATTATCATATTGTTATGCTAACAAGTTTTATTAATGTGATTCCTTGCAAGCGAGGGGCTTTTTTAATAACCAATATGGGTTTAGGTAACATTGATCATGTGGTGCTTCGCGAGGTAGCCGTGCGGTCTGAGGCTCCATGTCATGAACTGCGCGGTTGCTCCAGTCGGAGGTTCGAGTCCTCCCTCCTCCCTCGGTCATGGATGTATATGTTGTCCTTAGTGTAAGTTAGTTTAAGTAGTTTGTAAGTCTAGGGACCGATGACCTAAGCATTTAGGCCCCATAAGAACTCACACCCATTTGAACATTCCTTGATCATGTGGTACAGAGCTTTTCTAGTTCAATTTGCGTAAATTTACACTGACAACAATCATACTGTTACTCGGAACTGTGACTTTATTTTTCGAAATACTTCTGCATTACTTATTGAAGTTTATTTACGGACTGTAACTTATATATGTTGTGTGTATAACTAGATATTCGTATGCGCTGGCTCACAAGTCCAACTTACGGAGTGGTTGGCTCAATATTCGCAACTGCCGCATGGAAATACTAGGCCAGTATATCTGTATGCTTCGTATATCGTCTTGTACGGACTCCTGTCTAGGCTTACACACACTCAAGAAGGCGCAGTATTGGGAGGGGATCTTGCAAAATATGGAAAGACTAGTGTTTGTCGTATAACGTAAATTTACCTAGCCGGCCGCAGTGGCCGAGGGGACTGAGGCGCTTCATTCACGGTCTGCACGGCCACTACGGTCGGGGGTTCGAATCTCCCTCGGGCATGGATATTTGTGCTAGTTGATAAGTAGTTTGTAAGTTTAGGGGCTGATAACCCCGTAGTTAAGTCTCATAAGCTTAACAAACATTTGAACATTTTTTTTTTTAATTTACCTAAATTTTAACTAAATTTCGTAAGTTTCGGTTTCGGCCGAAACTAGAGGACCGACGACTACGGTTTCTGTTTCGGCCGCAAAATATTTTTCTTTCGAACTCTACTGGAAATAATAGCAATAAAAACCGAAAACCGGTTATTTAAAAAACCGGTTATCTTGACCAATTTTTACGGTGCGGTTAAACTGGGGATGAAAAGAATCGGTATAACCGAAAACCGGTTGTTTCAGCGATAACCGCCATCCCTACTGTAGACGCCCCTGCCAGCGCGGCTGCGTTGTATGACACAGCAATGAAATACGTTATTTCACGAATACCTTTGAACTTTATTCTTTTGAAGAGTCCGCTAAAAGCTTACCGCGACATCCAACCTATAACTCTCCTCGCATAAAAGAACACCCGTCAGCTGAGAATTCGTTGTATTTGCACAGGAAACAGAGACGATAGACGTAAATTCCGGCGGGAGTTCTGGGAATGGCACGGACCACGCGCTGTTGGTTCGCAGCCTGCGAATGCGCCGGCGGTCGTTGGGTAACTCGGAAAACCCCGCTGCTCTGTCAAACAGTTACGGAAGGCTGTAATTAGCTTGGAACTCGAGCCACTGGGAAAGTTCGTCGCACTGCTTGCCTGAATTTCACTTTGAACGCAGCCCTGAAATAATGCCAGGGGAAATTTAGCTCGTCAACTTTGTACGAGACGAGGCAAAAGTGACAACTTTGGAATTATGTAGAAATTTATTATGGTGGCCTAGAGAATCGGTAGGTATGTGATTTTCAGAGTCGACCTTAGGCATACGCAACTGTGCAATCGCAGAGGACCCTGCCAAAGATGAACTATCATAGGAAGACAACACCGCGACCAGAGTGAAGCAAATTGAACAACCGTTTGCCATGTTCTGGGAAGTCCAGAGAGGGGCGTAGGTTAGAACATTACGAAAATATAACTATTTGCACCTTTCATTTTTAGACAATACTAGCTAAATTCCCGTTGCTTCGCACGTGTAGACTGGGTGGTCTGCATTGGTTGTTTCTACTTCTAAATATAAATTTTCATAGATTTGGCTTTAAAAATGCTTTCCTAATGAAGTATTTTGATACAACTCTCCACTCCCTATTGCACCATTGTTGGCAGAATTCAATATATCCCGAAACGCATTTTTTTAAAATTATAACCATGGTTCCAAACCTAAATTTTCACATTTCTAGCATCAAAATAGTCTTAGTAGCAACCTTAAGATTTTCCCTTATTTCACCCGCTTAATTGTTTAATTTCCAAAAATATCGAAACACGTGTTTTTAAAATTCCAATCAAAAAACTAAATCCGAAGTTTTGTATTTCTTCTTCAAAATTGCCTTAACAGCAACGTATTATCAAAAAATCGTTCACCCCTATTTCACCCCCTTAGGGATAGGAATATCGATAAATCTCTGATTCCTACAGTAGAAGATAAACAACATCTACAAATTTAAAGTTGCTATGGTCTGTAGCTTCACTTCTCAGCGCCATTTTCTGTCTTTTAGAAACGGATCGAGAACGCGGAAATTTCTATGTTAAGCTTAGGTATCTTTCTTGGTAGTTTCACTTTTCAAACTGCAATATGCACTTGCTTTTCGGCAGCAAGCGCACGAATAAAGAAAAATAACTGAAGAATGTGCATCACATTTCGCTGTATATAACCTCTTTGCTATTATAGTGTCAGAAGTCATCGCTGGTCTTGAGTGCGAATTTTATATAAGCCGACGACTTTCAGGTACTATATCATCCACCCTGTTATAGCTAGCTGGCCGCGGTGGCCGAGGAGACTGAGGCGCTCCAGTCACGGTCTGCACGGCCACTACGGTCGGGGGTTCGAATCCCCCCTCCGGCATGGATATTTGTGCCGTCCTAGTTCGTAATTAGTTCATAAATAGTTTGTAAGTTTAGGGACTGATGACCCCGCAGTTAAGTCCCATAAACTATACAAACATTTGAACATTTTCTTATAGCTATCGACATGGAACTGCTAATCCAGTTGTCAGTATTTTGATCCTAAGCACTACTGTTGTCTTTCCAGTGTTTATATTGAAATCATTAGTGTATTGCCAGTGTAGTTAATGAATGTCTGTGTTTCCCAGTGTTTTATCTTTGAGTCTTTTTATCTTTGAGCATCTGTTGATCGTCGTATTGCTACACATTTTATGGATTTTTGTTCGCCACACTCACCCACCACACACCGCAGTGCACACCGCGAACCTAAAGGCTGCTCTCATGCAGAACCACCATTAATCTGCAATGAATAATTTTGGCTACCAAGTGAAATATACGGACACACGTTCCGCGTTCCATTTTTATAAATGTATATTGCTTGCCCTCGAATATAGTGCATAAATACTTTGTGTACAACATTTCTCGAAAGTGGCGGCAGCTTTTATTTCAATAGTGCATCCTATACGATCAGCAGAATTTACAACTAAACGATATGGTGTGGAAAGTTTAATTTAAGACCAATCTACTTTTGTTTTAATACGTTGTTTACAACAAAATATTTTCGAATAACAGTAGAGGTTTCAGAGACTAACGTTCTACTGTAAGTTTACGTTAATTTCAATTCACTTAATGTTCGAAATAGAATCTATTGCAGGGAGCAAGCATTAAAACGTTTGGGCGGGAGTCAACCGTCTCCTCATCCACGTCAGTCTTACAAAGGTCGAAAGCTAGCCATTTTCCTTCTTCCTACGGTAGATTCGTTCCTTGCGAACGTGGAATCGCTTTTGTTTCTTCTTGACCTATGAAACCTCGAGGTATTCTTTTTATTTTTACAGATTGTGGCCGAATGCGTAGACCTACCGCACCCGTTTGACGCCAATTTTTTCTAGCGTCCGTCACCGACATTCAGACACAGAATAAGGAGTATACAGAAAGGAAACTCCCGCTGCAGTCTGTCGTCCAAAATTTAGTGCGCATGCGCGGAATCAGCCATCTTGAAAAGCAGTAAACGTGTGATCACTCCCTACTCTGTGGCGTGGTAATGCGCCGTCTTTGTTTGTTAATTCTGTATTTTAACTGCCTGAATCGCTTAAAAGTAAACAAGTATTTGGTAAGTGAAAAGAAAGAACTATGTGTCAGTAGTTGGAGCTGTTCCGTTTTTATTATGAGCTTCAATAAAAGAAAAGGCGGCCGATGGTGTTCAGCACCTAATTGCCGCAATAATTCGAATACAAATAAGGATATAAGTTTCTTCACCTTCCCAAAAGATGCTGAGCAGTAAGTGAACGTCGCTATATGTGTAGTGAAAGTTAAATGAGAGTAATGTGTGCGTAATTATTAAAAGTAGCCTTGCTTCTTCTCTTGACGATAACTCTCGCTGTTGCTGCAGCAGTTCAACAGCATCGAAATGTTGAAGTACATTTATATGTGTTTAACGTTGCAGGGAATAATATAAAATGAATGACAAAAGAATAGTGCGTAAGTAGGCAGGTAAAATTTTACTTACGGCATTGGAGGCGTAGTGTGCTAATGTTTGCAACGAAGGCTCTTCGGATACTCAAACAAATAGATTAAGGGGAATAATTATTTTATGCTGTTCCTGCTCTGTGGTTGACAGATTCCTCTATATGCCCTTCTCCGATCAGCAAATTAATGATACTCCTAAAGCAAATACAACTTTTATATATGCCCAGACGTCATTAGTTCTGTGTAATCACGTTGTACTGCTAAGTCTGACTCAATATTTTGTGCGAATTTATTCGTGTCAAATAAAACCTGGCAGTTATAAAGTCACTTTCTTGTTTATAACTAATTTACCCACACAACTCCACGTTATTTGGAATTTTTCTAGAGATAAGCACCAAATAAAACGATCATCGATTCCACTGTACATTTTCGTAGTTGTACGAATTTTTTTTTTTCGTTGGATTACAATTAGGTGCAAGAAGATGGCGCAAAATAGATTAAAGCCGTTTCCTTTCGTAAAAGTCGGTGAGATTAGCTGCAGTTCGTAAAAACTCAATTTCCAGCCAAAGTACCAAGTGGCTATAGTTCCGCGTTTACTGCTTTTCAATATGGCGTCGAGCGCAACGCTTGGTAACATACAGATCAAAGGCGCCGCCCCCAGCTTCCCCTTCTGTATGCTCCCTATTCTGTGATTCAGATATATGGACTACACCTGTGGTTGCCCAGCTGTCGGCCGCGACCCACTACTGAGTCGCGGGACCTTCCAGGCAGGTCGTCAGACGACTTTTAAAAATGTCCAATATCGACTGAAACGGCGTATTTCATAATTCTTAGTATTTTAACAATTTCGCATATCAGCCAAGCGATTGCGTAATTTTTTAGAACCTAAATACTACGAAACCGGTTGGTTGATATACAAAATTGTTAAAATGTTGGATTACGGTTGCTGTTACTCAGCCATGTTCAAAGTTGTCTTATTATATGCAGTGTTTTATTTCTCACTCATAGTCATATACCCAGAGGAAAGCCACTAGCAACAGTGGCCCATATGTCGGACAGTTTTAAAGACAATATTGCCAGTAATAAAGAGCCACTGAATCCTACGCTTAAACTTAATATATGATTCTTTTTTGAAAACATTCTTTAAAGGGTAAAACTTTATCCCATTTTCAAGCACAATAAAGGGAGACTATCCAGAGCATCCAAGTTTGGCTTCGAATGAACTAATCGGATTCACTGCATAGAACGTTTAGTGCAAAACCTGTCTTATTGGAGTAACTGTTTCTTTACTTTAATAACGATCCCTTCGACGTTTTTAAAATTTTCCCTATTGCAGCGCCCTGAGATGTAGTGGCGCACTGTTAGAAAATGATCACAGCTCAAGCACGAGAACAGCAACAATGTTTGTGGAACTATGAAAATTAAAAAAATGCAAAGTAGGAACAGTGAACATCCCAAGGATAACATATAAAAGGGGTTGTGATAATGAACTGCGAACTGAAAGCTCCTGGTTCAAACCTTACACATCGCAAAAATTTAATTTGTTTAGTTTTCACAAAATTCTAACATGTCCGTCCTTTCACTGTAAAAGAAGGTCACTGTACGAGAAAAAAGCATAATTCTGGTAGGAGGTACCCAGATAAGAATTTACTGTTATCAAAAAAGCTTAATTTTATCAGTAAAATTAGCAAAAGATCCGCGTGAGCTACCGGCTACTCCCTGCTGCAAAATCTTGTTCCCTGGTCCAAATTGAGAACTGACTTGGTTCAAATTATTCTAATAACAGGACGTTAACGACACAGTGGCCAACATACGTAGCAGCTAACCCGAAATTACACACAGACATTAATAAATAAATCACCACAATTAAAGTTGTATCATAAAGGTGGCTAAGAAAACATTTATGGCGCAACGGAACTTAAACATAGAAAAAAATTGCATCTGAGTTTGCTCTGATCACTGGTGAAAGCTAATATTAAATAAAAGGGGGAAGGTGCTCGAAAACTAGAATTTATAGGCAAGTCAAAATTATACAGAACTTAACTTGCTTATTTGGGTTGAACGCAAGCAAAATGGGGAACCAATTTTGTTAATACGATAAAAAGCATATACGTCCCACTAACTTCGGACCTCATTTGTACCACAAGGTGGCGAGTTGCGTAATTCTGCATAGTGCTGCCGTCTGTTGGTGGCCCTTCAGAACGCGGAAAAAGTCGAGGCATTGAAATTCTTACAGTGTAGAAGGCTGTGACTGTTTATATGGGCTGCCGCGTGAATTTTCGCGCCGTACCATTGTTTATTGTGCCTTGAATCGGTTTTCGTCGTTTTCTCGCTACCGAAAATGTCCGCAGTAAGTATATTTGCTATTTTATGTTTCTTAGAAGTTTACAAGCAACAATTACGCTTTCTAAAACTCATTTTATTCAAAAGTTTTTTCCAGTGAATTTACAATTAGTGGGACGTATGTGTCCCACCTTTTTTTTTTTTTTTTTTTTTTTTTTAAGGAAAAATGGAATGTGCTAAAATTTTTTGAGTGTCATATTTATAATCCTGACCCCAATCAGACTCTGTAACAGCTGAGATAACTTAAGATATTCTAAAAAATGAGTAAAAACACGAAAGGGTTAAGACACCAGCTATCCCTCATCCAGCAGTAAACGTAACACCCAGAAGATGGCCGCTTGCACTAGTGGCCGAAACGTCGGTGAAATATTTGATATATTGACGATGCGGTCCAATACCCAGAAGAGTTTTATCAACAACACTCACTCGCTCACACACACGCAGTGCAACAGCGAAACTCACTAAAATCAGCGTGCTGAAACGAGGCAGGAGCAGGCGTCGTACGCGAAATCAGCAAACCCAGAGGTACCACACAACACAATATACAATAAAACTGCGAAGATGGCTCTGGTCTGTCGTGCCTGATTTGAGATGGTGCGTGAATATAGCAAAGTTAAGTTGCATCTAGATTAGACCGCGAGCAAACACGCTAACGGCGACACACGGCTACGTTACATGATTGCACTCCACTGGAGGTGAAGTGGTTAAAGATCGGATTCATTACACAAAATCACGGAGGACTCTTAAGTTGCAACCTGAGAGTAAACTATCTAGGCACTGGTTTTATGAGCAGAGGCGTGAATTCAGGTGACTAGCTGCAAACCCATGAAGTCGGAGTTCGGACCCATGGGGTTCCGAAAACCGATAAAAACGTATAAATTCAATTTCCGAAAAATAAAGAATATTAACTACGGCAAGCAACCCGTAGAACTGCGTAGAATTTCATAAGGAAGCTGCTGCGATGCAGCAACATACGATTGGGAGCGTTCCCAGAGACGGAAGAAGTCCGGTCTCAAGACCGGTAAAAGTGAAATAATTACAAAGTCGGAAAAATAAAAATAAAAACTACGGCATGCAACCCATATAAATGCTTATAATTACAAAAGGAAGCGAATGAAATGCAGCTACACGCGATAGGGAGTGATTACAGAACGGATGAAGTCCAGTCTCGAAAACCAGAAAAGTGAAATAATTACTAGGACGGAAAAGTGAGAATAAAAACTACGGCATGCAACCCGTAGAAATACACAGAATTTCATAAGTAAGCTTTTAATAGAGGTTGTATAAGGCTTGGAGAAAATTACTGACAAAGACAGAGTGCATTCTATAAGTTCAGGAAGAAACAGCGAAATTAAAATAGGCGGGGAGAGAAGATCGCGAAATGTTAGTGAAAATCAGAATGATACACGCATAGTTACTTGCCTGATGGGCATGGAACAAAAAATAGTGGGAGCTGAAGGCTTTGTTCTAAAAATGTTCAAATGTTTGTATAGTCTATGGGACTTAACTACGGGGTCATCAGTCCCTAAACTTACATACTACTTATGAACTACTTACGAACTATGACGGCACAAATATCCATGCCCGAGGGGGGATTCGAACCCCCGACCGTAGTGGCCGTGCAGACCGTGACTGGAACGCCTTAGTCCACTCGGCCACCGCGGCCGGCGCTTTGTTCTAAGAACCAACCATGTGGAACACATATCACTCACGGGAGGAAACGATAAAAAAGATTTCACATGCACTGTACAAACATGAACATATCGTCTGTTAGAAATCTGGCCCCACAAAGCTAGAAAGAATTTACACAGAGTTCATACACTGCCAACTAATCACAAAAGGTTTGAATGTAAAATGTAAACTTTCACGGCTGTAATGGTCAAAATTAATTATAGAATATTCTATAATAAATCCAGTAGACCACGTCATAATAGCCCAGAAAATTTTAGTAATTTTGAAAAGGTTTGAATACACCAGGCCGTTATCAAACTGCAACTAGTAACACATACACCATGTTTATCTGTTAGAAATCACTGGATTCAAAAACTAGAACACATTTCCACACACAATCAAAACAAATATTCTGAAAAATGAATCTAATTTCAAGAGTCTAAGTTAAACATGCTAGACAACGAATCGTTAACATCTCCTCAGGCACAAGAGCAGAACCAACCTTACCTCACAATGATCCCAGCACAAAGTGACCACTGAGCGGCCGGGAGACGGGGAAGCTACCGGAATCTGGGCAAACCCAACACACAGCAGTGGTGGGGAGGTGAGACTCGCCATGGAGAAGGCTCGTCAACTAGCTTGTAACCCAAGGATATAGATATATCTTTGGTCGCATCAGCAGCATGAGTTGGTAACGACTAACTGTCGACTCTGAGCCAGAGAGAACCATGCAAAGTGAGCTATCACTACCCACATTCAGACAGCCATTAGATTGTCGCACATCCACTTAAAAGTAAAACAAGTACACATTCTCACCGGGACAGTGGTGTAGCGGAGAAGCCGTACTTATTGCCACAATCATAACCACAATAATAAATTATTAAAATAACAAAAGGGCTCTGGTTTTAACATAATGCTAATCTAGCTACGTCAAATAAATTACAATTTTATAAAAAATATATGGAAGACGACAGACGGTCGTCTTTCAACTGATGCGTCTGTTCACTTTGACCAATGTTGTGTTGCGCAGTAACGTCCACGCCGCAACCATTCGATTAACAGCTGAAAGGAATGAGAATGTTCAAAGATAATGTTATGCAAGTCGCGAGCCGTATTTGCCAACGGAATACAACTCTCCTATGTAATACTCTCGTCCAAAGCCACGAACAGTCGACTGCCAGCCAGGAAGACTCGTCAGCAGGAATACTCTCTTCGCCGAGCACTGCAGTCGACTGATTTCCTGTGTTCAGTTGTTTGTTTAGGCGTAGCGTCCCCATCCTACGGTGCGGTTAACTCACATAGGACCTACTGCTGCCAGTGGGGTGCGAACTACTTGTATTTTCACTGGTACTTGGAACTGCGATAACAAGGAAATGACATAGTTCCACCAGTTTATTTGTTGTTTTGATAGGTAAACGGACTATGCGGCACTTCTCTTGCACTCAGTATTCATCACAGTTGAAGGTGGAAGAAAGTACCAACAGTTGTATTAACCTTATTTATTGAATTATGCGACCGGTTTCGGTGTTATAATCGCACCATCTTCAAGCCCCCGTTGCGTAACAGTACTAGTACATTTAAAATGGTTGTGCTAGAACTGACATAATCGCACCTGAAGGTGGTGCCATTATAACAGCGGTCGCATAATTCAATAAATAATCTTCCACCTTAAAATTTATCAGCTGTAGTCCCAGCCCACTGATTATGGATAGAATAAAATTAAACACATTTTCAGTAACATTTTCTTACCATATTACCATATCACTCATATTCTGCAACAAATGTATAGTATGAAAATTGCAGGGCCACGAAAAGAGAGCAGAGACGTCAATGGCATGAAGGTAAGTTGATAATGAACTGACGAAAATGAAATACAAATTTTATTCAATATTGGGAATTAAACTCAGGATCTTGTGTTTTGAAGTCCAACACCATGACAACAGAAACACAACACATTTCTTGGAGGTGCTTCCTTAATGTGGCACTTTTTATTTTGCCTGTATTTTTCATTGTTCCGTATACATTCTTCCTGTTTTCGTGCCTCATCTGTATTCAGTTTTTGACGAGCTTTACAGTTTTTTTCCATACGTTTTCATAAGTATTAAAAGCTAATCTGCCATTATTTTGTAAAGACGCTGCTGCATTGTTTGACCTAAAACAACAGTTATATAATTCTATTGTTTAATTAGATTGTTTTTCTGTATAAGAATGGATTAACGTAAAGTAATTTTTTTTTTATTTCTGTTGCACTTATAGGATGTTCAGACTGCTTGAGACGAGGTATATACTTCTTAACTATGGACATGCAGACAGGTTACTGGCAAATCGAGGTTGACGAAGCTGACAGGGAAAAGACGGCTTTTATTACATCTGACAGCCAAAAATGTTCAAATGTTTGTAGAGTCTATGGGACTTAACTACAGGGTCATCAGTCCCTAAACTTACAAACTACTTATGAACTACTTACAACTAAGGACGGCACAAATATCCATGCCCGAGGGGGGATTCGAACCCCCGACCGTAGTGGCCGTGCGGAATCTGACAGCCTCTATGATTTCAAAGTAATGCCATTTGGATAGTGTAATGCTCCGACCACATTCGAACGCATTATGGACAACTTGCTTAGAGACCGTAAGTGTCTTTGCGTTGAAATGGAAGCAGGCTTGACTTCGAAGGCAACTGAACACTGCACTTATACTGAAAGCAGATTTATTGCGAACTGAAATATGCACACAGCAATAACTGCCTCTCGGGCAGAGTGCTCTGCTATTTATACACAGACAGAATGTACCAGAAATTAGAAGAATAGTTGACATAAGAAACATTTAGAAATTACAAGTGAACATAAGAATCTTGTAGAACATTCTGAAAATGATAATTAAAAAGAAATAAATTTTTGCCAATGGACGGGGTTGAATCGGTGACGCTATCCTTGGCGCCACGCCGGCAGTCGGTTAACTTGGGGTCTTGCGGCAATATTTGTTATGTTGTAAAGTTTTATTAATGAGTTTCCTTGAAAGCGAGGAACATTTTTTTTTTTTTCAATAGCTAATGTGCGTTTAGGTGTGGTACACACCTTTTCCTGTTCAGTTTGCGTAAATTTATAGTGATAAAAATCATAGTGTTAGTCGGAACTGTGACTTTATTTTTTGAAACACTGTGCCCATATTGTATGGACACTGTTCAAATTCCCGCGGAGGGGACATCCTGAGAGCGCTGCGGCAACTTGCGGCGCGAACGTGACGTCACCTAGTTGTCGCGAGAGCTACCTGCGTTTGAGAGTACCTGTCTGTCTGGACTGAGCCTTCGCTGAGTACGCGTCCCTGAGCGAAACTCCACGCTGATAACAGGACGCCGCCGCCGCAGTAGTCTTGTGTAGTTCGCGAACGAACTAGTTCGGAAGAGCGCTCCCACAGGCGAATACGCGAACTAGTTCGCAGATCCCTCGCCTCTTAGTTCGTCCGCTCCTTTTCCGAAGACTGACGGGGAACAGCGAGAGGACGCGAGAGCGCGCAGAATTATGTGATTTCCTTCTGCCAGTTACCGTCATTTCAAGCTGAGATGCAGCTCAGCTGTAGTTTCGTAGTTCACTGCCATAAGGTACCCATTTAAAAATAAAGTTCTACGAGTTCTCTGTATGCACAGTACTTGAATATCATTGTATCACCCATTCGTGTAAATAACTGGTTTATTTCCTTAAGTATTTGATGTATAATTGCCCAAATATATGGGTAATAGCACACGCTATTCATAACAAATGAAAGAGCTCTTTTAGTAGCGGCAGCAAAAGCCAAAAAGAGCGAACGAACTAAAAAGAGCGGACAAACTAAAAAGAGGGGAAGAACTAAAAAGGGGGAAGAACTAAAAAGAGCGGACGAACTAAAAAGAGCGGACGAACTAAAAAGAGCGACCTACTTCGCGGCCGAGCTGCGAACTAAAAGGAGAGCTACCGGTCGCGAACTAAAATATGCGCGATCGGTCGCGAACTATTATGCCAAACGTATCTCGCTTCTTAGTTCGTTGGATTCTTTTCCGAAGACCGACGGGCAATAGCGAGAGGGCGCGTAGCAGAATTAACAATCACGTGTTTGCCTTCTGCTGATGAGAGCCATTTCGAGGTTAGCGTCTGCCTGCTAGATTACATAGTTCAGTGCTACAAAATTTCTGCTTTAAAGTATTCTGCACTCTGCAATATCTGACTAATAAATTCCATAATGCCAAGATACAGAGATGACTCTAAACTTAAACGCGAGAAATTATCCACAAACTGTTTCTTTTGGTTTGCGGGATATCGTTAGCGGCTCAAGCAGCAAGCACATGAAGCACCTAGATGAGGGAACTTCTCCCTCCACCTGCATGCGCAGACCACGCCACTCAGCCGTCACTGGGAGCGGACGAACTAAAAGAACCAACTAGTTCGCGGCAGAGCGCTCCCGAGCGCGAACTATTATGCACAAGTCTACTTGGTCGGTACCGTCATATATGGGGTACCGAAGTTGGACTGTGTACGGACAGTCCTAATGGTGGAAGTTTTTTCGTTGCTGGGGGCTCTATGAACTATTACCGGTACGCAGGCGAATGCTGTTGTGCTTTTGAGCATAAACGGGGTTTAGATACCAATAGTGCATGTAGCAAGGTCCATGTTGCGAGAAAAACTTGAGATGGTGGTGAATTGACGTTAATGCCCTTGTCACATAACAGTGCGCAAATTGTCAGACTTATTTCAATCGTTTGGATTTCCTGTTATTGGTTCTTCTCTTTTAGATACAACATTGTGAGACTTAAATTGGTACTGTTTTTCTGTTACCACTTGTATGTTACGGTTACTATTAAGAAAGGAGTGCACTTCCTAAAATTTTGAATTAATCTGGGTAAATATAGTATAACCTCAAGCCTAGTTAATGATGTTTTGTCATAAATTGTAATGCAGGAATGGTTCGTGCCTTACTGTGTCAAAAGGATATGTTAAGTGATTTTACAATTAAGAGTTGTTTCATAACTATCGGTTGAGGAAAGTGTTTCTTAAAGTTATATTAATTGGGGCATTGGTTAATTGGTTCAGTTTGGTTGGGAGTAGTAAAAGTAATGTGTTACGTAAAGGAATACCACACTCAATCCAACCCAGCCCTTCCACGCACCTTGGTCGTAACAAATACTTTCTGCAGCCCTGATTGAAGTTGGTATGTATTCAGGAATGCCAACAAGTAGAGAAGTAAAGTTGTTTGCAAACACGGAAGTGAAGACGGCAATGTAAAGCTAGCACTCTCAAGAACAAAATCGTAAAGGGTACTTACGGAAGCAAAGAAGTGATTACTTTCTGAGTATTTTGTATTGTGGAAGTCGTGCTGAGGCTCTGGCGTTTCGTAGTAACTATTTGGCATGTTCGTTGTGTGCCTAAATACTAGACTTGCGCATAATAGTTCGCGATCGGCAGAGCTCACTTTAGTTCGCGGCTCTGCCGCGAACTAGTTCGTTCTTTTAGTTCGTCCGCTTCCAGTGACGGCTGAGCGGCGTGGTCTGCGCATGCAGGTGGAGCGAGAAGTTCCCCCACCTAGCTGCTTCATGCGCTTGCTGCTTGAGCCGCTAACGGTATCACGCAAACCAAAAGAAAGTTTGTGGATATATTCTCGCGTTTAAGTTTAAAGTTATCTCTATATCTTCGCATTATGGAATTTATTAGTCAGATATTGCAGATTGCAGAATACTTTAAAGCAGAAAGTTTGTAGCACTGAACTATGTAATCTAACAGGCAAACGCTAACCTCGAAATGGCTCTCCAAACACATGATTTTTAATTCTGTTCGCGACCTATTGCGCATATTTTAGTTCGCGATCTATCGCGCATATTTTAGTTTGCGACTGGTAGCTCTCCTTTTAGTTCGCAGCTCGGCCGCGAAGTAGATCGCTCTTTTTAGTTCGTCCGCTCGTTTTGGCTTTTGCTACCGCAACTGAAACTACAGCTGAGGTGCATTTCAGCTCGAAATGACAGCAACTGGCAGAAGGGAATCACGCCATTCTGCACGCTCTCGCGTCCTCTCGCTATTACCCGCCAGTCTTCGGAAAAGGAGCGGACGAACTAACAGGCGAAGGATCTGCGAACTAGTTCGCGTAGTTCGCCTGTGGGAGCGCTCTTCCTAACTAGTTCGTTCGCGAACTTTACAAGACTAGCGCCGCGGCGGAGCGGCCCAACGCATTGAGGCGCTATGCTCCGATGCACAAGGCCGTTCCCCGTCGGGGGGTTCGAATCCTACCTCGGGCATGGATGTTTGTGTTGTCTTTAGTGTAAGGTAGTTAGTTCGTAAGTAGTTTGTAAGTTTATGAACTGATGACCCCGAAGTTAAGTCCCTTAAGCTTTACAAACACTTGAACATTTTGAATTAAAGACTATCTTCCTACAAGATAGTATGCAGGACTAAGGAATTTATGTTATCTATACAATAGCCTCGTTAATTCGTGGTGAATGGGATCAGGATAATCTAGAACTGCGGAAATTTCGTTTGTGGAAAAGAGAAAATCGATTTTGAAAAGAATACACGTGTAAAAATACTTTTTTTTTTTAAACGAAGTTTTTAATTAAACATTTACATTGGCAGCTTAAAAAATCTTATCACTATTTATTTCGGGTTATAATGACGGAGTGCCTTTTTCTGTGAAGATAGAATGTACCCGCAGTTGTTTTATGACGCTCGTCCCTCTGGGAAACGCGTAATTCCGAGACTCGAAATATCGAGTCTCACTGTATCGAGTTAATTTTACTTAATGTTTACTGCGTTCCAATCAACCCCTCCACATGTTTTAAATGCAGATATTTATCAAAAGAGTCAGTGTTCCAAATCACCCCAACTCCTGAGGTGATTTGGAACACAATTCAGATTAAAATATAAGGAAGGGTTTTGATTGAGGATTGCTATAGAGATGCTTTATTTAAATTTTCATAGTTGTAGTGCAATATTTAGACATTAATTTTCAGTAAAAACTACGACTTCTGTTCCATTTCACCCCAAGGTACGGTACATTGAGGAATGTGGAAAAACTAGTAATATGTGGTGTAACGTAAATATACAGAAATTTTCGGTTTCGGGAAAAATTAGAAGAGGAGCCGAATATTCGGTTACGCTTTCGGTTTCGGCAACAAATCATATTTCGGACGCAATCTAACGTCAACAGTTCGCAGCTCCCTCAGCTAAAACGGCAATTGGAAAATCAACGGGTTCAAATATTGTAAATCTAAGGGACTTAACTACGTTGGTTTTCAGTCCCTAGGCTTACAAACTTCAACTAAATCAAATTACCTTTACACAAACACCCATGCCCGAGGGAGGACTCGAACCCCCGACGGCGAGCAACCACTTGCTCCGCAGCAAGGCCCCTCAGAACGTTCGGCTACTCCACCGCGGTGAAAGTCAACAAGTAGAGTTGTTTACACTATCGAGTTATTGCGGCAGTTTACTTGCTGGTAGAAATTTGCCGAACTACTTGCGAGTGTAAATACATTACCAAGTGGGCTTGCGACCGTTGCAATATATTGCACAAGTTGCTGCAAGTATCCGACTTTCAGTGTGAACAGTGTGCAAGAAGCTTCTGCAAGTTACTTGCAGCATTTAGGATTCATTTCTACTCTCTGCAAGTTGAAATCGCATAGCTAATTTAATCTTTTATTGAATGTCACGAGTAATTACATACAACCATCCCACATAGTATAGGTTAAGAAATAACAGAAATGGAGAATTAGTATGAAGAAAGCAAGAGACCAAACATAGAATGAAACTGTGGAGCACATACCTGAAATATGGAATGTGTACAGTGATTTTAAATCTATATCTATAAATGTATGTCTGTTCGGTGTACGTTTATCACGTCTCAACCACAAAAGAGCTAAAAATTTGTACAGTTACTAATGTCTACCCAAGGAAGGCTTTAGGCACGGTTTTATGGCGGTCGGATAACTATTTATCTATATATATTAATGTGAATGTCTGTTCGGTGTAGGCTTATCGCGTCCGAACCGCAAGACGCAGAGACTTAAATATTTGTACAGTTACTAATTTATACCTGAGGAAGGTTTTAGGCACGGTTTTATAGCGATCTGATAGATATTTAGTACATAATTTGAAGAATATAACGCGAAATGCAGAACAATAATTACTCTTTGAAAGTTATATTTACTCTTTGAAAATGGTTTTATTGGTTGCATTGTTGGCTGAAGGTTGATAATGATAAAAGAGTGGGGTACATTGGGATGGAAAGTTATCGGTGTATATAAAATTCTACGCGTGTGTGTTAATATTTCGCTCTGCAGCGAAAACTACAGAACGCAAACGAATGGTCTGTGTGTAATTGTTGTTCGAAATCTCCCGTTGTACACCATAGCAGTTCCATGCCGATAGCTATAATGGGGTGGAAGATATGGTGGATGAAAGTCGTCAAATTATTAAAAAAATTCGGACTGAAGGCCAGCGATGACGTATGCGACTCTATAGCAAGGAGGTTACATACAGAGAAACGTGATGCCACAGACCATATCTTTGGTCTATACGTACAACAATGTCTTCAGCTCTTTCTCTGTAAGGATAAGCAAAGGAATAAGGAAATATAAGAATAAATAAATAGCACACTACTGAAAGACAGCTTATCTACCATAATCAACCAACACGAGAGCGGAGCCGCGGGTTTAATCTAGTCTAGTACAGAATACAGGAAACATGTGTACATGTCTAGCAAATTTAATTTAGTGCAATAAATCTCACAACAAACTTAACGAAATTTCTTGTAAATTTGATACCGTTGTGAAGCACGTTTTCAGGAAGTGGCATAATATAAAATCGCTATTTTCGCAAAAACTGAGAGAACAATGATAAAAAATAAGTGGCTCTTAAGAATGTGGCGTAACAACCGTTCTTTGGCTGAAATAACTATGTGATATATGTCCTGTTTCCATATGACATGTCTAATTGATGTTAATAAACAACCCAGATAATTTATAGAAAAGTTCTAGAAAATCTTTCAAAGCTAAAGTTGTCGAAACACAGTTCTAGTAACAAATTAAAGTTCCGTATTCTGGCCCTCTGAGAATCCTCTCAAACCGAAATAATCGTCGTTTTTGTGTTATTCGTAATAATTAAAAGAGGTAAATTTTAAATTCCCACGTACTCATCCTTTTACTTGCTCTCACTAACCGTACACGTGAATGGTGTCTGCAAATTATTGATGCAAATTACTTGTCAAAGTACATGCGGAAGTTTCTTGCTTACTTCTTGCGAGTGTTGTGTAAACATAATAGCAAGTAAATCTCATAGCTTGCAAAAAATGTTCAAATGGGACCAAACTACGTTGGTCATCAGTTCCTAGTCTTACCAACTACTTAACCTAAGGACAACACACACATCCATGCCCGACGGAGGTTTCGAACCTCCGACGCAGGAGGCCGCGCAATCCGTAACGTAGCGCTCCAGACCGCTCGGCTACTCCCGCGCGGCTCAAAAACTTGCACCAATAACTTCTGCAAGCGACTTGCTAGTGTAAACCCAGCTTAATACATACAGTTTTATATTACTTTTAATCGCTGGATAGCTTCGTTCGAGTTGCGGTTGCAACCGCGCTAAAGCGTTCGAGTTGCGGTCGCCGCCGTTTAAAACTAAACATGACTGCCATTGAGGCATTCGAGTTGCGGTGCGAAAGGAGTTGCAATCGTTTGTGACGGTAAGAGGAAATTCTTCTGGCCGACTCCAAAGCGTTTAATAACCTTGCACCATATAGATAAACCAGCACATGTGGTTTGTATGTATCTCGTTCTTTTCCTCGCAGGAAGGAAGTGCAAAATTCAGGCTATTCTTTTAAACGGGCGGTAAATGGCAGTCCCGTAAAAAGTTAATACATTATAGTATCATTTTATTCCCTCTGGGGATTTTTCTGCCGATGTATGACGTTTACATAAATCTAGCGATATTGAAAGCAGGATCTCATTTTAAAAATTAAATTTTGCTTCTTCCATACAAGCATCGGAATACAAAAATCAACAATTGTGGGGTCACTGTTGGTGACTGACCTATGCAATTTTGAAAGCAATAACTGACCACTGTTTCTTTTTAAATACAAATAGTTGTCATATTCATTGCGAAATTGGAACTAGACAATTTACAGCATTGGTTACATTTGGTCCTGAACAAAATTTTAGTTTATTAACATTGACATTAAATAGCAGATAATTAGTACCAATCGACGGCGAAATCTATGACAAAATACAAGCCACAATTTAAATTTTGGCAATTCCTTTAATTAAAAAAGTAAAGTATAATAGGATGTTAATGGTGAAACTGGTGTCTGGAGTTATTAAGAGCTTTGTTCAACAATTTGACATAATTTCATTGAGTATACTTGATGATTTCAGATATCCATTACTTGATTAATGAAACATTGAAAGAGTTGTTCATGTTGCTATGCTTTATATGACACGTACTGAGTAATTCTCGAGATGAAGATCAAACATTTACGTACGGTATTTCTGTGATTTAACTGCCTCTCTCGCACTGTAATCGGCTTTACGTCACAAAGTACTGCCTCCTCCATCACACACATACACACAAATACCTCCACTGTTTTCCATATGAAATTTTCAGTGGTGTGGTGCCTTATAACCTCTGAAACACGACACAGCACGGATCAAAATCAGCAGAATGACACATTTAAACGTGACATAAATATTCGTACGAGGGTAAGTCAATTATTATCAGCATTTTTGTTATATTTTTGTGTATGTTGGTAGTACTGTCGTTTTACGTTGGTGACGGATGCTTTGTTTATTTGTTGTTATATCTTTGCAATTTTCAAGCTGCTACGTTAGTTTCGTTGTGGCTGCTCCACTGTCTATTTGCACCAAAGAAGAGCAACGTTCAGTGATACATTTTTGTGGGCAGAAGGTGTATCAGGGGCCAAAATTCACAGAAGACTTTCAGTACAGTACGGGAGCAGAGTTTTGCCACAACGAAGTCTGTACGAGTGGATTGAAAAATTCCGAAACGGTCGCACGAGTGTTAAGCACGATGAAAGAGCCGGACGACCGTTTACCGCCACAAATGAAGAAACCATTGAGCGATCACATGAAATGATTCTCTTAGACAGACGATTAACTATTGATGAAGTGGCTCATCGTCTTCAAATTAGTCATGGTTCTGCCTACGAAATTATTCACAACAGACTTGGGTTTCGTAAAGTTTGTGCAAGATGGGTCCCAAAACAATTCACACAGTTGCATAAGCAAACGTGCCTCGACATCTGCAAAAAAAGATTTGGATCGCTATGGTAACGAAGGGGACAACTTCTTAGACAGAATCATTACTGGTGACGAAACATGGATATCATCTTTAGGAGCCGGAGAGTAAACGGCAGAGTATGGAATGGGAACATCCAAATTCGCCGTGCAAGACCCAACCGTCCGCAGGAAAACTGATGCTTACGGTTTTATTATTATTATTTATTTTTATTTATCTATTTATTTATTTTATTTTATTTTTTATTATTTATTTATTTGATGCACGATGTCCTGTACTGGAACATTATGGTGAAAGGGGCACAACAATACACAGTGTACGTTACAGTGAGATGCTTACTGACAGGCTAAAGCCTGCAATTCGAAGCAAACGCCGAGGATTGCTGTCAGAAGGTGTTGTGTTGTTGTACGACAATGCCCGTCCGCATACTGCTGTCCACACTGCTGAAAAGCTCCAGAAACGCAAATTCGAAGTAGTGGATCATCCTCCATATAGTCCCGATCTTGCCCCTTCTGACTATCACTTATTTGTTCCACTTAAACAGGCATTAAGGGGCCGTCGATTTGACTCGGACGAAGCAGTGAAGGAAACATTCCTGGCTCGCAGCTCAACCGAACACCTTTTTTTATTCGGGCATAAGGAAGCTTGTAGAGTGATGGACGAAGTGCATCAAGGAGACTATGTATTACAATAAAATTTTATAACCACTTTGCGAATAATAATTGATTTACCCTCGTATTTAACGATCCAATAAAGTCTGAAAAGGTATAGTGTTCAATATAATAAACTGTTGTTGTTGTTTCATTATTGTAAATCATAAACCTTTCGTCTACCCAGTTGAGAGAGCAATTGAGTCAACTAGCGCTACAGGAGGCCAAACCACGAAACACGAGAAAAAAGCGTTAGAGTTGGCGTTTGCAGCTGGAATTGGCTGAGGCCGCGCATGCGCAGTAGAAAAAATGTTCAAATGTTTGTAGAGCTTATGGGACTTAACTATGGGGTTATCAGTCCCTAAACTTACAAACTACTTATGAACTAGCTAGTACTAAGGATGGCACAAATAACCATGCCAGAGGGAGATTCGAACCCCCGACCGTAGTAGCCGTGCAGACGCGCAGTAGAGGTAGTCAGAAACAGTGGCGTCTGTTAAATTTGTCGCCACTCGAACAGACCTATTAGCTGTACTGGTTAGAATGGGTCACGAATATGTTTCTAGAAAATTACGCAAAAGACTGGGGTCCACTGAAATACATAAGTGACGTGTAAAACTCCTGTTTTCAGGGAATTACTGCCTGCGTAATAGTTGTTTTAAAGGCCTATTATAGGTGTGCAAAGTTAGAAGTAAACCCCTTGATTCCAACGTGGTGGCTTTCCCGTTGCTGTAAGTCATTTTCCACGCGAGCAGTTTCCTTTTGTCGACGGCACGTGTGGTGCCCTCGGTAGAGCGCAGAACCCGCCTCTGGGTGCAGGGAATGTCCCCAGGAGGAACAACTCAGCACAGCGGGCGGCGATACCCGTGGGATGCCCTGAGCTGGAGTTGCTCGCTTCATCCAGAGGCTGGGTTCCTGGTAGCGTCTCTCCTCACAAAGGAGGCAGCGGGGAATTCTCTGGAGGGTATAAAGGCGTCAAAAGGGCCGCGAACCAAGCCACGCGCAGCTGCTGTGACAGGTGGGCGCACAGACTTTGTGGCCCGACGAGACAGCCTCTCACCCTGACAGCCGGAATGAACGCCGAACAAGGCAACACACCTCCCCTGCTGCGTCCGCTACTGAAACCTCACACCACCACAAACTTCCCAGGCCCCAGGGGTCACGGGAAATGCTGCAAAATGGTTCCACTCGTACCTAACTAACAGGAAACAAACGGTGTCAGTGAAAGCGACTAGTGGATTAAGCCAACGGATTAAGCCAACAGTCATCATCGGATTGGGAAGAAATTACATGTGGTGTCCCACAAGTAGAGATGGAAAACTGAAACATCTGGCGGTTTCGAAAGTAATGAAACCGTATCATCTGTGGTTTCGAAACACTGTTTCGAAACCATGAAACCGTGAAGCAATGTATGTTTTGTCATGAAATCTTCGTTCTAAAAAATGTTTGTAGAACTTATGGGACTTAACTACGGGGTCATCAGTCCCTAAGCTAAGACTAAGGACGGCACAAATATCCTTCTCCGAAGGGAGAATTCGAACCCCCGACCGTAGTGGCCGTGCAGACCGTGACTGGAGCGCCTCAGTCCCCTCGGCCACCGCGGCCGGCAATGTAGTTTCACTCGTGTGTTTTTAATATGGTAGATGAACCTATAATTTAACTGGTTATTTCAGTGCAAATAGTGAACGTTGTTTTATGGTTCTTTTACATTTATAAAGCAGACATTATGTCATTTCGGGTAACAGCAGTCTCTTGCAAACGAATCTTGATATCAGTAATCATAAGCTGCAGACTCAAGAGTGTAAACTACTATTTGACACTCTCTAAATGGTTTATATACTAGTAAGTTACATGTGTATCTGTGTGGAGCTTCAGTAAAATGAAACACCACATGTCGATACCATTAGTCTGTTCCGCCTTTCTGCATTAGTGGTTTGAGACACCGGTGTTGTGAAACCGTCACGATACCGTGAAACCGACAGGAATAAACGGTTTCAGTGTATCGACAATCGACCCCGAATGTGATCCGAAACAGAGCGGAATGAAACCGCATGGTTGCGAAACCGTGAAAGATGCCCGTTTTGAAACACTGAAACTGTTGTGTGTATCGAAACCTGGTTTCGAAACCATGAAACCGTAGCCAACTCTACCAACAAGGATCCATCTTATGGTCATTGCTTTTTCTTGTGTACATTAATGACCTCTCATCAGTTACACTACCGGAAGCAGAGTTCCGTTTTGTTTGCAGATGATATGAGTATTGCAATAAAAAGTACGTCAAGCGTAGTTAGAGAAAGGTCTGCTAATTATACTTCCATGAACATTAATAAATGGTTTAAAGGCAACTGATTGTCATTAAACTTTGAAAAGACTCACTACATGCAGTTCAGAAAATGTAAGAGATTTCCCGCCAGCGTATGCATTAAGTATGAAGAAGAGCAGATAGAAGAGGTTGACAGTATTAAATTCCTGGGGCCGGCCGCGGTGGCCGAGGGGACTGAGGCGCTCCAGTCACGGTCTGCACGGCCACTACGGTCGGGGGTTCGAATGCCCCCTCGGGCATGGATAGTTGTGCCGTCCTTAGTTGTAAGTAGTTCATAAGGGATATGTGACAAATGCACCCAGTGACATTTGCACCCAACCCCAAATCTGCGACATTTGCACCCAGTCTGACCTGTTTACTACGTCACGACCCACCTGCAGCCCGTACCCTCGCTAATCCGCCACTGTGCCCGTGGTAATGCCACGCCGCCCAGTCCTCGCACACCGGAAACGCTCTCTCGACAGTCTGCCTCCATTCCCAAGGTCCTTGTCCACCTCAGCGGATAACAGCTGTCAGTACGATTCTGAAGGTCGTACGTTTGGTTCATGCAGCTTGTGTGTTTGTGAGCTTATAGGTTCGATATGGAGACATCAACGACCAACAAGAGTAAGCCATGTGGCCACTATGAAGGCTACTCTTTCATCATAAAAAGAACCGAAGCAGACAATTCAAATGTTTGTATAGTCTATGGGACTTAACTACGGGGTCATCAGTCCCTAAACTTACAAACTACTTATGAACTACTTACGAACTAGGACGGCACAAATATCCATGCCCGAGGGGGGATTCGAACCCCCGACCGTAGTGGCCGTGCAGACCGTGACTGGAGCGCTTTAGTCCCCTCGGCCCGAAGCAGACAGAACAGTGATTTGATGCTATTCAAAACATAAAACAAGCACTGTCCAGGAAACCTTGTGTCAAAGGACTGTGTGGTGCTTAGTGCAAACGAGCGTCAGTGTGGAGCACTTAGAAGTACAAAAGACTATTAGTCAGGCGAAGAAGAGATCACGAAAAGAACAGGCTTCGATTGCAAAAATATACACCGAAGAGTTAGGTGACTTGCACAATAGTAGATATGATTTTGTGACTGAAATGCTCTAACAGCAGGCAGCGAAGAGGACTTCATACCGCCACCCGGACAAAACTCACACAAATAAGAAAGAACCAGAAACGAAAGATGAAATTGATCTTTCGGAAGCGTTATTAACAATGAATGATGGTTCCAATTTTCTTTTAAGTGACGACAACTTAGTCCAGTCAATATGTATTTTTGCCAGGAAACTTTTGGGGTAGTTTTGATTTCTTCGATTCCGTATGTTTTTTGGGGTGCTGAATCCGAAACTGGCATTTCCCTACAAACTTTCTTGACGCAACGCTGAACAATATGCAATAATTCGAAAAAATAGCATTTTTCGGCAGTTTTTGCTTATAATTGGAATACTATCAACTTTCACAAATGACCTCCAAGTCCAAAATTTAAGTTCATAAAATTTCCTACAGATTTCACTTTTTGTGTTTTCCTGTCGAACGAGCCGTTCCGACTCAAGCGCTAATTGAAAATTGGCGTATTTTGTCTGTCTCCGCTAAAATCCACTTTTCCACTCAAGAAGTCTAATTCATTATTAGAAGCTAACATTTAGTGAATTCCTGCAAGTTCTATGTCAAATAGAATGTAGACTGGTATCGACTGTTTCTCCCAGTTGTCTACGCATACCTTCTTTGGATCATACACCTTGCTCATTCGCAGTTCATGTCATATATTCTGTGAATATAAAAGAATAACTGCAGGATCAGAAGTGACGTCTGTTCTTTCGGAACAGACGCCACACATATATGCCGGAGACGGGCAATGGTCCTTTCGTTAGAGGGGAGGGATGGACAAGTTTGGGGCTTTTCTCTTACGATAATTAGTTTCAACAATTACCAGTTTGAGTACTGTGGGCAGAGTAAAGCTGGGAATTTGTGTCTGACGGGAGGCGTGCTTAGAGACCTTGCAGGTGCGCTGATCACTGTGTCCCCAGTGGTGTAATGGTCAGCTTAAATGCCTAAAATGCAGGAGACCAAGGTTCGAGTCCCAGCTGGGTACACATTTTCAGCTGTGGTAATTCGCAGTTGATATCATATATTCTGTGAATAGTGCCTTTTTTTGTAACGTCACCACACATTCGAAAATTGTCACTTATTCGGAAATAAACACCCAATTATGTGTTTCATCCATAGTTTTCTAATCATAACATGCAATACTGTACAACATCCTTTTAATATACAATAAAAAGGCTTAGAATCAGGATTTCGACTTTTATCTCTGATACATCGGCGATATATCAGCGGTATATCGCTGTTCAAACCATCAATGTTTTTGGGCAAAGCATCTGTGTTTTCAGAACATCGATGTCTCGTTTGCATCCGTATTCATCAGATTGCTTTGATGCGACCTGTCACCAACTCCTCAACCAACCGTTTCATTTCAGAGTAGCATTGCAACCTACATCCTCAATTATTTGCTTGATGTATTCCAATCTGTTTTTCCCCTAGTGATGTAAAATGCCTCGACATTTGTAAGGTGGAGCAAATGCCCAGAATAAATGCCTGGGCAAATGCCAAAAATTCATGAATACCCAGGCATTTATGGATGTAAAAGGTAAACTTACAAGCAGTACGTACAATAAATAAATAAATTACGAGACATTTTGTACCATTCTCTAACTACATCTTAAATGCTTCAATTCTCTTCTGTTCTCATTTCCCAGCAGTCCAAGTATCGCAAACATACAATGTTGGGCTGCAAACGTATACACAGAGAAATTTCTGCCACAAGTCCAGAGCGATGTTTGACAGCAGTAGATTTCTCTTTCCTATGTATGCCCTCTTTTCTTGTGTTAGTCTACTTTTTATGTCTTCCGTCGTGAGTTAGTTTAATGCAAAGGTATCAGAATTCCTTGTCTTCGTGTACATTGCGAACACCAATTCGGTTGTTATTTTCTCGCTACTTTTATTTCTGTTACTTCTCATGACTTCCGTCTTTCTTTGGTTTACCTTCGGTGCTCATTACTCTTTCCATTCTATTCAACAGGCCCTGTAATTTTCCTTCACTTTCACAGTCGATAGCAATATCATCTGCAAATCTTATCATTGATATCCTTTTACCCAGAACTTTTATCAGAGCCTTGAACCTGTTCTTTATTTCCTATATTACGTCTTCATTGCGCAAGCTGATGGCGACAGTCCACTACCTTTTCTTACCCCTTTTTTAATCTGAGCATTTCGTTCTTGACTTTCGAT
Source organism: Locusta migratoria (assembly GCA_026315105.1). Classification (NCBI taxonomy): domain Eukaryota; kingdom Metazoa; phylum Arthropoda; class Insecta; order Orthoptera; family Acrididae; genus Locusta; species Locusta migratoria. The sequence continues at coordinate 122,618,618 of CM048750.1, read as the reverse complement.
GCTTATTGTATCTACTTGATTCTTACACAAACTGTGTATTACCCACCTTTCCCTACAGCTTACTCCTATTATTCTCAGAATTGCGAACATCATGCAGACCTTACATTATCGAAGGCTTTTTCCAGGTCACATATCTTATGAATATGTCTTGGTTCTTCTTTAGTCTTGCTTCCATTATACATTGCAGCAATGCTATTGCGGCCACGCATTGCCGTAAAGTACGGCCCGTGTCAATGCGACCTCACAGCCCTCGGATCTTCTACCTGCCGAGCAGAGACCGGACCGGGAGATTAGCCGACCGCCCCTCGACCAGAACTGGGTGATAATGTCACGGGGTGCTTTTGTCACTGGGTGCTTTTGTCAGGACACCGTTCATAAGTAGTTTGTAAGTTTAGGGACTGGTGACCCTGTAGTTAAGTCCCGTAGACTCTACAAACATTTGAACATTTGAAATTCCTGGGATTACAGCTAGATAATAAATTTAGTTGGAAGGTGCACACCACAGAACTGCAGAAACGACTAAACAAACCTGTATTTTCAATACGAGCGTTATCAGACATAGGAGACATAAAAATAACAAAGCTTGTATACTTTGCTTACTTTCATTCCATAATGTAACATGGTATAATATTTTTAGTGTAGTTCTAAAAGGAGTCCACTACTCAGGAACACACATTTTCAATAATTTACCATCAAGTATAAAAAAAGTTTAAGAGGAACCTAAAAGACTTTCTAGTGGCCAACTCCTTCTACTCCATCAGTGAATTTCTAAATTGTACCAAATGATGCATGTATCGGTACTCGTACTGTATTAGTATTATTATATTATCAGCCATCAAAAAACCTTAAAATGTATGTATCTGTATTTATGTTATTAGTATTATCTATTATTCAGCTTGTAAATTTTGTTTCTTGACATGTTCCACATCGACATCTCCTCAACATGGATCTACGGAACGAAAAACTAATCTAAGGGACACTCATTATAACACTTACAAGAGGTGTCGGGCATCCTGGGTGACCAGACTGGGCGACATGTAGCCTTTTGGGGTCTGTTAGGTTTTGCGACATTTTAAGAAATTCGTATCAAGATCAGCTGCCAGCGTACGTAATTTAGAAGTTGATATACTGAGCAAAGCACAATGCCACAGTCCTAGATTAGGAATCCAAAGGTCGCGGGTTCGATCCTCGCCAAGTCATAGGATTTCTCTTTCCCCTTCTATCACCTCTGGCAATGTTGCTAATCATGCTGATATGAAAAATACTTAGTAGCACCGTGGACTGTATACCCATTAGATTTTTATCTGATTATGCTGTACCAAAAGATTGGAAAGTTCCACAGGTCACACCTATATTCAAGAAAGGCAGTAGGAGTAATCCACTAAACTACAGGCCTATTTCATTGTCGTCAATTTGCGGCAGGGTTTTGGAACATATCCTGTATTCAACATTATGAATTATCTCGAACAGAACGTTCTATTGACTCAAGGTCGACACGGATTTAGAAAATATCGTTCATGCGAAACACAACTAGCTCTTTATTCACATGAAGTGATGAGTGCCATCAACAAGGGTTCGCAAATCGATTACGTATTTCTTGATTTCCAGAAGGCTTTTGACACCGTACCTCAGAAACGGCTTTTAATCAAATTGAGTGGTTATGGTATATCGCCCCAAATTTGCGATTGGATAGGGAATTTCCTGTCAGGCAGGACAGAATTCGTAGTAATCGATGGTAAGGCATCGACTAAAACAGAGGTGATATCGGGCGCTCCACAGGATAGTGTTATTGGTCCTCTGCTGTTCATTAGGAGAAAATCTAAGCAGCTCTCTTAGGTTGTTTGCAGATGACACCCTCATTTACCGTCTTGTAAAATCATCTGAAGATCAAAACCAACTGCAGAACGATCTGAATAAGATATCACAGTGGTGTAAGATTGGCAATTGACACTAAATAATGAGAAGTGTGAAGTCTCTACATGAGTACGAAAACAAATCCGTTAAACTTTGTTTACAACATAAATCAATCAAAAGCGAAGGCCGTAAACTCCACAAAATACCTAGGAATTACTATTATTTCAGACTTAAACTGGAAATAACACGTAGATAATGTCGTTGTAAAGGTGAACCAGAGACTGCTCTTTATTGGCAGAACCCTTAAAAGATACAACAGAACTACTAAAGAAACCGCATACACTATGCTTGTCCGTCATTTTTTGCAGTATTGCTGCCCAGTGTGGGATCCTTATCTGGTGGGTTTGACGGAGGACATCGAAAGAGTCCAAAGATGGGCAACTCGTTTCGTATTGTCACGATACAGGGGAGACAGCGTTACGGAAATGATACAGGATCTTGGATGGGAATCATTACAACGGCGCTTATCGCTGCGACGTGGGCTACTTACGAAACTCCAGTCGCCAACATTCTCCAACGAACGCGAAAATATATTATTCACTCCCACTTACATAGGTAGAAATGATCATCAGAATAAAATACGAGAAATCAGAGCTGAACGGAGAGATTCAGTTGTTCTTGCTTCCCGCGCGCTATTCCAGATTGGAATCGGAGATAAATAGTATAATGATGTTTATAAAACTCTTCTGTTTGTGTTGGACCGACGTCGGTGAAGTATTTGATATATTGACGATGCGGTCCAACACCCAGAAGAGTTTTATAAACAACTAGCTGAACCCCCGCTGCTTCGCATGCGTAGGCTGGTTGGTCCGCACCAGTTGTTTCTTTTTAATCCTGATGAAGAATCCATAGCTTAAGTTTCGTACTTATAGCTTGAAATTTGAGTTAACAGCACCATATTTTTGAAAATCAATTCTTTTATCTCGTATTTCACTCCCTTATTGGTCGAATTTCCAAAAATACCAAAACACGTGTCTTTTAAATTTGAACCCCGAATCAAAAAATACGAAAATTTGTAATTTGAACTTCGAAATTGCCTAAATAGCAACAGATTTTCGAAAAACACCCCCTCTACAATTTAACCCCCATGATGGTTGAATTTCTAAAAACACTGATACACGTATTTTTTAACGTCTAACCAACTACACAAATATCAATTTTTGCAGCTCTAGCTTCAAAATTATATCAATATCAACGTGTTTTCAAAAATAATTTTTGATCCTCTATTTAACCCTCTTACTTGTTGAATTTCCAAAAATACTAAAAATCATGTATTTTTAATCCTGACGAAGATTCCATATCCGAAGTTTCGTAGTTGTAGCTTAAAATTTGAGTTAACAGAAACATATTTTTGAAAATCAATTTTTTGCGTCACCTATTTTACCCCCTTATTTTTAGAATTTCAAAAAACGCCGAAACACGTGTCTTTTAAATTCGGACCCTGAATTAAAATCCGAAATTTTGTAGTTCTAGCTTGAAAATTTCCTAAATAGTTACATATTTTCAAAAAACGTTTCATCCCCTATTTCACCCCCTTACGGACGGAATATCGAAGAATCGCTTCTTAAATGACGCTACAGAGTAAGATCAACACCTTTCACAAATTTAAAGTTTCTATCTTCAGTGGTTTGGGATGGGCGATGATGAGTCAGTCAGTCAGTCAATCAGTCAGTCAGTCAATCGGGACACTTCCTTTTATACATAGAGATGACAACGGGCGCGGACATTTTAAGGAATTAGTATCAAGAACAGCTTCCAGCGTACGTAATTTAGAAGTTGATACACTGAGCAAACCACAATGCTACAGAGCTACATTATGAATCCAAAGGTCGCGGGTTCGATCCCCGCCAAGTCCTAGGATTTTTGTTTGTCACTTTTCGCTTCTATCGCCTCTGGCAGTTTTATTGATGTAACGCGGCCAACCGTCCAGGATTCTGCGGGACCGTCCCGCGTGGGGAGACTCAATAAGAGTGTCCCGCAAAATGCCTGATTTGTACCGCATTTTGGTAATTTTCATATTCCACCGACTGCAGATTATTCCCACGTATATTAAGCATAAGTTCATATCCTGAATCGAATGTATGAGTGTGATTATATGCAGTAACTGTCGTTGTCTAGTGTACATAAAAACAGATAAAAATTGAGGTGGAAAATAAAATTATATAAAAAAAAAATCGGGACAAATCAAAAGCTACCATATGACTCAAGAGGCAAGGCAAAACTTGACAATAGCGAGAGACGATATTTCATAACATGCAGAATGACTATGTGAAGGAAAGCGTTACTGAAGAAGCGAAATTTGTTGACATCCAATATTAGTTTAAATGTTAGGAATACCTTTCTGAAAGCATTTGTCTGGAGTGTAGCATTGCATGGGAGTGAAACATGGGCAATAAGTATTTCAGACAAAAAGATGGTAGCGTTCGAAATGTGGTGCTACAGACGGACGATAAAATTGGATTGGTAGATCACGTAACTAATGTGGAGGTGCTCAACAGGATTGAGGAGGAGTTTCTGGCATATATTGACTAAGAGAAGGGACACATTCTGAGACAACAAGGAATCGTCAACTTAGCATTAGAAGGAAGTGCGTGGGGTACAAATCGTAGAGGGAGACCGAGGGACGAATACAGTAAGCAGGTTCAAAAGGATGTAGGTTGCTGTACGTATTCTCGGATGAAGAGGCTTGCATATGACAGGGTAACGTGGAGAGCTACATCATACATCAAACCAGTCTGATGCAATAGCCCCATACCTAGTTCTCATATACAACCGCGAACGTTCCGTATCCAAAGACTGGAAAGTTGCACAGGTTATACCAACATTCAAGAAAGGCAATAGGAGTGAGTCGCAAAATTACAGGTTTATATCATTGACGTCGATTTGCAGCAGGATTTTAGAACATATATATTCCTCAAATATTATGAACTACCTCGAAGAGAAAGACCTATTGACCCATAGTCAATAAGGATTCAGAAAAAATCATTCTTGTGAAACACAAATAGCTCTGTACTCAAATAGATTCCGTGTTTCTGGGTCTCCGGAAGGCTTTCGACACTGTATCTCACAAGCGTCTTCTAATCAAACTGCGTGCCTAAGGAATATCGCCAAAGTTGTGCGACTGGATTCGAGATTTCCGATGCAACATACTGTGTCAGAAAGGACACAGTATGTTGTAACTGACGGAAAGTCATAGAGTAAAACTGAAGTGACATCTGGCATTCCTCAGGGACGTGTTATAGGTTTCCTACTGTTCCTTGAACCCCTTATCTTCAGTAACGATAAGGGGTTCAGATAAAAAGATGATAGAAGCTTTTGAAATGTGGTGCTACAGACGAATGATGAAAATTAGATGGGTAGATCACGTAACTAATGAGGAAGTGCTTAACAGAATTGGCGAGGAAAGGAGTTTCTGACATATCCTGACTAAGAGAAGGAATGATTGGTAGGAAACATTCCGAAACATCAAGGAATTGTCAACTAAGCATTAGCAGGAAGCGTGTGGGGTAAAAATCGTAGAGGGAGATCGAGGGACGAATACAGTAAGCAGATTCAAAAGGATGTAGGTTGCCGAACGTATTCTCAGATGAAGAGATTTGCACAGGACAAGGTAGCGTGGAGAACTGCATCAAACCAGTCTGCGGACTGAAGACCACAACAACTGTTCCTTATTTTTATAAACGATTTAGGAGACAATATGAGTAACTCTATTGGGTTGTTCGCGAATGATTCTGTCACTTATCACAGTCCCTACAATAACAAACAACTTATAAATTAACTTATACTAAAGACAACACAAACATCCATGCCCGAGAGAGAATTCGAACCCCCGACGGGGAACGGCCTCGCGCATCGTAGCATAGCGCCTCAATGCGCTCGGCCACTCTTCAGCGGCTTATCGGTTAGTAAAGAAGCCAAGTCATCAAAAGCAACTGGAAAATGATTTAGGTAAGATATCTGCATGGCGCAAAAAATGAAAGTTGACCCTTAATAATAGGAATTGTGAAGTCATCCATATGGCCACTAAAATAAGCCCGTTAAACTTCATTCACACGATAAATCAGTCAAAACTAAACGCCATAAATTCAACTAAGTACCTAGGAGTAATAATTACGAACAACTTAAATTTAAAAGAATAGAAAATACTGTAGGGAAGACGAACCAAAGACTACGTTTCGTTGGCAGAACACTTCTACTAAAGAAACCGCCTACGCTACACCTGTGCATCATATTTTGCAGTATTGTTGCGCATTGTCGGATCCCTACCAAGTGGGGCCGACGGACGATTTAGAGAAAATTCAGTGAAGGGCAGTTGGTTTTGTATTATCACGATATAATGGAGAGAGTAAACACTAAGCAAAACGTCTAAAATATGGCTAAATGCTACACAATAATATTAATGTAAACATCACGTAGTAACAGGGTAGCTCCTCCATTGTTTCTCTAAGGATATACGACCTTCTTTTACAGGCGCGTCTTTTCTCTCAGGTGAAGCTGCCCTGGCCAATCCGCTCGGCTACGGCCATACTAGCGTTCTTTTCACGCGCATTTATAAAGGATATCCTTTCCTGTAACACTACTTCAAGGAAAGATTTCTGCTTATGAAACACATGTGGTCTGAAGGACGCATAGTCTGTACTCCAGTCCTGCCTTACTTTTGAACGTGATATAAATAAATTTTTCATGCTCTCCTACATCTTCAGTGGTTTTATCGCTAAAAAAACATGAGAAAGATTAGATTAGATTAATACTTGCACCATAGATCGTATATACGACATTTCGTAATGATGTGGAACGTCAATATCTTAAGGATTTTTATTACATTTTTTGTTGTATCTTCTATTTTTTTTTATTTTTTAAAAGTTTTATCTAAAAATTCATCTATAGTGTAGAAGGAGTTGCCATTCAGAAATTCCTTTAATTTCTTTTTAAATACTAGTTGGCTATCTGTCAGACTTTTGATGCTACTTGGTAAGTGACCAAAGACTTTTGTGGCAGCATAATTCACCCCTTTCTGAGCCAAAGTTAGATTTAACCTTCAATAGTTAATTTCTCCTAGTGTTGTAGCTATGCGCACTGCTATTACTTTTGAAAAAAAAAAAAATGTTCAAATGTTTGTACAACTTATGGGATTTAACTACAGGGTCATCAGTCCCTAAACTTACAAACTACTTATGATCTAGCGAACACTAAGGACGGCACAAATATCCATGCCCGAGGGGGCATTCGAACCCCCCGACCGTAGTGGCCGTGCAGACCATGACTGACGCGCCTCAGTCCCCTCGGTCACCGCGGCGAGCACTTTTTAATTGGGTTGGATTGTTAATAAGAAATTTCATGAGTGAATAGCTATATTGTGAAGCTATAGTGAAGATCCCTAGATCCCTAAATAAATGTCTGCAGGATGCTCTTGGTTGGGCTCCAGCAATTATTCTGATTACACGCCTTTGTGCAGTGAATAGTTTCTTACTCAATGTTGAATTGCCCCATAATATGATCCCATATGAAAGCATATGAATTCAGTCCCTCGTCAATACAAACATCTAAAAATTTTGAATATTGTACCTTAGCTACAGATTTATGTTCGAAGTCTAAATTTATTAATGGTTTCATGCCATTTACTGTATGAAACTGTATATACTGGGTTTTATCGAAGTTTAATGAGAGTCCATTCGTAGAGAACCACTTAATAACTTTCTGAAAGATACCATTTACAATTTCATCAGTTAATTTCTGTTTGTCAGGTGTGATAGTTATACTTGTATCATCAGCAAAAAGTACTAGCTTAGCATCTTCGAGAATGTAGAATGGCAAGTCATTAATATACGAGGCGCGTCCAGAAAGTAAGTTCCGTTTGGTTACATAAAACGAACGGGTACAGATACAGAAAAAATAATGATTGTACAAAAATCTACAACTGTTAAACTACTTTTCTACATAGCTTCCGAAATTTTGTTGGCAATTGTCATAGCACGGCACAAGGTTTCGTGTGCCTTTTTCATAGGATGTTGCGCCTCGGTATTCAGCCATGTGGTAACATGTTCTTTCAGCTCGTCATCATCTTTGAAGTGTTGTCTACCAAGGACAGATTTTAGGTTTAAGAAGAGGATTACTGTCAAAAGATTTTTTTTCACGATAATGCCTGACCTCACACACAGAATGTGACCAAACAATTCTTACGGAAATTTCAATGGGACCTGTTCCCTCCTCCATACAGCTCGGACGTATCTCCTAGCGACTTTCATCTCTTCTTACACCTAAAATCTGTCCTTGGTGGTCAAGGGGTCAACGATGATAAAGAGCTGTTACCACATGGTTGAATACACAAGCGGCAAACGTCTGTGAAGGATGCATGCAAAAACTTGTGGCACGCTATGACAAGTGCCTACAAAATTTCGGCAGTTATGTGGAAAAGTAGTTTAAGAGTTGTAGAATTTTGTGCAATAAAAATTTCTTCTGTATCTGTGTACAATTTCATTTTATTACCAAACGGAACTTACTTTCCTCTGTCAGGCACTTAAATGTGATTTGCAGAGTATCCCATGTAGATGTAGACTTACTGGACGTGGCTCGTATATTAAGAACAGCAAAGGACCCAAGACCGAATGTAATACAGACTTGCTGCTTAAAATAATATAGTTTTACAGATTACGAAATAATGTTTCTACGACAAGTCAATAATCTGTATGTTTCATAATGTACACGATACATGTAATGGAATATTTTTCGGTGCTCAAGGTGGCAAATATAATGTAATATTATTACAGTCTATATATAATCCGACATGCAAATACAATATCTGTATTCACCTTACCTTCAGAAATAAAAATTTGGTGAAATTCTGAAAATGCAACGACTAAAGTGAGTGAGCATTGCATGTAGTAAGGCTCAATTAAACTCTGCATCGAAAGAGCTGTAATAGAGTAGTTCAAATAGTTTTAAAAAGTAGTTATTATCAAATTTAATTCTAGGTTATTGCAAAACATAATTGAAGACCTCGGGGTAAAATAATGATAACCCTCATTAATAAAGTACTGAGATTTGACGACTTGTATGTTGGAGAAATCACAGTTTCTTGGGCCTTGGCCGAGACATAGCCCACTGACGCACTTGTTATCAGGGCCGGTTCGAGCAAACTCGGCAAATTATTCTAATGGCGTCCCATTTAATAAAATCACAATAAAACATCAATGTAAAATACACATTGCAATTATATTCAAATACATGACCACAAAATATACATTACATAAACGTATTTCCCCATTAAAATGGGACACATAATACACTTTTCTACAACAATGTTACTTTATCATTGTTTTTGGTTGGTACTTCACAATAATTGATAAAACTATAAGCTTCATTACACTAAGAACCACGCAAATTCTATTCTTCTTGCCTTGGCTTTTTCAAAATCTGAGACGATCTCCTTTAAATCAATTGTCTGCTGTTTCTCGTTAACTGACATACTTGCCAATCCAACCAGTCTTTCTTGAGTCATTGTGGACCGCAGATACGTTTTTATAATTTTAATTTTGAGATGCTGCGATCACCACTGGTTACAGACACAGAAATAGTAAGCGACACTCTAGATGCAGTAACTAAATTAGGTACAATGTTTATAGGTCCATTTTTACAATTATATCTCAGAACGTCAAAAAATGTTTGTATAGTCTATGGGACTTAACTACGGGGTCATCAGTCCCTAAACTTACAAACTACTTACGAACTTTTTTTTTTTTTTTTTTTTTTTTTTTTTTTTTTGGCGGGGCTCCCTTCTCCCCTACACCCCGTCCTTGCGCTCTCCATTTTTCGCCTTCGTCGGCGAGCTTCCAAGCTATAGTAATAGCAGGTGAACGTAAAACACTCCGATGTAAGAAGCAAATTAAACAGTTCCGCTGTACAGTGCTTTGTATTCTTCAGTGATGCACTTCAAGTTCGATGGTAAAAGGTCTCAACTAAAAGTCCAAATGGTAAAGGAGAATTAAATCATAGACATGAAGAAGAGATAATTCTCTTCATGGAAATAAAAAAAACCATCCTCAACACTGAAGGTCGGTGGGCAGACCTGCGAAGCACTATACACTCTTAAACCGTGTCAACAAAATCGAAAGGTAAGGATAAAACAAAGCTGAGTTCTGCATAGACGTACACGCACATAAAGTGTGACATGCCACAAACATATAATTTTACTGCATCATGTTTCTTTCCGTTTAATAGTCACACGATAGTGTTCCGTCGGATTACATCATAACCAGAGACCATGTCCATAGCCAAAAGTCGTAGTCCGATTAGGGTTTGGATTGTCATTGAATTCCCCTCACAAAAGATTTTGGTATGCATGTTCAATTGCCACGATCAAAAACCGAGCAAAAAGAGTAGAATAGTCCTTTGTACGGCGTAGGTTGTTATGTTCCTCCTGAAGGTAGATCATAAACTGATAGACCTGTGTCAACTGTAATTGTAGAACGGCATAGATAGTATGCGCGACGATCCAGGTTGTTGCGGCACACTTGGTGGCAGGGTATGGCTTGAAGTCAGGGATGAGGGCTACGTCCACCGAGAAGGTGTCCACGGCGGTGCGATTTATAAACGCCAGCATCCCGGTTGCAACGTTCCAGATGGGCGAACGCGTGGGGCACAGGAAACGGTGTTCCAACGTGTCCTCCTGTGAGCAGTCTACGCAAAGGCTGGAAGCGCGCAGGCAAATCCGGTGCAGTGTTTCGTTGGTGGGTACGACTCGATTCACGACTTTATACCAACAACTAACCACGTCCGCTGCAAGGAAGGGGGCGTGGACATTCGCCCACACATTCTTCCACCTAGACCCTGGGAAACGCATCTCCATTTTATTGGCAGCTGGCTGTCCTCGCAGTCCGTGGTAGACGATTTTTACAGTCCGCGTCCTCGGGTGGAGGTCTTCGTCGTCCAGGTAACTTTTCTGAACAAAGTACTCTCTCACATGTCGCAGCCGGTAAGGGATGGCAGTGGGGTTGAGCGGTGCTATTTCAGACGCGGGCCGGAGAACATCGAACAGAACGGCCGTGGGGCCGAGCGGGTCCTTTTCTATAACGGCGCACGTGCGGTGGATCAGTAGCGCCGCTTTGACAGCGAAGTGCGTCAGGCCGAGGCCTCCTTCCTCTCGGGGCAATGTGCAGGTAGCATGGCTTACTTTGAAAATTTCACCCCCTCCACAGAAACCAATAGGCTGCTTGTGTGATGGCTCGTCCTAGCTCTTTGGGCACGTGGAAGACCTGTGCGAGGAACCAGGCCTTGCTGAGCAGACACACGTTGACGATCGAAACCCGCTGCGTCAGTGCCAGGGTGCGGGTGGCAGTGAGGTGCGCCATAGCGCGTATTGCATGCAGTGTCAGGCGCCAGTTGAGTGCCGCTGTCTTCAAAAGATTTGCCGAGAAACGAACACCTAGGATCTTATGCACTTGTTTCACGGTAAACCAGGGACGTCGGAATCTGTTCGCTGCCCCATAAATAGGAAGAAACACAGTTTTACGATTGTTGATACATGCACCCGATGCATTTTCATATAATGTCAGGACCTTGCGCATGGTGTCCAAGTCAGCTTCCGTAGACACAAGAAGGCCGACGTCATCCGCATACGCGCGGCAAACCTGTTTCTTCCCTCCTACACTGAGTCCGACGCATGCACTGTGCAGGCGTCGCAACAAGGGGTCCAGTGAGATTGCAAACAGGGCCATAGCGAGAGGACACCCCTGCTTGACGGAGCAATCGACGGCAACAGGTGCGGACAAAAAACCATTGATCGTCACACGCGATGTCGAGCTGTTAAAAATATTGAATAGCATGGCCGTGAATTTATTCCCAAATCCAAGTTTAGAAAGCACTTTTCTTAGGTAATGGTGACTAACGCGATCAAACGCCGTGGCAAAGTCGACGGAAAGTATTCCAAAGGGAATTTTCTGCATCGTGGTGTATGCGATGACGTCACGGTATGTAGTGACCGCGTCGTAGATATTCCTTTGCGGCACTGCACAAAACTGACAGTCACTGAGGATCTTAGACATAACAGGCTTTAAACGGGACGCAACACATTTTGTAAAAAGTTTATAATCACCGTTTAAAAGCGTGATCGGGCGGAGACTGTCAATTCTATTGTTCACTCGGGTTTTCGGCGCCAAGGTGATTATTCCTTCCGGAAAAGTCGCCGGTATTGCCACTCCATTTAAAAGTTCGTTAAAACATTCAACTAAAACTGAACCGAACAAGTGCCAAAAGTGGAGATAAAATTCTGGCGGGAGGCCGTCAGCACCGGGCGATTTGTTTTTTGCACATAGTTGTAAGACCTGTTTTACTTCCTCTACGGTGAACGGTTCCATGAGGTGACGGCGGTCCGTGACTGTTAAAACGTGAGGGACACCTCGCAATAGATCTGTAATGGCGGCGTTGTCCGTTGCTTTTGCGCTAAACAAGTCCGCAAAGTGCCTGCGCGCCTCTGCCAGAATGCTCGCCCTGTCCCTCAGCCGCGCGCCGCCGGCCGCCTGCAGCTCTGTGACGTCACGCCTAGCCGCGCGGCGGCGCTCGCGCAGCAGGTGGAACAGCGAGGCCTGCTCGTCTGCCAGCTGACCGGCCGCCTGGCTGCGCACCACGCTACCACGCAACGACGCCTTCTTCAAGGCCAAGAGTCTGGTTTTAATTTGCCTGATGTTCGCCATCCGGAAAGACGGATTGTCTGTTTGCATATTGATTGCGTCGTTGAGACATGTCTCGTAAAATTGCAAGGTGGTACGTTCCCAGTGGCAAACAGATTGACTAAATTCAATAATACTTTTTCGTAGCGCTGGTTTTGCATATTCTGTCCACCACGATAACGCAGAAGAGTAGAAATGGCGATAAGTTAAAATACTACTCCATGCCCTATTAATCACAACGTCGAAACCAGTGTTGGTAAGGTGACGTACATTGAACTTCCACCTACATTTCGTACGTGGCTTCTGAGCCATCAGTGAATGAAAACGGCAGACATATGCGGCATGGTCAGAAAACACCACTGGGTGTACCGCAGATTCTAGTACACAGTCTTTCTTTTCTCCAGAAATATAAATCCTATCGAGGCGACTCCTACCTGTCGGGTAGTAAAAAGTAAACCCCGGATCGTGGGGGTGTAAGTGGCGCCACGTGTCGATTAGATTCATTTCAGTCACGAGCGTTGCTAACTCTATGCACTTGTATGGGTTCGGTTCCTGGTCGCGGTCGTCGAGTACACAATTAAAATCACCGCCCATTATGACAGGCAAATATGGGCCTCTAAAAAGGTGACAAATGTCCGAACTGTAAAAGACTCGACGTTGCGGTTTGCAGTCAGATCCCGAGGGAGCATAAACATTTACAAAACGAATGTTATTTATGGTACACGCTACTCCGTGTCCATTTGGGATAGTGGCAACATCACTGAATTCGTGACCATCACGTATCAAAATAGCAGTTCCACTGTGACTCTCCGGATCGAAATTTAAAACCACCTGGTAACCGGGTATATTGTGAACAAGTTCGGTCACCACTTCCTGAAGAAAAACAACGTCTGCCTTCAAAAAATTCAAAAATTGTAATAAACATTCAAACTTTACAATTGACACAAATCTATTGATGTTGATAGTGGCAACAAGTGATGGTGGGTGTGCCACCATTTAGTCAGGGAATTCAACGACACGGCGCGAGACTAGGTCTCGCCCTCTTCCATCTCCTCCGCCCAAGACTTCGACACTTGCTGTCCAGTGTCGTGGCCTGCCGCGGCCCCCTGCAGAGAAACGCGCGTGCGCGGCTGCGGGTCGTCTTCGGCCTTTCTTTTGACCGCGGCTTGCGCCGGGTTCGAGTCCCGTGACAAGTCCATTGCCATATGATAGTCGGTGTTGGGTGCACTGAGCTTTTCCTTTATCTGCCGGACCACCTCCTCCATCCTGTATTCCTGCCCACTCGTCATGGGCTGCTGATAACCACGGCCCGCTTGTGCTTCCTGCCGAGAATCTAAATCCGACCGTGACGAAGCCAGTGACGCAGATTTCTGCAGCGACTTCGACGCCGAGCGCTGATACTGACGAGATTCGGGGGACCGACTCCACCCCCTCTGGTTGGAGTCCCGCCGCTCCGGATATCCCGAGGAGCTGGTACTGCGGCCCTTCTCTCTGCGCGCGCGCCTTTCTGCTGCCCTGTCGCGACGTGACTTGCGGCCACCCACGCTGTCTGCCCGTTCGCGTGGACGATCTGCAGCGGCGGTGGCAGAAACTCCAACCGCTGACACTTCGGGGGGGACGCTATCTTGCACGGCTTCTGATCTTGTCAACGTGGACAATGTCACATCTACCGGAGTCGACACGGCAGGCTTAACATATTGCGCTGGTTCGAGTCCCGTTGTCTGACTCTCCGGGACTACATTTGAGGAGACGTCAGTAGAACGCACATCTTCAACGGTTGCTGAATCTGTCACAGTAGTCGCCGACTCGTCAGGATGGACCTCGAGATGGGCGTCTGTCACCTGGGATGTCCACATAGTCGCCGCACCTGCCGCCAGTGGAACTTCAGCTGGGGTTGGTTCTGATCCCGTCGCGTCTTCAGGTGGTATCTGATTAGCTACCTTTTCCGCAACTACCACGGAACCGTCGGCTACATTCTGAGCGTCGGCTGTGACGTCACTGACCGTTTCATTTTGAGGGGCTGCGAGAGCGGCGTCTACATGCATGACAGTTTCATCCGCGGCAGCGCGACGCGTCGGTGAGGTGGGCCCTCCTAACGCGACCGAGGCGTACGTCACGGCGTCTGCCGCCTCCCCCGCCGGTAGATGCGCGGGGCGCCTGCGGCGTGGGCAGTTCTGTCTGTAGTGTCCCGTGGCATTACAGTGCGAACACGTCGACGGCTGTCCGTTATATGTAATAAAAGCCCTGTGGCCTTTCACTACAAGGAAGGACGGAATGTGCTTTCGTACTATCATACGGACACTACGAATTCCGTTTTCCACTTGATAGATATATGCAGATGACCATTTTTCCCTAGTAACAGACAACACAGTTCCATACGGTGACAAACAGTTTTCAATTGTCTTATCTTTCATTTCGAACGGTAAATTAAACACTCTAACTGTCCTAAGTCCGTAACCGGCGTTAGACACTGCCACATTACTCACTGTTCCATCAAAGTGTTTAAATTTCCGGACACCACCTTCTACATTTACAATTGTGTCACACAGTTCTGGAGTACTAAGTTTGACAAAGAGAGAGTTCAGAAAAGCGTCCAGTTGTAAACCGAGTACGTCACTTTCATTAATTTTCAGATCGTTTTTCAACCAACCATGGATTTCGAAACCTGACGGCCGCGGAACCGACTTGTCAAATTCAAATTGCACATTATTTTCGCGATCTTCACAATCAGCCATTACTTACAAGTACGTAGATACAGCAAATAGAAGAACAGCGGACGCGAAGAACGCCGCCGGCCGCAGCGAGGAAGCACTTGTAAACACGGCCCGGAGCCGATGTGGCAGGCGGACCGTCGTGGCCGTGCAGACCGTGACTGAAGCGCCTCAGTCGCCGCGGCCACCGCAGCCGGCTCTCAGAACGTCCTGTGGCCCTGAGTTATTGGGTACTCTTCTAGCAATGGCTTGTAATTCATTGTACACATCAGTAGTATCAGTATATTTAGAGCCTTTGTGAGTTAGAGACTCTTCCAAATTAACACATTCTTCAAGAACAGCTTTGGGAGTTCTATTTTGTACATCATGTATTTTGTACAGACATCCAAATACACGATTGAGGTTGTTAATCTGGTGAAACCTCTCGTCAACTGAATTCATTGCAGTATCCAACATTACAATTTAAAAATTAATTTTTAAATGATTTTGCTCGTCACGAATAGATTCACCTTTTGCTTCATAATCAAACTGTCGTTTTTTGTGTCTTAGACTGACTGGTCCCGTATTTGATGAAAATGAAGCGGAAATATTGGCTGTTTCTGAAATTTCTCTTGCTTCTACCAGCATTTTTTTTCAAATCCGAAATCACCTCTACAATCTTAAAGGAAGGGTTTTTGTTTTTAGCAGAGCATTTGTAGCAGCTTTAAGATCAGTTTCTTTTCATTGAAGAAGCCAATGTACACTACAGAGCTGTGGAATCTGATCACGGGATGATAAGTGGCAAACTGCTACTATTCGTTAAACGCTTACTAGCAAAATTCTGAAGAGTCAAGGAGAATGCATGAAACATTGGGCCGTATGAATAAAATGAAGTATATACTTTATACTCTGAGAGTCGGAGAATATACTTCAGCCGAGTATGTTCTCGGCGTGAGTAATGGGATGGGAGAAGTTGCTCACAGCAGAGAACTTTCTCCAATTTCATATGAAGTTTCTCAAATATAGAAGTTTCTCACGACGGTAGAACATTGTCAGATTTTTGGAGTGAGCTCTATGGCATACTCCGTGCTGAGTAACTTGTATTAAGGTTATGTTTTACTGAGGTTTATAATAAAAATGACAACAATTTTGTTACTTAGAAGTCAAAGACAGGTTCCTTTATATGTAGTCTTTAAGAAATACGAGGGGATCTATAAAATTAATACAAATAAAAACATTTTGTTGACGAGTATCTTCCTTCGGAAAAATCGTGTGACGCTTCCAGCATTTTATACAGTGACGAGAGTGAAGAAAGAGGTATTTTCATTACCGACATAAAAATGAAACACAAATGGATTCAGCTGCGTGTTTACTCATTTGTTTGGCGTGTATATTTACAGTTGTAAACAATCACATAGCAATGTAATATTGTTTTAAAATAGGGTCTATTAGTAAGAACTTATGCTGTTAGTTCCAAATAAAGTGTATACCAGGACTTCACAGTTTCTATCACAAAATAAATATTGCTGCAATACCAGGTAGACCTACTGAAGTACTGTTTCTATCCAAACCGGTTGGCCTATTTATGATGCGTTTTCTGACTTCGTAATCGTAACTTCTGTCATGTTAGAAGTAAGTAAACACGACAGGAAAATTAATAACTGATTAATTATATACCTAGCAGCCTGTTTCTTGTTCAAAATCGCATGGCCTAACGCTTATCAGCAAACCATTGGGTGTCATATTTAACAAGGCCTATCTCATGTTAGAACACTCCGACAGCATTCCACGTTGTAACAGATGAATATGTGATGCATTCTTATTATATCGTTCGCAAATTGTGCTAACCCTACTTCATTAACAAACGAGTTTCTCGCGTGATGAAAATTTTGTATCGCCAGCAGAATACATTTTCGTAAAAAGTGCATATTTAGTCTTAATAATATGCTCCTTCACAACAAACTAATATCTAAACACAGCACAGTTCTTTCTGAACATGTCGATGCCTACTCCATATTTGTACACTTAATAATTTGCCTGATTGGGCTAGTTTAAAGAAATACACGATTGGACAGCTGATCTGTGGCGGACATGACACGCCGAGAACTTACTCAAGTAGGAGGGGAGGTAGCGTGAATGAACTACATGCTCAGATCATATGCTTCGAAGTTTTTATTCATAAGAAATTGAGACCTTACTCAGAGAACGTTCTTTTGCTCTAAGAATCTTCTTTGGAGCATGTGCTCTTTTTTATTCATACGACCCATTGACTCGCGTCTTGTCTGTTGCCTGTTGCTCTGTCTCCGTGTAGTAACCGGGAATTCATCGCTCCTGGAACCGCAGCGCAACAGCAAAGAAAACCGCACCGCGAACGCACGAGGGTTCGACAAGTTTGCCGCCCCCTGCAAATTCGAGCGCCCTAGGCAGTTGCCTACTTTACCTATATGGACGGGCCAGCCCTGCTTGTTATTGGTCAGTTGAAGCGGAACTAATGGAATGGCGACCACGTGCTCAGCGGATGACGTGCGCCAGCGAGACAACGACCCACGTGGCGCGTTATCAGTTATTTCCTACTCGCTCGCGCACCACGTGGTAAGACTGACAGTGCCAACTCCGGTAAACTTTTCCGAACGAAAATTACAACCTTCAACTCTGAAATAAACTTGACAATTACCCAGGGAATAAGACATATGTCATATATTGCACTAGGTAAGACCCTTTCCATAGTTCGCCTCCGTGGCGCAATCGGCTAGCGCGTTCGGCTGTTAACCGAAAGGTTGGTGGTTCGAGCCCACCCGGGGGCGAGATATTTTACTCACCTACGTATGATGAGATTCAAGCACTCCAATTACTAACGAATAATTACAATCGGTTTTGCGTCTTATACTGACTGCAATAAAGGACCATTGCTACACAAAACGCGATTTCCTTTTTATTTACAAAGCTTCCTCTGTGGTGTTCTATAGATACAGATTTCTACTTTTAATGTAGATTAGAAACAATATAAACTTTTCGTGCACCTCATGTATTTCTAAGCTGATATATAATTTATTTAACCCTCGGGCGTCAGCGCCAATTATCATAATTTCAGCAGCAGCGCGATGCAGATTTGCTACCACTGTGTATTCCGAGTTAACCTAGAATATGATTACTAAATGATCGTAATGACAAAAATAGGTCAATGTACACGTAGAAATATCACATTTGTTTATATCTGAATTAGTATATCAATTACCTTTGGTGTATAATTATAACAAATGTAACATTATTTTGAAAGTGCACTATAATCATGTATAACAGACCCAGCAGTACTATCATTTCCTCTTTCGTTACTTCCCTGTAGTTCCTGAGTAATTAGTGTCAGCTTTTGTCTGTGGCATGTGGAACTTAGTACACATAATTACGTCATAAATCCTATTATCATTTATCATGAATGTGACAGCTTGCGTTTCTGACCTCGCGCCTCTTGCGTTCATTTTTGAACCAGGGAACGTTTTTATATTCTTTTTCAGTGTTTTGGAGTGCTGCTTGTATGGCGTTTTAGTCCACAGAGTGGTGCCGTCTTCAGTATCAGATTCATTGCGTCTGAAATCTTGTTCGGAATCGGAACTAGGATTTACATTTGAATAATAGCATCCTGTTAATGATCTAATGAGGAATCTAGACAAAAATAACTAAGATCTTCATTACTTATGGAAAGAAGTGTATTTCCTCATGTATTAGACCTATATCACGTCTACGAGACCTGAAGATTAAATTATGTAGTAGAATAACAGTCATTTTCGCATTGTGTATGTCTTAAAAACGGTTAAAAATGAGATTGACGGAAACTGCAGCATGGCTAATCAAGAGAAACTAGAGGACAATTTATCGAGAGTTTAACTTCTATTTACGAAATAAATTTAAATTTTTGAGCATTCTGATATTTAGGGTAAAATTCATACAATAAATATTTACTAGAAACTGACACAAACCCAGTTGCAGTGAAAGCTAGACAAAACACAGAACAATTCAAATCTACTTCCATGACAGGCAGCGCGGTGCAAATCTGCTACCAGTGATGCA
The DNA here is from genome assembly GCA_026315105.1 of Locusta migratoria. Classification (NCBI taxonomy): domain Eukaryota; kingdom Metazoa; phylum Arthropoda; class Insecta; order Orthoptera; family Acrididae; genus Locusta; species Locusta migratoria. Next base: position 122,599,285 of record CM048750.1, on the reverse strand, counting down.
CTCCCTAACAAAACGTTTTTTGGGTGGACACAGCCGTGCACTAGAAACTCAGAACCTTCACTGACATCATTGGTAAGGCTTAATCGAGGAACAGCTAAAGCGGAAATACGGCTTCTCCATTATTGCGTCATCAGTGAGCATTTAAAGAAAAGTGGTGGCAGATCTGCACCATCGCTGCCGCTAGAGGGTTCAAGTGTGTAAAATATATACAATGAAGATAACATACAAGACAGGCGTTAAAATTGCAGATGGTGGGGGTGTTAAAACCAATGGAGAAACGGAGGAATGGCAGAGGATGGTTTAATGATAGGTGCAGAGATTAAAAAAAAAAAAAAAAAATATGTTGAAATGTTTGTAATCGTATGGATCACACTACGTTGGTCATCAGTCCCTAGTCTTACAGACTATTTAAACTAAGTTAAAGTAACATAAGGACAACACACACAACCATGCCCGAGGGAGGATTCGAACCTCCGACGCGTGAGGTCGCGCGATCCGAAACGTGGCGCTCGGCTACTCCCGCGCAACGGTAAGTGTAGAGGTGTGTGGTCACCAAGAGAAAAGCAGCGAAACTGTTACGGCTGACAAATACATAGGATGAAAGAACAAGGTTGAGATACTTGTAAGCAGCTAAAGAAGCAAGATAGATAAACAGCAAGATAAAACTGGTACAAGATGACCGGACAGCAGGTGTAATTTTTTTTTTTTTTTTTTTTTTTTCTTAGAAATCACGTCAGCTCGGTGGTTGACCCCCACCATACTACTGCACTGGAGGAAAGGCAAAAAACAATTTTGAAAACCTTCTGAAAGTTCACTCTAACACCAACAATGCTGCAACAGAAGATGAAGACGGAGAATCGGAGAATCAAATTGTGAAAAAGTATCATCGACGGAGTATGAACTGTCAAGCATGGAAGAGGTTACATTAACCACACAAATTCGAAAGAGGAGGCGGCACCAGGAATAGTTGGCTTACCTGAAGAGATGCTGAAGGAGGGTAGAGCTTCTCTACTAAATCTGCTTAATCGGGAAGAATGAAAGAATCCCGGTAGAATGGATGCAGTCTGCCCCATACTAAAAAAAGGACTCTATGAGATGTAGCGACTGTAGAGGAATCACACTACAACTTACAGCTTGTAAGATCTGCTTAATCGGGAAGAATGAAAGAATCCCGGAAGAATGGATGCAGTCTACCCCATACTAAAAAAAGGACTCTATGAGATGTAGCGACTGTAGAGGAATCACACTACAACTTACAGCTTGTAAGATCTCGAACATGTTGTTACTGAAGCGAGTGACACCACATGTCGAGAAACTTCTGGGATTACAACAAGCAGGCTTCAGAAAGGGAAAGTCAACTGTAGACCTACATACAATAAGGCAAGTACTGTAAAAGAGCTGGGAATTCCGCAAAAAATGTTCACTGTCTTTTTTGTGTAAAGGCATACGATAGTGTAAATAGACAAGCAATATGGTAAGAAGTCGAAAGCGCTCAAGTACCCAGAAAACGCATAAAACTGACAAGTATCTGCCGAGAAACAACGTGCATGGTGAAAGTGAACGGAATCATGTCAGAGACGTTAAAGGTTTGGTGTTAAGACTAGAGTGCGACAAGGGGACTGCGTCTTCCCTTTCTATTTAACCTGGTACTGGAGAGCAGTGGCGTAACTATGGAGGGGGGGATGAGGGGAATAGAACTCCCCCCAGAACCCCCCTCCCCCCCCCCCCCCCCAAAAAAAAAAAAGAAATCGTGTAACAGCAATTTGGTAAAGGTAAAGATTGGAAACTTGGGGTGTTTTACCATAAGCTTTCATTGGATGGGAGTGAATTAGTTGCTTCAACGGGAGTGGTAGATGGTAGTCTGTCTGGAAACTGACTAAAAATTTTGTTTGTCAAACAGATCTATCCCCCCCCCCCCCCCCCCTTAAAGCCAAGTCGTAGTTACGCCACTGGTGGAGAGAGCTCAGAGAACAGTGGCAAGCCTAGAGACAGAGTTGGAACGAACAATCAACACCCTGGCCTATGCGGACAGTGTTGTTCCAAAAGCAGAGAAAGAGCAAGACCTGTTTCAGATGAGAAGAGAATTAATGAAGAGGCACTGAGAACAGGCCTGAAGTTGAATATCGGAAATAGCGCAGTCAAATCGTGTACAAAAAAGGCTGAAAGTCGAAAAATTTGGTGTAATTGTTTTAGTGGCTTATTTTATGTTGTTTTTTTTTTGGGGTGCTGAATACGAATCTGAAGTTTTCCAACAAAAATTCCATCGGCAAATATGAGAAATCTTCAAAAAACAACTAAAAATCACAATTCTCAGTGGTTTTCACCTTTTAACTTGCAAAGCAAGCTATTTACACAAAACGTGGCCCAGTAATAAAATGAAGAGGAGAAAATTACCCACAATTTATGTCTGTAACATTTTTTGTACGATCTATGGTTTCCACGTAAAACAGCGTTGAAAAAGCGGTAAAATCGGTAAATTTTGGAAAATAGAAAAAAATTGCATGTTTTTTTCGGGTGGACTATTTCATCAGCAATTCCTTGCCTTACAACGTGTTTACCTCGCGAACCTTTGTGACCGTGCACTCAGCTGCGCGCCCACGCTGCCCGTCTACCTGTGGCTGCGGCCCGCCACTCGGTCCCACGTTTGCGGCCTCTGCCCTTAAATTTATGACAGGCAAAGGGGGTCTTCCTGCCGAAACACCGAACTGTCCTCAATTCTCCAGTTTGTGTACGTTCCCTGCCTTGATCGTGTTATTTCCCTTTCTATCAAAGAGGTGAAGCTATATTTGAATGTTTTCGTTGAGATATAGCGCAACAACTCGGGCGCAATGTCGAGTGATAAGTGTTTTATTTGTGAAAAGATGTAGGTGAGGGTGCAGTGATAGTGGTCAAGGAAAAAGGAATAGAAACTTTACGATTGCCCAGGAGCAATGGGTTAAATTTGAACGTGACAAAGATGGTGTAAGAGTACACCTGTTGGTGTATCTTACAGTTTGATTTAAAGTAATGTATATATTGTCTTAAATTTGTTTAGTTCATGTATTTTTCATTTCTTGTATGCTAGAGATATTTGTTATGTAACGTCACTTTCAATATTGAATCATCTAGTGTAAACATGTACTGTATGTGTAAACCCACATGAATGCACGGACATTCTTTGTAAGTTAGCAATGCGCCAGAGACAATGTTGAACCGGTGGTAAAGACCGTCTTTGCCACAGAAGTAGTAGCTGTGAGTGTCGCGCTGCTAAATGCAGTCGCGGTGCGGACTCGCCAAAGTAAAGACATAAATGCAGTCTCGGAGCGGACTCGCTATAGTAAACACGTAGATGTTTTGTTGATGGTGCAGAGGCACGGTAGGCGCAGTGTGGCGCGAGTTTAATGCAATTGCAATAAGCCTGAGAGGCGTACTGTTTAATGTATTGAAGGAAGTGCGAAATAAGTTTATTTATACTCGATCAGTGTAATCTTTTTTCATGGGTGCAAGAAAAGTAATTGTTTGGTATCAAGTCTATTGTCACCGAGTGTGATCGTTGTTGTAGTAAGAGTACCTATTGTAATCATATCTGTCTTGTATGGACTTCACGACGAAGACGACGAAAGCAGATGAGTACTTTTGTAACATTTTATTTTGTATGCATGTAAATGTAGTGTCAACCCAATCAGAACTTTGGTTCAATTATACATGACTTATTATGAAACCAGTCTTAATTTTGTAAGTAGTTGTAGTCACCCCATTATCACCATTATTAGATTATGTTGAATATGCAAGCCTGTACACTGACTAACAAGTTCAATCATTTTCAAAGTAATTACGATCAGTTTTAAAGAAAATTGCTAGACGAGTTAAAGAATTGCTAAACGTGTTGCAACCACAGAGACTAGTAATTAAAGTGCAACAGAGTTAGCAAGTAAAGTAAAGTTGGTTTCATTTATATAGAAAGTAACCAGGCTAACAGTAGTCAATTTTTTTTATGAAATACGTTAAATGCCAAACTCTGCTCAGCCTGTTACACGCGTACGCTACCCAGGCCCTGGAACCAATTACAAAAAAAAAAAAAAAAAAAAAAAAAAAAAAAAAAAAAAATAGTTTACGTAAAGTTTTATAAGGAACTTGAATGCTTTAAACAATAATATCAAAATTATTGAGAACTTTGACTGTAGTATTTGTGAAGCTCATTGCACCACGGAGTTTCACTGTATTGAGCTATTATCATTGCAATCAGAGTTTATCTGCTATTACAATTTTGATTATAACACGAACACGCCATCACCACTACATGAATTCTGACACAATTTATTAGTGAAGTTGTGCTGTTCGTGAATCGTCAGAGGTGCTAGTTGGAGGCTGTAGTCAATGCTAAGTCAGATAGGGCCAAGCTTAATTAATTACCACTGTGATTGTTTCAAGTTAATTAATACCTTTTTTTTTTTTTTGTCCAAAATTTTTAACTTTCTCTGCGAAAGTGTTGTTGCGACCCATTAGTTGTGATTTGCTACAACATTCAATAACGAAATTATTATTACTAGAGCATATCATTACGCATTCTGAATTTTGAGATTATTTGACGACCCCCAACAGTCAATCTTCTTACAATGGTACAGCGCGATATTGTCATCAAGGTCTTCAAAGGCGTGTGTGGAATCGGCAGTGCCGTAGAGAACAATGACACGTTGGGTAGAGCCTTCAGTGAAGATAGGCAAAATGTGGCAGACATGCATCGGGCAGGCCGTCTTACCTATTGCCACGTTATTGGACAGTAATCGACGCCAGACCATTCGTGAGCTTGTCCACAAACCGAATTAGCGCATATTACTGTGCTTCGCATCCGATGCGTTCCGCTTGAATTGACGGCAATGTAGAAATGGATGCGTTACGACGTTGCTTAGACGTACTTGGAGCGCAATGAGCGCCAAGAAAAGGCTTTCTTATTCCATACCGTACTACTGGATGAGACATTGGTCACATCGTACGAGCCAAAACTGAAACGAATGGCTGATGATGATGATGATGATTGGCGTTTTAGGGCGCTCAGCAGCGAGGTCATCAGCGCCCGAAACGAATGGCGTCAGTGTGGGTCACAGCGAAAGTCAAAAGTGTCAGAGCCCCAGTATGTAAAAGTTAAGATTCTCGTGTACGACTGTTATGGTGTTATCCTAACGCATTACGTTCCTCCACAGCAGACTGTCAGTGCACAGTATTACTGTCCATTTTTGGAGCATCACCTGCGACCAGCTTTGCGAAAGTAGCGACAACACTTTCTTCGCAACCCACCCATCATTTTGCAAGCTGTGGCTTTCCTATTCGGTCACCGCGGCAGAATAGCCGTGAGAACTGCAGTGCGCGCGGCCGTTCGCCGTTGAGTCCTCCTCTGGCATGGGTGTTTGTATTGTTCTTAGCATACGTTACTGTAAGTCAGTGTAAGTAGTTTGTAAGCCTAAGGTCTAACGACCAACGTAGATAAGTCCCTTAGATTTACAAACATTTGAACATTTTTTGTTCGGTCGATGGACTGGGACGTACTGTACCATCCACCACACTCCCCAAACTTTAAGTCCTTGTGACTCTGATTTGATTCTGAAGATGAAGAAACACATTCATAGCATTCGCTACAGAACTGTTCCAGAGATTCGAAAGGCAGCAGACCGCTCCATTCGCACCAACAGGCTCTGCTAACGGTATGTTACGCCTTCCACATTGCTGGCAATAGGTTCTACACAAAGCTGGTGACTACTTTGAAGGACAGTAACAGGTGCAAACATACAACGCTGTTGTATCGGTTGTGAATAAATAGTTCCCGCTATCTAAGTTTCAACCTACCGATGACATCCACTTCTGTCATCACCAGTGAAGTTATCATGGACACAACGTACAATTCAGATCGTAATAATTTAAAATGAATAAAAGTTTTTATATTTTTCGCGAGCCATACTTTAGCAGACCACGTGTTGTCCGCAGACCACAGGATACTGTAAAGAAAAAAAAGTTCAAACGTTTATAGAGCTTATGGGACTTAACTACGGGGTCATCAGTTCCTAAACTTACAAACTACTTATGAACTAACTAAGAAGACTTGCATCAGGCAGGCCATTCACGACCACAGTCGGGGTCTAATGGCCAAAAATAACACACGATCATCATTAGCAGCAGCACACCACAAAGCGCGGATAGGTTTCGGACTGAATATAGGCCTACATTACTAGTATGGTGTTCGATGAATTCTCATTTCTGCTGCCACTAAAATCGACGAAAATATTTTCCATTACTGATACGAGGGTAGAAACTTATATACTGGCAACTAATTAGTCACAAACCGATAAAAAAAGCATTGGATGTTTCCACCTGTTACTGTCCTTCAAAGTAGTCACCAGCGTTGTGTACAACCCGTTGCCAGCGATGTGGAAGGCGTAACATACCATTAGTATAGCCTAATGGACCGATCTAATGCCTGTCGAATCTCTGGAATAGTTCTGAAGCGAATGCCATGAAGTGGTTCCTTCATCTTTGGAATCAAATCATACAAGAAATCTGGGGAGTGTGGTGGATGGCACAGTACTTCCCAGGCCCATCGACCGAACAGAGCACTCATAGCCTGGCTTTTACCCAAAGTGCTACTGTTCTGTAGGGCAATGCCAATTACTCGCACGCATGTTGAAGACTTTGATGACACTTTCGTGCTGTTCGACCTCTGGCACATTCAATCTTGATCCAATCCTGTTCATGCTGTTTCGAAAACATAGTCACACCGTTACGTTAGACCGCTAGCTCACAAGTGACTGTTTCCCTCGATTGTGTGGCGGGCAAGTCTATTTGCTCGGAGGTAAGGTAGGTATGTCAACAACGTCTGCTATCAGCGACAGTAGTAGACTCTATTGCATAGTGTCTCCACAGCAGTGTTGCCACTACTTAAGTTCCAACCCTCATATTTATATTCTAAATATCCAAATGTTTGTAAATTTATCGGACTCAGTTGCTGGGTTCTTATTCCGTAGATTACAAATCCTTACAAAGAAAGAACATGGGCTCGAACAAACATATCTGTATGAACGTTTGGTTACAGGATCTCTACGTACACCTCAATGTGCTGGTGGGTGTCGTTTTTCTGCCTAGCTCTGCAACCATGCTCTAGATAGCACTGTAGACGTAATTGTAGACGCCATACGTAATGCAGATATCTTAACTATAACTTATGTAATAATCATCGTACATGTTATCTAGCGAATTTTCATCTAAAGCCTTGATGATAGTTGCAACTTTAACCTTCTTCCCGCACTTACCGTAGCACTACCGCTTCCAATGAGTTGTTTGTCATTATCATCCCTATTATCATTATTATGAGTTTGTAACAACAGTATCTAACTTATGCTCATATTTCTGTACCATAACAGATACGAGAAAGCATGCAAATGATTCATCTTCTACACTAATACCATCTTTACGAAGAAGGTTTCTTCGTAACTTCATCTCAAATAACCGCAATACATTAGCTGGACTGATTAGCAATCGCCGCCCCATCTGACGCTTCACCACACAAATAACATCACAAAACGCAACTTCGGAGGCACTCTGCACCGTCCCTAGTGGCGAACCGACAGGTCAAAGTGCAATGCGACATAGCACACGCAGAGGCCTCTAACGGATGACTGCAGAGTTTTGCAGACGCGGGAGTATCACTGGTGCAACAAGGGATTTTTACATTATCTCTCACACGATTTTGGTGTATATGTGTTTGTTCGAGCCCAAGTACTTTCCTTGTTAGTCAAACTAAGCTAAGGACAACACAAACACCCAAGCCCGAGGGGGAGGGGGGGGTGATCGAACCCCTGTCGGTTAACATATTTGAATTACATTTCAGTATAATCAGCTGATGCGCCACATTCTCGGTATACCACAATACGGCTGAAGCGCCTATGCGATCGGATTTCCGTGCGGTGTCCACGGTACGAGGACTGGAGTACTATCTGCGTGGCTGCTAGCTGTCCGATCCGGTGGCTCGTTACCTGCGACAGTCTGAACGGATGAGTCAGTGAGTGGGAAACCCTGATTACGCAGGTGGGAGGCGCGAGTGTTTATGGACTGCTCTGATAACGCCCTCACCTGGCGCTATCCGTGACGTATCGCGTCAACTGGTGCCGTCTCGCGTAGCCAGCGAGACAGTACAGGAATGAGCACAATATAACGACTACAAAAAGATTTCTCTTGATGATATCATCGTAATCAACGTTCGTTTACTCATATATTTCAATTGCGCATTTTCAGTTGTTTAGATAAAGACTGCCGGAAATTAAAATTGGTACATCCACTTAGCGTTTTCCATGTCACTCAATATGTATTGTTGAAACAGTGAATATGGAGTACATGAAATGATTAAATTTATAGATCAATAGACGAAGTCGTAATGAGATACCAAATGGCCGAAACACTCATATTAGTACTTGGTATATTCTGCACAAGCTGCAATGCAGGCACTGTTTCTGGTATCCTTTCTGTCATACAGATGGTGAATACTGCCTTGGGATACATTATTCCACTACTGCTCAAGCTGTTCATGTGGCTCTGCAAAAGCGTGTGATGAAGAATCGTAGTGTCAGTTGTCGTCATATACCGCACATCATACGAGGGTCAGTCCAAAAGAAATGCACACTATTTTTTTAATACAGTTTTTATTCTACATGTCTGAAAGTTCTACAGTGTGTAGATACATCCTTTAGGAACAATATTTTCGTTTCTCCACATAGTCCCCATCCCTCTCAACTGCTTTACGCCATCTTGGAACCAGTGCCTGTATACGCGCACGATAAAATTCTGGACCAACACGATGGAGCCACTGTTTGGCAGCGTGCTCAAGGGAGTCATCATCTTCAAACCTTGTTCCACGAAGAGAGTCTTTCAGTTTCCCAAAGAGATGATAGTCACATGGAGCCAGGTCAGGACTGTAAGGCAGGAGTTTCAGTGTTGTCCATCCGAGTTTTGTGATCTATTCCATGGTTTTTTGACTGACATGTGCCCGTGAATTGTCGTCCAACAGCAAGATACCCAGCTTGTGCCAATGTGGTTGCACGCGACTCAGTCGAGCTTGAAGTTTCTTCAGTGTCGTCACATATGCATCAGAATTTATGATGGTTCCACGTGGCATGATGTCTACAAGCAAGAGTCCCTCGGAATCGAAAAACACCGTAGCCATAACTTTTCAAGCAGAAAGTGGGTTATTTTATTTATTTATTTATTTAATTTTTCCCCCTTGGGTGAATTTGCATGACGCCACTCCATTGATTGCCTCTTCGTCTCTGGTGAAAAATAATGGAGCCACGTTTCATCACCTGTCACAATTCTTCCAAGAAATTCATCTCCCCCATTCCCGAACTGTTCCAAAAGATCGCTGCATACCGTTTTTCGTGTTTCTTTGTGAGCCGCTGTCAATATCCTGGGAACCCAACTGCCAAAACCTTTTTTAACGCCAACACTTATAGTATTCGGCAAACAGTTCCTTCCTCTATCCCAACGTAGCGTGACAATTCGTTCGCTGTGATGCGACTGTCAGCAGTCACCAGCTCGTTAACTCTCTGCACATTGTCTGGAGTGTGTGCAGTACGAGGCCTGCCGCTGCGAGATCCTCAATATCATCGTTCCCGATTTCATCACGTAACATGGTTGCCCACCGATTAACTGTAATCGACAGCAGCATCTCCATACAACTTTTCTGAAGTTTCGCAGGTCCATTTACACAACACTTTTAATACAAATAAAAAAATCCCTGAAACGGATTATCGTCTCGAATATGTCAAAGACATTATCTTTGGAACACAGAAGCTGAATTAATGTGACGTGGAGGGAAATTGTACTTAGACTGTTCCAAGGCGCCTTACTCGTTAGTGGTGTGGTGGTCTAACAGTAAGACGTCTGCCTCGTAAGCATGGAGGTCCGGGTTCGATTCCCGGCCGCATCACAACTTTTAATTCAATGCTTCAGATTTATCAATGAAAGCACATTGATAGAAACAGCTACTACCGGAAAATACAAATGGAACTGAAGGAATAACAGGCGAGAGCGAAAAATCGCAAGGTAAAACAATAATATTTATCGACCCTAAAAGTACTATCGTATGCTTATCAGACTAGTTTAATGACATTAAGCGTGTTAATGTTGCGGATTGACTAAACATCAGTAGCAAGGGGTTTAACAGATGTGTTATTTATTACGGAAAAAAAAGGTTTGTAGAGTCTATGAGACTTAACTACGGGGTCATCAGTCCCTAAACTTACAAACTACTTATGAACTAGCTACAACTAAGGACGGCACAAATATCCATGCCCGAGGGGGGATTCGAACCCCCGACCGTAGTGGCCGTGCAGACCGTGACTGAAGCGCCTCAGTCCCCTCGGCGACCGCGGCCGGCTATTACGGAAAGATGTACTGCTAAAACTCAGAGAGTGATGTTCCGGGAAGAGAAGGGCAACACTTCCCGCCTACTTTTACAGAAAAGAGAATAACAGGAAATGAAGTTTCCCGGAAATAATTCTTTCCTCGCGTTATTCGTAAATTGACAGGTAAATGAAGGAAACAAACAAGGAAATACCAGAAAGCACTCCGTCACATCGAGAGAGGGTTTAACGAAGTTGTAGAGTGGAAGTTGACAGCCAGAGCGTAATGCTTCAGATTCAAATGTCGGTATTACTCGTTCACTTTACAATTGCAGACGGCAGAACGCGGAACTAAGCTTTGTTTATGTTCAGGCATAATTGGAATTGTATTTGTTGTATGTGAATTGAAATTGTGCTATATCTTGTCACAGAATGTCATTGTTATATGGGAAAAATAAAGAGCTAGTAAAAAAAATGGGGCCGAAGCCGGCCGACAATACGATGCACTACACGATGGACGCACGAGTTCGTGTAGTCACATTATTTCGTAGTGCGACAGTATTCTTAGCGACATCGCGAAAATACACGCTATCAAAGAGTACGTTCCGATGGAAAAGTGCTAATAATGATTTTCAGTTCTGTAAAGAATAAAAACGAAATCTCTTGCCCATACCGTTGGAAAGAGCTATGGAGAGCAGCAGCAGCGGTAAGAAAAAGTGTGAGAACTGTGCGTAATATTGTGAACGATGTTGAGAAGGGCAAACAGAGTGGTTAGAAAACTGTAAGACCGAGGAAGAAGAGACTGAGGAAGAAAACCAAGTGTCTTGACAAATTTGATAAGTGCTTACTCAAAAGAAAAGTTTTAGCGAATTACGACATTAAAAGAGAGATACCCACTCTTCGAAAACTTTATAATTCGGCGAAGGAGGCATCAGATATTAATTTCACGGGAAAACGAAACACTTTTTGAAGAATATGGGGTTTCGTTTTTAAAAAATGTAAAAACAGACGAACGTTTCTGGTTGAGAGGGAGGACTTGTAGCAAGTAGCGTTCTTAGAACATTGAGGGAAAACGAAAAAGGTGCGAAAAAAACCCGTCGTTTAAACTGACGAAACATGGGTGCATACACACTATACTGTCAGTATATGTTGGCAACATAGTGACGTACCAAGTGTGAGAAAAATGAGAGTTCTGGACAAAGAGCGATAGTGGTTCATGCGGGAGGAGGAGTAGGATTCATTGAGGGGGCAGAGCTCATCTGTGATTCCAAATCAAAGACGGAAGATTTTCACAACGAAATGAAAAGAGAAAAATTACATAAAATGGTTGCGAGAGCTCCAAATACCAAACATTCCACGTGGAAATATCGTGGTACTAGACAATGCTCCCAATCACTGTGTTCACGAAAGTAACCGCCTAATATATCTTCACGTAAAGAAGATATATCATGGCTGACTAAACATAAAATTCCATTCGGTGCAGATTTAACACGCAACGAGCTCTTTGAAACTGTAAAACATTTCAAGCCTTCCATCTTACCATTGTGGTCTGAACCCCATTGAACTTATCTGGAATTTAATTAAACAGAAAGTTGCATCGAACAACGTCCGTAATGTTAACCTCTCTCAAGAGAGTCGACAGAGACCGCTGCTTCGGACAGCAGCAACAGCTCCATCTCAGCAATGAGATAATTTGTGTCCTGATGAGACAGGTGTCCAGGCCTTACATATGGATTAAAATTTTTGTGCCTGTTGTTATGCTGCATCTCGCCACATAATGCTTTGCATGTTAACTATGGGATTATAAAACACATTTTATTTCCCCACACAGGCTTGTGTAATGGTGTGTTAATAGCAAATACAATTTTGCGTTTATTTGGTCATATCATAATCTGCTTTTTGAAACCATACATTCGGTGGTTGACCATTCACTTGAGTAGGACTTCGTACGCGAGTAATCGACGAAAAAAGTTACAGTTTTGGGCAAGATTCTGAATCTTTACAATAGAACGTCTGTTTTAGTAGCTAGCAAAACGCAGTGGATATCTCGTCTGCCTCTTGTGCAAGAGGTACAGATCTAATTATGTGCTTTAATGTTCTTTTATTTTCATATCTTTATCGAAATGACTTTAATCACAAATTTTATTGATTGATTGCTTTAAATATAATTTTTATTCATATCCCCTTTTTCTCATTATTAAAACAACTTTTTGTGGTAAAATTTTAGAATTGCCACACATTTAGAAATGAAAAAAACTTTGAGGGATGTGGTGGGATTAGAATCCGCACACTTTTGATCATGAAGCAAACACGATATCCACTACGTTACAGCTGCTTTCGTAACACTCTTTAAAATTGATTATTCGTGAACAAGCACTTCACCAGCTATCTGAATGTCTTTTCTGTTTTAAGGTTGTCGAGATTTGTGCAAGATTGCGAATGATTTTTCTTTGCTTAAAGGAGGGCTCACTAAGTGAATGACCAAGTTGCACTAGTGAATAATAATGGTTTCAAAACATCGATCCTTCCAGTAGGGTTTTCTTCTGCCTAGTTTTTAGATCATGCATCGAAATTAATATTTGATTCTAATTTTTTACGCTTTACTGTATAATATCGTAGTAACAGCAAATATATTTTATCAGCTACACGACCGACTCTTTCTTACATCGTAAAAACAACAGTTTTAATTTCGTGCTATTTTTTGTAGAACAATGTATTACAACTCAATGTATTACGCATCGCTTCAGTTATTCAATGGTAACAATGCAGTTATTTTTCATTTCACACGATTTCCTGCAGAAGAAGACGTTAAAAGCGAATGTAACGTCGTTTTGTAAAGGCATTGATGTTTTGTTTGCTGGAAAAAAAAAAAAAACAAAAAAAAAAAAACACAGTTTTATATTTTTATTTTTCATTTGGATTGCTTATCTGAACAAGAATGTGTTAACAATGTACATTTGTTTTATTTGCTTTAGCTGACGAATCATGTATGTGTATATTGTAACTGAGCGCAGCTATACCACTCGTGCTTCATTCGAACTTCGAAGTTCGAACAACCAATAGCAGAACACGTCAACAGTTCGCAGCGCTCTCTGCTCAAATTCTGCTCAAATCAGCAATTGTAAAGTGAACGGGTAATAAAGCTATTGGACCAAACTGCTATGGACATCAGTCCCTAGACATACAAACTACGTACACTAAGAACAACACACACACACATGCCCAAGCGTACTGATTAATGCAATATTCGATACGTATCTATCCGGCACTCATTAATTAATTGCCGTTGTAGCATGTTGTGTGTTATCTAAATGATTCTCTCAATAATTAAATTGACTATTCCACTTATTTTATAAAAATATATCTAGTTATACAAGAACGCGTACATAAACACAAATACGTGAAAAAATTAGAATTTGTAACAATTTGTTACTGTGCAACACTCCAGTCGTAGAGTGATTTACCGTTTATACCCGAGGTATATGCATCTTATGTAAATCGTTTTAGTAGTAAATTGGGTGAACGAACCTTAATTTCACTAGTGACCCTCATCAGAAAACAAATTTCTGTTGTTTATTTTACATGTAGGAATCTTCATATTATGTATTCTAATAGAAACTACAATAATAGAACAAAAATAATGTACGTCATTGAAACAAGGACAAATTAAAATAAACCTATGAAGAATAGTATTTTGATAAAGCAAGTTTACAAGTCACTTTACACATTTTTCCTGTACCCTAAAACTGATGTTTCAATAAAGATGTTGATATATCAGTAAAAATATTTTATCGAATTTCGCGAATTTTCCGGAAGTTTGTCCCTTAACAACAACCATAATAATTTTCGTGTAATTTGAATTAACAGACATAACGAAAATCTATCTTCAGCACAGTGAAGTCATCGGCATTAATTTATCTCTAAATTTTGTAAATGATCATATATGTAATATTAAAGTTTGCATTGCAATTCAATAAAATTATTTGTCTCTAAGAATAGATGATTATTAGCATTGTAAATTACAGTATATACAGGGTGCTACAAAAAGGTACGGCCAAACTTTCAGGAAACATTCCTCACACACAAAGAAAGAAAATGCGTTATGTGGAAATATGTCCGTAAACTCTTTAATTTCCATGTTAGAGCTCATTTTATTACTTCTCTTCAAATCACGTTAATCATGGAATGGAAACACACAGCAACAGAACGTACCAGCGTGACTTCAAACACTTTGTTACAGGAAATGTTCAAAATGTCCTCCGTTAGCGAGGATACATGCATCCACCCTCCGTCGCATGGAATCCCTGATGCGCTAATGCAGCCCTGGAGAATGGCGTATTGTATCACAGTCGTCCACATTATGAGCACGAAGTCTACATTTGGTACCGGGGTTGCGTAGACAAGAGCTTTCAAATGCCCCCATAAATGAAAGAGAGTTGAGGTCAGGAGAGCGTGGAGGCCATGGAATAGGTCCGCCTCTGCCAATCCATCGGTCACCGAATCTGTTGTTGAGAAGCGTACGAACACGTCGACTGAAATGTGCAGGAGCTCCATCGTACATGAACCACGTGTTGTGTCGTACTTGTAAAGGCACATGTTCTAGCAGCACAAGTAGAGTACCACGTATGAAATCATGATACCGTGCTCCAGTGAGCGTAGGTGGAAGAACATAAGGCCCAATCAAGACATCACCAACAATTCCTGCTCAAATCTTCACAGAAAATTTATGTCGATGACGTGATTGCACAATTGCGTGCGGATTCTCGTCAGCCCACACATGTTGATTGTGAAAATTTACAATTTGATCACGTTGGAATGAAGCCTCATCCGTAAATATAACATTTAAAGAGAAATAATAAAATGAGCTCTAACATGGAAATTAAGTGTTTCCGGACGCATGTCCACATACCATATTTTCATTCTTTGTGTGTGAGTAATGTTTCCTGAAAGTTTGGCCGTACCTTTTTGTAACGCCCTGTATAGAGCTCCATTTAAGCGATGAGGCTCTCACTCTTTGTCTAACCTTTGATGTGCAAAGAACTCCGTGCTGTTAATATCTTTGAACAATGAAAGTGCTAACGGTTATTGTAAATGTTGTTGTGATATGCACAAGCGAGGTTTTGAAATCAATTTGAAAAAAAAAGTAGTGTAGTTTACTTGATCAAGATATTATATATGGAGAACTAAATAAAAAAAGTCTATGCTGTTCGAACAATAATACCATCACATATGAGTAACTTAGTGTTAAAAAAAAGTGGGAGTCATAGAAGCACTGGATTATTGTAAAATAAAAATGAAACTGAACGGAAGACGATACTAT
This sequence comes from Locusta migratoria, assembly GCA_026315105.1. Taxonomy (NCBI): domain Eukaryota; kingdom Metazoa; phylum Arthropoda; class Insecta; order Orthoptera; family Acrididae; genus Locusta; species Locusta migratoria. The sequence continues at coordinate 122,583,604 of CM048750.1, read as the reverse complement.
CACTTGCATAACACAGTGTCCTTACAATGATTTGGTGGAGGTCAATGAATGTCTGCCAAGGTGGCGTGGATGTAGTAACCTACGGTGAAATAGATAAAGATTTTTTTTTTACTGTAGTATGATGAAGGGCTCACGAAAGTGGCACTAAAGCTGCTCACCAGATGTCCCAGAAGATAATCTTAAAATAAGTTTGTAATAAAAATAAAAGTGGAGGGGTGGGGGAATTTTATGGCGAATCATTAGTGGGTTGGAAGGGCCGCGCTGACAGCTTTACGTTCCGAGACAACAGAGGCAGAGAAGAGAAAGAGAAAGAGAGGGTCCCCAGCCAGCTGGCGCTGAGCGGCGAGCGACGACCGGGCCATCCGGAAATGCTTGGCCGACGCCCGTGCTGGCTGGCTCTCACAACAGTCATTTTATCCGCCGAGCTCTACTGCCTGCTATTCATTGCATAAATATTTGATAATTGATGCCCCCTACCACTAGCTACCGATGAAACTTGGAGAAATTATACCCTCAAATGTCCAGAACTAACTGTAAAAAATCGGACCACTTTGGATTTGTAGTTTTATAAGTTTTTGCAAACATTTTGGACAGAAATAATAATCTAAATAATAAAAAATTAATTAATAAGAGTGTCTGAAACCCTTTTAGGAAAAAAATGATTACGTAGTGGCGGGTTTCGAACCACCAACCTTCAGCGTCACAGTCCAAAGCCTTGCCCACTACGCTAACGCTATCAATCAGAAGTTGTACCCTTTAATCTCATACTATTGATGGCCGTTGTTAACTGATGCTAATATAGCATTTGTAGACACTAGATTATGATTTATCGTACGAAAAACGATGGGTTTTTGTTAATTCTTCAGTGCGCCATTGCTTCTAAATGACAACGTGTAAGTTACAATAAGAAATTCATCAAATACACAAAGCAAGATGGCGTATGCGAGAAAGATTTATGTGCGAGGAATGTCACGTGACATCTCACAACGTCTGGTTTTCAAAAAAATGTTCAAATGTTTGTAAATCTATCGGACCAAACTGCGTGGTCATCAGTCCGGTCTGGTTTTCGTTGATTCAATGGAGGGTGTCAAATCTCTGTTATTTTTTCAAATATCTCTCAAACGATACGATACATGAAAAAACATAAGGGAGCAAAGTTGTAGAGAATTTTCTCCTCTACAAATTCGGTTATTCAATTTTCGCGTCAGATGAACGGTTTATTTGTAATTAAAATTACATTACAAACTGCTTTTTTGGTATTAATAACGTATTTCTAGTCCGAAATATTTGGAAACGCGAGGTTCTGGTCTCTGGCGGCTTACAATTATGTCTGTAAAATTTGCTGATAGGTTGAACGGTTCGTCTTAAAAACAAGGAACACGTTACGGACAGACAGACAGAAAGTCATCCCAAAATCGCCGTTATTTTTGTAAATATCTCAGAAACGCTACGAGGTATGAAAAAAAAAAGAAAAAAAAAAATAAGAGAGCAAAGTTGTAGAGAATTTTCTCCTCTACAAATTCGGTTATTCAATTTTCGTGTCAGATGAACAGTTAAGCCGTTATTTTCATTTAAATTTCGAGCTGTCAAAAGACGATCGCAAAGGCCCACTTTTAGTGTTACTGCCGTAACCTAACGTGGGCCGAAACAGTGCTACGTCCATTGTCGGAGAGTCTTCAGTGTGTTTTAATCAGTGCGCCCACAGCACACGAACAAGTGTGCTGCCATATATTTTAACCCGTGTCTTCGAGTGTTTCTTCGTGTGTCCAGTGTCCGATTTTTCACTGTGTTTTTATCGCCACCGTGGCACAAGGATTCTAACTGACTACGTGTTTTATCGTCTGTCTACTGTGCATGTACGTCAGTTACTTCTACATGTTAAGGATTTTATTGCTCCACATTTTAACGCCATATCTCGCCATGTCTATCGATATATTAAATTCTCTCGGCTGAAGAGCAGCGCCTAAGCTACTGACAGCCTGCTGGCTGTATGTTTGTATACTTAGCGTGAAAATAACAATTAAGGAAAACAAACAGCATTTAGATCCTATCACCATATCACAAGCCCGAAGATAACTGATTTTATTCTTGTCAATATATTTCACATCAGACTGTTGAAAATAAGATAAGAAATATTAAAAAGTGTTGCATCACCTCGATTTCAGGCGTTCACGATCCTTTACATAAAAATTGAACAGTCATATACTATAACATTTCAATTCTCTTTGTTGCTCATGAAAACAAAAACTGAGAAGTTACACGACAATACACTACTCCAGTGTTTCTCAACCTTTTCGAATACGCGACCGCCTTCCAAATGAAAATCTCCAGGTGACCCCCTCCCCCACACCAACTCACGAGCCGCAACAAAACTAAGCTATCTCAAAGGAAACAAATTTCATCTTCTTTCTTTTGCTACAGATTTCTTTTAAATTGTTGGTCCAAGATTTTGTGTATATTTTCTCAATGGAACACTTGATTTCTGCGAGAAGAATGATGTTTTGTTTAAAGAATGTTTCATGTTTCAGGCAACACTGAGAGGCGATTTATGCTCATTATGAAAGGTTCCACAATTTGGCAAAAAGTAGATATTTTGTTACACAGGTTTCCAGTCATTATCGCGTTTTATTTCTTTATCCTAAGAAATAAAACGCGAACATGGCTCAAAACCTGTATAAATTGATTCTAGATCGCCCCAACCAACTATGAGTTTTCAAAATTACTTATTGTATTACGTTCTCTTACATATCGATCGGTTCCTGAAACCAGTTGTCAGACTTCGGACTGTTATGATCTATGATCTATTCCGTTTATAACGGATGTTACCAAGGAAGTCCGTGGTTTTAACATTAAATATGTTTCCGTAGCAACATATCGCGACTCCCCTGGTGGCCGAGACCCACAGGTTGAAAAAGACTGCCCTAGACCATTGGTTCGCAATCTTTTTTGTAATGTGACTCGCAGCGCTCGAGCCGCACCGATTGGCTGGCTAGCTAACTCCAGCGGGAGGCCTGGTACCTTGTTCACTTCTCTTGCTTGCGTCAGCTGGAACAAGGGGCGGAGGGGATGGCAAACCCAAAGCCCCGAAAATTCACCCTGCTCTGTCAGTCGAAGACAACCCTGCCACGTGAAGGCCAGAGGTAGGACTTGCCCACCTCAATTTGAGGTGGATAATGGTGTCTCACGAAAGACGCCTGCCTGGCGTCCATGGATCGCGCGGTCCGGCCACCGCCACCGCATCCGCCGGCCACGGCAGCGCCCGATTCTCGGACTCTTATTTTGCCGCGGACGCATACACTGAGCTAAAGTCTAAAAAACATTGCCATCTGAGTAACCTAAGCTTATCTTCATTTACAGTAGATGTTCAAAATGATGTCCCTCTATGGATAGAACGGCCTGACATCTCTTGATCACATTTGCGAACACTCGACGAATTTCGGTGCCAAAATCTAGGAAATGACGTATCTTTTTTCACTAAACAATAAACTCGGACAGGTATGTGAACAATATCCTGCATCCATTTTTTCAAGAACTTTCACCCAACGAATAGCAGCACGGTTATTTCATGAAGGACAATGCAAGACCACACATTGCCAATGCTTCTATGGCAGCAAAACGAAGTGTTCTTGATGATAGGATACTCCTTCAGATCTAAATCCATGTGACTTTTATCTTTGGTAATGTTAAGACAAGGTGTATGCAAGCAATCCCCATGCACTCGAAGGGTTGGAAGACAGGATTCGACTAGTCATTTCCCAGATTTCGCCAGCCGAAATTCGTCGAGTGTTCGCAAATGTGTTCAAGAGATGTCAGGCCGCTCTTTCCATAGAGGTACATCATTTTGAACATCTACTGTAAATAAAGGTAAGCTTAGGTTACTCAGATGGCAATGTTTTTTTCAGACTTTAACTCAGTGTACGGGCCCGCGACACAGCAGAGTCCGAGAATCGGGCGCTTCCGTGGCCGCCGGATGCGATGGCGGGAGCCGTAGCGCGCGATCCGCGGACGCCTGGCAGGCGTCTTTCGTGAGACACCATATATATACCTTCAGAGGGTTCCATAGAGGACCGGACAACAAGCACACAACATGTCATGTAAACACATAGTTTATTTCCTTTCGTTGCCGCGTTACACACCATTTTTATGGCATACGCGGCCGCGGCGAAGCGGCCGAGCGCATTGAGGCGCTATGCTACGATGCGCGAGGTCGTTCCCAGTCGGGGGTTCGAATGGATACTTCTGCCATCCCTACTATAAGCTAGTTCATAAGTATTTTGTAAGTTTAGGGACTGATGACCCCGTAGTTGTCCCATAAGCTCTACAAACATTTGAACATTATTTGATAGCCGCGCTGGCGCGGCACAGAGAGCATAGAGGCATTTGATCTAGTAATGCAAACGTATTCTTTACAATGCAGAATACCACATACAATCAGTAATGAGTTCATTTCATTATCCACCAAGTGTGAATGGCCGTGAAGTCTGCAGCGTCACATTACGAATCATTGACCACTCCAATCGGAGATTCTAGACCTCCCTCCAACATGGATTTGAGTTACTTTAAGTAGCTAGTAAGTCTAGGACGTATGGCCAGAGTAGTCTGGTTCCTTAGGATAACAACCTTTTTTGTGGTGTACATAACACAGACGAGTTCGCCATGTAGGTTGGTCATTTGTGTAGGTCGCAGGCGCCACGTTTACATGTACTCCAGCTTGTGACCTGTGTGGACGTGTTGACTTTGCCGTGCAAATAAAATGCAGAATGACGTTCCATGACCATGGAGACTTGCTCCTCAATTGGTAACAACTGATTTACACAGTTTGTTGGAAGACGTTCCAGTGCATGTGGTTCATGCATATCGGAGCACCGTCAGGGTTTGCTCGGGCTGCTATAGTAATTTTACAAAGGCGATCCCCAAACAGATGTGTAAGGCGTTAGGGGCCGTACTGTTCGTACTCCCGACCTCAGTCAATTAGACTTCCACTTTTGGGACCATTTAAAGACCATTGTCAATGCCACACCTAATCATAACGTGGTCAGTGCATAGAGCAAGGGCGTCAGCAGATACGACAAACGCCTGGCATATGGGAACCAGTTAGAAAGTCTCAATGATGCGGCGCACAGCATTACAGCTACCTGCGTAGTGAATGGTCTGTGTTACGTTCAGCACGCAAAATAGGTTTACATTTATTTCACATATCTAGAAAGCAGTTGTGAATGCCATGAATTCATTCAAAGCTGTATCTTCATATATTCGATACTCTTGAGGCATCAATGAAAATGTTAAAGGAAGAATCCCTTGAGAGTTTCATTAGGGAGTCTTCCTGGTATGCTAATAGTTCCAAATTTTTAAGTTTGTGCTTTAAGAACGGATTTCTCACCCACAAATATTCATTACAAATTCTTGAAAAGTAGCTACAAAACCAAGAAAACAGGTTCACTGGGTCTAACGTGAAAATATTTGTTCATAAAAACCTTATTAGTCCGTAAGCTATATCCATTATAATAAATAAGCGGTAGAAAAGTATTATGAATGTGATGTCTTCTAAAACACACCTCTCATTCTTTTTTCAGACCGTAACATATTTTACTTTTATATTTTGGAGCCGTCTGGCAACTTACTTAAATAGATAACGCGACCTAATAGTGGGTCGCAACCCAACCCTAGACATTCTGTATTTGTGTTGGTAGATTGCAGCATAAACCAGTACCTGCTATACCTGGTTACACGTCGCATTGCTCTGATGCATGGCTGCATTCGTTGTGGCATACTGTCTACCAGCTCATCAAGCGACTGTTGGTCCAGGTTGTCGCACTCCTCAACGGTGATTCGGTGTACATCTCTCAGATTGGTTGGTGGGTCTTCTCGTTCAAAAACATTCCGTTTCAATGTATCCCAGTATAACCTCCCTGACTTGACGTCGTCCGAGAATGGGCGGGAGGAGAAGTAAAATTTAGCACGCCCTCGCCAATTCCAAGCTTCTTGGAAGTAGAATCGTTCGCTTTTTCACTCAATGTTCCGTAAAGCCCAGAACTTACCGTCCAGTATCAAATGCTGCTTGTACCCGGCTGTTACTGTTCAAGCTCTATGTTTAGTGCGGCGACACTGGCTCTCGAGGTTATAACCCACTATGTATTTAGAGTTAAAAACAGTCTGCCTCGTAGTAAAACCTCATTGAATACCACGATTGCTGATAAAAGTTTATAATTCAACGTAAATCTAAATTCGTCTCTAGCACTCTGTTATATACTCCAAAGATCAACAATTCGTTGCTTGGCGATTCTATCGTTAGCAAACAGTCACATCCTATTTAACGTATTAATCTGCAAAATGTCTATCGAAACTCAAAATTATGTATCTGTTCAAGTTTATACAGCGTAAATCACTTCCTAAAATCGTCACTGATCGGTAAATCAATTATATTTCACAAGTTTCCAATTGATTGTTCGAACGTTCTGTCCATCAAAGATATTAACTCTCATAGGTCTGGTCAAATTTGATTTATATTCTGAAAGTAGCTTATGATATTGTTGATATGGAAATGAAATTAACTCCCTTTCGAGTTACTCAGTTACCCTCATAATAATCGTTTAACCGCATCGACCAAATAATGTTCTGAAATAAGCGTATCCGCGTATTTTACACAGTCCGCAGTATCGACCACGATGTTCAATCTCGATAAATTAACAGCAACGGTCTTCGTTTATTTCCTCGCTCCGTACTTGCAGGCAAACTTTAAATCGCGTTCTAATTAATATATTTAACACGCACTTTCAAGATATAACTGCTGTTAACAGTCAATAACATTAGATAACGTTCGATAACATTAGATAACGTTCGATAACATTCGATAACATTCGATAATCTGTAACAATCCCAGAATTTAGCTTATATACCCATTAGAAAATATCCGAAACAGTTCATATTCTGTGCTGATACCCTCTTTTTTACTTTGCACCCCATGAATTTAAATATTCTTTATAGCCAAAAATATTAACTTTCCCCTGATAAAATTGAATATCTATCTTATAAAATTCCCAGATATAAATATCCAAAGAGAAATACTTTAATAATCTCATATAAAAGTAACTTCAAATAAATCAAGCCGGCCCCGGTGACCGAGGGGACTGAGGCGCTTCAGTCTCGGTCTGCACGGCCACTACGGTCGGGGGTTCGAATCCCCCCCCCCCCCCGGGCATGGATATTTGTGCCGTCCTTAGTTGTAGGTAGTTCATAAGTAGTTTGTAAGTTTAGGGACTGATGACCCCGTAGTTAAGTCCCTTAAGTTTAACAAACATTTGAACATTTTTTGAAATAAATCAAAATACTCAAAGTGCTAACGAGCGTAATACTAAACATGTTCGATAGGGTTAATGTCTGAAGAACATGCTGGCCATTCTAATCATGCGATGATGTGACGGAACGCATTCACATGATGGTCACGATGAGTGCGAGAATTTCCATTAAGACGAATCCCACACAGAAATGCTGTCGATATCGTTGCACTATATCTTAGAAAATGTCATTACTGTACAGCAGTGTTTTTCATCTTGTGGTCGCGACCCTCAGGGGCATTCCGCTTACATTAAAAATAAATACACCGAAACATAATTTATTATAAAACATAGAGAGAGAACTACATTTGTGAGGTTGGCAACACTCCAATAACACACTGAGCAGAATCAGTAAAAACAAAAACAAACACTTCTGATCTGTGGAAAACAACTATGAACAGTAAAACAGTGACAGTGAAAGTAGTGAGAAAACGACACAGCATGAAGAACCGGCGGTATTGCACTAAACAAATCGGCATTCCATGATGTGAAGCGAAAAGAAGACAAAATTTCCGTAAGTACCAAACATTAGGCCTACTTTTCAGGGTCCATTTAAGAACTGTTTTCGATCTAAACAAAAAACAAACTGTAGATTTCTATTATTTCAGACCACTGAAGATGTTTTACATTCAATGAAACGAAACGCGTCTGGTGTGAAAAAATCGCATTTTTATTGTAGTTGCAAAGACGGAAAATCACTGCTATTCACAAGTATAGTCGTCGGACGATCACGCGTCCAAAAAATTCTCTGGTTGAACTCAGATGCGAGACTCATCATGAATAGCACTTGACACGAATTCTATCGAGTCCATTCAGCATGCTATATGGCCCATCAGTGCCGCGCTGCATAGTTTCTGGAACCGAGCGAGGTGGCGCAGTGGTAACACTCTGGACTCGCATTGGGAAGAACGGTGGCTCAAATCCACCTCCGGCCATCCAGATTTAGGTTTTCCGTGATTTCCCTAAATCACTCCAGGCAAATGCCTGGATGGTTCCTTTGAAAGGGCACGGCCGATTTCCTTCCACGTCCTTGCCCAAACACTCCGAGCCTAAGCTCCGTCTCTAAAGCCGTCCTCATACGGGACGTGTTGTCCCACCGTGGCGCAGGCCAGACGTGCTGTCTACCTAGCTACAGCACGCTCTGAGTCTGAAACGACCCGCTACATCCCACGGTTATTGCTACTAATCGTGATCTGCTTTGCGACCGCAGCGCACTCCAGTGCCCGTTTCGGGCTGGCGCATTGATCACTGTGTTTACAAAGATGGATGTGCGTAAAATTACACGGTATCTCTCTCGCCATCGTCGGAAAAAAACGAAATGCTTTCTGATGCTTTCATGCGGCATGCAATACTTTTACAAAAATTGTAATTTTTTCTTCAAGAAGCACAAAGACGGTACCTGTATCTGAAATAACGAAATTTATGACAAAATCAATTTTGGCCAAAATTCTTTAAAAAAATCGCCAATGGTGAAATACATGATTTGCACCAGCTCCAGTTGTCTTGCTCTTATATTCCCATTGTCCACGTTGTACATATTCTGTATATTCGGAGATAATAGTTTCTGACTATATATTTTACTTGTTATACACGCGGAACAATGCCCCAGCTCGACAATGCTCGTTGTGATAATTTTTGCTTTTGATATTGTGCGTAAACACTGTTCCTCTTACACTGCATCTGCTTCTGTAACCACGCGCTAGCCATGTTCACTTAGCACTGTGAAACTGAACTATTTCAACAGTGCACTGAACTGCGACTTAATTCAAACACCGTGGGGAAAACCGAGTGACGTAGGGTACTGTCTTGAATTTTATTTGTTCCTGTGGCGTAGAAAGAAAATTTCAACAAATTCTGCCATGGACAAAGTTCGTTCTTGTTTCTAGTAAATAACGTCGAATACCGAATATGATAATTGTATTAAATTAACAAATAAGTTGATTAACAATAATTAAACGAAATGGTTAAAAATATCTGGCCGGCCGCGGTGGCCGAGGGGACTGAGGCGCTCCAGTCACGGTCTGCACGGCCACTACGGTGGGGGGTTCGAATCCCCCCTCGGGCACGGATATTTGTGCCGTCCTTAGTACAAGGTAGTTCATAAGTAGTTTGTAAGTTTAGGGACTGATGACCTCGTAGTCAAGTCCCATAAGCTATACAAACATTTGAACATTTTTTGAAAAATATATGGGAGAGTGTAGATGCAAACCTATTATTTACGTCTCTTTTCCTCCTCAGCTCGTAACGCTAACCACCACGCTAATACGTCGTCATAAAAAAAATAACAACGAATATCGGATATTACACTTACATAAATAATAAAGAACGAGAAACATCAAGGAAAAAAAAAAAAAAAAACAAGAAAAAACAAATATTTTAGAAGTACGGGGTCGCGAACTTCAGCTACTCTGTACTTCTGTTCCGGCGCTGACCGCGCTACCATCTACGCTATTTCTCCTCGGAATACAGTGCGCTATATTGGTGGTATACTATGCACCTCAAACATGTTGTTATTTATCTACGACAAAGTATCATAAAGACGCTACTTTGATAGAATGGGCTGAACCGTAGCATAGGAACGATATTCTTTCACGGCATACAAATTATAACACTGACTAACGTTAAATACGATATCCTTTAAAGCTATGAATATATAGTTTCCGGTAATTTATTGTAACAAATCATATCTAAAATGACGCGTTTTCAAAAGTTCTTCAATTTTCCGCCGCTTTAAAAATATTATATTTATACATCGTACGCTAAAACGAAAGAAGGCACGAAATACGGGGTTCCGTTTGCAATGTGGCGGATCAAAAGTTCTGCTAGTCACGTGAAAACCTGGTCGCTTTTCATTGGCCACGTTCCACTCCACGAAGCAAAAATCTAACATGCTGGATCATTCAATCCACGCTTCGCAGAGCAGTGGAACGTGGAATTCCACTCTGCAACGGCACCACGTCCTCCTCCACGTGCGTTTCCACGGCCCGTGAGAGGACGGCATAATGACCACGCTGTCGACGGGACGTTAAACCCGAAGCTTCCTCCTCTTTCTTCCTTCCATAGTGTCTTGGTGTCAAATTGGGGACCCCAATATGGACGTCGCGAGTGAAGTTGCGTGTCATGCAGCCTATTACGTACAGTTTGAGTCGAAACAGGACGTCCTGTGACTGCACGAAAGTCATTATTTAGCATGGCGCCTTTCCCTGTGTTCCTCCGAGCTGAAATCCGAAGTAGCGGTCACCAGATGCTGTGGTGACGGTCAGAGTGAGGCAAGTCACCGCAGTTCCTGTTTCTCTGTACCTCATCTACGCCTGAACAATGGTTCACTCAAAGGCCTTTGGATAGTTCTCTTGACGGGAATCCCACCTGACCCGAAATAACAATACGGGTAGGATCAAACTTCGAAATTAATGGCAGAACTACAGTCAACACAAGCAGTGTACTTTCTTGCTGGTGTTATGACTGGAACTGATTGGTCGTCTTACGGACTCCGTCGTACTGCTGATACGTGGTTGTTCACATATTTGTGCGTGTTGAATGATATTTGTCTCATCAGAGACGAGTGTATCGTCAGACGTGCCCCAGGGGAGTGTGATAGGACCGCAATAATTTCCTATCTATATAAATGATCTGATGGGCAGATTAAGTTGTAATTTGCGGCTGTTTGCTGATGATGCTGTGATGTATGGGAGGTTGTCGTCTTTAACTGACTGTAATAGCATACAGGATGACTTGGATAAAATTTCTAGTTGGTGCGCTAGCTCTAAATGTAGAAAAATGTAAGGTGATGCGCATGAGTAGGAAAAACAATCCCATAATGTTCGAATACAGCATTAATAGTGAGCTTCTTGATGCAGTCGCGTCGTCATTGCAGAGTTGTATGAAATGGAACGAACATGTAAGGACAGTTGTGAGTAAGGCGGACAGCCGACTTCGGTTTATTAGAAGAATATTGGGAAAATGTACTTCAACTGTAAAGGAGACCGCGTATAAAACGCTTGTACGACCACGTCTTGAGTATTGCTCAAGTGTTTGGTACTCGCAGCAGATCAGTTTAAAGGAAGACATAGAACCAGTTCAGAGGCGAGCATCTAGGTTTGTTACTGGTATGTTCGATCTATGCGCGAGTGTCACGGAAATGCTCCGGCAACCCAATTGGGAATCGCTGGAGGAAAGGCCACGTTCGTGAATTTCTGTTGAGGAAATTGTGAGGGCCGGTATTTGAAGCTGAGTGTAGTACGATCTTGCTGCCGTCTACTTATATTTAGCGTAGTGATCACAAAGACAAGATAAGAAAATTTAGGGCTCGTTCGGAGGCATATAGGCATTCTTTTTTCCCTTCTATCTGGGAGTGCAATAGGAAAGGAAATGCCTAGTAGTGGTACAGTGTACCCTCCGCCACGCACCTTACGGTGGATTGCGGAGTATGTATGTAGATGTAGATGCAATATACACATTCAAAGCCAGTGTTCAGGAGATCTTGTAACCAAGGCGATTTTTTTTGTAGTGCGTATAACAATTTACTATAGTAAACAGAGTCTAACATGTACAGTCACGATACTCCTAATGAGTTTTGTTATACACTTCGACAGCAGCGCTGCAAGCGGTCGGCAAGCTATATTTCTGTATACGATATTGGATGAGTGCGAATAGTATAGTTTTTATTGATTTTAAGATACTTCTTTACTTTAGGGTAGGTAAGTAGGACAATAAAACTAAGTAATAACTTAAAAATAGATCCACTTTTGTCTTTCTGAGGGTTCCAAAGATCCCTGACAAGCTATGAAACGGGACGTTACAGAACAATTTATTTACAGTTATCTTGTAAGCTACAAATAAAAATGGCTATGAAACACAAGAACATCTACCATTTTGCAGAAACGTTTAAATTATCTTCACTACAATTCCAGGAAAATCGGTGAGGGAGAACCATAAGAAATGTATATTTGCTGGAATAAATACAGTAGTTAACGTACCAAATCAGTCACCACAGCTTCAGCTGGAGAAAAAAAAAAAAAAAAAAAAGTCATAGACGTGGTAATAAAACGACAAAAGCAATCAGTTTCACACCAAATAAGAAACCAATTCCACAATTGTAACTAAACAATTGGATTTTTAAGATAATCATACTCAATAGCAATTGCGCGTATAAGAAAGACGAGTGAAACGTAAAAAAATGTTAGAATTATTAGACTCTATACAGAATAGCTATGCGTCAAAACAACTGTCTGTAAGAACAGACCATAAGAGCAATATATATTTCTCTTATGTTTATATTTTACTTAATTTCAGCGGAATAAGCTGCAAATATACACACATTCGTAAGTATTTATTTGTGAATAATTTGTTGATTATATAATTGAATCGGCGAAATTAAGCTGTTTTTACGTTAATTTCCCCATTATGTATGTCTCTTGATATTTTACTGATGTTTGAAAAACCAGAAGTTACAGTAACTATTTCGTTACTTAGACACAAAAATGATTATTAACAAACATTACTACTGCAGCTTGCACACCGCTAGGAGCGCTAGTGTCGTTGTAACTGTCAGTTGGAAACAATTTTCACAGCAGTCTGTGTCTCGGCTGTATATATTAAACTGTGATAGAATCATATTGTCATCAGTGCTCATTCACAACAGAAGCACTTCCCTCATGATCAGTTCTTACTGACGAAACTTGCAGTGAAATTAAGAATGCTCTACATATACGAGACAGCGTCTCGGTCTACGTCGACTGCGAAAACAACCATCACTTGCAGGATCTGATACTGCTATGTAAGCAGCGGCGCCGACTGTGTGGGTGCTCCGGGGCTCGTGCACCCCCCAAGAACTTTTTGGGGGTGCTGAGCACCCACATAAAATTAAAGTGGAAAATAAAATTGTATAAATTAAAAAAAAAAATCGGGAAAAATCAAAACCTACCTCATGACTCAAGAGGCAGTGCAAAACGTGGCCATAGCGAGAGACGATATTTCATACGTGAAAGAAATTATCAGTTTTGTACGCGGGTCCCCAAGCGAGTAGTAATGAGTGTCCGTGTTTTACCCACTATGCTAGCTTTATTCATCCTGAAGCACGTCGGTCCTTTTGGCCTTTCAGGTGTACGTATTTATGAACATTCAATTGTGTTCTTTCAGGAATTTAGCTTGAAGAATCTGATGCTGATGCTAAAGCTAATAGTTTTTTCATTTATCTTTGTCACTTCCCTTGTTATTAAAACTATAGATTCAGTTGAAATTTGCAATGCTTTTCTCTCAGGCTTATTAAAAACCTCTGACTTAACTTCATGACATCTCTGACAGTATTAATTATCTCGAAGTGGAAAGTTTCGATGAAGTATAGAGCTCTTGCTTGGGACTGACCAAAAAAATTTGATGTCGGACTTCAAAATCTCAAAATATTTCAAAGATTTCTTTAAACCTTGGTGACGGTGTTCTACCAAATGCATTTGTCAGGAAGAATAGCTTCGCACAAAAAGTGTTAGATTAGTGTACGGTGAAAAATTATTTCATTGGTCGTGTAAAAGTTTTGGGGTGTTACTTATATCGAAATATCCACTTCGGCCAATTAGATCGCTTTATTGTAGTGTCCTAATGCAGCCATGCTTTCCTTTTCTTCCTCCTCCTTCTTCCTTCTATCTTTAAAAGGCCAGTCAACTCTTTACTTTTATTAAGTATTGCTCATTCAAAAATGCATGAACATGATTTTAGATTAGATTAGATGTACTTTCAGTTCCAGTAGATCCGAATTGAGGGAATCCTCTTGGATGTAGAACATGTCAGAACAAAATACACAATATATACTTACAAAAAGAGAGCATATGTTTTAATGTACCTTCCACAGACCCCAAATGTAATTGCCCTTGTGGATGTGGAATTGGTCAGGAAAAACATTTATCTTAAAAATATTTACATTTTAAAGAAAAAAACTTATTACTACTTACTAATTTACTAGGTGCATATTAAAATTCTTAGCAATTACTTTTTTGTTGTATTTTTTTAATTTTTATTTTATTTTTTTTTTACACTGATTTACAATGATTACATTATTGCACAAGACTTGTACTGAAGTCAAACTGAACACAGTATTCATATTAGTCAATATTACATACAATAAGTTACAATCAATCACTTCTGGTAAGAAATTCATCGGTGGAGTAGGAGTTGGCCACCAAAAAATCCTTTAGACTCTTTTCAAACTGTGAGTTAAATTTTTTATGGCTGCTGGCATGGTATTGAAAGTGTGTACTGGTGAATATTGGACACCTTTCTGAGCCAAAGTATGTGACTTTAAATCTTTATGCAAGTTATTCTTGTTTCTAGTATTGGTCCCATGGACTGAGCTATTCGCTTGAAGAAAAAAAAAATTGTGAACCGTGATATGGAGCACCCATACTGATTTTCAAAAGTCGGCGCCTCTATATGTAAGCCTCTCCATCACAGACATTTACACTTAATATCGTTCCTTAGAGCCTTATACCGCAAAGGACGAGCGACTAAGAATACATGTGTCGTTACGTAATACAGTCTGAAAGGCAGACCGCTGCACGTTGTGTGCCACTAGATAACGAGGGCGGGCGTGTCGTGGGACGCTGACACAATGACGGGCAAGAATGTCAACAGGCTGCCACATGTGGCAGTCTGTTAAGAGAAGGCACAGGGAGCTGGCCTGCTTACATCTTCAAGCAGGCGGTTTTAGACTGAAACACGCTACCAGGACTGTGAGAGCTCTGAATGGACATCTCATTAAACATGGTTAACTTTACTGCTGCAAACTTTATCAAACGTTACGAAAAAGAAAACCATCATCTGTTTTAGGTTGTCTGCAAGACCAGATAAGTTCCATAATACGTCATTATCAAGCAGCTGAAAAACCAACATGAACACACCTTTCTAACAAAGCATGTTCGGATTTATTCCCATCTGCTTGCATTACGGAACCTCCCGATACCACTGTTGCATAATAATAGATACGAATGTAATTAGTCAATTGTCATTCACTTTTCCAAAGCTTTTGTTATTTTTTTTATAATTAAAATCAGCTTTTAAAAACAATTGGGCAGCAAATAAATGACAACAATATTATAAGTACTGTAAGTAAAATACTGTAAAATTTTACGTCATTATGTTATAAGACTATATGTAATAACCCCTCTACATTACTCGTATTTACAGAACACCTGAAGATGACCTAAAGCCGAAATGAGCTTATTGTGAGATAATGAAAGTTCTAAAGCAGTGTAACAATGATTTATAATTATTATAGTATTGAAGATGTCACTCAAAGACATACTCTACACTGCGGACCCCAGAGAACGGATATTGTAACTAGCTGAAGTTATTTTCTATTACTTGGTGTCATTAGCAAATATTAATTAGTTCATGCCAGAGGCGTCTTGTTAAAGTTCAGATGTTGTTGTTGTTATGGTCTTCAGTCCGGAGACTGGTTTGATGCAGCTCTTCACCCTACTCTATCCTGAGCAAGCCTTTTCATCTCCTCATAAGAACGGCAACCCACATCCACTTGAATCTGCTTACTATACGCGTCTCTTGGTCTCCCTCTGCGATTTTCACCCCACACACTTCCCTCCAATGCTAAATTTACGATTCCTCGATGTATAAGAATGTGTCCTACCAAGCGATCCCTTCTTTTGGTCAGGGTATACCAAATATTCCTTTTCTCCCCAATTCTGTTCAGTACCTCTTCATTAGTTATGCGATCTACCCACCTAATCTTCAGCATTCTTCTGTAGCACCACATTTCAAAAGCCTCTATTCTCTTCCTGTCCACACTGCTTATCGTCCATGTTTCACTCCAGCAAGGCAATCTCCACACAAATGCCTTCAGAAAAGACTTCCTTACCCTTAAATTAATATTCGATGTTAGCAAATTTCTCTTTTTCAAAAATGCTTTTCTTCCCATTGCCATTCTGCATTTTATATCCTCTGTACTGCGACCATCCCATGTTATTTTACTACCCAAGTAACAAAACTCATCTACCACCTTCATTGTTTCGTTACCTAATCTAATTCCTTCAGCATCGCTTGATTTTCTAAGACCGCATTCCATTATTTTTGTTTTGCTCTTGTTAATGTTCATTTTATACGCTCTCTTCAACACACTGTCCATTCCATTCAGCTGCTCTTCCAGGTCCTTTGCTGTCTCTGACAGAATTACAATGTCATCAGCAAAACGCAATGTTTTTATTTCTTCCCCCTGAACTTTAATCCCTATTCCAAATTTTTCCTTGCTTTCCTTCACCGCCTGCTCGATATACAAATTGAATAAGATCGGAGAAAGGCTACAACCCTGTCTTACTCCCTTCCCAACTGATGCTTCCCTTTCATGCCCTTCGAGTCTAATAACTGCGGTCTGGCTTTTGCACAAGTTGTAAATAACTCTTCTTTCCCTGTATTTTACCCCTGCTGACTCCAGAATTTGAAAGAGTGTATTTCAGTCAACATTGTCAAACGCTTTCTCCAAATCTACAAAAGCTAAAAATGTAGGTTTGCCTTTCCTTAATCTATCTTCTAAGATAAGACGTAAAGTGAGTATTGCCTCCCGGGTTCCTACGTTCCTCCTGAACCCAAACTGATCTTCCCCGAAGTCAGCTTCTACCAGCTTTTCCATTCTCCTGTCGATAATTCGTTTTAAAATTTTGCAACCATGACTTATTAAACTGATGGTTCTGTAATTTTCACACCTATCTGCACCTGATTTCTTTGGAATGGGGATTATTACATTTTTCTTAAAGTCTGAGGGTATTTCGCCTGTCTCATACATTCTACACACCAGTTCAAATAGTTTTGTCATGGCTGGCTCTCCCAGAGACTTTAGTAGCTCTGAGGGTATGTCATCTACTCCTGGGGCCTTGTTCCGACCTAGGTCTTTCAGGGCTCTGTCAAATTTATCCCTCAGTATAGTATCTCCTATTTCAACTGGATCTACTTCCTCTTCCCTTCCTACAATATCATCTCTAAGTTCATTTCCTTAGTATAGCTGCTCTATGTACTCTTTCCACCTTTCAGCTTTCTCTTCTTTGCTGAGAACTGCTTTCCCATCTGAGTTCTTGATATTCGTAGAGATGCTTTTCTTGTCCCCAAATGTCTTTTTGATTTTCCTGTAGGCGATATCTACTTTTCCCCTTCTTATACATTCTTCTACAGATTTGCACTTGGCTTCTAGCCACTCCTGCTTAGCCATTTTGCACTTCCTGTCAATCTCATTTCTTAGTCGTCTGTACTCCATTTTGCCTGTTTCATTTACTGTATTTTTATATTTTCTCCTTTCATCAATTAAATTTAGTATTTCCTGTGATATCCAAGGGTTTTTTGTAGGTTTTGCCTTTCTACCTATTTTGTCCTCTGCTGCCTTCACTATTTCATCTCTCAATGCTGCCCATTCCTCTTCTACTGTTTTATTTCCCCCTGTTTCTGTCAATTGTTGCCTAAATCTCCCTCTGAAATTCTCCAGAACTTCACTTTCCTTCAATTTATCTAGGTCCCATCTCCTTACTTTCCTACCTTTCCGCAGTTTTTTCAGCTTCAGCCTACAGTTCATGACTAACAAGTTATGGTCAGAGTCTATATCTGCCCCTGGGTATGTTTTACAGTTTATAACTTGGTTCCGGAATCTATGTTTTACCATTATAAAATCTATCTGATACCTTCCGGTGTCTCCTGGTCTCTTCCAAGTATACAACCTTCTTTTGTGATTCTTAAACCACGTGTTTGTTACGATTAAATCATGTTCCGTGCAAAATTCTACCAGGCGACTCCCTCTTTCATTCCTTCTGCCCAGTCCATATTCACCTACTATTTTTCCTTCTCTTCCTTTTCCTACTACCGAATTCCAGTCTCCCATCACAATTACGTTTTCCTCTCCCTTAACTGTCTGAATAATTTCCTTTAGCTCCTCATATATTTCGTCGATCTCCTCATCATCGGCAGAGCTAGTTGGCATATAAACCTGTACTACTGTTGTCGGTGTTGGCTTCGTATCTATCTTGACAATGATAATGCGATCACTGTGCTGCTCATAGTAGTTTACCCGCATTCCTATTTTCTTATTCATTATCAGTCCTACTCCTTTGATACCCCCAACTGATTTTGTACTTATAATCCTGTACTCACCTGACCAGAAATCCTGTTCATCCTGCCACCGAACTTCACTAATCCCCACTATATCTAACTTCAACCTATCCATTTCCCTTTTTAAATTTTCTAATTTTCCTACCCGATTAAGGGATCTAACATTCCACGCTCCGATCCGTAGAATGCCAGTATTGTCTTTCCTGATGATCACATCCTCCTGAGTAGTCCCCGCCTGGAGATCCGAATGGGGGACTATTTTACCTCCGGAATATTTTACCCGAGAGGATGCCATCATCATATTTTCATACAGTAGAGCTGCATGTCCTCGGGAAAAGTAACGGCTGTAGTTTCCCCTTGCTTTCAGCCGTTCGCAGTAACTGCATGGCAAAACCACATTAGCTGATGTTACAAGGCCAGCTCAGTCAATCACCCAGACTGTTGCCCCTGTAACTACTGAAAAGGCTGCTGCCCCTCTTCAGGAACCACACGTTTGTCTGACCTCTCCACTGATACCCCTCCGCTGTGGTTGCACCTACAGTACGGCTATCTGCATCGTTGAGGCACGCAAGCCACCCCACCTCGGCAATGTCTGTGGTTCATGGGGGTGGAAAGTTCAGATAGTATGCTAATTAGTATTTCTGATAAAACTAAGTAAAGTCTTGTCTCATAATATTAAAGTACGTATTGATATGTTTTTCAATTAATCTTAGGAAAGCTTTCGCCTCATTACAGTAGTTTTTGTATAATTATCGTTAATAACAAAAGTATTGTTGATAAACATATTTCTTTAAATACGTAACTGAAATGATGTTAATCTATCGAAGACTTGTATGTTCATTTACTCAGTATTATTGAAGCTACCTTTTACTATTGCTAGTTGTATGTAATTGTTAACTTTTCCATTATAATTAACGTAATGAACTCAAATAACAATACGTAATTTTCAGTGACATACTACGTGATGTATCTGAGGCACAATCCACGTAACTTTACTTTTGAACAGTTATGTAGAAGTTCATCAAGTGTTAGTCGTGTGGAAAGTGTTTCTATCTTTATGATTAAAAGCTAAATTCTTCCGTGTCACACTGTACACCTCGGACTTTAGTATTCCACACACGAACTGTGTAAATTTGTATTATTGACGTCTGGAATGTACCTACTGGTTTGTAGTGATTGTAATTAATGAGACTTGTACACTGATCATAAATGGGGACAACTGGGTACTAATGAGTCATTAAAAGGGTCAAAGAACTGCAATTCTGTGTGTCGCCTTCATTATTTGTAGCAGATTAGTTTCAGCCAGCCGCTATCGAGAGCGACGATCAACGAGAACAACAACAACCAACGATCTACGACTCGGCAAGTTACAACCTTACTGTCTGCCTGTATCACTGATGTAATATCTTACATAATTCAGATTAAAACAAATAACTTAATTCACATAATGTAATTCACAGATTAATTGAGTTTCCGTCAGTGCTTGACAGAGCATGATTATCAAAAAGGAAAAATTCCAGATGTTCTCCAATATTATTTACTGAGTTACTAACCGGCTCTCGACTACTTAGACCATAATCAAGTAACAACAGAATGTCGCTAACATTTCTTCACAGATGTGTGACTTATTACAAGTAACATTTTCCATAAAAATATAACACTTTCCGGTGAACAATTTGTATTTTGTGTAATAATAAGATCTTTGTAAGTCACACATCTGTGAACAAATGTTAGCAACATACAGTTGTTACCTGATGATAGTCTAAGAAGCCGAAAGCCGGTTAGTAAGTCAATAAATAATTTTGCAGACCATCGGCTTATCTTTTAGATAATACTTTACATATATTTGTGAGTTACAAATTCCAAAGAAACAGACAACATGTTTTATCTACATTAATGAAAAATTAAATGTTCCTTTGTGCAAAACCAGTAATTCCAGAAAGTTCTTGATCCATTTCTTTGATTTTTCGCAAAATGTCGCATTCTACCTGAGTATATATGATATACTGGCTTTTACCCGCGGCTTCTCTCGCGCTGATATCCTTGTATATGGTGAAAGACCGTCGAAGGTACAATAATTTCGCAACTTTGTTCTTAAGTTATGACAAGAATAATCAAGTTAAAAGAAACGTTTCCAATTTTCCCGTTTAAAATATGAACCGCGCGTTAGAATAATGGTAATTACTCTCCTCCTTTGTTGTTGTTGTTGTCTTCAGTCCGGAGACTGGTTTGATGCAGCTCACCGCCCTACTCTATCCTGAACAAACCACTTCATCTACTCAACCTCTTCATTTACTTACCTGCAACCTACATCAATTTGAATCTGCTTACTGTAGTCATCTCTTGGTCTAACTCTGCGATTTTTACCCCACACACTTCCCTCCAACGCTAAATTCACCATTCCTTGATGTCTATGTGTCCTATCAGTCGATCCCTACTTCTAATCGAGGTATGCCAGAAATTCGTTTTCTCTTCTCCTTTATCGGGATAAAAATAAAGATACTATTAAATTAAAAAAAACCTCTGTTTTTTTACATCGTGACTAAGCCTCTAGCTGAAAAACATATTCGTTATAGAACGGCAAATTAGGCAGGAGTCAAATATCATAGAAATCGGTTCGGTGATTTGAAGTCGTTGACGTCTCGTGTAAGGATTTTATTCATTAAGTTCATTCGTATTACGTACAAAATATTAACCATTCAAAACTATTTTAATAAATGTGATAAATTTCAAAAGTGAAAGGATAAATAGCTTTTCCAAGGAGTCTTCAAACGTCTCGGAAGCTATAATAGAAACAAATAATTTTCTGAAAAGGGCAACCACAGCTTAAATACATCTTGATAAAATTCAATACACAAACATCACAAAATCTAAAAATTAAAAAAATTAACTTCAATAATATAAAGTCCTAGGTGCAGATGTATAGAGAAAATCGCAAAGCTGTTAAGACGTGTTTATTTAGACACAACCAGTTTCACATCGGTATAAATGCATCTTCAGGTGACATAAGCAAAATGATTACATGATATTTAGAAAAACAACGTCCAGCTTTCAGGATCTAAAACTAAACTAAAATCCACAGAAAAATACAGACTACAGATATTGATAAAATTGTTCATCACAAAAACAAAATTGTTTCTCAAATTTGCTAGTTGGTTTTTTTAATATTTTTTAATTTTTTTTTTTTTTTTTTTTTTTTTTTTTTTTTTTTTTTTTTTTTTTTTTTTTTTTTTTTGAGTTTCTATACAGCTAGTAACTGGCCAATCTAGAAACTCTTCATTTACCTCGATACTGGAAGTCATTTTGAATTATCAAGCAACTACATGCAACCCGTCTGGCTTCGCATGGACAGCAGAGCATATGGGCCCTAAGACTACGTTAATAGACTATCAGATTCTCTTTAATCTTCCATTGCGGTTGTTGTCTTTGGGTCTACTTTTTTTATTATCTTTGTGCCTCTGTTGATCATCATAAAGGGCGATTTAGGAAAAACTGATGTACTTGTCAGAATTACACGACGTCATGTCTTGATCGTCATTGAAGTCCAGATCAAACATTGTATTATGAAGCTATAAACGCATTTTCATTAAGTTTGTAATTCACAGAATGTATAGTTTTTCCTATGACTATTTTTTGTTCTAGTTAACGGATTTTTGACTCGCCATACTCACCCAAAGATATATTTTACTAGACTGGCAAACTTTATCATCTGACGCCGCCATCTTGCTTTACCTCACGTCAAAACGTTTCCATTTGGTAACCTACTACTATGATCTTCTGACACGAAATGACGTAAGCTTTACTAGTTGCTTTAAACATGCTTTTCATTTGAGCTAATACTTCCGTAGTTGTTAAATTTTAACACATGCATCGTAGAATAGTGTTGTGAGACGAACTTCTCACATACGGTACAGTTAAAGCAGACTGTAGTTATTGGAAAAACAATGAGGAGAATAGAGATACGTGTTATCCAAACAAACAGCACATTTATAACGGTCTTACTATTGAAAGAAAAGCCGAAATTGAACGAAATTGGTAACAGATTAATAAAAGAAAACGCTAGTCATTATTGCATGTCTGAAAGCAGACGGTAATTTTCGTAAGAATACTCAAATGAATAAAGAAACTTGTTATAAACGATAAACGCCGCACGGGAGTAGCCGAGTGGTCTACGTGGTCTACGTTACGGATCTCGTGACCTCCCGCGTCGTAGGTTCGAATCCTCCCTCGGGCATTGATGTGTGTTTTGTACTTAGGTTAGTTTAACTTAGTTTAAGTAGTATGTACGACTAGGGACTGATGACCAACGTAGTTTGGTCCCATAGAATTACAAACATTTAAACATTTATAAACGATAAACAACACTTTTATAACAAGCGTACTATCGAAAGACAAGTATAAGCACAGTTATGTCGTTCATTCGTATTTTTACGACTGCTTTCTGTAATTACCCACCCACCCACCCACACCCACCCACCCACCCACCCACCCACACACACACACACACACACACACATCCGCTCACACGTTTATGGGATAGAAATATGGCGGCGAAACTTCAGTGACACCAATAATACTGTATACGGCATTGCCAGTTTAGCAATCTATGTTTGTCTACTCAACCAGTCACGCACCTGAATGAGTTATATACCTAAACCTTCCTAATGAGTTAAACCTTTCATTGGCGAAACCCGTACAAAAATACGTTCAGGAGTTTTTGAGTTTAACTAGGCTAGTAAGACGGACAGGCGCAACGAGAGAACTTCGTTTTATAATATCTATAGATGAAGAATGAAGTGCAACAACAGCGGCTGGATGAAATACAGGGTGGAATGAAAGGCCTTGTTTGAAAACATACTAAGATAATTCCAGGCTAGTCTTGCTGGTATAGCAAGATCTCTGCCGAAGAGAGAGAGCGTGCAAGGGCAAGTGCGCAAATTATGACCAAGAAATCAGCGAAGCCAACAGTAAAGTAACTCCAGTCTTAGACAGCTAGAAGGACAAAAGTTAACTTTTTCTTTTGTTTTGCAGTGTACTTAGGTAAGAGGAAGCAACAAAGAAACACAATACTTTTGTTCAGCGTAAAAAGCTTTTATTTGAGCAGACAATGACAGGAGCTGCTTCAAAAGGTTATATAACAACAAGAAATGACTGCACATAACTCCATTGTAAATTATTCTGATGTGACTACAATAAAATTATTCCAATGGCAGAAACTATATTCAACATTTTTATCACGTATGCCAATACCATAACACACGTATAATAAAATGAAGAAACTGATGTTTGTCTTAAAATCTGTAGTAGTCGGAAATTCCCGTTACAGCCTTCTAGGATTCGTAGAGGGTAGTGAGCACATAACATTTTGAATAAGAACCCATGTCCGGAAATGTATCGTTTCCGTTCCACGACAGTTCCAATTCAGATGTGTAGCTCGTCAACGTACGAGTTCTGGCCGCTGCACAAGACATTGAAGAGAGACCAGGTGGGATGGAGAGAGTGTACCAGAACATTCTTCGGAGGTACAATGTGTGAAACGACGTCGGTGGTCGCCACACCGAGTAGCTGTTTTAATGCATCAGTACGTTGCGGCTGCTGCCGTAAATGCTGGGTTCTTGTCAACTAATGTGAACCATAACGTGTAAATTTTAATGAAAATGCGTAAGTAATAACGGAACGATTCAGTATTCTTTTCAAATTGATTGCAACAATTGTACTGGGTCACGCCTAATTACATTACTCAAGTAGGAGTGGATGAGATAATCGTCTTGAACTGAAACCGTCGTGGAACGGAAACGATACTTTTCGGACATACGTTCCTATTCAAAATGTTATACACTCACTACCTTATACAAGTCCTAGAAGGTTGTAACGGGAATTTCCGACTATACGCATTTTAATGCCACCTGCACTTGACGGCTTTAGTTTTGGAGAATTTCGAGATTAGACATGACCATATCATTCTCTAAGGCCAAATATTTCAAAAACAAGCAACGACATGGGAGCGTGTACATTATCATCCTGAAGAAGTCGTAAATTGTTTCACAAGAATTGCGTACGTATTGCTACATGGTAGGCTTGAAACATATATACAGGTATATATTATTGATTGTTAGACCTTTAACAAGCATGTTGTTGTTGTTATTGAATCCACAATCCGAAGATTGATTTGATGTAACTATGTCCGCTATATTATCC
Source organism: Locusta migratoria (assembly GCA_026315105.1). NCBI lineage: Eukaryota > Metazoa > Arthropoda > Insecta > Orthoptera > Acrididae > Locusta > Locusta migratoria. The sequence continues at coordinate 122,558,981 of CM048750.1, read as the reverse complement.
ATTGCAAACCATTTCTAAGCTTCAGTTCTTCTCTGAACCGTTTGTCGTCCATATAACACGCACAATGCAACATTTCAGGAAAATCCCCTTCAATAAAAGACTTCCCATCACTTAAATCTATAATGGAAGTCAACCAATTTCTCTTCTTACGGCTGTTGCCAGTCTACATTTCATGCCCTCGCTACTTAAGCAACCATAAGCCCATATTCTCTACATATAACAAAATTCAACCCATACCTTCATTGTCTCAAACAATTTATTTACATTTACATGTTCCGCATGGCCCTATTGAAGAGCAAGTCTCCATGGTCATGCAACGACTCAGTACATGAAACTGTAACAAAAGAGAGTAATAAACAAAATGAAACGTATAGGAATCCTATGTGCACGACAGGCCTGAGATTAAGTAAATAGAATCAACAACGTAATATAGAAATTAGCTGAATATTTTTTAATTTTCAAATGTTCAAACGTTTGTGTTTGTAAACCTATTGGACCAAATTGCTATGGTCTTCAGTACCTTATAAATGTTCAAAAGTTTGTTAAGCTTAAGAGACTTAACTGTGGGGTCATCAGTCCCTAAACTTACAAACTACTTATGAACTAAATTATACTAAGACGACACAAACATCCATGCCCGAGGAGGGATTCGAAACTCCGACCGTACCGGCCGTGCAGACTGTGCCTGGCGCGTTGCAGACCGCTCGGCCACTGCTGCCGGCAAATTAACTTACACTAAGGACAACACACACACACACACACACACACACACACACATGAGAACGGCCGCTTTTAATTTTTCCAGAGATTCTCGGCAGAATAGAAAGATTGATCCATGGAGAAAGGTCGTGGATAACACCTAAAATTTTTGAATTCCTGGAGTAGCTAATTGAAAATGGATGCAACAGAATATTGCTCGGTTGCTCCCAGTCCGAGGTTCGAGTCCTCCCTTGGGCATGGGAGAGTGTGTTGTCGTTAGTTTAGTTTAAGTAGTTTGTTAGCTTAGGGACTGTAGTTAAGTCCCATAGATTTACAAACATTTAAAATACTACACGCCTTTCTCCAAAAGAGTTAAGAATTTGTTAACCAAACACAGATTCGATTTCTGTCTGGTATTAACTGAGAGACAGCTTTTAATTCTTAGGAGTAAGCAGTTATTGTTAACAATGAACGACATTAAACAAAATATGTATTTAGATGCAAATGTCAGAATTTCCAGGCTAATGGACAGGGATCAACAAGAGGATCGTGTGCTTACATCACATATGCTCGAATCGCAAATTTATGCGCCATAAATAAACTTTTTAAATTAGAGGTGTCAGAAAAAATTAATACGCCACAAGCGAATGAAAATAAGCGAAGTACTCTAGTGTTGAACTATCACTTCTCACAACTTCTGTTGTAATGGTAAATAACGCATTTTGTTTTTGAACAAGATCCTGAACATGGCTTTCCACGATAGCTCACTATCTATCTGAACGCCTAGAAATCTGAACTGTTCAGTTCCACTCATCACATGTCCATTCTTTTAGAAACAGTAAAAACCGAATCTTGGAGTGCTCTACTATCAATTTAATTTCTACAAGGTATGGATGTATGTTTTTACCTGCCTTATTTAATACTATGTCAATATTGCAAACAACATCTTTCACTACGAAGGTGGTGTCATAAGCAATCAAAAATATTTTAATATTTTAGAACTGACGGATAGTCAACACGCATTCAGAAAGTATCGTTATTATGAAACACAGCTAGCTCTTTACTCACATGAAATAATGAGTGCTATCGAGAAGGGATCTCAAAACGATTCTGTATTTCTAGATTTCAGGAAGGCTTTTGACATTGTACCTCACAAGCGTCTTCTAATCAAATTGCGTGCTTAGGAAATATCGCCGCACTTGTGCGATTGGATTCGTGGTTTCCTGTCAGAAAGGACACAGTACGTTGTAACTGACGGGAAGTCAGCGAGTAAAACAGAAGCATTATCTGGCGTTCCCCAGGGAAATGTTATAGGGCTCCTACTGTTCCTAATCTTCATAAACGATTTAAGAGACAATGAGACCAGCTCTTTTAGACCGGTCGCAGATGATGCTGTAGTAAAGTCACCCGAAGTTCAAAAGCATCTGCAAAGTTATTTAGAAAAGTTATCCGCACGTTGCAAGAGTTGGCAATTGACCCTGAATAATGAAAAGTGTGAAGTCATCCATATGAACATTAAACGAAATCTTTTAAACTTCATTTATACGACAGACCAGACAAATCTGCAGGCCGTAAATTCAATTAAATACCTAGGAATTTCAGTTATGAACTACGTAATTTGGAAAGAACACACACAAAATATTGTAAGAAAGGGAAGCCAAAGACTTTCACTGGCAGAACTCTTAGAAGCTACAACAATTCTACTAAAGAAACTGCCTACACTGGTGCGTCTTACTTTTGGACTACTGCTGCCTAGTGTGTGATCCTCCACCAAGTTGGACTGACAGACGATTAGAGGAAGTTCAGAGAAGGGCACCTCGTTTTGTATTATCGCGATATAGGGGTGAGAGTATCACGGAAATGATACACAAGTTGGAGTGGAAATCATTAAAATAAAAGCGTTACTCATTGCGACGAGATCTATTTGCGAAATTTCTTTCACCAACTTTCTCTTCCTAAGGCGAACATCATTTTCACCTGCAGACGGAGAACGGATCATCTCAATAAAATAAATCAGATCGAAAACATAAATAAAATTACTTCCCGCGCGGTAGTAGAGGATTGAACGGTAGAGAAATATCATAAAAGCGGTTCGATGAACCCTCTGCAGTGCACTTCATTGTGAGTTGCAGAGTATTTATGTAGGTGTATATGTGGGATATGTTATACTCGAAAATATATATAATAACCAGCAGCGGAAAAAAAGTTCAAATGTTTATAAATCTAAGGGACTTAACTAGTGCCTATGGTTACAGACTACTTACACTAACTTAAAGTAATTTTGTTTAAGACAACACAAACACCCATGCCCAAGAGAGGACTCGAACCCCCGACGGCGGACGACCACGAGCACCACAGCTGGGCGCCTTAGTGCGCACGGCTATTCTGTCGCGACAACCAGCAGCAGCTCCAGAACTGATCCCTCAGCATAGCCTGATTTAACTCTACTACATTCCATTACTTTCATTTTATTTTGTTTTCATCTTATAAGATTGTTTGAAGACACTGTCGACCGGGAAAAAAATGTTCAAATGTTTGTTAAGCTTATGGGACTTAACTACGGGGTCATCAGTCCCTAAACTTACAAACTACTTATGAACTACTTACGAACTAGGACGGCACAAATATCCATGCCCGAGGGGGGATTCGAACCCCCGACCGTAGTGGCCGTGCTGACCTTGACTGGAGCGCCTCAGTCACCTCGGCCACCGCGGCCGGCGACCGGGAAAAACCGTAATTACAAGTCGTTTGCTTTATGTAACATAATAATGCCTTCGGCAAACCTCAAAGTTTTTATTTATTTTGCCTTTCATTTCTTCTTCATTTTTTATTGTTCAATTACATAAACTACAGTACTTGTTCACTTCCTTTTCAAACACCTCTTAACTTTCAAGCCTCTCGATTCTTATGACTTTCATATGGTATCAGTTGTCTATAATATTTTGTTCCCTGTATTGTACTCCTTCAGAATGTTAAACTTTATATTCGAGTCTTCAAATCTCCAAAACTACAAACAGTTTTCCATTCTCATTTGAACAATTCGTGTTGTTATTTTGCACCCATGATCTATTAAATTCACACTTCGGTAATATTCACTCCGGACAGCACATGCTGTCTTGGGAAATGGAATTGTTACATTGATTCGGAAGGTATTTGACCTGTCTCATCGGTTGAGCACACCAGTTGGAATACTTTTGCTGGCCCTCCCAAGGATATCAGTGGTTCTAAGTTATAGCACTACACCGTTAAAATCTAAGTACACGCTACTCAGCTTCGCATTTAAAAACACTTGGCGATCCAGAAAGCCTTAACTCAGATGAGTAGAACGACGTCACATACTCAAATCAGGTTTCCATTGTTATCTATATCTATAAATATGAGTGTCTGTTCGGTCTACGTTTATCACGTCTGAACCACAAGACATAAAGAGCTGAAAATTTGTTCAGTTACTAATGTCTACCCAGGGAAGGCTTTAGGCATGGTTTTATGGCGATCGGATAGCTATTTATCTATATATATTAATGTGAATGTCTGTTCGGTGTACGCTTATCACGTCCGAACGACAAGACTCAGAGACTTAAATATTAATACAGTTACTAATTTATACCTGAGGAAGGTTTTAGGCACGGTTTTATAGCGATCTGATAGATATTTAGTAATTTGAAGAATATAACGCGAAATTCGAAACAATAACTACTCTTTGAAAATTATATTTACTCTTTGAAAATGGTTTTATTGGTTACATTGTTGCTTGAGAGTTGATAATGATAAAGGGGTGGAGTATATTGGGATGGAAATTTATCTGTGTATATAAAATTCTACGCGCGTGTGTGTGTTAATATTTCGCTTTGCAGCGAAAACTACAGAACGCAAACGAATGGTCTGTGTGTAATTGTTGTCCGAAGTCTCCCGTTGTACACCGTAGCAGTTACATGCCGATACCTATAAGGGGATGCAAGATATGGTGTTTGAAAGTCGACAAATTATTAAAAAATTCGGACTGAAGGCCAGCGATGACGTTTACGACTCTTTAGCAAGGAGGTTAGATACAGAGAAACGTGATGCCACATGCCATATCGTTGGTCTATGCGTGCTACAGTGTTTCAGCTCTCATACAAATAAGAAAATATAAGAATAAATAAATAAAGCAGTAAAAAATTCTTTTAATACATCTCTTTAAAAAAAAAAAAATTGACGTTTCGCGCATTACAGCAAGCAGGGCCGGCGCAAGCCCAAGTGCCGCCCCGTGCGAGCTGCTAAATTGACGCCCCCCCTCCCCCATGCCGTTTTTTGTTTTAAGAAACGTTTATGGAATTTTTAGGAAATGTCAGCAATCAATCGCAATTATTGTTTTTAGTTTTCAGACATATCTATGTTTCGGCCACTGAGTGGCAGTCTCGTAGCTTTTAATATGTGCTTACATCTAAACCGTCAAGTTGACTGTTACGTTTAGCATGACGGTATAGATGTAAAAGTAACTCAAAGCATTGAGAATAGCAACACTGTGCCTGAAATCTATGTAGATCTGGAAAATAAAAATAATAAAAAAGAAACTTTGCGACTGATTGGTGTATTCTCTACAGATTTGTACAAAACAGTAAAGCCGGCCGCGGTGGCCGAGCGGTCTGCGGCGCGCCACTTACAGTCTGCACGGCCGCTACGGTCGGGGGTTCGAATCCCCCCTCGGCATGGATGTTTGTGTCGTCTTTAGCATAAGGTAGTTGATATGTAGTTTGTAAGTTTGGGGACTGATGACCCCGCAGTTGAATCCCTTAAGCTTAACAAACATTTGAACATTTGAAAACAGTAAAACAGTCGCTGGGCACCAGCTCAAAAATGGAGTCAAACCTGATTGAAAAAAATCTAGCTAATTTTAATAAGCCTTGTGAATTTACAAAAATGTTCAAATGTGTGCGAAATTTTATATTACTGTAGGATACTCTCTTCAGGAGATGAAGTCATAAGAATAGAGCCATGTGAAATTAAATTTCAAGCTGAATTTCACTACAGACGCAGGTGAAACGGTCAAAGAGTGGGGCGGAAGACAATGGAGCGAGGAAGTAGAGGGAGATGAAGTAACATAATAATGCAATACACACGCGGGCATCGACGGATACTAATGCTAGTCGAAATATATTAACTCACTGCACTGCGGTTGTTCATTTCAAAGAACTGACTCTCGACATCTGTCGTAAATTCCATGTGTCATTCCAAGAATACTGGCGTCGGCGTGTACGCCAGACTGCTTGCCCTTCTCTGTCCCTCCGGCATAAACACGACGGTGCTGCCACAGTGGCATGGAAGAAATCAGTCCTCCTCCCTCCCCTTGTTCAACAGGGGCGGCGGGCAGGAAGTCGAGGCGCCATGCTACAGTTTCCGACGTTTGGTTTCGAATCCCCTCTTGGGGATGAATGTTGAGTTTGTACTAAAGGGTGAAGCATTAAAAGCGGTCTCTGGTCTTATTCCATAGATAATTAGTTTGGCGGCCTTCTCCTTTCTATATCATGGATTGTCATATTTTTCAATTGTAAAAAGGAAGATGATTATCTTACGTTTGATATTGTTCTCTCGGACAATTAGGCTCACCTTTCCGGCTACTCTTCATGCAATGTGAGTGTGAATAATTATTTTTTTAATTACTTAATGCAAAATAAAAAGAAGATTCATACTTCAACAGTAATTTAACTTATTCCATTTTCTAACCCTCTATAGTTTTTTCTAGTAGGTTCTATGGATTGCAGCACGACGTCATTATTGATCAGCCATAAATATGGCAAATCTTTATTCATAAATGCATCAATATTAGTCGATTTATTCTTTTGTTGCAAACGAACCTACAGTTAACTTTTCTTTTTCAAAATCTTTACGGCATTTTCATGCAAATTAAAGTCACAAATGCAAATTGGGCTTTACAATTACGTACATTGTTGTAATGCGAAGATGCCGTATTATAACGCTTCCTGCCGCCCCAACTAAACAGCAATAATTAAATATTTCAGTTAAAAGCAGAGGTTGAATAATCATTTCAGATACATTTTTCTCAATATTTATCTTTCATTTTTTTTTTTCCCCCCCAATCATCGACCAGGCGGAAATCGTTATAAGGGGAAAAAAAGCGGGCGGCAGATTTGCCCCCCCTCGGAAAGTGCCGCCCCGTGCGGCCGCACTAGGGTTACCAGATGTTCATCACCAATAAAGGGGACACTTCACATAAAAAAGAGGACACTTTATCTTTAACATATTGTAATTAACAACATTATTAATGAACCACGTAAAACTACTACAAACTAAAACAGTAGCCTTGTGTGGTTGTTGGGAAACAAAATATTATGAACCTTGACAGTTTATTCCTCATCACTACTCTTAATTGTCTCATTCTTGTCTTATTCACTTTTGAACCAACTATATTTGGTGGACAACGAAATCTCTCTCAATAGCTTTTTTTTTTTTTTTTTAACAAGGCATTTCAAATGTTATATTTACAGTATATTTTAAATCTATTCCTGGCTTTTGGTACACTGTGTGTTCACAAGAGAAAACACAGGCTCTGTGTCGGCATTTATGACTAGTTATAGAAAAAAACAAGTCTACAATTTTCAGTAGTTCAGATTAACTAACAACACTAGATGACTGATTTAAATATGTACACCACACTTCAGCTGCTGGTATGTTCTGTTTCCTTTGATAATCTTTAAAAAAAAATTATAAAATTACGAAGCTGATCGGAGCACACTGTATCATAATTGTTACATTCGTTTCATCATTCTCTTGAATGATTTGTATTTCTCCAGGAGCACATATTTAACACTGACTTTCTCTTCGTAATTTATTTTGAAGCAAAAGGCTACCTACGATTTCGAACACACAATACAGTTTTAACCTAAACCACAAAGTATATCAAAGGCAACGTCATAGAACGTAATGCAGAAGACGGAATGCACTGGTTGAATACAGGATAGACAACCGGGTTCTTTCGCAGAGAACAACCGAATCGTTTGCAACTGGCAGACTGATACGGAGTGTAAAATTGTGAACGGCAATTTCACTCTGTGTATGCGAGTAATAGTTGCGAACAGTTTGGAACTGCAGTGAAAATGAACATGTTGTCGCCAATGACATAAAAATAAATTTTCTTTCCCGGAACCCAGAAAAAGAGGACATTTTGTAGAATTTTATAAATTCCGGCCGGACACATTTTCTTGCCTCAAAAAGAGGACATGTCCGGAAAAAGAGGACGTATGGTAACCCTAGGCCGCACGTTTCGCACGTGCCTTGCGCCGGCCCTGACAGCAAGTGATCGATCTGTGATATTATTACAATCATTATTGTTGAATTTCGTGATTGGATTCTTCGAAACGAGTGCATTTTTACGTGTGATTTCTTATTTCTTATATATTCTCTGATAAATGTAACATGGTTTTAGAACAAAGGAGATGGCCAGAGAGAGATTGGATAGGAAAAGTAGTAACTCAAGGCTCGAATGAATAAATAAATAAATAAATACCCGCACAACGCCGGGTTTTCAGCTAGTAGCACGATAAAGTAGCGCTTTATCGTTCTTGATTTCAACTAGCGACTCGACAGCTTCTTTATTCCGTTTCTCTTCGAATCTTGGCAGTTCTGGAAAAAAAATGTTTATATATTGTTATCGTTACGTTATCTATGATTGTATTTCGGCAATGGTTCGCAATCATTCCTTTCACTTTTTCCTCTGTTTTATTGCTTACTGATGTTTTGAGTTGTCAAGGAAACTCATCATATTTAACGTCCTTACCACATTCTTCTATAAGCTTGTGGAATCCGTGAATGCTTCTGTTAGTTACATCGTACCAATATTTAAAAGCACTTGAAGCAGCTACAATTCTGGTACCTAATTCCATCTATCAACTGAAATTTCATACAAAAGTGACTCTAGCTATGTCCATAGGAAATAATTGAGGGGAATCCAAATTTTCTAAATCTAAGAAACTTAACTGCTGTTGTTATGTCACGAGGCTTACAAACTATTTTAACTTATGCTAAGGACAACACACATACACCCCTGCGCAAGGGAAGATTCTAACTTCCGACGGGGAGCAAGGCGCCTTAGAGCGCTCGGTCACTCCACAGCGGCTAAAGGAAATTCAGATCAGGTGAACTCACACTCTGTGGAAAAGGACCTTCGTTTCCAATCCAGCGAACAGGAAATACAGCAAAATGTTCAAATGTTTGTAGAGCTTATGGAACTTAACTACGGGATCATCACTCCCTAAACTAACAAACTACTTATGAGCTAGCTAATACTAAAGACGGCACAAATATCCATGTCCGAGGGGGGATTCTAACCCCCGATCGTAGTGGCCGTGCAGAACGTGACTGGCGCTCCGCAGACAGCTCGGCCACTGCGGCTGGCTAATGCTAAATTCACGATCCCTTGATGTCTAAGAATGTAACCTACCAATCCATTCTGTCCTTTAGTGAAAGTATGCCAAATACTGCTTATCTCCTCAATTGTGTTCAGTACCTCCTCATTAGTTAAGCGATACAACCACGTAACATTCAGCATTGTTCTGTAGCACCACATTTCAAACGCCACTATCCTCTTCCTGTCTGAACTATTTATCGTCCTTGTGTCTCTTCCGTACAAGGCAGCACTCTACACAAATGCCCACAGAAAGGACTTCCTTATACTTAAATTAATATTCGATGTTAACAAATGTTTTTTTTTTTTTTTTTTTTTTTTTTTTTTTTTTTTTTTTTTTTTTTTTTTTTTTTTTTTCAAAAACGCTTCTCTTCCCATTGCCATCCTGCATTTTATTTCCTCTGTACTGTGACCATCATAAGTTATTTTACTGCCCAAGTAAGTAAATTCATTTACCACGTTTATTGTTTCGTCACCTAATCTACCTCGTTCAGTATCGCCTGATTTTCTTAGACTGCATTCCATTACCCTTGTTTTGCCCTTGTTAATGTTCATCTTGTACGATCCTTTCAACGCACTGACAATTCCGTTTAGTTTCTGTCTCTGACAGAATTACAATGTCATCAGCAAAACGCAAGGTTTTTATTTCTTCACACTGAACTTCTTCCAATTTCTCCTTTCTTTCCTTCACTGCTTGCTCAATGTAAAAACTGAATAACACTGGAGTAAGGCTACAACCCTGTCTTACTCCCTTCCCAACCAGTGCTGCCCTTTCAGTTGCGTAAAAATGGGACGACAAATTACAGTAAACTTCAGAAGGCTTTTGGAGAGGAGGTTATGTCAAGAGATCAAGTTTTTCGTAGGCATAAAATATTTAGTGAAGGTAGAACGAACGTTGAAGATGAAGACCACAGTGGACGACCATCAACCTTACGGACGGATGTCAGTTTGGCCAGGGTGTGTGAACTCGTTCGATCTGATGGAAGATTATCCGTGAAAATGATTGCAGAAGAACTGAACATCAATCGAGTAAAGAGTCGTCTAATAATAACTGAAGATCGTGGTATGAGAAAGATTTGTGCAAAAATGGTCCCCAAAAATCTCGCACCACAACAGCGAGAAACACGGAAAAATGTGGCAGCCGATCTGGGCAAACGAAAATCAATCCAGAACTGTTTCGCATGTTATTACTGGTGATAAAAGATTTATTTATTTTTTATTTTATTTTATTTATTTATTTTTTTACTACGATCCAGGCGTTCCGATGAAATTGTGTACCAGCACGCTCACCTGAGGATGACGCGCAGCTACGCCACTAAAATATCGTGTCTACTTGACTTTAGTACGCGGCTGCAAACCCGAGAAGATTATAATAAAACGCCAAATTTCGCAATGGTGCTCAAAGGGATCACCCAGACCAAGAAAAAGTCGCATATCAAAAGTAAAATACATGCTCCTGTGCTTCTTTGATTCAAGGGAATTGTTCATAAAGAGTGGGTGCCTCCTGGAGAAACAGTCAACCAATATTACTACAAGGAAATTTTAGAAAGACTTCATAAAAGGGTTGTTCATGTCCATGTCAACATTGCTGATAATTGGATTCTGCGTCACGATACTGCGCCATCCCATATTGCTCTATCAGTACAGCAATGCCGAAGCTGAAATCCAATTTCAGTAATATCGCAGCCACTTTATTCACCAGATATCACTCCATGCGACTTTTTTCTCTTTCCAAGAGTCGAAACGACGGTCAAAGGACACCATTTTCAAACACAAGATGTCAAACAACAACAAAAAAATCTGTGACGAGGGACTTGGAAGATATTATAGAATATAATAAATGTGGCGTCTGTTCCGAAAGAACAGACATCACTTCTGATCCTGCAGTTGTTATTATTTAATATTCATAGAATATATGACATCAACTGCGATTGGGCAAAGCTGAAAACGTGTACTCAGCTGGGATTCGAACCCGGGTCTCCCGCTTTCTAGGCAGTTGCGCCGACCCCTACACCACTGGGGACACAGTGATCACCGCACCTGTCAGGACTACCTACGCACGCCTCCCGTCAGATACACATACCCAGCTTCGCCCTGCCCACAGTACTCAAACTCGTAAAGTTGATGTCGTATATTCTATGAATATTAAATAATAACAACTGCAGGATCAGAAGTGACGTCTGACGGGCAATGATCCTATCGTTAGTGGGGAGGGGTGGACAAAGTTTGAAGCCCTTACTCTTACGGGAATTAGTTTAATAACTACGAGTTTGAGTACTGTGGGCAAGGTGAAGCTGGGAATTTGTGTCTGACGGGAGGCGTGCTTAGGTAGTCCTTGCAGGTGCGGTGATCACTGTGTCCCCAGTGGTGTAAGGGTCAGTGCAACTGCCTAGAAAGCGGGAGACCCGGGTTCGAATCCCGGCAATGTACACATTTTCAGCTTTTCCCAATCGCAGTTGATGTGATATATTCTATGAATATTAGATATTACAGAAGATGAGTTCCAGAAATGTTACCACCAACGGCAGAAACAAGGTGTGTGCATTCAGAGGGGAACTACTTTGAAGGAGACTGAACTTGACTGAAACGGTAACCAAATTTTTTTTTTTTTTCACACCAGTTTCATTACTTTATTGTCGCACCTGGTATGCTATATTCGCCACTGTCAAAAGACGTTTGTAACAGCGCACGAGAGACACTTGGTGGCACCTCGTACAGTGGACAGTAAGGTGGCGGGCAGCTAGACGGCAGAGGCGCCCGCCCGGTGCGTCATCGTGTTCGCGACTGGCGCGCGAGAACTTTGAAGCGCCCGGCAGCGCTTGCCAAGCGGTGTCGTGTCCCTCGCGGCGCGGCGCGCCGGGCTCCCCTTTGAGTGGTCCCGGGTTCACGCCCGCCAGCCACTATTTCGGCCGCGGCCGCTTACTAACGCCGCCCCGTATAGCTCGTCGCCTTCTGTGGTCATCGCCGGCCCGCGTCCGTCTATTTGTGGACGCGGGGGCGTGCTGAGTATGGTGCTGACTGCTCCTAAGGAGCATGCCTCCTGCTGTTTCACGGCCGATATCGAATCTAGCCGGCAGGCGCCAGCAGCTGTGTTACTACGAACTACGCGCCTATCGAGGCTTTCGAGAACTGCAGATCGTGTGTCACGGTTTCTTTAGAACATCTCAAGGGTGTGAATGTCAAACGTTCTGAGTGCAAGTCTCACGAAGGTGAATACAATCAAATAACGATTCTTGGGAAGTACTAAATCGACCCGCTCGGTTAGCCGTGCGGTCTAACACACCGCTTTCCGAGACGGGGAGGCGTACCGGCCCCGGTTCGAATTCCCCGGCGATTTAACGAAGGGGGTCGGAGGGGTGGCCAGCCTGGATGTGGCTTTTAGGCGGTTTTCCACATTCCCTTAGGTGAATACCGGCCTGATGTCCAAGTTCCTCCTCAGTTACACAATTAGCAAACATTTCGTAACACTTTACACTTTCACACATAAAACACTATACGCAGACATTTGGGATACACACTTCCTACTGGGGGGCACGGGATGGCGACAGGAAGGGTATCCGGCTACTGCGTAAATATCAAGACGCCAAATCCGGATTTAAGAAAGCCGACACTGCATGTGCGGGAACATGGCCAAAGGCCAAAGAGAGAGAGAGAGAGAGAGAGAGAAAATGAAGTACGATATCGTATTCACGGAAAGTATGACATTAACTTCCAAACGGTAATGTTGAAAACGTGTACCATGCCGGGTTCCTTGCTACGTCTACATCTACATGGGATACTCTGTAAATCACATTTAAATGCCTGGCAGAGGGTTCATCGAACCACCGCTATACTATTTTATCTCCCATTCCGTTCTCGAATAGCGCGCGGGAAGAATGAACACCTGAATCTCTCCGTTCAAGCTCTGATTTCTCGTAATTTATTTATTTTTTTTTTCTTTTAATACTATGGGACTTAACTACGGGGTCATCAGTCCCTAAACCAACAAACTACTTGTGAACTAACTAAGACTAAGGACGGCACAAATATCCATGCCCGAGGGGGGATTCGAACCCCCGACCGTAGTGGCCGTGCAGATCGTGACTGAAGCGCCTCAGTCCCCGCGGCCACCGCAGCCGGCGTATTTTATTCTGATGATCATTTCTACCTATGTAAGTGGGACTCAACAATATATTTTCGCATTCGGAGGAGAACGTTGGCGATTAAAGTTTCGTAAGCAGCCCACGCCTCAGCGATAAGCGCCGTTGCTGCAATGATTCCCTTACCAGATTCTGTATCATTTCCGTAACGCTGTCTCCCCTGTATCGTGACAATCGAAACGAGCTGCCCTCCTTAGGACTCTTTCGATGTCCTTTGTCAAAAGCCACCTGATAAGGATCCAACACTGGGCAGCAATACACCAAAAAAGGACGGATAAGCGTAGTGTACGCAGTTTCTTTAAGTAGTTCTGTTGCATCTTTTAAGGGTTCTGTCAATAAAACGCAGTCTCTGCTTCGCCTTTCCCACGACATTATCTACGTGTTCTTTCCTATTTACGTCTGTCTAGACAACTGCGCTGACCTCTAAACCACTGGAGACTCAGCGATCATCACAAGAGCACGAATTACTGAAGGTCGGCCGGCCGCGGTGGCCGAGGGGACTGAGGCGCTCCAGTCACGGTCTGCACGGCCACTACGGTTGGGGGTTCGAATCCCCCCTCGGGCATGGATATTTGTGCCGTCCTTAGTTGTAAGTAGTTCATAAGTAGTTTGTAAGTTTAGGGACTGATGACCCCGTAGTTCAGTCCCATAGACTCTACAAACATTTGAACATTTTTTGAACTGAAGGTCGCCTCCCGTCAGATACAAATTCGCAACATTTCCCTGCCCACTGTTACTCAAATCACGCTCTTTTCAAACTGATTCCCGTAAGAGTAAGGGTCTAGGAGTGCCATCGCATTGAAGAAAGGATTATTGCCCGTCATCTGCATACTGTATAATTACTCAATCAGTGAGAGCGTCGCTATTTTCTACAAATGGTGAGCGGTTTCGCTCTGTTAATGGGACGTCTGCAGATGGCTCGACTCCAAGCAGCAGACGACGGTTGTCCCCTTTGCAGCTATCACACGGGACTATCGCACTTCTGCTACGTGCAGTTTGCAGATGGTCCATTAACAGGCCGAAAGCTGTTATCAATTATACCCATGATTAACACTACCATTTACTCATTTACTAAATAATAAAAGTCGCAGATTCTCCCAGCCATATTATAAAAAAAATCAAATAAGAATGCGTCTCTTTTTCCAAGTTGTTTAAAAATCTGAGAAGGTATTCTGATCCCCATTTCATCAGTGCAAATAATGATACCAGTTAGAAAATGAAAAATCTATCAAGAACATAGCAAGTGCCATACCAGGTAAACGACTGGGATCACGAAAATCAGCACTCAGAATAACACTCGATCATTAAAAAATGAAAATAAAAAACAGCGGCATATGTCATTTCTATGTGAATCGTTCCATCGTACCGCAAGTAACACTTTAATAGAGAGAAACGAAGGAGCAAAATGTCAATAGCACAAAAGACAAATTATGTGCTATTCAATGGCGTCAGTGTATCATTAAATATTTAATCAACGGCCACAAAAACCCTCTTCATAAAGTAATTATAATACTCAAAACAAGGCATATACCATAGGCCATAGACTTACCAAAAATAGATAAACCGCTCATTGTCGCTAGTGGAGGACTTCCAAACTGAAAGCAGCTATTCTGTTTTCACGAAAACGGCGTGTATGAACTCAGCATATAGTGTCAGCTACCTGATAAAACTTTACATATAATTTGACTTAATAAATCAAAATAACCTTCGTAAGGACTATGTAGTCCTATCCCTGTTTGGGGGGGGGGGGGCTGAAAATGAAACCGTTAGTTGTTACTTTACATATTAAAATTCCTCAAGTCAAGGCTAGATGCAAAAATACGAATCCCAAGAAAATAAAGACTGTAAAATAATCGCGAAAGACATGTGCAAATTATGCCAGGAAATAACAAACTATGGCCAAAAGTGAAAACTAAGTTGTAAAATAACATTTGCTGCATTTTGTCATGCAACAGTCTTTAATTGATATGAGGAAATTATATGCTGACTTAACGAATTTTCGCTTCTGCTTGTGAGAACCGAACCCTGTAATTCTGAATAGATATTTACAATGTTCCCTCTTTGGACAGAGACGTAATAAAGACTTCTACAAATCTACATCAAATGATGACCGCCAAGGAAAGACTTGAGATGTAAGAACAGATGAAAGTCGCTAGGAGCGAGGTCAGGGCTGTACGAAGGATGGTCAAACACGTCCCAGCCAAATCCCTGTAGGAGGTTTTTCGTCACATTTGCAGTGTGTGGTCGTGCGTTTTCGTGAAGCAAAACAACAGCTTTTGACAGCAGTCCCCGGCGCTTATTCTGAATTGCACGGCGCAATTTCCGAAGTGTCTCGCAATAAGCATCTGTTTTGATTGTTTGACCACGCGGTAAGAAGTCAACGAGTGGGATGCCTTTCCAGTCCCAGAACACTGTGCACATCATTTTCTGAGGTGTCATGATTTGCTTCGGCTTTACCGTTGGTGGGGATGAAGTGTGCATCCATTCCACTGAATGCCGCTTACTCTCAGGGGTGTCGTAAGAAACCCACGTTTCATCTCCTGTGACTATCCGTCTCAGAAATTCTTCGTCGCTTTCAGCATAACGGGTCAAAAACTCAAGTGCACTAACCATCCGTTGTGTTTTGTGTTGCTCAGTGAGAATCTTCGGTACCCAACGTGAGCAAAGTTTACGAAATTTCAGTTGTTTGGTAACAATTTCATGCATCAGTGATCGTGAAATTTGGGGCAAGTCCATAGCGAGAGCACTAATTGTAAACCTACGGTTTTCCTGGATCCTGTCATCAATCGCGTGAACCAGTTCTTCTGTAACCAAAGGTGGACGCCCACTTCGTTCTTCATCGTGCACATCACTACGCCCGCCATTGAACTGTCGGACCCATCTTCTCACCATCGAATAACGCATTGCATTTGGTTCGTAAAGATCGCAAATTTGCCGATAAATTTCACTTGGTTTCACTTTCCTCGCATTCAGAAACAGAATCACCGACCTGATTTCACAGGCGGCGGGTTTTTGAATCAACGCTGACATTTCAAAAAAGCACAACAAAGCGTACGTAACTGACAGCGATCTCCAAATGGCGCACGTTCTTCTCCTTGTTACACATCATCTACAGCGCACGTGCGGAACTGCAATAGCAGCGCTGCAGCGGAGATAAATTGAAACGGAACTTACTTTCTGACGCGCCTCGTATTAGCCGATTGGGGATTTCGATGAAGTGGTTAAAACAAAGCGGAAGAGAACAATGCGAATACCTCATCAAAGCCACATTTTTATATTCAAGCAATCCATTATCAAAACGCATACTAATTACATTTTCGAATCAAGATAAGGGACCTACCAATGTCATAACTTCGGTTTCGCCAAGTAAACTGCACTTATACATACACGATGGTGTTGCAAAATTATTTAAATTTAATTTAATAATGTGCCCTTCGTGAGGTGTGCACATAGTTCTCTTCCACTTCGTTCTAGCCATTTCATAGAAATCTCGCATACGCACTTTGAGGCATTATAAAAACACTGTCAGTTGTGTAGAAAGTTATAATTGCTTTGAACAGAGGATTTTTCGCACTGTTGATTGAAACTTGGCAGACGGCCATTCCGTAGATTCGCTCAATGGCCAACTAGAAAGAGCCACTGGTCACTGTTTTCGTCAATGTAACACGTGACGTCACATGGAGAGCAGACGTATCGTGGTACGGTGCATGGAGTGGGCATATACACCTTTTTTGCGTTGTACTGCCACGAGACAGGACTACATTGATGTTTTAAGCACCTTCTTGCTTCCCACTGTTGGAGAGCAATTCGGAGATGGCGATTGCACCTTTCAACACGACCGAGCACCTGTTCATAATAAACTGCCTATGGCGGAGTGGTTACACTACATTAACATCCTTGTAATGGAATGACCTACACGGAGTCCTGACTTGAATCCTATGGAACACCTCTGGGATGTTTTGTAAAGACGAATTCGTGCCAGGCCTCACCGCCCTGCATCGATCCTCTTTTCAGTGCAGCAGCCCGCGAAGAATGGACTGCCATTCCCCAAGAAACCTTCCAGCAGCTGCTTTAACGTATCCTTGTAAGAGATCAAATGTTCAAATGTTTTTTAAGCTTAAGGGACTTCACTTCGGGGTCATCAGTACCTAAACGTACAAACTACTTATGAACTACCTTATACTAAAGACGACACAAACATCCGTGCCCGAAGGGGGATTCGAACCCCCGACAGTAGCAGCCGTGCAGACTCTGACAGGCGCGCCGCAGACCGCTCGGCCACCGCCGCCGGCGCTATGAGAGTGGAAGTTATCATCAAGGCAAGGGTGGACCAACATATTCAATTCCAGCATTATCGACGGAGAGATTCACGAACTTCTAAGTCATTTTCATCCAGGTATCCGGATACTTTTGATCACATTGTACATTACCTACAGTCACGGTTGGAGGAGGACAGTGACAGTGGTGCACAAATTACCCTCCGCCACACACCGTGTGGGTGTACAATGCTCCCCGCTGTGAATATCAGGTTTTCGATTGAACCACTGTTTTCAGTATAACTTAGCTGATTCAGTGTCTTGCACGCTGCCGAGCACTTAGTCCGCTCTCGTATGTTGACTGCCGCCAGGTGCAGGGCTGAGTGCAGCCCTAATGTCCATCTCGACTGTTTTCTGCTGTGTGCCAGAGTGGAGTGTGAAATGCAGGTCACTCCAAGATCAAACAGCCGTTGAGACCACTTGTCGCAATAAAAGGCGCTGGAAATAGCGCAGGAGTTAAAACAGAAGGAAGTACACAGTATATCTCTCTCTCTCTCTCTCTCTCTCTCTCTCTCTCTCACACACACACACACACACTTATATACGCAGACGGACAGGCACACACGCATGCGCTAGACGCTTACAGCATGCAGTCCATAACATATAGGGTGGCACATTGATGCGAACAAAAGATTCCATTTACGTGTCACAACATATACAAACACTACTTACAATTATTTGTTATGATCAATCTCTTTTTCTTCTTCATTAATACAGCTTTGCAGTGTTTTTTTAAATAAATGCGTACTTCATGGTATAGTATGCTGTTAGCCATGGTTTTGAGAACATACTCCTTGGCGACACCCTGTAGCAAAAATATCAGTCGGCGTGTCATCTGGTGAACGTGGAGGCATCTCAATATCTGCCCTTCTACATCTTCATCTACATCTATACTCCGCAATCCACCGCAAAGTACCTGGAGGAGGGTACATTGTACCATTACTAGGCATTGCCCTTTCCTACTCCACTCCCAAACAGAGCGAAGAAAAAAAATTCTATATGCCTCCTTGCGAGGCCTAATTTATCTTGTCTTTGTGATCATTACGCGAAATGTCAGTAGGCGGCAGCAAGGTCATTCTGCAGTCAGCTTCAAATTCCTATCATCTAAATTTCCTCAACAGAATTTCTCGAAAATAACGTCGTCTTTCCTCCAGCGATCCCCATTTGAGATCCCGGAGCATTTCCGTGAACTCGCGCATTGGTCGAACCTACCAATAACGAACCTAGTTGCTCGCTTCTGAACGGCTTCTATGTCTTCCTTCAAACTGATCTGCTGCGGCCTCGGTGGAGTAGCCGAGCGGTCTAAAGCGTCTCGCTGCGGACCGCGCGGTTGCTCGCCGTGGAGGTTCGAGTCCTTCCTGGGGCATGGGTGTGTGTGTTGTCCTTAGGTTAGTTTACCTAGGTTTAAGTAGCTTGTAAGCTACGGACTGATGACCACGCAGTTTGGTCCGATAGATTTACAAACATTTGAACTTTTTTTATCTGCTGCGGGCGCCAAACACTTGAACAATACTCAAGACGTGGTCGTAGAAGCGTTTTATACGCGGTCTCCTTTACAGATTAAGTACATCTTCCCAAAATTCTCCCAATAAACCGAATTCTGCTGCCCGCCTTACAACTGTCCTTACATGTTTGTTCCATTTTATATCGCTCTGCAAAGTCTCGGCTAGACATTTGAAGGACGTGACTGCATCAAGAAGCTTACTACTAATGCTTTATTCGAACATTATGGGACTGTTTTTCCTACTCATGCCCATCACCTCATATTTGCCAGTTCTTGTTTCTTTTTCTTCGGACCTCCTTATCTGCTCTTCGAGGCTGAACTGAACTTTTCTCACAAATTATGCCTTCATCGGCGATCTTTTACTCTAAACGTTTTGCAGATGTTTAGATGTTTTAAATACAGTTGAGGGCTAGCTGCCATTCTTCGCACCAACTAGAAATTTTGTCTAAGTCATCCTGTATGCTATTACAGTCAGTTAAAGACGACACCCTCCCATACACCACAGCATCATCAGCAAACAGCCGCAAATTACAACTTATTCTGTCCATCAGATCATTAATATAGATAGAAAATAATAGCAGACCTATCACACTCCCCTGGAGCACTCCTGACGATACACTTGGCTCTGATGAACACTCACCGTCGAGAACAACGTACTGCGTTCTATTACTTAGGAAGTCTTCCAGCCAGTCACAAATCTGCGAACCTATTCCATATACTTGTATCTTCGTTAGCAGTTTTCGGTGTGGCACAGCGTCAAATGCCTTTTTGAAGTCGAGAAAAACACAGTCCGCCTGTTGCCCTTCATCCACGGCTCGCAAGATGTCATGTGAGAAAAGGGCAAGCTGAGGTTCACACAAACGACGTTTCCTAAACCCGTGCTGATTCATAGAAAGAAGCTTTTCCGTCTCAAGGAAATTTAGTATAACTATGCTTCAAAATCCTTCAGGAACCTGATGTGAACGAAGTTGGCCTGTAATTTTGTGGGTCAGTTCTCTTACCTTCCTTATAAACGGAAGTCAATTGCGCTTTTTTTCAATCACTAGGAACTTTTTGCTGAATTTAAGATTCACGATAAATACAATCTAAGTAACGGGGCCAATGCCGAAGAACACTCGTTGTAAAACAGAACTCTTCGAGTAGTCACTCTTCTTTGGAAAAATTTGTTTCAATAATCGCGGACGGCAGCGGCAGTATGTGCTGGAGCACGAACTTCTTTAAAGTTCTTGAAAGTTTTCGCACACAAAATAAGTCGTGGTACCAAGTAGTTTTGAAGCATATCCAAATATCTTCTGCCTCTTATCGTTCATAGAAATATGGACGAAGTACGCCAACTCGCCGGTCGCGGTGGCCGAGCGGTCTGCGGGGCGCCAGGCAAGTTCTGCACGGCCACTACGGTCGAGGGTTCGAATCCCCCCCCTCAGGCATGTATATTTGTGCCGTCCTTAGTATTAGCTAGTTCATAAGTAGTTTGTATGTTTAGGGACTGTTGACCCTGTAGTTAAGTCCCATAAGCTCTACAAACATTTGAACATTTTTTACGCCAACTCACACACCAGGTTGATTTAGTTCCTGGTAGTGTCACGGAAATGCTCCGGGAACTCAAATGGGGATCGCTGGAGGAAAGACGACGTTCTTTTCGAGAAATTATGTTGAGGAAATTTAGAAGACTGGAATTTTAAGCTGAGTGTAGAACAATATTTCGCATAATGATCAGAAAGGTAATATAAGAGAAATTAGGGCTCGTAAGGAGGCATATAGACATTCTTTTTTACATCGTTCTATTTGGGACTGTAATCGGCAAGGAAATGCCTAGTAGTGGTACAGTGTACCATACGCCACGCAACTTACGGTGCATTGCAGAGTATGTATGTAGATGTAGATGATCGGGAAACTCCTGGCAGGCGCTGCAAGAGAGATAATCTGTTTCGCAGTGCGGTTGTTGTCAAGGAGTGCATAGGTTTCTCGAGGAGTCCACCAATATAGTGCTACTTTCTATGTATAGCTGGCGAAAAGACAACGACGGGGAGCAGAACCGTACTTCGCAGCAATGCGCCTTACAGCGCAAGACTCGGTAAATAAAATATGGCTGTATGTAGTCTAAGGCCGAGCCGTAGATATCTGCTTTCATGCCCAGCACCTACAATAGCTGCAAATCGTACCTTGTACCTGTCCTCTTTCGGTCAAACACCCTGTGCATAGGCTAACATTTCCGAAATAATAGTGGTAGTAATGGTACATCAAATAAAAGAACTTTTATTGTAACGATTGCAAAAGAATAGGCAACGTCAGATAACTCCGTCGAATAATGCTTCTTCGAACACAAGATTTATCTACTGGAAGTGGTAATAATTCAAAATAAAAAATTTAAAATAATCAGAATGGATGCTTTAACTGCGTTATGAAAATTGTAGCAAAATCCCTAACTACGTAATCATTCAAAATTACTAAAAATTTCCAGGCTATTATGCTATGGTCTTATGGATTTATTATGGAAACCCAACATTTCGTCCCCGACTGCGGAGGACGTTTTCAAGGGGGATCGTGGCACTTTTGTATGTCCGATGCACACCCTGGCTCGCTACTGACTGAAACCAAACTCCGGTAACGAGGGCGCACGCGCAGAGGTGTGACGTCACATGTTTTTGACATGCGCGCGCAATTCGTCGTTGCCGATTGCCGATTGCCGATATCGTCCCATTTCTGTTACATTTCTTCTTCAAAACCTGAATCCAGATATCATTTAGTTTCACGCCCTCTTCCATCCTATTGAAATTATTGGGGTGTTTTAGAATTTCTAGAGCCTCTCTGTACAGTCTTTCGTGGCATCCATTTGTGGCTGCTAAAACCTGAGTCTTATCAAATTGAATAAGGTGGTCCCCTGGTTGAAAAAGATGTTCAGCAACAGCTGATCTGTCAATTTCTCCCCTTCTACAGTTCCCCTTGTGCTCATCTAGTCGTTTTTTGAATGTCCTTTTTGTGGTATCCACGTATACGTCTCCACTGCTACAAGGAATCCTATAAATTCCTGCTTTTTCCAGCGCTTTGCGATCATCCTTCGCCGATTTCAGATGATCCTGTATCTTCCGAGTAGGTTTGTAAATAACGGCAACATTCCGTTTCGTCAAAATTTTACCGATGCGGTCGGTGACGTCCTTAATAAAAGGTAGGAAGACTTTGGATTTCCCAGGAACCTTTTCATCGTTTTCAATTTTACGTGGCGGTCTCAACGCTCTACTTATCTCTGTGGACGAATAGCCATTCTCAAGTAAAGCATTACTCAGGTGTTTCAACTCCGCGTCGAGTAATGATGGTTCGGAGATGTTCCTTGCTCTGTCCGCCAACGTAATCATAATGCCCCGCGTTTGCTGTTGGTGGTGGTTTGAATCCCGGTGCAGATAACGGTCTGTGTGTGTGTGTGTGTGTGGGCTTACAATAAACTGTATGGCCCAATCTGCCATTCTACTTTTTGAAAACTGACACATCAAGAAAATGCAGTTTTCCGTCTGCCTCCTTCTCCATGGTAAACTGAATTCTAGAATTAATCTCGTTGAGGCGTTGAAGAAGACGATTTAGTTCAGTTGGTTTACGTTTTAGGAGGCGATCCACTTATAATATTGTAAAAAGATATAAAATAGCCAAGATCGCTTATCATCAATTTTTATTAACGACGACCGCTTTCGCTGAACTATGTCAGCATCATCTGGTCAAATAAAATATTTTATTTATTTATTTTTTATTTATTTTATTTTATTATATAGCGAAAGCGGTCGTCGTTAATAAAAATTGATGATAAGCGATCTTGGCTATTTTACATCTTTTTACAATACGATCTAGTTCCTCTCTACCATGGCTCCACACAACAAACATATCGTCTACATAGCGTTGGGTTTCCGTAATAAATCCATAAGACCATGGTATAACAGCCCGGATATTTTTAGTAATTTTGACCTTTCCGGCCGTCAAAGTTTACATTTTACAATACGTAATCATTGACCATAGTCAGATACTAAGTCAACGGTCTACAGGCCATAAATTATCTAGGAGTAACAATTACGAACAACTTAAATTGGAAAGAACACTTAGAAAATACAGTAGGAAGGTGAACCAAAGACTACGTTTCATTGACAGACCATTTACAAGTTGCAGCAGTTGTACTAAAGAAACTGCCTACACCACACTTGGATGCGTCCTACTTTGCAGTATTGCTGCGCATTGCGGGATCCTCACGTAGTGGCGCTGACGGACGATTTCGTTTTGTATTATCGCGATATTGGGGAGACAGTGTCACGGAAATAGTGCACGAGTTAGGATGGAAATCATTAAAAGAAAGGCGTTATTCGTTGCGACGAGATCTATTTGCGAAATTGTTTTCACCAACTTTCTCTTCCGAATGCTAACTTATTTTGTTAGAACCCACCTACATAGGGAGACATGATCATGAGAATAAAATGAGATAAATCAGTTCGAAAACTGAAAGATTTAAGTGTTCCTTTTCCCCGCGAGCAGTTAGAGAACGGAAATTTAGAGTAATAACATAAAAGCGGTTCGATGAATCTTCTGCCATGCACTGCAATGTGACTTGCAGAGTATTTATGTAGATGTAGATGTAAGCTCATTTCACGATCACACTACATGAAATAACCGCCTGCTCAAAACGGTTCAAGTGTTAGTCTGATATGTAACATATCAACACTCGTTAGTTCTCGTGTAGAATAATATATACTGTTCAGTTACAATTCCGAAATTGAATACGTTGTTAGTTCTTAAACCGTTACACGGCCCTTGGCAAATTTAGTCCCGACACGTTTAAGTTCCGACAAAGTGACCTCTTGCAGCGCAGATTGTAACAGTCTCAAACGAATCACTTCAGCCAACTGGACAGGTTCTTCTTCTTCTTCTTCCGAGACGCAGTGTCCACCAGCCCCCAAGGAGCTCTACACTCGCACCATCCAAGTATTTTACTTGCCCACAACAGTCTTCTGCTAGTCACTACTCTCTCATTGGGCGATCGCCATCCTCTGGAAAAATAGCATAGTTCTTAACAGAAAAGATTTGTTAATTTAGACAAGGAGAGAAACAGCTATCTATTTGGTATGATTAATATTACAAAAAACAGTCTTGATAGCAATTTTTTTTAATTTTTTTATTTTTATATTTTTATTTTTATTTTTTATTTTTTGTGTAGGTTATCTTCGGACTAGTGGCCACTAGTCGTTACATGCTCACAGCAGAACAGCTAGGACAGCCCAGCCCAGCCCAGCCCAGCCGAGTCCAACCTGGGCTACATTTTGTTCCGAAGATGACCTACATCAGGTCGAAACCGGTCAATAAAAACTGTTAATTTTTGCGATCAAGACTTTTTTTTAATATCAAGAAAAGATTTGTTTTAACTAAACTTTGACCACTTCCAGACCAGCAGTACAAATAATATATGCAATAAATAAACAAGCCGGCCTTCATGCGCTTGACCGCCCACTCTACACTGAAAAAAAAAACAAAAAAAAAAAAACAGACATTTAATCATCAAATAGACATATGAACAGGAGGATAACAGGTGCATGTTATGCTGCTTGCAATTGCTGAGTTACTGTGGAGGATACGATGACATGACTGTATTTCATAATACATTATTATAACAAGTGTAATAAATCCTTAGATGAATAAATAAAAATGTGTTGCTTTCCAGACGATAGCTTCAGGTAATAAGCTATCATCTAAGACACGTCGAAAATTCGTAATTTTAATTTTGCTATATACAGATACTGTGAAGATTAAATATTGTAATTCTCAAAATATTTAAAATATTACTGGTTCATAAGAAGCGCCTAAATTTTCTGCGTTCATTGGTTTATTCTGATTTGCTATTGATCAATAGGGTGAATTAATTATTATTGAATTTTGGATTTGTAAATATGGCCATCTTTTAACTCAATTTCATTCTCCATATAACCGCCATATTTGAATACGCTGAATCCGGTCTTGTCCATTGCCCAGCATCGTTGCTTAAGCGATGAGATTCCCAAGTCCGAGATATCTTGTGACCCCTCATCTACCCTCCCCCCTCCCCCCGTAGCTGTGAGCAATGTTTCCCATATGTGTTTACCACAGACTACAGATTCGCCGGTATATCTGTTATAGTGTAGTGGTTATAATTAAACTGAAGGCGTTCCGAGTTTTGCAGTGCGGGCTGTATACATCGCAGGATACTGAAACTTCGTGGGTATCTTCAGTTAGCGGTGGGCAAGCACACTATAATGAACTCTTTTTCAACCTTTTTTAACACGCGACCCCCTTTCCGAGTAAAAACGTACGACTGTCCCCCATGTCCTTAACGAATCTGTTTAGTGATTTCAAAGGCAGAGTATTTAATTTTCTTTTTTTAGATATATCTAAGATATGCGCAGCCATTCACGTCTGGTAAAAGTTGCAGTAACGGAAAAGGATCAAAACTGAGAAAAAAGACTTCATGACTGCAAGTATTTCTTTTATCGTTTTGCTTTCATGAATAATAAATCTCATTGCGTAATTAGTGGCAATGAGTTTTCAAGTGCGAGTATTAAACCATCAAATCTGATGCATCGCTTCCTAATATTTCAAGGAGGTTTCTAAACTTTGGATTTCTTCCGAAGGATACTGAAATCTCTTAAGCAGCAGCAAACTACTATAATTCAGTAGTAAAAAGGTATTGTCATGTATTGATTAAAAATAATATCATGTGATTATTTGTTTTTCTGACATAGCAACATGTGGAAAAGTCATACAAGAAGATTGCGTCCAGTTTTAATAACTGAAGTAATACTTCACAAACACTGTTAATTAAAAAGTCATTATTAACTAGAAAAATGGCTTTTTTCCGCATTTCGGTTGGCCCAAAATCAGAAATCGAAAGTGCCATGCGTACATCTGTTTCAGAAATGTTCAAATGTTTGTTAAGCATATGGGACTTAACTGCGTGGTCATCAGTCCCTAAACTTACAAACTACTTATAAACTGCCTTATACTAAAGACGACACAAACATCCATGCCCACATCTGATTCAGGGCCACCCGAAGCGTGTCACAACACAGCTGTTTATCGGCCTACGGATGATACTGCTAATATCAATGTAAAAACTCAATTCGCAAATGTTGGCTGATGACCAGAAAATAAATTGTTTCAAACATACGGATGACTCGTTAACGAAGCAACCCTTTCACTTCCGTGTAGCATTGCTGCCATTAGTAGCTGGACGTCACGAAACGGATATTTGCCATCGAACATGATACTGCTGCATCTTACTGCGACAGCGTCCCCCCCTCCTCCCCCCAAATCATTTTTCCGCTCACTGGAGCCCTTGCAGTTTGGAATATACCACTGTTGGAACCACTGCTGTAGTCGGATCTCTGCTGTACTGACGTACTCTGCTGCTGCTATTCTGCTCTCGTGGCTGTGGTGCGCCGGCAAATCTAGCCGAGTCCTTCTCTTCTGATTGGCTGGCACGCGAAGCAAGGCAGAGAGGTACGAGACTTGAGGCGCCCCCGGCGGTTGTCGTACCATCGAGCGTCTTATCGCCTCTTCACGCAGTTGCGCGGCGACGTGTGTACACCGCCGGCGTTCTGGTGTCGCCATTCGCCACAGCAACATGATGACTAATGAGGGGCTTCGGTTGAATTCAGCCTCTATTTCGCTGAGATGCAGAGATGGGTCGTTCGCGAACGAACGGTTCCAAAGGAACGTTTCACAAAAGTGAAGGACTGAGGAACTACATACGTGGAACGGTAGTTTGCCGTTCATTGAGATGTTCCTAGGCGGTCCCGACCCGGTACGCTGGAACGGGTGCAGCGAATTCCAGTTCCAGGAACTGTTGTACCCACTTCGGAACGGCGCAATGGTCGTCCAAGCCAGTTTTCATGCAGGTTGATAGCTGGTCCCGTCCCGGTCACATTGTTTTTCAGTTCCTCAGTTCCAGCTCACTGGTCGGTATCTACCTGTCGCTCGTTTTGTTCACTGCGGTCGCCGATTCTCATTGTTTCAGTAGACTCTTTTTGAACTTCGAACTACTGGTTTCGTCGCTATTCGTCGCTTTTCACCGACCGACAGCAGTAATTTACAGGTATTTTCTAATTTTGTAACTTAATACGCATAAAATTACAATCTGTGTAAAAAACGTTTACAGGCATCATAAATGCAAATCTGCTTACTTCGTAATTTTTATCAACGACAGAGTATATAACTTTCGCGATTTATTACTGTTTAGTTCTTCAGGCAACTTTAAATCATTTCCCTAATACATAATACGTAAGACTGTTGAAATAGATGGGGTTTGCCCTTTCCTCCCTAGCCAATACGTGACACTTGGGTCGCTGCAATTTTGATTTTTCTGTTACCTACTTGTTTGGTTTCAGGCGTAAAACTGAAAGAAAGAAAGAAAAACTATTCAAAACAATTACAGGATCACTTGAGGTATCTACGTACTGAAGTATTTGTCATCTGCAGAAGGAACTAAAATGGTTCGATGTCTTTCTGTCGGTTTTGCTG
Organism: Locusta migratoria; assembly: GCA_026315105.1. NCBI lineage: Eukaryota > Metazoa > Arthropoda > Insecta > Orthoptera > Acrididae > Locusta > Locusta migratoria. Next base: position 122,531,402 of record CM048750.1, on the reverse strand, counting down.
AGTGGAGACAAGAAAATTAAGGCAACCGAGTTAGTGTTAATAACAGCAAGTTCAGCAGAGGGTAGGTGTTCTATTTGCCAAACGAATTAACCAAGCAGTTGGGTTCAGATTGTGTAGTGAACAGGTAGTGCAATGCAACAACAAAATGCCTCACCCAAAGCTATGGCAAGGAAACTTGGAACTGGAAGAGAGAGAGAGAGAGAGAGAGAGAGAGGTTCAATGTTCAAATGTTTGTAAATATATCGGCCCAAACTGAGTGGTCATGTCCGTAGCTTACAAACTACTTAAACTAAGGTAAACTAAACTAAGGACAACACACACACCCATCCCCTATGGAGGACTCGAACCTCCGACGGCGATCAACCGCGAGCTCCGCAGCGAGGCGCCTTAGACCGCTCGGCTACTCCACCACGGCGAGAGCGAAGTGGCTGCAGTGTACAAAGTGTAGTTTCGACCTGGTAGCCATTTCAGACAACAAGAATCGATCAAGGCCAAGGTCAACCAAAGGTAACAACAACAAGAGATGCCCGTTATCTTCAGTTCAAAACCCGACGAGTGCGAGAGTGAAGGTCGAGGTGAGAGTTTAAAATAGGGAAAGTTTAATTTTTAAAACTCACAACCGCCAACTGCGAACCAAATTCTTAAACATGCAAAAAAAAACTGGATCTGTGATTGCTACTGTTTGACTCGTTTTCTAGGGGATGATATCACACGTTCGCAGCTTTCCTTCCCTGCATATGATTAACAAAAAAATTCATAATAAAATCAAGTTCATGAGAGAAAAGGGTCTACTAACTACTATTTTTGAAAACACGTGAAAGTTCTCTTTATGTTGTTTATTTCACAATAGTAGAACCCTGTGGCTGATATGACTGTACGACGACACATTTATCAAATAAAGTTATAGTTCGTGAGCCCCCAGACAAAATGAATATTTGTCGCAAATTGTTTTCACACCATGTGCCTGTCTCAAACACCGTTTATGTTCATGCCTATGCGACGACACCTGTTACATTAACAAAACACAGTCACTTTAATTCAGTACGATGCACACCTTGTTCCACTGGCCAAATATTCACAACACACAGTAGCACTCGATTCAACTTGGTGCAGTCTACGACGAGCAACCACACGTGGCGATTGCCACACACAAACCTAAAATCTCCACCTGGAGATACACATGCCGACCGATGCAGAGCGACGCCGCCCGACCAGCTACCCCACGTGCTCCCGATTCGTCACTTCCTGCCCTCGCGCGCATTACAAAAGCCCAACTGCCGGGGTTTTTCCCCCTACGTCATCAACATCCGCATGTGAGCTGTTCTAATCGATTTGCCAACGTACAGCGCTCAGCCAATACATTTCTAAAACTTTACTTAAAATAAGAATAATTACACTACACATTAAATAAATGTCTTCTTAGGTTTTTATATTGGTATAAACATCCTTTGTACTATTTATCATAATCGTGCAATTTCTTATATCACAGGTAAGTGATTTAACTGAATACTTCAAAATAAAATACACAAGATTAATTGAAAATAAAATGAGAAATAGTTAATATATTATTTTTATAAACAAACATTGCCATGCTAGTTGTGTAACTGTCTTGTATTCATTGGTAATTTATTACTTTTCATTGTCAATTAAACATATTATGCCAGACGTGACTATATCAGCTAATGTATTGTTTATTTATCAACAGGCTATTTTGTAATGAGAGCCTTAAAGGTTCCTAACTGCATCGTATTACTTCAAATGCAAGTAGTATTAGAATATTTTATTTCACGCTGTGCACTGCACTCCACCTGGCACTCGCCATTGTCCCTCTCCCCTCACTGGAAACGAAAACTGGAAAATCCTAAGCTGGAACAAGACACCAACGTCGGCCTGCTCGCTGGCCTCCCGTCAGCTACAAGCACACAGCAAATCTCAACGTGGAGAATTTCTACCTATGGCCTAACTATAAATGTTGTCACCCAACTGCGCACATACATTGCTACCACAATTAATAAGATTAAAATTGTGTAACATTTAATGCATTGGCATGGTCAATGTTTGCAGTGAACTTCATACTGTTTAATTATCAAATGCTATTAATTTACCAGTATTACTATTGGGCTGTAATCTCACACGAGACAGGTGGCTGGCTGATTGCAACTCAGCTGCGACGCATCCTCCAGACGACAAAATATGGCGCAAACAGTCCGTAATCGGCTTTGGGAAAGTGGCCTCTCTGTGCCTCTACGCGCGGAGGCTTATGATGCGTGTCCCATTCAAACCATTGCAGTTTAGCCCGCAGAAACTAGGAAACTAATACTGGAGTCATACAGAATGGCTTATTTGAGGGAAAGGTTACCATATCATGGTGGTGGATGAATGGTGTGGGCAGGAGTCAGTATTAGTGGACGTACGGCCCTGTATGTCGTTCAGCAAGGCGCTTTGACTGTTCAGAGATATATTCTTCGACCTTTTGTTGTGTCCTTCTCTGGTGTCATAAGAGATAGGTTGCTTCTGGTGGACGATAACGCTCTTCTGGTGGACAACACGGTTAAAGCTGAGGGAATCAAACGAATAGAGTGACCGGCTTGTTCACCGGACTGTAACCCGTTTGAATATGTCTGGGATGCACTTAGACGCATTGTAGCCAGAGCAGCACCTCTCACAACGGTTGCAGGATATTGCAGTTACGGAAGAATTGCCAAATATCACTCAAGAACTAATTGTTAACCTCATACTGAGCATGCAAAGCAGGTGTTGCAGTTCACTGGTCATCCGAGGTGATCAAGCACCTTATTATAGGGCAACGAGAATGAATTCATTATTTTGTTAGCTCCAGCTGCCTCGTTGTAAGTAAACATCATGAAAAACATCAAGAGTTGAGACAGGAAAATGTACTGTATCACACACAATTACAATTGTAACGGATATCTGAATAAAACACGTTACCATGTGTGTAATATTTCACCTAATCGCCTAATTGTATTGTGCAGTATGGTTGTGCGTGAAATAGGCTGAGTAGGAACAGGGGTTTCGATTTCGAAACATCTAGACCGCATTCATAACGTTTGTATTATTTCAAAGATTATTTTTCAGTTTTTATAAACACTCAGTTTCTATTTTGATTATCTGTTCCTGTATAATAATCGCATAAGAAAGGAATGGTGTCTAACAAGGAAAATACTTGGGCTCTAACAAACACATATTCATCAAAATCGTATGAGAGATCATGTAAAGGTCCCTTATTACACTAGTGATACTCCCGCATCTGCAAAACTCTGTAGTCGTCCGTTAGAGCCTCTGCGAGTGCCTTACCACATTGCACTTTGACCTGTCGGTTCACCAGTAGGGACGGTGCAGTGTGCCGCCGAAGTTGCGTTTTGTGACGTTATTTGTGTGGTGAAGCGTCAGATGGGGTGGCGATTGGTAAATCAATCCTGCTAATGTATTGCGACTGATTGAGATGAAATTACGAAGAACCCCTTCTTCGTGAAGATGGTATTAGTATAGAAGATGAATCATTCGCATGCTTTCTCGTATCTGTTATGGTACAGAAATATGAGCGTAAGTTAAATAGTGTTGTAACACACATAATGATGATAATAGGGATGATAACGACGAACAACTCAATGTAAGCGGTAGTGCTACGGTAAATGCGGGAAGAGGCGATGGAAGCAGTGGCAGTGAATACCAACAGTCTTCTGAGAAGAAGGTTAAAGTTGCACCTATCATCACGGCTTTTGATGACAATACGCTAGAGAACATGTACGATGATTATTACATAAGTTATAGTTAAGATATCTGCATTGCGTATGGCGTATACAGTTACATCTACAGTTCTATCTGGAGCATGACTGCAGAGTTTTGCATAAAAACGACACCCACCACCACATTGAGGTGTACGTAGAGATCATGTAAGCAAACGTTCATACAGATATGTTTGCTCGAGCGCATGTACTTTTCTTGTGAGTAGGAAGGAACGATTCCTAAAAAGGAAGGATCATTCACAGCTATATCTGCATTCATACTCCACAATACACCTGACGGTGTGTGGCGGAGTGTACCTTGAGTACCACTATCGGTTTTCCCCTCCTATTTCAGTCTTGTATAGTTCGCGGAAAGAAAGATTGTCGATATGCCTTTGTGTGGGCTGTAATCTCTCTGATTTTATCCTCATGGTTTCTTTGCGAGATATACGTAAGAGGGAGCAATATACTGCTTGACTCCTCGGTAAAGGTATGTTCTCGAAACTTCGACAAAAACCCGTACTGAGCGACACAGCGTCTGTCTTGTAGAGTCTTCCACTGGAGTTCGTCGATCATCTCCGCAACGCTTTCACGATTAGCAAATGACCCTGTAACGAAGCGCGTTGCTCTCCGTTGGATCTTCTCTACCTCCTCTTGCAACCCCACCCGGTACGGATCCCACACCGGTGAGCAGTGTACTGTAGCCTACTTCCTTTGTACTTGGTCTGCATTCCTCTAGGATTCTTCCAATGAATCGGTTTATCATTTGCTTTACCGATGATTAATTTTATATGGTCGTTCCATTTTAAATCACTCCTAATTGCCTACTCCCAGATTATTTGTGGAATTAAAGCTTTCATTTTCTGACCTGCTTTACTGTAACTAAATGATGAAGGATCTTTCTTCCTATGCATTTGTAGCACATTACACTTGTCCAGTGGCGTAACTATGGGGGAGGGGGGATGAGGGAGATAGAACTCCCCCCCCCCCTCCAGAACCCTAACATGCCCAAAAAACCAAGAAAACTTGACTTTGCCCTGTAACTTGTTATGATACATCGCCTTTATCTTCACAGAAACAAATAAACTTTCTAAAGTACATTCATGTTATAAAGCAAAATTTCGAGTATTATTATTGTTCATTATTTTACCTTAAATATTAAAAGGGCAGGGTCTACTAATCTACTACAATTGTTTTATTCTAAAAACAGTCAATATGCTTTCGAGTAACATAATTTTCTAAAACAACTGTACTAAAAAGTTTATTGACTAAAATTTTGCTCTTAAAACAGCCAAGTCCTAGTTACGCCATTGCACTTGTCTACATTGAGATGCAATTGCCATTCACTGCACCATGCGTCAATTCGTTGCAGATCCTCCTGCATTTCAGTAGAGTTTTCCATTGTTAAAACCTCTCGACATACTACAGCACCATCCACAAAATTCCTCAGTGAACTACCGATGCTATCCACAAGGTCATTTATATTTATATAGGGTGTTATAAAAAGGTACGGGCAAACTTTCAGGAAACATTTCTCACACACAAAGAAAGAAAATGTGTTATATGGACATGTGTCCGGAAACGCTTAATTTCCATGTTAGAGCTCATTTTATTACTTCTCTTCAAATCACATTACTCATGGAATGGAAACACACAGCAACAGAACGTATCAGCGTGACTTTAAACACTTTGTAACAGGAAATGTTCAAAATGTCCTCCTCTAGCGAGGATACATGCATCCACCCTCCGTCGCATGGAATCGCTAATGCGCTGATGCAGCCCTGGAGAATGGCGTATTGTATCACAGCCGTCAACAATACCAGAAGGAAGAGTCTCTACATTTGGTACCGGAGTTGCGTAGACAAGAGCTTTCAAATGCCCCCATAAACGAAAATCAAGAGGGTTGAGGTTAGGAGAGCGTGGAGGCCATGGAATTGGTCCGCCTCTACCAATCCATCGGTTACCGAATCTGTTGTTGAGAAGTTCTTGCTATTCCATACATCAAATGGGCATCTGCCAACTCCGCATTTGTAAACATTGCACTGACTGCAAAACCAAGTTCGTGATGAACACTAACCAGTTGATGCTACGTACTGATGTGCTTGATGCTAGTACTGTAGAGCAATGAGTCGCGTGTCAACACAAGCACTGAAGTCAACATTACCTTCCTTCAATTGGGCCAACTGGCGATGAATTGAAGAAGTACAGTACATACTAACGAAACAGTTGGGTATTTTGACAACTGTCTGCACGAATTATTTCAATTTACATTTAAAGAGAAGTAATAAAATGAGCTCGAACTTGGAAATTACGCGTTTCCGGACACATGTCCACATAACATATTTTCTTTCTTTGTGTGTGAGGAATGTTTCCTGAATGGCCTTTTTGTAACACCCTGTATATATATATAAATGACCTTGTGGATAACATTGGTAGTTCACTGAGGAATTTTGCGCATGATGGTGTAGTATATCGAGAGGTTGTAACAATGGAAAACTCTACTGAAATGCAGGAGGATCTGCAACAAACTGACGCATGGTGCAGGGAATGGTAATTGAATCTCAATGTATACAAGTGTAATGTGCTACAAATACATATACGAAGAAAGATCGTTCATCATTTAGTTACAGTGTAGCTGGTCAGCAACTGGAAGCAGTTAATTCCACAAATAATCTGGGAGTTGGCATTACGAGTGATTTAAAATGGAACGACCATATAAAATTAATCATCGGTAAAGCAGATGCCAGAGAGATTCATTGGAAGAATCCTAAGGAAATGCAGTCCGAAAACAAAGTAAGTAGGTTACAGTACTCTTGTTCGCCCACGGATTGAATACTGCTTAATGATGTGGGATCCGTACCAGGTGGGATTGATAGAGGAGGTAGAAAACATCCAACGGAGAGCAATGGTCCCACGACACACCCCTGTGGCACACCTGACATCACTCTTACGTCAGAAGACTTCTCTCCATTGAGAATGAGACGCTGCGTTCTGTTATCTAAGAACTCTTCATCAGTGAACTAGTTACCAAAAATAGCCCAGTCTGCCTGTGTCTACTTGCGCTGCGGTGCAGCGGGTGAGGACTTGCATCGCGCGTCCTTGGCGCTGCGCCCCGCGCCGCGCGGACACCTTCTGTGCACCGCGGCGCGGCTGTGCATGTGTCAGCGCAGCGGCAGCGGGTATTTGTGCAGTTAGGGGGTCCGGCCGTGAGTCACGCGCTTCCGCCCCTGCCCAAGAGAGGCTGCTGGGCCGGCGGTTCCCAGAAGCGGCGCCGGCGGCCGCCAAATTTGAGTCTGGCCGGCGTGCCCGGTGGAAATAGCGCGGCTATTCTGGCCCCCACCAGAATTAACCGCGCCCGCTTGTTTTCGACGGGAATTCCCGCGCCACCAAGCCGAGCCGAGCCGAGGCGAGGCGTGTTTACGCCACCGCCACCGCCGGCCGCACGCATCTGCCGAGCCTGTCGGCGCTCGCCGCCGCGTCTCACCGTCTGGAACGCCCCGTCGGGAATAGATCGCCCCTCAGGGCTGAACACCATCTGCGCTCCTCAGACCGCCTGGAGACGAGGACCGAGCGCAGTCGTGTCGCTCAGTGCACAGAGTACGCCGCGACCGTGTGGCTGACTGGCTGACCACCGGCCACTCATCTAGCGATAGCTGCCAACTCTCTCTGACGAAATGGGCACACTCGGACAACTTTTAACGACCACAAGAAGGGTCAATATACAAAAAACAGTCTTGATCGCAGAAATTAACAGTTTCAATTAACCGGTTTCGACCTGATGTAGGTCATCTTCAGAATTACGAAAAGCCCATGTGGCCAGTGCTGCACTCGGCTGGGCTGTCCTGGGCTGTTCTGCTGCCTGCAGGTAACAGCAGGTAATAGCAGGTAACTGTTACCTGCAGGCAGCAGAACAGCCCAGGACAGCCCAGCCGAGTGCAACAGTGGCCACATGGGCTTTTCGTAATTCTGAAGATGACCTACATCAGGTCGAAACCGGTTAATTGAAACTGTTAATTTCTGCGATCAAGACTGGTTTTTGTATATTGATCATACCAAATAGATCGCTGTTTCTCCTATTACAATGTTGTCAAAATTCACAAGAAGGGAAAGGGTCAATCCCTCATTGGAATTCGATAATTCTGCCCACAGGTAGCACAGCGTCTGGTGTCATGGTGTTTCCGATTGTGGGCTTTCTATTCCTCGCCAGCCCAGCAGGTAGGGGTTATTGAAATGGTTGTCGATTCCCTGGTAACTTGGTCTTTCCGCGTACTATGACGGGTGATCAAATCAAAGTGTACGAAAAACGCTGTGGATATAATTGAGCCGGCCGCGGTGGCCAAGGGGACTGAGGCGCTCCAGTCACGGTCTGCACGGCCACTGCGGTCGGGGGTTCGAATCCCCCCTTGGGCATGGATATTTGTGCTGTCCTTAGTCTTAGCTAGTTCATAAGTAGTTTGTAAGCTTAGAATAGGGACTGATGACCCCGTAGTTAAGTCCCATAAGTTCTACAAACATTTGAACATTTGATATAATTGAAGTCTTTGTTCTAGAGTAACAGGGAATGTTTGAGGACAACTATCTCACTCCTTAATAAGCCGAAGGATTCCTCTTTCTTTCTCTTTCTCTTTGGCCATGTTCCCACACATGCAGGGTCGGCCTTGTTAAATTCGGATTTGGCGTGTGTTAATATTTACTGGGTGGCCACATGCCCTTGCTGCCACCACGCCATGCCCTCTAGGAGGAAATGTGTACCCAAAATATCTGCATATATTGTTATAGATATGAAAATGTAAAGTGTTACAAAATGTTTGCCAATCATGTAACTGAGGTGGGACTTGGGGAACAGCCTGGTTTTCACATAATGGGATGTGGAAAACTGCCTAAAAACCAAATCCACGCTGGCTGGCACTCCTTTCTTTAATCCGTCGGGCGGATTCGAACCGGGGCCAGAACGCCTCCCCGTCTCAGAAAGCGGTGCATTAGATCGCACGGCTAACCGAGTGGGTTGAGCCGAAGGATTCCCTATTCCCAAAATTCCTGTGGCTGTGACAAGAGTCTACTGTGTCCTTCAGTTAGTCAGCTGAGATGAGATTTTCTTTTTAATTAACCAAACAGATGGAAGTCACCAAGCACTATGTCAATTCAATGGGGCGGTTACTCAAGCTGACATTGGCCAGTACCCTGGAGACGTGTGGATGTACATCAGCAAGGAGCAGAATCACCCCCTCCATGAGCAGTACAGGCCTTTTACTCTTGTTGGAATTGCTTAGGCTATGGAGTGTCTGGCAGTACACCGTTGTTTTTCCTGGCAGTACACCGTTAATAGTTTTTCCGCGCTCAAGGAATTTGATGAGTTTACAGACGTCTAAAACGTTGGTGAGCATCACCTTGCCTGATGAGGACACAGCCTTGAATTTTTTAGGGGGAGGTGATGACGCATGCCTTGCGTCCTTAGATGTCACAGCACTACGTTATCCCAAATTTCCATCAGTATGGTTGTTAAGACGTTTCATGCCTTTTCATTTGAATACAACTCATACGTTTGGAATTGCTGAATACCCAGTTTTTATACTTTTTCCTGTTTTTATACCTTCTCCTTGACAAGTCACAGCTTCCCTTTCTTTGCTGTAATCACGCCTACGATGTACAATGCTGAGTACACAAAGGAACATCTATGGAACGAAAGCTATCAGCAACAACACTGAGAGATGGTGAGAACAAATTTAATGCACTGATGGTGACCGACTGGTGTAAACAGGTAGTGGCGGAGGTTAGAAATTCCACGTTACAGGAGCGGTTGTTCTAAATAGCTAATCAACGTGTGGCATCCTGTCCAGAAACCACACAGGAGGAAACCCCATGGGCGGAAACACCACGACTGGAAATCCCCTTGCCGGCCGCGGTGGCCGAGGGGACTGATGCGCTTCAGTCACGGTCTGCACGGCCACCACGGTCGGGGGTTCGAATCCCCCTCGGCATGGATATTTGTGCCGTCCTAGTTCGTAAGTAGTTCATAAGTAGTTTGTAAGTTTAGGGACTGATGACCCCGTAGTTAAGTCCCATAAGATTTACAAACATTTGAACAATTTGGAAATCCTCAGGTAGCAGGACGACCAGACCCTTTGAATGAGCCACCAGGGGTAGGATTTCTGGCTGCAAATACACCTTGTCACCTTCTCATCAACTGGCCACCATCTCTGCAGAGTTGTCTCCCTCACTGAGCGAGGTGGCGCAGTGGTAACGCACTGGACTCGCATTCCGGAGGACGGTGGTTCAAATACACCTCCGGCCATCCAGATTTATGTTTTCCGTGATTTTTCTAAATCACTCCAGGTAAATGCCGAGATGTTTCCTTTCAAATAGCACGGCCGATTTCCTTCGCCATCCTTACCCAAATCTCAGAGCTCCGTCACTAATGACCAAGCTCTCGATGGGACGTTAGACTCTAAGCTTCCTTCTTCTGCATCCTCCAAATTGTATTAATTGAAGAGAAAAATATTCCAAATATACTTTAGGCAATGGAGCACTGCGGGTCATCCGCGGTCAGCCTGCTCCGAGTTTCCATTCGTAGAAACTCTTAGCGCTCGTGAGACTCGCAGATTCGTGAGACTCGCAGATTCGTAGCGCCGTTTCTTGCAATGGCGACGAAAGAGGAAATTCTGTGACTGTTAGCAGACGGGAAATACGTTCTGCTGGGCAAGCTAAGGACAAGCTGCAGTAATTCTTTCTGGGATAACTTTAAGATACTAAGTTAGTTAGAAATTTTTGTAAAATTCTTCAAATAGAACCACAAGAACTGCTAACATCTAAACTACAATAAGATCATCTTATGCATGATGTCCGGTGTGTGTGTGTGTTGTTGTTGTGTGTGTGTGTGTGTGTATGTGTGTTTACATACAAATCTACAGCTTTATACTAATTTTGAAGAAATTCTGAGAAACGTTTGTAACTATGCTGATTATTCATTTCTGTTAATCTAGTGAAAAAATATCCATCTATTTCCAGTCAAAACAGGAACATTTTTAAAACATCATTAATATAAAATAAATGGCATTTATTTAATTTGTTTCTCGAAGAGAATACATACATACAGTAAAAACAATGATACGCAGTTCTTCCGTGGTTCGCTGGTAAATTGCCGAATTGCCGAAGTTCGAACGCTGGTCATTCCTAGGACTTTTATCCCTTTCATTTCTGGTAATGAAACTTCCTGGCTGATTTAAATTGCGTGCCGCAAGCGGGATTCAAACCTGTGCCTATCGCGGGAAAGCACTCTACCATCTGAACTATCTCGGCACGCTTCACGGTTCGTCCTCACACCTTTTTCTTCTGCCAGTACCTCGCCTCATATTTTCCAAACTGCACAGAAGGTCTCCTGCGAATCTTGCAGAACCAGCACTCCTGGAAGAAATGGTGGAGACATGGATTAGCCACAGACTAAGGGATGTTTTCAGAAGGAAATTTTCACTCTGCAGCGGAGTGTACGCTGATATGAAAAGAAAAAGATCGCAGGTTCGAATTCCGGTTCTAGCACACAATTTTAATCCGCCACGAAGTTTCGTATCAGCTTCCATTCCGCTGTAGAGTGACAATTTCATTCTGGATTTCTGGTAATGTTTGTAAACGGGGAAAAGCCAAGGCACAACATGGTTAGGAATCCTCATGTAAATGGCTAGTTAAGTCAGTTCGAAGGTTGGAAAAGCAAACGGCATACCACCTCTAACAGGTCCATGTTTGGTAAAACACTACGGTATTAGAACAATCTTCTGGTTGATAACTGGTTTACTTAATTTTTATTATAGTCGACATGATCGATTGGAGAGTGTCCGCAACTGCACTATGTTATTTTAAATGTGTTTATTTCCGTCAACAGTTGCAATATAATTGTTTAATAACATGTTTCGATCACTTGGATCATCTTCAGATCTAAAAAACAAAAGTAAAATACAAATGTACAATTTGATAAATTTACTAAGGGTTAATTGAACAATAGTTAATTTATACATAAATGGATACATTTTTCTTTGCCTTATAGTTGCGTCCGCAACTCGTCTGGCTGAGTACTAATTGGTACTGAGTCACAGTCTGATGTAGGCACTTATAATTTGGTTGCAGGTGGTGGTGGGGAGGGAAAGAGTAGGTGGGAGGGGAGGGATTGGAGTGGATAGCTTGAGCCCTAATAAGCTAGGGTCTTATATCGCACAATTGTTTGTTATATAAATATTTTCTAAAAGTGGGGTTATTGAATATATCCAGACATAAAAATTATAAATCTGTATTTTATTAGTTAAAGGAGACCAAAATGATGTTAATGACATTGCGCAAAAAATGAGTGCTATTCATCCAAAAATCAAGTTCACAGTGGAGCACGAAAATAATGGATCGATCAACTACCTCGACATTACAGTTGCAAGAGAATCGGGTAGACATCGTTTTGGTGTATATAGGAAACCTACTTGTGCAGACCTTATAATCGATTCGAAATCTTGGCATCCGAAAAGAGTAAAGATGGCATATTTTCGTTCAATGGGTAACAGATTATTGAAACTGCCATTAAGCGAACATGAGAAGATGTAAGAAATTGCCATCATAAAGCAAGTTGCAGTAAGCAACGGTTAGCCAGCTTCAACAATAACTAAGTTGCTGCAAAAAATTAACAAACAACAACAACGAAAAAACAATGACTGTACGCTGACAAGTGACGTAGAAGAAAAGAAAATCATCTATATGCCAATGAGCTACAAAGGAAAGGTTTCAGACATCATTGCTAGGCAATTTCGAAACACCAACGTACGAATCGAATATAAAACCAACGATGTCACTCGATTTAGACTGAGACACCGTGTGAACAAAAAATCCTCAAAATTCACGGCAGCAGGCGTGTATAAACTCAAATGTGGCGACTGTACAAAACTCTACGTAGGTCAGACAGGCAGAACGTTCGAAACACTCTTCATAATAATAAAACAGCATTTGGAGAGCATAGTGAAAGAGAAGCACACGGTTGGAACAATTAATGCCCATTTACGTGCTACATAGGCAACCAAAAGGACGCCTCCTAACGACACTAGAAGAAGTAGAAATTTTCACACACCGGCTTCAAGAACCTGGAAGAACACTCAACCAACAAAATGATTTTAACAACAGCGAATTTTTTTAAAACTTTGAAGGCCTCCTGCAACCTTTGTCCTCACTTTCCGGTGGCTGGCGTCGGCAGCGCGTCGGCCCGGACACCGCCCTAGCAGCAGGTCGGCTTGCAGACTGGCTTCCGAACGTACAAGGAAAACTGCGCGCCGCACGACGCCACCAAGTGGCGACAGAGGCAATTAACGCCCATACCATGCTGTTTTATATATTTTTTTATATTTTAACATTTTAATGATGATTTTAACCAACTGACGTTTAAAAAAAAATTTAAATATGACATTTGTAATTTTATACATCTCTGATTTACACCTTCAATGTTTTAAAACACCGTATGCATGTTTTAATTATCTTACCATATTTTTATACTTATATCACATACAGTTTTATAATTTTTAAGTCTGGATATATTCAAGAACCCCACATTTAGAAAATCTTTTTATAACAAACAATTGTGCGGTATAAGACCCTAGCTTATTAGGGCTCAAACTATCCACTCCAATCCCTCCCCTCCCACCTACTCTTTCCCTCCCCACCACCACCTGCAACCAAATTATAAGTGCCTACATCAAACTGTGAAACTCAGTACCAATTAGTACTCAGCCAGACGAGTTGCGGGCGCAACTATAAGGTAAAGAAAAATCTATCCATTTATGTATAAATTAACTATTGTTCAATTAACCCTTAGTAAATTTATCGAATTGTACATTTGTATTTTACTTTTGTTTTTTAGATCTGAAGATGATCCAAGTGATCGAAACATGTTATTAAACAATTATATTCTAACTGTTGACGGAAATAAACATATTTAAAAAAATGGTTTACTTAACTTTGAACTGCATTAGATGGTTTTATGTAAAATATGTTTGGAGATCTCTTTAATGATTCATTGTGCTTAATATCAGTCTCCAGATCGCTTTTATTTTCTAGAACATTACCAGATTCGGGACAGCTCCCCATATTCAGATCAGTCCGCAATCGTCGACTGTGAACATTCGTTCATCACAGGACAGGTTACTCTGTAACTTCATAAATTTGATCTGAAGATGGGCAGCTGTCCCGAAACCGGTAATGTTCTAGAAAATGAAAGCGATCTGGAGACTGATATTAAAGAATTTTATTCATATGACGATCGCAAAAACTCCCTCGATACCCATAAGTCTTGCTTTGATATAAAATTTTTTGTTATTTCATGTTAGATGAACGCTGTGCCCACGTTAATATATCAGATTTTTATTGCCATGTTAAACAAGAGTGCTGAAGATTTATTTTCATATTACCTTATAAACAGTAACGTATTAAACTTGCGGTAATTATGATTTTTAAATGTTCAGTTTGTTTGAGAATGTTGTTACAGATGCGCACGTTGCACGCTCGTAATGGATATGCTTTACGAGTAAGAGATCGTAAACAGAAATATTGAGTTAAACATTTTTCAGTGTTTGCAATAAATTTCTTCCACGTGCTCATCTATATCTACAACACATATGTAGATACTGCGCAGTTCCACCGTAAGGTGCATGCCGGAGGGTACCTCGTCCCGTTACTAGTCATTGCCTTGTATATCCCACTCCCAAATAGATCGAGGTAAAAACGAATGGCCTTATGTCCTTCTTTGAGCCCTAATTTCTCTTATTTTAACTCTGTGGTCTTTACGTGAAATTTAAGTTGGCGGCAGCAGAATTGTTCGGCAGTCGTCATCAAATTCCGGCTCTCTAAATTTCCTCAACAGTGTTTACTTCTAGTGGTGAGTTCGTCTGTTTAGAATTTCTTAGAAAAGGTATAATTTTTATTTAATAGTTGATATAAATCATGTCTATCAGATTTTTGGGTACATGATTTAAACCACCTCATCGTCACAAGTTCATTTAGGCCTAATTAGTGATGCACTTGGCTGATTGTGTAGTTTTCTGATGAAAGTTTATTAAAGAGCCTGCTATTGAAGACTACATTTTCCATAGAGGGTCCTTCTCTAGCGGATTAATAATATGAGCGTGCTACATTTCTTTATCCGGCTAGGTTTTCATTTCTTTTTTTACCATATCATGATAATTTGTAACCTGTACTCAGCTTTAGTGAGCTCTTTAACGTGACCACAATAATTCTAAATCTCCCGTTGCCAAACGGATCTCTTGATGATGGATCGTATTGAGAAGATGTAAAACAGGCGATCGTGCAGAGGAGCAGACGATACATCCATAGTCCAGTTTCGAGTGGACAAGGGAACTGTACAATCGGAGAAGAGTAGACCTTCTACACTCCTTGAAATGTCGCACAGTACTTTGAGAACATTAAGAGAGCGGGTGCACCGAGATATCAGAGAGGAGATATGGGAGGAACAACAGAGTTTCCTGTCTAATGCGACTCCCACAATTTTTTTTTTTTTTTTTTTTTTTTTTTTTTTTTTTTTTTTTTTTTTGTCTCAACGAATGGAAAAACATTTGGACCAAGATGGAGAGTCTGTGGGAGAAAGTGCGCCGCCAGAAGTTCATACAGACTGTCTTGTCTCCAGAAAAGCGGAACCCATTGTGGATGCTCCACAATCAGAGATGGTCAAACGTAATGTGGGCACTTTCAACAACAATAAAACGTATTGTCGATGCATTTTTTTTTTTTTTTTGGAAGAATAGCATTTACTGTAAGCTTACTCTACACAACATTGTTTTAAAGGACTAAACTACTATACTAAATGTATCCGTATTGAACATAAGGAAACAATTACTGTTCTCCTAACTTACATTCAGCGTATGTGAATAGCATTTCTACCTTCTCTTCTAAGGTGTACATTATACTCACACAACTCTTCAACTGATGATGTTTGACAGAATAACGTGTGTGCAGTCTTCTTATGTTTACATTCGCCCTCTGTCAACGTCAGCACGTGGGTGTGTTCCACTAAGCGCTGGGAGCGTCAATGTCAATGTTGTGTTATGTAATTAATAACGTTGTGTTTCAGTCAATGATTCACTGTGATACATTTTTGAAAAGGTCTTTAGGAGAGGAAATTAATTACCGAATAAAAATACAGGGTGCCATTTAGTCATACCGCTGTTCATATCGCCCCAGATTTCCTGTCAGAGAGGACACAGTTTGTAGTAATCTATGGTAAGGCATCGACTAAAACAGAGGTGACATCCGGCGTTCCACAGGGTAGTGTTTTGGTCCTTTGCTGCTCCTTATCTACATAAACAATTTTTAAGAAACTCTGAGCAGTTCTCTTAGGTTGTTTGCAGATGACGCCGTCATTTATCGCCTAGTAAAGTCATCTGAAGATCAAACTCCAGAACGATCTAAATAAGATATCAGTATGGTGTAAAAATTAGCAATTGACTCTAAATAATGAGAAGTGTCAAGTCGTTCACATGAGTATGAAAAAAAAGTCCGTAAAACTTTGTTTATAAAATAAATAAATCAAAAGTGAAGGTCGTAAACTCCACTAAATACCTAGGAATTACTATTACTTCAGACAGGCGAACCAGAGACTGCGTTTTATTGGCAAAACCCTTAAACAGAAGTACTAAAGAAACAGTATACACTACGATAGTCCGTCCTTTTTTGGAGTATTGCTGCCCGGTGTGGGATCCTCATCAAGTGGGTTTGACGGAATCCATCGAAAGAGTCCAAAGAAGGGCAGCTCGTTTTGTATTGTCACGATACAGGGGAGACAGAGTCACGGAAATGATACAGGATGTAGGATGGGAATCATTACAACGGCGGTTCTCGCTGCTGCGTGGTCTACTTACGAAACTCCAATCACCAATATTCTCAATATATTGTTGACTCCCACCTACATAGGTGGAAAAGATCATCAGAATAAAATACGAGAAATCAGAGCTCGAACGGAGAGATTCAGATGTTCTTTCTTCCTGCGCGCTATTCGAGAGTGGAATGGTAGATGAATAGTATAAAGGTGGTTAGATGAACCCTCTGCCAGGCACTTAAATGTGATTTGCAGAGTATCCCATGTGTCTCGAACGGAGCCTCAGGGATACCGGGCGACCTCCCTGAGTAAGTAGCCTTGCACCGCGCGGGGTTATCGTGGTGTGGACCATATAAATCCCCAAATCTCGTGGGACTAAGATGAACACGGAGAAAAAAAATTGCTGAGGAGCAATCTGAGACCTCAGATACTCAGACATTGGGATCAGGACCGATGGAGTGCACTCCTACTTCTCAGTCAGGGTCTAGACTTGAGCAAGAAGTGGGAACTGTAACAGAGAAGTTGGACCAGATTAGGATTAAGGCCTTGTCTGGGGCTCAGAGGAGGAAACTTCTCAAGGAACAGAAGCAAAAGGAAGGAAAAGAATGGCTTCCTAAACATAAGTGGAGAGAATCAAAAGGGCTTGAGCCCAAGACCCCCAAAAAGAAACTGCCTCAGGTCGAAGGGGATACACAGACCCCCTCGACGTCAAAGACAGGTGGCAAGAGGGTTAGGGAGGAATCTAAGACTCCGTCCTCTGGACAAGCGTGATCCTAAAATGCTGAGGCAGGAAATAGGGAAAGAGACCTATAGTACTGCAGTCTCGGTCTTCATTCCTAAACCAGGGAGAATTGATCATACCAAGGCCAAGGATATGAGACCAATCAGCCTGTCCTCCTTCATTCTTAAGACATTGGGAAAGCTGGTTAATGTGCATGTTGGAGAAAGGAGGTTAAGTAGGGCTCCTCTACATTCAAACCAACATGCATATCAGCCAGGTAAATCATGTGAGACAGCTCTCCACCAACTCGTTGGGAAAGTGGAGAAAGCACTACACTTTCAGGAAATAGCCCTCTGTATCTTCCTGGACATCGAGGGGGCTTTTAGCAACACGACCTTCGATTCACTGACGGGTCAAAATCCGACCCAGGTGTTGGGGCCGGGGTTTACGGGGTGCAGCCAAGACTGGAGGGCGTCATCTCTCTAGGGAAACTGCCCTCAGTATTCCAGGCCGAAATCACTGCCATCAGGGCGTGTGTGGAGGAGAATTTGCGTAGGTGCTACAAAGATCGTAGAATCTATATCTATTCAGACAGCCAGGCAGCCCTGAGATCACTGGCAGCTCCTGCAACAAGGTCTAAAATAGTTGCAGAATGTCACAGGATTCTGGTGGAGCTAGGGGAAAGCAATAGAGTAAACCTAAATAGAGTAAAATCAAATCAAATCAATCCCATGTAGATGTAAAAACCAGAGCTACCAAGAAGGCAATGATGCTGATTGATGTCCCCATGACGTTAAGAACATCTGTAATTTGTAATTTGCATCTCGACAAACAGTTATTTATGGTGGTCAAGATAAACGAACTGCAGCTGCTACACCATGATAACGGAAGGCAGCTCAACGCTGCAAGCTAGTGGTCCCACGAGTATAAAAGCTGAACATTTGGCGATTGGAACAATGTGGAATGGTCAGATGGTTCTCGTTTACAATCGGGTTTACGTAGTATCAAAAACTTCAAAAGAAGCTTACGACAGGGCGTGCCTGCTTCCTACACTCAGGTATGAGGAGGATTCCCTCATGATTTGTGCATCTATATTGGTATCATTTCCCTCACTTTGAAGATCTGACCGTCCTCCATAACAAACTGCTATGACTAACATAATCTCTCAAAAACTGCCCAAAACTGCCATATTGCAAAATGAACAGCACCCCCCCCCTCCATACACACACAGCAAAAAAAGGTTCAGGCTTGCTTTGTACATCAGAAGAGTATCAAGCGTCTCCGCTGGACGACAGAATCGACATCTTTCAAGAAAAATTGACCGTTATGGGGAGTTTTACAGCAAAACGTAAGGCCTAAATTTGCAACTCCAGCTTCCTTCAAGTAATTGGTGAATGTTTTGGTACAAAAAAGGAACAAAATTCTGTTGGAAACTACAAAGATCTTTTATGGATAGGTGCCTCGAAGAGCTGCAGCTGTTCTTAAAGCCAGTGGTGGACCAGCTACTTAGAAGCGCTGGCCGTATATACTGAGGTTTCCGTTACTTTCCTACATCGCTGCAGGATGTGTCTTTTCAAATGACACGGCCGATTTCCATCTTTGTGCTCCGACTGTAATGACTACCCTGTTAAACTCTAGTATTCCTTGTAGCATGGGGGTTCACACATGAGTAGACCATTGCATAGAAACTGAACATAATTAATTAAATAATTCTCGGTCTGTTGCAGTTTCTTTATTATTCCAATTGCGCGTTTCGCGCTTTTAGCGCATCATCAGACTGGAAACAGACAAATGTTTCATTACAGTCCGTGTACCTGGCGGGCAGCGAATCTATGTGGCTGCCCGCCAGGTACACGGACTGTAATAAAACATTTGTCTGTTTCCAGTCTGATTATGCTCCAACAGCGCGAAACGCTTAATTGGAGTAATAAAGACTACTGCAACAGAGACTGAGAATTATTTACTTATTCAACACTGTTGCTGCACCAGCCGCCGCCACCACCACCATCATGGAATGGAATGAAATGAACTTTATGCTAAACCGAAGTGTTATTTCAAAATAAATCGTATTATTAAATTTATAGAAGACCGAAGAACGAATAGATGGCGGTTTTAGTCTTTTCACCTCAACCTACGCTGAAATGAATAATCCCACGCAAAGTTTTGGAGAGTATTGAGACTGACATTGACACGGAGGTTATAGATTGTTGTTGTGATTTTCAGCACGGCGACTGTTTTGATGCAGCTCTCCACCCTACTCCATCCTGAGCAAGCTTCTCGATCTCATAAGAACGACAACCCGCATCCATTTGAACCATCATACTGTGTTCGTCTCTTGGTCTCTCTCGCACTGCCATCCAGTGCTAAACTGACGTTAACTTGATGTCTAAGAATGTGTCCTAGCAATCGATTTCCTCTTTTAGCCAAGTTACGTCAAATATTTCTTTCCTGCCCAATTCTGTTCAGTACTTCCTCATTACTTACGCGAGCTACCTAACTAATCCTCAGCATTCACATTTAAAATGCTCCTATCTTTTTCGTGTTTGAACTATTTAATATCCATGCTTCACTCCCGTGCAACACTCCGCTCAAATGCCTTCAGCCGCGTTGGAATGGCCGAGCGTTCTAGCGGAGCGCGGGGTTGCTCGCCGTCGGAGGTTCGAGTCCTCCATTGGGCATGGTTTGTGTGTGTTTGTGTGTGTGTGTGTGTGTGTGTGTGTGTGTGTGTGTGTGTGTGTGTGTGTGTGTTCTTAGGTTAGTTTAACTCACGGTTACGTACAAATTAAATTCAAACGTAAAATGACTAGAGCTGTAGCAAACCTTATCCATTCGGTACTGAGTAACGAATACTTTGGCTGATACGCATACTGAATCATTAATCACAAATACATTTCGTTACTCGCATCTACCGTATCGATACGAACTTACTCATGCATCCATTTCGTTATTCGCATCTACCGTATCGATATGAACTCTGGAACGAAAGCCAATATGGAGAATGTATATTTTCTGTGATACTATTTATTATGAGATGAGTAATTGTTATAGACTTCCGTGACGAATTTTAAGTGCATATTACGTATCTCTACGATTTCAGATGGTTATTTTTTGTTTTTAAACATTTTTGATTATACTTCTTGGCCCATGTTTGCAGGTTAATCCTCGATGATCTGACGTCCGCTTTTAATGCAAACACACTTTTATTCTATTTTTTACGTGTGAAGGTTTTAGTTTAATGGTTAATTATCTTTTTTATCTTGTTTACTGTAAACAAGTTTTGTAAAAAGTAGTCACAAGTTATTATCTACAGATTTTCGTTCAAGAACGTATTATCTTAACTGCTAATGTGACATAATAAACTAAAACTGTCCCACTGTTCGCAAACGTAGTCCTAGTACTATGATCGGTCACACTGGCATTCACCACGAATATTTCGACTGATTCTGACATTCCAAGCCTCTAGGTAAAGTGTGGGAACAATTCTTAAAATGGAGATGGCGTTAATTTTGAGCAATCTATATAACGATTATATTTTAATCACGAAGGAAATGAAGTCTAGTGATGGGCAAACCGAGTACTGAGAATGCAAAGTTCTCGATTCCAAAGAGTTCTCGTTGTTCTCGAGAACCTGAGTCGGTTCTCGGTTTTCAGTATTCGCTTTTTAGTGTTAGGAAATTGTCGATTCAAGCATTTATTGTCCTACCGTTGACATATTTAGAAGTAATGTAACATTTAGTTATGTTTTGTAGCATCATTATGATGCCATGCTGCAGGGTAAGGGTTCGAATCCTGACCGTGCAAATAAGATTTTTATTTTTAAATTATTATCAGAACTACTTTAAAATCGTTTTTGAAACATGATCAATCATTAGTTTTATTGAAATGATTGGTTTAACGTAACTTTTTTAATTCTGATTTTCGCTACATCATTTCAATCAGCATAGTAACTTTTCATTTCCACTCATTTATGCTTCTTATCGTTCTTTATTTATCTGGAGTTTCGTCTATGAGATTTTAATTATTGTTATGCAGTAACTTCAAAATAATTTATGCCGTTTTATAATTTTATATTTGTGTTTGTTGCAATCATTATTTATATTCCTCATTTCATTGTAATTATATTTATTAACACTGTACCCGATCTTCGTTATTATACGCGTAATGAAAAAAGAATTAAAGTTTAATATGTTTGTATGACGATTACCAAACAAAAGTTCTCAGTTCTCGCTTCTCAGAACTCACTTCTTAGTTCTCGTTTCTTAGTACTCGCTTTTCAGTATTCGTTTCTTAGAACTCGATTCTTAGTTCTCGCTTCAGATCTCGCTTCTCAGTTCTCGCTTCTAAGGTCTCGGTTTTCGGGTCTCGCTTCAGCTCTCGTTTCTCAATACTCGCTTCTCAGTTCTCGCTTCTAAGGTCTCGGATTTCGGTTCTCGCTTTTGAGTTCTCGCTTCATAGTTCTCGTTTATGGGTTCTCGGTTATGGTATTCGTTTCTGTTTGAGAAAAGTGAAACGAAAATTTTCGGGTTTGTGTGTGTGTTTGTCTTGCGGCTGCTATCTTTTATTATATCCAGGCATTGTCACTAATATCCTCATTTTTCAAACAAATGGAACGGTTTAATTTGAGTATCTATTAAATCGCCCAACTGTTTCTTATCTCTGTATGTGTAAAAGTGAATGATTACACACTCACTCACTCACTGAACACGCAATCACGTAAACTACTTCACCTATGAAGCTGAAATTAGGCAGGTATGTTGTTTAAAGGTAGACTACATCAGCCGAAAAAGGATTTTGCGTTAGGGTCGAATTAAGACACATGGCGGAGGGCACTTTAGCTACAGACATCGACAAAATCTACAGGTTTTTTGATTTTCATAAAATTTTGAATGGTTGACTATCAGAACAATTGGAAGGTCACTTCTACGTAAAATTTTGTATGGTGCATGGCGAAGGATACTTTACCAACGGACTTTCACAAAATCTATAGTTTCTTTCCGATCTATATCAAATTTTGCACACTTTATTTCCAAACCATGTTTTTTCAAGTAAATGTTGAGAACGCTTATTTCACATCAGAACTCGTCCAGAGCGTTAATACTGGCATCTAGTAGATTTGCCTGGGCCCTAATTTTTTTAGTTCTCGGTTTGGTATTCAATTCCTTTTGGTTCTCGAGGACAGAGTTCTCGATTCCTGAAAGTTCTCGGTTTTGCCCATCTCTTTAATGCACTATTGATTCTTTCCTCGGAAGTATAATTGCATCAAAATGCAGTCATACAGTGCCTACGTGAGAAATTTAAATTTTAAAAATAGAATTATCAGTAACAGGTTTTGGAATACAACGAGCTTGTACAAACACAATATTTTACACTTAACTCACAGTTACGTGAACTTAACTGGACGTACATACATGAATATTGTATGCAACGAGCCTGCGAGAGAAAAATTAAGGAAGTTCGGTCTACCGTTTACCGTCTATCAATAGTTTTCAACGGCAAATATGATTCATAATTTAATTTTCTTCAGCATGCAAATGTTGTGAGGATCTCTGTAATTCGTTTGGCTAAACTGATTAAGCGGGATCGCGATATTTAGAGTCTCAGTACATACTGGTTTTTATCTGCTACCAACTGTGTGTTTTTTGAAAAGGTCCTACCGTTGGGTGAAGCACGCCTGAAGGCACTTGGTTGTGTTGGCAGCTACATTGCTGGATCTGTCTCTGCCGTCTAAGAGCTTGGCTGTGAAAACCGCGCTCTCTAGAGTACTGTAAATAATTAACAGAAGGTGGATTTTCAATTCTGAATTTGAAATATTGGTAATAAGACCATTGTCAGTATTTAGAAATTCAAACTTTCAACGGAATTGTACGTGAGTGTATGTATATCTACGAGCTGACCATTAAGAACATGCACGGTGCACTCGATCATGTTGTCCATTGGAACTTCCTGGCAGATTAAAATTGTCTGCCGGAACCGGGACTCGAACCTGGGACCTTTGCCTTTCGCGGGCAAGCGCACTACCGACTGTGCTATCCCGACACGACTCACGATGCCGCCTCACAACTTTACTTCCGCCAGTACCTCGCCTCCTACTTTCCAAACTTCACAGAAGCTCTCCTGCGAACCATGCAAGACTAGCACTCCTGGAAGAAAGGATATGGTGGAGACATGGGTTAGCCACACCCTAAGGGATGTTTCCAGAATGAAACTTTCACTCTGCAGCGGAGTGTGCGCTGATACGAAACTTCCTGGCAGATTAAAATTGTGTGCCGGAACTCTCTTTCAAAGAGAAAACTCTAATTATTAGTTTCCGCATTAATGCTTCTGAAAGTCGCTATATAGTTGTTCAGAACAAGCACAGTGACAGAGCTAATGTATTCTAAAACTGCTACCTGGTTGAACTTTTGAATGGCTCAAGGCACGATAATATTGTCTGCAGTCCTTTCGTAAGTTAGTTTATAAGCAAGTAGATATGACGTCTTGTCTGGTTCTCGTAATACGTTTAAAAGTAAGAAGGTACTGTGTTCAAATATTATTATTAATTTTTTAAGGCATGTCACCTTTCCTACTACGTGTTTCTGCAGTTACCGTTATGTATTTAATCATATAGATACGAAATGTGGTTGCAGTGCCTTTCTGCTACCTACTTGCGGCTTCTTTCAACATTATCCAACACACAGCTCTCCACCCCTAAATTTAAGCATGTACAATACTGCATTATTTTAGTTATTTATTTCTTTTTATTTTTTGTTTTTGTTCGGTGTACCTTTAATAACATCCACTTTTTTAACTTTGAGCAAAAATCTATATCCAAGTCTTGCAATTCCACCTCCAGCCATTAAATCGGTAAGTACATCGCGAAATCCAATACATATTTTACTGCTGTAATAGAAACTACTTGCAATTTTTCCAATGGAGAGCATTCGTGGATTTCTACTATTAAAGCATGTCTAGAACACACTCCAAACAAATTCCTGTTTAGTATTTTAAGGCTACATTTTCTGCTTACAGCTAGGTATTACAACCAACATATATAATTATTTGTACATATATCACAGTAAATAAAGAATTTTTGAGATTTTTGGTAGCTTAGAAATTAAGCACGCAAATATTCGTTTACAAAAAACTTTTATTAATTTCTTCTATATATACATTTACACACAAAATAAACTCTTTCTTTATGTTTGTTTGGAGTGATTTTAATAACATCCAGCTTAAATCGACATCAGAATCTTTTATCTCCTTCTCCAGCTAGTAATTCGGTATGTACGGCATAGGTAACTTTTCAAACCCAGTACATTTCTTCGTCTCTTCCTGTATTCCACCTCTTTTACGGCTTTAATAACCAGTTCCACACCTTCTGGCAATTCTTCTAGCCGGGAACATTGGGGTAGTTTTAATTTCACCTTTTATTTCCTGCATAACACAACTGTTGAGGCTATCCACATTTTCTTGAATGTACACTATCTGCTCTTCTAGAACACATTCTTGTGGAATTTCTGTAGCGAATTTTAAATTGGTATAATGGTCGTTATATTTCGTTATTCTAGCAGTCTTATACTCTAAACGGTTTCTCCGATGCTAAATGTACAACATCAAAACCACCGCAATTAGACACAATGTAACCATCCTTTTTAAGCTGATCGAGGTGGAAAGGAGCTTTATAAACAGATTCTTTGTGTGTCCCTTAATATAGTATACATGCTCGAAACCACCATCTTCGACGAGGACTCTAACACATGACCACTATTAACAGTAAATGCTATTATCTTAAAAACTACAGTTGTAGGTAGATTTAGCCATTCACTGCGTTTAAAGGTACGCGTGAATCGCGCTTTCACATATGCAATAGCCCTTTTCCATTTACAACTGGTATTCCTCCTTTAAAGCAATTGTCATCGCAGTATATTCAAGTTTCCTTTTCTTGGATACGATCTCCTCCATTTCCAGTTTTCTTTTCCATGCGCATAAGACGGTAACTGGACTTGAAAGTGTAATTTCCTTAATGGGAAATGGTTTGAACCAGTGCGATTCATTTACTCTTTTTCGCTGCACTTGTGGAGTGACATTGCCTGTAGGTACCAAACGTAGTTCGGCGATATCTGTATCTTGTGGCTTTATGGAGAATAATGTTCTGGATTGGGAGAAATATGTTTCTCCTGCTTTAATGTATATCTTCTGCGTAATACTTATATTGTCCTTTCTGGCATCAGTATTACGAATCTCCAAGTAATTTACAGGTAGGCAGTTGCAACTAAAAGCTGATAGAATGTATAAGTATTCTTATTACCCAAGTCAACAAATTGCAGAACACTATTAAACACTACACAACAGCTACTCTGTAAGGAATTCATTAAAGGCATCCACATGGAGGATATGAACACAGTATACAGGGGTGCACTTTGGAGATATTGTTCTCATTTAAAACACTTAAACAGTCTTGCACAGGGTCGAAAACACTAGCCAACCGGTAATTGTATATTGTATCCTCCAGCCTGGTAATGCCATGTTCCTGGCCCAACGAAAAAGTAAAAGACTCTCGCAGTCGTTTGTCTGGACACTTTATAAAATCGATTATGTGATTACCGATGACTTTGTTGACACCAGGCCTTGTGATTTGACATACAAATGTATTATATATTTTTACTCGACAATTCGATGTTAACCACGTTAAACAATCTGTCCCAACTGTCTTATCGTTGTACACAATCACGTTGTAGTTTCCTGTGCAGTCTCCTTCCATACAAAAGTCGTGGTTGGATGCAAGACACTCGCACATCTCCTCTTTGTAAAAACAATCCCTGCAAAATCTTGTGTGATGTCCAAAACCAGTAGATAGAAGCCATCTACACAAAGCTGTTGTACTATAGCAGGGAGCTCCTCCATTAAAACATCCTACTAAACATTGGCTAATTCCACTTTATAAAGTATAGCCACTGGATTTGCATATTTCTTCGAGATGTTTTTCAATGCTTCCTTGCAAAGTTTATCCAGTATTCCTCTAGCGGCCACGCCTTTGCCACCATGTAGGAGGAATGGTAACTTGGCCTTAACACCATGTCTCGAAGTAACGAACTTGTCGAATTTGCCACGCAGGTAAACATTAAAAGACCCACACATTTCCTCCTTTACCATTAAAGACCGCCTCTTTTCTGTCTGCTCCTGATAGTCCACTTGATCGCAGATTTTAATTACCATAATGATATCGCCAAAAAGGCTCTGTAATGGGTGTAGGCACACTTATGTTCTTCTTGCTGAGGATCGCAGCATTTTTGGTGTAATTTATGTTAGCAATATCATTAACAAGATTGTCCAGATATTCCAGTAAGAGCCACAATCCAAAGCGCTCGTCCGTTGGAGATATCCTACTTCCCAGCAGCTGAGGGATGCTTAGCCCATTCGAGGAGCACATGTCGACACTTCCAGCTATAAAAGGATGTTCGACAGCCTCCGCTGATCAGTCTTCTGTGGTACCTGGAAGTGTCAACATGTGCTCCTCGAATGTGCTAAGCATCCCTCAGCTGCTGGGGAGGAGGATAACTCCAACGGACGAACGCTTTGGTTTGTGGCTCTTACTGGAAAACCTGGAAAACTTGTTACCGACATTGCTAACATAAATTACACCGAAAATGCTGCGCTCCTCAGCAAGAAGAACTTAGGTGTGCCTACACGCATCATCATTTGAAACACTGATCATTTGCAATTTTTTTTTAAGAACGTCAGTGGTCTGAACTTTTAGTTTGCGAAGGATCATTTATTTCCACACCCAGGAAAAGCTACACAGCTTCTTGTCAACATACCCGTTCTGTTCATTAATAGAACTTTTAGAAATACCCAATATCAACCTAAATATGTAAAATAAAATATATAAAACTGTTAGATTAAGTGAACTCACGAAGTCTATTGCATGTAATAATGAGGAAATGAAATGTGAGGTCTAGTTTCTTTTCTTATTTTTTATTCATATAATAATGATGAATGACGAGCAGATAACCTGAATTTGAACCTAAAACATCGGCGATTTCTGTATCGAAATAAACGACTCTTCTTATGGAAAAAGTTTATTATATTTTCGATGTTTTTCGTACATCGATTTCGTTGAACCGATGTAAACATCAACCCCAACACTAACAGCCAAAAAAATTTCACGACATCGGCCGTATTTCTGGGTGGCGGGAGAGACGAATGTACCGAATTGAAGAGCGGATGCATATGAAACGCAAATGTAAATTTTACCACGCAGGTTTACAGGTTTAAAAATGACTACAGTGGGCATATACTAATTTTATATTTAAACATTCACTCAAAATTACGTAACCTTAACTAGATGTACATATATAAAAGTTGTATGAAACAAGCCTGCGAGAGAAGTCAAATTAAGGACGTATCCATAGTTTTCCGCCGCAAATATGATTTATCAGCATGCAAATGTTGTGAGTCTCTTAATTCATGTGGCTAAACTGATTTAGCGGTGATCGCTAAGTTTAGGGTCTTAGTATAGACTTTTATCTGCTACCAATTTTATGTTTCTGAGAAGGCTGAAACACGGCTGAAGGCACTTGGTTGTGTTGGAAGCGTACATATCTGGATCTCTCTGTCGTCTTTGAGCTTGGCTGTGAAAACTACGCTTTCTCCAATTTAAATTACCGTGAATAAATGATGGCTTGAAGGTGGGATTTCAGTTAGCTTATTGGCTGAAACACTTTTATTTATTTATTCATTTATTTATTTTTATTTTTTTGTGACAATGTGTACCCACACTATTATTATCTTCGCTCAGACGATGTGCTTATTTATTTTAACATTTTCACTCTTCGCAGAAATATTGTCTAACTAATAAGAAAGCGATCAATATTTACTTCATAAATGCGGTTCATGCATTTTCCACTATCGAACGGAACAAACCGTTCCAAAATACAAGGACACGTCAAAAGAAGAAATTTGCGTATATTTCTTTGATTTCATTTTATAAAAGCGGATGTAACAAGTAAACTGAGCTTCAATTCACATGTTTGAAATTTAAATCGTTTCTGACTACCACTATAGGACTGTAAAATCCAGTTATAAATAAAAATCCCAAAATAAAAAACTGAAAGTGAACTATTTGTCAGCCAACAGTGTTAAGCCTAACTGTAGAAAGATGAATTAAAAAAATAAATGGCAATACCTTGTATTTATAATATTTATTTTTCCCGACTATAAACTAAAAAAAATATTTAAAAAACCTTATTTTGAATTTTTCCGGATGTTAGAGTCTTTTAATCTGCTAACTGCTGCTACAGTACTTCCTCCCCCACTATTCTCGGTATGATCCACTTTAAACATTGCTTCAAAATATTTCTTCATTTCAACATTAAATCAAAAGTTCTTCCACTAAAGAAGCCCAGTGCTCTCATGACATCTTAATCACTTCCACTATGAAACTTAACTTCTATTTTATTACACATATAATAAAATGTTCGTTCCATATATCCAATATATTAACATTATATACGACCGCATTAAAGGGAATACATCTGTATACACAGTGGCGTAACTAGGACTTGGCTTTTGGGTGGGGGTGGGGGGGGGATAGATCAGCTTGACGTGAAAAATTATATTCAGTTTCCAGACAGACTACCATCTACCACTCCTGTTGAAGAAACCAATTCACTCCCATCCAATGAAAGCTTATGGTAAAACACCCCAAGTTTCCAATCTTTACCTTTACCAGATTGCTGTTATACAAGTTTTTTTAATTATTATTTTTTTCTTTTTTTAGGGTTCTGGGGGGGGGGGTTCTATCCCCCTCACCCCCCCCCCCCCATAGTTACGCCACTGTGTATACATCTATACCATGATAGTAACACTCTGACACGGCCGTGACTATAAGTCGAGAATATTCGCCATGAACTACTTGCGGCTGACGTAGGAATTGTAACAGAATACATTAAATACCGAGTGAATCACCACAAATATTGAGGAAATGGAAAGTGCTATTGATATGCTGTTTTCAAACGGTTGGTGGATAGTATGGGACTCGTATTGTTAGCCAAAAAAGATTTTAATAACACATAGAAAATGTTTTTGTGCAAATATACACTTTTTTCTAACGTAACAATACCAATCGTCGTTAATTAACTACAAGTAGGGTACATTAGTTTGTTAGTGGTGTTTGTAGGACTCTAGTGGCATTCATTTCGAGGTATAGTACTGGCTACCTTTACATGCAACACATTATCCGGAAGACGAAAATCGAATTTCATAAACTGTTTTTCGCTGGCGTGTTTATATGCTATAGCCTGAAGCGGGTTTCCTAGCCCACTAAATATGGCGGCTGAAAAACAACTGCTTCAGTTCCTGATTTAAGTCAGCACAATCGCTATTTTTCTTTACTTAAATACACAGATTCATTGCTCACTCTAATATTTATACTTCTCTTTCACTGCATAATACGTCACTTTGTCCATATGAGCCGAATATTCTTAACAAGAACACTCAGTCTGACTAGCCAAGAACGTTTCAAAAACAGTTGCGTTTGCATGGGGAACGAAAATCGAACGTGGAACTGAAAAACTGCTTTACAGAAGTGGATTTCCATAATGGATTTTGGAGAGTTTACATGACCAACCAAAAGCGGATTTGGGAAATCGGTTTACGAAATCCGGTTTTGGAAGCCCGTGTAAACGGGGTGACTGTGAGAAGTTTCCGACACTTGTTTGCCCCATGCAACCTGCGTAGTTGTTAGGTACGATATTTACAACCTGCTTGTGTGTTCCTTGAAAGCACTGCGACTTCCTAGTTAGTATTTAAAATGTTTAAATGTTTGTTAATCTTAAGGGACTTACCTGCGGGGTCATCAGTCCTTAAACTTACAAACTATTTATGAACTACCTTACACTAAGACGACACAAACATCCATGCCCGAGGGGAGATTCGAACCCCCGACCGTAGCGGCCGTGCAGACTGTGACTGGCGCGCCGCAGACTCAGTTAGTGTATGACATTCCAAGCAGTAGGTTGCGCGTGGACGATGGAATTTAGCAATGCAGAAAAGATCGACATCCTTATGGAGTATGGAGAGTGTAAGAAGTGTTTGCACAGTCCATACGGAAACAATTCGCATGTCGGCAATTATTCATCAATCTTTCCATGTAGTTACATGTATGTGCTAGTGTAACATCGAGACAACGTAACAGAAGGAATCAAGGGACGACCGACGTGGGGGAAATCGATGTTTTGGCTGCTGTTGCAGTTCCCGCGCAATCGCACGAGGAAGTCATCGGTTCCATCCGTGTCATTCCTCTCTCCATCAAGAGCTGCATGGAAGTGAGTATCAGAATCATGTTACCTTCTGTAGATGTTACTCTTAGAGCACCTGGATATAGAAGTGCAAGCGCATCCACCATTTTCGTTCCTTCGCTTCGACACGCGAGAGTAAAATAGTACAATCAGTACGCTCTAAGCATGGTGGCCTCTGCAGCTACGAATTGTTCTAATAGTGCAGAAAATGGTTTTCGTTTTTTTTTATTGTATCTTGAATGGCGTAAGATACGATTAATAAACTATTGTCATGACAAGGTTATCGGAACTAAGCGAGAGTGGTTAATACATTCGTAAGTATGAACAATTTGTAAACAGCAGGTTTCAACCCTTGCTTTTTAGTGAAGGCAGGACCGGCTCGAAACTTCGGTGCCCCCCCCCCTTCCCCCTTAAAAGTAAATGTAAGTGATCGGCGAATGACGATGTTTTATCCTTTAAAATAAAAACTATATGCACATAGTTCTGTCACTATAAAAATTTCTGAATATTATTCTACCGTTAAGTATTAAAAGAAGAAAGAATCCATACCCATGTAAGTTAATTCCTGAGATATTTCAAACCTTTTAGTGAAAACAGAAAGAGCCACACTCCAGTTTCAATAAAAATGTGTTATTAATTCAAGTCGATGGATACAATGAAATTATAAAATCTGTTATATTTTAGTTTAATAATGGAACTTGGTTTTATTCAAAAGTTTAAAAATTAATCATTGGAAAAAATAGGACATAAATACAAAAAATTACTTTTCATTTTATGTTTGCGCATTAAACATAATTAATTTCGTAAACTGTATTTCACAAGTGAAGAAAACTTATATCTAAATAGTTGAGTTTTATATATTGTTCCATAAAAATAGTTAAGAATTGATCAAAATGGCCAAACATTGTATGTACACAACTGTAAAGGAAGACGCAGATTTGTGGGATACGACAGAGGAATATTGCATTATTAACGTCATATATATTTTCTACAGTTTTTCAATAATGTCAAATTTTTCCTTGCACAGAAACATTACAGTGAAAGTTTTCTAGCCTTCAACTTGGCAAAATCTTTCAAAATTGTGTATGAGTCGACTTCAACCCATCACTTTCGAGGGCTAAAGTTGGCAATCCACATAATCTTTTTGAAAAACTTCTTTCACCGCTAGCTGCAGATACTGGTAAGGTCAGAAGGATTCGCAAGGGAAAAAGTCAATGAAATTGCGTTTTGTAATATAGGATAGCGCACATTGTGGAGAACTCCCTGCAGAAAGCTTGGGTTCTAAGACAAAACTTCGTCGATCAGTTCCATCCCATTGATATCACGTTCATCACAATCACTAAACACAGTCTCAAGAGTTATGTATGAAGTTTTGAGATTTCCACTATCTCACGTCTGCAGTTCATGAATATCGTACGGAAAGTTAAAGCTCTTGCTATGCTCAAATCTATCATTTAGCGAGGAGATAGCTTTATAGAGTATAAGGTAAAAAAAAAAAAAAAAAAACAAAAAAAAAAAAACCTTAAATAAGCGTTCTGATTCACCTTCATCAATAGGTTCACCGTTCCACTCATACATGAACTGCTTCTTCACTCTCCTGGGTCAGACTTTCTTTTCTTTTTCAAACTATGGATGCAATATAGTTTGTCAGCAAGCTCTCTGGCATCTGTCACCACACTATTAAAGCCTTCTTTTGATCTCATCTTCTTGAAAAAACTGTGAACACTTTCAGCTAGATCAACAGCATTCTGCAGATGTACACTTATTCTTTGGAGAGCTTTGCTGACTAGTTTGATCTTAAACATAATTTCGTACGACACTAGTGTACAAAAAAGAAATCTGAATTCTTGTAGCTTTCTTGCAATACCTGTGGCGCTCTTTCTTCCAAAGGCATTGTAGACTCTTCGCTAGCTTCATAAACAGCATCATACACTTGTTCAATGTAGTATCTAAGACGCTCCAATGCAACTATTAGACTTCCCCAACGAGTACCGCTATGAGGTTTTACAGTCACATTGGATACATGCTTCTTCAAAATACCACATCTATACGTAGACGCAGAAAAGAAATTGGGAAAAAGTTCACAGCAATAGGACATGATAGCGCGGCATCGTTCACCACAGGGTTTAACGAATGAGCCCCACAAGGTACAAAGAATGCTCGAGGGTTAACGTCTTTGATTCGTTTTTGAGCTCATATTTGCACCGTTATCGTATCCTTGTTCTCGCACATTTTTCAAAGTAATCTGCCGACTTGCCAACTCGTTTAAGAGAACGTCGGTGAGGTATTCAGAAAGTGGTGTCTATAACAGGAATAAAACCGAGGAAATGTTCTTTGATAATATTTTCTTTGGCAGACTCTATGTGAACAAACCGGACCATTATTGACATCTATTCAGTCAGGTGTACAGTCTAAAATAACTGAGTAGTATGTTGCTTTTTTAAGTCCATTTAAAATGTGATTTTGAACATGTCTTGATAACAGAGCGATGAAATCATTTAGCACTCCATTGGTTTCCTGAAAATTTACTCTTCCCAAAGGTTCTTTTAATACAACATCAAATGTAGCGATATGCTCTATTACTTTCAAGAAATTTCTCTTATTTTCTTTAAAGAGAATAATCTGTTGTTCCTCGAAACGCCAACCCCTGCGTGCCAAGGAACTGTTACACAAAGCAACGTTTTTAATACTTCATACAAATGTTCAGTCAGGGCTTGCATAGACCCTTTTCAGCCTACTGGGGAGATTGTTACATTTTATTTTTATGTTTATTGATATTTCTTGCATTGGCCGCTCCCGTGCTTGTATAGCCGCGCAGCCGCCAGTGACGTCACTGGTGCCTATTTCCTTAACCATATATGGCAATTCTTTGTGAATCCATCTTGATTAGAAGGATGATGGGACGACGGCGTTGTATTAGCGTAACAAATGAAAAATCTTCAGGCGTTATTTCTGGACTTTTAATTACTAGTTTCGAGAATACATTATTCTCTTCTTCAGAGCCATTAAGAATCCGTGCAGTAATGCAAAACTAGCCTTCCATTATACGTATTACGTAACAACCTCTCACATCAAGATGTTATACAATGCATATAATGAATGCAAGTTTTGCATTACTGCACGGATTCTTAAAGGCTCTGAAGAAGAGAATAATGTATTTTCGAAACTAGTAATTAAAAGTCCAAAAATAATGGCTGAAGGTTTTTCATTTGTTACAAATATATGGCAATGTTTTGGTAGCGTGAACGTCGCGCCCGCTTCAACTCACCAATTACTGGTTCCCATGCCATAATAAGCTGAAGCCGCTGTCCTTAGGTTCGTTCGAGTGGCCCAAACGCTGATAGTTTCTGGTAGTTACGGTTTGTAAGGCCTCCACTGCGCATGCGCGCTTTTCGACAGTTTGCAACTCCTAGGCCAACTCGAACGCTTATTTCACCTGTTTCCCAGTTTGGCCACCCACAGCGCTAGTTGGCACCTTTGTTCTCTTCGACAGCCGCCCCGTACCCCTTAACCAACTGTAAACCATGCAGTAATTTGTTAAATTCTTCAAAAAATATGTTTAAAGGTTTGTAAATCTATAGGACCAAACTGCGTAGTCACCAGTCCGTAGCTTACAAACTACTTAAAGTAAGGTAAACTAATCTACTGACAGCACACACACCCATGCCCCAGGGAGGACTCGAACCTCCGACGGCAAGCAACCGCGCGCTCCACAGCGAGGTGCCTTACCTCAGACCGCTCGGCTAGTCCACCGAGCTTAAATTCTTTATACTGCACCTTACATTATGAATCATTAGAATGTGAAACAGCAAGCCACAGTATTTCTCACTAATATTTTCCTCATTTATAAATAATGTAGCAAATTCAACCTGACAAAATCACATAATATAATGAGGTAAATTAGGATAGTGGTGTGTGAAAGGAATTTTTAGTAACATACAACTTCATATGCATTTTGTCCCATTATTATGAGTTAGAATAAAATTTTAAAAAAATGTAGTATGTACAAATTTATATAAAAAATACAAACATTTGCAGGTGTTATGCAGGCATTATCATCTTGCATGATTTTTCGCAAAAGTTACACAGGAACATTTTTGTTTAGGAACGACCACATTGGCACTAATAGGTTTCTTTAATAACCATAAGGAGAAACAGACGGAAGCAGTAATTGTGAGACGCTATGGTTGCACGTATAAAGCTACTTGTTGCTTATAAAAAATCTATCAGTGGCAATGCCTGTTATGAACGAAATACTGCCCAACACATTATCGTCATGTGTCAACCACTTCATTAACAGATACCACAGAAAATCTGTGGGACTATATTGACTTCATTTTCAGCCAATATATCTCAATCCAAACTGTAAAAACATATACATTCACCTTTAAATTCATGTGATATGAAAATGTCCACAACTCACTTATAATCTGTATGGATGTAATAAAAAGTGGATGTAATGTATTAGAAGGCCGCATAAGTTGAAAGAATGCCTCTGTAATATACAAAACACAATTTATTACAGATATTTTACACTGTGTGAAGCGACAAAACCATAAACTCTTCACAAATATGCAGGCTTGTCTTTTGGAACAAGTTTGTTAAATGTCTTGAAGTCAGTCAGAAAACGGTTTGACGAAAATCTGATTACTGAAATAAACCATTTCAAACTATAAACTCTGTCACTCGAAAACCTGATAGGTCAGTCAGATTTCGTCAGAAAGAATCGAAAGACCCGCTCGAACGCCGCAAACTGTTTCTGATCGTTGGGAGCGCCACTCGAACGAACCTTTTATCGAGGGTATTGTCAGAAATTTTGATCTATACAGGGTGTTAGAAAAAGGTACGGCCAAACTTTCAGGAAACATTCCTCACACACAAAGAAATAAAATATGTTATGTGGACATGTGTCCGGAAACGCTAAATTTCCATGTTAGAGCTCATTTTAATACTTCTCTTCAAATCACATTAATCATAGAATGGAAACACACAGCAACAGAACGTACCAGCGTGACTTCAAACACTTTGTTACAGGTAATGTTCGAAATGTCCTCTGTTAGCGAGGATACACGCATCCACCCTCCGTCTCATGGAATCCCTGATGCGCTGATGCAGCCCTGGAGAATGGCGTATTGTATCATAGCCGTCCACAATACGAGCACGAAGAGTCTCTACATTTGGTACTGGGGTTGCGTAGACAAGAGCTTTCAAATGGCCCCATAAATGAAAGTCAAGAGGGTTGAGGTCAGGAGAGCGTGGAGGCCATGGAATTGGTCCGCCTCTACCAATCCATCGGTCACCGAATCTGTTGTTGAGAAGCGTACGAACACGTCGACTGAAATGTGCAGGAACTCCATCATGCATGAAGCACATGTTGTGTCGTACTTGTAAAGGCACATGTTCTAGCAGCACATGAAATCTTGATAACGTGCTCCAGTGAGCGTAGGTAGAACAACATCATCAACAAGTCCTGCCCAAACGTTCACAGAAAATCTGTGTTTATGACGTGATTGTACAATGGCGTGCGGATTCTCGTAAGTCCACACATGTTGATTGTGAAAATTTACAATTTGATCACGTGGGAATGAAGCCTCATCCGTAAATACTAAAATGAGCTCTAACATGGAAATTAAGCGTTTCCGGACACATGTCCACATATCATTTGCTTTCTTTGTGTGTGAGGAATGTTTCCTGAAAGTTTGGCCGTACCTTTTTGTAACACCCTGTATAGCCTCTTTATTACGCTGTCCAAGAAGCTGTTTGTTTAATAACAGATCATCTACTCATTGAAATCAAAGGTGGGTATTTTTGAGTAGGTACAGCTTCCGCGGTACCCATCTTTAAGACTGCAAAAAATCGGCGTATAGATAGTGAATTTTTTCAATGCCGATATAGCAGTCGTGGCGATAAAATGTGGTGGCCAGAAGATGTAGGCCGCTGGCGCGCGCCTCAGCAATGTCTTTCATTCGGCTCCAGCGGTCTATTCCGGTCTGGGGCCCTCGGCGACCGTCTATTTGCGCCTCGGCGCTCCAGCTGTTTTTATCCCCCTCGCGGTGAAGACAAGCGGCGCGCGCGTCCGCCAGTCCCACACGCCTGAATGCGACCAGAATAGCGGCCGTCGGCACGTGACGGACCCTCCCCCTCCCCCCCCACCCCCACTGGTGCCGAGGTGCGAGCCGCGCAGCGCTGTTCACCGGGGGAATCCCCGCGCCGCTTCCTGCCCCCTCCACCGCGCGCATTCTCACGCCTTATTTGGCGCCGACACAAGCCGCCGCGCCATTGGACGGACACTGGCCAGGGTGGGGGCGTGGCTGCGTCACCCGCTCCATCTCTATGCAATAAAGGCTAGTTTACACGACGACACTACGTTTCATGAAACTGCGCTACTGGCCAGTGCGCATGCGCGGCCGGCGTTCGCGCAACTCGTTGGCGAAACTCATACATAAATTTATCCATGTTATTTGGATTTTTCTGGGGTCTGCGACTGTATTATAAGCTTTTTTGGAACGGTTAATGCTGCAGCAGTCACTATTTATAAATATCTTTATTGGCACGACGCGTTTCGGCAGCACGCTGCCATCATCGGGTGAATTTTTACAGTTACCCCGCGTCCACACATTAGTACCAACGCTGGCGCCAACATTGGCCAATATTTTTGAGACAGCGTCCACACATTGGAGCCAATAATCAGTTGAATTCGTCGGGAGCCAACGAAAACATATCTGACACACAAATCGCGGCCAATGCATTAACGCTTTTGAGTGTGAATAATTACATTTTGTCATTGTAAATCAAAGTGGGAAACATACGTAAAAGATGATGGGGTGTTGTATCACTTCCTAACGAACATTAATTATGGTACGAAATCATTAATTTTTTATAATATGCTAAAAGTAAACGATACACATTATAAAAACTTAGACCTGCTACTTCGAATGATTGAAAATAAAATAAAAAAGCAAGATGTTTTGGAGGGATGCTATTCTTTTGGTATTACGCTTCGATTTCTTGCTAAAGGAGACAATATTAGAAGCCTACATTTCCCTTTTTAATAATCATGTAATTGATATCACTAGTAGTGCTTGAAGCTTGCAAAACGATATTTAAAACGTGACAGGAAATATTAAGTACTGTACTGTTAATTTTAAAAATTAAATTCAGTAATGGAATGTGTCGAAAGTCTAGAAAGTTTTTGATTTCACAGTTCGCGCTTAAGTTTTGCTGTGGCATTTCGTTTTTTGAGGTTTCTTTCACAAATGATTCACTTTCTGATGCAGTTCTAATATTTACAAAGAGATTTCGACGTGGACGACGTACCCATATTGGCCCAACGTCCTTTGATGTTTGGTCGAAATACCGACAAGCAACGGAGCCGTACCAACGTTGGCGCCAACGTTGGTTCCAACACTATTTCGCCCATCCACACATTGGACGAACACTGTTGGCGCCAACGTTGAGTCCAATGTGTGGATCCGGCCTTACTGGTTACATTCTTGACGTATTATGTTTTGTGTTGTGGATGGCAGTGAGGTTATGTTTGTACAGTTTTAACCTGTTAGGAAGATATAGCCATTTTTACAATTATGTTTCATCATTTTGGGTTATTGTAGTGTTGTATTTACTTACAGTTTTGATAATCTTGTTGTCTGACACACACAACACAAGAACATAGTTACATATACACTTACAACACATGTGGACATTTTGTATTTCGAGGTTACTGTACAAAGATCCTTTAAAGCTAAGATAAACTACTTACATCAGTATTTATAGTGAATATGCCATATAAAGTGCATGATAAACTGGAAAGCAACAATACTAATTTCTTCAAAAATTTCTCCAGTATTGAATGCATTTTTCATTGAAATATAAAATTAATAAAAGTAAAATTAATAATGTAACACTGATTGATTAATTCTTCAAAATGTAGCAACTTCTGTTTTCAACTCATGCAGCTACATACGCACTTTTTATGGCATATTCACTATAAATACTGATGTAAGTAGTTTATCTTAGCTTTTAAGGATCTTTGTACAGTAACCTCCAAATACAAAATGTCCACATGTGTTATGTGTTCTTGTGTTGTGTGTGCCAGACAACAAGATTATCAAAACTGTAAGTAAATACAACACTACAATAATCCAAAAACTATAATGATGAAACATAATTGTAAAAATAGCTATATCTTCCTAACAGGTTAAAACTGTACAAACATAACCTCACTGGCGTCCACAACACAAAACATAATACGTCAAGAATGTAACCAGTAACTGTAAAAATGCACCCGATGATGGCAGCGTGCTGCCGAAACGCGTCGTGCCAATAAAGATATTTATAAATAGTGACTGCTGCAGCATTAATCATTCCAAAAAAGAAACTCATAGAGTAGAGATATCTCTGGAGTGAGCATAGCATTATGTGCATGTTCTCAACATTAAGCTGGAATTGTCACGTGATCTAGGGACGACGCTGTTCGTTTTTTAAGCATCACGTCACGTCACGTTAAGGTTTCTCGGTAGCAAAGTTTTAACAACATCGTTGTCTGGTGACATCGAAATTTAGTTTCGTCGGGCTATGTACTGTGAACGCTAGTGTACACGACGACACTAGGTTGCGTCACTCGTTTCATGAAATGAGTTGCGCCAACTGGTTTCGTGT
Source organism: Locusta migratoria (assembly GCA_026315105.1). NCBI lineage: Eukaryota > Metazoa > Arthropoda > Insecta > Orthoptera > Acrididae > Locusta > Locusta migratoria. The sequence continues at coordinate 122,492,156 of CM048750.1, read as the reverse complement.
ATGTCTGTAGACACGGCGCCAGTACTATACACTTCAGTTTCGTTGTTTTGAAAGAGCCGTAGTCGCCGTAGAATGAATGTTTTAGTAGCTGTAAAAGTTGTGGTGGAGCTTTTGCTTCTCTGTGTGAATTCGCTGCATAAGACTAAACATACAAAGAACAAGGAACGTGTTTGGATTAAAAAAGGACGTCAGCTCGGTTGCTTTAGCGACCTTGGTAAAAGAAATTGTGATCAATGACCCTATAAGTTATTTTTATCAGCTTAGAATGTCACCAGAGCAGTTTACGTTCCTTTTAAACAGAGTTAGTAATGCAATAAAACAAGTGCGTGAAGCATTGTTAACAGAACTGAAATTACAAATTACATTACTTTTCGTGTCAAATATATATTCGTCTCTACAGTACCTGTACCGTGTTCCCAAATCCACAATTGCCATAGTTCGTTTGTATAGGTATTTGGAATTGAATGTACTTTAGTCTGCAATTCACTAATCGTCAACACATCAATATTTAATTCACGAATAATTGTTTCAAGAGCACTAACACGCCGCTGCTTATCCCTGAAATTTTCATCGTTAAAATGGCACAAACTCCTATGCATCGCATATATGTTCAAAAACCGAATTATTTCTTCCTTTCCCCTCTCTATGTTGTGTTTTCTTCTGTATTGGTTATCACCTAACCTAAAAACACGCGCAATCAGTTTCGTCAATGTTGGAAGGTGACGAAATTGTTTAGTTTCGCCAACGAGTTGCGCGAACGCCTGCCGCGCATGCGTACTGGCCAGTAGGACAGTTTCATGAAACGTAGTGTCGTCGTGTAAACTAGCCTTGATAGTAGTTGATTTGGTGCTTTTGTTGTTTCTTAATTCTCCATTTAAGACTGATTTGTTTCAATGGTGATCTGCAAATGTACCATTATGAATTAATTTTTTTTCCCAATTGAGTATTGTTCCAGAAGTGATGTCAGAAGGTCAGATATCTCAAAATGAAAACTTACTGAGCTGAAGAAAGCTTAGTTTTGGTGTATGTGTTTGAATATTCGTCAATGGTTTCGCTAGAAAATTCATGTCCATAATCTGAAATGATTTTTTTTCTTCTCAGTACTTCCCTACATACAATTGATCAAGAACATGACCTTTACTATGGTCATTGAATAATTTCATCGTTGTTATTTTCTCAAATCTGACACTATACTCCAAATTTTATGATGGATGGAAGTTATACCTCCACTTCCATTGCTCGGTACGTAACTAAGCAGGTTGACATGACGTACAACTTGACGTAACGGCCATTGTGAATTAGCGTCTTGCTTTCCGCAAAATTTAAAGGTTATACAATTTGTATCATTGTCCATGTCTGTATTTTTCCAGACACTTTTGAAGGCGCATGTTTACTATAAAGTCATTTTGCAACACCCTAGAATTATGGCTGTGTTGCTCTATATGAGGCTAAAACGTGGTAACTCATTTGAGAATTGCTGAATACAACGAATTGAATGTCGAATCAATTCTGTTATAAGAGACTGAGATATAACATAGCCTACGTTCACGACAAAGTCGGATACATTTTACCAAATGTGTAACAGTAGTTCATTCATAAAGTTGAAATTTTTTTCAGTACTGCCATTCACAAGTAAATTTTGAACTCGGTTATTCATTTGTAGCACATTTTTCATTTGCATATTAGTAGCATTAATATATAATCAGTGCTTTATCAGTAATAACAGAAAACTTAAAATATGGAATGGCTCTGACAAGATAACAGACTTTTCATCTTTTAAAACCGTTTAACGACTTAAACGATATACTATTCAGATTTTCAATTTGCATACTTTACAGGCGAGAACATATCACTTTCGTTACGTTGACATAGTTTACCTCAACAGGAATAATGTTAAATCTTACTTATGATCTCGGCCACGTAGTGTGTGATAGTCTTGGCAACTTTACGAGTATAATCAATTTGCTGACCACACATGAGTACATACAAGAATCTGTTGATCGTAGAGCAGGAACATCAATTATTTATTTCACGGTCAACACGAAAAATTATTCCCTCTTTTTGAATGTGATTGATTTTTCAAAGACCATTAAATGGTTGTTGCCAACATCAGCACACTACGCCGCCGAGGTTGTAAGTAAAATTTTTCCCAGAATTACAATTTAGCATATATTCGCCAGTGACCGTCAGATGCCACGTGTGAGTGAGTCACCTTGAAGTAGCATGTCTGTTGATTCATGATACAATGCGCAGAAATGGAGAAATCGTAATTGGTAAATTTTTGAAAAGTTGTGAATTCGCAACGTTCTACTTTAAAACGTGACAAATCACAGTGTCACAGCTACCGGAAAGTAGCATTTATAGAAATCACTGTTATCGGACAGTCACTCTTTACGCCACCCTATCACAGACAAACATGTGTTGTCCCGAGATCACGTGACCACAATGGCCATAGATGTTGAGAATACAAAATCTTTTCTGCGCATCTGAATCTTCGACCATAGATACTGGTCGAAGATCTGAATCATTCATGGAGGTAAGAAGAGGGGAGATGCCACTACTGGCGTCTGCTGTACTTCTGTTTGAAGCCAGTCAGCAGCCATGTTTGTTTGTTCAAAAGATTCACAGACCATAATGGCATGTGATTTTCTTCACATTATTAATGATATCAAAACTGTTAATACAACCATAAATAACACACACAGGCATTATCAACTGCAACTCTTCGACTACTCAACACAGCAGCTCAGCAGAAAACTAATGTTTTGAACAAACTGTAATGGCGGAGCTAGGTTTGCCGGCTTCAAGTTTGTGACGTCATGCCCACTCCCCTCTTTTTACCTCCATGGAATCATTGATCTGTATACACTCTGGATATTGAACTTCGGCTGTCTTAGCGTGCCAGCCATAGATGTTCATATTTAGTTTCTTGCCAAATTCAAACATGGCTGCTAAGTAGCATTTCAAGAAAAAGAGAAGAAAATGTTTCGATTCCGCTCCGATATCAGCCTACAACATCGAATATTGAATGAAATTCCAAATCAAGAGGTAAGCAAGCAATTCTTTGTTATGTAATAACTAATGGAAACTCGTTTGCCAAATTTAAACATGGCTAGGGTTGCCAGATATCCGGGCGCCGCCCGAAGTGCCCGGGTTTGGAATGAATTCTCCGGGTCTACGGGCCAATGACTCTCATCTCCGGGCTTGAGTGTAACCTTCATCTTAACTTTATTTTTCTTTTTTTTTTGCGACGCTTTTTAAGTACTATGCTCATGTAGCGACGATCTACATCGAACTTAACGTAACTTAAACTAAGGACGAACACAACATCCATGTCCTAGGGGGGCATTCGAACCTCTGGCGGGAGCAGCCTCGCGCACCGTGGCAAGCGCCTCAGTGCGCTCGGCCATTCCGACCGGCTCCTCTCTAGTAATTATGAATAACTTTATATAAATGTCAATTTCTTACTGCAACAAAACGCTACTTTTCTATTCTTCCTCTGAAAACTTTTCATTGTTGCGTCGGTAGTAATCGGCTAGCGCATTATTAAGCAAACACTGTTGCGGCAACGTGTCAACTTTCGACGTCTTTTATTTGTGTTCGTTCGATCATTGTTTATCAGTTTACCGGCAATTTTTGGAATACTCGGATGGCTTGTGAACAGAAAAGCTTACATTAACTCAGATTAGTGAGTAATAACAGTGAAATGAAGAGACGGTATCAAAGTTCGTTCCGTGAAGAATGGTTGTAGGAAGAAAATTATAAAGAGTGGCTACAAAAAGTCGATACTGATGAGTGTATGTTTAAGTGCAGAATATGCAATATCTTATTTACTGTTACATACGACGGAGTGAAAGCTGTAAATAAACATTTACAATCAGAAAGACACAAAGCGAATATTACCACACAAAAGAAGAACCAGTCGCTTCTTAAATTCTTGCTGAAACAATTTTCTGCAGAAGACGACAAAGTCACTGCAACGGAATTAACTTTGACTTACCATGGTGTGAAACACCACCATTCTTACAATTCTGAATATTGTGGTAATATCCTTATGTTTTTAGAGTTTCCTCAGTAGCAACGAAAGTAAGATGCGGCCGAACAAAAAGCGAGGCATTAGTAAAAAATGTGCTTCTGCCTTATGCTAAAGAGAAGCTACGAAGCAAATTAAAGCAAAATGTCCTGTTTTCATTAACCATTTTTTTCCTTTTAGAATTCACGTGTAATCCTGGTTGGAGGGGGGGGGGGGAGTTGGTTGCAGTTGGGGGGGGGGTGAGTCATTGGCCAAGGGGGAGGGGGGCACGTCTGGTCTCCGGGCCTGCCTCGAGTTCAATCTGGCAACCCTAAACATGGCGGACGATGCGAAATCGTGTGCAAAACATATGAATGTGCAGACACGCTGCAGTTCTATGCTCAGACACCAGAGTTATTCATCCAGTTAGTATAGAGATCATTGATCTGAATGCTCACTCCAGAGATATTTCTACTCTATAGCGAAACTAAACCGTTTCGGCACATTCCAACTTTGGCGACACTGATTGCGCGCGTTTTTAGGTTAGGTTATAACAAATACAGAACAAAATAAAACATAAAGGGGAGAACCGAAGAAATAATTAGATTTTTGAACATATATGCGATGCATAGGTGTTTGTGCGATTTTAACGACGAAAATTTCAAGAATAAGCAGCGGCGTGTTAGTACTCTTGAAGCAATTATTCGTGAATTAAATATTGATGGGTTGACGTTTAGTGAATTGCAGACTAAAATAAATTCAATTCGAAATACCTATACAAACGAACTATGGCAATTGTGGATTTCCGAACGCAGTACAGGTACTGTCGAGACGAATATCTACTTGACAAGAAACGTAATGCAATTTGTAATTTCAGTTCTGGTAACAATGCTTCACGCATAAATCTCGTTTCTTTATTGCATTACTAACTCTGTTTAAAAGCAACGTGAACTGCTCTTGTGACATTCTAAGTTGATTAAAATAACTTCTAGGGTCTTCAATCACAATTTCTTTCAGCAACATCGCTGAGTAACCGAGTTGACTTTTTTTTTTTTTTAATCCAGTCACGAACCCAAACACGTTTCTTAGTCTTTTTAAGTTTAGTCTGATGTAGCGACTTCACAGAGAGAGGCAATAGCTCCGCCACAACTCTAACAGCTACCAAAACTGTCATTCTACAGCGACTACGACACACTCAAAATAACGAAACTGGGGTGTATAGTATTGACGCCGTGTCTACAGACACACACGAAACCAGTTGCGCGCAATTCATTTCATGCAACGAGTGTCGCAACCTAGTGTCGTGTAGACTATCCTTAACTAGCCGTAGTATGCGCCGTTTTCCGCGGGTTTATATGAATCGGCGAGTGCAGAAACCATTTCAGTCACACATTACAAATTAAAAACTCAAATACGTAGTATTTTTGTTCCACAATATTTTTTATTTGCTTGTTATTAGCAGCTTTCGGCTTCTTACGTGCCTTTATTCGTAGAACCGTTTTCGAGTGGTACTTCGGCTCTTCGGCTCTCAAAGACTTACTTTGGATGCAACGATAAATATATAGCAAAAATTTCTTTCCCTACAATGAAAATCGCTTTTACATAAGCCAATGAACGACGACTTTGGAAAGTGACGTGAAAACGAAATTCACTTGTTCCTTCCATGTCACAGACGCCATTTTGACTTGGCATACATCTCATAGTTTCGGTTTTATAACTCGCAGTAAACCGTTTCAGGGCAACAGCGAATTAACGCTGAATTACAAAATCATCTCTGGATGAATTTATTATAACTAAATGTAATTAAAATCATATTAACATTGAGAAACAAACTTGTCGGAACGAGTATATAAAATATGCAGTTAGTAGTAACGTCGAGTTGTTGTAGTGTAATGGCTCGAGTGGTGAACTACCAAGCAAGAGGTTACAAGTGCCGGGCGCCGTGGTTCAGCGCGCCCGGTCAGGGGGCTGAACGCTCTCTGTAATAAAAAAGCTGAGCCAAAGAAAACATAGAACCACAACGAACAAACACGATCAGCGTCCGCAAGGACAAGAACTACCCATAGAGCGAAAAAAAAAAAAAAAAATTTAAAAAAAGAACAAGGTAGTCGCGGCTCTGCCGCAGTGGCGTTCGGACGCAAGCAGCGCGTGATCGTCGCTGCAGCTCTTTCAACTTTCGTGTTTGTGATATTATTTGTTTTGATATGGAACCAGAAGTACGAATGAGTAGTCTGAAGTTCAGTTTTAGTTCCGACAGTCCGCGTCCGAGAGTTTATGACTTTGATTATTTCTTACATGAAGATTTAGGACTTCGTGATGAGGAAGTTATAGGTATGCAGTACGACTTTCTGATCAACGCCTATTACGTGAAACTTCGTAACGAGGAAGTGTGTCTCCGTATTATGAATCTGACAAACGGGTCTGCTGACTACAAGTCTGGAGATGGCACTGTGAGTCGTGTAACAATTACGTTTTCCGGCTTAGGTTTGCGTAATGTGAAGATTTACAACTTGGCTTTTGAAATCACGGACCAAAGGCTTAAAGATTCTTTATCTGTGTATGGGTCTGTGTTCACTATTACCCGCGAACGATGGGCCAATAACAGATTTTTTAATGTTGAGAACGGAGTCCGAACAGTTCGCATGGAGCTCAAACGACATATACCATCGTTTGTAATTGTGCGAAATTACAAAGGATTGGTGGTGTATGAGGATCAACCTCGTACCTGCGCCGTCTGCAATTCTGCCAGCCACATGCGTGCACAATGTCCACGTAGACGCCCTGTGCAAGTGACGTCTTTTGTTGATGCCGAGCACGGCGCGCCAGCCGCGAGGCCGCCGTCCTACGCGGCCGTTTTGACTCAGATCGCGCCACGCGCGGGCCCTGCGCCCGTGCCGGCCGCGGAACAGGTGGCGTCTGTGCAGGCGGACGCCGACCCCTGCACAGCTGAGCAGGCGCAGGAGCCCACTGCGCCGGAAAGCGTAGTAGCAAGTGAACCTATTCGCGACAATGTAGTACCGCAGTCACTGACTACAGAGGAACCTTCTGAGACGACGACAGCTCCCACTGTCGCCACGGAAGCGATCCCCGCAAATGATTCCGACTTGCCATCCACAACCATGGACATTGCCTCTCCGCCGGAACAGAAAAAAGCTACTAAAGGGAAATCAAAAGCTGACACACAAGCTTCTTCGAGTAACAAGAAGTTACGAGTCGCGCGCCGACGGGACGCGGAGATTCACGAGCAGCTCCAACAGAAAGTAATCAGGGCTGCTGCGAAGCTTAAAGGAGGGGAGGCAGCCACGCACGATGTTACTGACTCTGTTTCGGAGACCGCCACCGCCGACCACGAGGCTATGGACACCGAAAGTCCGCCCCCACGTCCTCCCCCACCCCCAGGTGATGGGGCCTGGTGGGCTGACGACGAGCCCGGTGGCCAATGAACAGCCTTAATTCCGTCGACCCCATGAGCAGGCCCCAAACGTATAACGTAACAACCGTTAACATACAGCGTATTCAGACTGCTCTAAAGTTACGAGCCCTGCAGGATTTCTTATACGGTACTCAGGTGGATATCGCACTCCTTCAAGAAGTTTTAACTGATATTTCCATCCCCGGCTACGTCACGATTACCAATATTAGTGCAGAGGACTCAACAGGTACTGCAATTATGTACCGAGACGGCATCCATGTTACAGATATAAAAATTCTGAGCAATGGAAGGGGCATATCCTGTCAGACAAATGGATTATTAATTGTTAATGTTTATGCCCCCTCTGGTAGTGGCCATCGACGACAAAGAGCCGACTTTTTCCGAACTGATGTACCCGAATTAATCGGCCTCCATACCGATAATATCCTTCTTGGAGGAGATTTCAATTGTACGATTCACACCAAGGACCAGATTCCAAACTCTAACATTTGCGAAGAACTTAAGCATCTAGTTGTCGGCCTTCACCTTTGCGATGCTTGGGAGAAGCTACACGGGGATCAACGCGCCTATACTCATGTTACCCACTGCTCAGCGAGCCGAATAGACAGAATTTACGTTTCGCGCAATATACAGGAGGCAGTTGTAAATGATGACATTGCACCCATAAATTTCTCCAATCATAGTGCCTATCAAGTCTATGTGAACCACCAACGAACCACCTTTCACCGCGGGAAGGGTTATTGGAAGCTCAATGTTAGTCTTTTACGAGATGAGGAGCTCGATGTGGAGATGGCGCGTGCCTGGCAGCAAGCTCTCCGATCTCGACCCCGCTTCAACACGACACTGGACTGGTGGGTCAATGTTGCTAAGCCTAAAATAAGATCTACGATTATGTTATATTCCAGGCAAAAAGAATATTGGCGCAAACAGACGATTGAAACGTATTTTCAGGCTTTGCGTGATCTGTATGAAGACGCAAATGTCCCCAATCCCGTGACCGCGCGCAACATTAAGAAGTGTAAAGCTAAAATAACTGCGCTTCAGAGGAAGAAAATGGAAAGCTATATCGTTCGTACACAACCTAAGAACGTTGCGTCAGGAGAAACAGCTGCTCTATACCATCTACTGAGAGCGTTCAAACGTCGCAATTCAACTTTCTTTACCGACATTACGGATGCAGCAGGGCGCAAACTCACCAGCACCCGAGATGTTCTCAGCTACGCTCATGCGCATTTTAGTGACCTCTATAGGAAGCACCCTGTCGACTTGCAAACCTGTACCGCTCTTACACGTAGGATACCCACTCGTCTCTTGCCGGAAGATACTGCCGTACTTGACTCGCAATTCGACAAAGATGACATCCACGATGCCGTCCGTGCAGTGGCAGATAGAAAAAACCCAGGGCCAGACGGTCTTCCCGCAGAATTCTACAAGCATTACTGGACGCTTGTTGGTGACACGCTACTTTCCATCGCCAACGAAATTCCAGAGGCGGGCAATGTGCCCTCAGACTTTAAGGAGGGCATCATTGTTCTTGTCCCGAAGAAGGGGAACAGCAAACAACTGACTAAAATGCGTCCCATTACGTTACTGAATACTGATTTTAAAATTATCACAAGAGCTATGAAGACACGCATTCAGAGAGTCTTAGGCACGATTCTAGGAGACCATCAGCATAGTGCCATTCCCGGGAAGAGCATCATACACGCTGCGTGCACACTACGAGACATTATCGCTACCTATGCGGACTCCAAAGAATCGGCTGCGCTTCTTTTTTTGGATTTTGACAAGGCGTATGACCGGATTAGTCACGAGTACTTACTTCTAACGATGCAAGAGATGGGTTTTGGGTCCCGCTTCATGAATGCCATACGTAAGGTCACCACTGAAGCAAAGTCTCGCGTCCTGATTAACGGCCACTTTAGCCAACCTGTATCAATTGAACGGTCTATCAGGCAGGGATGCCCCTTATCGATGGTATTATATGCCCTCGCCGTGGAACCCCTGCTGACCGTTATCACAGAAGAAACGTCAGGGCTGGTGATTGGTAGCCTTAGGCACCGCTGTATCGCTTATGCAGACGACCTGTGCATTGGGGTCTCATCTCAACAAGATCTTATGGCCATTGACCGAGCAACTCACGATTTCGTAGTGTCAACAGGGGCCAAGCTGAGTGATAACAAAACTGTCCTCCTGCATATTGGCGCGGGTTTGCGCAACGCAGCTGGCCTGGATTGGTGTTCTGCTAACAGCAGCCATAAGTCACTGGGCATCCAGCTGGACGCAAACCCAGCCAGGATGTATACCAGGAACTGGGCGGACATGTTGAATAAGATTCGAGCAGTGCTTAAAATATACAGGAACAGACAACTTAATATCCTGCAAAGGGTCCAAACCATCAGGCTTACGATTGCCAACACATTTAGCTATCTCGCACAAATACTGCCAGCCCCGCCTCCTGTAGTTGCTAGCATTCAAAAGGCCCTTTGCTGATTTGTCATGAGGAACAATATCTTCAAGGTCGACTTCGAGACTTTGGTCTTGCCTCTTACGAAGGGAGGTCTCAACTTGATTGATGTGAGAGTGCAGAGTACAGTACTACTAATCAATCGCTTCCGGAAGACTATCGAGGCTCCTCAGGACAGCACTACCAAGATCTTGTTCGCTAGATGGAGCCCAGGCCAACTTGAGCCTCCCGTTAATATATCGACAATTCCTCCCACCTTTCTTTACATACAACAGTACTGCTTGAATTTCAGCTATGTTTATAAAAGCTGCTCGTCCCATTCAAGAACCACCAGGCTAACGAACAAGGCAGTCTATGAATTCTTAACAACTACAAACCGAAACCCTGTGGAACGGAAATGGCCGAATCACAGTTGGAACATTATCTGGCGAAATATTTTTAGCGACCTTCTCCCCAGCGCGATTCAGTCAGCGTGGTATATGGTCGCAAATGACAAGATATCAACGAATGACAAGCTACACAAAATACATCTCGCAAATCAGCCGACCTGTGGTACATGTGGCTTTGTGGATACTTTAATTCACCGCCTCACCTGCGGGCCTGCGAAACAAGTCACCGACCTTCTGTGCAGAAGATTGGCCATCATAGATCGTACCACTGCAGCGCACATTGACAAGACCGAACTTCTGTGGCCGCAGAAGTTACGCTACCCCAGAAGCAAGAACAATGCAACTACCTGGATGCTAGGCCATACCATTGGCTATCTAATTCAAAATCGTGTCGCCAATTATACCGACTATTGTACCTATATTGAAATTGAAAATTTTAAAATTAAATCTGACTTGGACTACCATAAGAAATATGGAAACATGTTGGACATTATGATATCCCGAATCTGACGGTCTGTATCAGCAATGAAGGTTTCAGTAAGCTCCGAATGGACGGACACACAGAAGAATAAAATCTTTAGTTAAAGCATTTTATATATTTTCTTTATGGTTTCTTTTCTTTCTCGGAAAAGGGTCTGGAAGGCAGATGTTCTTATTCACCTTTCGTTCACTCTGGTTTCACATTATATTTCGAACAGAATACTGTTCAGTCTATTATAATTTTCCAATATTTCTAATGGCGATGAAGCCGGCCGAAGAAGGCACCCATGGCGTGAGTAAGGAGGGGCTGAAGGGGAGGTAGGAGGCCCATTAAAAAAAAAAAAAGGCGACTGAGGCAAAAAAAAAAAAAAAGAAAAAAAGAAAAAAAAAAGAAAAAAAACGAAAAAAAAGGTCGTGAGTTCGATCCTCACCCGGGGCATATAATTTAACGTAGATGAAATCAGAATTCGTACTGTGCTTTTGATAATGAACGATGCTGCATGTTGCTAATTTTGAACACAAAAAAAAAAAACACTTTGTGGGATTTTCTTATTCACATAACAGTATTATGTTATCCAGTAATCTTATGTGCTGCCTCAGAAGTTAATAATATCGATTTGGTGATTTTTACGTGTCACTGAAGAACTGAGAATGAAACTGCTGCTGCAAGTGGTACGATCAGCAATGACATTCATTTTCTTCCTTCAAATATTTGACTGTTCCAACTATGTTGTGATTTTCGAGAATATGGTTGGAGACAAAACTAGGGGAATGTTAAAATTGCCGGTACAGTAAGTGAAATGAGTATCAATGACATTTAGGCCTACACCATTTGCTAGTCATAAAGATTTGGCTATTTATTTCCGAATAACTTCGTGATTTCCGAGGGTATGGGAAGGCTATTATATGTTTCTTCCCAATATTTTGCTGCTTAGTTTCGAATATATCGCGATTGATTTCCGAGACTGTGCTTAGACCGATATTCCTTGTCACCAATATTTGGTGGTTTGTTTCTGAATAGGTCACGATTGCAGTGTGTGTGGTTAACTAAGATCCTAATAGGATAAATTTAATTTCTGTTGCAAGTGCATACAGAATACTCAGAACAACGTCGTCTGCTGACATCTCTACACATGCCTTTAATGGGCAGTCTTCAGGCCTATAGACATTGTGTTCGTTGTCCTCTTTAAGATCTTAAAACGTAAAGAAATGCATTTAACTGTACAAAATACAGTATTTGTCGTAATTATTTAATGTACGTTAGCTTTGAAATTCCATTGTTCAATGATACGCGAGCTACGTGCCTTGAAATTCAAACGCGAAACTTCCACTTTTCCAAATAATCGCGAGTCAAATGCAGCATTCTGGCAGTGGATTGTAGTTTCGGAATCGGAAAGTACAAACAACATTTTACTTTAACTCGGAATATAAATACATAACAGGTACGTAAATGCAGGTAACATTCTCGAATAACACATCTAAACAAGTAATGAACAACTGGCTTAATTCGTCTGCTAGAATGGCTACCGCAGACTTGACAGCCACAGACATGTATTTATCGTTGCCTCCAAAGTACGTCTTTGAGAGCCGAAGAGCCGAAGTACCACTCGAAAACGGATCTATGAATGAAGGCACGTCGGCTTCTTACGAGACGTGCAACACGCACAAGAAAGTCGTCGTCAGCTGCAGCGCTCCTTGCGATAGACCGTCGAACTACGAAGAAGCCTTCAAACAGTACGCATTTGTCGAATCGTCTGCTTCAGGTGTCTTCTTGGTTTGTTGTCAAATTACAGCCAATGAATCGCCGAGTTAGGATTACTTTTCGACGTACTTTAAAGTCTGAATATGTCTTAGTTAGCCGAAAACCGGGTAACTAAGTAGAAATGAACGTGTAGAACATACACAAAATTCTACTTTGAAGTCTGTGTGATGTCGTACTACCAAGAACCGACGGATAAATCAGTGAAAATGTCTACATTTGCTCTAAGTTTGTTTGGTTTTCATATTAACAGCTATATCTCTGTATTCAATAAAAATTGTACACATGTTATATGAAATTTTTAATGCAATTCCTCTATAGTATCACCTCCTAAAAAACTTACGACTGAGTCGAAAAACTACGTTCCTCTGAGCAGGAGACAAGTACACATTCTCAAACAAATTCGCGTCTTCGTTTGTCTGCTGGGTTCCCCATTCGGCCGTTGCGCATGCGTGAAGCACTTCCATAAGCGTGAGAATAGGATGAACCCTATTCCGTCTACTAGCGACCGTATGCGTGCATCTTGTGCAAGTGGACGCGACTACACTGTACCTGGCTGGCGTGACCGGTGCATCATGGGTATTCTCGTAAGCTCTCACTTCCCGTGTAGAAAGGGCATTAGGCCATCGTCATATAATTGAGTACTAAACAGATAGTCCACACGTAACACTGAGGTAACATATATAAAGACGGTTTTTCAAACATATGTGAACCTGCAAATTTCTTATGCCTATGAATTAATACTACAGAACAAGCGTACTACAAAACAAATTTTTAAATGAACACATCTTAGGCTACAATCATATTTCAAAAAATTAAAACTATGGAACTGTATAAGAAAGTATTGTCAGCAGGTGTTGGCAGAAACAAATTGTGGATTTATTATGAATTAATATCAATACCACAGAACGTGCTTAATATAAAACACATATGGGGTCCAAATGGGTACATCTTACATCACTTAAGGTTACAAATATTATAAATGTCCAGGTGAGTGATTGGTGATTGTACAAGAAAACTGCAAATCTCAGAGAAACATTGAAGGGTGGGGGAGGAATTATGGCGACGGGAAAGAAAGGTGTATGGAGTATTGGTATGGAACACACATGACAAAATTATTTACACACAGTGAGAACAATAGGCCTATTAATACGTTGACATTATTTTAGTAAAGGTGAATAATTGAATTGTGTCTGGTCATTAAGAACTAGGTCAGGATTCTTTGACTGGTGTTTGTTAATCGCCAGCATTTCTAACAATGTGAGTTTTCTGCCGTTTTTCCCTTTATGGAGAACATCACATTTAGTATCACTGGAATGGTATTCATTCAGAGCACGGTCAGAAAAGGCGTAATCTTTCTTTTTCAATAGCCAGATCCTTTCGCGCTCAGATAGTCTAGTGGCTATAGCCCTACCTGACTGGCATACATATAATTTGCCACAAAGGTTACAGATAATTTTATACACTCCACTCTGTTCTAAAAGTGGAATTTTGTCTTTGCTGTTGGACAAAATATGGGCAACAGTATTTCTAGTGTAAAAACCTGCAAATTGTTCAGGAGAGAGAGAAACAACGTCATAACTCCTCAAAATTATCAAATATTTTCTCTTTTTACCTTCTGTTATTACATGCATTTATGTTGCAGTCCTGCAAAATTTCCTAATTTCGACATAAATTAGGCTTAGGAAAATTTAAAATTTGATCCGGACATATGTTGTTTCTGCACTCAACTGGTTTTTACAGACAGCTGAAAACTTGGAAAAGGTAATCATTCATTTAAAGTTTATATTTTTTCATATTACAAAAATGTTGTGTTGTGGTCTTCAGTCCGCAGACTGGTGTGATGCAGCTCTCCACGCTACCCTGTCCTGTGCAAGTCTGTTCATCTGACAATACGTTCGGCAACCTACATCCTTTTGAATCTGCTTACTGTATTCGTCCCTCGGTCTCCCTCTACGATTTTTATCCCACGCGCTTCCTTCTAACGCTAAGTTGACAATTCCTTGATGTCTCAGAATGTGTCCCACCGATCTATCCCTTCTCTCAGGATATGCCAGAAACTCCTTTCCTCCCCGATTTGGTTAAGCACCTCCTCATTAGTTACGTGATCTACCCATCTAATTTTCATCATTCGTCTGTAACATCACACTTCAAAAGCTTCTATCATCTTTTTGTCTGAACTCCTTGTCTTTCACGTTTCACTTCGATACAAAGCTACACTCCACACAAATGCCTTCAGAAAGGACTTCCTAACATTTAAACTAATATTGGATGTCAACAAGTTTCGCTTCTTCAGAAACGCTTTTCTTCCCATAGCCATTCTGCATTTTATATCTTCTTTACTTGGGCCATCAGAAGTTATCTTGCTACCCAAGTAACAAAACTCTACTACTTTTATTGCATAATTACGTAATTTAATTCCTTCAGCATCGCCTGATTTGCTGACGCTACATTCCATAACCTTCGTTTTACTCTTGTATTCCATTAACTCCATTTTACTCCAAATTTCTTCTTCCATTCCTTCACTGCCTGCTCAATGTACAGATTGAACAACATTGGGGAAAGGCTACAACCCTGTCTTACTCCCTTCCCAACCTCTACGTCCCTTTCTTGCCCTTTGACTCTACTAACCGCTGTTTGGTTTTTGTATAGGTTGAATATAACTCTTCGCTCCCTATATTTTACCCCTGATTCCTTCAGAATTTGGAAGATTGTATTCCAGTAGACATTGTCAAAAGCTATCTCCAAATCGACAAACGCTAAAAACGAGGTTTCCCTTTCCTTAGACTATCAAGATAAGTCGTAATGTGACTATTGCCTCCTGTGTTCCTACATTTTGCCTAAATCCAAACTGATCTTCCCCGAGGTCGGATTCCACAAGTTTTTCTATTCGTCTGTAAATAATTCGTGTTAGTATTTTGCAACCATGACTTATTACGCTGATCGTTCTGTAATTTTCACACTTGTCTGCACTTGCTTTCTTTGGAATTGGAATTGCGATATTCTTCTTGAAGTCGGAGGGTATTTCCCCTGTCTCATACATCTTGCATACCAGGTGATACAATTTTTTCATGACTGGCTCTCCTAACGACATCACTTCAGACGGAATATCATCTACTCCAGGGGCCTTATTTTGACTCATGTCCTTCAGCGTTCTGTCAAATTCTTCTCGCAGTATCATATCACCTATCTCATTTCCCTCCGTCTTCCATTTCTAGAATACTGCCTTCAAGTTTATTTCCTTTGTATAGGCCCTCTACATATTCGTTCTACAGTTGTTTTCCCCTCTATGCTTAGTACTGGTTTGATATTCATACAGCTGCTTTCCTTGTCTCCAAATATCTCTTTTATTTTCCTGTAGGCATTCTTCTACGGTTCTGCATTTGTCCTCTAGCCACTCTTGCTTAGCCAGTCTGCACTTCCTGTCAATCTCATTTTTCAGACGTTTGTACTCCCTTTTCCTGTTTCACTTGCTGAGTCTTTATATTTCAATTAAGTTCAGTATATCCTGTGTTATCCAGGGATCACTATTAGGCCTTGTCCTGCCTATATAGTCCTCTGCAGCCTTCAGTACCCTATCTCTCAGAGCTACCCATTCTTCTTCTACTGTTTTACTTTCCCCCTTTTCAGCCAATCCTTGCCTAATGCTCCCTCTGAAACTCTCAACCACCTCTGACTCCTGCTTTTTTCAGGTTCCATCTCCTAACCTTTCTACCTTTCTGCAGTCTTTTAAGTTTTAATATGCTGTTCATAACCAATAAGTTATGGTCAGAGTCTATATCTGCCCATGGATATGTCTTACAGTTTAGAACCTGGTTACTAAATCCATTCCTTACCATTATAAAGTCAATCTGGTATCTTCCAGTGTCTCCTGGCCTCTTCCACGTATACAGCCTTCTTTCATGATGATAAAACCAAGTGTTTGTGATCATTAAATTGTGCTCTGAGCAAAATTCTACCAAGCGATCTCCTCTTTCATTCCTTTTTCCCAGTCCATATTCACCTACTACATTTCCTTCTTTTCCTACTTCTGAGTTCCAGTCCCCAATCACAATCAAGTTTTTGTCTCCCTTAACTTTCTGAATGATTTCTTCTATCTCCTCATACATTTTTTCGATATCCTCATCATCGGCCGTGCTAGTTGGCATATAAACGTGCACTATTGTGGTCGGTGTTGGCTTCGTGTCTATCTTTACTACGATAATGCGTTCACTATGCTATTCATAGTAACTTTCCCGCATTTCTATTTTCTTATTCATTATCAGACCTACTCCTGCGTTACCACCAACTGATTTTGTATTGATAACCCTGTACTCACCTGACCAGAAATCCTGTTCATCCCGCCACCGAACTTCACTAAGCCCTACCATATCTAACTTTAACCTATCCATTAGTGTTTTCAAATTTTCTAGCTTACCTACGAGAATTACCCGTAGAATGCCTGTTTAGTATGAAATATCATTTCTACAATTGCATGTGTTATTTTGTGGTTCAGTGGCGGATTGTAAACCAGAAAGAAGAAGGTTGTCATCTCGGTTGATGTTAATATTTTTTATTTTATATCCGGATTTAACAGGTACTTTTTGTATATCTGAAATACACTACTGGCCATTAAAATTGCTACACCGAGAAGAAATGCAGATGATTAACGGGTATTCATTGGACAAATATTTTATTTTCACGCAATTTGGGTGCATACATCCTGAGAAATCAGTACCCAGAACAACCATCTCCGGCCGTAATAACGGCATTGATACGTGTACAGGTACAGCTCCCCATGCAGCTTCAACACAATACCACAGTTCATCAAGAGTAGTGACTGGCGTATTGTGACGAGACAGTTGCTCGGCCACCATTGACAAGACGTTTTCAATTGGTGAGAGATCTGAAGAAGGTATTAGCCGGGGCAGCAGTCGAACATTTTCCGTATCCTGAAAGGCCCGTACAGGACCTGGAACATGCGGTCGTGCATTATCCTCTTGAAATGTAGGGTTTCGCAGAGATCGAATGAAGGTGTTCAAAGTGCCGTCGATGCGAACAAAATGTGACCGAGGCGTGTAACCAATGGCACCCAATACCATCACGCCGGGTGATACGCCAGTATGGCGATGACGAATAGCAGCGGTGGAGCGGCCAAGCGAATTGAGGCGCTATGCTACGATGAGCGAGGCCGTTCCCCGTCGAGCATGGATGTTTACGCCGTCTTTAGTATAAGCTAGTTCATAAGTAGTTTGTAAGTTTAGGGACTGATGACCCCGCAGTTAAGTCCTATAAGCTGTTGAACATTTGATTTGATGGTGAATACACGCTTCAAATGTGCGTTCACCGCATTGTCGCCAAACACGGATGCGACCATTATGATGCTGTAAATAGAACCTGGATTCATCCGAAAAAGTGGCGTCTTGCCATTCGTCCACCCAGGTTCGTCGTTGCGTACACCACCGCAGGCGCTCCTGTCTGTGATACAGCGTCAAGGGTAACGGCAGCCATTGCCTCCGAGCCGATAGTCCATGCTGCTGCAAACGTCGTCGAACTGTTTGTGCAGATGGTTGTCTTGCAAATGTCTCCATCTGTTGACTCAGGGATCGAGACGTGTCTGCTCGATCCGTTACAGCCATGCGGATAATATGCCTGTCATCTCGACTGCTAGTGATATGAAGCCGTTGGGATTCAGCACGGCGTTCCATATTGCCCTCCTGAACCCACCGATTCCATATTGTTCTAACAGTCATTGGATCGCGACCAACGCGAGCAGCAATGTCGCGATACGATAAACCGCAATCGCGATAGGCTACAATCTGACCTTTATCGCCGGCCGCGGTGGCCGAGGGGACTGAGGCGCTCCAGTCACGGTCTGCACGGCCACTACGGTCGGGGGTTCGAATCCCCCCTCGGGCATGGATATTTGTGCCGTCCTTAGGATTAGCTAGTTCATAAGTAGTTTGTAAGTTTAGGGACTGATGACCCCGTAGTTAAGTCCCATAAGCTTAACAAACTTTTTTTTTTTTTTTTTTTTTTTTTTTTTTTTTTTTTTTTTTTTTTTTTTTTTTACCTTTATCAAAATCGGAAACGTGATGGTACGCATTTCTCCTCCTTACAGGAGGCATTACAACAACGTTTCACCAGGCAACGCCGGTCAACTGCTGTTTGTGTATTAGAAATCGGTTGGAGACTTTCCTCATTGTTAGCACGTTGTAGCTGTCGCCCCGGCGCCAACCTCGTGTGAATGCTCTGAAAAGCTAGTCATTTGCATATCACAGCATCTTCTTCCTGTCGGTTAAATTTCGCGTCTGTAGCACGTCATCTTTGTGGTGTAGCAATTTTAATGACCAGGACTGTATATTGTGGAATACTGGATATCCTTTAGACGTAACAGTGTGATCGCGAGCTCTCTCAGGAGTAAGTTCGTTGTTATGTCATCAATCTGCAAAGGTGGAATCCATGTTGCCATATCAGCCACAGGTTTTGTCGTGCCGTTGAAGGTTGACAGTAGTTTTCATAAAAGTCTTCCTGGATTTCAGCCTACATGGGTATGTTTGGTGTCCATGTAGCGGGTGAGCAGCATGTTGTTCTACTTCGCGTCCTTTATATTTGCCGCAACTTCGTCTTATATCTGGTGGGGCTACCCCCCCCCCCCCCCCCACGAGGTCGTATAGTTTGTGAGTAGGCGTTGCCCTCAGGCATCCTGTTGTTACTCTACAGGTCTCGTTGAGGCAACATCCACATGCCTGGCATAGATTAATGTATTCCAAACAGGGAAGGCGAAGTCAGCAGCAGAGTAACATAGTGCAATTGCCGTTGTTCTGAGTACTGTCGGTTGGGCACCCCATCCGCTGTTTGCGAGTTTTCTGATGTTATTGCATGCTGATACTTTTTATGTTTAGGCAGTCCTTCATAAATGTCAACGCACGATCCAGTGTGACACCCAGGTATTTTGGGTTATGGCAGTGCTCCAGGTCTGTGCCATTCCATATGACCTTTAATTTTTTGTTGGCGTCTTTGTTTTGCAGGTGAAAAGCACGTACTTGAGTTTGAAACACGTCCACTGAATTTATGGTCGTGTTCCATTTTGCGTTATTCATTAACCTAAAGTGTTTCTGCACCATTAATATTGTCTATTAGTATGTTAATTTTTTTACTCTGTCATTAAAGATCAGTGCCCCGTGTTTATATATGTTTCCACCCATATTGTTTTTAATACTGACTGACTGCCGCGCAATGGCTTCCAGTCACTGCCTCGCGCTTTAGGGCCTCGTTTACGTTAATTAAGAACACATTGCTTCGTTTGTCGCCTGCGCTGGCGTCTGCTGGGTGGCCAGAGACAAGCTTACTTGGCAAGATGGCGAGGTGGCCGTGTTCTTAGTGTGGTGCCAACCTAATCTTGGACGAAAGAGGTGACAAGAGACCTCTCTGGGAGCCGTTAAAGAGGGTATTATCTTCCTCGCGTAGAGAGGGTTGGTATACACTATGCTGTGATCGCGCTCTGTATGGGGTTTTAGCGCACTCAAATCATGTCAAATCATGCTGAGGGGAAAACATGCTGTTAGAACTTTGCTTTCTTGTGATCAGCCAGTCTTGTTTTATCAGTGATAGTTTTCTTGAGTAATTCTTTCGCTATGTGAGGCGAAGTGTTTCTTAATTTACAGTAAATATAGTGTTTGCACTTTCATTCTGGTGATGATTTTGTGTCCGGTTTTTCACAAGTTAGAATACTCATGTGTGGCCTTCAGCCTTTGTGTAAACTTAGTATGTTTAAATTTTCTTGTTAGTTTTTGACTAAAATTTTCATGACATGTCTTTATCCGTGAGTGTGTTAAATATTTCTCAGATTTTCTACTTTGATTCCGTCTTTCCTTTCTTGTAAGACCGATTGCACCATGTGGTTTCGTAATGGTCATTACTTCAACCTTCAGCCATGCTTTTACTGATACTAGCTTTCTTCTATATGAATTGTCGCATGTGCTTCTCTTGCTTATTGTAAATTCTGTGTAATTTCTCGTGGTTGCACACCACGTGGTACTAAGAATAGTATGTTACTGCCTCCCCAAACATGAGTTGGTTTAGTGGCTAGTGATTTTAAATTTGTGCTTCAAGACACCAACCATCTCGTCAAAAACACTGCCGCTGCTTTGTTTGTCGCTGCTATGAACTGTCCCCGCATGGGTAATGTACAGAAAGCATTATGCGCATGTCTGAATTTGAATGAATGAATGTGCATTCATCTATCCATTGTGTATTTCCAATTTTCGTCCCAGGTTATCTCCATATTTATAAAGGACAGAAAAAGTTATATTATGGGCAGTAAGTTTATGATTTCATTCACTATTGTACAAGATGTGTGCTTAATTTGGTCTTCTCACATTGATTTGCTTATTCATTTTATTGAATAGATGATGATTTAAAGTACCGGTATCAAACCTCTGCTTTATCATTTCATGCTCCGCGTCCCATGTTTAATTATCTATTCATTTTATTTTTAACATTAATTTTGTGTTTGTTGAAACGTTGGCTGCTCCCTTAAGGAGTGAGCAGTTATATAAATTTCCATTGCGCAAGTACTGTGGCCACTCGTAATTTATAGCAGCAGTGAGCGTTTTAACTTGCATTTACAGATCTCACCTCCCGAGATCTTGCTTAAATAATTCAACAGGCTACTATCAAGTTTCAGGTGGATTGGGCTTCAAGTGGTTCTTTTCATAGTATGCTGCTAGGGTTTTAAGACCATATGCTAGATGTGTCTCTACAGTTCGAGAAGTGTTGTGGTGAGTGTCATGAACAAGTGGCGAAAGCAAGGTAAGACCACATCCAAACATAACATACAAAAATCAGCTGATTCTTCAAATTGGGGAGCTATCAAGGGCACGGGATTCGTTATTAGGTATTTTGCTGTTCTTCTATTAATGACGTGCTATTTTATATTCCCGAAGATACAAAGCTAGTGCTTTTTGATGACAAGTAGTACAATCTCACTCGACAAACAAGGATTGTGTCTTAATAAATTTTAATAAAACATAGTATATACAGTTCTGTACAGTAAAATAGCCTATCATGGCTCCATTAATAAATATAGACTTTGAACAGAAGTCTGTAGCTGAGGCATGTATCCAAAACTTTAAGATATGTGCATTGATAACAGATTCAATTGGAGGAAATACGTTAATGAAGGGATGAAATGCTTGGGTTCCACTACATATGCTATTAGGGTTATCGCAAATTTTAGTATAAACCGCTCGGCACATGAGTATACTAGGTCTATTTTCATTAACTTCTTTAGTATGGCACCATATTTTGGAGTAATTCGTCAATGAGTAAAAATTATTCATTACACAAAAGTGTGTAACCAGAATAAATGCTGGAGCTCACCCATTATATTCCTTCATCCATTTATTTAAAGATCTACGGATCCTCACAGTAACTTTATTATATATAGTGTCATTGCTCATTAATACACCAACCCAGTTCAAGAGTAATAGCAATGTGCTTAGGTTTAACACTACGAAAAAGGATGATCTTCACTATTCAAGGTAAAACTTAACTTTGCCACAGAAAGAGGTGAGTTATGCTGCCACAAACGTCTCTGGTAACTTACCAAGCAGCATCAAAATCTGTCACATAGCCGACTACCATTTAAAAAGAAAAGAAGTTCTGAATGACCAATCCTGCCACTCACGACGAATTTGAGAGACGTATTAGTAATTTTACAATAGATAAATAAATAAATTATTGTAATTTCATGTAAGGATAACTGTTATTAAAGTGACACGTCATATCATTAGGAAGTATCGTAATAACGATCTCTGGAACAAGTATCAATATAATCTAATCAAGAACTGAAATGGATAACTAGTATTAAGCAAAGGAGGGAAAAAAGGTGGAAGAATTATATGGAGAAGCTATAGAAGATCTTTTGGGTAGTATTGTAGAAAGAGAAGAGGCATTAGAGGAAGATAGTAGGTACCACTGAGCTAAGTTGAAACGAGGTCCCTAGAGTAGATGGCATTCCTTTGAGCTGCTGATAACACTGGGAGAGTCAGCCATGGCGAAACTATTCTACCTGCTGTACAAGACGTATGAGAGAGGAGAAAAACCTTCAGACTTCAATAAGAACGTAATAATTCCAAATCCAGACAAGCGGATAAAGATAGTTGTCAACATTATAGAAATATCGGTTTAATGAGTCGTGGTAGCAAATCACAAATAATTTACCCAAGAATGGAGAAACTGGTAGAATCCGACCTCGCGGAAAATTAGTTTGGATTCAAGAGAAATGTAGTAACACGGAAAGAAATACTCACCTTGCAATTAAAATGTTTAAATGTTTGTAAATCTGTGGGACTTATCTACTCTGGTTATCAGTCCCTAGGTTTGAAAAATTGCTTAAACTCACCTAAGGACAAACACACACACACACACACACACACACACACACACACACACACACACACACACACACATCTATTCCCGATGGAGGACTCGAACCTCTAGTGGGGAGCAATCGCGTGCTCCGCAGCAAGTCACCTTAGAGCATTCGGCCACTCCATCGCGATACCTTTCAATTGTCTTAGATTATAGATCAAGGAAAGGCAAACCTACGGTTTTTAGCTCTTGTAGACTTGGAGAAAGCTTTTGAAAATCTTGATTGGAATACACTCTTTCAAATTATGAAGGGAATGAAAAGTTATACACAACTTAGACATAAACCAGACAACAAGTCGAAAGGGATGAAAGGGACCCACTTGTTGGGAAAGGAATGAGACAGGTTTGTAGCCTTTCACCAGTGTTATTCAATCTGTACATCGAGCAAGCTCTGATAGGAAGTAAGATAAGCATATAATTTGATACTTTGTGGTATGAAGGCCATTGTGCTAAAAGTATTAAGATATGCTGCATAATCTTTTGGGTATAATGACTGATAAAATCATCTAGGTTTCTTGCAGCGTCGTGTTTATAATGTTCAAATGTTTGTAAATCTATCGGACTCAGCTGCTGGTTTTAGTCCGTAGCTTACAAACTACTTAAAATAAGGTAAACTGGCCTAAAGACAACACAAACACCCATGCCCGAGGGAGGGACTCGACCCCCGACGGCGAACGACCGCGCGCCGCGCGCACCGCAGCATGGCGCCCCAATGCGCTCGGCTAATCCGCCGCGACTCATGTTTATAGATTCATGCTTTTGGACGCATGGCGTAACTGCGAAGTCGACAAGATGTTATTAAAATATTAGGAATTTTGCAATGCTAATGACAGTCGGCACTAGACAGCATTTTATATCTGTCATTCCCTCACAACTACTCATCATAGGAGACGCTTTTGCTTGAATAATCACAGAACGGAAAAACGTTCCGTATGCCTAAATTCGTAAGCAGCCAGAGCCAATTACAGAAATACCTTTCTAGATTTACTGCCGTGTCAAGATATAAAATTCTCTAATTGTAAACTGTTAAAAGCACTTACGTTTCGATCGGTTTGCTGCCACATTCCTCAGGACGTAGCACACGTTATGCCGGCGGCCATTGCCAAACGACTGGAACGCAGCTTCTTTCAGTATTCTTGTTTTTTAAAATTTTGATATGATGACGTGGCAATATATCCAGAAGAAGGAGAATGGAATTTCTGTATACCGCCAGTGACGTATTTTCCTTGAGGGAGTATACGCTTTACACACTGAGGAGGGTGTAAACAAATCTTTCCAAAATTCTTAATCGGAGGTAATAGGTTAGCAGTAAAGTTGTGTTTCGAACGCCACTAACATATCAATAGGGAATACCCCATTACCACTTTGTAACAAATGTTCAAACGTTTGTAACCTTATGGCAAAAAACTGCTGTGGTCATCGGTCCCTAGACAAACGAACTACCTAAACTAACTTTTGCTAAGAACAACACATACACTCATGCCCGAGGGAGGACTTGAAACTCCGATGCGAGCACGAGCAGACCTTGACATGGAGCCTAGAACCGCACGGCCATTTCCACGCAGCACTTTCTAACACTTCAAAAAGTTTTCAAAGAACAGAACCTTCGTGCTCATTAGACTAGCGAAGAAGTATATGGAAACCAATGCGTACGCCCATCTCCAACAGATTATTCTGGGCGTAATGACCATTTCAAACAAATAATGTAATACAAACCATTTCTTGTACAGCTGACCACTGAAGAAGCTTTAGAAAAAAGCGAAACACATCTGATCTAAAGTAGACTAATTTACAGTTGCATAAGACGGTCCCATAACCTATACAATTTGCACCACTTCACTAGTCTCTGTTGTGGGACTGAGCACGTATCTCACTCATGAACGTCGTAATATAAAGGGTGGCAACCTTATCACATGAGTATAGTGTAGGTATTGTAGAGGAGATTTATTTGATAACAGTTTAACAGGGCACGAAGCACGATGACCCGAATTATATTATTTGGATACAAAATATGTCTGAAGATAGGATCACCTTCAGATCTCTTGCTTCACTGTAACGTACCTTATGGTAGAGCTACATAATGCATCTCTTGACAGCATTTTCCGGATCGTCTCAATCATACCATTTTTGTTCGAGTATGAAACGGATTTTCTAGATTCGCATAAAGATTTTAACAATAGAGGTTGGAATACTTCTTTCAAATTTTGAGGGTAGCGGTGGTAAAATACAGTGAACGAAGTTAGCTACAGCTATACAGAAACCAAAAGATATAAGGGTCGAATGGCATGAAAGGGACGAAGTGACCAGGAACAAAGTGAGACAGGATTGTAGCCTTTCCACAATATTATTCAATTTGATGATGCTGTGAAAGAAAGCAAGGAGCAAGTGGAAAGGGAATTAAAGTTCAGAGAGAAGAAATATAGGCCTAAACTTTGCTGTTGCCGATGACATTGTTATTCCGTTAGAGGTAGCAAAGAAACAGCAATTGTGCAGTGTCTTGAAAGAAGGTTATATGATGAACGTTAACAAGAGCAAAAAAAAAAAAAAAAAAAAAAAAAAAAAAAAAAAAAAAAAAAAAAAAAACCAGGGAAATACGTCTTGTAATCCATTTACATCAGGCTATAACATTACCGATTGCAATCCTGGGACCTTACCTACCAAGTGATGAGGAGGAAGAAGCAGGAGTATCAAAGAAAAGAACGAAAGTAGTGCCCGGTGAAGTAAATAACGTAAAAGCAATCCGATATTACGTCGGAAGATCGAAATTTTATTCGCAGAATGGAAGTCCGCTGAATGAAGGCCCTACCCCAGACGATGGTTCGAAAGAAATCAAATGTTCAAATGTCTGTAAACCTACTGGAGCAAACTGTTGTAGTTAACAGTCCCTACACTTACGAACTACTTAAACTAACTTACACCAAGGACAGCACACACACTCGAACCTTTGGCTGGAACGACCACCCATTCCGTAGCATGATGCCTTAGACCACGCGGCTACTCCACGCGTTTCGCGTATTTCAAGCGTAAACATCGTTCGCAATGTCTCAGGATGTAATTGGGGTATTGCGCTGAAATCAACGCTATCGTTTATGTGATTTATCATGCTATAGATTGCTGATGAAATAATATAGGGTGTCCATTTAAAAACACACAAAGTTGTGTTGAACAACACATGTGCTTTCGTTTTAGAATGTTTCAAAATACATTCACGAGCCCCTGCCTTACGTTGATACCGGTGAAAATCGTTTTAGCCGGCCGCGGTGGCCGCGGGGACTGAGGCGCTTCAGTCACGGTCTGCACGGCCACTACGGCCGGGGGTTCGAATCCCCCCTCGGGCATGGATATTTGTGCCGTCCTAGTTCGTAAGTAGTTTGTAAGTTTAGGGACTGATGACCCCGTAGTTAAGTCCCATAGACTATACAAACATTTGATCATTTTGAAAATCGTTTTACAATAGCTGTTGTTGTTTCAGAGACGTTTTGGGTGGTCAAGATATATGGGCCACCCTGTGTACAAGTACATTTAGTAAATTTAGTAATTCATGTGACAGTTATTTCGAATATATAGTGCCAGAGATATTCCTTAATATATTTCTGTAGTGCTGTGAACTGTGGAGCTTAAGACTCTTTGTCAGAGATTATTTTATATTTGTGTACTGTGGAGCTTAAGACTCTTTGTCAAAGATTTTTATGTTTGTTCTTTTGTTGTGATTCACGAAGATATTTTGTGGCATGTTCTAAAACTGCATGTACGTTTGGTTAACCAAAAACTATTATTATTATTTACGAAGCAACGATAAAAGAATATTAGCCTGAAATTAATGAGAGTCTGCGAAGTCATTTTTTTATATAAAGTATACAAACAACTTCAAACGACCACTTCAAGAAATTGATGAAGGTGAGATATAATCCAGTGTTCTGGATACTCTTATTTACTAATCAGATTGAAGCAAGTTACAGAAGACCTCGTCAGCAGTGTGTCTGTGTGGCGCTGAACGAAGAGATCCACGAACCTGCATTATACACGGCGACGAATATCTTTCAAAAATTGTTTACAAGTCATCCTATAAATTTACTTTCTTCTTTCAGCCTATAACAGAAGTGCAGACTGCTGGCAAAAAAACAAACTGGTTCTATTAATGTGTCTGTGTACATTACGACAACACATTACACAAAATTACAATTAGAACAGTACTATTATAAGTACTATTATACCTGTATATACAGTGTGTAGAGGATGTTACAAAAAGGTACGGCCAAACTTTCAGCAAACATTCCTCACACACAAAGAAAGAAAATATGTTATGTGGACATGTGTCCGGAAACGCTTAATTTTAATGTTAGAGCACTGAAATGAGGGGTGACACATTGCTCGATGAACCATTCGCAGAAATATACCCGTGGAGGCCAATCAGCTGCTGACAGTGCCTGCACACACTGTACATGGTACGGAAACAACTGGTTCTCCCGTAGCACTCTCATACAGTGACGTGGTCAACGTTACCTTGTACAGCAGCAACTTCTCTGACGCTGACATTAGGGTTATCGTTAACTACACGAAGTATTGCCTCGTCCATTGTAGGTGTCCGCGCCATGGCTATTGCCCCGTGCTAATCCATGCATCAAATTGACATCTGCCAACTCCGCATTTGTAAACATTGCACTGACTGCAAAACCACGTTCGTGATGAACACTAACCAGTTGATGCTACGTACTGATGTGCTTGATGGTAGTACTGTAGAGCAATGAGTCGCATGTCAACACAAGCACTGAAGTCAACATTACCTTCCTTCAATCGGGCCAACTGGCGGTGAATCGAGGAAGTACAGTACATACTAACGAAACAATTGGGTATTTTGACAATTGTCTGCACGAATTATTTCAATTTACATTTAAAGAGGAATACTAAAATGAGCTCTAACATGTAAATTAAGCATTTCCGGACACATGTCTACATAACATATTTTCTTTCTTTGTGTGTGAGGAATGTTTTCTGAAAGTTTGGCCGTACCTTTTTGTAACACGCTGTTTATACGGGGTGGTCCAAAAGTCCGGAAACACCCTCATAAAATTCAAATGGAGTAGCAAACAAGGAAACAGTGTCCCTACACACGAGGAACGGGAAGGGGGAAACTTCATAGGCTATGCCACCAACATGGCGGCCATATTGAAGCCGCCATCTTGAATTCAACTCCAAAAATTCAAATGGGAATGTGGTCATGTGACATATCAAACAGACACATAATTTCACCAGAAAAACAATGTCGTTGTTATTTTAAACATAGCTTTATTCATTCTCGAGTTGTAGACAGTTACATGTGGCAGCGGTAGGATGCTCGGCAGCACGTGTGTTATGTGCCGGAGAGACATTACGCCGATGTTACACAGTCCCGAGAGACCACCAACAGTCATGGGAATGGCTCGATATCTTGTCCATTATTCTGGATTGTTAATGCTATCCTCCGAACACAGTATTGATGCACTTTGACCCACACATCTGGCTGAATTTGACCACACGCATCAAAAATGCCTGCTTTACATGTTGCAAATCCCGTATTTTCACAGAATGAACCAGTGCTTTGACATGACCCCAAAGATAAATATCCAAAGGAGTCAAATCTAGTGAACATGGTGGCCACTCCACAGCACCCCTAATGACCAATCCACTTTTCAGGGAACTGCACATCCAGGTATGCTCGCACATTGTGCCCATAATGTGGTGGGGCTCCATCATGCTGAAAGAATTCCGGAAATGTCCCATCCTTCGTTAACAACGAGGGAAACACGTATTCATCTAATAACCTCAGATAACCGTTTGCTATTAACCTACCATCAATAAAATATAGGTGCCACGATGTAGCATTACATTTAATATTTTTTAAATTAAAATTATATCTGGGACACTTGTCGCTAGCATCCGTTCTCTCTGCCAGTAAATCTCTGATTATTTTGTTTCATAAGAGACTTTCAAATTTTTTGAACGAGCTGGGGAGAAAACGGAATCGCTCGTCGTCTTTCGTCTTCTTGCTGTCGAATAGATCGGATGTCTCTCTTTCAAATGTTCTAATGTTTGTTAAGCTTAAGGGACTTAACTGCGGGGTCATCAGTCCCTAAACTTACAAACTACTTATGAACTACCTACAACTAAGGACGGCACAAATATCCATGCCCGAGGGGGGATTCGAACCCCCGACCGTTGTGGCCGTGCAGACCGTGACTGAAGCGCCTCAGTCCCCGCGGCCGGCTGTCTCTCTTTTGGTCTACCGATATTGAATATGTAAGTGTGAGCATTTCATTTGATAATTGTAATAAATACCACAGTACAAGTGATATTAATATTTAGTATAAAAAATTCTTTCCCCATTTTTCATTATTATTATTTTTTAATCTTTGTTTCCAGCATAATTCGTAAAATGATGCTTGGCCATTATTGTAATTTGCGGAAGAACATTCCAGGCGGGAATTTCATTTACGCACATTTTGTGTTGAATTTTGTTTCAATGCCTGCAATAATTGTTCTTTTCTTTAAACGAAGCCCGATAATTTTGCAATTGTAAATACTAATTGTAACTGGAATTAAACACAGTATGGAACTTTAGTATTCGAAGCTTATGCAATCAAGCATCAGTTTACAGTAAAGAAGAAATTTATTATTCCGTACAGGTTCGACTCCAGTGTGATGACTCGAATCTGTATTATCCTGCCAGGTAAAAAACGGATTCCGCCACTTTCTTTTGTTATGATGCTTTCTGGTGTTGTCTTTATTCTAACTACTATTGCCGCTAAATACTGATGGCGGAATCTTTCATGTTTTTTTTTTTTTTTTTTCAGTGTCTCAATCTTTTCAAAATTAATATTCATTGCAATATTTCTCACTTTGTTAAATTTCAATAACGGTACTTAACTTTATTCTTGACGACAACACCAGCTAAAAAGTATCATTACCACGACTTTGGTACCCCACACACCACACCAGACCACCGCTTTCTGTGAGTCCACCGTTTTGGAAGCATCAATCCAGTGCGAATTTGTGTCGGACCAGTATCTGTGATTCTGCTTTTTGTCTTCACCATTCAAATGTTCAAATGTTTGTAATTCTTATGGGACCAAACTACGTTGGTCACCAGTCCCTAGACTTACACTTGAACTAAGGACAACACTCACATCCACGTCCGAGGGGGGATTCGAATCCCGACGCAGAAGGCCGCGCGATCCTTAACGTAGTGCTCCAGACCGTTGGGCTACTCCCGCGTGGCACTACACCATTGATAAAGAAATTGGCTTCATCATTGATAGCACCTGATAGGGAAAACGTGGGTTTATCTGCAGCTGCTGTGCACCCATTCTGCGAACACTACCCGACGGTCTGGGTCATCCTCGTGCAGCTGAACTTTGTACGGGTGCCATTTGTGCTGCGATAAAATTCGCAGTCTGGAGGTGCGGCTAAGCCCACATTCCTGTGACAGGCGACGAGTACTCCGTTGCGGACTCTTGCTAAATGATTCCAACACGCTCACTGTTGTTGCTTCATCGGTGGCGGATTTTGGTCTTCCAGCCTTCGGTTTATCTGCTATATCTCGGAAATGAATAAAGCTATGTTTAAAATAAACGGCGCTGTTTTTCTGGTGAAATTCTCTGTTTGATATCCAAGATGGCGGCTTTCAAGATGGCCGCCATGCTGCTGGCATCATGTGTAGGGACTATGTTTCCTTGTTTGCTACTCCTTTTGGATTTTATCAGGGTGTTTCCGGACGTTTGGACCACTCTGAATATATTAAGCTTATTGATAGTTGTACACACTATCCTGAAGTCGGGAAGGGAGATGTACGCAGGCCCAGAATTGGATGGACACTAGACTAGAATCTTACATTGTCCCTCTGTAAATTACCACTAACATGATGACGACGTTATTGCTTGTTACACTCCAGTAACCTTAGGAACAAATATGGTCTCAAGAATCAACATTTTTAACCTTTCGTGTAGGTGTTGTACATTGTCCGTTTTGCTTGTTCTCTGTCTTGGCTGCAGAAAGAAACGATCGTATTTTAAAATGAAAACTTTCATGGCAACAAATACTGAATGTTCAAATGTCTGTACAGCTTAAGGGACTTAACTGTGGGGGCATCTTGAGACATACTCGTTCCTACGAGGATTGGAACTTACGCGGTGGCCGAGGGGACTGAGGCGCTCCAGTCACGGTCTGCACGGCCACTACTTTCGGCGGTTCGAATCCCCACTCGGGCATGGATATTTGTGCCGTCCTTAGTATTAGCTAGTTCATAAGTAGTTTGTAAGTTTAGGGACTGATGACCCCGTAGTTAAGTCCCATAAACTATACAAACATTTGAACATTTGGATTGGAACTTAAACAGCGGCAACACTGCTGTGGAGTCACTGTGCAATGGAATCTACTTTTGTCGCTGATAGCACCTCAGAGCAAATGGACTCGTAGGGAAACGCAGTCACTGGTGAGCGAGCGGAAAGGGTGTCACTATGTTTTCGAGACAGGAACAACAGAGTTCGATACAGATTGAATATTTTCGAAAAACTTAAAGGTATGCTGGCAGGTACCAAAATGGACGACGGCCGATATTTCGGCAGGAGACCACCCTGCCATTTTCAAGGCGAAACTGCAGTAAGAAAGCAATGTGCAGCGATCTTTAAAACCTCGGTTTTCAATGAGTAAACTGGAAAGACAACACACACCGAGCAAGCACACAGCGCCGACACGACCAAACATGAAACCGGTCAGAATATCGATAATAAACATTAGTTCTCGGCAGATGAGGTCGGATTAGTTTTCTCCCTCTGTTTTTTGACAAATGAGAGAGCAGAATCCCAAGCGGAATTTAAGCATAAGCCTCCATCCCTATTCATAAGGTTGTTACCTAGTTTTATTTCTATCGCTTCCTTTATAACACGGACCCAGTAGTTGGAAGTGCATGCTATAGGGTGACCTGTGTCTTGATACAGGTCCTGCTCTCTCACTTGTCAAAACAGAGGGAGAAAACTAATCCGACCTCATCTGTCGAGAACTGATGTTTATTATCGATATTCTGACCGGTTTCATCTTTGGTCGGGTCGGCGCTGAATGCTTGCTTGCTCTGTGTGTGTGTGTTGTCTTTCCTGTTTACTCATCGAAAACCGAGGTTTTAAAGATCGTTGCACATTGCTTTCTTACTGCAGTTTCTCCTTGAAAATGGCAGGGTGGTCTCCTGCCGAAATATCGGCCGTCGTCCATTTTGTTACCTGGCAGCATACCCGTAAGTTTTTCGAAGTTGTTATTCGCCAGGAGAAATTAAGGAATCACAAGATTGACTGTGTGAGACAGAACAGTGTGACAACGTCTTCAAGAGGTGTGCAGGGAATCGGCATTGCCGTACAGAACAGTGGCGCGTTGAGTGAAAGGTCGGCAAACTTGGCAGACATGCCTCGGGCAGGTCGTCCTAGCGTCTCTGAAGAAGAAGTGTCTACTGTTGCCGCATTATTGAACAGTGATACGCACCCCAGTATAGTGAAACTTGTGATGTTTCTCTTGTACGGCTGTGATCGGTTATGCTAATACATTACGTTCCTCTACGGCAGACGGTCAGTGCACAGTGTTACTGTTCGTTTTTGGAGCATCACCTGCGACCAGCTTTACGAAAGAAGCGGCAATTATGCGCAATCCACACATCATTTTGTAAGACAATGCGTGGGCGCATACAGCACAACCTGTGGCTGCTCTGTTTGGTCGATGGGGGTGGGAAGTACTGTACCATCCACCATAATCCCTGGACTTAATTCCCTGTGACTTTGATTTGATTCCGAAGCTGAAGGAATCACTTCGTGGCATTCGCTTCAGAACCCAGAGATTCGACAGGGAGTAGACCGCTCCATTCACATCATCAACAGAACATGACTCTGCTAACGATTTACTACGCTTTCGACATCGCTGGCAACGGGTTCTACAGAACACTACTTTGAAGGACAGTAACAGGTGCAAACATGTAACGCATTTGTATCGGTTGTGAATAAGTAGTTACCACCATTTCAATTCTAAGCGTCGTATAAGAGACACATGGTAATGGAGTTTGTTGTTGTTATGGTCTTCAGTCAGGAGATTGGTATGATGCAGCTCTCCACCCTACTCTAACCTGAGCAGTCAGGGTATGCCAACAATTCATTTTCTCACCAATTCTGTTCAGTACCTCTTCATTAGTTGTGCGATCTACCGACCTAGTCTTCAGCATTCTTCTGTAGAACCACATTTCAAAAGCCTCTATCCTCTTCCTGTCCGCACTGTTTATCGTCCATGTTTCACTCCCGTACAAGGCAACAATCCACACAACTGCCTTTAGAAAAGACTTCCTTACACTTAAATTAATATTCGATGTTAGCAAATTTCTCTTTTTCAAAAATGCTTTTCGTGCCATTGCCATTCTGCATTTTATATCCTCTGTACTGCGACCATCGCATGTTATTTTACTACCCAAGTAACAAAACTTATCAACCAGCTTCATTGTTTCGTTACCTAATCTAATTCCTTCAGCATCGTCTGATTTTCTAAGACCGCATTCCATTATTTTTGTCTTGCTCTTGTTAATGTTCATTTTATACACACTGCCCATTCCATTCAACTGCTCTTCCAGGTCCTTTGCTGTCTCTGGCAGAATTACAATGTCATCATCAAAACGCAATGTTTTTATTTCTTTGCCCTGAACTTTAATCCCTATTCCAAATTTTTCCTTGCTTCCTTTCACCGCCTGCTCGATGTACAAATTGAATAACATCGGAGAAAGGCTACAACCCTGTCTTACTCCCTTCCCAACTGATGCTTCCCTTTCATGCCCTTCGAGTCTAATAACTGCGGTCTGGCTTTTGTACAATTTGTAAATAACTCTCCTTCCCCTGTATTTTATCCCTGCTGACTTCAGAATTTGAAAGAGTGTATTCCGTCAACATTGTCTAACGCTTTCTCCAAATCTACAAAAGTTAAAAATGTAGGTTTGCCTGTGAATCGAGACTTTCTCGGCGTATGGCACTGACGAAATCTTCTCGGGTTTCCATCTGTGTGGCTACGTTGAAATTCCGCAACGTTTCGATGACTGACTGTCTCATCGTCTTCAGGCGAAGATGATGAGAGTCACTCATCGAAACGTTGCGGAATTTCAACGCAGCCACCCGGATGGAAACCCGAGTAGATTTCGTCTGTAGTTTTGCCTTTGCTTAATCTATCTTCTAAGATAAGACGTTAAGTGAGTATTGCCTGCCGGGTTCCTGCGTTCCTTTTGAATCCAAACAGATCTTCCCCGAGGTCAGCTTCTACCAGCTTTTCCATTCTCCTGTAGATAATTCGTGCTAAAATTTTGCAACCTTTATCAAGCGGTGAAGTAGTCATCATGGAAATCGTAATTTCACGGACGGAGTATGAGACTGTTTTCTAGACTGGCATCAGCGAGCCAAGATGTAATTCGGACATCCCAAGGAGGTATGATCCGCGTTGAAAATGTCTTACGGAGACGGGCACGAAACGTCGGGTTTCAATAATAAATCCTCCCGGCCACGGCACAACAGCTCGGAATATTTTAGGAACGATCTCGTTTCCAGAGGGTTCCTGCCATGCTGGAAGGCCCGGGATGGTGGCGGGGGCGGCGGCACGCTACAGAACTTCCCCATGATGGGCGGAAATATTGTTTGACAGCGCGGGCGGCCGACTCAGCGGGAATTTCTCAGGAAGTGCGCTACGGGTGTCACCCCTACGCACCTCTACGCAGCGGGCGTGACGGACACGCACGCGCTGCGGCCGGCTCACGCAGGGCGGCCGTGTTTCCCAGCTGGGCCGCTATGCTCCGTTCTGTTCTGGGCAGGACGCCACCTGGAAGCGGGGCAGGCGCTGAAACCAGCGCGGCGTGCCCAAACCTGCCGGCTGGCGGGGGTAACAACAGCCCAGCAGGCACAAGTGGGGCAGGGCGCGTCACAGCTGAAGCCCAGACCAGGAAGAGCCAGAATAAGACTGTGCCAGTACTGGCAGTAGGACTGAAACCTGAACTACTGATGATGATGATGGTGATTGGTGGCATTTATGGCTGCTAGACCACAACGGCGAGTGCCAGAATAAGACTGTACGAGTACTGGCAGTACGACTGAAACGTGAACTGAATGATGATGATGATCGAGATCATCGAGTAGCATTTATGGCTGCTAGACCACAACGGTGAGTGCCAGAATAAGACTGTACGAGTACTGGCTGTAAGACTGAAATGTGAACTGATGATAATGATGGTGATCGTGTGGTGGGGGTGCTGTTCAGCCTGCATGGTGGAAGTCTTTTTAACTGATACCACTTCAGAGAATTGCGTGTCAAAAATGGAGAAAATCTCCAATGGAACCAGTAATCCAACCTGGGGCCACTTGTGCGAACCCAACAGCTGTTCAGTAGACTATGCAGGCGGACATTCCTGCAGTGGACGTCCATCACTTGAACTTAAGCCACATTCAGTTGCTACACTTCCCCAGGAGGTCTGACCAACACGGTGTTAGGAGGTATCTCATGACTCTTGTCAGCCAAATGTATTCAGCTTCACAACAGTTTTCTTTCTCTCTTATTTGTTATAGTACCTTATTTGTCTAACCAGTTGTTACTCTCAAACTCAAATGGAATATTGATAAACATTTCCCAGAAGAATGAAACTTTCACTCTGCAGTGGAGTGTGCGCTGATATGAAACTTCCTGGCAGATTAAAATTGTGTTCCGGAACCGGGACTTTTGCCTTTTGCGGGCTAGCACTCTACCACTGAGCTACCACGACACGACTCACGGCGCCGCCCCAATTTTAATCGGCTTCTTAGGCTACTGACATTTACTGTAGTTTTGTCAAAGTACTTGCGTTGTCAACAAACCGGAAGAGATGTCACATGCAGAGAAATATATTATTATCTTTGCTGGAGCAGTTACAATGTAAATAAAGCCGAAAATCGATTCACATAATAAACAAACCTGTAGAAAAAATACAAAATTGAGTGATTTATTATTTTTTTTTTATTTTCCTGAAAACATAACGTGGATGGTCGGGGGTGGATGTGAGTTGGTTGGGATTAGACGTTTCAGAAGGTAAATAAAATTCTTCAATTGTGCTGCCATAACGTCCGTATTTTATGTCCGTCTATGCAACTGTAGTTTCGTTTTATTGACTGTAAAACATTCTCAGTGCTCAGTAATGACATATATCTAATTTTTTTATATTTAAAACTTTAGCAAAATATGTCAAGTGATGATTTGTTATTTATGGAAATTTCATCTTGACTTTTCGCCTCGCGTCATGGAGCGCGGTTTTTTTGTATGTTGAGTGCACATTCTTCCTTCTGCATCAATATTTCCAGCAATAAATTGCATTTCACTGAAGCACTAAACGTAATTTACGTTTCCACATGTCAGACGTATTTGTTTGCTTTGAATGTGAGTGATTCTTTACAGTGTGTTGTCATAGTGTTAGCAGCATCGCAATTGTTCTCTTAATTTTCATTTATTCTGATTTTTTGATAATTTAGATTATAGTACAGTGTATTTATTTTTTAAGTAAGCGAAATGCAGTAACGACGAAATTACAGATCTGTGTGATGAGTGGTCGTTAAGTGGTAGCTAGTGGGATGTATAGTGTCCCTCACGCTTGCTTTCCTTCTCACTCTACAGATAGATGTCGAAATCTATAATTCAGGCAGCTTGTACTCAGCGCAACCAGTAGCGAACACTATGGTTCTAGTGGCCTGAGGAAGGCCATGTAAATGACCGAAACTCTTACCCATACAATAAATTCCGATCTAGGCTGACTTACAAGTAAATTAAGTTTATTTTTCTTAAGGCACATGTTTAATACATATATTTACATTCTGAAATTTATTAATGTAATTCTACTGGCAAGTTTAATTACAACTCAGTTAAATGAGATACATTTAATCTCAAATCAGTATCTAGTGATTGGAGTCAATTAATAGCAGAGAGAGTAACATTTATAAAATCACTAAATTTATTATGGACAACAGCCAAGATCGCTTATAATTTTTACTGATTTCTACGATCTTCGGATCTTTCATTTTATTGATAACATCACAAATAAAAACTTTTACAAACATATTCACCAACATTTTTGTTGCCTTGTCATCACACAAAGAAAACATCAAAAGCCTCATGCATGACCTTAAAGCATGAGGCTTTTGATATTTTATTTGTATGATGAGAAACGAACAATAATGACGGTGAATAAGTATGTTTTTAAAAGTTTGTATTTGTGATGTTATGAATGAAATGAAAAATCCGAAGATGCCAGTTTAATCTGCCGAAACTGGTAATCTAAATTAAAGTTGTCCATAATAATTTGATTGAACGTTCTCCCCCCCCCCCTCCCCGTCAAACTTTTACAAAATCACTAAATGGTCCAAGATACTTCCTCTGAGGACAGTCTCTTTCGAACAGTTTGTTACTGAGCCCAACAATTACAGGCTGGAGAGTCTCGAAGTCTCCACTTGTGGATCGTGGCATTGCACCTGGCATGAGCAGTTCTTATTCTGTTCAGTCTTGTCCACTCATTGCTCTCCAGGTGAGTTCCTGGCAGGCCGACAGTTGGATCCTGGACATCCTGACGTGTTTCAGCATTCCCCACTCGTCTTTAATGTCGAACTGCTTGTCTTTTCCTTCCATTATGCCACAGTGGAGTGCGAAATTTTAAGCGCTCTGGAGGAGGATCGCTTAAGACTCCAAGAATTGTGAGGTCTTGCAGATAGTTGGGGTAGTGTAGTTTTCTCCATTCTCATTTGCTTGCTTCTTGTCATCGCAATGCAGGTGGTGGGATGTTGTGTCAGAGGTGCTCACAAAAAAGAGCGGGGGGGGGGGGGTGTCACGACGCAAACTGCGTCATTGAAATTTCTGGGCGGGGAGGTTAAAAAATTAGTACTTTTTGCCAGCCTGGGAGGGGAGCGGGGGGGGGGAGGGCGGGCTTTATAAAACAACTAACAAACCCGGCAACGCTTCACAGTCGCTAATGTGTATGGGATATATACCCTAATCCTTCTCTTCTTCTCCCTATGTCTATCCCTTCCTCCCTCCTCTACTTCTCCATCGCCTCTTCCCACCTTCCTTTGTCCACCTCCTCCTCCCCGTACCTTCACACCACTCCCTCTTACCCCACACCATATCCATCTCCTCCCCCCTCCTCTCATCCCCCTTTTTAAATCCATTTCATTCCCCCATTCTCTATCTCCTCCTCTCCCTCTCTCTGATCTTATTTATTATTATTATTGCAATAGGGACCCGGATTGAGAATAAAAGTGAAAAAGGATTGGTAAAACAATTGGAAACGGGTTATTAGAGAGAACTTTCGAGCTGCTCTATCTGTGAGGTTACTAGCTTTAACGTCCGTACTCTTAATGGTTTTATTGCACGAACATACATATCAACGGCCAACTGATGAAACAATCTGCGGCATTTCAGTATGTGATTGTCCTCGTTTCGGTGAATCATCAAACGGTAGGCATAAAAATTCATACAGTTGACCTTCTTGTTAGTTACTTTACCTGTAAATGAGTAATGAACTCTTATTAAAAATTTAATTGAAACACAATTAACAACATTGCTACATAGCGGTAAAATTTTACATTTCGCGACACAGGCAACAGCTGTTGGATCGTGGGAATGAAACCGACCAATCGTGGCAAAGATTGAGACAGCGAATGAAAATTTAGTTGGCGACAGTTGTTTTCTCTTCATACTAAACGATATTATTTTGAGAATCCGCATAATAATTTAGTTTCAGACACTTTAAACTCAC
Organism: Locusta migratoria; assembly: GCA_026315105.1. NCBI lineage: Eukaryota > Metazoa > Arthropoda > Insecta > Orthoptera > Acrididae > Locusta > Locusta migratoria. The sequence goes on along the minus strand of CM048750.1, from coordinate 122,453,398 downwards.
TGAGGAAGATGATGTTTTTCGTGTATCAGAGTGAAATGGACTCCCCTTATGTAAACAGTCTTGCCCGCGAAAGGCAAAGGTCCCAGGTTGGAGTCCCGGTTCCGGCACACAATTTTAATCTGCCAGGAAGTTTCAGTCTTACAAATGCTAATCACTTATAACCACGAGAACAATCAATAGTGTTTCCATGAACAAAAATTGTAGTCCTGGTAAGAAATCGTCAAATCTCACTGGATATTGTATACTATCACCCGATTGGCTAACAGCGACATAACACATTTTCGCGGAATCAACGGCTGTTGCCAACATTGCCCGCTAGGTCTGTGTAGCGGATTTAAAATTAAACCTTACATACCAGTTAATCCCTGGCTTCAAACAATGCCCGCCCTTTCTTCCAACCTCCTTGGTGCATTTGTCTGATGCGTTATGGCGTATTTGGTCGCTAGGCGAGTAGCGAATGAATAAGCTGATTGTTCGAGAATCTAGAAAATGATCCGAGCTGGAAGCGTACATTCAGTTATTCTCAAATTCTAATATTATCCGGCTGATTTTGCAAAAATTTTCTTTCATACAAACCTTGTCCTGAGGATTACAAACAGAACAAAGAAAAGTTCAGCCAAATTGGTGAAGCCATTCTCAAGTGCGGCAATTCATTTTTATTAATATAGATAAATGTGTGGTGTGTGATACATAAAATATTAAATAAATAGGTATCTAAAAACCTTCCTATGACCGTCTCCTGCTTCTAAGGCTCTAAGCTACCTCCCCACCAATTTTGAGCCAAATCGGTTCAGACGTTCTTTAGTTATAAATAGTCTAACACGACTTTCTTTTATATATATATAGATTTACAAAACGTGAAATAAAAAATATTTAATTTCAATATTAAATGGCAAAACCATATTATCCAGGACCTAATATCTCGGGTGTTGGGGGGGGGGGGTCGCAGTTTTGGGCGGGGGTGAGCATTGCCAAGGGAGTTGTAGACAGAGGATCGCTTACACCAAATAAATACACTACAACATAATTCAACCCTTTAATGCATAGTGTAGCTGATCAGATACGTACCATTTTTTTTCGATTATCTTCAAACTGATCAACGTTTTACCTCAAATTCATTTGTAGCTGCTTCTATACATAGTGTTACACATGCAAGTAGCTCGTCCTAGAAATTATGAATTACAGAGTACTAATGAATCAGTTAGACAGATAGCTGCATTGAGTTACTCCTAACATGTGTGTTTGTTTACTTTAGTATTCCTCCTTTGTCATATAAAAGTAGTCAATCTGTTGCATTATGAGTTACTTTCTGGAAAGATTAGAGGCATAATAGTGACATTTACTGCATCGGGTATATCATAGAAGCACTACATATCTGACCATCTTTGAACTTTTTGTTGCTAGTAATTTAAAGGATTTTTTAAAATGTTTCTCACTATATACGCACTATACCTTAATCGTTTTTATAGCTTCAAATAAAAAGTTATGCCTTAAAGGAATTAATAAGGTATCAAAAAATCAGAATAAAAAAGTAAAAAAAAAAAAGAGAACAATTGTGATGTTGGCAACATACTGTACAGCTTCCAAGGAGACCTTCCAGTCTCGGAAAATCAGTTTGGTATGATAATTGGAATGTTAGTGGTGTACGTCAAGGGTGTCCATTCATAGAAGTTTTAAAGATCATTATCCAGAAAATTCCAAAAAAAGTGTTGTGAAGCTTAAGCGCAACTCATATATTTCTTGTATACTAGTCAATGAGTTCTGTACAACAGTATGCCGAGAGTTCAGACCCGGCAATGTAGCTCGGCGCGCTCGGTCAGAGGGCTCTACACCCACTGCAGTATAAAACTTGAGCCAAGAACGGGACATAAAACCAGAACAAACAGAACGAGCGACCGCAAAGAACGGACTACCCGAAGAAAAAAAGAACACATTTAAAGAAGCAGTAGAAAATATATTTACGAATAAAAAAACCTTTTCAATTACATAAGTGGCTCAGAGCTATAAGCTCATCAGCATAAGGCAGACAGACAAATGGATAAATGATCGGTTTCGTAATATGTAGAGCAATTTGTAGAAAAAACTTTCGTAAGTACGAAGTTACAAATACAACATAATTTTAATTATACACATGACACATTATCAACGCTCAATTTGTTAATTAAAATAAGACATGATTTTGTGGAAGATGCAGCCAGCTCATGTTCAGTTCATGTCTGGAGAAGTCGATGAATGCCGTGCGCTTTCATCCGTTATGATTGTTAGTAATCTGGGTGTGTATGGTACGAATGTGGGCATCACAACTGAGTAATGCCAGACTGATGCTACCCTCCACCACATTACTGAGTGATCGGTTAATATGTCTCTCTTGTTCTGCTGTTCCCTGTGAGCATACTGCAATAACAATTTTTTTTTAGTGTAGCCAGTGTGGTGTACGCACTCAGAGTACGTCTGTTGTTTTCTATTAGTTCACCCTTAAATTGTTAACCAAAATAGGTTTAAGTAAAGTAACTCTTTAGATTATAAACTTATTATTTTTGTAAAGAACAAAAGTCTAATTGAAACTGGGTTTCAAAGATCTGAGTAGTTGTAACTCCCCCCCCCCCCCCACCCCACTCCCAAATGCTTCCATGTGAAATCCATCAGTGGGATCTTGGGCTTCCAATCGTGTCTAATGCTTAAAATATCAACAACTTTGGACCAAGTATTTACTGAAATCCTGGATGTACTTCCGTGGCGTCTTGTAAACCAATTACTGTTATTTAGGCTTTTCCCTACAGAAATGTGGATTTATTTAAAGCTGTTCCTGAAGTAGCCTACACCAAGAAGGATTTTTATGACTCTGATACCATTTCTGGAAGCCTGCAGTATTGACGTTGTTTGTGATTGTTTACTGGTGCCTTATTTAATGAAAATGTCTCTGAAATCATTAGTGTGAGAAAAAAAAAGGCATTGGGAAATTTTTTCAGATAGTCGTTTTGCAGAGCAAGCTCATCTAAAATACATTTTTTAGGGTTCTGTAGGCTATGAAAGCTGAGGATTATACTTTTTGTTCAATGGAAGATTATCTGGACTCGCAATATATTTCACATAACATAAGGATTTATGATACCTGCCTCAGTAATTGCTGTAGTTTTGATAGAGACCTTGAGCTTCTTCAGCGGTTAGTTTTTATTTATTTTTTATCGATGTAGCCGTTATTTCAGAAGACCTCGCTCAGGTTATCGATATTTTATATCGTTTCTACTCGATGGAGCAACGTCGGTATCATGGTGCGCAGCGGTACACGTGCAACTGTTTTCAGTTGGTGAGTAATCGACGAGTATGAAGCATTACTCATTACCGCAACTGGGAGGACCGCATTACGTATATTCTGCAGCAGGATGTTGTGACCTTAAGGCGAAACGGAAGAAAAAATGAGTTTTTATAGCATGAAGCGTCTTACTAAATAGAAACTGACGAGAACCTGATTCGTTCGAATGACGGTTTGTCAAAGTTCTCGACAAATGACTGTTGGAATTATATGTTTCGGAAACGTGGATCCTCCGGGATATGATTCAGCATCTCGGTTGTACCGCTGACGAGATCTGTTCAAAAAATTCCGAAACATTCATAATTTGCGTCTGTGGAGTGTTGGAGCGAAATGCGGTTATGATCCTGCAGACGCTCGTATATTATTGTTTGCCTGGTAATTACTGTTCAGTGTAACGGGCTTCTTCTTCTGCAGTTAACTTTTAGTACGTGTAAGATGAATGGGCTCTGAGTTTTAGTTGGATTGTCTATTTGAATGGTAGGTTGGTACACCTGCTTTATTGCGTAAAATATTACCGTAGTCTCTAGCAGACAGATTTTCAATTTTATTTTTCAGAACTATGCCTGGTTCTGCTATTTTAATAAATTAATGCTCCGTAGTTGGCATTATTCTGATTTATGAGCACTCTACTTTGTTCTCTCAGGGGCTTCAGTTACTGATAACATCAACTTTTACGCAGCGACTAAATGTTTTTTTTATTCCCGGTTACTTCTAATCTGTGGTGAAGCCTCTTACAAAAGTTTTTGAACTTTGATACACTGTACATTTAAATGTTTCTGATATTTCCTTCAAAGTTGTCATTGATGAAATATTTCTTAATTAAAAGAACACCGATTAGTATTTCATAGATAATACTTCTTAATATTTAAGTGATATGGGAAGCCAACACTTCATTCTTATCCTCAGATGGAAAATTGTTTTGAAAAGTCAAAGATGAACTTCATGTTCTATTTATTAAATGAAAGATTTTCAAAGTTCTTCAGTTCACACGAATACCACGGTATTTAATAAACTTAAATAAAATTGTCACATTTATTTACTTTACACAATGATAAAATCTCTTCACAGATTATCATATTTAAAAAAAAATTTTGACCCACATATCTCTCCTGTATTAAAATTACCTACTGATTAATTCATTTCTTTACTTCTTTACTGGCTGTGAAAACTGACACGCACGAATATATATATATATATATATATATATATATATATATATATATATATATATATATATATATATATATATATATATTGGAGACAGGAGACGGGAACAGAAAGGAGACGCGAACAGAATGGAGACACGAACATAAAGGAGACATGAACATAAAGGAGGCAGAGACCTATCTGCTAATCGTATTTATAGTAAATCTTAGACGAAACAACTCTATTATATGAGGTGCTTTGACCCCTTTTACCCTTCGATTTCGTATACTGTGGAAATACTTTTTATCTAACTTTGCTTTAAAATTAATAAAATTAACCCTGCATCAAAAAAAAGTTTTATAATGGCTAAAATATGCGAATACTACTGACAAGATGTAGTGATATATCAGTGCTGTATTGAATGTACTGACCGAAACTCCTCAGGTCAGGTGAAATGACAAAGTCATGCACATAGTTTCCTACGAAGGATTAGTTCATCATTAATTTGTGATACTGTTAATCGATAGTATCATCGGGACTGTTGCTATGCATGCGTGAAAATAAGAGAAAATGGCTTAAAATGTGGGGAGAAAATTCGTGGCGGTTGCATCACAACGCATCTGCATGAATGTTGTGCAAGAAAGGAAATCACTGTACTGCCACGTCCTCTAGACTCTCCACACCTGGCGCCTGCGAACGTTTTTCCCAACTAGCTGAAAACCAGGCGTACCTCGGGTATTTATTTATTTATTCGAGGTATTTATAAACATCTGGCGTCTATTCCAAAAGAACAAACGTCACTTTTAATCCTACAGTTGTTATTCTTTCATGTTCACAGAATATATGACATCAACTGCGAATAGGCAAAGCTGAAAATGTGCACCCAGACGCTATTCGAACCCGGGTCTCCTGCTTTCTAGGCAGTTGCGCTGATCACTACGCCACTGGGGCACAGTGATCATCGCACCTGCAAGGACTACCTAAGCACGCCTCCCGTCAGATACAAATTTCCAGCTTTACCCTGCCCACAGTACTCAAACTCGTAGTCCCTTTGTACTATTTCCCGTAAGAGTAAGGGCTCAAAACTTGGCCACCCCTGCCCACTACCGAAAGGATCATTGCCCGTCACCGGCACTGGGTACACATTTTCAGCTTTGCCCATTCGTATTTGATGTCATATATTCTGTGAATATGACGTTCATTCAAGCCTTGAGTTAGTGCTGTACGTCTGTAAAATCTGTTGCGAATACACTTCTTAGTAAGGAATTAATAGGTTGAAGCCTGATGCGTGATGGGGCTGTGTTCCATGAACGTTACTGTGTATGTCCTCATATCTCATCAACTACTTGTCGTACTGTGATACAATTTCGGAGGTACATTCAGCTGTATGTGTGTATACTGTCTGTTAAATTTCCTGCGGGTACAATATGTAGTGTAGAAATAATAAATTGCAACGTCATACCGAATGACGTAGTTTTACTCCGTGAACAGCGGAAAAGTAGTAAGCGAGAAACTTTTTTCCTTTCACAAGTTTGCTATTGTTGTCAGCGAGAAAAAGTTCAATAAAAGTTTTTGTCTTTGAAGTTTGTTGCAAGTCGCTAAGTACTCTCATTCTCATATACTGTATTTTTACAGTCTCGTCGCATTATGTGGCAGTTTCTTGCAACTCCTATTGTTTATGACGTTATATCTCCTGAACCATGCCACGTATGTGGTTCTCACCATTACAGCAATTGGTACCTCGCCGTAAGGAATATGTGCACCAAATTTAGTTGAAATCGGTCCAGGAGTAAATTTGCAACAATGTTGCGTAATGCAGCAGTTTTTCGCGCATCCAACTGTTTATAACGTCATATCTGCTGAACTGTATGTTGTACGTGATCCTTACACTTAAGGCGATCGTCTTCATGGTTTGAAGGTCAATGTGCAAAATTTCATCAAGATTCGAACTAAACTGAAGATTTGTGTGCAATACGTACACACAAACAAACATGCGAACATTCTGCTTTATATACGAGTAGAAAGAAGTTGAAAGATCGTGCAAGAAGCGTACCAATACTTGTTCTGAAAGTGCAGTCGGCATTGGGAGCGGTGTGTCAATTGTGGAGGAGACTGTCTTGTCCATGGACAATAAGTGAAAGATGATCAGAAAAATTCAGAGAACAGTTGGGGAATTTTGTGAACAGACCTCGTACTCCTCTAAGAATACATTGTGGAGCAGAAGTCACTGACATAAACAAGAAACATTATCTGAGCAAAATTATTCGGTCACCTTATGGTGTACATTGATATGGTGGGCGTCCACCCCTCTCTTTATAACGGCTTGAAATCTGTGGTGTCGCACAAGTCTGAAGTGCGCGCCACCTACTTTCGCCGCGCACCGCCATGCACGCACGGCGCGGCATTCCTAAGACGTCAGCCACGAGCGCCCTCTGCTGCAACTCCGCTCGTGGCCTGAACTGCATCGTTCACTTGGGATTAGGACAGGCACTAGGACTCATCAGTAGGCTGGCCTCTACCTAGTTAACCTATGTCTCAGCAGTAGTTGGCAGTCATGAACTTTGTAAAAGATATTATCATATTTCTACGAAATATACAACTTGTTCTAATCTAGCTTAGTGTTTCTAGTTTCTGCTGTCCCACTGGCTGGTCACCTCAGACTCTGTACCCGCACACGCGTGCATCCTATATTCCTGTGTCGGTGTCTCTCTCCCTACTCGGCCACCGACACCTCAGGACAACCGGCGGGAACGAGACACAAAAAAATCTACTGGACACACTGTCAATGAGGTTAACTATATCCGTACGTAATGGATTGCAACTACAGCTGTAATATAGTGTTGGTCTGAAGAAAAATGCAGCAGCTTTGTTTATATTTTTTAATCAATAAAGCGATTGGTTTCGGTGCTTCACTATCACCATCTTCGGGCCCCCGTATGTGACTGATGCAAGTTCAGCAAATTCAAAGCGGGTTACCGTTATCTCAGCTATCCGTAAAATTCTTGGTCCATTCAGCGTTGACAGCGTATAGAACTATAGTCAGTATAAGACTTTAACTTTTCCCGGCGTAATGAGTGTTCAAACAACTTACGGGTATGCTGCCGGGTGACGTCGTCGACAACCGCCGATATTTCGGCAGGAGAACACCCTGCTATTCTCAAGGCACAACTGCACTTAAGGAAGCAATGTGCAAGCGTATTTAATACCTCGGTTTGCAAAGTGTAGCCGGCCGCGTTGGCCGAGGGGATTGAGGCGCTCCAGTCGCGGTCTGCAAGGCCACTGCGGTCGGGGGTTCGAATCCCCCCTCGGGCATGGATATTTGTGCCGTTCTAGTTCGTAAGTAGTTCATAAGTAGTTTGTAAGTTTAGGGACTGATGACCCCGTAGTTAAGTTCCATAAGCTTTACAAACATTTGAACATTTTTTTGTGGATGCGTGTATCCTCGCTAACAGAGGACATTTCGAACATTACCTGTAACAAAGTGTTTGAAGTCACGCTGGTACGTTCTGTTGCTGTGTGTTTGCATTCTATGATTAATGTGATTTGAAGAGAAGTATTAAAATGAGCTCTAACATGGAAATTTAGCGTTTCCGGACACGTATTAAATACGCTTGCACGTTGCTTCCTTAAGTGCAGTTGTGCCTTGAGAATGACAGGGTGTTCTCCTGCCGAAATATCGGCGGTTGTCGACGACGTCACCCGGCAGCATACCCGTAAGTTGTTTGAACACTCATTACGCCGGGAAAAGTTAAAGTCTCACATTGTTTACCTCTACGTTTGCTAAGATTGTGCACCATATTAATTCTCCTGCCGCCAATCGTATAAAGCAACGTGCTGGCTTAGCTCTTGTTCGTGAAAGGATCCACTTTACTCGTCGTCAATTAGATTTTGTTTCGAAGGAGTTATTTCGGCTTCATTTGATGATTGCTGCTAATGTGTCTCAATTTTCTTGGGATTGGTTGGACGGTGCCTCTTCGACACAGTCTGATTGGGAATTTCAATCTGTAACGGCACGGCATTCGGCGAAATTTGAACGTTTCCTTGGCTCAGAGTCTGATTCCAATTTAGTTTCGCAACGATCTGTGATCAATTTCACGGAGAAAACTTATGACGACGCAGCTTTATCTGTGTTTGGGAAGGGTTTGAATTTCGCACCGACGCCTAAGTGTTTGCCGTTCGTTGATTTCATAAGTTCTATTGAACAGGCTGTTTCCAAACTACCTTCCGATTCTGCAGAAGAGGCTAGGAGGGAAGCTTGTCGTGTGTTGACTGGGGCCCGTCCACCCAAGTGTAATATAACAGCAGCTGAGGCGTCTGCTTTACGGTCTCTCAGAATGGATCCTGATATTGTTATCTTGCCTGCGGACAAGGGAAACGCCACAGTTTTGATGAATAAAGATGATTACATTCAAAAGATGCAATGTCTACTTTCTGCTTCGACATATCGTAGGATCGGTGCTGACCCCACAAAGAGTGTTGGGAGAAAGACTAATAACCTCCTGAAGAAAAGTCCTTTCTCGCCGGAGACCATCAAAAGTCTTAATTCTTACTGTGCTGTTCCACCTAGATTGTATGGCCTTCCTAAGGTTCACAAACAGAACATTCCTCTGAGGCCTATTGGTGCTCCGACATATCGTGTACCTAAACATCTTGCTAGTTTGTTGAGTCCAATGGTGGGCAGGTGTGAACACCACGTTAAGAACTCGGCGGATGTCTTACGTCGATTGCAGGGATTGCGTTTGAATGACTCTGATATTTTAGTGAGTTTTGATGTTGTGTCTCTCTTCACTCGCGTTCCTATGTCAGATTCGTTGCAGCTAATTGAGGTTAAGTTTGGTGTCGAGTTAACAAACCTTTTTCGACATGTGCTGACTTCCACTTACTTTTGATTCAATGGTCAGTACTATGAACAAACTGATGGAGTTGCAATGGGAAGCCCGTTGTCACCTATTGTGGCAATTTTGTTTATGGAGGATTTTGAGGAACGTGCTTTAGCGTCAGCGACTCTGAAACCTGCGTGTTTTCTCAGATATGTAGACGACACTTTTGTTGTTTGGCCTCATGGTAGTGAGAATTTAAATGGTTTTTTGGAACACCTAAATTCAATCCACCCGAATATTCAGTTCACAATGGAGGTGGAACAGAATGGCTGCCTTCCTTTCCTTGATGTGTTGGTCAGAAGGAAGGTTGATGGTACATTGGGACATTCTGTTTATAGGAAGCCTACTCACACAGATTTGTATCTGCGAGCTGATAGTTGTCACCATCCAGCTCAGCGTGAAGGAGTACTTTGTACTTTGGTTCACAGGGCACATGTCATTTCAGACCCTGAAAGTTTGTCAGCTGAGTTGTCCCATCTCGAGGTGACCTTTCGTCAGAATGGTTATAGTGAGAGACAGATAAAACGTGCATTGCGCTATCAGCCTTCTGTGCAACGGGTGAGTGACGATAGTAATGAAGTGGCACCTAAATCTATGGCCTTTTTGCCTTACGCAGGAAGTATTTCCAACAAGATTGGTCGTATTTTACGAAAATATGATGTGAAATGTGTTTTCCGACCACCTTCTAAGATAAAGGCCCTGTTGGAGTCCGTAAAGGATATCTTGATTTGCATAAGGCAGGTGTATATCGTATTCGTTGCAGTTGTGGCATGTCATATATTGGTCAGACAATCAGGACTGTGGAAGACTGGTGTATTGAACATAAACGATACACGCGCTTACAACAGCCCAACAAATCCGCTGTTGCAGAACACTGTCTTGACACCGGTCATCCTATGGAATACAACAACACGGAGATCCTGGCATGCACCTCCACCTGTTGGGATAGTGTTATTAAGGAAGCTGTTGAAATTAAAATAGCAAGCGACCTTATAAACAGAGATGGTGGTTTTTGTTTAAATTCTGCTTGGAATGCGGCACTGTCTCTCGTCAAAAAACAGAGGGATAAAATTAATGCTGCCTCACCTGTTGATTAAGTCACTATCGATATTTTGGATGTTTGGTCACCTTTGGTTGTGTTGACTCTGCTGTGACTTGTACTGTGTGTGTTATCTTCCTTGTTCACACTTTGCAAACCGAGGTATTAAATACGCTTGCACATTGCTTCCTTAAGTGCAGTTGTGCCTTGAGAATAGTCAGTATAGTTCAGCAGGGCCAGAACGTTATATGATTGGTATTATACTTTACCCCTGGCCTAGATGGTGACGATCATTGTTTCGAAACGCGTAAGTAAATGAACAGCTGCAGCATCACCTGTGGCCTTTACATTTCTACAGCGTCTCCAATTGCACTCTTTAATAACTACTATCCCTCTAATAAATATGACCATGACACTTACTGAATGTACTGAAACGTCTTCACCGCAGTAATTTTATTACCTTTTATGAGTTTCGGTGTCCCATCGTCAGATATGAAATTCAAAGCTGATACCAAGCTCAACAGTGAGAGCAAAAGACAAATTATAGTTATTAGATTCAATAATATATACCTAAGCGCATGAATCTAATAACTATAATTTATCTTTTGCTCTCTCTGTTGAACTTAGTAACAGCTTTGAATTTCATATCTGACGACGAGACACAGAAACTCATAATATGTCATACAAATTAATACGGCGAAGACCTTTTAGTACATTTAATAAGTGCCAATTATGAAAGGTCGCATATTTCAATCATATAAGATGTTTTGAATCAACTAACTTAATTTTAGCGGTGGTATCTCCGGTTCTGTATTGCATTTTGAATAACCAGCATTGTATATACTGCCTAACGAAAAAAACTGATCCACGGAAATGGTTGGAAGTGAGTGAAAGTGCAAATGATGAAAGATCACGTGACTTCATTGCTCTGATAACAGTATAAGATGAAAGAGTGACAAGGCCATTGGCAGGTATGACGGTGGGAGGCCAGGAAGGTGTTACACTCTATCTGGTCGCAAAACGTGTCTTATATACGATTTGGAAAGCTGTGAAACAGTCTGCATTTCTGGTTTCTCGTCTCCAAACAGTTCACTTTCTCTACAAATAGATGAATTTACTGACGTTGTGGGATGAGCATTTTATGGCTTTGATCCCTTATGAGTGCTCTTAACGTTTTTTTCTCTCTTTCTTTCTTTTTCAGTGAGGACCTCTTATTGTACAAACCACAACCTCCCGATGCAACATGAGCTGAAATATTCCGTTTATGGGCCAAATTTTTTTAGGGCCAACGAAATTTCATGGTCTAATTGCATCGGTGTTGTGCGCAGATGGTACAAAAGCTATGGTACCTAGTTTACGATCTTAAAGTGCACCTACCTTTCAAATCTTTTTCTATTCAGAGTAGACCACTAACGGGATTGCAGGGCCGTGGTTATAGTCAGTTGAAAAATGTTCAAATGTTTGTAGAGTCTATGGGACTTAACTACGGGGTCATAAGTCCCTAAACTTACAAACTACTTATGAACTAGCTAATACTAAAGACAGCACAAACATCCATGCCCGAGGGAGGATTCAAAGCCGCGACGGGGAACGGCCTCGCGCATCGTACCATAGCGCCTCAATGCGCTCGGCCGCGGCAGACTTCGGAACTAAGGTGATGCAACACTTTCTTATGCGTGTTAAATGTCGCGAAAAGATGTGGGGATAATATTAGAGACAACAGAATATACACGGAGACATACGTGGAGTCTTTTTCTCCGCGAACCTCACGCGAGTGGAACAGGAAAAGAGGAAATTGCAGTGGTACGCAAGCTTCCCTCCTACGTACACCGTGAGTGGCTCGTGGAGTGTGAATGTGGAAATGAAGGTCGAGACCAAATTATCGGCGGTCCGATAAACTGGACTATGGAGGTGCTTGTCGACCAACTTCGATGGTCGGGGCTCACCAACACCATCTAGAGAGAAGGCCGCATCGCTCTCGTGTGACGTCATGCGTGCTTAGCTGACTGGGTAGCCGCTGGGGCACGGCCCACTATGCCGAAGCAGCGAGGTAGTCAGATATGCGCGCGCAACCTACTGTGCCTAATGTCACACGAGATCGCCGCGGCCTTCTCTCTAGGTGGTGGTAATTCGACACCCCCTCTCCCCCGCCCCCCCCCCCCCCCGCACACTCCAGCCTACAAATTGTACCGTTTGTAGCGCTACCCGACCAACTTCATGGCTGCGATCGTCAGCTGTCTGCCCAGCGAAGACGCGAAAACAAAAACAGTCCGTTGAAGAGTGCAGTTTCACATTGATTATAACAGACACCGCCGGCCGCGGTGGCCGAGGGGACTGAGGCGCTCCAGTCACGGTCTGCACGACCACTACGGTAGGGGGTTCGAATCCCCCCTCGGGCATGGATATTTGTGCCGTCCTTGATTGATTGATTGATAGATTTTCTCAGGGAAGCCAAAACAGTCTTGCTCCAACCCGCCACTTCCTGCGCCGAAACTAAGTTTATTGTGCAGTATCGCTCCCTGTATGTCTAGTAAAGCCAACCAATGCCCTTGAACAGTGCAAGGAGTCCCTTTACCAGTTCTTTATTAGACACAACTTCTTCGGGTCTGGTTGTCCCATATGTTCTGTGCCTTTTACTCTCCAATGCAATGCATTCGAAGATTAGATGTGATGCAGTTTCATCACCGTCATCACAGATCCTACATTTAGGGTCCACTTCTGTTATTCCCGTTGTATGTAGGTGTTTTTTGATATTCCCATGGCCTGTCAGCAATCCAACCATGAGTCTAATCTCTCTCCTGTTCAGGCCCAGGATTGCAGAGCTTCTTTTAAAACATGGCTTTGGCATCATTACCTTGCTATGTTTTTGTTGATAGACTTTGGTCCAATATTCTACGTGCTGTCTTTTGAGCCAGTTACGTAGCTCCAGTTTGATCATTGCCTTGGTGATTGTCAGGACAGGTTCCGGTCCAATAAATGGAGTCTCTGCCCCCATCTTGGCTAATCTGTCGGCATGTTCGTTGCCACTGTTCCCTGAGTGGCCAGGGACCGATAATAGGTTTACTCTATTGCTTTCCCCTAGCTCCACAAGATCCCTGTGACATTCTGCAACAATTTTAGACCTTGTTCCAGGAGCTGCCAGTGATCTCAGGGCTGCCTGGCTGTCTGAATAGATATAGACGCTACGATCTTTGTAGCATCTACGCAAATTCTCCTCCACACATGCCCTGATGGCAGTGATTGCGGCCTGGAATACTGAGCCCAGTTTCTCTCGAGAGATGACGCCCTCCAGTCTTGGCTGCACCAAAGTGTGCCGTCCTTAGTAGTAGCTAGTTCCTAAGTTTAGGGACTGTTGACCCCGTGTCCCATAAGCTATGCTGTTGACCCCGTAGTTAAGTCCCATAAGCTATACAAACTTTTGAACATTTATAACAGACACCAGAACAGCGAGGTACTGCAATCGCTGCGTGCAGTTGGTCGGAACGTGTGTAAGCTGCTTCGAATTTATATATATCTGTGGCGTCTGTTCCGAAAGAATAGACGTCACTTCTCATCCTGCAGCTGTTATTATTTAATATTCATAGAATATATGACATCAACTGCGATTGGGCAAAGCTGAAAATGTGTACCCAGCCGGGATTCGAACCTGGGTCTCCTGCTTTATAGGCAGTTGCGCTGACCCCTACACCACTGGGGACACAGTGATCACCGCACCTGCAAGGACTACCCATGCACGCTTCCCGTCAGATACAAATTCCCAGCTTCGCCCTGCCCATAGTACTCAAACTCGTAGATTAACTAATTCCCGTAAGAGTAAGGGCTTCAAACTTGCCCACCCCTCCCCACTAACGATAGGATCATTGCCCGTCACCGGCATATTATATATATACATGTTCCGAAAGAACAGACGTCACTTCTGATCCTGCAGTTGTTATTATTTAATATTCATAGAATATACGTCATCAACTTTACGAGTTTGAGTACTGTGGGCAGGGAAAAGCTGGGTATGTGTATCTGATGGGAGGCGTGCATGGGCAGTCCTTGCAGGTGCGGTGATCACTGTGTCACCAGTGGTGTAGGGGTCAGCGCAACTGCCTAGAAAGCAGGAGACCCGGGTTCGAATCCAGGCTGGGTACACATTTTCAGCTTTGCTCCATCGCAGTTGATGTCATATATTCTATGAATATTGCTTCGAATTTGTTGGTTCGTTGGACAGGTTGTTGGTCTGACGATAAATCGAAGCGTATGTAGGAATACTCGTTGTGAGTAGGTGAGTGAGTGGCGGGTAGTAGGCACTAGCAGAGGTGTGTCGTGGGTCTGTGTGTGGCCGCGTTTGCCGGTGACGCCAGCAGGAATGCGCCTGGTTTGGAGAAGAGGAGCGCAGGGCGGCTGGCGGCGGTGTGCCGGGGCGGCCTTGGGAGTTCCCCGGTTACGTGAAGAGCCGCGCTGACCTCATCCGCCACCGCTGTGGCCTGGCCTGTCCGGTCCGGCGAGCGACGCTGTTCAGCACTGACCTAACAAGGAGGGGCTCTCACGTGTGGGGCACCGACTTACATCACGTTTTGCATACACGTTCTACTACACCGAATATAAAGAGGTAATGCACTTTTCCAAAAAAAAAAAAAAAAAAAAAAATCAGCGTCAAAGTTGATTAAGCAGATTCTCGTTTTCAATGCTATAGATGGGAGGATCGTCTGAAGCTGGGCATTTTTCCACTAATGTAATAGCTGATACCCAGCACATTGCTGCCACAGAAGAAATACGAGGCGCGTCCAGAGAGTAAGTTCCGTTTTGAAATAAAATGAAATTGTACAGAGAAATTTTTATTGCACAAAATTCTACAACTCTTAAACTACTTTTCCACACAACTTAAAAGCTGTGTGTGTGTTGTATGATGTTGAACCTATCGTTAAATCAGACAACAAATTGTTCATTAACACAGCAGTTTGGTTTAATTATGACCCTGATATTGATGTATATACTGTTAAATAAGAAACAGTGCATTAAACTGATTATGTGCGCAACGGATCTTTTAAGAAAACAACTGTGACAAGTCACCATAAGAAACAGACATTGACTATACTCAAAAAATTTGACTGCGAGAAAGATATTAAAAAAAACACACACACACACACAAACCACTTTCTTAATGTTTAACTGCGAGAATTTTATGCAGATCCGTACCTGATTATTGAAATTTAGTATCCTAATCAATTCACTGCAGTGTTGCATAACAATCATTTACTATAGCACAAATAACGAAATCTGTTTAACAAGGTTACCAAAATCAATACTGCACTTTAAATCCACTAATAACTAATTATCAAATGAAGAAAGTAGGTTAATATTCTTACTACGTAAATGAAACTGGAAAGAAAGGTCAACTTTGTTACTTATTATTAATAATCACCATTACATTACCTACATAATACAACCTTTTATAATGACATTAAATGCAGTTACCTTCATTCCAGCGGTGGTACAACGTTTTCATAGTAATAAAAATACAATATGTATTCCAAATGCAATCAAATCAACTTGCTGGCACAGCAGCCTCTGCACTACATCGGAGCCATATACATAACCCAACTGCTCTCTAAGAGAGCTAAATCACATGTCTCACTCACTCTCTGCGCGAGCTACAATGCTATGCGACACTTAATCTTTGCCAAAGATGAAACTTCACAGAGTTAAGTACACATATCGATACACACAGTAGAAGCAATATTATACATTTTCTTGCAAGCAAGTTACTCGGCACAAAACAGGAGGAACAATATTAGACATTTTCTTACAGAAATATTTTATATGGACACGTTTCAAACTGCCGAAATTTTGAGGCATTTGTCACAGCGTGGCACCACGTTTTGTATACCTTCTTCATAGAAATCTGCCGCCTGTGTCTTCAACCGATTTCATGCGTCAGAGATCGTGAAATTTGGGGGAAGTCCATAGCGAGAGCACTAATTGTAAACCTACGGTTTTCCTACATCTTGTCATCAATCGCGTGAACCAGTTCTTCTGTAACCAAAGGTGGACGCCCACTTCGTTCTTCATCGTGCACATCACTACGCCCGCCATTGAACTGTCGGACCCATCTTCTCACCATCGAATCACTCATCGCATTTGGTCCGTACACATCGCAAATTTGCCGATGAATTTCACTTGGTTTCACTTTCCTCGCATTCAGAAACCGAATCACCGACCTGACTTCACAGGCTGCGGGATATTCAATCAACGCCGACGTATCAAACAAGCACGACAAAGCGTACGTAACTGACAGCTCTTTATTCACACGAAGTGATGGGTGCTATCGACACAGGTTCGCAAATCGATTCCGTATTTCTTGATTTCCAGAAAGCTTTTGACACCGTACCTCACAAATGGCTTTTAATCAAATTGCGTGGTTATGGTATATCGCCCCAAATTTGCGATTGGATAGGGGATTTCTTGTCAGAGAGGACACAGTTCGTAGTAATCGATGGTAAGGCATCGACTAAAACAGAGGTGATATCGGGCGTTCCACAGGGTAGTGTTATTGGTCCTCTGCTATTCCTTATTTACATTAACGATTTAGGGGAAAATCTAAGTAGCTCTCTTAGGTTGTTTGAAGATGACGCCGTCATTTACCGTCTAGTAAAATCATCTGAAGATCAAAACCAACTGCAGAACGATCTGAATAAGATATCAGTATGGTGTAAAAATTGGCAATTGACTCTAAATAATGAGAAGTGTGAAGCCGTCCACATGAGTACGAAAAGAAATTCGTTAAACTTTGTTTACAAGATAAATCTATCAAATGTGAAGACCATAAACTCCACAAAATACCTAGGAATTACTATTACTTCAGAGTTAAATTGGAAAGAACACGAAGATAATATCGTGGGAAAGGCGAACCAGAGACTGCGTTTTATTGGCAGAACTCTTAAAACATGCAACAGAACTACAAAAGAAACTGCACACACTACGCTTGTCCGTCCATTTTTGGAGTATTGCAGCCCAGTGTGGGATCCTTATCAGGTGGGTTTGACGGAAGACATCGAAAGAGTCCAAAGAAGAGCAGCTCGTTTCGTATTGTCACGATAGAGGGGAGACAGCGTTACGGAAATGATACAGGATCTGGGATGGGAATCATTACAACAACGGCGCTTATCGCTGCGGCGTGGGCTACTTGCGAAACTCCAATCGCCAACATTCTCCTCCGAATGCGAAAATATATTGTTGACTCCCACTTAGATAGGTAGAAATGATCATCAGAATAAAATACGAGAAATCAGAGCTCGAACAGAGAGATTCAGGTGTTCTTTCTTCCCGCACGCTATTCGAGAATGGAATGGGAGATAAATAGTATAATTGTGGTTCGATGAACCCTCTGCCAGGCACTTAAATGTGATTTGCAGAGTATCTCCTGTAGATGTAGACAGCGATCTCCAAATGGCGCACGTTCTTCTCCTTGATACACATCGTCTACAGCGCATGTGCGGAACTGCAATCGCGGCGCTGCAGCGGAGATAAATTGAAACGGAACTTACTTTCTGGACGCGCCTCGTAATTGTGCAAATAACGTTTTAAATTTGAAAGTGTTAGCTTCTTTAATTACACGTTGCTGCCACAGAAGAAATAATTGTGCAAATAACTTTTTTAATTTGAAAGTGTTAGCGTGTTTAATTACACGTTGCTGCTACGGAAGAAATAATTGTGCAAATAACGTTTTAAATTTGAAAGTGTTAGGTTGTTTAATTACCAATGACAGAAATAAATATTTCTTCAGTAAAAAACCCGTCTTGATTGCAAAATGTTTCATTAATTAATGACGTATTTCGCCCTTTAGCAGGGTATCTTCAGATTATCTGCGTGACAGAATTTACACAAAATTACAAGGCGGAATTACAAACGGGTTTGGGCTTATTTTGTGTTAAGAAGACAGTATAAATGGTAAACAAAGCTTACAATGCGCTCTCCGTGGTGTGACAACGTAAGTTGTTTTGCGATGTTTCTATTTTTCTGGCATTTTTGGATGTCCTTGTAGCCCTACAAATGATTGGATAACAATGAATTACATTTGGAACATACTCGGTAAAAGTGTGAGAAACATAAAACAGATTTTTAAGGCTACGTTAATAGAAGCGGTGGTCTCTGGTGATACAAGATAAGCCCACGTTTACAATTGCGCTCACGGGCGGTGGGCGGGCGTGGTGTGCTGCTCCGCCGTCTTGTACAGACTAAGGGAATGTGGGTAGGGAGTGACATAGGAAGCCGATGTATAAGACGCGACGGGTGAAATCTAGCTACCTGAATACAAATTTAACGAAAGGGAGGTTATTAAGCGGGACATAAGTTAATAATCTATGTTGGTATTTATAAATGAAAGCAATTTTATTTGAACAGAGACATCATAATATCTAGGAATGTTTGATCTTTGCGTGCCAACTGATCGTTTAGGAAGTGTGGGCGTCCAAAGTAAGCGCGCTTCGCTATCTCAAACTCTTCCAGTAAATTTAACTTACGCCCTTTCTGCGCAATATGTAAAATTTGGATGTTGTCAGTGGTAGGTTGTTGATGATCGGATGCTTTAGTGTGTTCCGCAAAAAGGGGAATGTTTTTTGAGTTGGCCTTTATTTGTAGGAAGGTGTTCAGTAAAACGTACGAGGAAAAGTATCTGTCCTTATTGGCTTGTTCGTTATGTGGGAGAATTTGCTGGATGCTCACTAGTTGACCTGTGCGAATAATGTGCATTCTACCCTGATCACTCACAGGTAGGTAAGATTGTTAATGGAGAAGAGGCGGGTGCAAGTACATATGTATAAGAGAGAGTAACAATATTGCATGCTCTGCAAAGTAGCGGAGGATTAAAAGTTAAATAAATTATAATAGCAAGCGGATCTTACCCGTGTACATGAACGTTGAGGTAATTCAGTTCATTCGCGTAAAACACTGCGCTTGCTTGAACAAAATAAACAATTCCAGTAGCTGTTCTGCATCGACCTGTGAAACAGAAATGTGATAAACTACGCTTGCCTAAAGAATCTAAACAACTCCAAGAGCTGTCTTGCTAAATTAAATTGTGTATTTTTCGTTGTTACATCGACGTGTGTAACCGAAAGCGTGTGAAAAACTATGCTTTACATCAACATCTATAACTGAAATCGTGTGATAAACTATGGTTGCATCAAAACAGTCCTTTGGTTCGCATAAAGAATCTAAACAACTGTCGTTCATGTTAGTTAAACAGATTGTCAATAGACGGCACCTTCTACATTACTTTTATATCGGCCGCGAAAACGAAGTTGATACTCGGTTCGGTGGCTGTTGGAAGCAACTGAAAATACATGTCCCATTTATGGTCATTCGCCGAGTATATATTAACGAACAGTAGATCTTTTTTTTCAAAATAAAGTTTTTTGTAAGAACAATAACTATATAGTACCTTTGTAGTTTTCGACATTAGTGAAGAACGACACCATGAAAATGATACCTCAACAGCGCGTTTGTTTGTGTGTTCATGCTGAATCCAAATCTACAGTTTTGTTCCAATCTTTATGAAATTTTGCACATGTAAGCGTCAATCCCTAAGGACGATCGCCGTAAGTGTAAAAATTACCTACAACACATAGTTCACGTGATATGTCATAAACAATGTGATGCGCGAAAATTGCTGTATTTTGCGACAATGCTGCTCATTTTTTCCTAAACCACTCGACCGACTTCAACCATATTTGGTACACACATTCCTTACCATGAGGTACCAATTGCTGCAACGTTAAGAATCACACACGACACATGGTTGAGAAGATATGACGTCGTAAACAATAGGATTCGCAAAAGACTGTCACGTAATGCGGCGAGACTTTACGCTATATGAGAATGAGAGTACTTAGCAACTTGCAACAAATTTTAAACATAATTTCAAACCTTTATTAAACTTTTTCTCTCTGACAACCATAGCAAAATCAAAAGAAAAAAAGTTTCTCGCTTACTACTTTTCCGCTGTCTATGTAGTGAAACTACGGCATTCCATATGACGTTAAAATTTATCTTCTGTACACTACAAATTGTAACCGCAGTAAATTTTATAGACAGTATACACACATATAGTTGAAAGTGCCTTCTAAATTGTATCACATAACGACACGTAGTTTATGAGATATGAGCAGATAAACAGCAACGCTCCGCTTTTCATGGATTAAAACAACGGCATTTGGTATGACGTTACAATTTATAATATCTGCACTATAAATTGAAGCCGCAGGACATTTTTCAGACTATATACATGCATATAATTAAGTGTACGATCCAAATTGTATGACAGTACGACACGTAGTTCATGAGATATGAGCACATAGTAACGTTCATGGAAAACCGCCCCATCTCGCACCAAGTTTTAATCTAAGAGATTTTACAGACATACAGCCCTTATACAAATGAGTATATACCTCAAAAATGATATGAAACAAATATATAAAGCTGAGTGTCGGTATGTTTGTTTGTGTGTGCGTTCAAATGTTTGTATAGCTTATGGGACTTAACTACGGGGTCATCAGTCCCTAAACTTACAAACTACTTATGAATTAGCTTATTCTAAGGACGGCACAAATATCCATGCCCGAGGGGGGATTCGAACCCCCGACCGTAGTGGCCGTGCAGACCGTGACTGGAGCGCCTCAGTCCCCGCGGCCACCGCGGCCGGCTGTGTGTGCGTGTTGCATCAAAGTCTATTCCAATCTTCATGAAATTTTTTACACGTAAGCTTCAATCCACAAGGACGGTCGCCGTAGGTGTAAGAATCACATACGATGCATAGTTCAAGAAATATGACGTCATAAACAATGATATGCGCGAAAAACCGTTACATTCAGCGACAATGCTGCTCTATTTCTCCTAAACGACTGCACCGATTTCAACCAAATTTGGTACACACATTCCTTACCGGGAGGTAACAATTGCTGCAGGGTTAAAAATCGCATACTACGCGTGGTTCAGAAGGTATGACGTCATAAACAATAGGAATCGCAAAAAATGCCACATAATGAGCCGGGATTTTATAAATGTACTGTATGAGAATGACAGTACTTAGCGACTTGCAATAAAATTTAAACACAATTTCAAACCTTTATTAAACTTTTTCTCGCTGACAACCGTAGCAAAATTATGAAAGGAAAAATGTTTTTCGCTTACTACTTTTCCGCAGTTTATGGAGTAAAACTACGGCATTGGTATGACATTACAATTTATAATTTGTACACTATAAATTGTAGCCACAGGAGATTTTATGGACAGTATACACACATACAGTCGAATGTACCCTCAAAATTAGTTCATTAGTTATGAGCACATAAATAATAACTTTCATGGAAAACCGTTCCATCATGCACCAAGTTTTAATCTATTACTTCTTTACTACTAATTGTGTTCCCAAGAGATTTTACTCACTACAGTCCTTATACAAATCAATATATACCTGAAAAATGGCAGCAATAAATAAATACATAAATACCCGGGCAACGCCGGGTTTTCAGCTAGTATTTAATACGGGAGAAATGGCGTACCCACAAAAAAGACCGATGAGTAATAATATATAGGAATTTTATATTCGATAATAAATAGATTTATTGAAATTTAACAATACTTAAAGGAGAAGTATAAATGTCATTCATTTCATTTTGTTCACTTCATTATTCAAGTACTTTGGGATAGACAATATTTTTTGTTATTCCGTCTTCAGCAAAAACAAATAGTGAGCACGCAACATACAACTGTCCATTTTGAAAAACGTAGAGTTTTTTTTATTCAATCCGCACACATGAAGTGACTGACCTTGTGTCTTGTGCCTTGAGAATGCAAGTCGAATGGGGAACTGCAATCGTTTCATATCAAATGGCATGCCGGTGGGAACGTGGGAATGCATGGAATGAGCACATCTTCTCCTTTCGATCTTCCAGTACGAACAGCTGCCTCGATGACATTCGGTATCATTTTCTGCCATTAAACAATCAGGGTGGATTAATGTTCCTCAAGAGAATAACTGGCACGCCGACTTTGAGTGACAAAGATGAACGTTATGACAGCGCATAAAATATGAACAAACTAACAAGTCTTATACTCGTATATAAAAATTGAGGTGTTTGTGTCTGTATTTCACTCTGCAGCCAAACCTACACATCGCAAACGAATAGTGTTTGTATGTGGTAGTAGGTATCAGTCTCCCATTGTTCACTGTGGTGGTAGAGGGTTGATAACGATAACGGGGTGGAAGATATGAAAGTTGAAAGTTACCGACTTATATAAAATTCAACATATGGGTGTCAATATTTTGCTCTTCCGCAAAAACTACACAATAGAGACGAACGATCTCTCTGTGTTGTTGTAATACAAAGTCTCCCCACAGTTCCGTGTCGATAGCTATAATAGGGTGGAAGCTATAGTAGAAAGTCGTCAGCTTATATAAAATTCGGACTGAAGACCAGCGATGACTTTTGAAACGATAATAGCACGGAGGTTATATACAGCGAAACGTGATTGACATTCTTCAGCTGTTTCTCTGCAACAGGCGTACGAATAAAGAAAAACAGATACAAATTGCAGTTGAAACGTGATGGACATTCTTCAGCTGTTTTTCTGTAACAAGCGTACGAATAAAGAAAAATAGGTACATATTGCAGTTGAAAAGTGTAACTACCAACAAAAATGCCAAAGCGTAAGAAGGAAATTTCGCATTCTCGATCCGTTTCTAAAAGATAGAAAACTTCGTTGATAAGTGCATCTACAGACAATAGAAACTTGAAATTTTTAGACGTTGTTAATCTTACACTAAAAGCATCAGTGATTTTTAATATTCCCATCCCTAAGTGGGTGAAATAGTGTATGAACGGGCTTTTGAAAATACGTTGCTATTAAGGTTATTTTGAAGCAAGAAATACAAAACTTGGGATTTAGATTTTTTGATTGGAATTTTAAAAACACGTGTTTCGATATTTTTGGAAATTCAACCATTAAGGCCGCGGCATTGGGGCGCTATGCTGCGATGCGCTACGCCGTTCCCCGTCGGGGGTTCGAATCCCCCCTCGGGCAAGGATGTTTTTTAGTATAAGTTAGTTCATAAGTAGTTTGTAAGTTTAGGAACTGATGACCCCACAGTTAAGTCTCTTAAGCTTAAACATTTAAACATTTTTGTATTTGTATAAGGTTTTTTTTGTGGGTTTTGGTCCTGATGCCTTTATCTATGCTGGTTGGGCATTGGTTGTTGTGTTTTAAGTGTTCGGCAAATGTAAAGTGGTTTGTTTCAATTTCAACATCTGATGTGTTATTAAATAATCAATCATTTATTCGACATTTGCGAATTCTGACATCGTTAGCACCATTACTAAAGGTGGACCGTTATTTGTGACAACTGAAAATTTCTGCCGGAGTGGAGATTGGAACCGGATCTCCCGCTTATCGCGAGCGGTCGACTTATTCACTCAGCCACCCGAACACGCCTCCCGGCCAGACTTTACTTTCTATTTGCACGGGGTCCTCGGGTCGAACATGCAGAATCCAGATGACTCCAATGTCGCTGTCTTCCCCTCCAGTGGTCCCAAATCCGAGAAAAACTCCGTCTTGTTTTCCCATTTCTTTCGGCTCGCTTCCTGAGCGCCATTCGCCTTTACCCCTGATCACGGAACGTATAGGCGTCCCGGTGCTACAAGTATCTGAAAACACAGGACTTTTAATAGCTAGATTTAAAAGTCTCCAAATGATAAAATGCCCTTATATTATGTTGTTTGCTACACAGATTAGAGTCACCTCTAGAAATATCTGCACGCCCTGTATGCGTAGTTACATCCAAATAAGTTAAGGATATAGTCATGTACTTCATTCGGAATTTGATAATTTGGAGAGCAAAATTTAGTTGCCTGAGGAATGATTAAGATCCCACGTAGTAAATCGCGAAAATTACTAAAACAGTATCGAACAAGAAAGTATAAAAACATACAAATTGTAGTCAAACTGCAAATATATTGTATTAAACTCGTTTGAAAGAAAACACACCACCCTAATCTACAGAGGATAGTAGTACACAGTGAAACATGGTACACAGTGAACCATTCCATCTCAATTGTTTTTAGTAATTTTTTTCTATTTGTTCGTATCCCTGTATGTTTATTATGATAAAATACATCTTTGACTGTAATGGTGGACAGTTTGGGTGATTATTCTTGTTTCTATACATTATTATTGGTTTTCGGTGGCCAGAACTTCCAGTTAATGTCTCTTTATAAGCTTAATATTTTCTATATGACATACAGCTAAAAGAAATATTGTGTTCACGCATCTTTAGCTATATACTGACCAGTTGTGGTAGATACGTAGGTTAAGAGTTGTGATTAGCCTGCCGCGGTGGCCGAGTTGACTGAGGCGCGCCAGTCACGGTCTGCACAGCCACTACGGTCGTGAGTTCGAATCCCCCTTTGGGCATGGATATTTGTGCCGTCCTTAGTATTAAGTAGTTCATAAGTAGTTTGTAAGTTTAGGGACTGATGACTCCGTAGTTAAGTCCCATAAACTCTACAAACATTTGAACATTTGAGTTGTGACTAACATTTTAGTTTATGGTGACTTTCGTACACAGTGAAACGCTTGTATGTGGTACACAGTGAAGCAGTATCATTGGCTTCAGATGGATGTGTGACTCCTCCTAACACTTTGGAGGGTAATATAGGTGTTCAGGGAGCCAGTTGCAGTAACAACAGCTGTGGTGTTGCACAACTATGAAGTGCGCGCCACGTACTTCCGCCGCGCGCCACCATGCACACATGGCGCGGCGTTCTTACGACGTCAGCCACGAGCGCCCTCTGCTACAACTCCGCTCGTGGCCACCACTGGACTGCATCGTTCACTTGGGACTGAGATAGGAACCAGTTAACACTTGGAATAAGATAGGTACCAGTTAAGACTTGGCTATCGGATAGGCACTAGGAATCATCAGTAGTCAGGCCTCTATCTAAACTTTGTGTCAGCATTCTGCAGTCAAGAACTATCTTGTTCTAATTTAGCCTAGTGTTCTAGTTTCTGCTGTCCCACTCGCTGATCAACTCCGTGCCTGCACAAGTGTGCATCCTTTATTCCTGTGTCGGTCTCTTTCAACTTGGCCATCGACACCTACAACAACCAGCGGATGAGACACAAAAGTGGTGACAAGGAGCGATAGAAGAACTTTGGACCAGCCCACTTGCAGCAGCCAGACAGCAGCAGCCGGAGCACGCAGAAATTGTTCCCACCCACCCACCCTTATTATAAGATTTTGGGGGGAACATGGTGTTTTGTGTACTGTTTTGTTGCAGTGCGTCCTCATTTCATATTGCTTTTGTGTTTTGTACTAATTTACTTGTATGCGTGGCGCCTAATCGGTCAGCCACTACCCCGAACCCAAACTTAATGGAAATTATTCAGTTACAGACGGCGCAAATCACGCTACTCCAAGTGGTGTCGCAGTTGATGGCACAGGCTCACCAACAACAAAAACAGCCATCGCTTCAGCCGCCCACATCTTCAGCCACACCGCTTCCTACATTTCGCCAGTACAACAAAAGTAAGGAAGAATGGAGCAATTACTTTGCGCAGTTTCAAGAACTCGTCGCGGCTCAACAAATTACAGTCAGACAGTTAAGCATCTGTCATTAGCAGTGGTGGGCACTCAAACCTTCGTGTTACTGCAGAAACGTTTACCCCACGCATCTCCTCATCTCCTCGTGATCTAAAATTCGATCAAATTGTAGAAGCACTGAATGCTCATTATGAGAGAAAAGTTCTCGTAGCAGCAGCGCGGTACCGATATTTCAGACTTAAAAAATTACTGGAGCAGTCACATAATCAATGGATCACCGAGTTGAAGGGCTTAACCCGCAAATGTAAATTTATTTGCTCTTCTGGACTTTCTTATAGTGATGTTAAGAGATGCGATTACACAGAACATTTTTGGACTTGATTCTTTTGACTTATTTGGCTTATCAATTCAAAGAGATGTGCTTCAAATTTCGCCAGTAGTGCCTCAGGACAAAATTAATGCATTGTGTGAAAAATATAGTGACTTGTTTTCACCGGAACTAGGTTGTGCAAAAGACTTCGTGGCACATGTAACTTTAAAAGAATCTGCAGTTCCAAAATTTCTTAAAGCTAGATCAGTGCCTATCGCACTTCGTGATAAAGTTGCTGCAGAACTTTAACGTTGGCAAGATAGTGGGGTGATCTCTTCTGTTTCTGTGAGTCAGTGGGCCTCACCTTTAGTAATTATAACCAAGCCGTCAGGAAAACTTTGTCTCTGTGCGGACTTCAAATCAACAGTGAACAGTCAAACAATTGTAGACACTTATCCCCTGCCCAGACCTGAGGAACTAATGGACAAATTAGGACAGTCTCGCTTCTTTTCTAAGATTGATTTAGCAGAGGCATATTTACAGATTCCGCTTGATGACGAGTCAAAAATGTTTTTCGTAATTAATACTCACATGGGCCTTTTTCAATTCCAATGCCTACCCTTTGGCAGTTCTTCCGCCCCCGCTATTTTTCAGCGTTTTTTGGAACAGCTGACACTTTCTGTACCGTGTTGCTCGAACTATTTAGATGATATTGTGGTCTCAGGGCGCACAGTTGAGTAACATTTAACAAACCTGGAGTGCCTTTTCAAAGTGTTGACTGCAGCAGGGCTACGTTGTAATAAAGCAACGTGTTCATTTTTTCAGACTGAAATAGAGTACCTAGGCCATGTGATTAATGCGCAAGGAATCCATCCCTTACAGTCACATCTTAGAGCAATCAAAGACTTGCCTCCTCCTAAGAATGTGCACGAATTGCAAGCAGTAATGGGAAAGCTTAACTACTATTTCAGGTTTATTCACAATGCCTCTCAGATTGCAGCTCCACTGCATCACTTACGTAGGAAGGATGTACCTTTTGTATGGTCTAAAGATTGCCAGGTTGCTTTTGACAAATTAAAGTCTTCACTACTCAGTGATGCATGTTTGATTCCCTTTGAAGCCTGTAGTGCTAGCAGTGGATGACTAGTCATTCGGTCTGGGTGCAGTTTTGTCACATCGTATTGGTTCTCACGATCGTCCTGTTGCCTTTGCATCCAGGCTACTGACGCCAACGCAAGAGAATTACAGTCAGATAGAAAATGAGGCCTTAGCAATCATTTACGGCGTCACAAAGTTTCATCATTATCTCTATGGCAGAAAATTCTATTTGTTAACAGACCACAAGCCTCTTACGTCGTTGTTTTCACCCACAAAGCCAATTCCGCCACGAACGGCACAAAAGCTTCAGATATGGTCCCTGATATTGTCTAATTATCAGTATGAGATTTTGTACCGACCTACCACTCAACATGCCTACGCGGACACACTTTCCCGACTTCCGGTTGGCCAGGATGTGTCGTTTGATTCTTCAGAAATGGCATGTTGTCAGATAGACTCCAGAGATGCTTCCGCTGTCGCAGACTTACCTTTGAACTCTCGTCGGGTTGCACAGGAAACAGCTGCAGATGAAGACCTAAGTGTGGTAGCACGTTTTTTTCGTTCAGGGTGGCCTGCCAGAGCCAAAGACATTGATCGGCCTCTGGTTCGACGTTATTTTGCACAACGTCATGCATAATCTTTAAGTCAGGGTGTTCTGTTATTACATACTGACAACGACCAAACACGAGTGATTGTTCCTCGTTCCCTGCAACGAGAAGTGTTACGCCACCTGCATCAAGGACATTGGGGTATCGTTAGGACAAAACAACTGGCCAGACGTCATTGTACCTGGGTTGGTATGGACGCCCATATAGAGAACATGACGTCACAGCGTACAGTTTGTGCGGAGCATCAGGCGGCTCCTCCGCAACGTTTCTCAGACTGGCCACGCCCCAAGGGACCATGGCAACGTTTACACATTGATTTTGCCGGACCTTTCTGGAATACGCGCTGGTTAATTGATGTAGACGCTTTCAGCAATTTTCCTTTCGTGATTGCCATGAACTCAACGACAGTGTCTAGTACAATCAGTGCCTTAACATCTGTGTTTTGCATCGAAGATTTGCCTGAAACTATCGTCAGTGACAATGGACCTCAGTTTGTTAGCGCGGAATTTCAACATTTTTGTCGTGTGAATGGCATTCAGCATATCACCACCGCACCTTTTCACCCTCAGTCCAATGGTGAAGCAGAACGTTTCGTTCGAACATTCAAGTCTCACATGGAAAAGATGAAAGGGTAGCACTCCAGGCAGCAAGCTCTTCAAATTTTCCTGTCTACGTATCGGTGCATGCCACGTGACGGCCCGTCTCCTGCCGAGCTGCTACACGGCCGCCGTCACCGCACTCTCCTTCACCTGCTGCAGCCTTCCACGCACCGAGTCGGTTTGTATGGCGCTTCGCGTTTTCAGGTTTCTACGCCGGTGCTGTACAGGGTGTTTGCTGGAAACAAGAAGAAATGGTTACCGGGCACCATTCAGCGCGTGCTCGGTCGCAGTATGTATGTTGTACGCTCCTCCACAGGGTCGGAGCTGCGGCGCCACGCAAACCAATTGCGCCTGCACAGGCCGCGCGATCCTGTCTCTGGTTTCTTGATTCCAGACCCAGTTCACCGCCAGGGAGCACAGCCACATCGTTCGCCGACGGATCCAGCGTCCCCGGACTACGAGATCATCCCTATGGAGGTGGACGCACCTCCTATGCAGTCTGCCTCTCCGCCTCCGTCGCCGCCGCTGATGACAGCGTCACTGAGAGGAACTCCGGGACCGTGCGTGTCCCACCGCCTGGGCCACGCACCTCAGAAGAAGATGACCTGCTCCCTCTGGGCGGAGGCGTGCGCCCTTCCCCTCGTTTTGGTGGGTATTCCGTGGGATCGCAAAGTGGATACCGGGGCGCGGACGGCGTCTCGATCTCAGCCTCTGTTACGACGCCCGTCCCACCAGTGACGCCCCCGCCCAGGCCCTCCTCCCAGTGCCGTCGTCGTGGCCCTCAGCTCTACGCCACGACGGCGCGGCAGTTTGGGGGGGAGGGCTGTGGTGTCGCACAAGTATGAAGTGCCCGCCACGTACTTCCGCCGCGCGCCGCCATGCTCGCACGGCGCGGCGTTCTTACGTCAGCCACGAGAACCCTCTGCTACAACTCTGCACGTGGCCACCACTGGACTGCATCGTTCACTTGGGACTGAAATAGGAACCAGTTAACACTTGGGAATCAGATAGGCACCAGTTAAGACTTGGCTATCGGATAGGCACTAGGAATCATCAGTAGGCAGACCTCTATCTAATCTATGTATCAGCACTCTGCAGTCAAGAAATATGTTAAAGTTAAGACTCCACGAAATATATATCTTGTTCTAATTTAGCCTAGTGTTCTAGTTTCTGCTGTCCCACTGGCTGGTCACCTCCTTGCCCGCACAAGCGGGCATCCTTTATTCCTGTGTCGGTCTCTTTCTACTCGGCCACCGACACCTACGACAACCGGCGAACGAGACACAAAAGTGGTGACGAGGCTGGGATACAAAAACAGAAAACCATACATCTTGCCAAAAGAGTTTCGTGGTTTGCCCAAAGCCTAAAGCCCAAAGCACCTCCCAGAAAAACAAGTGGACGTTCCAAAGGTAGAAGCATAATATTAACATCAACTCCAGAGCGAGTAGCTGTTGAAGAAAAAGGACAGAGCTTGAAGAAAAGGAGAAAAGAACTATGAAGAGAGCCAACAATCAAAAAAATAAGTGGTGTGTAAGTAAAACAGCTTCAAGTGAAAGTGAAAAAGATGAAGACCATCCAATGAAACAGAGATCAGTATATCATTAGATCTTTTTAACTTGAAGTGGGATGTTATGATTGGTGAGCACAGTTTGGTGAAATTTCAAAACAATGAATATTTTGCAAACGTAGGCTTCCGCGACTGTTGTCACTATCAGTAAAATTCTTATGGGTATTTTATAAATTCCACCGACGTTTCGGCCACTGTTTCAGGCGGCCTTCATCAGCGTCTGTGTCTGATTTGCGGAGGTTGTTTAAAATTGTTATTTCACTTACTAATTAGTAGCAAAATTAAGACTTTTTGTTCCAAAATATTACAAAAGTATTGTTCTTTCAAGTAAATAAAGAAAATTAGTTTTATGGGTAGTATTTTATCCCAAACAATCAAAAGGGTAATTTTTGTTTCACTGTGTACTACTCTCCCCTACATGTATTTCTACGCGACGACGACTTGTAGTAATTTGAGGCGACCGGGAGTCGAGCGCGGGTAGCCAAGCGCTTAAGGCCTGGAGACCCGGGTTAGAATCCCCACCGGACTCTAATTTTCACTTGTGGCTATTATTTCAATGCGCTGGTGTAGGTAAAATCACTCAAAATTCAAAATGTTCAAATGTTTGTTAAGCTTATGGGACTTAACTACGGGGTCATCAGTCCCTAAACTTACAAACTACTTATGAACTACTTACGAACTAGGACGGCACAAATATCCATGCCCGAGGGGGGATTCGAACCCCCGACCGTAGTGACCGTGCTGACCGTGACTGGAGCGCCTCAGTCACCTCGGCCACCGCGGCCGGCTAAAATCACTCCTTTCTGTCTTCCTTCCACTCTTTAAGAAAAAAAAAAATGCAATGTGGCTGCAAAGCAGAAGTGGTGTCTGTTATTTCGGACATGTCCGCCACCGTTCTATATACCGAGAATTTATTCCTCCAGTATTAGAGAATGAGAGCACTTAACAACTTGAAACAAATTTTATACATAATTTCAAGTTTTTTTCGAAACTTATACTCTATGATACCCTCAACAGAAATATAAAAGAAAAAACTTTCGTCGCTTACTACATTGTCGCAATTTGTTCAGTCTAACTGTTCCCTTCGGCATTAAGGTTATACTTACATACTTACATACTACTGACTGGACTGCACACAATCTGCTTTGTTTGTATAGCTTATGGGACGTAGCTACGGGGTCATCAGTCCCTAAACTTACACTCTACTTATGAACTAGCTTACACAAAGGACGGCACAAATATCCATGCCCGAGGGGGGATTCGAACCCCCGACCGTAGTGGCCGTGCAGACCGTGACTGGCGCCACCGCGGCCGGCGCACACAATCTTCATCGGTAATTACATGCTGACTGGACCAGCAAAATTGCACAATATTGTACAAACACAATTAGCATACAGGGTGAAACTTCCTGTCAGATTAAAATTGCCAGTACCTCGCCTCCTACTTTCCAAATTTCACAGAAATTCTCCTGCAAACCTAGCAGAATTACCATTTCTGGGAGAAGTAAAGTTGTGAGAACAGACCGTGAAGCGTGCAGGGATTGCTCAGTCGGTAGAGCGCTTGCCCTCTAAAGGCAAAGATCCCACGTTCGAATAACGACTGTGAACATTCGTTCATCACAGGACAGGTTTCTCTGTAACTTCATAAATGTGATCTGAAGATGGGCAGCCGTCCCGAAACCGGTAATGTTCTAGAAAATAAAAGCGATCTGGAGACTGATATTCAAGAATTTTATTCATATGACGATCGCAGAAACTCTCTCGAGACCCGTAAGTCTTGCTTTGATAAAATCATAATCTGCCAGGAAGTTTCATATCAGGGCTCACTCCGCTGCAGGGTGAAAGTTTCATTCAGGATACAGGGCGTTATGAACTCTGTGATGTATGAAAAACTGCCACATTATGTGTGACTTTATAATTTATTTCTTCTGTGCTACTAAGAAGAATCCTTGGTCGTCGATTCCATCACAGGCACTCTGTTCCCAGTCACGGTCTGCACGGCCACAACGGTCGGGGGTTCGAATCCCCCCTCGGGCATGGATATTTGTCCCGTCCTTACTATTAGTTAGTTCATAAGTAGTTTGTAAGTTTTGGGACTGATGACCCCGTAGTTAAGTCCCATAAGCTATACAAACATTTGAACATTTTGAACACTCTGTTCCTGAAAACATAGAGTCGTCTACCAGTACTATAGTATAGCTTCTTGTATGGAAGTTAAACATTAGTATACAAAATCTCCCAGAAGCATATATTCTGAAAGTAAATTAATAAAATATTGACACTAAATAGCGCTCAATTTGCAGAAAATTGAAATTAATTATAAATTATTGTTAGTAATTTTTTACTTTTATATTTCATAAAAAATTGACTTTTACAAGACTATAGTATGTTTCCTATTGCAAACATCTTCTAAATTTTAAACTTAAACGGCAGCTTGCGAAACATACCTAAGATATGTCACTGATGATGGCTAGCTACCTAGCCGAAATCGATCTGTGATTAACAAACAGATTTTTTGCAAGCGAACGCTGTGTCATTCCCAGTAATCTTCTACATTTACTTAACTAACTGAATTGTAATTCATACAATTTTTTCAAAAATTTGTAAAATCTTCACTGGTCAAAACAGGGGTCAGAAGTATTGTCATCGGCAGAATAAACTAAAATGGTTCGACAACAATATTACGTCAACCGAGATAGTGGTAATAGCAGAAAGGTGCTGCTGAGTGGATTAGTGTTGAGTTGTGTTTACCTAACAAATTGCACAAACACTTGGGTTCAGATAGTATAGTGAGCAGATAGTGCAATACAAAAACAACGTGACTTACTCGAAGCTATGACAGGGATAGCTACAGAAAGTTTGGAAGTCGGACAGACTCAGAGGGAGGAGGGACGATTGCAAGTGGTTTGCAGTCTTAATACTGTATATACCACTACAACTATATATTTTTGACGACGTTATAGCGTTCATTTTTAATGAAATAAATCACAATTTGCGATTACTTGTGGCTTCACTGTACTAGGTTTAGATGTAATACCAATGTGCGGCGAATGAAAATTTGGGCCCGGCCTGGTTCCAATCCCGGCCGGGCCCAAATTTTCATTCGCCGCACATTGGTATTACATCTAAACCTAGTACAGTGAAGCCATAAGTGATCGCAAATTGCGATTTATTTCATTACCATTACAAGTGTTATTGTTATGGCTTTCGGTCTGAAGACTAGCTTGATGCAGCTCTCCACCCTACTCAGCCTTGTAAAAGCCTCTATCTCTTAATTGATTTAAATACATGCTCCACTCAAAGGTGCAAGGCGGGGGGTACTCAGTACCACTACTAGTTATTTGCTTTCCTTTTCCACTCCAGTATAGAATGAGGGAAAAACGAATGCTTGTATGCATCTGTATGGGTCGTAATCTTTTTGATCCTCTTTGTGCTCCTTACGCGAAATGTAAGTTGGTGGCAGCAGAATCGTTCTGCAGTCCGTTTTAAATTCCGGCCCTCTAAATTTCTTAGATTCTCGGAAACAATGTCGCCTTTCCTCCAGCGACTCCCATTTGAGTTCCCGAAGCAGCTCAGTAACACTCGCGCATTCATCGAACCTACCACTAACAAACCTAGCCGCCCGCTTCTGAATTGCATGTTTTCCTTAGCACTCAAGACGGGGTCGCACAAAGGTTTTACTTCATATCGCGGTACAGCGTTACACCTAAGTATTTGATACGATTCTGTCAAACTGCACACTGGTAATGCTGTATTCGAATGTTACGGGATTGTTTCTTCTACTCATCTGCATCACCGTACATCTCAGATGTGGCAACTGATCGATCCGTTCTCTTAGCTAATAGGTGCCAGAAATTTTTCTCCTCAATTCTATTCTGTACCTCTTCATTAGTTACAGATCTGCCGATCCATTGTTCACCATTCGTCTGTAGAACCATATTTCAA
The DNA here is from genome assembly GCA_026315105.1 of Locusta migratoria. NCBI lineage: Eukaryota > Metazoa > Arthropoda > Insecta > Orthoptera > Acrididae > Locusta > Locusta migratoria. Next base: position 122,419,311 of record CM048750.1, on the reverse strand, counting down.
AAATCTTATCATCTTTTTGTCACGTTTCACTCCCGTACAATGCTACACTCCAGACAAATGCTTTCAGAAAGGACTTCCCAAGATTGAAATTAATTTTGGATGTCATCAAATTACGCTTCTTCAGAAATGCTTCTCTTTCCGTACCCATTCTGCATTTCACTTCAGCCATCAGAAGTTGTTTTTCAACCCAAATAACAAAACTCACCCACTACTTTTATCGTCTCATTACTTAATATAATTGCTCCAGCAACGCCTTACTTTCTTAAACTGCATTCCGTTATCTTTGTTTTGCTGTTGTCAATGCTCTATGCTCTTCTTATAACCTCATTTCAAGACACGTCCATTCCGAAAATTCCTGGCAGATTAAGATTGTGTGCCGGAACCGGGAATCGACCCTGAGACCTTTGCCTTTCGCAGGCAAGCACTCTACCACTGAGCTATCCCAACTCGACTCACGTTCCGTCCTCATAACTTAATTCTGCCAGCACCTCGCCTCCAGTTTGCAAACTTCATAAACGTTCTCCTGCGAACCTTGCAGAATTAACACCCCTGGAAGAAAGTATATAGTTGAGACATGGTTTAGCCACAGCGTAAGGGATGTTTCCAGAATGAAACTTTCACTCTACAGCAGAGTGTGCGCTGATATGAAACTTCTCGGCAGATTGAAATTGTGTGCTGGAACCGGGATTCGCAAAGGTTCCCAGGTTCGAACCCCGATTCCGGCACACAATTTTAACCTCCCAGGAAGTTTCATATCAGCGCATACTTCGCTGCAGAGTGAAAGTTTCATTCTGGATTGTCCATTCCGTTCAGTTGTTTTTCGAGGTCCTTTGCTGTCCCTATATTTTACCGCTATTCCAACCTCTAACAGTCTCTAGGCTAGAAAGAATTTTCGTCTTATGTTCTGCTTTTCGGGATTTCAAACGGCTGTGCGGCGACGTAACCCTTTATAGGTTTGTGGTCGATATTTTAACCACACGATATAATGTTCAAAATCTCTCCTAACTGATGCCTGTCATCGACCCTATCGCATGTAACTACTGCGCGGAGATGATCTTTGGCTAAGAAGGCGACCACAACGAGCTTACATTGTTTTATCAACAGATGGCAGCACTTGTTTGTGGTTGATAAAGTAACCACAAACCGGCGTAAGTTTCCGATAAATGGCTTATGTCGTAATTTTGCTGGTAAGTCTTTACATTTTTAAAATGAAGTCGATTTAATATGACTTTATGTTGTAATATAGATATGGTGAGCGTAATTTGCCTCCAGAAGTAACATGTATAGTGCAAATCCTACTGAAATGATTGTTTTTGTTTCGTGAATGCCACGAGAGGTAGATAACCTCAATATTTCTCGAGTTTACGTAATATTTCACTTCTAAACAAATACTTCTGGACAGGTTATATTATGTTATTCTGTTATCTGACTATTTACTTGACAATTTTATCAAACAGTTTCTGAAATTTAGTATTTCGCTTAGATGTTATATACTGTTCTGAAGAAGCTGCATCTCACGTTAGTAATGAAGGTGAACGATTTGTGAGCAGTGAGCTGTATATAGCACGGGAAGCAGTTTTCTATGCTGTGCTTACGTCTAATTTTGTTGGTAAGCCTTTACACTTACAAAATTAAACGAATTTATTGTGATACTATAGCATAATTTAGATTCAATTAAGATGCTTCTTACCTTAGTTGCAGTTTCATAATGATCTGTGATTTTATGTATGACTCTTTTGTATGTATTTTTATAGTTATCTTGTATCACTTGCAGTGTAACTTTGTGCAGACAATGCTTTGACACATCTGTGTATATTTTGCTTGTATTTTTATGTATGTATGCAAAATAAAGAAAAGCAAACGACCAATAAAGATTTTATTTTTTCTTATTTACTGCTATTGTCATAAAATACCTCATTTTAATGTTGTTGTTGTGGTCTTCAGTCCGGAGACTGGTTTGATGCAGCTTTCCACAATACTCTATCCTGAGCAAGCCTCTTCAACTCAACATAAGAACGGCAACCTACGTCTGAATCTGCTTACTGTATTCATCTCTTGGTCTTCCTCTGCGGTTTTACTCCAAACACTTCCCTCCAATGCTAAATTCACGATTCCTTGATGTCTAAGAATGTGTCCTACCAAGCGAAACTTCAGCATTCTTCTATAGCACCACATTTCAAAAGCGTTTATCCTCTTCCTGTCCGCAGTGCTTATCGTCCATTTTTCACTCTCATACAAGTCAACACTCCACACAAATGCCTTCAGAAACGTCTTCCTTAGGCTTAAATCAATATTCGATGTTAACGAATTTCTCTTTTTCAAGAACGCTTTTCTACCCATTGCCATTCTGCATTTTATATCCTCTGTACTGCGACCATCATTTTTTATTTTACTGCCCAAGTAACAAAAACTCATCTACCTCCTTAATTGTTTCGTTACCTTCAGAATCAACGGAGTCACCCCATCGCATGTTATTTTACTGCCCACTACCACCTTTATTGTTTCGTTACCTAATCTAATTCCTTCACCATCGCCCGATTTTCTTGGACTGCAGTCGATTATCCTTGTTTTGCTCTTGTTAATGTTCATCTTATATGCATCTTTCAACACGCTGTCCATTCCGTTCAACTGCTCTTTCCAGGTCATTTGCTGTCTCTGACAGAAATACAATGTCATCGGCAAAATGCAATGTTTTTACTTCTTCACCCTGAACTTTAATTCCTTCTCCAAATTTCTCCTTGCTTACCTTTATAGCTTGCTGATTGTACAAATTGAATAAAATTGGAGAAAGGCTACAACCCTGTATTACTCCCTTCCCAACCACCGCATCCCTTTCATGCCCTTCAACTCTGAGAACCGCTGTCTGATTTTTGTACAAGTTGTATAATATCTCCTATTTCATTCTCATCTACTGCTTCTCCCCTTCCTACAATATAGCCTCTAAGTTCATTTCCTTCGTAGAGCCTCTCTATATACTCTTTCCACCTTTCAGCTTTCCCTTCTTTGCTGAGAACTGGTTTTCCATCTGTGTTCTTGATATTCATAGAGCTGTTTTTCTTGTCTCCAAATATCTCTTTTATTTTCCTGTAGGCCGTATATAATTTTCCCCTATTTATACATTCTTCTACATCCTTGCATTTGCCTTCAAGCCAATCCTGCTTAGCCTTTTTGCACTTCCTGTCAATCTCATTTCTTAGTCGTCTATAGTCCATTTTGTCTGTTTCTTTTACTGCATTTATATATTTTCTCCTTTCATCGAGTTAGTATGTCCTGAGATATCCAAGGATTGTTTGTAGGTCTCGCCTTCCTACCTATTTTGTCCTCTGCTGCCTTCACTATTTCATCTCTCAATGTTACCCATTCTTCCTCTACTTTTTTATTTCCCCCCGTTTCTATCAATTGTTGCCTAAAGCTCCCTCTGAAATTGTCAAGAACTTCAGGTTCCTTCAGTTTATCCAGATTCCATCTCCTTATTTTCCTACCTTTCTGCAGTTTCTTCAGTTTCAGCCTACAATTCATGACCAATAAGTTACGGTCAGAGTTTAGATCAGCCCCTGGGTATGTCTTACAGCTTAAAACCTGGTTCAGAAATCTATGTCCATTATAAAATCTATCTGGTATCTCCCGGTGAGAAATGTTATGAAAGAGGATCGATGAACCTTCTGTCAGGTAGTTAAATGTGATTTGCAGAGTAAACACGTAGCTGTAGACGGTTTTTCAGAAGTTCCTTTTCTCGCTGATTCAGTGGATTGCCTTGTTATTACTTATCAGTTTTCAGCAGACATTGCCTATCGTGGGCCACCTATGCCCATATTAGCAGTTTTGCTTGCGTCGATATCTCGTCTATTACCTTAGAAACTTATAGAAATCGTTCTGTTTCTACACGACAGACTGGGCCTAGCCTTGTATTTTGGAAGCGAGCAGCCCCTAGCCGTATGTAGGAGTGAGTCGGAGTCCAGAGGCGCAGGGGATGGGAGTAAGCCGGAACCTGGAGAATCCGGGAGCGCGGCTGGACTTCCGGCCTGGCCTTCCCGCGCAGCCTTGGACGGAGGATGGCCGCTGACGTCACCGCTACCTGCCGTCTGCCTCCAGGCTCCAGCCGCCGGCGCCGGCTCCAGGGACGCCCTGAGGCTCTCAGGCAGGTGCCGTCCCCAACATCTGCCAGCACTCAGGCCCCGAGGCCCTTCCTCACAATCGTCTTTTGTATGCTCTTCTACATGTACATCTACATACATACTCCGCAATTCACCGTAAGGTGCGTGGCGGAGGGTACACTGTACCACTACTAGGTATTTTCTTTTCTATTCCACTCCCAAATCGAACGAGGAAAAAAAGAATGCCTATATGCCTCCGTACGAGCCCTAATTTCTCTTATCTTGTCTTTGTAATCTTTACGCGAAATGTAAGTAGGCGGCAGCAAGATCGTACTTCACTCAGCTTCAAATTCCGGCCCTCTAAATTTACTTAACAGAAACTCACGAAAAGAACGTCGTCTTTCTTCCAGCGATCCCCAATTGAGTTGCCGGAGCATTTCCGTGACACTCCCGTATTGGTCGAACCTACCGGTAGCAAATCTAGCTGCTCGCCTCTGAACCGCCTCTATGTCTTCCTTTAAACTGATCTGCTGCGGGTCCCAAACACTTGAGCAATACTCAAGACATGGTCGTACAAGCATTCTATACGCGGTCTCCTTTACAGGTGAAGTACATCTTCCCAAAATTCTCCCAATAAACCGAAGTCGGCTGTCCGCCTTACTCACAACTGTCCTTACATGCTCGTTCCATTTCATATCGCTCTGCAATGTTACGCCTAGATATTTGAACGACGCGACAGCGTCAAGAATCTCACTACTAATGCTGTATTCGAACATTATGGGATTGTTTTTTCTACTCATGCGCATCACCTTACATTTTTCTACATTGAGAGCTAGCTGCAATTCTTCGCACCAACTAGAAATTTTGTCTAAGTCATCCTGTATGCTACTACAGTCAGTTACAGACGACAACCTCCCATACGCCACAGCATCATCAGCAAACAGCCGCAAATTACAACTTACTCTGTACATCAGATCATTTATATAAACAGAAAATAATAGGGGTCCTATCACACTCCCCTGGGGCACGCCTGACGATACACTCGTCTCTGATGAACACTCGCCGTCGAGAACAACGTACTGCGTTCTATTACTTAGGAAGTCTTCCAGCCAGTCACAAACCTGTGAACCTATTCCATAAGCTCGTATCTTCGTTAGCAGTCTGCAGTGTGGCACCGCGTCGAATGCCTTTTTGAAGTCGATAAAAACACAATCCGCCTGTTGCCCTTCATCCATGGCTCGCAAGATATCATGTGAGAAAAGGGCAAGCTGAGTTTCACATGAACGATGTTTCCTAAACCCGTGCTGATTCATGGAAAGAAGCTTTACCGTTTCAAGGAAATTTACTATATTCGAACTGAGAATATGCTCCAAAATTCTACTTGAAACTGATGTCAACGATATTGGCCTGTAATCGTGTGGGTCAGTTCTCTTTCCTTTCTTATAAACGGGGGTCACCTGCGCTTTTTTCCAATCACTAGGAACTTTGCGCTGAATTAAAGATTCGCGATAAATGCAAGCTAAGTAGGGGGCCAATGCCGCTGAATAGTCTTTGTAAAACCGAACTGGTATTCCATCTGGACCAGCAGACTTTTTCGTATTTAGCTCTCTCAGCTGCTTCTCTACACTGGAAATACCTATTGCTATGTCCCTCATGTCGGAATTAGTACGCCCTTTATAGGGCAAAACTTTATTTTAAAACAGAGAATTGAAATGTAGTTAGTTAAATTACTAATCGTACCCAAACACATAAAAAATATTTGTGATTTGAGAATTCTACTATTATTAATTGGTATAAATTTTTATACTTGGCAAAATACTGACCACAATCCATGCTGTGGAACTGTTACGTTTGTTTTCGATAATTTAATTTTCATGAAAAACAAAGGGTGTCAGTGCAAGTGACTAATGAATTAAGCCAATAGTCATCATCGGATTGGAAAGAAATTACATGTGGTGTCCGACAAGGATTCATCTTAGGGCCATTGCTTTTTCTTGTGTACATTAATGACCTTTCATCAGTTACATTACCAGAAGCAGAGTTCGTTTTGTTTGCAGATGATACAAGTGTTGCAATAAAAATACGTAAATCATAATTATAGAAAGGTCTGCTAATGATATTTTCACGGACATTAATAAGTGGTTTAAACCCAACTCATTCTCATTAAACTTTGAAACGACTCACTACATGCAATTCAGAACATGTAAGAGATTTCCCGCCAGCATATACATTAAGTATGAAGAAGAGCAGATAGAAGAGGTTGACAGTATTAAATTCCTGGGATTACAGCTTGATAATAAATTTAGTTGGGAGGAGCACACCACAGAACTACAGAAACGACTCAACAAATCACAATTTTCAATACGAGTATTATCAGACGTAGGAGACATAAAAATAATAAAGCTTGCATACTTTGCTTACTTTCATTCCATAATGTCATATGGTATAATATTTTGGGGTAACTCTTCAAGTCAATCAAAACTCATCAGAGTCCAAAAGCGTATAATATGTATTATTTGTGCAGTAAATTCACGGACGTCCTGTAGAAGCCTATTCAAAGAACTGGGTACATTAACTACTGCCATTCAGTATATTTATTCCTTAAAAAATTTGTCATGTATAATATATTCGTTTTTGCAACAAACAGCTCAGTTCATATATATACAATACTAGGAATAAAAATGATCTACACAAGCATTTAAAAGCACTTACTTTAGTTCCACATTTTCAATAATTTACCATCAAGGATAAAAAAATTAGGTACAAATAAAGATCAGTTTAAGAGGAACCTAAAAGACTTTCTAGTGGCCAACTCCTTCTACTCCATTAGTAAATTTCTAAATTGTGCCAAATGATGCATGTATCGGTATTCATACTATATTAGTATTATTATATTAACAGCTCAAAAAACACTTAAAATTTTGTTCCTTGACATGTTCTATATCCACGAGGATCCCGTCAACATGGATCTACGGAACGAAAAACTAATCTAATCTACCGTTCCATTCTCTAATAGCGTGCTGCAAGAAAGGGACACGTAAGTCTTTCAGTTTTCGATCTGAATTCTCTTATTTCATTAAGATGATACGTGTAGGTGGATACCAGCAAAGTACGTTCACATTCGTAACAGCAAGTAGGTAAAACAATTTTCGCAAATAGCTCTCGCCTTTCTTTCAATAACAGGAGGAAGTGCATCACCCCCTGGCGCACGTCGAGGAGTCTCAGTGTACACGGTCGCAAAACCGCCTGAGTTTCTGATCCATGCTCTTCACTCGGTCCGCAAATTGCCTGAGAAAGCTAGTGGAAGAAGGTGGGCTGGTCATAGTTTTTATAATATTCTAGATTTAGCAAGCATCAGAATAAAAAGACGAGATTTCCTTCTGGAGCATGCAGCTGAACTTGCCAAAGACTATACAGAAACCAGGGTCGGAGCTCTACCACTTCACATTGAAGCATCAGATGTAGGTGGGAACTGCTGCCGTTGACAGGTTCGAAAATCCTGCACAGAAGGAAAAAGTTTATACAAATGTGCATCGTGTGACAAACCAGTTTACAATAAATGTGTTGCTGTAGTTCCCTATGTCTGTGCCGATTTTTAAGTACAGTCTACAGACAATGATGACCAGTTGGTGTCTAAAAGGAATTCCATATACTGTAATTTTATCTTTGGAAAATGATAATGTACTGACGGTGTGTTATGTTATTCTTAGTTGTAGAAAATATCATTTTGAACTGAAAATTTCATGCGATGTGTGGATTTCTGTTTAAAAATTTTTATTTCTTTTTGACATAATGAACAATTATCAAGTATTTGTGTACTGTAGCTCATTTGCCTAAAAATTAAGAAAATGTTATATATTTATGTTGTTATGTGAAACTGTTTTGAATTAAATTGTATCTAGCACGTTTGTACATAATTAATATTTAGAATAAAAACAACATATGAGACCATCAGTATCAATATTTCTTACAGAAATACCCGTCCCTTAAAATTAAAAGGCTAGGATCAAACAGTAACGCATCGATCTGAAATGGGACACTTTTGTCCCGTTGGCGGTTTTAGGGCGTTAAAACCTCCGGCGGTTCTAGTGTTAATTGTGCAGCGATGCAGGTTGCAGTAGCCACATGAAAATTCTGACACCTGTAGACGACGTTCTGGGTGCCCACACATCACAGACGTCACCTGGAGATTGTAAGTATCTGTGGTAGATCGTACGGCAACCACAGCATAGATAAGAGGGATTGTGAGCACATAAGTGTCACTACACTCCATAGTCCGTCTCGTACTCACGCCCCAGCATCAAAGTGCATGGCTGGACGGGTGTCGCCAAAGGATTGCATGAGAGATGGAATGGTGGGCCTGCACGCTAGTGACGGTCGTTTGCGTGTTGACGCAGACCTCGAGAGCGCTGTGTCGTTGAGTGCATTCATCCAAGACACGCTGGTCTCCACACGGTGCATGACACCATCACCCAATTACAGGGTGTCCAGAAAAGGGATCCCTGATTTCAAAATTAAATATCTCGAAAACAAAGATCGATACAGGAATGCAGTAAACGCTATGTTTGTTGTGAAAGCTGTAAGACGTTTATACAGCAGTTTGCAATAACAGTTACAAAAGCTGCTAACAGATGGCGCTGTACGCTGTACAGCTCATATCAGCATACATAAGTGAAATAATCGTATGAAAACACTCTTTGCTAACAATCACATCACAATGTTTTCAAAATGTTCACCATTGGCACTACAGAGGTGGCGCAAACGAAGAATGAAATTCGCCATCACATTTCGTAGTGTCTCAACCGAAATCGATCCATATGCCACAGAGATCGCCGATTCAAGCTCGTCCACCGTGACGGTATGCTTCGGGTAGACCATGTCTTTCACTGTGCCCCACAAAAAAAAGTCAATGTGGAGGCCAATCCGTGCCTGCACCACTAAATTTGGAATATTCCAAAGCAATGACTCGATTCCCGAAATATTCCTCAAGAAAGCGAAACATCGGTCCGATGTGGTCGGGCTCTATCTTTCATAAACCATTCAGTACCTGGTCGATCCTCTAATGCTTGCTGTGTGACATATTGTTCCAAAATTGCGACGTAACGTGCACCAGTGACCGTTTCTTGAATGAAAAAGGGCCAATAATGTCTCTGCTGCATACTGCAGCCCACACAGTAACTTTAGGAGAATACAGGGGTTTCACTTCACACCAATATGGCTTTTCGGAATCAAAAAATCGCCAGTTCTTCTTATTCACGTATCCATTCAAGTGGAAGTGTGTTTCGTCTGTAAACCAGAAGCAGCCAACATCCAATCCTTCACTATCAATCATTGTGAGCATCTGATTAGCAAAGGCAACCCTTTGTTGCACAGCTCGTACGGTGGCCTGGTGCGTTTAAATTTTGAACTGAAACATGTGTAGGCTCTTTCTCAGTATTTTCTGCGTGCTGGAACGCTTCAAACCAGTCACAGATGCAATTCTACGGACGGATGACATTGGATTTTGCTGAATAATTCCAGAATCTGTGGTGATATTTTCAGGCGTAACTGCGGTTTGCTTGTAGTCAACATGCCCCAGTAGATCATCAGTTACGCTCCCTGTTCGTTGAAATTTTGCGAAGAGCGTACGAATGGTTTTCGCATCGGGTCCTTTTGGAACATTAAATCGTGCTTGAAAACTTCGCCTAGTTGCCGTAGGACTCTCTTCTAAACTGTATTACTCTGGCACCAGAAAAACGCGTTGTTCAATGGAGTACATGGTTTTAATCTCTTGCTTCGGTACGCTAACCTCCTTTCACGTTTCAATAGTGGAACTGATCGCCCTGGGCTTCGGATCACAGCGCCATCTCTTAGCAGCTTTTGTAACTATTATTTCAAACTGCTGTACAAAATTCTTACAGCTTTCACAATAAACATACAGTTTACTGCATTCCTCTATCGATCTTTGTTTTCGAGATATTTAATTTTGAAATCAGGGAGTCCTTTTCTGGACACCCTGTACGATTCCTGTGGCAGAACCACTTGACTGCCCAACAACACCACTAACAGGAAAGTGAAAAGGTGGGGGTTAACAGTTTTCAAATATTTGTAGAATGTCATTTTGACCCCCACAGCTGCTTAATTTATCTGTTTCGGTTAATACACCATTATCAAGCGTCATTATAGTTTAGCCAATTTTGGGCAAGTAAATTAAGCAACTGTGGTCAACATTACTTTTTACAAACATCACAAATATGCGGACCTATAGGGCCGCGGTGGAATGATCGAGCGATCTAAGTCGCCTTGCTGTGGAGCGCGTGGTTCCTCGTCATCGGGGGTTCGAGTCCTCCCTCGGGCATGGGTGTTTGTGTTGTCCTTAGCTTAAGTTAGTTCAAGTAAGACTGATGATCCACACAGTTAAGTCCCTAAGATTTGCAAACAATTGATTTTTTGTAAATTTTCTAACTGTTGCTCTCATACACGGTTATCAAATGTTCAAATGTTTGTAAATCTATCGGACAAAACTGCGTGGTCATCAGTCCCTAGCTTACAATCTACTTAAACTAACCTAAGGACAACCCGACAGTCTATCACAGACAGTCGCGAAACTCAGTAGGGAAAAATTGCAGCTGAAGCGATACTAGCGCTCCAAGTGGCCAGTATGCAGTAACAGAACAATGGCGTGATTCCATAAGCTTGTATCTTCGTTAGCAGTCTGCAGTGTGGCACCGCGTCAAACGCCTTTTTGAACTCGAGAAAAACACAATCCGCCTGTTGCCCTTCATCCATGGCTCGCAAGATGTCATGTGAGAAAAGGGCAAGCTGAGTTTTACATGAACGATGTTTCCTGAATCCATGCTCGTTCGTAGAAAGAAGCTTTTCCGTCTGAAGGAAATTTACTATATTCGAACAGAATATGCTCAAAAATTCTACATGAAACTGATGTCAACGATATTGGCCTGTAATTGTGTGGGTCAGTTCTCTTTCCTTTCTTATAAACGGGAGTCACCTGCGCTTTTTTCCAATCACTAGGAACTTTGTGCTGAATTAAAGATTCGCGATAAATGCTGGCTAAGTAAGGGGCCAATGCCACAGAATACTCTTTGTAAAACCGAACTGATATTCCATCCGGACCAGCAAACTTTTTCGTATTTAGCTCTCTCTGCTGTTTCTCTACACTGGAAGTACCTATTACTATGTCCTCCATTTCGGAATTAGTACGTTGATCAAATGATGGTATATTTGTGCGGTCCTCCTGCGTGAAAGATGTCTTAAAGGTTTGTGTGGTCAATCATTGAACGAATCCTGGGTGAGTTTGGCCCTGTATTAGACTTACTCTTAACGAACTTTACGGTAGCTTTCATCCCTTGGTTATCCTACCAATGCGAGAAGCAATTTTCCGTTCCATGCCACGGAGACTGTGCTAGCAGTCGGTCTCCATTCCTTTTATGTCTTCTCCGCAAGTTGCTTTTGCCTGCTGTTATGTTCCGTCGGTGGATACCTTTCTCCGGCGAGGGGTGGACAAATTATCGCCTGAGGGGACGCATCAGAGTCCACTCCATACAGTTTTGGAACCCATAAGAGCACCGAAGGCACGCTTATCGTTGGACACCAAGCTGCTACAGAATCATTATGCTCAAGAAGAAAGATCAATTCCTCGAAGCAAGATGTGGTAATGTTTGGAAAACCTAAAGGTGCCAAATTATCTGATCGATAAAGTCAAAATGCTATACCAAAAGTGTTATGGCTGTGTCCAGATAAGCAACGGACGATCAGAATGGTTGGAAACAAAGAGAGGTGTCCAGCAAGGAAGTGCCCTATCACCACTCCTATTTGTAATAGTCATGGACAAAATTATAAAATGTATCAAGAAAATAGACAGCGAACGTGATGCCCTTGTTTTGCCGATGATTTGATGGTATGGGGAGAGACAGAAGCTGAAGCACAGAGGAAACTGAATGATTGGAACAACGCTATTAAAAATTTCAGAATAAAGATAAGTAAAACAAAGACAGCAGTGATCACCATCAAAAGACAAGGAACAACATGAAATATATTTCTAGATGGGGCCAAAGTAGAATCTGTTTCTCATTTCAAATACCTAGGAAGTGTGATCTCTAAAGACAACACCGTTAAGCAGGAAATACTCAGCAGAACAAAGAAAGCATCCCGTTTTTATAGTCAAATAAAAAATCTTCTCTGGGATGATACAATGCCACAAAAAGCAAAAGCAACAATGTACCATACCTATTTCGTTCCAATCCCTACATACGGCTTAGAAACATGTACCCTACTAACCAGAGACCTCAGTATAATTCAGGCAATGGAAATGAGTTTCATTAGAACTATGAATCAGATAACCAGACAGGATAAAATTAGGAATGAGGTGAATAGAAAAGTAGCTGGTATTGAGGTTCCTGTCACTAGCATCATAAGGAAACATAGACTTCACTGATATGGGCACTTGATGAGAATGAATAGTGAAAGACCTGCTAAAGAGCATTTCAACCACGTAGGAAGAAGATCACTGGGAAGACCAAGCAAACGCTAGATGGAGACTGTAAGATCAGATGTGGAGGAGAAAGGACACAAATGGGAAGACATTCTGGAACAGAAGATGTATGAAGACAGGAGGAGATGGCGAGCGCTTGTACACCACACCCGGGAAACTGGAGCTGGAAACTGTAATGATGATCAATAAATATTCATCTATTCCCTCTCTCTGTCTCTTCGTCGATGAAGGCTTAATTGGTGTGAGGCAGGACGGAGAAAATAAATAAAATAAAAACCACAAAAGACCATGCCTTATGGGGGTGTGATAAGTTATACTCTCGTTCATGTTTCGTGGTTGCGGAGACCAACACTCGATATGTGCATAAATTTGTAAGAGGCGTTCTTTTGCCATTCTTGAGACAGGAAGCTAGCACGTTGTGATATGATGGAACGACAACTGAATGAACCTGCGACTATTCAACCGATATCTCTTGCAGAACTATGTGAACAAGTCGATCAGACGTCGAATAATGTCTCCTAAGACAGTATCGGCTCATCTGTATGATGGAATGGATTCCAGAATCAGCGCCTAAATTGCGCCCATAGAGGCTACGCCACGTACTTATATGGGTGTTTCAACATGGTTCGACTAAGTAGTATGCCAGTACCACTTACAATGTTCTGTAAATGTATTTCATATATTCAATATGCACTGTTTGAACAATATACGAGGGTTTGAAATTAAGTAGTGGCAACACTGCTGTGGAGACACTATGCAATGCAATCTACAATTGTCTCTGATAGCACACATTATTGATATACCTACCGTAGATGAAAGGAAATAAACTCATCTGTACACGTCACCGGCGTGTGCACAATCGAGGGAAACGCGGTCACATGTCAGCGGTCTAACGTAATGGTGTCACTGTGTTTTGAAACAGGAACAACGGAGTTGGTCAAGATTCAATGTGCCTGGGTATGCGTAAAATTACATCACGATGGATTCTGCATGAACTGACGAAAATGTAGAAAAGGATGCGTTACAACGCTGCTCAGACGGACTTCGAGCGCTATCAGCGCGAAGGAGAGGCTTTCTTCCGCCGTATCGTAACACTGGAAGAGACATGGGCCACATCGTATGAGCCAAAACTGAAACGCCAATCCAACGCATGACGTCATTATGGGTCGCCGCGAAAGTCGAAAGTCCCTCAAACCCCAGTATGGTGAAAGTTATGGTCATTTACGTGTACGACTGTGATGGTATTATCCTAACGCATTACCTTCTTCCACGGCAGACCGTCAATGCACAGTATCACTGTTCGTTTTTGGAGCATCACCTGCGACTAGTTTTGCGAAAGAAGCGACAACACTTTATGCACAACTCGCCTATCAGTTTGCATACAGCGCAAGCTGTGGCTGCTCTGTTCGGTCGTTTGGACTGGGAAGTACTGTACCATCCACCAAACTCTCTGGACCTAACTAATCGTGACTTTCATTTGATTCCGAAGGAACCACTTCGTCGCATTCGCTTCACAACTGTTCCAGAGATTCAACAAATAGTAGACCGCTCCATTCGTACCATCAACACAACAGACTCTGCTAATGCTACACTACGCCTTCCACATCGCTTGCAATGGGTTCTACACAACGCTGATGACTAATTTGAAGGACAGTAACAGGAGGAAACATATAACGCTTTTGTATCACTTATTGTAGACTGAAAGTCTTGACAAAGGTATGCAACCGTCATGATCAAATGTTTTTAAATGATTCTAAAATTGCTTATGGGTTGGTTGAATCGGTCATCAGATGATGAGCTACGCCCGAAACACTCTTTATATTTACAATACGTAATCTGCTAACAACAACAACTACGTGATTATTCAAGCAACCTATAAGCAATTTTAGGATCATTATAAATCTTTTGTATCGGTTGTCAATAAATAGTTGCGACTAAGTTTTTTCTCTTATATTGAATGAATTAAATAACTCTAAGACGACGTACAGCTTTTATTTCCGACTTTGTGATTATGGATGAAGGTAATAGAACAGCTCAGAGATGGAGAGGTTGCTGCAAAAGAGGTAATCGTGGCGGCTGACAGGTGATGGAAAAAAATTGAATTGGAGGCGGTAGTACACAGTATCAGTTTCCTTCATTGTATTATGGATGACGAATGGTCGTTTAATTCACCATCGATTTACATACTCGAATTATCGCTTACGACCAGGATTACAGAACTGCCAATGGCTGCAAAATATTAACATCAATTATTTATATACGGATGGAAAAACTGGTGGAATCCCATCTTAGGGAACGTCAGTTTGGATTTAAGAGAAACGTAGGAATACATGAGGCAATACTACATTACTACTTATTTTAGGTTAAGGGAAGGCAAATCTATGTCTTTTGATCATTTGTAGATTCTTCGGTTGCACGGTGGTAGAGTGCTACCCTACAAATCCGAAGATCGCGTGTTCGATCCCCGCTACGTCCTAGGATTTTTATCTGTCACTTTCCACTTCTTTCACCTCTGGCAGTATTGCTCATGTGAAAAATACCGAGTAGCACCGCGGTTAAACTGTAGGTCCTCCTATAACTGGCTGGGTAAGTCAGTTGGAAGTCGGAGGAAGGCAACGGCATACCGCCTCCAAACAGGACCATGCCTAGTAAGGCACTGTGGTGTTCAAACCAATCTTCGGATTGTTGACTGCTTTACCTTACCTTTTTTAGATCTGGAGAAAGCTTTTCACAATATTGACTGGTGTTCACACTTACCTTACAAATTCTGAACTTAGCAGGGGTAAAATATAATGAACGAAGGGTTATATTCAACTTAAAAAATAAAAAAAATAAAATAAAATAAAATAAAAGACAGCAGTTATTAGAGTCGAACCTCATGAAAGGGTGGTCGTAGTGGTTGGGAAAGGTGTAAGATAGGGTTGTAGCTTTTCCTCAATGTTGTTCATTCTGTACATTGAGCAAGCTGTCAAGAAATGCAAGGAAAGTTTTAGAGAGGGGATTAAAGATCAGAGAGAAGAAATAAAAACTTTGCGATTTACTGCAAAGGACCTGAAGGAGCAATTAAATTAAATGGACAGTGTCTTGAAAGAAGAGCATAAAATTGACATTAACAAGAGTAAAACAAGGGTAATGGAATATAGAGTGAGAAAATCAGGCGATGCTGAAGGAATTAGATTAGGTAATGAGACAATAAAAGTAGCGGATGACTCTTGTTATTTGGCTAGTAAGATAACTTCTGATGGCCGAAGTGAAGAAAATATAAATTGCAGCATGCCTATGGGAAGAAAAGTGTTTCTGAAGATGCGAAATTTGTTGACATCCAATATTAGTTTAAATGTTACGAAGTCCTTTCTGCAAGCATTTGTCTGGAGTGTAGCATTGTATGAAAGTGAAAGATGTTCAAATGTTTGTAAATTTATCGGACCAAACAGCGTGGTCATCAGTCCATAGCTTCCAAACTACTTAAACCTAGGTAAACTAACCTAAGGCCAAACACACACCCATGCCCCAGGGAGGACTCGAACCTCCATGTCTAGCATCCGCGCGCTCCGCAGCAAGACGCTTTAGACCGCTCGGCTACTCCACCGCGGCGTATGAAAGTGAAACATGGACGACAAAGAGTTCAGACAAAAATATTGTAGAAGCTTTTGAAATGTGGGGCTACAGACGAATGATTAGATGGGTAGATTACGTAACAAATGAGGAGGTGCTCAACAGAATCGGGGAGAAAAGGAGTTTCTGGTATATGCCGACTAAGAGAAGGGATAGTGGGACATAATCGGAGACATCTACATCTACATACATACTCTGCAATCCACCGTAAGGTGCGTTGCGGAGGGAACACTGTACTACTGCTAGGAATTTCCTTTCCTATTCCACTCCCAAATAGAACGAGGAAAGAAAGAATGCCAATATGCCTCCGTACGAGCCCTAATTTCTCTTGTCTTTGTGATCACTACGCGAAATATAAGTAGGTGGCAGCAAGTCGTACTACATTCAGCTTCAAATTCCGGCCCTCTAAATTTCCTCAACAGAAATTCCCCAATTGAGTTGCTGGAGCATTTCCGTGATACTCGCGCATTGGTCAAACCTACCAGTAACAAACCTAGCTGCTCGCCTCTGAAGTGCTTCTATGACTTCCTTTAAACTTATCTGCTGCGGGTCCCAAACACTTGAGCAATACTCAAGACGTGGTCGTACAAGCATTTTATACGCGGTCACCTTTACTGATGAAGTACATCTTCCCAAAATTCTCCCATTAAACCGAAGTCGACTGTCCGCCTTACTCACAACTGTCCTTACATGTTCGTTCCATTTCATATCGCTCTGCAATGTTACGCCTAGATATTTGAACTACGCGACTGCATCAAGAAGCTAATTACTAATGCTGTATTCGAACATTGTGGGATTGTTTTTCCTACTCATGCGCATCACTTTACATTTTTCTACATTGAGAGCTAGCTGCCATTCTTCACACCAACTAGAAATTTTTTTATATAGAAAATAATAGCGGTCCTATCACACTTCCCTGGGGCACGCCTGACGATACACTCGTCTCTGATGAATACTCGCCGTCGAAAACAACGTACTGCGTTCTGTTACTTAGGAAGTCTTCCAGCCAGTCACAAATCTGTGAACTTATTCCATAAGCTCGTATCTTCGTTAGCATTTTGCAGTGTGGCACCGCATCGAACGTCTTTTTGAAGTGCCGGTCGCGGTGGCCGAGGGGACTGCGACGCGCCAGTTACGGTCTGCACGGCCAGTACGGTCGGGGGTTCGAATCCCCCTCGGGCATGATATTTGTGCCGTCCTTAGTGTTAGCTAAGTAGGTAGTTTGTACGTTTAGTGACTAATGACCCCTAGTTAAGTCCCAAAAGCTATAGAAACATTTGAACATTTCCTTTTGAAGTCGAGAAAAACACAATCCGCCTGTTGCCCTTCATCCATGGCTCGGAAGATCTCATGTGAGAAAAGGGCGATGTTTCCTAAACCCGTGCTGATTCACACACTGAAGCTTTTACGTTTCAAGGAAATTTACTATACTCGAACTCAGAATATGCTCCAAAATTCTACAGGAAACTGATGTCAACGATATTGGTGTATAATTGTGTGCGTCAGTTCTCTTTCATTTCTTATAAACGGGAGTCACCTGCGCTTTCTTCCAATCACTAGGAACTTTGCACTGAATTAAAGATTCAAGGGGGGGGGGGGGAACTGATGACCATTGTAGTTTAGTCCCCCTTAAACAACCTAACAACAACAAAGATTCAAGGAATCGTTAACATTACAAGTAAGTGTGTGGGGTAAAAATCGTAGTAGACCGAGGGACGAATACAGTAAGCAGATTGAAAAGGATGTAGGTTGCCGTTTTTATTTGGAGATGAAGACGCTTGCACAGGGCAGGTAGCGTGGAGAACTGTATTAAACCAGTCTGCGGACTGAAGACCACGACAACAGAACTTCCTGTAGCGAAGTGTCCTTGCAAAAACAAAGCGAAGTCATAGGGCAACGATCATCTTGCAGGTGGCCTTCCACTTGGTCAAGACTCTCAGTGCGTTAGACGAAGTACTACTCGCAGAAGGAAACCGTTTTCGCACAGTAGTTACATAAAACGACGCAGCAGTTTGAGAGTTATCGCCGCTTTGAGATACCGGCGGCGCGCGCGTGGAGGAGTGGCTACCTGGCCAGCTGAGCACGTGAATCTGCGCGCTGTTGACGCGCCGCGCAGCTCTAATAGCTGGCGCCAGATAACCGCACCTCGCAAACAAGCCGCACTCGGAATTCCCCGGTGTCCGCCATGCGCTAACGATTCCGCCGAGCCCGCGTTCCACCGCCGCAGTCGTGACCACGGCAAACAGTCGCCATTTCACACCTGCGGTCGCGCGAAATACGACGGAAATAATCGGTACGTTGTTGACGTCTTCAGTTCAATGACTAGCTTCAAGCTAGTCTCTCCAGAACCAGCCGATCATTTCAGCGTAAATACTGCGAGCTGACGTCTATATATAATATGCCGGTGGTGACGAGCAATGACCCTTTCGGGTCAAGTTTCGGGCAAGTTTGTGGCCCTTACTCTTACGGAAATTAGTTTCATTACTACGAGTTTGAGTACTGTGGTAAAGCTGGGAATTTGACGGGAGGCGTGCTTAGGTAGTCCTTGCAGGTGCGGTGATCACTGTGTCCCCAGGGGTGTAGGGGTCAGCGCAACTGCCTAGAAAGCAGGAGACACAGGTTCGAATCCCGGCTGGGTACACAGTTTCAGCTTTGCCCAATCGCAGTTGATGTCACATATTCTGTGAGTATGAGCGTCGCTGACTACTACGCAGGGGCCCCGGTTCGATTCCCAGCAAGAGACTGGGTGTTGTCATCATCATTGATATGCAAGTCGCCGAAGTGGTGTCGAGTAAAGAGACTTGCACTTCCACATGAGCACGAAAAGAAATCCGTTAAACTTTTGTTTACAATATAAATCAATTGAAAGTGAAGATTGTAAACTCCATAACATACCTAGGAATTACTATTACTTGAGACTTAAACTGAAAAGAACACGTAGATGATGTCGTAGGAAAGGAGAACTAGAGACAGCGTTTTGTTGGCAGAACCCTTAAAAGATGCAACAGAACTACTAAAGAGACTGTACACACTACGCTTGTCCGTACTTTTTTGGAGTATTGCTATCCAGTGTGGGATCCTTATCAGGTGGGTTTCACGGAGGACATCGAAAGAGCCCAGATGTTCTTTTTCCCGCGCGCTATTCGAGAATGTAATGGTAGATATATAAAGGTGGTTCGATGAACCCCCTACCAGGCACTTAAATGTGATTTACAGAGTATCCCATGGGGATGTAGAGATTCGAGTCATTCCTCGGGCATGGGTGTGTGTATTGTCCGTAGTGTGAGTTACTTTAAGTAGTTTGTAAGTGTAAGGACTGATGACCATGACAGTTTGCTCCAAAAAGTTTGCAAACATCTTTTTCTGCAGTATGATATACTTTTTTTAAGATTATGAATATGTCGAAGAGACGAACCTGTTGACCAACAGTCAAGACGGATTCAGGAAATATCGTTCTTGTGAAACATAGCTAGCTCTTGACTCATATGAAATAAGTGCTTACGACAAGGGATCTCAGATCAATTCAATATTTCTAGACTTCCGGAAGCCGTTTGACACTATACCTCACAAGCGGATTCTAATCAAACTTCTTATTACGCACCCCAGCGAAGTTTTATAGGGCCCATACTGTCCTTTTTTTTAATGAAAGATTGAGGAGACAATCTGTACAGCTCTCTTAGTCTGTTCGCGGATGATGCTGTCCTTTGTGAGCTAAGAATGTTACTAGAATATCCTAGGCAACTGCAATACGATATAGTTATCGGCCAGGTGAGAAAATTTGCAACTCATTATAAATTATGAAAAGTGTGCAGTTATCCACATGAGCACTAAAAGAAATCCTTTAAACTGAATGTACACGATAAATGAGTCAAATCTAAAGGCCGTAACTTCTATTAAATAACTGTAATTTCATTGGAGCCTACACTACACTTGTGCGTCCTATTTCGAAGTATCGTTGTGCAGTGTAGGATCACGATCAGTTAGGACGGACGGAGGTCACAGAAAAAGCTCACGTAAGAGCATCCAGTTTCGATTGGATCGGAATACAGGGGAGAACGAGTCACGGAAATGATGCACACGTTGGAATGGAAATCATTGCGGCATTATCGATTTGCAATTTTTTTTCCTCCGAATGCGAACATACATTGTTGGAACTCACCGTAGGGAGACATTAGCATCATAATAAAATAACAGAAATCAGATCGAAAACGGTAAGATTCAGTTGTTCCTTTTTGCTTCGCGCTATTAGAGGGCCGGCCGCGGTGGCCGAGGGGACTGAGGCGCTTCAGTCACGGTCTGCACGGCCACTACCGTCGGGGGTTCGAATCCCCCCTCGGGCATGGATATTTGTGCCGTACTTAGTCTTAGTTAGTTCATAAGTAGTTTGTAAGTTTAGGGACTGATGACCCCGTGGTTGGGTCCCTTAGGCTTAACAAACATTTGAACATTGAACATTGCTATTAGAGGGTTACGTGGGGTTTCCGGTTGTGGGAGACAGGTTGTCGCAGGTACCTCAGCTGTTTGGAACAACCGCTCCCGTAACGTGGAACTCACAAGAGTATCAAGTGGGAATCCAAACTAATGAACAGAACAGCTGTTCATGACTCCAAGTAGACTTCCGTCGCTTGACATTTCTCTAAAAAGGATGTAGTTATTCTCAGTCTTCACGTGAATAATTTAAATGTTCATTAATATGAGACAAAAATGTTTCATGATATGTAAATTTAAAATGAGAAGTTCCTAGCGAATCGACAGCTGTTTCAATAACGCCAGTGTAGCACAACCACACGAAAGTTAGCGCAGTTGCTCCCCTCCTGTAGCTGTTGTACTGGCGAAGCTGCTGGAAGGGAACCCCAAGGTCGGAAACGTCACGACACCCTATTAGAGAATGGAGCGGTAGAGAAATATTATGTGAGCGAATCGATGAACTCCCCTACCGGTTACTTAAATGTGATTTGCAGGTGAAGATGTACAATCGCATAACATTTCAGCAAGAATATAGTTCTAAGTGAAGTCGGCCAAGGATCCATTCTTCAATGTAGATGGGCACCATGCTGCAACTCTTTACGAGTTTCGGCGAAATTCCGCGAGTAAAGAATAGGCAGTGCGTCAACAGCGTGTGAGGATAATTTGACAATTTTCGTTTGTTTGTAAATCTATGGGATTTAACTACTGTGGTAATCAGTTAACAGGCTTACAAACTACTTAAACTAACCTAAAGCCGGCCTCACACGGAACATGTTGTCCCAACGTGGCTGTCTATCTAGCTGCACGCTCTGAAACGACCCGCAACTTCCCACAACGTGCTGCTCATCGTGACATGCGACCGCAGCGCTCTCCAGCGCCCGTTGCGGGCATTACAAAGATACATATACGCAAAATTACACGGTATCTCTGTTGGCGATCGTCGGAAAAATAAAGAATGTGTAGCTTTCTTATGCTTGCACGTGGCTCTTCCAGAAATTGTATTTTTTTTTCTTCAAGAAACACAAAGACGGTACATTCCTCAGAAATCAGTTGATAATGATAACAATATGTACGACCAAACTACTTTTGGCAAAAATTCACAAAACAATTGTCAGTGGTGAAATCTGCACCAACTCTCTTACAGGGTGTCCAGAAAAGGACTCCCTGATTTCAAAATTAAATATCTCAAAGACATAGATCGATAGAGGAATGCAGTAAACGGTATGTTTATTGTGAAAGCTGTAAGAAGTTTATACAGCAGTTTGAAATAATAGTTACAAAAGCTGTTAACAGATGGCGCTGTAATCGCCATACGTAATGCCTAGTACAGTGATCTGAAGCCCAGAGCGATCAGTTCCACTAATGAAAAGTGAAAGGAGGTTAGCGTTCCGAATGAAGAGATTAAAAGCATGTACACCATTGAACAACGCGTTGTTTTGGCGCTAGAGTACCACAGGTTAGAAGAGAGTCCTACGGCAACAAGGCGAAGTTTTCAAGCACGATTTAATGTTCCAAAGGGACCCGATGCGAAAACCATTCGTTCGCTCTTCGCAAAATTTCAACGAATAGGCAGCGTAACTGATGCTCTAGTAGGGCATTTTAGCCGCAAGCAAACCGCAGTTACGCCTGAAAATATCGCCACAGTTTCTGGAATTATTCAGCCAAATCCAATGTCATCCATCCGTAGAATTGCATTTGAGACTGATTTGAAGCGTTCCAGCACGCAGAAAATACTGAGAAAGAGCCTACACATATTTCCATTCAAAATTCAAACGCACCAGGCCATACCCGTACTAGCTGTGCAACAAAGGGTTGCCTTTGCTAATCAGATGCTCATAATGATTGATAGTGAAGGTTTTGATGTTCGACTCATCTGGTTTACAGATGAAGCACACTTCTACCTAAATGGATACGTGAATAAGCAGAAGTGGTGATTTTGGGGTTCTGGAAAGCCATATTGGTGTGAAGCGAAACCCCCGTATTCTCCTAAAGTTATTGCGTGGGCTGCAGTATGCAGCAGAGGCATTATTGGCCCTTTTTTTCATTCGAGAAACGGTCACTGGTGCAAGTTACGTTGCAATTTTGGAACAATTTGTCGCCACACAGCAAGCGTTACAGGATCGACCAGGTACTGAATGGTTTATGCAAGATGGAGCCCGACCACATCGGACCGAACAAGTGTTATGCTTTCTTGAGGAATACTTCGAGAATCGAGTCATTGCTTTGGAATATCCCAAATTTACTGGGGCAGGCACGGATTGTCCTCCATATTCGCCGGATTTGACTCCATGTGACTTTATTTTGTGGGGCACAGTGAAAAGCGTGGTCTACCCGAAGCATCCCGTCCCGCAGGACGAGCTTGAATCGGCGATCTCTGTGGCATGTGAATCCATTTCGGTTGAGACACTACGAAATGTGATGCCGAATTTCATTTTTCGTTTGCGTCACCTCTGTAGTGCCAATGGTGAACATTTTGAAAACATTGTGATGTGATTGTTTGCAAAGAGTGTTTTCATGCGATTATTTCACTTATGTATGCTGAAATGAGCTGTACAGCATACAGCGCCGTCTGTTAGCAGCTTTTGTAACTATTATTTCAAACTGCTGTATAAACTTTTTACAGCTTTCACAATAAACGTACCATTTACTGCATTCCTCTATCGATCTTTGTTTTCGAGATATTTAATTTTGAAGCCCTTTTCTGGACACCCTGTCTATTTCTATTTTTCACGTTGTACATATACTGCATATTCAAATGATTACTTTGGAATTCCTTAGGAGACAATAGGTTCTGCCCGATACATTTTACTTGTTAATACGCGCGGGACAAGGCCAGCTCGACATTGTTCGTCGTGATTATTTTTGCTTTCAGTATTGTACGTAAACACTGTTCCTCTTTTACTGCATTTGCTTCCGTGACCACAAGCTAGCCATATTCTCTTTGCACCGTGAAAATTAACTATTCCAACACTGTACTGAATTGCAACGAAATTCAGACAACGTGGGAAAAACCGAGTGACCATGGCTACTGTCTCGAAACGCAACAAATTCTCTCGTGGAAAGACTTCGTTCTTGTTTTTAATACCAGATATTATAATTTTTTTGAAAGTTACACAAACCGTAAATAAAAAATTAAAAAATAAAAATCGTTACCATATCTGGGAGAGTGCAGATGCAAACTTCTTATCTACATCTCTTTTCCTCCACAGCCCGTGACACTAACCACGGCGCTAACAGGTCGTCTTAAAAAGAAATAACAACGAATATCGGATTTTATACTTAAATTAACAAGAAAGAACCAGAAACGTCAAGGAAAAAGAAAAAAAAAAAAATCCGGAAGTGTTCAGACACGAACCTTGCCCAACTGCCATCCCCACAGCACAAGTCGCGACCCTACCAACTACGCTACTTTCGCACTCCTTTTGCCTGTTCAAAAACTCCTAAAATAATTTGTAATATCTTATTTATCTACGACATAGCATCGCAAAGACGGGCCTTTGATAGATTGACGTTATACCATAGTATGGGAAGGATATTCTTTCACGGTACACGTAAGACAGGACGTTAAATACGATAACCTTTAAAGCTACGAAAATTTAGTTTGCGGTAATTTATTGTAACATATCACATCTAAAACGACGCGTTTTCAGAAGTTCCTCGACATTCTGACGCTTTAACAAAGATTATATTCGTGCATCGCACGCTACAACGAAAGAAGGCACGAACTACGAAGTTCCGTTTGCAATATGGCGGCTCAAAACTTCTGCTTGTCACGTGAAAACCATGTCGCTTGACACTTGACACGTACCACTCTTCGAAGCAAAAATCTAACATGCTCGATCCTCCATTCCACGCTTCGCAGGGCAGTGGAACGTGGAATTCCACGCTGGGACGTTACCACTTCCTCCTCCAAGTGCGTTTCCACGTCCCGTGAAAGGACGGCATACCACACACACACACACACACACACACACACACGTCGCCGAGAGAGAACTCGAACCTCCGTTAGCATATTTCTGCTCAGTAGTCAAAGTAGGCGTAGAAGTGGACGACGTCCACATAACTCATGACGTAACAAACGGCGATGAAATGACCTCTGTTAGGGTACGATGTGTTACATTCTTCCAGTGTTGTGCCAAGGCCATGGAGATCTGACCTGCATCGGCAATCGAATGAGGTGTTGATCTTCGCTGGTGCGGGGGAGGGGGCTTTGGAAGGTATGACCATCTCGTCGTGCTCTATGGTCGACCGTGAACCCTTCTACACACACACACACACACACACACACACGCACACACACACACGCACACACACACACACACACACATTGTGCTAGCGAAACACTTCGTCCCAAACAAGCAGCTATTTCCCGGCTGGTTGCATTACATTATCTCATCAATGAGAATAAAAACCGTCTAAAATGGGTAAAGCAGTCAACAATCCGAAGATTGGTTTGAACACCACAGTGCTTTACTAGGCATGGTCCTGTTTGGAGGTGGTATGCCGTTGCCTTCCTCCGACCTTCGAACTGATTTACCCAGCCAGTTATAGGGGGACCCACAGTTTAACGTGGGTTCCGAACCACGGTGCTACTCGGTATTTTTCACAGAGGTGAAAGAAGTGGAAAGTGACAGATAAAAATCCTAGGACCTGGCGGGGATCGAACCCGCGACCTCTGGATTTGTAGTCTGGCACTCTACCACTGTGCAACCAAGGGGCAAAAAAAAAAAAAAAAAAAAAAAAAAAAAAAAAAAAAAAAAAAAAACAAAAACCGTCTACACCGCTAAAATTATATTTATTACGTCGTTTCGGCATCTGTCATCATCAGCGTCAATGATAAAGTATCTACCTAGTAGGTGCGTCATCTGTTCTAGGCAGTTAATTTACCTACTAGATAGATATTTCATCATTGATGCTGATCTGTCATGTTCCACTTTGATTTAGTCTTTAACCTAAAGTTTTTCTGCACCATTAATGTTATCTAGACAACTGCCACCTCCACAAGACAACGCCGACGTTTCGTTTCGCCGCTGTTATTGAGTGTTCCCACAGAGTAATGTACTGCTGGCATTATGCGTGAGTCTGTGAATGAAAGAATGTGCTTTCAGCTACTCACTGTATATTTGCAAATTTCCACCCACATTACCTCCATATTCGAAAAAGGGCAGAAAGTGTTTAATTATGGGCAGTAATTTTATGATTTAATTCAAATTTGTACAAGGCGTGTGCTTAATTTGGTCTAACCCATTTATTTACTTGTTCATTTTTCTGAATAGATAACGATTTTAAAGTATCAAACCTCTGCTTTATAATTTCATGCTCCCCCTCCCATGTTTAATTATCTATTCCTTCTTATATGTATTTATTTGTGTTTGTTAAAACGTTGGCTGCTCCCTTAAGGAGTGAGCACTTAGCTAAATTTACCGTTGCGCAAGTACTGTGGCTATTCATAAAGTAATTTAGAGCAGCAGTGAGCGTTTTAACTATTTTCAGATCTCAACTGCCGAGATCTTGCTTAATTTAATAACAGGCTTCTTTCAACTTTACTGTGCAAGTTCAGAGGTTTTTAGATCTGATGATGGCAGATGCTGAAACGACGTACTAAATAAATGTAATTTTAGCGATCGAGACGGTTTTTATTCTTATTGAAAAAATTAAGAACACGGACTCGTAAAGTTAAATTAGTTTCCTTTATACAAACAATATTCCAGTAATACTCCGTCTTTAAAACTGACTGATTTCACGGTACAGTTCGCGCATACATTAGGGAGGCATCCAGCAAGTCTGCTCACATCACACTGATCCATCAACTTCGGATTATAGCGACAGGAAGAGCCGCAGGTTCATTTAGCGGAAGGTGGTGCTGCTTAGCGATATCGATGTCGCCCTCGAACCCGCGGGACAACATGGTTCAAAATGATTTCTTCAGAACTCAGTAATGTACATGTCCTGTGAGTGTGAACTTCTTGTCTCTAGTTTTTCCAGGTGATCAAGGGTGTACAAGTTTTAGTGGTAAAGAAGCGAGTCTCGTCTGTATTTTTTTACTGCTACTAATCTGCCTTTAACTTAGTTCCAGATTCTCAGTGAGGTGAATTCCGAAGGTCTCCTTCCCCACGCAGAACTACTGACGTAGGTTAGGCATACGCAAGTGGCTGAAGTGGTTCTGATGCGATCGATCGGCACCTGACCGCTGAGCGACACGTTATCGTTTGTGCCTCATTTTCAAATCTAATTACCTCATTATCGTTTGATATAATCGTTGTCCTTGTCTGACCTTTAAAATATGTTATCTTGCACTCTCCCAACTTTACGGGCCCTTGTCGATTTCGTTTGCTGGCGGCGGTCCTTATCTTTGGGAGGCACGCCCCGCCTCCTCAGAGCTCTGGGGGTGTGACCGGACAGTCTCGAATCAGCCGGTGGGACATTCCTACAACTGACAGGTCTGCAGGGCTCCAGAAACTGTCCTATATATATGGTGTTCTTTGAGGCAATCGCGAAAGACCTTACGTCATTAGTTGACAGTGGCCGCCGTAAATTTAAGATTTAGAAATGTCTTGGCTGTTTCAGGCCGTTGAATTAAATTCTGCCAGGCCTGGACTCGAACCCGGATCTCTCGCTTAGGGTTGATTACCTTAATCATATTTATTTATTTATTCATTTATTTAATTTGTTCATTGTTAGATGGAGTGGAAGAAGGCTTTTGACAATGTTGATTGGAATAAACTCTTTCAAGTTCTGAAGCAAGCAGGAGTAAAATATAGGGAGCGCAAGGTTATTTACAACTTGTACAAAAACCAGACATCAGTTGTCAGAGTTGAAGGGCATGAAAGGGATGCAGTTGTTGTGAAGGAAGTAAGACAGGGTTGTAGCCTTTCTACAATGTTATTCAATTTGTACTTTGAGCAAGGTATAAAGGAAATCAAGGAGCCGGCCGCGGTGGCCGAGGGGACTGAGGCGCTTCAGTCACGGTCTGCACGGCCACTACGGTCGGAGGTTCGAATCCCCCGTCGGGCATGGATATTTGTGCCGTCCTTAGTTGTAGCTAGTTCATAAGTAGTTTGTAAGTTTAGAGACTGATGACCCCGTAGTTAAGTCCCATAAGCTCTACAAACATTTGAACATTTTTTTTTTTTTTTTTTTTTTTTTTTTTAATCAAGGAAAAATTTGGAGAATGAATTAAAGTTCAGGGTGAAGAAATAAAAACATTCCGTTACGTCGACGACATAGTAATTCTGTCAGAGACAGCAAAGGACCTGGAAGAGCAACTGAACGGAATGGACACTGTGCTGAAGGGTGCATATAAGATGAACATTAGCAAGAGCAAAACAAGGGTAATGGAGTGCAGTCTAAGAAAATCGGGCGATGGTGAAGGAATTAGATTAGGTAACGAAACAATAAAGGTGGTAGTGGGCAGTAAAATATCATGCGATGGTCGCAGTACAGAGGATATAAAATGCAGAATGGCAATGGGTACAAAAGCTTTCCTGAAAAAGAGAAATTTGTTAACATCAAATATTGATTTAAGCCTACATATTCTACAACCTTTGACAACAAATGAGATCGTACGGTCCAACACAAGAAGTAAACAGCTGCAACCGCTGTCTAGAGTTCTACCTCAACTGTACACGAAAGATTTACCTGTTAAAAAAAGCAAAGAAAGTTACTATATATGTGCACGTTGATACCAGTTTAGTATCGTCAATTTTATGAAAATCTCAAAGAAGCAGAGTGAAAAGGATGTCCATAAACCTTTTTTTGGTTGATAAATGTGAGAGCAAACACTCCTAATTTCAATTTAAAAATGTATCAATCTTAGTAAATATGTTTTTCTTCTGCAATGGAGCACATATTGTAATTTATATGTTAGATCATTGTTCCATTCTCTCATTTATGTTTTGAACATATGTATGTTTAATGTAGCATAATACTTTGAAATGTCAATAAATCTTCTTTTTTCAATTTAACGATAACCACTTTTTGTAAGTGGTAACTCTTCAATTGTTGTTTTTTGTAAGTGGTAACTCTTCAATTGTTGTATTAATAGATTGTTTATGAATGTTATTAAAAAGCTCTGTTGATTATTTACATTTGATCAAGGTGTAATAAATAAGTGTTCTACTAAACAGTAAATGGTTCCTACAAACCTTCCCTGCCCTTCCACAAATTATTGTTGTTCTCACCATATTTGAACGTCACAATAGTGGTGTTCCTTCTCCACACCCTTCCCGCCCCAGACAAGTACCCCGTTTTGCCCCTCCCCCCGCCCCCCAATTAGATCTGTGGCTGATATGTGTACAATGATCGTGTATGGCAACACAATGAGGCGGCGTGGACACTAATTGAGTATGTACTTGGAATATATAGTAACGTGATTCGTTCTTTTAGGAGACCACTTTGTGACTTAGCACATTTTATTCGACATGATGATCCATGTAAGGTGTTTGAATGAGTATACTGTTAACTGGATGTCCAAGAACAGGAAATCATTTAAAGCAAGATATTGCTGTTACCTTATAGCGGTCGTTAATGTACAGCAGATAATTAATGAACTTGAGCGGAGGTATTTATCTTTTTGTAATGACAAGTATTTTACATTGCGAATGAAACACACAAG
This sequence comes from Locusta migratoria, assembly GCA_026315105.1. Lineage (NCBI taxonomy): Eukaryota > Metazoa > Arthropoda > Insecta > Orthoptera > Acrididae > Locusta > Locusta migratoria. Next base: position 122,390,030 of record CM048750.1, on the reverse strand, counting down.
ATAACTGTGAGATTTTTCTGCAAATTTATTGTTTTACGAACCGGGTTTCGGCTGTTACGCCATCATCAGGTAAACATTACAAGTTTAAGTTTCAAATATCTACCGAGCGAGGTGGCGCAGTGGTAACGCACTGGACTCGCATTCTGGAGGACGGTGGTTCAAATTCACCTCCGGCCATCCAGATTTAGGTTTTCCGTGCTTTCCCTAAATCACTCTAGGCATATGCCGGGATGGTTCCTTTCAAAGGGCACGGCTGAATTCCCTCCTCTAAACCTTTCCCAAAAATCGCAGAGTATGCTCCGTCTCTAATGACCACGCTGTCGACGGGACGTTAAACCCTAACCTTCCTTCCTAAGTTGGTAGATACATAACTTTCAAGGGAGACTAGTTTATAACTCAAATGTTCAAATGTCTGTAAATCTATCGGACTAAACTGCGTGGTCATCAGTCCGTAGCTTACAAACTACTTAAACCTAGGTAAACTAACCTACGGACAAACACACACACCCATGCCCCAGGGAGGACTCGAACCTCCACGGCGAGCAACCGCGCGCTCCGCAGCGAGACGTTTTAGACCGATCGGCTACTCCACCGCGGCTGTTTATAACTAACCTGAGGGAAATTATTACAATTCAAGTTCTGACACTGATAAAATATGAGACAATATAATAAATTACATCATTATCCTAAGAAATTTACATTGAAACAATAGAAATTTGCTGAAAAAAATGACCCAAAAATTATCTTAAACAAGTCAAATGTCTGGAAACATGAAAGCGTTGTGAATGTATGCTAAAATTGTAACTGGTTAAATTAAACAATAGTTACTATTAAATTCAGGTATTACAGTTAAGATAATGTAAGCAGTGAAACAGTTGTGATTACAATAGGATTTTGTAACATGTCTATGAAACAGTACTAGAGGCATTAGGCAAGTGGGTAGGAGATGGTAGTTTACGTTGGCTGTACAGGCCTGTGATTAGGTTCTGCAGACAGGAGTTGTGAGTATGGAAACTGTGTCTGATCTTTCAGTATCAGATTTGGGAAAGTGTACTTATCTTTGTTAATTTCGATTATTTCAAAGAAGTCCATTTTCCTTCGTTTTTGTATAAAATGTAGGACTTACGGTGTTACATTATAACTGTGGCCTTCCTTTTAGCAGGAGGTCTGCAACTGTAGAATTCCCGTACCTAAGTTTCCGAGTTCTGTAGTGTTCCTTTAGTCTACTACAAACTGAGCTGTCTTAATTGGTCATGACCAATGTGGAATTTGCCACAAGAACAGACGGAACAGTCAGGTTTATTTGTGGTTATAAGAATGTACATATGTGATCTGTTTTGCAACACAGATTCATCATCATCTCGCATATTTAGTGTTAATGACAGGTAAATATAGCTTTTTAAATAAATAAATAATAAATAAATAAATATACAAAACCTTGAAAGATTAGAGATTGGACGCTAACATTCACAGAACATGTACATTAGTGTGTTCTCCAGGAATGATTAGAATTCGAACCCTGTTGGGCCGCGGATTCCACGTGAACATCGATATCACGGTGGAACACCACCTACCGTTAGATGAGCCTGCAGAATTCCTTGTCCCTGTAAACCGTAGGTAATGGATGTGTGATTTGAGCAGGCGTGCAGGACTCCTCGTGTAGTGGCGTCGTCATTCGAGACCCCGCCGGCGGTCTTCACACGTCGCCGCGCCACTTCCAGAAGAGGCGATAAGTCGCCCCATGCTACTTCGTCCGCCGGGGGCGCCTCAAGTCTGGTACCTCTCTGCCTTGCTCCGCGCGCCGGCCAATCAGAAGAAGAGGGTTCGGCTAGATAGACCGGTGCACCACAGCCACGACAGTTCAGTCTACCAGTCTACCACTCAGTATAGCAGAGTACGAAGCAGAGCTAGCAGTGCTCCATTCCAGGAGATCCGTCTACAGCGACAAGCCGGAACACTACTATTGACTGTCGCTCGAGAGAGATCATTGCAGAACTGTGTACTATGTAATAGGCAGACGTATAGGGGAGAGAAGTACATAGTGAAACGCGGTACACAGTGAAAAATTCCATCTCAGTTGTTTTCAGTATTTTTTTCTACATGTTGTATCCCTGCATGTTTATTATGATAAGATACATCTTTGACTCTGATGGTGGACGGTTTGGTTGATTATTCTTGTTTCTATACGTTATTATTGGTTTTCGGTGGTCAGAAGTTACAGTTAACGTCTCTTCGTAAGTTGAATATTTTCCATATAACATATAGCTGAAAGAAATATTATGTTTTGTGATAAGATATAAATCTTTAGCTATATATTGACAAGTTGTAGATTTGGAAGATAGATTATGGTGACTTTGGTTGAAAGACGACCGTCTGTTGTCTTCTATAAAATTTTTTATAAAAAATGTTTCAAATGTTTGTCTAGTCTATGGGACTTAACTACGGGGTCATCAGTCCCTAAACTTACAAACTACTTATGAACTACTCACGAACTAGGACGGCACAAATATCCATGCCCGAGGGGGGATTCTAACCCCCGACCGTAGTGGCCGTGCAGACCGTGACTGGAGCGCCTTAGTCCCTTCGGCCACCGCGGCCGACATTTTTTATAAAATTGTAATTTATTTGATGTCGCTAGATTAGCATTTTGTTAAAACTAGAACCCCATTGTCTTCGAGGCATGAGGAATAGCATTTTTATTCTGCCTCATTTCAGCACGCTGATTTTGGTGAGTTTCGCTGTTGCATTGCGTGTGTGTGAGCGAGTGAGTGTTGTTTGTAAATCCTCCCCCCTCAGTAGCGTTAAGGTCTGTGTAATTTACTATAAAATTTAATGCTGGGCATCGTCAGTATTATATCATGTAAATGGGATGCATTTTTATTCTATTAACAAAATTGGTTCCCCATTTTGCTTGCGTTCGATCTGAATAAACAAGTTCAGTATAATTTTGACTTGCCTATAAATTGTAGTTTTCGAGCACCTTTCCCCTTCTATTTAATATAGTTTTTCACCAGTGCTGAGAACAAGCTCAGAAGCATTTTTTTTTTTTTTTTTTTTGCCATTAATGTTTTTCTTTAGCCACCTTTATGAAATAACTTTAATTGTGGCGGCTTCTTTATTAATGCCTGTGTGTAATTTCGTGTGAGCTGCTATGTATATTGGCCACTGTATCGTTAACTTCCTGTTATTAGAGTAATTTGAACCAAGCCAGTTCTCAATTTGGGCCAGGGAACAAGGTTTTGCAGCAGGGAGTAGCCAGTAGTTCACACGCACCTTTTGCTAATATTACTGCTAAAATTAAGCTTTTCTTATAACAGTAAACTCTTATCTGGATACCTCCTCCCAGAATTAAGCTTTTATTCCGTACAGTGGCCCACTTTTATGGTACACAGTGAAACACTTGTATGTGGTACACAGTGAAACAGAACCATTGGCCTCAGAGGGATGTATGACTCCTCCTAATACCAGCTATTGAAGAAAAAAACTTTGAGAAAAAGGACAGAGCTGGAAGAAAAGTATGACGAGAGTCAAGATTAAATTAAAAAAAAGTGGTGTATAAGTGAAACAGCTTCAACTGAAAGTGATGAAGAAAGTGATAAAGACGAAGACCATCCAGTGAAACAGAGATAAGTATATCATTAGATCTTTTTAACTTGAAGCGGGACGTTATGATTGGTGACTTCATTTTGATTAAATTCCAAAACAATGTATATTTTGTAGCTAAAGTCTTGAAGTCATTAATTTGTGATACTGAGTATGAAGTCTCATACCTTCGAAACAGCAAAACAATTACTGGCTTTGTATTCCCAGTTGTAGAAGACGTAGCCTTTGTTTCATATAAGGTTATTGCAATGATTTTCCCACCTGCGTTGCCTATGGCTACTAAGAGACTCTCTGACCACCTGTATAATCGTTTTCCAATCAATTTTGCTGGACTTAATATTCACTGAACAAAATTTAGTATATGTTAATGTTTTTACTTTAACAAAGATATTGATGTTTTATAAGTCACTCAGCAAGTAATAAATATAAAAAATAGCAGTTGTTTCACTGTGTACTATACAGGGTACACAGTGAAACATTTGCGGAGGTTGTTTAAAATTGATATTTCACTTATTAATTAGTAGCAAGGTTATTATATTTTGTTCCACAAAATTGACAAAGTAATGTTGTTTCAAGTAAATAAAGAAAATTTGTTTTGTGAGCAGTATTTTATACGAAACAATCAAAAGGGTAATTTTTGTTTCCCTGTGTACTACCCTCCCCTACATCCACAAGCACCAAACCTAAAGTTGAGTATTACCTTCAATTGTAATAAAAGTATATGTGACCTAATCACTTCTTTCAGTCGCATACCTTGTCCTTGTTAGCCACTGCCCACCTTTCGAACCTAAGCATCCCGAGGAAACACGAATCAGCAGGTCTCATCGAATTCACAGCTTCAACAATTCGATGTCGGAGACCTTCAAGAGTGTCAAGCATAGGAGGGACAAAAACACGGCCTTTTACGTAACCCCACAGACAAAAATCACACGGAGTGAGATCTGTAGATATGGGAGGCCACCGACGATAAACATCTTCTACTCCTCCTCTTCCAATCCAATGTCCTGGAATGATGATAGTCAAGTAACGTCGAACGTGTTTAGAGAAATGAGGCGGGACACCATCTTGCATGAAGATGAAGTCTCTGAATCATCTTCAAGTTGGTGAAATAACCAGATTTGTTGTTGATTCCGCCTAATGTAAGACACTTTTTTGTTTTGTTTTAATACCCAAACTAGTTTCGGTACTTATTGTGCCATCATCCGTGGGTTTCTGGTGTTTATTTTCTACAATAACATGTTACATATTTTGGTTTGACAATTTTGTTGGATGTTTTACGCCTAACTTCTTCAAGGTACTTACATTATGTCATTCGTAGGAATTGCATGTGCAGGATGTCAGAACTTGCCATTCCACAATTAATGCGCATGCAGTTCCTGCGAATGACACAATGTAAGTACCTAGAATAAATTAGGCGTAAAACATCTAACAAAATTGTCAAACCAAACAACTTGTCCAAATGGTCGTATAACCAAAATACGTAACATGTTATTATAGAAAATAAACACCAGAAACCCACGGAAAATGGCACTTGCAAAAGGCGGAATCAACTAAAACTCTAATACTGCAACCACGGAAGGCACAAGAGCTGCACCATCAAAAGATGATCATGAATTAACCAGTTTTGAAGCATAAAAATAAAATTATAAACTCCACAGCCACGGAGCTCAAGAATCCAATAAAATGGACGAATTTACAGTTTGTGTAAATTTTCCTATTCACAACGGATAGTTACAGACAACCAGAAGCTTCCTCTAATCATTCTACTGCTTACGTCTCATCATTGGTAAGTTTGAAAAATTTAACGCCCCCGGGTGGGCTCGAACCACCAACCTTTCGGTTAACAGCCGAACGCGCTAGCCGATTGCGCCACAGAGGCGACGTGATATCCACTAGCAAAGTAGTTGAACCGTCTCGAAGTATCGGGTGATAGCAAATTTTCCTGTTAAATAGTAAAATAAATCAATTTCATATCAGAGCTGAAGGCTTTAGTTTCAGTTCCGTAAAAGTTGAAAAAGTCGGCAGTGTCCCTCTTAGCACGTGGCGTGTCGGCACAGAGGAAATGAGTCGATATCGCGGCAGCGTCGTCTCGCTGAGGCAGCTCAGCTCTTCTGCTGAGCACGTGGTCGCCGCTGGGCAAGGACAACAGTCTCTTCCACGCATTTGACGATCTGTTCTTTATTTCTTACCGAGCATGTACTTATTCCATTCTTACGTCAGTTCATCTCCTTGTTCGCAAAATGTTCAAAAGTTTGTAATTCTATGGGACCTAGACTTACAAAACTGTTGAAATGTTTGTAAATCTATCGAACCAAACTGCGTGGTCATCAGTCCGTAGTTTACGAACTACTTAAACTAAGGTAAACTAACACACACACACACACACACACACACACACACACACACACATGCCCCAGGGACGACTCGAACCTCCGACGGCGAGCAACCGCGAGCTCGGCAGCGAGGTACCTTAGACCGCTCGGCTACTCCACCGCGGCCCTAGACTTACAAACTACTTTAAACCAAGTCAAACTAACCTAAGAACAACACACACACATCCATGCCCGAGGGAGGATTCGAACCTACGACGCGGGAGGCCGCGAGATCCGTAACGTGGCGCTCCAGACCGCTCGGCTACTCCCGCGCGGCCTCCTTGTTCTTCCTCTGTCCATCGCCTTCAGCTTCACTCTGTCAATTTCACTTGCATCTGTAGGGACTTTCGGCCCATAGTTTTGGGTGACCACATTTATAAAATCAAAATACTGGACACAAATTAGAAGTTGATATGAAGCTACATTTTCTGAAACCTTTCGTAAATAATGTATCAGTAAAGTAGATTTGAATTCAAATTTTTGGTCCACAGTACAGCTACCTACACCACCATACCTTTTTGTCAAGACTCGCGCTTTAAAAAGGCGTAAAAATATGTTGCGTTACTAATGATGTAAATCTCTAAATTTCTTAACATCGAATATTGATTTTTGTTACCTGGGCAGTAAAATAACAAATTATGGTCGCAGTACAGAGTATATAAAATGCGGAATGGCAATGGGTAGAAAAGCGTTCTTGAAAAAGAGAAATTTGTAAAATTCGAATATTGAGCTAAGCCTAAGGAAGTCCTTTCTGAAGGCAGTTGTGCGGAGTGTTGCCTTGTATGGGAGTGAAACATGGACGATAAACAGTGCGGACAGGAACAGGATAGAGGCTTTTGAAATGTGGTGCTACAGGAGAATATTGAAGATTAGGTTTGTGGATCGCGTAACTAGTGAGGAGGTACTGAAAAGGAGAAAAGTGGAGAAAAGGAATTTCTGGCATATTTTGACTAAAAGAAGGGATAGATTGGTAGGACACATTCTTAGACATCAAGGAATCGTGCATTTAGCATTGGAGGTAAGTGTGTGGGGTAAAAACGGCAGAGGAAGACCAAGAGATGAATACAGTAAGCAGATTCAGAAAGATGTAGGCTGCCGTTTTTATGTGGAGTTGAAGAGGCTTGCTCAGGATAGGGTATTGTGGAGAGCTGCATCAAACCAGTCTCCGGACTGAAAACCTCAACAACAACAGATCTATGGTTTGCGGCCGTTCGTTCATTTTGTTCGTGGTCGTTCGTTGAATGATTGGCTCAGCTTTTATATATATAGAGTGCGTTTGGCCCTCTGACCGGGCGCGCTGAGCCACGGCGCCCGACGTCATTAGGCTATCGGAAACACGGTTCTCGTCCTGCCAAAATTCTCGGCTTGCTGCACACCACAGTTGTAACCCCTCCATTTTTCCTTTTGTTTGCAGCTTTACTTGTATTCCTGTAAAAGACATGTTGGGAATAAAAGAAACCATACCTATAATTAAAACACTATGTGGAATGTCTATGTTTATCGATGGAACCAAATAAAATGTCCTGCATATATGCATGCATGTCTAAAGAAACGTACACTGTGATGACTACAGATGTCAAATGTGATATATAACAAATGACTACATGGATCTCCATCAGCTGCAAAATTAAATGGTAACGTTTGCAGTTATACATTTTTGTGAAGAACATTTGCATTCCATCCATCGATAAACACAAACACTGCGCATCGTTAACGTCTTGATTGTTGGGCCCGCAGTGAAATAAATGTCTCTAAAGGACACAGTATTAAGAGGTCCAGATCACTGCTAAAATTAATATTTTCAATTATTACACAACAGCGGTTTCAGGAGTTTGCCATTTTCAAGTGTAACTATGATGGTCTAGCGTCATTTATAACATCTGGCATAACTGTTATTATATAATCATACTTTATAGCAGTATGCTATTTGCATTAACATCTCAGGCTGCAAAAAGTATAGCAGCTAAATGCAAATAACATATGCTATAAAGTATGATTATATAATAGCAGTTATGCCAGATTTTATATATGAGGCTAGGCCATCATAGCTACAGTTGAAAATGGTAAACTGCTGAAACATCTGTTCTGTAATAACTAAAAATATTAATTTTAGCAGTGATCTGGACCTCTTAATACTGCGCATCGTATTTCCATGATTCACTCCAGGGCTTGCGACGATCACCATTACATTACGAGAACACTAACGTTGAAGTTATATAATATTAATTATACAAGGAGTCATATGAAGCATATAATTAGAACGGGCCCTTGCCATAGATGTGCACAAAACAAAAATGTTTATTATTCTCGTGTCAGAAACAAACATATTTACACTGTTATTGATACTGTTATTAACACAGTTATGCACATATTACATATGACCAAACCTTGGACACTTCCGATGCGTTCTCCGATGCCTTATAAAAATCGTCTTTCGTGCAGATGGTTGTAGACAGTCGACATTGAAGCATCTGTTTCATGGTCTGGTATGCTACACACGCGCACTTGATATCTTCCTCAGTGTAGCCCTGTCTTGGTAGATTAACCCTGCAGGCCACACCATAGACCTCTGAGCCCCAGATGCTCACTCAGACCTGTCTAATCCCGCTCCAAGGAGGGGCCGTGACTCGCATGTAAGCCTCCACTAGTTAGTTGTCTCTGAGCCAGTGTACAGTGCACAACACTTCCGCCACTGTAAACAAATAGGCCTCCAAGACCTCCACAACTTTACAAAAACCAAGGGAAAGGGAGACACAACGATCAAATAAAACCATTGTCCCGATTTGAGTTTATTTTGACGCTTTCTGAACACCTTACAGCATCTTGGATGAAGACTAGGCTTGACACACCAATTCCCCGAGACCCACGGGACAGTATTTATAGATGCCTAAACATGACTCCATCTGTAGAGGCAGCTCGTGAAGAGATTGAGCAAGGAGCTATTCCCAGAAGAACTTACTGTAAGTTTTGTGACTCCAAAAAACAAAGGAAATCAAAAATGCAGTGTGATTTCTGTAAGTTGCCAGTGTGTGGTCCGCACCACAAAAAAAAAAAAAAAAAAAAAAAAAAAAAAAATGTCCAAATTGTACCGGTAAAAAATGAGAAACTTCCGCTGAATTTTGTGATACCGATTTTAGTTTTAAACATTATTAATTGTACGTGGTTTTCGAATATGATGGATTTCGATCAAGTTTACACTAATATTGTTTAATTTGTGAGAGTTTAGTTATTTTGTTTTATGGTTTCTTGAGGAAATATATATATCTTTTATGTTATTCAAGGTTACTTAGTGTATTATACTCTCATCCTTATCATGACATTGAATTTCTTGAAGAGTTTTTCATTATTATATATCGTGTGGGCCTCTGAGGCCTATGGTGTGGCCCAGATGTAGGACCCTGGTGGTGTGGCCCACAGGGTTAACTGTGGAACTGCCCACTCCCGATCTCAACCTATTCAAGGACTTTCATATCAGCCATCCCATGTCATGACCAGGTGGTAAAGTTTCAGGTACTCTTTTCGCCCAGGTGATAAAGTGGCCTTAGCTTTCCACAGCTGCAATCTAGATTTTTCATATGCGGTTGTAAGTTCTGTTGCTATCCTCAAGAAATTCTGTCGAGACTTATGTCTTTTGCACATACAGCTCACGTCCATGTAAGGGATGAGTTACTTTCGTCCCCACTTTCTTCCTTTCCTTGCTCGCTATTATTTCTCTTCGAACATAAAATGGTGCTATTCCTGCAAGGTGGTAAAGCCAGTCGACTCGAGTGGATTTTAAACATCCCGTTATAATTTTTAAGGTATCATTAACAGTTATATCTACCTGTTTGGCATGAGTTGAGTTACATTAAACGACACAGGCGTACTCTGCAGTGGAATAACACAATGCCATTGCAGAAGTTCGGATGGTTTCAGATTGGTTATCCCATTGTGAACCGGTCAGTTTTCTAAGGAGATTATTCCTTGCGAAAACTTTCGACTTGATGTTCATGCAATGCGTCTTGTATGTAAGACATCTGTCGAGCGTCATTCCTAGGTATTTCGGATTATCACAGTCTTCTAGCTCGATCCCTGATCACACCAGCCTACAAGTGGCTTCCCTGTTCCTCAGATGAAAAACAAATACTTGTGTCTTTGAAGGATTTGGTTAAAGTATTTTTGTTTCATTAAAACTAATGAAACAAAAATGTGTATACGCAGCCTTTAAGAGTAGTTAAAGGAAGTGAATGTTTTCATATCTAAACGAGGTATTAGACGATGATGAAAAAGTAAAGAAAAAAAAGCATGGCAAATGTAAAGAGTCACAAAATCCCAAGAATGTCAATCTTTTGCTGAAACTCGAATTTTAGTTCCAATTTCAATGCGAGATGCTTATAATTGTTTCCACAACGAAAACTTATCACGTAACTTCGTAGAAAATCCGAAGAAATTCTGGTCGTATGTAGAGTATACTAGCGGCAAAACACAATCAATACATTCACTACGCGATAGCAATGGGAATGCTACAGATGACAGCTCTGTTCAAGCACGGTTTCTAAATACAGCTGATGCAATAGGGCCATACTTAGCTATCATATACAACCACTCGCTCAAGGAAACATCCGTACTAAAAGGTGACTCCAATATTCGAGAAAGGCAGTAGGAGAGCTCCGCAAAATTACAGGCCAACATGACTGATGACGGTTAGCAGCAGCAGTTTAGAACATACACTTTCCTCAAATATTTTGAACTACCTCGAAGAGAACGACCTATTGGCCCATAGTCAACACGGATTCAAAAAGTATCTTCTTGTGAAACAAAGATAGCTCATTACTCACTAGAGCTCTGCATTTCGACGAAAACAACCGCTCGAGCGTTTCCCGTTTCGTGCCGCTGCTCGACGGCTGGTGTAGGCGCACGCTGCGGCACGGCTGCGGCCGTCTAATGCCCCGTGTGGCCGGTCGCCGTCCGCCTCTCGGTTACCGGCGGAAGTGTCGAGCACTGCCGGGCGCTCTAACGCGCTCGTAGTCTCGGCCGGTGACAGCACGACCGACGCGCGCTGAACCCTGTGGAATCGCATTAGAAACCGACCTGGCTTTGAGCAACGCAGACAGCGTTATGAATCAACGAACTATAGGTCGTAAAGGCTCCATTCATGAAACAAAAAGAAGTATTGTGGAGAGAATTAGGAGCGGCTCGTTAGTCCTGAAGAAGAAAGACACGCCGGAAGAGGAGCCGAAAAGTGAAGCTTGGAAATCTTTTGCACTTGTAGTGGATCCTGTCACACAGGCTTCTGCTGGTTTCGTGCAATGTACCACATGCGATACTATACTTACGTACCAGTCAAGCACAACAGGTACGCCGGCCGCGGTGGCCGAGGGGATTGAGGCGCTCCAGTCACGGACTGCACGGCCACTACGGTCAGGGGTTCGATTCCCCCCTCGGGCATAGATATTTGTGCCGTCCTAGTTCGTAAGTAGTTCATAAGTAGTTTGTAAGTTTAGGGACTGATGACCCCGTAGTTAAGTCCCATAAGCTCTACAAACATTTGAATATTTGAACAACAGGTATGATTCGGCACTGCAAAAGTAAATGCGGAGCATAATTACACCGACCACTTGCAGTACCAAGTAGCATAAAGAAAGTTCTTGTTCATAGGTTGGTCGATATGGGCGGATTAGGTTTGCTACCATTAAATACTTTTAGTAAGATTGGCTTCAAGAATTATTCGCAGGAGCTCATCAATGTTCGCGCCACGTATGGCAAAATCAATATAGAGAAGATGTTCTTCCGCACCCCACCACTGTATCGCGCCATATTAGAGAAAAGGCCGACAAAATACGGTTGACAATGGTGTCCAAGCTAATATGTGCTTTAAAGAACAAAATGTGCTCTTTAAACACTGATCTGTGGTCTGATAACTACAAGGAGATACGCTGCACTTAACTCAAGATTAGACTACTGTATTACCGCTTGTCTACCAAAACAAACAAAATACTACATACAGAAATTACAGTTTTAACGTTGTAGTTACTGGAAGACATGATCACCTCAATGGTCGAAACTCCAGTAGTTTGCAAAATATTTAAAAATTTTCTTCTTGAGAAATGTCACATACAGTAATGGGAATTTTCTGGAATACATACGACTTAAAATAAAAATGGTAAAACTCATAGAAAGTATATTTAAAAATGTTTAATGTTTGTAAAGTTCATGGACTTAACTGCGGGATCATCAATTCCTAAACTTACAACTATCAAACATCAAATGTGACATATACAGTTGTAGTATGTGGGTTATAGAACTGATAGTAAACAACGAAAGACATTTGTAAAAGAAATAAGTAAGTTGTTAATATGAAGCGGTGGTCTCTCATCTCTGAAATACATTAATGACTTGCCATTCTACATTGATGGAGATTAGTTCTTTTTGCTGATGATACAAGTATAGTAATCACATCCATAAAACGAGAACTAACTGATGTAATCGTAAATAACGTCTTTCACAAGTGGTTCTAAGCAAACGGACTCTCATTAACTTTTGATAAAACACAGTTCCGTACAGTAAATGGCACATCTCCAGTAATATATATAGACTTTGAACAGAAGTCTGTAGCTAAGGTTCATCGAAATTATTCGTTCGTTTTGAAGGGAAACCAGAGTTTTTCAAAATTTTTAGATGTGTGAATTAATGAGAGATTAAACTTGAAGCAACACATTGATGGTCTGCTAAAACGTTTGGGTTCAGCTACGTATGCTGTTAGGGTTTTAACAAATTTTGGCGATAAGAATCTCAGTAAAACAGTTTACTACGCCTATTTTCATTTACTGCTTTCGTATGGCGTCATATTCTGAGGTAATTCACTATTGAGTAAAAAAGTATTCATTGCACAAAATCGTCTAATCAGAATAATTACTGGAGCGCACCCAAGATCGTTCTGGAGACATCTATGTAAGGATTTAGGCATCCTCACAGTTACTTCAGAGTATATATATTCACTTATGAAATTTGTTGTTAATTATCCAACCTACTTCACACACATGTTCACATGTTTGTAAATCTATCGGACTGCTTTATTAGTCCGTAGCTTGCAAACAACTTAAACTGAGGTAAACTAACCTGAGGATAACACAGACACCCATGCCTGAAAGGGGACCCGAACCCCAGATGGCGAACGGCCATGCGCATCCCGCATGGCTAATCCGCCGCGGCAAACCCAGTTCAAAAGTAATAGCAGTGTGCATAGGTATAACATCTAGAGAAAGGATGATATTACTATGCTGGGTTAAATCTCACTTTGGCACAGAAAGGGGTGAATTATGCTGCCACAAAAATCTTCGGTCACCTACCAAACAGCATCAAAACCTGACATAGCTAACTAGCATTTAAAAATTTATTAAAAGAATAACTGAATGACAACTCCTTCTACTCAATGGATGAATTTTTAGATATAAATTAGTAAAACTAAAAATAAAAATAAAATAATAATAAAAATAAAAAGAAAAATAATACAAAATATATCTGTGTCATATAACATTTTGTGTAATGTAATATCTTGTACAGACACCTTTTATTACACTGACAAGTTCCACATCATTACGAAGTGTCGTATTCTTGATCTATGGAAGAAGTATTAATCTAACCAGTCTGACGAAGTACAGCTCGCTGGCGCTGAGTGTGCCGGTTACTGGTGACCGACTGAGCGTTCGGCGCGCTCGGCCGAGCGCTGGCGATCGGTTGCCCGCAACCGGTTAAAGAGGACGCTCGGCCGCGTACTCCCGAGAGACAGAGAGGCGAGCGGGACTCGCCGGTAAAAATCGGACATAATGCAGACCTCTATTACTCACATGAAGTGATGAGTGCTATCGATAAGGGATCTCAAATCTATTCCATATTTTGGCTTTTGTAGCTGTACTTCACAAGCATCTTCTATTCAAACTGCGTGCTTATAGAATATCGTCACGATTGTGCACTGGATTCGCGATTTCTTGTCAGAAAGGACACACCACGTAATAATTGACGGAAAGTCATCGAGTAAAACGTAAGTGATATCTGGCGTTCGCCAGGATATACTTATAGGGCCCCTACTGTTCCTTACCTTTAGAAACGGTTTAGGAGACAATCTGAGCACTTCTGTTAGACTGATCGCTGATGATACTGTTATTTATCAGTTAATAGAGTCAGCAGAAGCTCAAAAGCAGCTTCAAAATAATTTAGATAAGATATCTGGTTGGAAAATTGATAATTCACACTAAACAATGAAAACTGTTAAGACATCTATTTGATCACTGAAAGAAATCCGTTAAACTTCATTTACACGATAAGTCCGTCAAATTCAAAGGCCGTAAATAAAAGTAAATACCTACGAATTACAATTACAAACAACTTAAATTGGAAAGAACACGTAGAACATTTTGTAGGAAAGGCGAACAAAAGGCTACTCTTTCTTAGCAGAACACTTACAAGATGCAACAGTTCTATTAAAGAAACTGCCATCACTACACTTTTGCGTCCTATTTTGAAGTACTGTTGCCCATTGTGGGATCTCCACGAAGGATGACTGACGGATGATATAGAGAAAGTTCAGAGAAGGGCAGCTCGTTTCGTATTATTGAGATATAAGGGAGAAAGTGTCACAGAAACGAGGCACGAGTTGTGATGGAAATCATTAAAAAAATGCGTCATTCGTTGCGGTAAGATTTATTTGCGAAATTTCTGTCATCAACTTTTTGTTCCGTATGCGAATAATTTTTTTAGTGCAGACCTACGTAGGATATATCTTCATAATGAAATAAGAGAAAGCGCAAAGATTTAAGTGTTTCTTTTTACCGCGCGGTGTTAGGGAATGGAACGGTAGAGAAAATGTTCAAATATGCTTTTGAACTACTTTCGGACAGGTGGTGACGGATGTTTCCACTCCATGGATGCGGCCTTCGATTTGGGCGTGTAATGGTGGACCCACTTTTCGTTTCCCGTCCCAATCCGAAAGTCATTGCCATATTCATAGTCGACCTCTACCCAATGGTGTATCGGTGACTTGCACGTGCGCGTTACCATCTGTGTAGTCTTTCGCCCATAGCCGTTCAACACTTCTTCAGTATGCAACGGCTTGATGTTTTTCGTGGACGGCTTTTTGAAGCTTATAGAGCGGTTTGACAAATGTCTCAATGTACTTGGAAATTATTTAGGAAAATAAAGATATGTATAATCTTTCTACATCTACATACATACTCCGTAATCCACCGTAAGGTGCGTGGCGGAGGGTACACTGTAACACTACTAGGCATTTCCTTTCCTATTCCACTCCCAAATAGAACAAGGAAAAAAAGATTGTCTATATGCCTCCGTACGAGCCCTAATTTCTTTTATCTTGTCTTTGTGATCACTACGCGAAATGTAAATAGGTGGCAGCAAGATCGTACTACACTCAGCTTCAAATTCCAGCCCTCTAAATTTCCTCAACAGAAATTCACGAAAAGAACGCCGTCTTTCCTCCAGCAATCCCCAATTGAGTTGCCGGAGCATTTTCGTGACACTCGCCCATTGGTCGAACCTACCGGTAACGAACCTAGCTGTTCGCCTCTGAACTGCTTCTATGTCTTCCTTTAAACGGATTTGCTGTGGGTCCCAAACACTTGAGCAATACTCAAGACGTGGTCGTACAAGCGTTTTATACGCGGTCTCCTTTACAGATGAAGTACAACTTCCCAAAATTCTCCCAATAAACCGAAGTCGGCTGTCCGCCTTACTCACAACTGTCCTTACATGTTCGTTCCATTTCATATCGCTCTGCAATGTTACGGCTAGATATGTGAACGACGCGACAGCATCAAGAAGTTCACTACTAATGTTGTATTCGAACATTATGGAATTGTTTTTCCTACTCATGCGCATCACCTTACATTTTTCTACATTGAGAGCTAGCTGCCATTCTTCGCACCAACTAGTCTCTATTTTTTTTCTTCCACACACATAACTCAGCCTCCTCGTAATTAGCGAAGTAGATGTAGATGGTACGCTGCGAAAGTATCAGGTGTATCACGACAGCCATCTAACTGTGGAATGGTTGGAACTACGAGACCGATCGTGTTGTCAGCAGTGGAAACCATAATTTTCCGGAAACAGAATACCGTTATTTCTTGGCGTCGCTATTTCGCGTATTACCCTGAAAGAATAACGTTTTGGTCTTTTGTTGCCACAACTAGATAATTCAAGTAAGTTCGTAATTGTAATTTATTTTGTATGGCTACGACTTTCTCATTCTCTCATGTTTCCTCTAAGTTCTTTCTTATTCCTTTTCTCCTAGCATTCAGATGCAACCTATAAATTTTCAGGTTTCAGGCAAGAGATAACAATCTGCATACCGATAAATTCCAATTATATTAAGAATTTGAGTTAAAAAAAAAAGTTCAAATTTTTGTAGAGCTTATGGGACTTAACTACAGGGTCATCAGTCGCTAAACTTACAAACTACTTATGAACTAGCTAATACTAAGGACGGCACAAATATCCATGCCCGAGGGGGGATTCGAACCCCCGACCGTAGTAGCCGTGCAGAGCGTGACTGGCACGCCGCAGACGGCTCGGCCACCGCGGCCGGCAAATTGAGTTTTGTTCCTTTGTAAACACAATTGTTTGAATTTCGATCACAGTCAATACTAACTGTAATACAAGCCTTTTTGTGGGATTTAACATAGAAGAATGTTTGTAAATCTATCGGACCAAACTGCGTGGTCATCAGTCCGTAGCTTACAAACTACTTAAACGTAGGTAAACTCACCTAAGGACAAACACACACACACACCCATGCCCCAGGGAGAACTCGAACCTCCACGGCGAGCAACCGCGCGCTCCGCAGCGAGACGCTTTAGACCGCTCGGCTACTCCACCGCGGCAAAGAAGAATGTACGCGTGATCACAGGTAGTAGGAAATATGAGGCGTGTGTGGTTAGCGTAATGTTTACCTGCCAACATTTGAAAAGGGCTATCAGTAAAATTCACATGCGACGAAAAAATGCTGTCATTAGAAGTGACTATAAAGTCAGGAGAACAGTTCTTCCATGTAGTTCTTAGGTGTCGTCAGCTTCTGTTCCTCAAATTCAAATAGGTGATGGTACTTAATTATTGGCATTCATACTTCAAACTTAGTGATGATCTCCAGGATACAGAAAAATCCCTTTGCTTTTCATCATTGACAAACCGCTTTCCTACCGCCTGTGGTTACATTGTCAACATGTTTCCACCCAAGGTTAAACTCAAGATTATCCATGTCCAATGGATCTATTTTGAAGACTAAGATGCTGCGCGGCAGTAGTCGAGTGGTCTGGAGCGCCACGTTGCGGATCGTGAGGACTCCCGCATCGGAGTTTCGAATTCTCCCTCGGGATGTGTGTGTTGTCCTTAGGTTGGTTTAACTTAGTTTAAGTAGTTTGTAAGTCTAGGGACTTACGACCTAAGTAGTTTGGACCCATTAAGAATTACAAACATTTGAAGTCTAAGAGTTCTGGGCCCTGTTATCACGAAACATTTCCTCAAGACGTGTTGTAGGAACCTAAGAAGGCCACAACTATGTCTTGAAACTGCCCTGTGATTTGTCTATTACATTATTCTTACCTGTGTTACTTTAAACTACTCTTCCTGTGTAAAGTGTTAATTTATCAAGAAAGCTTTAATTTATCAATGATTTTATTATGGAATCTCTAAGCAAGTATTCACCAAGCCTGCTGATATTTAACATAAATTTCTTCTTGAATGTAACGTTCATGTACAAATAATATAGATATGAAACTTTCAACTATTTGTAAACCTATGAGACCATACTATTGTGGACATCGTTCCCTAGACTCACAAACTACTTATACTGTCTTACACAAACGGTGTGTGTGTGTGTTCCCCTTAGTGTAAGACAGTATAAGTAGTTTGTACTTGTAGGGACCGATGTCCACAGTATTTTCGTCCCACAAGTTTACAAATATTTGAAAATTCCATATCAATGTTAAATATCAGCAGGCGTGGTAAATACTTAGAGATTCCTTGATAAATTAAGGCCTTCTTCATAGTTTAAAGTGACACATGCAAGAATAATATAATAGACTAGGCAAATCACATGGCAGTGTTTGGTATTCTTAGCTTCATACAAGACGTCTTGAGAAAATGTTTCGTGATAACCGGGACCAGAACTCTTAGTTTTCAAAATAAATTCATTGGAGATGGATAATCTGAATTCTGTTTTCTTAACCATCTAACCTTGAGTGGAATCTTGTTGACAATGTAATCACAGGCGGTAGAAAAGTAGTTTGTCAATGATGCAAATGGATTTATCTGTATCCTGGAAATCATCCACTAAGTTTGAAGTGTGAATGCCAATATATCAACTGCCATCACTTATTTAAATTTGAGGAGCAGAGGCTGGCGAGACGACACCTAAGAACAACATGGTTGAACTTTTCTCCCGGCTTTATGTTCACTTCAAATGACAAAACAAATATCACACGGTTAAAAGTACCAGTCACATCAAATAATGACTTATCGACTATCATAGACTTACCTTCGACCCACGCAAACAATCAATTGTACGAAACTGGTGTGATAATCGAATGTTAATGTTTCAAATTTTGGTCTACGAAGTCGTAAAATAACACCATCCATCTGTAAAACCACAAAACGCGCAGTTTAAGTAAATTTTACGGATAAACCGCAAAAGACGGCAGATATGGATGTGCAACGCGACCGTTCGCGAAAAGCGTTGCGCTACAAATTTTCATTTGTTTCCATCAATTGAACAGGCGACGATGTTTGATATTCTCACTAGCGGATATATTTATTGCACATCTGTAATTGTATGTATGTCTCAAACAGGCAAATAACAATTTTATTTCAGATTGGATAGACGGTTAAGTCCGACCGCTTGCGGGATTACGGAGAAGGCATAGAACCAGTGAAATAATAGACAGGGACTATTAGAAAAAAATGTTCAAATGTCTGTGAATCTTGAGACCAAACTGTCAGGGTCTTCGGACCCTAGACATACAAACTATTTATGCTAAGTCTGAGTTTATAACGTGTGTTTCATCCTTTGCGGTAGAACCACAGCGGTTTAGCTGTGTGCAGTTCTTCAGAAGGCACTGTAGGACCTGTGAGACTTTAACTTTTCCCGGCGTAATGAGTGTTCAAACAACTTACGGGTATGCTGCCGGGTGACGTCGTCGACAACCGCCGATATTTCGGTATGAGAACACCCTGCCATTCTCAAGAGGCTAGGAGGGAAGCTTGTCGTGTGTTGACTGGGGCCCGTCCACCCAAGTGTAATATAACAGCAGCTGAGGCGTCTGCTTTATGGTCTCTCAGAATGGATCCTGATATTGTTATCTTGCCTGCGGACAAGGGAAACGCCACAGTTTTGATGAATAAAGATGATTACATTCAAAAGATGCAATGTCTACTTTCTGATTCGACATATCGTAGGATCGGTGCTGACCCCACAAAGAGTGTTGAGAGAAAGACTAATAACCTCCTGAAGAGAAGTCCCTTCTCACCGGAGACCATCAAAAGTCTTAATTCTTACTGTGCTGTTCCACCTAGATTGTATGGCCTTCCTAAGGTTCACAAACAGAACATTCCTCTGAGGCCTATAGTGTCTAACATTGGTGCTCCGACATATCGTGTAGCTAAACATCTTGTAGGTGTGGGCAGGTGTGAACACCACATTAAGAACTCGGCGGATTTCTTACGTCGATTGCAGGGATTGCGTTTGAATGGCTCTGATATTTTAGTGAGTTTTGATGTTGTGTCTCTCTTCACTCGCGTTCCTCTGTCAGATTCGTTGCAGCTGATTGAGGTTAAGTTTGGTGTCGAGTTAACAAACCTTTTTCGACATGTGCTGACTTCCACTTACTTTTTATTCAATGGTCAGTACTATGAACAAACCGATGGAGTTGCAATGGGAAGCCCGTTGTCACCTATTGTGGCCAATTTGTTTATGGAGGATTTTGAGGAACGTGCTTTAGCGTCAGCGACTCTGAAACCTGCGTGTTTTCTCAGATATGTAGACGACACTTTTGTTGTTTGGCCTCATGGTAGTGAGAATTTAAATGGTTTTTTGGAAAACCTAAATTCAATCCACCCGAATATTCAGTTCACAATGGAGGTGGAACAGAATGGCTGCCTTCCTTTCCTTGATGTGTTGGTCAGAAGGAAGGTTGATGGTACATTGGGACATTCTGTTTATAGGAAGCCTACTCACACAGATTTGTATCTGCGAGCTGATAGTTGTCACCATCCAGCTCAGCGTGAAGGAGTACTTCGTACTTTGGTTCACAGGGCACATGTCATTTCAGACCCTGAAAGTTTGTCAGCTGAGTTGTCCCATCTCGAGGTGACCTTTCGTCAGAATGGTTATAGTGAGAGACAGATAAAACGTGCATTGCGCTATCAGCCTTCTGTGCAACGGGTGAGTGACGATAGTAATGAAGTGGCGCCGAAATCTTTGGCCTTTTTGCCTTACGCAGGAAGTATTTCCAACAAGATTGGTCGTATTTTACGGAAATATGATGTGAAATGTGTTTTTCGACCACCTTCTAAGATAAAGGCCCTGTTGGGGTCCGTAAAGGATGATCTTGGCTTGCGTAAGGCAGGTGTTTATCGTATTCCTTGCAGTTGTGGCATGTCATATATTGGTCAGACAATCAGGACTGTGAAAGACCGGTGTATTGAACATAAACGTTACACGCGCTTACAACAGCCCAACAAATCCGCTGTTGCAGAACACTGTCTTGACACCGGTCATCCTATGGAATACAACAACACGGAGATCCTGGCATGCACCTCCACCTATTGGGATAGTGTTATTAAGGAAGCTGTTGAAATTAAACTAGCAAGCGACCTTATAAACAGAGATGGTGGTTTTTGTTTAAATTCTGCTTGGAATCCAGCACTGTCTCTCGTCAAAAAACAGAGGGATAAAATTAATGCTGCCTCACCTGTTGATTAAGTCACTATTGATATTTTTGATGTTTGGTCACCTTTGGTTGTGTTGACTCTGCTGTGACTTGTACTGTGTGTGTTATCTTCCTTGTTTACACTTTGTAAACCGAGGTATTAAATACGCTTGCACATTGCTTCCTTAAGTGCAGTTGTGCCTTGAGAATGGCAG
The DNA here is from genome assembly GCA_026315105.1 of Locusta migratoria. Lineage (NCBI taxonomy): Eukaryota > Metazoa > Arthropoda > Insecta > Orthoptera > Acrididae > Locusta > Locusta migratoria. The sequence continues at coordinate 122,368,925 of CM048750.1, read as the reverse complement.
GGTGTTCTCCTGCCGAAATATCGGCGGTTGTCGACGACGTCACCCGGCAGCATACCCGTAAGTTGTTTGAACACTGTAGGACCTGTTTATCTCTTTGAGGCACAGAACATAAAAGCACTGAATTTCATGTGGAAACTCATTGAAATAGTTCAAATTCACTATACGAAAATAACAATTTATTAACTTTTTTGTACATTTGCTTACAAATTAGGGGGTGTCATGAATTGGAGCCACTGGGCAAATAATTACAACGCTGAAACTTACTTGTAGATGAAACTTCCTGGCAGATTAAAATTGCGTGCCGGAACCGGGACTCGAACCTGGGATCTTTGACTTTCGCGGGCAACCGCTCTACCACTGAGCTATCCCGACACGACTCACGGCGCCGCCCCACAACTTCAATTCTGTCAGTACCTCGCCACCTAGCGAAGTGGTTAAGGAACCGGTTTCCTATCCCTGGCCGGCACAATTTTTACACTTATTATGACGTTACGTATGGTAGAAGCGAGGAGTATGAAGAGGAGTAGAAAGATTAATATTTTTCTGTAATTTTTAAGACGTTATATGTCTTTATTTTTCCATAAATATGTTTCATTTTATTACTTAAATTCAGCACGTGAAGTAAAATATCGATCGTAGATTGATTATCCAATTAGCATTAACTAACTCTGACGTAAGAGAATAATGTGAAACTTTCATATGTTTTGAAATAGAAGAGTAATTTTTAGTGGTCGTCTTTTGATCTTCATACAAGACGCACATATTGTATTGATGTGATGTTAAGTTTGACGAAGTTTTGTGAAATACAAACTCAATATGTTAAACAGTGTTTCTTTAAATCAACCACGATATCCTACGTACTGTTATAAAACTTTAATAGCCTAGTACACTTGTCATGTTTAATTATTTTTGAACTAAATTGTGTTAATGCATAACAACAAATTGTAAAGACCTTTGTAATATTGACTAAAGTGGTCCAATGAAGGCCATAAAAATAAATAAATAAAGTACACTTATAAAGACAAATTTTACAAAATGGACAGAATCTCATAAACCGAAATTTTGAACTTAAAATATTTATTATCATACATTATTTTCTCAGAGATTATGATTTTTCTGTAATTTATTACTTTGTTTAATATTCTGTTAATTATTTTTTCGTTATATTATCACAAATGATTTACGTCAGTGTCCTAGTACAGATACTCATTCCTTTCTCGTCTTTCTCCTTCGTGTCATTAAAAGTACAACTGCATAGCGGTAGCGAATCGGCTGTGGTATCTTTTCTTTCGGACACCATCATAGGTTCTGAGTGTGTTTTCACGATTCTCGGAGCTGCCACGTTAAAGTTACTTACCACGCTTTGCTCCGTTCTTCGCGAGTGTTTTTGCCACTGCGTCGGTCGGTACGTAACAATACGGCTAACATCACAGGTTCTTACTGGGATTGTTTCTTGTCCTACTGCAAGTAATGGAGCAGACACATGAGAGAGTACACTAGAAAAAAAAACTCTTGAGAGAGTTATAGTTCGAGAATTAGGAGCTAGCGATATCGATTTATCTGGCTTAGAGGTCAGTGAACTGGAAAGATAACGTTCTCAGTAATCAAAGAGGAGATGAATTTACTGCAGTATTAATTTTCGTCTTAAACCATCCTTCACCTCTCAGTGATGTATGGAATTGCCAGAAACGACACGCGGTTCGGATTTCACGTTAAGCTGTAGATCTCCTTTGTTTTCCCCGGTTGGATAACTGGGATAGGATAGGGAAACGCAAGTCGCCGAAGTGGCGTCTAATTGAAAGACTTGCACCAGTCCTATGAGCCACACGAAATTATATTAGCACATCAAGACCTTGTCTCAGATAAACGTTATTTATAGCAGTCGTAACTACGCTGAACATTAGCTTCCAATCTGTCTTTATTTTGAAGAAGATAAACTGTATTTATTAGAAGCCTAAGTCGAAAGACACAATTATCTAAACATATGAATAATATGTCCAAGTAGAGTAAAAACGATTTTTTCAACAATAAGTAGTAAAAGCTACGTTTTAAACTGTTTCAGTATGTAAACACACAACTGTATTTCGTGTTTTACTATAAAGTTCTGCTGTGAGCAAATCAGTGGTTTTCTTTTTTAACCAAAGATGTTTCGGTACAGTTGCAGCGACAATCGCGGGTCTTTTATTCCTTAAAATTAAAAAAAAAAACAAAAAAAAAAAAAAACTGACAAATAATAACTTAAATATAGCCTATGTATGAACAAAGTAAAATATTTTCTGTTGTGTAATTTATAGGAATAAAAGACTCACTGCAGCGAAATATATTTCGGTTGATGTGACCTTCAGTCCACAGAATGGTTTGATGCAGCTCTCCACGCTACCCTGTCCTGTACAAGCCTCTTCGTCTGAGAATACGACGGCAACAAACATCCTTTTTAATCTGATTACTGTATTCGTCCCTCGGTCTCCCTCGACGATTTTTCCCCACACACTTCCTTCTGATGCTAAGTTGATGATTACTTGACGTCTCAGGATGTCCCACCACCCTATCCCTTCTCTTAGTCAGGATATGCCAGAAACTCATTTTTCCCCATTTCTGTTAAGGACCTCCTCATTATTTGTATGATCTATCCAACTAATCATCATTCGTTTATAGCACCACATTCCGAAAGCTTCTATCATCTTTTTGTCTGAACTTCTTATCGTCCACGTTTTACTCCCACACAATGCTACACTCTAGACAGATGCTTTCAGTAAGAACTTCCTAACATTTAAATCAATATTGGATGTTAACAAGTTTCGCTTCTTCAGAAACGCTTTTCATCCAAGAGTCATTCTGCATTTTGTATCTTCTCTACTTCGGCCATCAGATGTTATTTTGCTACCCAAATAACAAAATTCATCAACTACTTTTATTGACTCATTAACTAATCTAATTCCTTCAGCATCGCCTAATTTACTGACTCTACATTCCATTACCCTCGTTTTACTATTGTTAATGTTCATCTTATAGTATCCTTACAACACACAGTTCATCCCGTTTCATTGCTCTTTCTGTCCTTTGCAGTCTCTGACAGAATTACACTCTTAGCCATTAAAATTTCTACACCACGAAGATGACGTGCTACAGACCCGAAATTTAACTGACAGGAAGAAGACGCTGTGACATACAAATCATTAGCTTTTCAGAGCATTCACACGAGGTTGGCGCAGGTGGCGACACCTACAACGTGCAGACACGAGGAAAGTATCCAACCGATTTCTCAAACACAAACAGCAGTTGACCGACGTTTCCTGGTGAAACGTTGTCGTGATGCCTCGTGTAAGGAGGAGAACTGCGTACCATCACGTTTCCGACTTTGATAAAGGTCGGATTGTAGCCTATCGCGTTTGCGGTTTATCGTAACGCGACATTGATTCTCGCGTTGGTCACGATCCGATGACTGTTAGCAGAATATGGAATCGGTAGGTTCAGGAGGGCAACACGGAACGCCGTGCTGCATCCCAACGGCCTCGTATCACTAGCAGTCGAGATGACAGGATTCTTATCCTCATGGCTGTAACGGATCGTGCAGCAATGTCTCGATCCCTGAGTCAACAGATGGGGACGTTTGCAAGACAACAACCGTCTGCACGAACAGTTCGACGACGTTTGCAGCAGCATGGACTATCAGCTCGGAGACCATGGCTGCGGTTGCCCTTGACGCTGCATCATAGACAGGAGCGCCTGCGATGGTGTACGCAACGACGAACCTAAGTGCACGAATGGCAAAACGTCATTTTTTCGGATGAATCCAGGTTCTTTTTACAGCATCATGGTGGTCGCCATCCTAGCGTATCATCCGGCGTGATGGTATGGGGTGCAATTGATTACACGTCTCGGTCACCTCTTGTTCGACGGCACTTCGAACAGAGGCCGTTACATTTCAGATGTGTTACGACCCGTGGCTCTACCCTACATTCGATCCCTGCGAACCCCTACATTTCAGCAGAATAATGCACGACAGCATGTTCCAGGTCATGTTCGGGCCTTTCTGGATACGGAAAATGTTCGACTGCTGCCCTGGCCAGCACATTCTCCAGATTTCTCACCAATTGAAAACGTCTGATCAATGGTGGCCGAGCAACTGTCTCGTCACAATACTAAAGTCACTACTCTTGATGAACTGTGGTATCGTGTTGAAGCTGCAGGGGCATCTGTGCCTGTACACGCCATCCAAGCTCTGTTTGACTCAATGCCCAGGCGTATCAAGGCCGTTATTACGAGCAGAGGTGGTTGTTCTGGGTACTGATTTCTCAGGATCAATGCACCCAAATTGCGTGAAAATGTAACGTGTCAGTTCCAGTGTAATATATTTGTCCAATGAATAACCGTTTATCATCTGCAGTTCTTCTTGGTGTAGCAATTTTAATGGCGAGTAGTGTATATTTAAAGTGTATTATCTTTAGCTTGGTGCTTATCTGCTGACGTTATATATGAGAAAAGTGCAATAAAAGTAAATCGTGTGAACTTGAGCAATCTGTGCTCCACTTTCCAGTATGGATTTATGGAAGAAAGCTAGTATTAATGAAACCATGGCTGAAGGCCGAAGTAGCGACCGTTACGAAAGCACGTGGTTCATTCGCTCATACAAGACAGGAAAGACGGAATAAAACAAGAAACTCTGGCGGATACAGATGTGACGTGAAAACGTTATTTAAAAACAGCAAGGAAATTCAAACACGCTAAATATACACAAAGGCTGAAGGCCACACACGTGTATTCTAACTTGAGCAAAACCGGACACTAAATCATCACCGGAATGAAAATGCAGATAATAAATTTACACTGAATTACACGAGTTCTGTAAATTAGGAAACACTTCGCCTTGCATAGTAAAAAAATTACTCAAGAAAACTATCGCTGAAAAACCAAGACTGCCTGATCACAAAGAAAGCAAAATCCTAACAGCTTGCCTTCCCCTCAGCATGGTTCAGCCGAGTACTTACTTCCACAGTCGTCGGAACCAGATTGAAGCGTGAAGACAAAAGCTCTAAGGGGATCGCAAAAACCTCCCCCCGCCACACACCGGATGTAGATCGCGCTGAAAGCTACGCAGAGTGCGTTCAGAGACTAGTGTTTACCAACCCTTGCTGCCTGGCGAAGACAATTCCCTCTACAACCGCTCCCAGAGAGATGTCCTGTCACCTCTTTCATCCAAGATTAGGTTGGTACGAGACTAAGAACACGGCCACCTCGCCACCTTGCCAATTAAGCTTGTCTCTGGCCAGCCAGGAGACGCTAGCGCAGACGACAAACGAAGCCATGCGTTTTTAACTACAGCTAAACGACGCTTAAAGCTGGAAGTGGCGACTGTAAGCCATTGTGCGGCGGTCAGTAAATATTAAGAGCTCACATTCACATGAACAAACAAATTCAATCACACAGGTGGAAACATATATAAATGTGTGGCAAACAGATATAAACATGGGACATTGATCTTTAATAAAAATAATAAAATAATTAATACACAGATAGATAACATTAATGGTGCTGAAACACTTTAAGTTAAAGATTAAATCGAAATGGAACACGACCACACATTTCAGTGGACGTGTTTCAAGATATTCCAAGGATGACGAATATACAAACTTCAATGCCAAAGTTTGGATGCAGAGTACAGAGGAATTACAAACAGAAATATCAAATGCTGGAAACATGAAACAAACCACTTCACGTTTGCTTAACACTTAAAACAACACAACCATTACCTAACCAATATTGACCAAGACATGAAAAGTATCAGGACCAGCAACCACAACAAACACCTCATACAAACAAGATAACCAACATCCAGAAAGCCATAGCCGATAACAAACAATTAATAAATGAACAGACAAACATAAATGAGAACTGACTGCTAAACCTAGTCAAAGAAATGAGAGGGTAATTAAAGAGAAAAATTCACATACAATCACACAATTTCATAGTGAATTAAAAGAAACCGGAGATATACCCTCTCCCTCCCCCTTCTCTCTCTCTCTCTCTCTCTCTCTCTCACACACTCTCTCTCTCTCTCTCTCTCTGTCATCCCGTTTACATGGGCTCCCAAAATTTTATTTCGTAAACCGATTTCTCATTTCCGCCTTTGGTTGGTCATGAAAACACTCCAAAATCGATTCTGGAAATCCACTTCTGTGAGGCGGTTTTCCAATTCCGCACTCGATTTTGGTGCCCATGTAAACGTTCTAGGGTTGTCCGATTGTGTCTTCTTGTTAAGAATTTTCGACTAATATGGAGGGATTGACATTTTCTGCTGTGAAAGAGACATAAAAATTTTAAAGTGAACATTAATATATGCATTTAAGTAGAGACAAAGAGCGATTGTGCTAACTAAATCAGGAAATGAATAACTGAATCAGGTGCTTTTCAGTCGCCATATTAAGTAGGCTAGGAAATCCGTTTCAGGCTGTAACAAGTGAACACGGTTTAGAAAATTGGGTTTTCGTCACCTGGAAGATGTGTTGCATGTAAATGTGTGTGTGTGTGTGTGTGTGTGTGTGCGTGCGTCTCCTTTGTCTCTGTGTCTATCTCTCTCTCTCTCCCTTGACGAGCAAGAGACATTAAAAAAATCAATTACTGGTGCAGTTCTTTAGGCAATTACATCCGAAAAACACACACAGACATAAAGCAAATATAGGACAAACACACATTCAACAGTTGGCAACATCACCCAAAACAAAAACAAAACACAAACAAAATGGCATGAGCCTAGTGGTGAAGTGGTAGGGAAAAAAGATACAATAAAATAAAATAAACTGTAAGAGAATATAATTTTAAAGAAAACAACCTGAAGTTACCTAGCAGCACTAAATGTAAACCACCATCCACTAAATATTTTAAATAATAACATCCAAATATCATTAAATACATTTAGGTAACGGACCAGAACTCTTTATAACCTAAAATACTAACAACGCGAAAAACTAAATATTGTAAAACATAATCACGTATATATTACAGGCCAATGATGATGCCTTCCAAATAATGCCGAAAACCTTCATAATTCAGTTGCATAGATGGTCTACATAAATATCCACTTTATAATTTAAAATGAAGCAACTAGTTTTTAAGTGTACATACAGTATCATTCTATAATTTCGTAAATGCAATAGTGCTGAATAAGTATTACCGTCCTTTAAGATCGTCTTACTATGGAAAATCGCCAATACTGGTCACCTTATGAGCAGTATGGTGACGTCAACACTATAGACACCCACTTAAGGGAGTTCACAAACAAACCTATTTACGTTTTAAGTAGGAGCCCCACAAAACTCTACACGCGACATCAATATTGGGACGTCGTAATAAGGCTTCTCACATCTACTACGGAAATGAAACCATTATCAGAGCATCACGTGACAACTGCCGCCATCAAATCGAAATAGATGTCGTCTTCCCAGATGTACTTACATCTTTTTCCGGTACTTTACTTACTATACAGAGATAGAGAGAGACGGAGACGAATGTTAGGTAATCACTTCTTGTGGCAGAGTACATTAAATAACATTAAATGTTAAGGTTTTGTCTGAAAACTGAAGGTTCAAAATTTACTTATTAACATGTTAAATATTTCACTATCTATATCTATAAATGTGAATGTCTGTTCGGTGTACGTTTATCACGTCTGAACCACAAGACATAAAGACCTAAAATTTTTTACAGATACTAATGTCTACCCGGGGAAGGCTTTAGGCACGATTTTATGGCGATCGGATAGCTATTTATCTATATACATTAATGTGAATGTCTGTTCGATGTATGTTATCACGTCCGAACGACAAGACGCAGGGGCTTAAATATTTGTGCAGTTACTAATTTATACCTGAGGAAGGTTTTAGCCACGGTTTTATAGCGATCTGATAGATATTTTGTAATTTGAAGAATATAACGCGAAATGCAGAACAATAATTAATCTTTGAAAATTATATTTAGTCTTTGAAAATGGTTTTATTGGTTGCATTGTTGCTTGAGGGTTGATAATGATAAAAGGGTGGAGTATATTGGGATGGAAAGTTATCGGTGTGTATAAAATTCTACGTGTGTGTGTGTGTGTGTGTGTGTGCGTATGTTAATATTTAGTGGTATGTGTGTAATTTTTGTTCCAAGTGTCCCGTTGTATACCATAGCAGTTCCATGCCGATAGCTATAAGCGGGTGGAAGATATGGTGGTTGAAAGTCGTCAAATTATTTTTAAAAAATCGGACTGAAGGACAGCGATGACATTTGCGACTCTACAGCAACGAGGTTACATACAGCGAAACGTGATGCCACAGACCATATCTTTGGTCTATGCCTGCTACAATGTCTTCAGCTCTTTCTCTGTAAGGATAAGTATACGAATAAGGAAATATAAGAATAAATAAATAGCACACTTCTGAAAGATAGCTTATCTATCATAATGAACCAACACACGAGCGCAGCCGCGGTTTAAGCTAGTAATAAATACAAGATCGCATGCTGAAAAAATGAATTTTCCGATACTAACAAAAGCTCTGACGTAGGTCGGAGATACATTACTTGGACTTAATACGTGAGTAGTTTTATCCCAGCACGTGTGTTTCATTTAAGAGCTGGAACGAATAATGTCCCAGAGAATCATCCCTGTTTACTGTAAGCGATACGTTGATAGGCTTCGGAACAGCGACGATAAGATTACCAAACGCTACGATGAGTCGTCACTACAACTTCCCACGAACGTACAACCCAAACGCCTCTCTGGGTGTTTCTGCCCTTGCTCAAGATAAGATTCCGACTGATTATGAGTCACCGCTATTGGCTATGTTTGCAGGAAGATATCTGAAATTACGATATGTGAAAGTAAGCCGTTTAACTTTCCCGTTGCCATTGATGAAAAGCGAAGTGAACAATAAATTTCCGAAAAACAATCTACAAAAACGAATTTAAAATACTCTTTTTGCACTCATTCCCAATAGTCAAATAGCAACCTTGATTTATACATTTTGTACGAGATAAAACGAGGGAGAAGCGAATGATTAAATGCCTTTGTACGGGGCTTAATTTCTCTTATATTTGCGGCCTTTACGCGAAATGTAAGTTGGTGGCAGTAGAGTGCTCACATTGAACACTTGTAGGACAAACTGAGTTGCTCTTTCATTTGATGTATAATTTGTAATGATAATGTCACCGTAATAGTCTACAAAGCTTTAAAATCCCGGTATTCACTTTGGAACTCTCTGCACACTCGATTGATGCTGGTAACGGACCTAGACGCGGAAATTTTAGAGATAAAAGTGTTTGCCAAAATTTGCCTCAGACTCTACTTTCAGAGTACAAAAGGATAAAAATCATAGATACCTGTAGAGGGGATGTGTTGTGTGATTCTGGTTACGAAAGATAAGCACAAACAAAAAAGCCTTACGTAGGGAGGAATTTCTTAGAGAACATTAAAGATTTACGAATTGCCTCTCTTTAGTAACTCAGAAACGTGGGATTGTGAATTAATTGTGATGTAGAGACATTGTAAAGTTAATTCCAAAGACGCTGCTTTTTAATAAATTATTTATCCCGACAGGCCTGTTTCGGCATGAATGCCATCGTCAAATGTATTGTAAAATACATAGGTAGGTATACTATTTAACTGAACAGAATAATAGTAACTCAGAAATATGTACTTTATCATACATTGGTAGCTCTTCTAGTCCTTGTAAGATCGCTATTTATCTTATTTGTTTTGGTTCTTATTTACACTTGTAATAGAACTGTTGTTGTTTTAACTCTGTATGTAGCTGTACATATGTATATTTTAAAAATAATTCTTATGTTGTTGATGTGTGACAGCTATTTTGACAGATATGTCAGCGATATTACAAGGTTACAAAACAATTCTTTCTTTGCTATTACGTAGAGTATATCTGGTCTTATTGGTATGTCAAGAGTATATTTATGCACCTGTATGTAATTGATTAGCCATATATTAATTTGTGGAATTAATACTGGTGTAATTTCGTGGCGTTTGAGGATCGTAATAATTTATAACGTAATAATTACGACTAAAACGTCATAAATTATAACCATCCTCAAACGCCACAAAATTACACCAGTATTAATTACACGAACTAATATATGGCTAATCAATTACATACAAGTGCAGAAACATACTCGTGACATACCAATGAGACTCAGATATACTCTACATAATAGCAAAGAAAGAATTGCATTGTACCCTTTTAACATCGCTGAAATATTTGTTAAAATAGCTGTCAAATATCAACAACATAAGAATTATATATATATATATATATATATATATATATATATATATATATATATATATATATATATATATATGAAACATATAAGATAAACAGCGATCTTACAAGATCTAATGTATAATGTACATATTTCTAAGTTACAATTAAAGTTAAATAATACACCCAACTATGTATTTTACAGTACACCTGATGATGGCATTTACGCCGAGACAGGCCCATCGCAATAAATAATAGTGTGTGTGTGTGTGTGTGTGTGTGTGTGTGTGTGAGAAGCATGGTGGGTGAAGAACTCGCCTCTGACGTAGCGTTTGCAAGCTCTGCCTGTTGTTAACACGTGACAGCTGTCGGCTCGGGTTTCAGCTGGGAATTCACGCAGTGCGCTCATTCCACGAGAGGTGCTTAGCTTCCGCACGTTCTCTGAAGCGGACACTTAGCTTCAAGGTTTCAGAGTAACTTCCTTCGTGAATACAACAGCGAAGCGTCAGCATGAATTTCTAGGTATTATTGCCAGAGTTTCCTTCCGTTGTGGGAACACGAGAGGATCGATAGCATTCTCTCTTGAATATCAAGCACTCTTTCTTAATCGAAACATTTGCTCTAACACTCTACTGAGAGGTTCTATCGATACAACACAGATTTATGTGATAACATGCTGAAATGATACGGAACTGTAACAGCGGTACTGCTACTTTCAGAAGGCCCATTATTTCTGCTGCTAAATTGTTGCACAATTCATACTTGAGTGCCTTAACAGAGGGAAAAATCAAATCATTTTTACTCTACCGTTACACTCTCAAATAGGGCTCGGTGAAACGAACCCTAATATTATCGTCTGAGTTCTGATTTATCTTGTTTTATGATCATTTCTCCCTATACAGGCGGGGTCAATAAAATATTTTCGTATTCGAAGTACAAAGCTGAAGATCGAAATTTCGAGAACAGATCTCGCCGCAACAACGAAACACACCTTTATTTAAACGATTGCTATCACAACTTGTATACCACATTGGCCACCCTCTCTCCGCTGTTCCCCGATACCCTTCTTTGTACCTTTTCGACATTATATGTCACTATACCTCATATAGAACCCATAAAGCGCAAAACTATTTTTCGTACCGATCCGTATCTCTTTATTTCATGACATCAATTACTGTTTATAGGATCTTTTTCAAATCGGACCAAATCTGGTCTACACTTAATTTGGAAGGAATGGACTATTTCTCGTATTTTGGAAACATTTTTGTTTCACTTTTGGGATAAACAGCGCTCTTATATTTAAATTTATAGATTAAAAACAGTCTAGACTGCAATGATTTTCATTTTTATCAGACTAGTTTCGGTCCTTTTTTGCGCCATCTTCAGGATTGCAATTCCACTGATGTCTTGGAGGTCACGCAATGGAAGGCTCCCAAGCACCTGGTCAGCTCCAACTTTGGCCTGCTTTTAAATAGATGTATTTTGCATCTATAGTTGGGTTTTGTTGATAGTGTATTGAGCGTCGGATCAACAACTTTGTGTTCGCTAATCCCTTTATCCGACACGTTAGTCTGCATGTCCTTCCTTCCACCGTCCAACATTCTTACCGCAAAGTCACAATAAGTACTACATTATCACCTGCAGCTAGATCTGCGTCTACATCTACAGGGTGATGACGTGATAATCCAGCATGGTAAATTAAGTTGCAGAAGAAAACCCTCGTCCGGAATCCACCGAGTCGCAACTGTAACCAAAAGATTTTCTACCTTTCCCAGCGGAACACATGCATCGGTAATATCGTTGAAGGGTAGGTAATCCGTATCAGCACTTACAGGGGATGCACAAAAAACATAAACAGCTTGCAGTGTACTACATCTTGTTGTACGTTGGCACCACTGCTGACGTGATAACGCTGAGGCGCGACTGCTGTGGGTAATTGACGTACCAAATCTCTCAGATTATTATTCGTTTTGTTCTGCAACGTGCAACACAAATGATTGGTGAAATGCGTTTTTTCACAATTCCAAAGACGACATATCGATGTTGCACAGTTAGTGAGAACATAACGAAAATGGTTGCACTGTTTAATACTGTTTCGATAAGAAAAGAATGGCGTCTGCATAACCCGTCAGTTGCTAAAAGTAATGAAAGTAAACGGAAGGCTGCTAAGTAAGCGGTGTCATGATCATTAAAAACTCGACATTTAATGCCTGGAAGTATGTGTTACAGTCCGATACGTTGTTGTTACATTTCTTTCTACAAACAACTGGGTTTATGTATAGGATAAATATTGTCTGATGATAATGTGGTCTTCAGTCCGGAGGCTGAGCAAGCCTTTCCATCTCCTCACAGGAACGACAACTCATGTCTGTTTGAAACTGCTTACTTTATTGGTCTCTTTTTCCCCACACACTTCCCTCCAATGCTAAATTCGCTATTCCTTCATGTCTAAGAATGTGTCCTACCAATCGATCCCTTCTTTTTGTCAAGGTATACCAGAATTTCCTTTTCATCCCAATTCTGTTCATTACCTCATTAGTAACGCGATCTACTCATCTATTCCTCAACATTCTTCTGAAAAAGCCTCAATCCTATTCCTACAAGGCAGCACTCCACAGAAATGACTTCATAAATTACTTCTTACACTCAAATCAGTATTCGATGTTAACAAATTTCTCTTTATCAAAACGATTTTCTTCCCATTACCATTCAGCATTTTATACCCTCTCGACTGCACCCATCATATATTATTTTACTGCCCAAGTAACAAAACTTATCTACCATTTCATTGATTCATTACCTAATGTAATTCACTCAGACTCGCATGATTTTCTTAGACTGCATTTCATTACCCTTATTTTGCTCTTGTTAATGTTCATCTTATACTGTCCTTTCAACAAACGATCCATTCCATTCAGCTGATCTCCTAGGTCATTCGCTGTCTCAGAGAGAATTTACAATGTTATCAACAAAACGCAATGTTTTTATTTCTTCATCCTGAACTCTAATTCCTTCTCCAAATTTCTCTTTGCTTTCCTTCAAAACTTGCTCAATGTACAAATTGAATAACATCGGAGAAAGGCTACAGCTCTATCTTACTCTCTTCCCAATCACTGCGTTCCTTTCATGTCCTTCAACTCCAATAACAGCTGTTTGGTTAATGTACAAGGTTTAAATAATCATCCATTCCCTATATATTACCTCTGCCGACTTCAAAATTTGAAAGTTTTCCAATCAACATTGTCAAAAGCTTTCTCCAAATCGACAAAAGTTAAAAATGTAGTTTTGCCTTTCCTTAATCTCTTTTCTAAGATAAGTTGTATTGCGTCCCATGTTCCTATATTTCTCCTGAATCTGAACTTATCTTCTCCGAGGTCAGCATCTATCAGCCTATCCATCCTTCCGTAAATAATTCGTGTTACAATTTTGCAACCATGACTTATTAAACTGATGGTTCATTATCACATTTTTCTTAAAGTCTGAGGGTATTTCGCCTGTCTCATACATCTTACTCACCAGATGAAATAGTTTTGTCATGGCCGCTTCTCCCAGAGATTTAAGAAGCTCTGAGGGAACGTCATCTACTCCAGGGGTCTTGTTTCGACTTTCAGTGCTCTGTAAAATTCATTCTCTCAGTATAGTAACTCATATTTCATATTCATGTACTTCCTCTTCCTTTCCTACAATATTGTCTCGAAGTTCATTTCCTTTGAAGAGGCCCTCTGTATACTCTTTCCACCTTTCAGCTTTCCCTTCTTTACTCAGAACTGGTTCTCCACCTGAGTTCTTGATATTCACACAGCTATTTTTCCTGTCTACAAATGTCTATTTTTTTCCTGAAAGTGGTATCGGTTTTCCCCTAGTTACACATTCTTCTACAGATTTGCATTTTGCTTCTAGCCACTCCTGCTTAGCTCTTTTGCACTCACTATCCATTTCATTTCTTAGTCGTCTGTACTCCATTTTACCTGCTTCATTAACTGCATTTTTATCGACTTCTTTCGTCAATTGAATTGAGTATTTCCTGTGATATCCAAGGACTTTCTGTAGGTCTTGCCTTTCCACCTATTTGGTCCTTTGCTGCCTTGACTCTTTGATCTCTTAAAACAACCCCATCCTCTTCTACTGTTTTACTTTCCCCCGTTTCTGTCAATTGTTTCCTAAATCTTTCTCTGAAATTCTCAAGAACGATATAAATATCAGTATGGTGTAAAAATTGGCAATTGACTCTAAATAATGAGAATGTGAAGTCGTCCACACGAGTACGAAAAGAAATCTGTTAAACTTTATTTACAAGATAAATGAAGCGAAAGTGAAGGCTGTAAACTTCACAAAATACCTAGGAATTACTATTACTTCAGACTTAAACTAAAAAGAACACGTAGATAATGTTGTGGGAAAGGCGAACCAATGACTGCGTTTTATTGGCAGCACCCTTAAAAGATGCAACAGAACTACTAAAGACACTGCATACACTACACTTGTCCGTCCTCATTTAGAGTATTGGTGCCCATTGTGGGATCCTTATCAAGTGGGGTTGACGGAGGACATCGAAAGAGTCCAAAGACGGGCAGCTCGTTTTCTATTGTCACGATACAGGGGAGACAGCGTCATAGAAATGATACAGAATCTGGGATGGGTATCATTACAACAACGGCGCTTATCGCTGCGGCGTGGGCTACTTACGAAACTTCAATCAGCAACATTCTCTTCCGAATGCGAGAATATGTTGTTGACTGCCACCTACATAGGTAGAAATGATCATCAGAACAAAATACGAGAAATCAAGAGCTCGAACGGAGAGATTCAGATGTTATTTATTCCCGCACGCTATTCGAGAATGGGATGGTAGATAAATAGTATAAAGATGGTTCGATGAACTCTCTGCCAGGCACTTAAATGAGATTTGCAGAGTATTCCATGCAGATGTTCCTTCAGTTATCCAGGTTCCATCTCCTTACGTTCCTACCTTTCTGCAGTTTCAGTCTACACAGTTCATAATTAATAAGACATGCTCATAGTCTATATTGCCCTTGGATATGTCTTACAGTTTAAAGCCTCGTTCCGAAATCTATGTCATAAGTAGTAAAACTACGCGAAGACGGAACTATGGTCCGAAAGTCGCTACAGATGGAAGTGAAATTGTCAAAGTGGAGCAGGAGGCGAAGGGCAGAGGAAGAACAAGGAGATGAACTGACGTAAGAATGGAATAAGCACATACTCGCTAACAAATGAAGAACATATCATCAAAAGCGTGGCAGAGACTGTTGTCCTTGTGGCGCGGTATGAGCACAGCGGCGACCACGTGCTCAGCAGAAGACCTGCGTCTCGCGATCCGCTGGTCGAGATGCTGATTGGTCAATGTTGTTTCATGACGTCATACACGTTAACCAATGAGGAGCACGAGTCGACGGCATGCATATCTTCTGATATCCTGTTCACTCATTTGAACACGTGCGCTGAAGACCTATTGAGGTATTTTGTTATTTTCGCAAAATGGCAGCTGATATTGTGTGTTACGTTTGCGACAAAACATTTTCAGTGAAAAAGCATTAATAAATAAAATTGAAAATGTGTTGTAAAAGTTGTTTCATTTGATGATACCCTTTTTCCTATTTGTGTGGTGTTAAAAATGTTTAATTGAAATACTGTTTAACTACTTTGCAAATTCTCTCCACAAGTTACACATCTGTCAGTGCATTTGGTATCCATGTAACCAAGACTATAAAGTTTATCGTCTTGCAAGATATTGTTAAATGCAAAATATAAGTGATAACAATTTTTTTTCCAATTCTGAAAAGTCCTAAAATATCAACTGAAAAACATTTACAGTAATTATTGACTAACATATGGGCCAAAGACTTAAAACACTTTATTCTGCTTGAAAAAATTAGTGTTTTGTATCAAAGGTGACCATAGTAGTGAAATTATCACAGTTTCCAGAACATTAATAATTACCCTTTCAGTATCATTTCATGCTGCTTTTAAATTACTTTTAGAATTTCATTGTGTTATGTCCAGCAATGACACATTTAATCAAATTTTGTGTATGCCTTACCTTGTCCTCAACATGTAAGTGTGATTGATGTAAATGGATACCCTGTGTATGCAAAACATGGATTACAGAATATCTCAATTAGTCCAGAGGCCAAAATTATTCTTTTTGGGGTATTTCTTTCATTGTTTGGTACAGTGTGTGCTTCATTACTTGTAAGCAATATAATTGATGAAGTTTGCCCTTTAAACAAGTTTACATGGATATGTGATTATTGTTAAATAAAGGCATTTTTAGTTCACTGGATGACAAATGTGCACTTTCTCCGGATATTTTTTACTACAAGTTGTGATCTGTTTAGTGAGCTACAGCAACTTCATTACTTTGTTCCACCTTTTGTCACTTAACTGTGTACACCACATTACTGTTTTAGAGAATTACTCATAGTGGAAATGGAATTCGAAAGTGTGCTACACCTATTTTTGTTCATTTAGTTTAATTACACATTCTCAACATAACTTGTTAAAATGTAAGAATTTTGCAGCAAAATTTATAGTATGCTTTTAGCAGATGAGTCATTTGAACTTGGACCAGAAGAAAATGTAACGAACAATTTTGTGAAGTTTTGCATAGTAGTAGACAGGCAGAAGGGAGATAGTTGCTGTTTATGTAAGTGAAGAGGTAAGATTATTTGAAATAGAGCTGAGCATTGGTCTTAGATTATACAGAAGAGATTAATGTTGAGACTAAAGATTTGAAAGCAGCTGGTTAAGATATTTTCTCAATGAAAAGGACATACTACTTGAAAAGACTACAAATTATAAATGTAAAAAAGAAAACCCCACCCTAAGGCTTCACAATCAAAAGGCTTGTGTGACCTAATGAGGACACAAAGTTCATAAGTAAATCAAGCTGTAGGATACTGTGGCATCACACCAACCCTTATAGATATCGCAAATGTTCATTAGTCTAGTTTTGTATTAAACATTGACTTTTGGCAATTGTTCTGTTGGCAGAAATACAATGAAAAACCTAATAAAGTTTGCAGAGGTAGGACAAATTTAAGAATAAATTGTCCCATGAAATGTAATATGTACAAAGTGAAGTCTGCAGGTAGATGTTTGGAAACTTCATATTCAACTAAGTATTGGCTAAACAGGGCCTGCTCTAAGAAAAGCAAAACTATTTTTGATTGCAGTGCAGCTTTTTCAGCTCTAAATCTGGCTGCTTCTTAATATTTAAGCTGGGATTTGCAAGTATGGCTTTTCTCCTTAACCATAGGAAAAGATTAAAATGCATGTTGAGGGAAATGTCAGTCCTTACTGGAATTTCCATTGTTTGAACCAATATTTAAAACACACTAATATCACAGTCAAATATGTTAAGAGTTAAATGGCAAAGCAAAGCAAATGAAACTGAACTGGTGTGTGTTCCAAGATGTCAATGAAATATCAATTTCACAACAGTATAGAAAGCTGGGGGTCAGTCCTAGTATCCAATACCACTTGTCAGCTTTGAACAAAGATGTCACGTGTTACATTGTACCTATTGATGATTATATTTGTGGTTATTGCAAGTCACAGAAAAATATTGTTACAGTAGTCCCGAAAACTCGGTAACCCAGCAGTCCGGATAACTCAGTCACACCCCCTGAAATTATTCCGTGCTTGCAGGATAGAAATGAAATTGTAGCAGTTACAGGCTATGATGTGTATGGGTCCAGACATCTTTTTTTGTGCCACCTACACTCCATTTAAGAATCCTTTGTCTCATTAATGCAGTATGTAGATGTGTCTTCATACTAAAAACAGTTATGATCAAAACTATGGGAGTTTAACTTTTCAGGGTCGTTTACAGTCAGCTTAGGCGTGATGGTCAAATAATGAACTTAGTTACAACAGACAACAATGACAGACATGTAGCACGACCATGTGCACTCTGCCGCTCACCTGCCTACAGACTTTGTCTTTTCTTAACCGTGTTTTGTAAAGTACATGTGAGTGTAAGAAACGAATATCATTGGCAAGATATTGTCTTACATTTATGTAGTGTTACTGTATTCCACCATTTGTATTGTATTCTAAAGTAACAATAGAAAGTACTTTATAATGAAACAATCTCAGCTATTCATTTTCTAGCACCATTCCTGATAACCCGGCATTTTTCACAAACTCGACCAATCTTCGGTCCACTTTACGCAGAGTTTTCAGGACTCTTCTGTATCAAAATATTTCTTTGGATTTCATAGTTATAATCACACAATGTAACTGCATTTTGACATAAACTTGAGCTGTGCTTTCACTTTTCTACCTAACCACATTCTCATAAATAGTGATAAGCTGGCTAACTTAGGATATAATAATGAATTACTGTTGGGGAAGGACTTGAATTATGCAGCAGTTGCATAGTGTGCCGATGTTGGAACGAAACGTTTACTTCCCAAAGATAAGTAATTCTATTGAGCACAAAAGGGTACATATAGGAACCTGTCAACCACAAAGTAGAAACATTATTTATTACAAGGTCAACACAAAAGATTATTCCTCTCCTTTTATGTGACAAGGTTTTCAAATAGCATTTAAAGATAGTTGCCAGTATCAGTACACTATGCCGCCACTGTAGCAGATATGATCTGTGTAGCTGAAGATTGTATAGTTACAGATACGAGCACTTAGTATTTTCTACAGGAGTGTTTCTAATCGGTAAATAGAATACACCCATATAACTCTAGTTGTAATTACCGAAATCAGCGTTTCATACTTTCTGCAGGAATGTTAGATCTTGGTAACTAAAATTTACGTATATAGCTAAATTCTAGTTACCGATATTAGTTCCTGATATTTTTTCAGGAATGGTTGGTACTGGTAACTAGGATTGACCTAGAGGTTTATACGTCAACTCTATTTACTGATGGCAACACTTCATCTTTAATAATAGTAATAACAATATTATGCTGGTATCATTGGAATTGGTAATTCTAGGTTTTGATTCCAAGACTTCCTTTATTTTTTTAAAATATTTTCGTACTAGCTTTAGCAAATTCCAATTTTTACCTTTGTTAAATGTTTCAATTTAGTTTGGCGCCACCCACAATCTCTGTAAATTTCTCATATTCATTATTTTCTAATACTTTGATTTTTATGTACCATCATCTACTTATCTTCAACTTTCTCTCTCTTCCATTCCTAAATTCAATTCATTTCATTTGAAAATATTTAAAAATTCATACATTTCATTCTATAAAAGTTTCACATACCACATTAGACTGTTTAACATTCAGAATTGCATTTAGCAAATACATAATATAGTAATATCTGCAGACCAGGTAATAACAAAGAAATAGTATCTAATACTTACGCCAAATCAAATGTTCCATTCTAACATATGTTCATTACAACCCCTCTTGTATTTTCAAATTTGTTGCCTTTGCCTACTCTCAACCAAACTTGCCTCCTAACCTAACCTAGACCTCGGGATATGCTACAGATCACTGTCATTACATTCGTTTGCTCTTCACATTCTTTGGCTTTGACAACTCACAACTACAATGTCGTGTCCAAGCCTAACCTAAACCTTGGGCTACACTACAGATTAGCCTGTCAGATAAACAAGATTTTCGCGTCTCACATTCGTTGCCCGCATCAACTCACAACCAAACTGTTGGCTCCCTACCTACATAAACCTAGGCTGCTCTACAGATGAGCCTGTCACCGAAACTAGATTTTCGCCTTTCATATTCATAGGCTTTGCCGATAGTGGTAATGATACATTTTGGTTAGCCTTATACATAGTGGTGTAATAATGAACAGCATGTGAAATGCAGGTAGTAATATAACCTAATTATTGAAAGATGTTTTATTTATCACATTTTTCCACCAAGGTTCACATTTAGTTGTCAGATTTTGGGCTTTGATAATACATTTTCAAACCTCTGGCCTGTGCTTAAGCATCATATTCTAATATTTGCTAGCATGAATGCAAGTACTGGACGCATGCACACATCAGCCTAGATTTTAAGATTAAAATATCAGTTGGCATATTAGTATATGTTGGTTAATGCATGAGTCAGATGTTTGAAAACAGACTTATTGTAGACTGAAATAAGTAAAACATGTGACAACTAAATGTAAAGCTATGACTGAAAAGTAGAAGAAAACAGATGCCATAACAGCCAGACGGCAGTCATGTCTGTGTGTGTGTGTGTCTTTCTAACTCACGGAGGCCTTTACAGCCAAAAGTTATCAAGTTGTATTCTTTTATTTATGACTTTCTGCAGCTCATTGGACATCTGTGGTAAGCAACCTATCTCTCACAAAGATACTGGTGAATCTTCCTGTAATTTCCATTGTTTGATATTGTGAAGCATGTATGTGGTTTTTGGTATAGAAATCTGATAAACGCGATTGTGACAGACAATATGTGTCCAGGTTACATGATTCAGATCTGCAGTAGGGTGTTGAGCAACTTGACTCTTCTGTATTCCAAATAACACTGGCAGGAGCATAAAAGCATCACATACCACTGTGAATGTAGCTTTCTTCTAGTGTTATTTGGAAGATTCACATTGCTCCATTTCTAAATGCATCATGTATCTGGTGCACCTATTGTTGGTTTCATTAAGTGTTTAACAGATTCTATACCAAGACCCACATACAGCTAAATGGAATAAGTAAATACAGGCTAATCTGTAGTGTAGCCCTTGGTTTTGGATAGGCTTGGACGATACTATGTAGTTGTGAATTTGCAAAGCCAAAGACTGTGAAGAGCAAAGAACTGTTTGTAATGACAGTGATCTGTAGTGTATCCCGAGGTCCATGTTAGGTTGTGAGGCTAATTTGGTTGAGAGTAGGCAAAGCCAACAAATGTGAAAATACAAGAGTGGTTGTGGTAAAGATACGTTAGAAGGGAACATTTGATATGACTTGAGTATTTGATACTATTTCTTTGTTATTTGTTGCTTGTTTTGGGGAGGATGTTGAATTGGTATCGCTGTCTTTATTTGCGGTGTATTATAGGTCCATTATCTGCCCCCATAGCTCAGTTGACAGTGTCGCTGACTACCACTCAGAAAGACCGGGTTTGATATCCGGCAGGGGACTGGGTGTTGTGTTGTCGTCGTCATTTTCATAACCATCGACACGCAAGTCGCCGAAGTACCGTCAAGTAAAATGACTTGCACTAGACGGCCGAACAATCGCAGATGGTATCTCCCAGCCAAAAATGCCTTACGGTTAATTGAATGATTCACTACCATGTAATTGCTTGGTTGTTTCTGTTTTTACTTTTCATTTTTTGTGTGTTTATCGGTTTGGTTTCTTGTTGTTTTTTCCCAGTTTAGAATGTCCTCGCCCAAAACCCCAACATTCTGGCTCAAGTGAAGCACACTAAGCCACCTGTCACCTTTGACCCCTGATGTCAGTGTGATGTGTTGTACTACTCGAAATACTGATCATTTGCAATAGGGATATTCTTTTGTTGCGAATGTGTCCTTACTTTCTACAATACAAACAGATCAATTTACCTTCACCATCCAGCACGAGTTTGTTTCTTTACATTTAGTATGTCCCTGCCCATTACGTCATTGTAGAAGGGTTGTATGAGTACTGTTGCTGTTGGCAATATGGAAATTCTACACAAAAGGGTGCAAAGCTCATTCAGTTAGCAATTTAAAAAAAACACAGAAAAGTTTATCACTATGAAAAAATTTAATTCAGTTGTAAAATGTAACCTTTTGATCGAAGTTAATTCATTCATTCCTTTTGGGTCCAAATGTTACAGCCCCCACATAGGAGAAGAAACTAGGTGCTTCCATTTATAAGTACTACAATTTCATTCCTGTCCAGAACTCTACTCCAATGCGTTTTAAGTTATTGTTACTGTTATGAATTTTGTCAGAACTATTTCCAGAGATGACTTTTTCAGCAAGCAAATGCAAAGAACCAATCCCTCAAGAAGTTCACATGTTTATTTTAATCTCCTCTTTGTAAGTCGTTAATGATTGTGAAAAAAGGCTAAATAGGTTTTAATTTGATTAAATGGCTCACAGGAAATGGGACTACTGCCCATTGGCTTTGACTTGCGGCATCGGTGTTTTGTCGTGTGTGTGTTTGTAGATGGCGTGAATAATTTATGTGATGGCTGAGTTAAAGATGACAGTTTGTTTACCAGCAGAACATAGATTAAGATTTTGTATTTAAAAAATGATCTGCATCTCCACTATGATAGGGAGGTATAGGTTAACAGCGCACAAGTGAGTGCCGAAGGTGGGGTGATATCAGTGATTGATGGTACATTCTGTTGTTGGAATCTGTAATTTATGAGGATAATCCCATATTATTTATTATCTACAATACACGAGTATTAAGATAGTATCCCATCTATGGGTTGCCCAACATGTTGATGACATCATGGGTCAAAGCTAATGGGTAGTATCCCAGTCTTTAGTTATGCCAATTAAAATTAACAGTAAAAAATGAGGAAGGAAAGAAGGAAATGGAATCTTATTAAAAAATAAAGAGAGGAACTGAAATATCATACGATAAGTAGCAAATCAAATCATTAATAACTACTACCGGAAAAGAGAGATTACTAAAAGAAATGAAGTCCTTGTACTTCAAAAAAGCAGTTGAAAGTTCACATATATGGCAGAGACAGTCTGCATATTCATTAGCACTCTCAGGAAGGCAGTCAAAAACAATGAAGAGCAGGGTAGAGAATTGTTGGACACACATGGTAGCTCTTACGTTTGCTGTATGAACACTACATAACTATATAAACAAAATCCCACAAACTGGTACACAATAACAAATAACGCAATTTTTTATTCCTATTTCCTCAAAAATAATATGCAAATAGCAAACAAAAGGTCTGCATGACATATCTGTAAGTTCAGTTCCTTATTGTTCAGTTTCCAATAGTTACTGGTATTCATATTTCTAGTAGGTCTATGGAAGAATCTCTGAACAGATTAACGCTATCCCTAAACACAAATGAGGCAATACACTAGATGTACTGGCCCAATTGAATTCTTTTTCTAGCAAGTTGTTGTTGGTTTTTTAGGGGACTAAACAGCTAGGTCATCAGTCCCTTTCTAGCAAGTGTTATAATGTATGCTGATGGTACTATTAACATATAAAATTCAAACCATTATGTCAGTAACGACAGAATGACCGTTAGTTGTACACAAAAAATGACACATGAAGGTTCAAGCCACAGGCACATTTCCACATTCAAAATAGCGTATTAGCTAGTCCTGTAACGTAAAACCCTGCTTTCCTTGGTTGTATTAGGCTACCATGTCTGATATGTAGAGTGGTCTATTCAACGGCAAATAAACATTCATGCTTTATTCACCATAAGTAGTGCATTCAGATGCAACCCCATATGGCAAATTATACGAAACAACATCGTTCCATCTGTTGCACAATTTGTACCAGTAGATATTCGGAATACGGTATCATATGTAAAGTTGTATGAGGCCTTTCGTATTAAACAACAATATATACAAAATTTCGAATCTACATGTAAGTGCACCTAAGTAAATAGTTATCCCCTTTCTTAAGAGACACACTCAATCAGAAATTGTAATACTGCCAGAAACCTTATTACTGCGTTTCTGAAATCCGGTAGTAAGTATTAAAAGGCACTGAAGATGACAGTAACAGAATCTGAAATGGGCTACTTGCATTCATTTTTCATAAATCTTATTACGCCTATATACTGAAATCACACTTGCTGTCACTATAGCACAACAATCTGCACTTCAAACAACTGATTTGCGCCAGATCTGTAATGCGGTTGGTCATTGGAAAGCCATATTTCTCATAATACGTAGTCATAAATACGAAATACGTCTACAGCAACGGCATTGAAACCAAGATGCAGGTGGTTTGTTTACAATCGTGAGGCGACTCGGGACCTGCCGGTCGCGTAGGTCGAGTCGCGCTCCTGATTGGCTAACGTATATGACGTCATGAACTAACATTTATCCAATCAGCATCTAGACCAGCGGATCCCGAGACGCAGGTAGCAGAAGAGCTGAGCTGCCTCAGCGAGACGACGCTGCCGCGCTATCGACTCATTCTTCTGTGCCGACACGCCACGTGGTACCAGTGATACTGCCAACTGTTTTAACTTTTACGGAACTAAAACTAAAGCCTTCAGCTCTAATATGAAATTGATTTATTGCAGTTTGTAACAGGAAAATTTGCTATCAGCAGATACGTCGGGTTGGTTTAACCATATAGCAGCCAAATGTCACGTCGCCTCCGTGGCGCAATCGGCTAGCGCGTTCGGCTGTTAACCGAAAGGTTGGTGGTTCGAGCCCACCCGGGGGCGTTAAATTTTTCATGTTAATGGTTGATGAGACGTAAGCAAGAGAATAATTAAATTAAATTCAGAGTTTTCTGTAACTATCTGTTGTGAATAGGATAATTTACCGGACATCTAATTTGTCCATTTTATTGGATTGTTGAGCTCCGTGGCTATGGAGTGTATTATTTCATTTTTATAAATAACAGATACCAACTATAGGAAGATAAAAGAGATTTGGATAGAAGAAAAGCAGTTTATGAATATGCAAAAAGATTTAGGAAACTATTGACAGAAACGGGGGAAAGTAAAACAGTAAAAGAGGTTGGGGTCGCTTTAAGAGATCAAGTAGTCAAGGCAGCAGAGGACCAAATAGGTGGAAAGACAAGACCTACAAAAAGTCCTTGGATATCAAAGGAAATGCTAAATTCAATTGACGAAAGAAGAAGATAAAAATGCAGTTAATGAAGCAGGTAAAATGGAGTACAGACGACTAAGAAATGAAATGGATAGTGAGTGCAAAAGAGCTTAGCAGCAATGGCTAGAAGCAAAATGCAAATCTGTAAAAGATTGTGTGACTAGGGGAAAATAGATACCACTTTCAGGAGAAATAGACATTTGTAGACAGGAAAATAGCTGTATGAATATCAAGAACTCAGGTGGAGAACCAGTTATTAGCAAAGAAGGGAAAGCTAAAGGGTGGAAAGAGTATATATAGGGGCACTACGAAGGCAATGAACTTACAGACAATATTGTAGTAAGAGAAGAGGAAATAGATGAAGCTGAAGAAAAATTTGACAGAACCCTGAAAGACCAAGTCGAAACAAGGCCACGGGAATAAATGATGATATTTTCTGAGAACTACTAAAGTCTCTGGGAGAATCAGCAATGACAAAACTATTTCACCTGGTGCGTAAGATGTACGAGTCAGGCGACATACCCTCGAACTTCAAGAAAAATGTAATAATCCCCATTCCAAAGAAAGCAGGTGCATAGATGTGTGAAAATTACAGAACCATCAGTTTAATAAGTCATGGTTGCAAAATACTAACACGAATTATTTACAGAAGGATGGAAAAGCTGGTAGAAACAGACCTCGGGGAAGATCAGTTTGGATTCAGGAGAAATGTAGGAACACGGGAGGCAATACTCACTACTTATTTTAGAAAATAGATTAAGGAAAGGCAAACTTACATTTCTAGCTTTTGTAGATTTGGAGAAGGCTTTGACAATATTGATTGGAATAAACTCTTTCAAGTTCTGAAGCAAGCAGGAGTAAAATATAGGGAGCGTAAGGTTATTTACAACTTGTACAAAAACCAGACAGCGGTTGTCGGAGTTGAAGGGCATGAAAGGGATGCAGTGGTTGGAAAGGGAGTAAGACAGGGTTGTAGCCTTTCTCCAATGTTATTCATTTTTTACAATGATCAAGCTATAAAGGAAAGCCAGGAGAAATTTGAGGAAGGAATTAGAGGTCAGGGTGGATCGCGTAACTAACGTGCAGGTACTGAACAGAATTGGGGAAAAAAGAATTTCTGGCATACCTTGACTAAAAGAAGGGATCGACTGATAGGACACATTCTTATACATCAAGGAATCGAGAATTTAGCGTTGGATGGAAGTGTGTGGGGGTAAAAATCGCAGAGGGAAACCAAGAGATGAATACAGTAAGCAGATTCAAATGGATGTAGGTTGCAGTTCTTATGAGGAGATGAAGAGGCTTGTTCAGGATAGAATAGGGTGGAGAGCTCCAGATTGAAGACCACAACAGCAACAAATAGCAGCAACCAGCCACGCTTTTAAACAACGAATTTATTTTGCCAATACATGTTTCGGGTTTTCACCCATCAACAGTTGGCGTTCTTTTTGTACACCATTCTTCAGTGGGTACAATTTGGAGGCGTCAACATCAGTGTGGATGCTGTAGTTTGCATTCTCCTGTGTTGGTTGTTTAATGCCATTTCTTCTTTGGGTGGTTCTTACCCTTGACTAGTCAACAACATGGCTGATGCTACAGTGTGTGTGTTTGCAAGATAGACATGCCATTGTATACCTTATGTTGTTTGTATTTTTTCGATTGTGTTGTTCTTGTTTTTGTTTGTGTGGTATTCTGGCCTTTCTGTGGTATATTTGTGTGTTTGTTTTTTAATTTTTTTGTGAGCTATGTTACTAGGCTTTGTATCCGTTGTTTGTGGCTATTTGTACAATGGGAATCATTTATTTCTGGTAGTTATCTGTGTCTAGAGGGAGACCAAGAGATGAGTATAGTAAGCAAGTTCAGAGGGATGTGCGTTGTCATTCTTGTGAGGAGTTGAAGAGGCTTGCTCAGTTACAGAAATAATAAAACTTCTAGAATGAATAACAGAACTAGTTCCAGTTCAACAATGAATGTTATTTACAAAGTGAAGGATTATCAGTGGCTTCCCCAATATCAGGCACTGTAGCAAACACCTTAAAGAACCATATAGAAGAAAATAGTTCCAAACAGATAAAAAATCCTATACTGGGTTAGATATATGGATGACCTCTTATGCCTTATAGATGAACCAAGCTATAATACAGACCAGTTACATACTGATATAAATTATATTCACGACAAGATCAAAGTTATAGTATAATAAGAACAAAGCAGGTAGTTAAATTTCTTAGATACCACCATAAAGATTCAGAACAACCGACATATGTTTGACATATACTGTACAGAAAACAAACAACAACAGACACAATTATACATCCGACATCCATTCACCGAGATGCATAGGAACTTGCAGTACTTAGATACACGCTTCACAGATTAAACGCCACCACATTAGACCAGATGCGTTGTCTTCAGTCCGGAGACTGGTTTGATGCAGCTCTCCAACCTTCTCTATCCTGAGCAAGCCTCCATCTCCTCGTAAGAACGGCAACCCACATCCCTCTGAACTTGCGTACTATATTCGTCTCTTGGTCTCCAGCTAGACACAGATAACCACCAGAAATAAATAAACCCCACAGTACAAATAGCC
Organism: Locusta migratoria; assembly: GCA_026315105.1. Taxonomy (NCBI): domain Eukaryota; kingdom Metazoa; phylum Arthropoda; class Insecta; order Orthoptera; family Acrididae; genus Locusta; species Locusta migratoria. The sequence continues at coordinate 122,341,362 of CM048750.1, read as the reverse complement.
ACAAGCAACGGATACAAAGAAAGCCTAGTAACAAAGCTCACCAAATAAAATTAAAAAACAAACACACAAATACCACCAGTGCAGGGGCAAAATAACACATTAACAAAAACAATAACAACCCAAATTTTGAAAAATACAAACAACAGAAGATATATAATGACATACAACCACAAATACACAGACAGAATATCAACTATTTACAAAATAAAGGCATCAAAGTAGCTCACAAACCAGCAATTCACTTCAACATTATTTTCCAAACAGAAAAAAAAACAGATCAATATAGAAAATCAGGAATATACCAAATTAAATACAACACATGTGATGGGAGATATATAGGTAAAACTAAAAGAACACCGGATACTAAGAAATTGTACAAGCCTGGATGTATAAAAACTTCTGCAGAGACATAGCTAAAGTAATAAGAATAAACAATAACAAGAAACACCTACTCACCCTATAAGAAAACTACCGTATCAAAAAAACAATAAGAGAAAAAAAAATCTCATAAATGACCAAACCAATCTAACAAACCATACACTTTTCAAGCTTACTGGCTACCTAACATAACAATAAACACGAATATATAACCACTCTCTCAGCCTTAAAACCTCCTACAAACACTCAAACCACTACTACTGACATATTCCCTACCCCCACAAAAACCCCACCAACTCCACATTTACATATATGACAAACATCGCAGACACATGTTCTATTTATGAATTACAGAAACAAAAACGCGCATTTAAACTTTTTTTTTTCTTATTTTTCCCCTCCATGTAAGCGAGCAGCCTATAGTGGCTAGCCTGTTATTTTTCAATTTAAACTAATGTGACTTACGCTTTATCGCTTGCACGTTGTTTTCGCATTGACATGCATTTTTATTAATTTCTGATGAAGTCAGTTCTAGTAATTGCCGAAATCTGGTGAAACACAGGTTATCTGTGGTACCGAAAGCTGTCTTACTACCATTTGGACACACATTGATTTCAAATAAGTGAATAGATAAGTAAAAGTAAAATATAATATTGTCAACAAGAAAAACATTTGAACACACTAAAAACACAGTGACACCGTGGAAAACAAATAGAAAATGATTCCACAAAAAGAAAAGGGTGATTATGAAAACTTTATACAGCTCAGAAAAATTGAAGTACAAACAAATTAAACGAAAAAGAGAGACAAAAATAGGCGAAACTTGCCGAGCACAAACACACATCACAAACCGGCAAACCCCCACCCAACAGGACTGAAACGAAAACAGCAGTGGGATGTAAAGAAGAGGCAATAACACCGTAAGTAAACTATACACCAACTTAAAAACACAGAATATCATAAAAAGTAAAAACAGTTTTTAATCTATATATGCAAAAAAATGTACAGACCTACATATCGATATTTACAGAACTACAGGAGAAGCTTCATAAATAAAAAGCGAAACGTGTGAGGTGTGAAGTAATTATCCTAATTGCAGTCGCCGTGGTGGAATGGCCGAGTGCTCTAAACCGCCTTACTGCGGTGTGCGCGGTTGCTCTCCGTAGGAGATTGGAGCCCGCTCTCGGGCCTGTGTGTGTGTGTGTGTGTGTGTGTGTGTGTCATTCTTTGGTTAGTTGAAGTTGGTTTAAGCAGTTTGTAACCCTAGGAACTGATAATCACAGTAGTCAAGCCCAACAGATTCACAAACATTAGCCGTGCGCATTGAGGCACCGTGCTTCGGTGCGCGCGTCCGTTCGCCATCGGGGATTCGAGTCCTCCCACCTCCCCCCACGGGCATGGCTCTTTCTTTTGTCCTTAGAGTAGTTTACCGTAGTTTGTAAGCTACGGACAAATAACCGTCTAAAGCGCCTCGCTGCGGAGCGCGCGGTTTCTCGCCATCGGAGGTTCGAGTCCTCCCTAGAGCATGGGTGTGTATGTGTTGTGCTTAGCTTAGTTTACCTTCGTTTAAGTAGCTTGTAAGTTACGGACTGATGACCACGAAGATTGGTGATAGATTTACAAACATTTGAACATTTTTGAATAACCAAGCAGATGAGCCCGTTAGATTTACAAACATTTGAACAGAATATACCCTGCATTGCTGCTCGTGTTGTATCCACATGGAACAATTACAAGCTTTACGCAAGACGATCCCTCCTCAGTTTGGATGGCTCGAAACACATGGACCAGGGCGTTGGAACAAATGTATTTAGTGGGCAGCAAAGTCTTGACCCACCGCTCTACGGTTTCATCCTCGGGATCATCTTCTTAGAACTTGAATCTGTTATAACATAACTCGGTTATTCTAGCAGAGCAGAAGTTCTTAGACGCTTTCGACATTTCACGATAATCTTTTTTAGCAAAACGAAAACCTGAGGAAAAATCAGAGGAAGTGTCTCACATCCGTTTACGGAAATTAGTAGTTAATGTTAATGTCTAACCACAGTTTAAATTTTTGGTATTGTTGCCTTTTCCTGATAAAACAGACCTGAAGATAATGAGCATCCCTTCCTCCTTCTCAGAGCCATCTCCAAAACGTTTTTATGTTATTACATTTTTTACTTTTATTTCATTTTTTTACTTGCACTTCATCTTGTGTTAAAATTGTGAACATTAATAGCACGGCTGCAGATATTTTGTAGAGAAAGAAGGGACGGGCCGTATGTGTGTCCACAAAGGTCCTCAATGGATTGGTGAAAAAAAATGAAAGCTGTAAATAAATTTACTACTTTTGCTGTACCAAGAAGACTGTCCATTCAAAATCACCTGACACCTAATCCGATATCAGAATAAATTGTTTTATATGAAATACGTAGAACAATGGAAAGTCCAGGTTGTAATTGGACATTATAATGAGAATAGTTCGCAACTCACCGCTAAGACGTTCGTCAAGCTGTGGCAAACACATAAAAATAGGCTCATACACACGCAACAGCTTTCGGTCACAGCCTTCGTCAGAAAAATGACACACGCTCTCATTCATACACAGTCGCATAAGCACACTTCACAGACAGACAACCGACATCTCCAGCTGCTGCGTTCCGAGTCAGTCGAAGATGACCGTTGTGTATCTGTGATGAATGCTCGTGTGACTGTGTATTCATCTTATATGCACCTTTCAAGACACTGTCCATTTCGTTCAGATATTCTTCCAGATCCTTTGCTGTTTCTAACAGAATTTCAATGTCATCAGCAAAACGCAATGTCTTTATTCCTCCTCCAGATTTCTCCATCCTTTTCCCCACAGCTTGCTTGGAGAAAGGCTTACATCCTTCTCAACCAATGCTTCCCTTTCATGCCCTTCGACTCAATTAACTGCTGTCTCGTTTTTGTTCTAGTTTAAATATCCTCCCGTTCCCTATATTTTACCCCTGTTGACTTCATAATTTGAAGGAGTGAATTCCAACGAACATTGTCAAAAGCTATCTCCAAATCTACAAAAACTAGAAATGTAGGTTTCCTTTTCCTTAATCTAAGATAAGTCGTAAGGTGAGTATTGCCTCCCGTGTTCCCACATTTCTCCTAAATGCAAACGGATCTTCCCTGAGGTCAGTTTCTACCGGATAACCCATTCTTCTAAAAACGTAAATGGAATGGATCTTATCCTTGAAAGGCCACGTACAAAGTATGGCACCTCCACATCTGTCGACTCTGGCCTAAGCATCCAGTCAACAGGTTTAACCTCAGAAAAAGGCGTAGAGATAGTGACTGTCCGGTTTCAGTCGTGCACAGTGACGTCAATGTACATACATACCAAATTCAGAGTTCAAGTTTGTGGAATCTCTTAAATTTCAATCCCAGCCGATAAAGGTGGTGCCAGAGCACGTCTTGGGGCTACCGGGAGACTGATAAGAATGTATAGACCTCGAAGCATGGGCTGAACAGATAGGGCTGGTACTAATACATGACACGAAGCTGTCAACCTCCTTCAACAGTGGGGGATGGCGTGGCTAGTACAACCCGGATAACATCTTTGTTAGTAACCACATTGCTCACATCTAATTTTCGAATGCATTGCATTGGAGAATAAAAGGCACAGAATGTTTGGGACAACCAGGCCCGAAGAAATTGTGTCTAATAAAGAACTGGTAAAGGGACTCCTTGCACTGTTCAAGGGCATTGGTTGGCTTTACTAGATATACAGGCAGCGATACCGCACAGTAAACTTAGTTTCGGTGCGGGCAGTGGCGGGTTGGACCAAGACTGTTTTGGCTTCCCTGGAAAAATCAAATGAAATCAATCAACCACATTGCCCAGCAAGCAAAGAAGGAAGTTCTGGGGCCTCTCCCCCACAGTCAGCACCGCCCAGTGGTGAAACCAGAAACCGTCCCATTAATTTTAAGCGAGCCTAGTGGGAAAAGTTCAGCTTAGAACTTGATAAAGAAGTCATAAAGCTAGAGCCTAGCCCAGAGATGTATGATAGTTTTATTCAGTTAGTCAGAATCATCTCTCGTAGAAATGTCCCTAGGGGACGCAGAACATCTTACATCTCTGTACCGAGCGGTCTAAAGTGTCTCGCTGCGGAGCGCGCGGTTGCTCGCCGTGGAGGTTCGAGTCCTCCCTGGGACATGGGTGTGTGTGTTTGTCCTTAGGTTAGTTTACCTAAGTTTAAGTAGTTTGTAAGCTACGGACTGATGACCACGCAGTTTGGTCCGACAGAATTACAAACAAAACAAACATCTCTGGACTCGATAAAGATTCTAAGTCTCTCCTACAGAAATATGACACTGGCCCATTCTCTGAAGAAACAATTCAGGCAGGCGAGGAGCTACTGAATGCTGTATCAGCAACCAAGAGACAGAAATGGTGTGACATGGTGACACAACTAGACATGAAGCAAAATAGTCGCAAGGCATGGAAGCTGTTGAAGAGACAACAGTGATCCAACAACTGCTCCTCCAAGCCTAGTTAATGTAACACCTAACCAAATTGCACATCAACTACTGTTGAATGGCAAAACTAAAAGAACTGGGGCCAAGAAATTTCAAAGATGCACTGATGAGGAACATTACCTTGGAACTCCTTTCACCATAGAGGAATTGGAAGTAGTTTTTAAATCTATGAAGAATAATAAAGCTGCAAGTCTAGATGACCTAAGACCAGAGCAAATTAAAATTTTTGGGCCAGTAACAAAACAATGGATCTTAAATTTATTGAACAACTGCATTTCAAAATTACAAATTCCTAAGATCTGGTGCAACACCAAAGTTGTTGCATTCCTGAAGCCTGGGAAAGACCCTACTGATCCTAAACACTTCCGGCCAGTTTCTCTTCTTTCCCAACTGTATAAAGTATTGGAAAGCTTGATCCTCAATCGTATCTCAGAACACGTTGATAAAAATCTCATAAATGAACAGTCAGGATTCCGCCTTGGAAAGTCATGCCGTGGTCAGGTCCTAAACCTGACTCAATACATAGAAGATGGATACGAAAGAGGACAAGTTACAGGAGTGGCATTCATAGATCTGTCAGCAGCGTATGACACCGTCCATCACAAGAAGCTGATGAGAAACGTGTACTCAGTCACTATCGCCTAAAACAGTTCATCCAGTGTTTGTTGCAAAATCGGAGGTTTTTTGTAACTCTGCATAATAAGAGCCGATAGAGAACGTTGAAAAATGGCTTCCTCAGGGTAGCGTACTGGCACCCCTGCTGTATAACATCTACACTAACGACCAACCAATCAGCTCTGAAGTAAGAACTTTTATTTATGCAGATGACACAGCAACTCCAGCTCAAGGAAAAACCTTTGAGGAAGTGGAGATGAAGCTGACAGCAGCCCTCAAGGATCTCGGCAAATCCAGGAAAGACGCAGGTCTGTGCCTTCCACCTGAGGAACAAGGAAGCCAGAAAGAAGGTAAAAATTACCTGGAGAGGGCAACAACTGCCTCACTATGATAGTCCAAAATACTTGGGAGTAAAGTTAGACCGAAGCCTCACATGCAAAGACCATTGCCAGGAAACCAAGATGAAAGTATCTGCCCGGAACAGCTTCACTGGCTCCACCTGAGGATCACAGCAAAGTGTGCTCCGCACATCTGCCCTGGCACTACGCTTCTCTGCAGCGGAGAAAGCAACACCAGCTGGCGAAACTCAACATATGCCGGAGAGGTGGATACGGCACTAAATGAGACTGGACGCATAGTGGCTGGCTGCACTTGCACAGGACAGGGTAGCGTGGAGAGCTGCATCAAACCAGTCTGCGGACTGATATTTTCCGGTGGATTTTCAGTCCTGAGAATTACGAACAGAAGAAAGAAAAGATCAGCCAAATCGGTAAAGCCAGTCTCGAGTTTTACGCTTAGCAACACATTTGGCGATACATTTTTATTTATATAGATTGATTTATTTTCCCGTCTCTCTAGTAATTCATATTCAGAAAATAGGAGTAAAGAATGATTAGGGCTTGACATCCCGTATGCAGCGTGGTCATAAGAGACGGAGATTACAATCGGATTGTTTGGGTAAGGAGTGGGAAGGAAAACATCCTTGCCCTTTCAAAGGAAGCATATCAGAATTTTCCTGAAGTGATGTAGAGAAATCACTGAAAACCTAAATCTGGTTTTGAACGACTACACTTCTCCCGAATACGAATCCATTAACTTAGGATTCAGTGAATAGATAAAAAGTTTATTACAATTACAGCGTCATCTACCATTTCTGAACGATCCAGCAACCAGCGCTTGCAATTTCTGATGACGCAAGGTTCATCTACAACTACATGGGATACTCTGCCAAATCACATTTAAGTGCCTGGCAGAGGGTTCATCGAACCACCTTTATACTATTTATCTCCCATTCCATTCTCGAATAGCGCACGGGAAGAAAGAACAACTCGAGCTCTCATTTCTCGTATTTTATTCTGATGATCATTTCTACCTATGTAAGTGGGAGTCAACAATATATTTTCGCATTCGGAGAAGAATGTTGGCGATTGGAGTTTCGTAAGTAGCCCACGCCGCAGCGATAAGCGCCGTTGTTGTAATGATTCCCATCCCAGATCCTGTATCATTTCCGTAACGCTGTCTCCCCTACATCGTGATAATACGAAACGAGCTGTCCTTCTTTGGTCTCTTTCAATGTCCTCCTTCAAACCCACCTGATAAGGATCCCACTGGGCAGCAATAATCCAAAAATGGAGGACAAGCGTAGTGTATGCAGTTTCTTTTGTAGTTCTGTTGCATGATTTAAGGGTTCTGCCAATAAAACGCAGTCTCTGATTCGCCATTCCCGACATTATCTACGTGTTCTTTCCAATTTAAGTCTGAAGTAATAGTAATTCCTAGGTATTTTGTGTAGTTTACTGCCTTCACTTATGATCGATTTATCTTGTAAACAAAGTTCAACGGATTCCTTTTCGTACTCATGTGGACGACTTCACACTTCTCATTATTTAGAGTCAATTGCCAATTTTTACACCATACTGATATCTTATTCAGATCGTTCTGCAGTTCGTTTTGATCTTCAGATGATTTTACTAGACGGTAAATGACGGCGTCATCTGCAAACAACCTAAGAGAGCTACTTAGATATTCCCCTGAATCATTTATGTAAATAAGGAACAGCAGAGGACCAATAACACTACCCTGTTGAACGCCCGATATCACCTCTGTTTTAGTCGATGCCTTACCATCGACTACTTCGAACTGTGTCCTCTCTGACAGGAATTCCCTATCCAATCGTAAATTTGGGGCGATATACCATAATCACGCAATTTGATTAAAAGCCGTTTGTGAGGTATGGTGTCCAAAGTCTTCTGGAAATCAAGAAATACGGAATCGATTTGCGAACCCTTGTCGATAGCACGATCACTTCGTGTGAATAAAGAGCTAGTTGTGTTTCGCATGAACTATATTTTCTAAATCCGTGTTGACCTTGGGTCAATAGATCGTTCTGTTCGAGATAATTCATAATGTTTGAATACAGGATATGTTACAAAACCCTGCTGTAAATTGACGTCAATGAAATAGGCCTGTAATTTAGTGGGTTACTCCTACTGCCTTTCTTGAATATAGGTGTGACCTGTGCAACTTTCCAATCTTTTGGTACAGATCCTTCTTTGAGAGAGCGGTTGTGTATGGCTGTTAAGTAAGGAGCTATCACTTTAGCATAATCAGATAGAAAGGGCCGGCCGCGGTGGCCGAGGTGACTGAGGCGCTCCAGTCACGGTCAGCACGGCCACTACGGTCGGGGGTTCGAATCCCCCCCTCGGGCATGGATATTTGTGCCGTCCTAGTTCGTAAGTAGTTCATAAGTAGTTTGTAAGTTTAGGGACTGATGACCCCGTAGTTAAGTCCCATAAGCTTAACAAACATTTGATTTTCAGATAGAAATCTAATGGGTACACAATCCGGACCAGAAGACTTGTTCTTGTTAAGTGATTTTAGTTGCTGCACTACTCCGATGATATCTACTTCTGCGTTACTCATTACGGCCTCTGTTCGTGATTCGAAATCTGGAATATTGCTTTCGTCTTCTTTGGTGAATGAGTTTCTAAAATCTATGTTTAGTAGCTCTGCTTTATATGCTGTTAATAAACGGCCACTCAATTAGATTAGCAGCTAGTGAGCCAATCCATGGACAAATATTTCTTATTCAAGGTTAATCTTTTGCCAACAAGGAAAGCTATCAAATCAAATGTTCAAATGTTTGTAGAGTCTATGGGACTTAACTACGGGGTCATCAGTCCCTAAACTTACAAACTACTTATGAACTACTTACAACTAAGGACGGCACAAATATCCATGCCCGAGGGGGGATTCTAATCCCCGACCGTAGTGGCAGGGAAAGCTACCTTACTGTTCTGATATATAACATACTTCTGCCTCATGTAACGGAGTACATTCGCCAAAAGTATGGGGGCGGATGTGCTGTTACCAGAAATGGAGTGTTGGGGTATCAGAACAGTAAGAAGCGAATTTCTATTTTAATTTCATTTAATTTCATTTTCTATTATTAAAAAAAAAGAAGAGAGAAAAAAATTAATAATAATAATACTAGACAGTTATTAATTAATGTTGTGAAGAAAAAAGCATCTGTGGAACTAAAAGAAAAAAAAAGTGGAAGAGCAGTATCTTTGCTTGTTAATTAGCAGTCAGTCTTGTCTTGTCTTCTCGAGCACTTAGAAGTGGTGAGCTGTCTCGGATTTTTTTTTTTTTTTTTTTTGTTGTTGTAAACTTTCAGTTGTGATGTAATACAAATCTTTCTCAAAAGTGACCCTGAAACGTGTTGAAGCAATCAACAATGAGAAGACATTCAGAAAACTGTCGGTATTTTTACATGTGTTTATTCTAAAGCTTCTCTGAAGTTTAATAATATTGACTGCAGATCTTCTTTGCTAATTTTCATTACCAATTTTTAATATAAATTGATGTTTCACAATACAAAGATGTTTCACATTTAGTGGCGCTGTCAGCGGCAGGATCGCCATTACTATCTCGCAGTGAGGGTATTGTTTGTTTTTTGTCCCTAGTTTTGCCTAGGTTAGTAGCTTTCAGAAAGTGTTAAGAGATTTGATGGATTCGCACATATCAAAGCGCTGCATCGCGTGTACATTTGCTCTGTCACAACCAGAGACTGGGCAACTTGTTGCTAACGCAAGGATAGTGTTGTACAGCTTCCGGTGTTTGGCAGCGGGTATTGCGTGTCAGCCACCGACAGCCCCTAGTGTTGCAGGTGCACAGTCCACGACTTGGCAGTTCTCTTTCTCGCTGACAACTCGGGTATATCACACCTAACGGAACACCTTCTCGCGTTCAGTGTACCGCTTGTTTTGTTGACAGACGGCTACCGCCCAAGTAGCTGGCTTGAAGCCAGCTGGTTCGCAGTCAGCCATGCAACTCTCTCCTACTGTTACTTCCAGACGTCGTAATTCTCTCAGAGGCATTTGAACGGAAGGGGCAGTGTCGTGAAAGAAGGGTACGACATGAATATTAACACTAGAACAGCCGGAGTTTTTAACACCCCAAAAACAGCCAACGGGACAAATGTGTCCCATTTCAGATCAATACGTTACTGTTTGATCCTAGTCTTTCAATTTTGATGGATGGGTATTTCTGTAAGAAATGTTGACACTGATGGTGTCATATGTTGTTTTTGTTCTAAATATTATGTACAAACGTGCTACATACAATTTAATTCAAAACGGTTTCACGTAACAACATAAATATAAAATATTTTCTTTATTTTTAGGCAAATGAACTACAGTATGCAAATACTTGAAAAATGTTCATTATGTAATAGAGAAATAAAAAAAAAAATCCAGCCATAGTATGAAGTTTTCAGTTCAAAATGATATTTTCTACAACTAAGAAGAACATCATGCACCATCAATACAATATCATAGTCTAATGTCATTCTGCACTTCGATACATTTCCAAAGATAAAATTACAGTCTATGTAGTTCCTTTTAGACACCTACTGGTCATCATTGTCTGTAGACTGTACTTCGAAATCTGCACTGACTTAGGGAACTACAGCAACACAATTCTTTCAAACTGGTTTGTCACACAATGCACATTCGTATAAAATTTTCCCTTCTGTGCAGGAGTTTCGAACCTGTCAACGACAGCAGTTCCCACCTACATTTGTTTCTTCGGCGTGAACTGGTAGACCTCCGACCCTGGTTTCTGTATAGTCTTTGGCAAGTTCATGTGCATGCTTCAGAAGGAAATCATGTCGTTTTATTCTTATGGCTGCTAAATATAGAATATTACAAAAAGAATGAACAAGCCACCTTCTTCCACCAGCTTTCACTGTGTATTTGTGGGCCATTTGGTCAACAACATTTACTCCATACTCGGATTCATGTCACAGTGCTAGGCTTTAACTTCATATCATTTCCAGTTTGTACGTCTGGATGCAAGAAACAGAATTTTTCCTTTTTTTTTCCTGGCTGTGCTTGATATATTGCGAGGGTCATTTCGTCCTCTTTGAAATCTACAGTCTTGTGTAGGTTCTCACAAGCTTACTTCACGCACAAAGACACTTCCAGTCTAATTTTGTTCAAGGTACCAAGCAGGCTGATTCGATATGTTTTCAGCTCTCTTGCTAGTGAAAGTGACGTGAAGAAATTGTTATTATCAGAATGTTCCTCAATGCCCTCTGATTCATTCGAGCTCTCCATCGTACTTTTCTTGAATCATAATCAAAATCAGTTGAAATATCACCTACGTATTCCTCTTCGGATATATCTTCAATGCTATTCAGCAACGCTAACAGCTGCTCATCTGAGAGACCGCAACCTATATTTATATAAATTTTTACTGTCAAAGGCACTGAACCCATTGCTTCACATTAGCATTGTAGCATCAGACAACAAAAAAAGTCTAACAGTGTACAGCAATCGGCAACGTTTAGTGTATACAATGGGACAAAAATGTCCCATCGGCGGTTTTCGGTATCTGTTGTTTTTTCTCGATAACTACGTAACACATAGCGATGACTAATTTAGAAATGGACTAGGGTAAGAAACATTAAAAGTCATGAAGCCTCATCCACATCATGAAACAATTAAACGAAGGGGAGGGATTTAAATATTGCCACGGAACAAAAATGTCCCATCGGCGGTTCTAGTGTTATCAACGGTAATTTAATGTAGTCTAACAAAATCATGCGACGTTGAAGGAATTGGATTAGGAAACGAGACGAGAGAAGTAGTAGATGAGTTTTGTTATTTGGATGGCCGAAGTAAAGAAGATGTGAAATGCAGAATGGCTATAGAAAGAAAAACATTTATGAAGAAGAGAAAATGCTCGACATCGAATATTAATATAAGTTTTAGGAAGTTCTTTGTGAAAGCATTTGTGTGGGGTGTAGCATTGTACGGGAGTGAAACATGGACGGTAAGACATTCAGATAGAAAAATACTATATTCCTACATATTGCCGGACAGAGTGCAACTGTGTAGGGTTAATTTATTTGCGAGACGTAAGATTAATATGCTCGTAAACCAGCAGTCACTTATGTACTTATTAGACACACGACAACGATCCGGCTAGTTGAAACACTCGTCTTTTCTGTCTTCTTTTATGGTTGTGAAACATGGACCCTCAAGTCCAGAGACAAACAGCGCATTGATGCGTTTGAGCTGGCGTAGGATGCTACGCATAAAATGGACCGAAAAAAGATGTGTCCATTATTGAACAACTCAATATCTCCAGACGCCTTTCTTCTCGAGTAGCCGAAAAAAATTCTCCAGTTCTTTGGCCATATTGTGAGAAGAGACCGAGAAAATGTAGTAAAAATAACATTACAAGGAAAGCTCGAGGGCACAAGACCAAGAGGAAGAGCAGCGAGCAGATGGATAGATCTTCAGCAGGCACTGAGAGAAGCTGACAACCGTCCGGGATGGAGACGCTTGGTTCGTGGGGTCACGACGCTCAATAATAAGCACAATGACTTCTGATGATGATGAGACACATTCTAGTGTTTACAACAAACATTAACAAAAAAAAGCTATTGGATGATAAATTCTAAAAGAGCAAACATCTTTGTCTTCCCATTTATGAAAATTCCAAGATTCCAACGTTATTCCGAATGCCGTAGTTTTACTCCGTGAACAACGGAAAAGTAGTGAGCGGGAAACTTATTTCCTTTCATCATTTTGCTGTGGTTGTCAGCGAGAAAAAGTTTCTTAAAGGTTTGAAATTATGCTTAAAGTTTGTTGCAAGTCGCCAAGTGCTCTCCTTCTCAAATAGTGGACTGATAAAGTCACAACATTACTTGCCGCAAGACGGGGACATTTCCTTTGCTTATGACGTCATATCTCCTGAACTATCGGCCTTTCTTAGCTGATGTCTCTTAGCTGCAAACTACATTGCTGCCAAATTTCTGCTTCATCGGTGAAGCAGTTTTCGAAATTTCGTGTAGTCAGTGAATGAGTGAATGAGTGTCCTTTCACTTTTATAAAGAGATTTACATCATTAGTAACGCAACGTATTTTTAAACATTTGTAAAGCGCGAGTCTTGTCAAAAAGGTATGGTGGTGTAGGTAGCTGATGTGTGGACCAAAAATTTGAATTCAAATCTGTTTTACTGATAACATTATTTACGTAAGGTCTCAGAAAAATGTGGCTCCATGTCAATTAATTTGTGTCCAGTATTTTGATTTTATAAATGTGGTCAACCTGAATTATGGGCCGAAAGTCCCTCTAGATGCAAGTGAAATTGACAGAGTGAAGCAGAAGACGATGGGCAGAGAAAGAACAAGGAGGTCGCGCGGGAGTAGCCGAGCGCTCTGGAGCGCCACGTTACGGATCGCGCGCCCTCCCACGTCGGAGGTTCGAATCCTTCCTCGGGCATGGATGTGTGTGTTGTCCTTAGGTTCGTTTACCTTAGTTTAAGTAGTTTGTAAGCTACGGACTGATGACCACGCAGTTTGGTCCGATAGTTTTACAAACATTTGAACATTTTTTTTTATTTATGACCAACGTAGTTTGGTCCTTAAAATTTTTTAAACATAGCTGCTACTGTCAGCATCCGTTACAACGTCAATGGATAAAAAAATCAGCCCTCGGACGCAAATTCATAATTATTTGACCTGGTTTAGGCAATGACTAAGATAACTTCATCAGAAATTATAAAATAAAACAAGTCACATGATAAAATTGTGACGTAAGCTTTACAGATACCAATTATTTACAGAAGGATGGAAAAGCTGGTAGACGCCGACCTCGGGGAAGATCAGTTTGGCTTCAGGAGAAATGTAGGAACACGGTAGGCAATACTTTACGGCTTATCCTAGAAGGTAGATTAAGAAAAGGCAAACCTACATTTCTACCTTTTGTAGATTTGGAGAAGGCTTTTGACAATGTTGATTGGAATAAACTCTTTCAAGTTCTGAAGGAAAAGGGATTAAAATATAGGAAGCGCAAGGTTATTTACAACTTGTACAAAAACCCAACAGCGGTTGTCAGAGTTGAAGAGCATGAAAGGGATTCAGTGGTTGGGAAGGGAGTAAGACAGGTTTGTAGCCTTTCTCCAATGTTATTCAGTTTGTACATTAAGCAAGCTATAAAGGAAAGTGAGGATAAATTTGGAGAAGGAATTAAAGTTCAGGGTGAAGAATTAAAACCATTGCGTTTTGCCGACGACGTAGTAATTCTCTCAGAGACAGCAAAAAACCTGGAAGAGCAGTTGAACGGAATGGACATGTGCTGACAGGTACATATAAGATGAACATTAAAAAAAGCAAAACTAGGGTAATGGAGTGCATTCTAAGAAAATCAGGTGATGCTAAACGAATTAGATTAGGTAACGAAACAATAAAGCAGGTAGATGAATTTTGTTACTTGGGCAGAAAATAAATGATGGTCGCAGTACAGAGGATATAAAATGCAGACTGGCAATGGGCAGAAAAGCGTTCTTGAAAAAGAGAAATTTGTTGACATCGAATATTAATTTAAGCCTAAGGAAGTCCTCTCTGAAGGCATTTGTGTGGAGTGTTGCCTTGTATGGTAGTGAAACATGGACGATAAACAGTGCGGACAGGAAGAGGATAGAGGCTTTTGAAATGTTGTGGTACAGAAGAATGCTGAGGGTTAGGTGGGTGGATTGCGTAATTAATGAGGAGGTAGCGAACAGAATGGGGAAGAAAAGGAATTTCTGGCATATCTTAAAGAAGGATCGATTGGTAGGACACATTCTTAGACATCAAGGAATTGTGAATTTAGCGTTGGAGGGAAGTGTGTGGGGCAAAAACCGCAGAGGAAGACCAAGAGATGCATATAGTGAGCAGGTTCAGACATGTAGGTTGCCGTGGAGTTGAAGAGGCTTGCTCAGGATAGGGTATTGTGGAGAGCTGCACCAAACCAGGCTCCGAACTGAAGACCACCTCCACAACAAGAACAGTATATTTTATTATGTGACTTGTTTTATTTTATAATTTCTGATGAAGGCAATCTTAGTCATTGCCGAAACCATGCCAAATAATTATTAATTTGCGACCGAGGGCTGCTTTTTTATCCATTTTTGTTTGGTCCCATAGAATTACAAACATTTGAACCTTTTTGAGAACAAGGAGATGAACTGACGTCAGAATGGAATAAGCACATACTCGGTAACAAATGAAGAACAGAACGTCAAATGCGTGTAAGAGACTGCTGTCCTTGTGCCGCGGTATGTACACAGCGGCGACCACGTGCTCAGCAGAAGAGCTGAGCTGCCTCAGCGAGACGACGCTGCCGCGATATCGACTCATTTCCTCTGTGCCGACACGCCACGTGCTAAGACTGACACTGCCGACTTTTTAATATTTACGGAACTGAAACTAAAGTCTTCAGGTCTGATATGAAATTGATTTATTTTACTATTTAACAGGGAAATTTGCTATCACCCGATACTTCGAGACGGTTCAACTACTTTGCTACCGGATATCACGTCGCCTCCGTGGCGCAATCGGCTAGCGCGTTCGGCTGTTAACCGAAAGGTTGGTGGTTCGAGCCCACCCGGGGGCGTTAAATTTTTCAAACTTACGGATGATGAGACGTGAGCAGTAGAATGGTTAAAGGAAGTTTCTGATTGTCTGTAACTATCCGTTGTGAATAGGAATATTTACCGGAATTGTAAATGTGTCCATTTTATTGGATTGTTGAGCTCCGTGGCTGTGGAGTATATTATTTTATTTTTATGCTTCAAAACTGGTTAATTCATGATCATCTTTTGATGGTGCAGCTCTTGTGTCTTCCGTGCTTGCAGTATTAGATTTGTGGTTGATTCCGCCTTTCGCAAGACACTTTTTTTTTTCGTTTTAATACCCACTCTAGTTTTGGCACTTATTGTGCCATCTCCCGTGGGTTTCTGGTGTTTATTTTCTATAATAACATGTTACATATTTTGGTTATACAACCGTTTGGACAAGTTGTTTGGTTTGACAATTTTGTTAGATGTTTTAGGCCTAATTTATTCTAGGTACTTACATTGTGTCATTCGCAGGAATTGCATGTGCATTAATTGAGGAATGACACGTTTTGACAGCCTGCCCATGCAATTCCTGCGAATGACACAATGTAAGTACCTTGAATAAATTAGGCCTAAAACATCTAACAAAATTGTCAAACCAAAGAACTTGTCCAAACGATTGTACAACCTAAATATGTAACATGTTGTTATAGAAAATAAACACCAGAAACCCACGGATGATGGCACAATAAGTACCGAAACTAGTTTCGGTATTAATACAAAACAAAAAAGTTTCTTACATAAGGCGGAATGAACAACAAATCTGGTTATTTCGCCAAATTAAAGATGATTCAGATGACTTCATCTTCATGCAAGATGGTGTTTCGCCTCATATCTCTAAACACATTCAATGTTACTTGAATATCATCATTCCAGGACGTTGGATTGGAAGAGGAGAAGATGTTTATCGTCGGTGGCCTCCCATGTCTCCAGATCTCACTCCGTGTGATTTTTGTCTCTGGGGTTACGTAAAAGGCCGTGTTTTCGTCCCTCCTATGCCTGACACTCTTGAAGGTCTCCGACATCGAATTGTTGAAGCTGTGAATTCGATGAGACCAGCTGATTCGTGTTTCCTCGGGATGCTTAGGTTCGAAAGGTGAGCAGTGGCTAACAAGGATTGTGGACAAGGTATGCAACTGAAAGAAGTGATTAGTTCACAGACACGTTTATTACAATTGAAGGTAATACTCAACTTTAGATATGGTGCTTGTGGATTTATACTTCTGCCTATTACATAGTACACAGTTCTGCAATGATCTCTCTCGAGCGATAGTCAATAGTAGCGTTTCGGCTTGTCATGGATCTCCTGGAATGGAGTACTGCTAGTTCTGCTTCGTACTCTGCTATACTGAGTGGTAGACTGAACTGTCTTGGTTGTGGTGCACCGGTATATCTAGTGAAGGGTGGCAGCATTGTATTGCCACTCTTTGACCAAAAAGGTTGCATTGAGTAATAGTAATGAGTAACAGACAGAGAGAAAGGAGTGTGTGGAAACAAACGGTCAAAATTAGGTGCTGGTTAAGAGCTATATACTGCGAGAGTATTGTTGTAAATTGTTAGGATTCTTAATAATTCCGATTTTTATTTTGGTATTTTTTCTGTAATTATCATGTTGATAAGGTAACGATAATAATAATAATAATAACAATAATAATATTAATAATCATTACTTGCTACTTTGTTTTAATTCAAGACAGCTTTATGTCCCCCTTTTTGTTTAAACTTAAAGATATTATACCCAAGTTATTTTAGGCTGCAACTTTTAAACGTTAGGGTAGATACAAGTTTCAACTTTACTTATATTTCATTGTGCTGCAAGAAGCTGATGTCTTCAGATAAGAGGTGAGTGATTTTTGATACAAGAATCGCAAACAACTAGTTTATTACGTAGCTACCAATATTTCTAGCCAATCGTCGAAAGTACTCGACATACCATATTAATTACACCAGTTGCCTATTTTTCACTTTTGTTATGTCATTCATATTCAGTTGTAGAAGTCATAACCAACTTAACTTGCTTATCACGTAACTACCGGTATTACATGTCTATTGTGTAACGTGCCTTTTTATACCGATATTAATTACGCTACTTGCTGACAACACAATAATTAGTTCGTTAATAAAGTTAGATCAGAAGGTGATGGTACACGCAATAATTGTTGTTAAGCTCGCAGCCGAATCCATACTTAGTCAGTTTTGGTATTTAATAAACTAAACTTTGATCTGTACTGTAAATAATTAGTCAATTACACAATCATCGACTTAGACTTTCCACACTAGAATAGATAGTACAAATATATTGATTTAGATGTTCCTTTTGATTGTAGCTTACAAGTTCTTTGCATTGCTATCAGATAATGTTATAGTTTGTCATTCTGCGAATAGATGTCATGCTCAGTCTGTGTAGTAGTAATCCAAACTTTAATCTTTAGTTAATTGACACATAATTGTCAACGTTAGTGTTTTCATCTTGCTATACCATTACATCATTCCGCTACTATCGGTCACTGTCCGAAATTATCTATCACTCCACCCGAGATCACATTTAATTTCGGATATCAAATCTGTGTTAAACATTGATCAGTATTTAATTTAATTAATGAATAATTTGTTTGTCTGTTTTGTATCCCATCCTCGTCGCCACTTTTGTGTCCCGATTTGCCACATTGATAACAGGTTGCGTTGCGACTAGGGCAATGCGCACGCTTGTGGCGAGCGTTGGCGCCCGTTATTCAAATTACTGTTTCTAATACGACGGGGCGACCTTTGTGTTATACTTTAACTCCGGCTACTGTTTACTGACTGTTCAGCACGGCCTGTACTATTGTAAGAATCACTAGTGCTACACTGAGAACTACGGCTAGGAAAGCGTCCTTTACGGCGCACTGAATTTACACTGTGGCTTTGCATTTCTACATCTGCTAAGTCAAAAGTATCATGCGCTTCTATAAGCTGCAGTACACTGTCTAATGAAGGGTCTGACTGTTTTAGAATTGCTGCCCTAATTCTGGGGTCCTGAATGTTCTGCGTAATCGCATCTCTTAACATCACATCACTATAAGAAAGTCCACAAGAGCAAGTAAATTTACATTGGCGGGTTAAGCCCTTCAATTCCGTAATCCACCCTTGGTGTGACTGCTGCGGTAATTTTTTAAGTTTGAAAAATCAGTACCGTGCCGCAGCTACGAGAACTTTTCTCTCATAATGAGCATTCAAGGCATCTACAATTTGATCGAATTCTAGATCACGAGGAGAAAAGTGGGGGGAAAATTTCTTCAGAAATACGAAGATTTTAGTGCCCACGACGGAGAGGAAGAAATGTTTCACGGTCTGACCTGTAAGTTGATGAGCCGCGACGGGTTCTTGAAACTGCGCGAAGTAGTCGCTCCATTCTTCCTCACGTTCGTCGTACTGGCGGAAAGTAGGGAGCGGTGCAGCGGCAGGTGTAGGCTGCTGATATGACGGCTGTTGTTGTTGGTGAGCCGCCTGTGCCGTTAACTGCGACACCGCTTGGAGTAGTTGCGTGATTTGCGCCGTCTGTAACTGAATAATTTCCATTAAGTTTGGGTTCGGGGTAGTGGCCATGCTGACCGATTAGGAGCCGCGCATACAAGTAACTTATAAAAAAACACAAATGCAATATGAAAGAGGACGCTCTGCAACAAAAAAGTCCACAAAACACGGAACAAAATATCTTCCCCCAAAATTCGCATAATAAGGGTGGGTGGGCGGGAACAATTTCTACATGCTCAGACTGCTGCTGTCTGGCTGCTGCGAGCGGGCTGGTCCAAGGTTCTTCTATCGCTCCTCGTCGCCACTTTTGTATCCCATCCTCGTCGCCACTTTTGTATCCCAGTCTCGTCGCCGCTTTTGTGTCTCGTTTCCATCGTAGGTGTCGGTGGCCGAGTAGAAAGAGACCGACACAGAAATAAACGATGCACGCTTGTGCAGGTACGAAGGTGAGCAGCCTGTGGGACAGCAGAAACTAGAAACACTAGTGTAAATTAGAACGAAATATATATTTCATAGAGAGATTACAATACTTATCTTTTACGTCTGGACTGCAGAATGCTGATACATAGATTATCTGGAGGCCTGCCTACTGATAATTCCTAGTGCCTATCCGATAGCCAAGTCTTAACTGGTGCCTATCTGATTCCCAAGTGTTAACTGGTTCCTATCTCAGTCCCAAGTGAACGATGTCGTTCAGTGGTGGCCACGAGCGGAGTTGTAGCAGAGGGCGCTCGTGGCTGACGTCGTAAGAACGCCGCGCCGTGCGTGCATGGCAGCGCGCGGCGAAAGTAGGTGGCGCGCACTTTAGACTTGTGCGACACCACAGTCTGATTAACCAATCAGAACTTGATCATTGTTTAACCAGACTCGTGTTCTGGATAGTTAAGCGCTTTACAGGGCCATACTCATTGGTATTAGTCGATGCCACGCTGATTAATTATAATATTGACTCTTACTTGATGTTCAGATATTCAGATAAGTTTTTACATTCACAGTGCTATACCAATCTAGATAGGTACTGTTGCATCTGCACACAAACCTTGCACACTCACACACGCTAGTTTCAGTCCCCAATTGCGAGCATAAGTAATTATTATATTTTATTTTACTTATTTTATTTAAACATATAAGATTCACTAGCCGAGCCCTCTTCTCCTGATTGGCCGGCGCGCGAGGTACGAGACTTGAGGCGCCCCCGGCAGCCGAAATGCCATAAACGACTTATCGGCTCTTCTGGAAGTGGCGCAGCGACGTGTGAAGACCGCCAGCGATGCCACAACTTGAGGAGTCCTCCGCGCCTGCTCAAATCACACACATCCATTGCCTACGATTTACAGGGACGAGGAATTCTGCAGGCTCATCTACCTGTACGTAGTGTTCCACCGTGATATCGATGTTCACCTTGGCCGGCCGCGGTGGCCAAGGGGACTGAGGCGCTTCAGTCACGGTCTGCACGGCCACTACGGTCGGGGGTTCGAATCCCCCCTCGGGCATGGATATTTGTGCCGTCCTTAGTTGTAGGTAGTTCATAAGTAGTTTGTAAGTTTAGGGACTGATGACCCCATAGTTAAGTCCCTTAAGCTTAACAAACATTTGAACATTTTTTTGATGTCCACCTTGAATCTGCGGGTCTACGGGGTTCCAATTCTAATCATTCCTGGAGAACACACTACTGTACATGTTCTGTGAATATTAACGTCCAATCTCTAGTCTTTCAAGGTTTTTTATATTCATTTATTTTGTATTTATTTATTTAAATATGATTATATGGTGTGATATTTACCTGTCATTGTCGTAGTTGTTGTGGTCTTCAGTCTGGAGACTGGTTTGATGCAGCTCTCCACAATACCCTATCCTGAGCAAGCCTCTTCAACTCCACATAAGAACGGCAACCTACATCTGTTTGAATCTGCTTACTGTATCCATCTCCTGGTCTTCCTCTGCGGTTTTTACCCCATACTCTTCCCTCTAACGCTAAATTCACAATTCCTTGATGTTTAAGAATGTGTCCTACCAATCGATCCCTTCTTTTAGTCAAGGTATGCCAAAAATCCCTGTTCTCTCCAATTCTGTTCAGTAGCTCCTCATTAGTTACGCGATCCACCCATCTAATCTTCAGCATTCTTCTGTAGCACCACAATTCAAAAGACTCTATCCTCTTCCTGTCCGCATTGTTTATCGTCCACGTTTCACTCCTCCACACAAATGCCTTCAGAAACAACTTTCTTAGGCTTAAATCAATATTCGATGTTAACAAATTTATCTTTTTCAAGAATGCTTTTCTACCCATTGCCATTCTGCATTTTATATCCTCTTTACTGCGACCATCATTTGTTATTTTACTGCCCAAGTAACAAAACTCATCTACCTCATTTATTGGTTAGTTACCGAATCTAATTCCTTCAACATCACCTGATTTTCTTAGACTGCACTCCATTACCCTAGTTTTGCTCTTGTTAATCTTCATCTTATATGCACCTTTCAGTACACTGTCCATTCCGTTCAACTGCTCTTCCAGGTCCTTTGCTGTCTCTGACAGAATTACTATGTCTTCGGCAAAACGCAAAATTTTTATTCTTCACCCTGAACTTTAATCCCTTCTCCAAATTTCTCCTTGCTTTCCTTTATAGCTTGCTCAATGAACAAATTGAATAACGTTGGAGAAAGGCTACAACCCTGTCTTACTCCCTTCCCGATCATTGCATCCCTTTCATGACCAACTCTGACAACCGCTGTCTGGTTTTTGTACAAGTTGTAAATAACCTTACGCTCCCTATATTTTACTCCTGCTTGCTTCAGAACTTGAGTTATTCCAATCAAAATTGTCAAAAGCCTTCTCCAAATCTACAAAAGCTAGATATGTAGGTTCGCCTTTTCTTAATCTGTCTTCTAGGATAAGCCGTAAAGTGAGTATTGCCTCCCATGTTCCAACATTTCTCTTAAACCCAAACTGATCTTCCCCTAGGTCGGCTTCTACCAGCTTTTTCATTCTTCTGTAAATAATTCCTGTTAATATTTTGCAACCATGACTTAATAAACTGATGGTTCTGTAGTTTTCACACCTGTCTGCGCCTTGTATTCAAAACTAAATATCTTATATGATGATGAATCTTTGTTGCAAAACATATCACATATTTACATTCTTATAACCACAGATAAACCTGAATGTTCTGTCTGTTCTTGTGCAAATTCTACATTGACTATGACCAGTCAGGCAGATCAATTTGTACTAGACTGCTGACTGCAGTGGCCGAGCGGTCTGCGGCGTGCCAGTCACGGTCTGCACGGCCGCTGCGGTCGGGGGTTCGAATGCCCCCTCGGGCATGGATGTTTGTGCCGTCTTTAGTATAAGCTAGTTCATAAGTAGTTTCTAAGTTTAGGGACTGATGAGCCAGTAGTTAAGTCCCATAAGCTATACAAACATTTGAACTTTGTACTAGACTAAAGGAACACCACGAAAGTTGGCAACTTAGGCAAGGGAATTCTAAAGTTCCCGATGGAAAAAGAACTTCTTTGAAATAATCGAAATTAACAAACATATGTACACTTTTCCAAATCTGACACTGAAAGATCAGACACAATTACGATACTCACAACTTCGGTCTGCAGAACCTAATCATAACCCTGTGCTGACAACGTAAACTACCATCTCCTACCCACTTGCCTAATGTCTCTACTACTGTTTCACAGACATGTTATAAAATCCTTTTGTAATCACAACTGTTTGGCTGCTTACATTATATAAACTGTAATACCTTATTTTACTAGTAACCATAATTTAATTTAACCATTTAAATTTTTAACATATATTCACAACGCTTCCATGTTTCCAGAAATTTGACTTGTCAAATATAATTGTTTGTCAATTTTTTAAGCAAATTTCGGTTGTTTCAATGTAAATTTCTTAGGATAATGTTGTAATTTATTATATTGTCTCACATTTTATCAATGTCAGGTATTTATACCACAACTTGAATTGTAATAATTTCCCTCATGTTAGTTATAAACCAAAGCAATAGTCTCCCTTGAAAGTTGTGTATATACCAATTTAAGATATTTGAAACTTAAATTTGTAATGAAAGTTCAGATTAAAATTGTGTGCCAGAACCGGGACTCGAACCTGGGACCTTTGCCTTTCGCGGGCAAGTGCTCTACCGACGGATCCATCCCGGCACGACTCACAATGCCACCTCACAACTTTACTTCCGCCAGTATCTCGCCTCCTACTTTCCAAACTTCGGTAGAGCGCTTGCCTGCGAAAGGCAAAGGTCCCAGGTTCGAATCCCGGTTCCGGCACACAATTTTAATCTGCCAGGAAGTTTCATATTAGCGCACACTCCGCTGCAGAGTGAAAGTTTCCTTCTGTTAAACTTGTATTGTTTACCCGATGATGCCGTAACAGCCGAAAACCGGTTCGTAAACCATTAAAATCACACAGTTATCTTGTCTTTCATTCATAAAGTAAAACACATGCCATTACAAAAAGATAGATAACTCCGCTCAAGTTCATTAATTATCGGCTGTACATTAACGATCGCTATCCGGTAACAGCAATATCTTGCTTTAAATGATGACCTGTTCTTGGACATCCAGTTAACAATATACTCATTCAAACACCTTACGTGGATCATCAAGTCGAATAAAATGTGCTAAGTTACAGAGTGGTCACCTAAACGAACCAATCACGTCACTATATGTTCAAGTACATACTCAATTACTGTCCTCGTCGCCTCATTATATTGCCATACACGATCATTGTATCAGCCCCACATCTAATGAGGGGGGGGGGGAGGAGGGTAAAACGGGGTACTTGTCTCTTGCAAGACGGTAGGGGAGAAGCACCACCACTATTGTGACGTTCAAATATGGTGTGTACAACAATAATTTGTGGAAGGGTAGGAAAGGTTTATAGGAACCAATTACTGTTTAGTAGAACACCTATTTATTACACCTTGATCAAATTTAAATAATCAACAGAGCTTTTTAATAACATTCATAAACAATCTGTTAAAAACAACAGTTGAATAGTTACCCCAAATAGACATCTAACTTACAAAAAGTGGTTATCGTGTAAATTGAAAACAAAAGGTTTATTGACATTTTAAAGTATTATACTACATTAAACGTATTTGACCCTTTTACATATGTTCACAACATAAATGAATCAAACTTTAAGAAATTTAACTTTATATCCAGAAATAGAAGCAATTAAAATAAAGTTTCAGTGGAAAACAGTCTAACCCGAGAGAATAGAACAATGATCTAACATATAAATTACAGTATGTGTTACATTACAGAAGAAAAACCTATTTACTAAGACTGATACATTTTTAAATTGAAATCAGGAGTTTTTGCTCTCAAATTTATCAACCATAAAGAGGTTTATGGGCATCCTTTTACTCTTATTTATTTAGGTTTTTATAAAGTTCGTGATAATGAACTGGTACGAACTTCCACATATCTAGTAAGTCAACTTTATTTGATTTTTTAACAGGTAAATCTTTCGTGTACAGTTGAGGCAGAACTCTAGGCAGCGGCCAGCCGCGGTGGCCGAGGAGGCTGAGGCGCTCCAGTCACGGTCTGCACGGCCACTACGGTCGGGGGTTCGAATCCCCCCTCGGGCATGGATATTTGTGCCGTCCTAGTTCGTAAGTAGTTCATAAGTAGTTTGTAAGATTAGGGACTGATGACCCCGTAGTTAAGTCCCATAAACTATACAAACATTTGCATCTAGGCAGCGGTTGCAGCTGTTTACTTCTTGTGTTGGACCGTATGACGTATGTTGTCCAAGGTTGTAGAATGTTGTGGCTGACGCGGGTTCTGATTCTGCTGGGTTCCTCCTCAGAGAACTGAATCCAATGACATGATCTTAAATTTAGGATCCCCTTTCAACATACTTTCTATCACTGATAGGTTAACAAAATCTGGTATGTCCATGTCATATGCGGAAAATCCAACACCAGCGTTAACTTCCAACCATTGTTTAACGCGATACACTGTAGATTCCTTCTTTCTATGTATACTTCTGGTCATTAAGATTGCTACACCAAGAAGAAATGCATATGATAAACGGGTATTCATTGGACAAATATATTATACTAGAACTGACATATGATTGATTACATTTTCACGCAGTTTGCATAGATCCTGAGAAATCAGTACCAAGAACAACCACCTCTGGCCATAATAATAGCCTTGATATGCCTTGGCATTGAGTCAAACAGAGCTTGGTGGCGTGTACAGGTACAGATGCCCATGCAGCTTCAACACGATACCACAGTCCATCAAGAGTTGTGACGAGCCAGTTGCTCGGCCACCATTGACCAGACGTTTTCAATTGGTGAGAGACCTGGAGAATGTGCTGGCCAGGGCAGCAGTCGAACAATTTCCCTATCCAGAATGGCCGGTACAGGACCTGCAACATGCGGTCGTGCACTATCCTAAAATGTAGGGGTTCGCAGGAATCAAATGAAGTGTAGAGCCACGGGTTCGTAACACATCTCAAATGTAACGGCCACTGTTCAAAGTGCCATAGATACGAAAAAGAGTTGACCGAGACGTGTAATTAATGGAACTCCATACCATCACGCCGGGTGATACGCCAGTATGGCTATGACGAATACACGCTTCCAATGTGCGTTCGCCGCGATGTCGCCAAACACGGATCCGACCATCGCGATGCTGTAAACAGAACCTGGATTCATCCGATAAAATTTCGCTTTGCCTTTCGTGCACCCAGGTTCGTCGTTGCGTACACCATCGCAGGCGCTCCTGTCTGTGATGCAGCGTCAAGGGTAACCGCAGCCATGGTCTCCGAGCTGATAGTCCATGTTGCTGCAAACGTCGAACTATTCGTGCAGATGGTTGTCCCCATCTGTTGACTCAGGGATCGAGACGTGGCTGCACGATCCGTTACAGCCTGTTATCTTGACTGCTAGTGATACGAGGCCGTTGGGATCCGTTCCGTACTGCCCTCCTGAACACACTGATTCCATCATAATATTCTTCTCGGGTTTGCTGCCGGATCAAAACGTCATCTTGTGTCAAGATGTTGCAGGTGTTACCACCGGCGCCAACATTGTGTGAATGCTCTGAAAAGCTAATCATTTACATATCACAGCATCTTCTTGCTGTCGGTTAAATTTCGCGTCTGTAGCACGTCATCTTCGCGGTGTATCCCAGGGAAGGAAGCTATGGCCGCTTACCACGAACGTCTGATCAATGGTTGTGAAGTATTGTTTCCTTATAAGATAGTGATAAAGAGCTAAGCACCTCCAATTATTATTCTGACCAACACAAAGATCAGACCAAACTATCAACCTTTCCTTCCCGCGTTGTTTGAGTGGGTTACATGTAGTTAGACGTATTTTAGAATACGTGACGTAATTTTGCAGAACGTTTTCCTGCTACTGACTCATTCCAGATAAAGAAAAAAGCACTATCAGTTCCCCTATTATGAATACCCTGATTATAAGTACTGAGCTGTCTCTGATAAAACACAGATGAGTGGTGAAGCGTGGGGCAAAAAAGTACTTGCCGCATGTCTGTGCACAACGCAACATAGTCGGAGTTTTTCTTTGCAGTCTCAATGTCATCACGTAGAACACGCTATGCAACATCTGTCTTCAGACGATGTAGTGTACTGTCTGTAGTAATTATGTTCCGCTGTTCTTCATTATCAGCTGCCATAAGTTTAATATATAGTTCATCACAAACGAAACAAGAGTCTGAACGGGTTGCTCCGAACCGTAATTTAAGATCACTCCTGAATATATCTATATATGTACTACTCAAGCACTTAATGTCAGGATGGGTTTCCATAAAAAAAAAAGAAAAAAAAAAAGAAAAAAAATATCGTATATCTTTTGCACACAAAGCTCTCAAATACAACTTCTGTGACGCAGATCTTGAATAATGACTTCCATGCGCAGGCTAAGATTTAATGTGATCTCTTACAAGTCGATTAACATAACTGGTAACTGCAAAGGGACGATTGAAATGTGTCCCTCTCTTATCAGAAATATCAAGATTCATTTTTATTTTCTTCTGAAGTGTCTGCATCCGACGTGAAGAGATTTGGAATATGTCCAATAATGTTTTCTCACATACGTAACATGTTTTACCATTGCTGCATCCTTCACATTTAAAAGTTGCATGTCTCCTTGATATGTCTTCTGCAATTTTCCTGCGTTTCACGTCCCCCAGTGTCGTACATCCTGCTGAAAACATTGATTGTTCATCATAGGACAGCATGTAGAATTTCTGAAACATCTTTCGTTTAATATCTAAAGAAATCTCTTTACACTGGTTGAGACCGGAATAAACAGTAATCTGGAATAAATAAACAATAACCCTAACTGTAAACGAAGGCTTCCGCGGCCGTTGTCATTGTTTATAAAACTCTTCTGGGTGTTGGACCGCATCGTCAAATAATCAAATACGTAAACGTAACACCCAGAAGATGGCCACTTGCAATAGTGGCCGAAACGTCGGTGAAGTATTTGATAATTTGACGATGCGGTCCAACACCCAGAAGAGTTTTATAAACAATAACCCTAACTATACGAAACTTCGTTATGTCTGTAACACAATACAGTATTAGTACTACATGCAACCAATGGACCATGATATAATTATTCGCAATAAAGTAATAAGAAGACGCAAAACTGGTTAGATCACTATTCCACTCACCTCTTGAGATGCACATTTTCCGGGAAAGAAATACCCTTTCATAGTCTTATGTGGGTGCCCAGAGATTCTCAACTTTTTCTTTTATTATCACTTCATTCTGCTACGTTAATCCTTCTCCTACGACATTTATTTAATTGTTTTTCAGCACGACCACTGAGAACAGTGTATACCACGTCCGCCATTTTCTCACAGATGTATCAGTTTTCCAGTGTTACCGCCTCCTGCTAACATTGTAACACAAAAAGCCAAGCAAAGGAACGGAATTTTTGCGCTGTGCATCCATAATACTGTGAGTTCCTCTGTTAATTCACTATTCCGTTAGAATCTCACATTTCACAATTTTGTTGGTTAGATCTCTATTCGGGGTAACTATGCAATTGAGAAAAGGGGCAATAAACCCACTCAAGATACAATACGCTTTAATCAATTAAAGAAAAGTGAAAAAAAATGTTTAGAAGACAGGATTGCAACAAACTTGCAGAATTTGTAGGCTGGCTTAACGGTATAATTTCATTAAATACAAATAATTAACACAAGCCCCAGAATGACATTAACTAAGGCCTCTTTTAAAAGAGAAAAATTAAGAAAAAGGGCAATAGTGTCTCACATGATAACTCGCAGCAACAAGCTTTATTTCATATTTCTTCGTGTTTTTGGCCTTCTTTTCCGCAGTTGCAGTTAAACAATTTGTATAGGTTATGGGACCGTCTTCTGCAACTGTAAATTAGTCTACCTTAGAACAGACGGGTTTCGCTTTGTTCTAAAGGATCTTCAGTGGTCAGGATTTTTTATGTTTTTCTCTTCATGAGTGATTTGTAGCACATTGCCACATGCTGTCACCGCTTATATTTACACTATTTACACTTTTTACAGTAACACTTCTTACAAAAGTTTTCGAAAAATAGCCTAAGAAGTGTTACTGTAAAAAGTGTTAATAGTGTAAATTTAAGCAGACATCATGTGGTAATGTGCTACAAATCACACATGAAGAGGAAAATATAAAAAATCCTGACCACCGAAGATGTTTTAGAATAAAGCGAAACGCGTCTGGTCTAAAGTAGACTAATTTACAGTTGCATAAGACGGTCCTATAACCTATACAAAAAGCTCTAATTATTTAAAATCTAAAATAGTAGATAAAAAATAAAAATAAATAAAGAATAAAAAATAAAAAATTCTTTAAACCATTTACATGGCAGTGAGCACTTGACAATGGTTAATCAATAACTTTGGAGTAACGCTAACAAGGCTTAAATATGACTGAAGATCTTCCCCTTTTCAAAAAAATCACAGTCAGACGAGGTTACCTAACGTAGGGCAGTTTTGAGAGCCGGCACTAGAACATTACAACTGGCCAGTTACAAAGCAGGTAAGCCCGATGTCAAAAGGAATCTTATAACAATAAGCTAAAAGCCAACGCACACCAACAATTTGGGGGAAGATCGTCTGTGTTAAAATTTGTTGGTTGATCATTAATATGCCACACTGAAACAAGGAACAGGTGGAAGATATAACTGAAATCTGTTGGAGGACGTGAAGGATACACAACGATGTCCTTAGTAGCTGAATAAGAGAACAAGGTCGTTATATGGAATATATGGGTAAGAGGCCATTGCCACTCGTTGGAGACGCCTCACATACAATGAAAATAACTACAGCTACCAAGGAACTAGTCGGAATATAGGGAGTGAGAAATAAATAGCAACCTTTCCAGGCACACTTACGCACGGGACGCCACATCCCCTCTAGGTGGTGAATCAGACTAAAATACAGTTCACACGGTGCGGAGTAATAAAAATAACTGCAGCTTACGGCCATGTTCTAGGCACCAGGAAGGACATGGAAGGAAAAGGCCCTACCATCTCCGGCTTGGGTGGAAATAAACCCACGAGCGGAAACTGACCAGATAAATGAAGACAAGGAAGCACAAACACAGAAAGAAGGGACACTGCCAAATCACATCTACTCTCACCGGGCAGCATTGGTCGAGGGAAGGAAAAATCAAGGAGGTTAGAATACAGAGAGACGCTCTTATGCTGAAAAAGTGAAACCTGCCTCCGCCATATTGCTAAGTTTCTTATTGTAGAGCTAATGTTTTATGTCACTTAAAACAGGAATAAAACGTCCGACGGTTCTCCCGTGATGTGCAACGTGTTAAAAGAGTGAAAATTAGCCCTTAAAAATTAAGTTTTCAAATATATTATGATGAGTATTTATTACTATTTATTCAAAAAAGTATATTGTCTGGAAGTACATACTTTGCAGGGACTGTCAGTTCAATGCATTAACAGTAAGAGGGTCGAGTTAATGCATGGTTGTAACGGAAAAATAGCATTCCAAAACTAAGCAAGGTGACAGGCTTCAACTGACGTATGTGCTCGGCATAGATATGCCATCTCCCTTTATTCTAACCTCCTTGGGAAAAATTCACTACCTACATATTCACCCGCGGCCAGGACAGGCAGCTGGCATGCGGGTGGCTCCAAAGCAGAAAAAACCGCCGGTTACACGTAGAACAGGATATGAAGGTTTCAATTAGAAAACATCAAATGATAAGTCAAGCGAATCTAGGTGCACACACGTACTGCAAGAACAAGTCAAAGCCACAACGACGGCCAAGGCGAATACATCTATCGCACCAAACGTTCTGGCACAATAAGCAGGTGGGACCGGCTACTTAACTCAGAAACGTTGTCGTTGCTACAAGACCCGTCGTCGTCCAGGTGAACAGGCGTTTACAAGCAGGAGTGGAGCCCCTCCACGCTCGCACTAGCATGGTGACCAACTCAGTAGGTCCACTGTCACCTCTGCATGTGTTAATATTCACAGGAGCGGGAACTGTGATGTGTTCCGTACGTCTGGGTCCATCGGAGGATAGTAAGTGGTCGCAAGCTTTTTGAAACAAGGGCGGTTATAAGGGCAGAGGGAAGAAAAGTGCTAAGACAGGTTTCCAACGGAAAAACCCTCTGCGACAGTCATGGACGGGTAGAAAGAGCAGTAGCTGATTTCTTGCTATCTGCGACAGGTCAAGAATTTCCGGTTATGTTAGTTACTGGGTATCGTGCAAGCTCGGTTCCATTTTCGTTGCGTGTTTGTCCATCCGGTTTGATGAGTCTCACCACTGCAGCTGGCACTGGGGTGTCTTCTGGGCCACCATCAGCGGTTGCTGGCTGCAACAAACAAGACTGACGATTGAGTGATTGATTTTGGTTCTTGTTAGTTTAGCTTACTATAAGTTCTTATCTATTCCTGAGAGATAGTGCATTACGTCGGTTGAGCTTCCACCTACGGTTCTCTTCATCTACATGGGATGCTCTGCAAATCACATTTAAGTGCCTGGCAGAGGGTTCATCGAACCATCTTTATACTATTTATTTCCCATTCCATTCTCGAATAGCGCGCGGGAAGAAAGAACTCATGAATCTCTCTGTTCGAGCTCTGATTTCTCGTATTTTATTCTCATGATCATTTCTACCTACGTAAGTGGGAGTCAACAATATATTTTCGCATTCGGAGGAGCATGTTGGCGATTGGAGTTTCGTATGCAGCCCACGCCGCAGCGTTGTAATGATTCTCATCCCGGATCCTGTATTATTTCCGTGTCTCCCCTGTATCGTGACAATACGAAACGAGCTGCTCTTCTTTGGACTCTTTCGATGTCCTCCGTCAAACCCACCTGATAAGGATCCCACACTGGACAGCAATACTCCAAAAATGGACGGACAAGCGTAGTGTATGCAGTTTCTTTTGTAGTTCTGTTGCATCTTTTAAGGAGTCTGCCAATAAAACGCAGTCTCTGGTTCGCCTTTCCCACGACATTATCTACGTGTTCTTTTCAATTTAAGTCTCAAGTAATAGTAATTCCTAGGTATTTTGTGGAGTTTGCGGCCTTTACTTTTGATTGATTTATCTTGTAAACAAAGTTTAACGGATTTATTTTAGTACTCGTGTGGACGACTTCACACTTCGCATTATTTAGAGTCAATTGCCAATTTTTACACTATAGTGATATCTTATCTAGATCGTTCTGTAGTTGGTTTTGATCTTCAGATGATTTTATTAGACGGTAAATGACGGCGTCATCTGCAAACAACCTAAGAGAGCTTCTTAGATTTTCCCCTAAATCGTATATATAAATAAGGAACAGCAGAGGACCAATAACACTACCCTGTGGAACACCCGATATCACCTCTGTTGTAGTCGATGCCTTACCATCGATTACTACGACCTGTGTCCTCTCTGACAAGAAATCCCCTATCCAATCGCAAATTTGGGGCGATATACCATAACCACGCAATTTGATTAAAAGCCGTTTGTGAGATACGGTGTTAGAAGCCTTCTGGAAATCAAGAAATATGGAATCTATTTGAGAACCCTTGTCGATAGCACCCATCACTTTGTGTGAATAAAGAGCTAGTTGTGTTTCGCATGAACGATATTCACGATTCTGATCGTAGCGATCAGGCGTAGCGGGCACAACGCGCCCCAGTCGTAGACGCGGTGTCCACACACGGCCGACGCGGTGTCCTGCTCTCTCTCTCGGGTCAACAGTCAACCTACTCTTTCCGCCTAGACAACGGCTACGTGGCCGAGCAACGACCAGCTAGGGAAGGCCAAGCTCACAGCGCCATCGCCGGAGGAAACAAGGAAGACGACGAGTCCGGGCGACTGGTGACGCGCCCGTGCACAGCAGAGGAGAACAAACGGAAATCGAGCCTGCAGCAAGTTCCCACAATCGCGTAAGCGGCCGACTGCGAACAGCGGGCAAATTGAAGAGCGCCTCGGCGGCCATTGTGGTGGCAAACGTCCGCACCAACTTTAAATGTGCGTAAGATTCTTTTGACTAGAGAGAGTATTCTTTTGAGATAAGTCGCGAAAACTATGAAATTATAACTACAAAACAGCTTCAGACTTCTTGAATATACAGAAACTATCGGTTGTGTGTAAATTTATTGGCCAACAGCGTTCCCTGTTCCTAATGAAACCGAACTAGTTTTTGAGCGTGTTAAGTGCAGCATGTGAACGGAATTTATCGTCAGACACGATTTTTTGGCACTTTCTCGGTATATTCTACGACTGTGAAACTTTTGTACAAACATTACTTTCGGAAGAGTTTCATACTTTACGTCTTTGCTTCAGTGCTGTATTCTCGAATATTTAGATATTTAATGGCATGAAAAAAATCACAGTCCTGACTGAAACAGCTAATGTTAAAAATCGATTGCGAAAGTGAAATATGCCATCAGCTACATAACTGAAAAATAGCTTCTTACGTTGTGAATACAGCAATCAGCCACGACCAAATTCTTTTAAGAACCCGAAGTATGCCATAACTTTTTCTTAACTAAGGCATCTACCATTAGCATTAGGGTATCTTGCAAGAAAATTAGCATTTTTAATGCTGTAAGACAAATACCTTATAGCAGAGTGAACTGCTCAAAAAATAAGCAACTATCGTCACAGGGTTGAACTTCACAATGTGCATCCACTGTGGCTATGTGCCGTTCATATACGGAACTGTAGACAGGTCTGCAAACCCCTTTCAGTTGTTATACCTATATGTAAAGAGATTACCTTTAAATTCTGCGTTACAAGTTGCTAATATTAATTTCATTAAAAAAAATCGAACTGCAGTGAGGCAACTAATTTCGTGACCCCAATAGTTATTTTGCAGAATCATAAAATGAAACTTTTTGAACTTCCTGTCCACCAGTACTGCCTACAGTAGCTCCTTTTTAAGAGCTACCGGTATTATAAAAGCCTGTTATTTATTTCATTCAATCCTATATTGTCTTGACTACAATCTGTTAAGCAAGAGTAGTAGGGCTACTTGTATTCTTGAGAAATATAAATGGGAGTACAGTATTCGATCTTTTTTTCCTTTCTTAGATTGATTTGTGTATTTAAGCGATGGGCAGCTGTTCACCACCGTGCTTCATGCATCCTGTGATAGTCAAACAACAAAGTCATGACTATCAATTGTGTGTATATCCCGCAGTAATTATTTAATACACAGAATTACCTGCTAATAACACTCGTATTTATGTAACGCTTGCCACTACCTTGGCGGCCGGGCGAAGGTTCAAATTATCCCGCAACAGCAGCGCCGTCAGGGAGTCTAGTTATTTTTACAAGGTCTTTGGTGCCTGCCCTGCTTCGGATACGTGGTAGATCCGTTACTGACTCGTATATTGAACAGTAACATTTTGTGCTGTAACAATTATGAATTTTTTACCGAATAAATTCTTATCTTTGGGGTAATATTGGCACCCTTGCATCTACTCAGCAGTCAAACAAGTAACAAACAATCATAAAAATGCTAAAAGTGACTGTTTGTGCTCCATCAATTTGCTTGAAAAATCGACACTGGTAACGTAATGCAAAATAACAACCTTAAAACCCGTGGTTGCCTACGACTTCAATTGCTGTCCAATATACCGGGTAATCCAAAAGTCAGTATAAATTTGAAAACTTAATAAATCACGGAATAATGTAGATAGGTAAAAAATAACACACATGCTTGGAATGACATGGGGTTTTATTAGAACACAAAAAAAAAGTGTTGCTAGAAGCGTGAAAGATCTCTCGCGTCGTTTAGTGAAGATCGTGTGCTCAGCCGCCACTTTCGTCATGCTTGGCCTCCCAGGTCCCCAGACCTCAGTCCCTGCGATTATTGGCTTTGGGGTTACTTGAAGTCACAAGTGTATCGTGATCGACCGACATCTCTAGGGATGCTGAAAGACAACATCCGACGCTAATGCCTCACCCTAACTCCGGACATGCTTTACAGTGCTTTGACATTATTCCTCGACTACAGCTATTGTTGAGAAATGATGGTGAACATATTAAGCATTTCCTGTAAAGAACATCATCTTTTCTTTGTCTTCATTTGTTTTGCTAATTTTTGCTTTTCTGATCAGATGAAGCGGCATCTGTGGAACATGTTTTGAACTTTTTTTGTTATTCCAAGCATGTGTGTCAATTTTTACATCCCTATCTACATAATTCCGTGATTTATTAAGTTTTCAAATTTATACTGACTTTTTGATCACCCAGTATATGACGACCAATATTAACCACCCTTATCAAGGAGGAACATGAAATGGTGATACTACAACTGTTCCTGATTTCTTCTCTGAATGTGTGACATTAAATGCGAATAGATAAATTGAAAATGTGTATCCAGCCGGAATTCGCTTTCTAGGCAGTTGCGCTGACCACTACACTACTTTTTTATCTTATTTTTCTCCTCCTCTATGAGTAGTTCTGTACCTTGCGGTCGCTGATACTGTTTGTTCGTTGTCGTTCAATGCGCTCTTGGCTCAGCTTTTTTATTACAAGAGGGCATTCAGCCCTCTGACCGAGCGCGCTGAGCCACGACGCCCTGTACTGGGGACACAACGACCACCACACCTACACGGAATTACTAAAGTACGCCTTCTGTCAGATACAATGTCTCAACTTTGTCCAATAGAAAAACTCGTAGTTTTGTAAACTGACTGCCGTAAGAGTAAAGGCCTAGGAGTGCCTCAGCACTGAAGAAAGAATCATTGCCCGTCATGGGCGTGTTGTAAAAGTTTTACATAGAACAGACACTATATATATATATATTTCCGAATGCTTTTTTTTAATTCTTTCTTTTTATGTTTATGCTAAAGTACTTATTTATAATTATTTTTTGATCCCTATTTGTTTATTAGGTAATTGTTGATGGTTAGTTCATTCTTTAATTTTTTTATTAAGTTTTATTTTATGATTTCTTTATAGTCTTATTCTGATTTGAGAATAATTAGTTATTATTTTGATGTTGATTTTTATTCTTTTATATTGATCTTCTTGAGTTTTTGAATTTGTTGTTTAATAATTACTGCAAGAAGATCAATTTATTTTTCTTCATATCATTCAATTTTTTTTGTTTTTATTGTTTTATTATTATTAATTATATTATTTTGTTCTTTTTCTAATTTAAATTTGTTTTCTTTTTATATTTTTTTTTAATCTAGATTGGTTCCTACTTTGTTTTTTATTTTAGGTTGAGGTTATCAGCCTGAACGTTTACAGGCTGGTGTTTATTTAATTTTTTATACTTTAGTTGCTAGATTACCTTTATTATTGGCTTTATTTAGGATTGATGATGTATTTAATACTCTTTATTACCCTTTATTAATTGATTTTGGTTCTTTTTATTTTTTGTTTTATGTTTTTTCTATTTTTGCTTTTTAGTTAAGATACCGATTTTTTTATTTCATCTTTGACTTCCTAAGGCTCATGTTGAGGCCCCTATTTCTGGTAGAATAATTTTGGCTGGTATTCTATTGAAGTTGGGTGGTTATGGTATTTTTCGTTTAATAAAGGTGATTTCTTATTTGGGTTTTAGGTTTAATTATTTTTTTATCTTTAAGATTATTTGGTGGTGTTGTTATTAGATTTGTTTGTTTTCGTCAAGTTGATTTAAAGTCTTTAATTGCTTATTCTTCTGTTGCTAAATTACAAACTGAAACATCATACTTGAACATATAAATTGAAGTAGGTACTTTTAATACTAATTATACCACGAGACCTGTAAAGTTATATTATTCGAAACGTGCTTCGTCATAAATGCGCACAAAACAAAAATCATAAATTAGATTAGATTAGTACTTGTTCCATAGATCATGAATACGACACTTCGTAATGATGTGGAACGTGTCAGGTTAATGAAAGGTGTCTTTACAACTTATTACTTTGTACTAAATATTATATGACACACTATTTTTTATTATATATAATTTTTTTGATGTTTATGAAAGATGTTAGATTATATCATCCAATCAGTAGAAAGAGTTGTCATTCAGAAATTCGATCATTTATTTTTAATTGCTAGTTGGCTATCTGTCAGCCTTTTGATGCTGTTTGGTAGGTGACCAAAGACTTTTGTGGCAGTATAATTCACCCCTATCTGTGTCAAAGCTAGATTTAACCTTGAATAGTGAAGATCATTATTTCTCCTAGTGTTATAGTTATGTACACTTCTATTGCTTTTGAATTCAGTGGCATTGAAATAACAAATTTCATAAGTGAATATATATACTGTGAAGATCGCTAGCTCTTTAAATAAGTGTCTGCAGGATGATCTTGGATGGTCTCCAGCAATTATTCTGATTACACGCTTTTGTGCAATGAATACGTTTTTACTCAATGATGAAATACCCCAGAAAATGATGGCATACGAAAGCAGAGAATGAAAACAGGCATAGTAACCCTAAGTAGCTGAACTCAAACTTTTCAATAGATCTTGAATGTGTTTTTTTCTAGTTCAACCCCTCATCAATGTATACACCTAAAAATTTTGAATATTCTACCTTTGCTATTGATTTCTGATCAAAGTCTATATTTACTAATGGTGTCATTCCTTTTACTGTACGTAGTTTTTAAAATTGGTAACGATAAGTAAATGATTCCATATCTATACGTCTCGCGTTACCTTTCTCATCACACATTAAAATCTCCAATTGTTATCATAAGAGAACATCGAAAACAGGTGTTATCAGCTTCTGCCTTTCGTACCGATGATATGTTATGGCAAAAATGCTACACGCAAGTAACAACCTTTTGTGAAATCGCATTATACGGACCTTTCTCTGCGCGGGAAAGACCGCGCGGTCTAAGGAGCAAGTGTCGGATTGTGCGGCCGCTCCTGTCGGAGATTCGAGTCCTCCTTCGGCATGGGTATGTGTGTTGTCCTTATCGTAAGTTAGTTTAAGTAATAGCGACCGATGACCTCAGCAGTTTGTGTCCCATGTGTTTACAACCATTTGAACTTTCTGGACCTTCATATTTAAATGTTTGATTTTCAATAAACATGGAAGCCAGTTGCTTCAATGACATAACTACTACGTCGATAAAGTCGTCAGCAATGGAAATCGTAACAGCGCAGTAAAGAAGTCTGTACGTAATGTTGACGTTATTTCGTTTACTTTTCTGGAAGAGTAACTTTGTGGTCATTTTCCTCCGTTACCATAAAATTTGTAAGAGTAAATGAAGAGAGAGATGGAGGAGGAGGTAAGCACGTCCATATGACGTTTTCCTGGGAGGAGGGGGGAGGAAAGGGAAACACAAGTATGGACTTGTCCGCGTTTCTAAATTAATGACTCAAACGAAACGAACGAAAGGAAGCCGGACAACGAAGGAAGGAAGATTAGTTTTTAACGCCCCGTCGACAGCGTGGTCATTAGAGGCAGAGCTTACACTCGGGTTGTTTGGGTAAGGATGGGGAAGGAAATCGGCCGTGCCCTTTCAAAGGAACCATCCCGGCATTTGCCTGGAGTGACTTAGGGAAATCACGGAAAACCTAAATCTGGATGGCCGGAGGTGGATTTGATCCACCATACATTTTTCCTGTCTATGTGAGCTAGGGAGGGGGAGTATGAGCACACCCCCCACCCTTGACTATAGTAAGGCAGAACAGTATGGAGAGATGTGCTGAGACGGGGGGATAGAGGGTGAAGATAGGGGGGGGGAGTTAGATACAGGAGAAGAGGAGATCGACAAAGAGAAGAGGTGTGGAGTAGATGGACAGAATGTGAAAGAGGACTGCGTTTCTGAACGGAGATTAAATGTCTAATGCTCTATAGTTGGGAAAGAGTCTGATCTGTATGTTTATTCAGAAAACCAACAAACAAAATTTAGTCAAACCACTGGATTTATAATAAATAATAATTTTCAAGAAAACAGCTTTTTTTCTAACTTTCTTTTCTATACACGTAATGTGATCTTTCTGGCTTTTGCGGCCCCTATTGTCAATTTTTTGTTACGCGCGGTGTAGATAGTGTGTTGTCGCTGTGTCCCGTGACGTCACCAGCCGTGTAGGAAAGCTGACCTTTTTTTTTTTTTTTTTTTTTAATATAAATGTGATCTGATTGATTGCCACCATGATAGTGAGTGATTGCATGAGCCAATATTTGTTTATAATTTTTTTGTAAATAACAAATTATTCCTAGATAGTTTTAGTATAACAAAATTATGTCCGACATTTTCAATATTTTGTGTAAGTTAGCTCACTCCCGTTTCGGCTACCACGACAGTCAGATCGTGCCGAAGCATGGAGTAACTTATACGCGTTTAGCTGCTCGATCAACATATGGGTAGTGTGCCTAAATCGTTCTATAACTTGTTTTTACGTAACTAAAGTTTTATTGTAGCTTGCGTAATTTTTGTGAATCATATATCAGTTATGTACGTGTGCAGTGGTTTGTAGTTTGCTACTTTACTACGACAGAATTAAAGCGCCGGCCGCGGTGGCCGAGGGGACTGAGGCGCTCCAGTCACGGTGTGCACGGCCACTACGGTCGAGGGTTCGAACCCACCTCGGGCATGGATATTTGTGCCGTCCTAGTTCGTAAGTAGTTCATAAGTAGTTTGTAAGTTTAGGGACTGATGACCCCGTAGTTAAGTCCCATAAGCTGTACAAACATTTGAACATTTTGAGAATTAAAGCAGCTGGCATCCCTAATAAATAACTTTACAGAGCCCACGGAACCTCACTTAAGATTCACAGTCTCACTTCAAAACAACGGATCTGCGACCTGAGCGTCATCCATCTATGCTGGGACAACACCTGAGAAGACATCAGGTTAGTGAAATACTTTGTAAAAGTCTTCTATTCAACATTGCTAGCACAAATAGCGACAGGTTCACGTAGATTATGGTAAAACGATTGAGGGAAGAGGATAGAAAAGGGTAGGAAGTATTGTTTAACGGAAAGTGTAAAATTTTAAAAGTGTCGACCTCACGTAACATCCTCTAACGTTGCAGTTGTTATGAACTTCGTTTCACCAAGCTCCCTACTCCTGATTCTATTGCCCCAGTAAGGTCGTATATTCTTTTCTTTCCACATAGCTTCAGGAAAGCGGGGTACACATTGACTTTGGTGTATTTTCGCGGTGAGTCTATGTTCACGAGGTTAATTTACTTTCTCGTTCATTTGATCGCAGACTGTGCTACAGCGAATGTTCAAATGTTTGTAGAACTTGAGGGACTTAACTACGCCGGCCGCGGTGGCCGAGGGGACTGAGGCGCTTCAGTCACGGTCTGCACGGCCACTACGGTCGGGGGTTCGAATCCCCCCTCGGGCATGGATATTTGTGCCGTCCTAGTTCGTAAGTAGTTCATAAGTAGTTTGTAAGATTAGGGACTGATGACCCCGTAGTTAAGTCCCATAAGACTTACAAACATTTGAACATTTGGACTTAACTACGGGGTCATCAGTTCCTAAGCTTACAAACTACTTATGAACTAGCTATGACTAAGGACGGCACAAATATCCATGCCCGAGGGTGGATTCGAACCCCCGAGCGTAGTGGCCGTGCAGACCGTGACTGGAGCGCCTCAGTCCCCTCGGCCACCGCGGCCGGCTGCTACAGTGAAGCGTGGACATATTGAGTTAGTTGTATCAAATACAGTAACAAAAAAGCCGATAGAAGGCGGTTATGCTTTTAAATTTCATTCCTATAAAAGGGAAAACAAATTGTTTTACCTAAACTGTAATTGCTCATTCAGTATTATGTCCTGTTGCTTAATTTTATTTCTATAATACTGTCACTTTTTTTTATCTGCAGTTACTAAAATGATCTGTAAACTAGACTGGTACAGACCCTGCTCTACCACCAACTACAGCTGTAATAAGCTATAATTTTTACAATGTTTACTGCCGCGGTGGAGTAGCCAAACGGTCTAAAGCGTCTTGCTGCGGAGCGCACGGTTGCTCGCCGTGGAGGTTCGAGTCCTCCGTGGGGCATGGGATGTGTGTGTTGTCCTTAGGTTAGTTTACCTAGGTTTAAGTAGTTTGTGAGCTACGGACTGATGACCACGCAGTTTGGTCCGATAGATTTACAAACAAACTTAGATAAATACGAGGGCATCTGAGAAGTCCATGCAAAAATAAAAACTGCTAACGTGTTCGGGGAAAACTATTTTCAGTTTTCGACGTAGTCTCCTTTTAGACTTATACATTTCGTCCAACGCTGTTCTAATTTGTTGGTCCCTTCCGAATAAGAGGAATTGGCCAAGCGTGCAAAATAGCTATTAGTTTCTGTAATCACCTCCTCGTTTCAATGAAATCTTAGTCCCGCCAGCCATTTCTTCAAATTGGGGAACAAATAGTAGACCGAGGGAGTCACGTCTGGGGTATATTGGGGATGTGAAACGACATGGAATCCTACTTCCAATAATTTTGTGACCGCGACCGCGACCACGACTGCTGAGGTGTGTGTTGGTGCACTGTCGTGATGGAAAATGACTTTTTTGCGGGCCAATCGGCGGTGATTTTCTTGCAGCTCGGTTTTCAAAGAGGCTAATAACGATGAATACTATGCACCTGTAATAGTTTTACCCTGTTCCAGATAGTCGACGAGGATTATTCCTTGAGAATCCCAAGAAGTCGTCGACATAACCTGGTGCAGTTTCTCCCTTGGTAACCCATTGTTTAGATCGTTCTTTGGTCTCAGGAGTATAGTAATGTATCCATGTTTCATCCACAGTGACGAAACGACCCTTTAAATGCTGCGGATTCTCCCAGAACAGCTGCAAAACTTCCTTGCAACACTTCACACGATTCCGTTTTTTGGTCACGCATGAGCAATCGCGGCACCCATCTTGCGGATAGCTTTCTCATGTCCAAATGTTTATGCAAAATTGCGCCGTGTCAACTTCTTTGATGTAAACCGTTGTGTCTTCTTTTGATTTTGGGCTGTCATTTGTGTTTTGGCTCTTACTATTGACGACGCTTTTGGCTTTTTGTCTTCATTCATCTTTCTTGGGGTGGTTTTATCCATTAATTATCGTGGGTTGTTGACTGGTGTGCTATATTGAAACTTCTGGGGGCCATTAATCTCTGTTCGGGACTTAGTCACCAACAAACCTTTTCAGATCCATCTTAATAAAGTTAAGCTTGTTACTTCTCATGCCACATCATCTCATTAGCGTAAGCGTCCTTGGATAAGGGGGTGGGGGGGGGAGGTTTAGCCGTCCCGGCTCCTGTTTTCTTCGATTGACCCTGTCCTTGGTTTAATTACTGGCGCAAGCACTATCGATCTCTCCGTACGTGCACCTCTCGTGGCGCTGTTTGATATATCGCGCGTCGATTGTCTCCTGACTGGTATTTTCCTTACCGCGTGTGGGGCGACGGTGGCGGACAGGGTATCAACCAGTGAGTTCGATACGATGATTGGCATCGTCAGGGTCGCCTTGCCAAGTACGTTTGTCTCTGGCCACCCAGCAGACGCTAGCGCAGACGACAAACGGAGCCATGCGTGCTTAACTACAGCGAAACGAGGCCTAAAGCGGGAGGCGGCGACTGTGAGCCATTGCGCGGCAGTCAGTCAATATTAAGAGCACACATTCACATTCACGTGAACACACAAGTGCAATCACATGGGTGGAAACATACAGGGTGTTTCACTAAATGTGTTTGCCTCTGTAACTTATAAAATAATAGGTGACGGGAAATTTTAATACGGTAGGTCAACACAAGAAATGTTACACTTTCTGCGGAGCTATGAACATAGTTTATTGTATCATTTTCCAAAGAGTTACACCACAAAGATATAATTATTTAAATGGAACAATAGTTTTTTTTCTATCGTGTATTGGATTCGTTTAAACCAGCTGCGTCCAAATCAATTTAAACTACATTCCTATCACTGTTAGTTTGAGAGCTATAACCCTTCAAAGTTCCGGGGGCGGAGGCTGCGATAGCGTTCTGACTGGCCCAGTGACTATCCCCTGGGGCACGGCCCACTGTCTCATGACCACCAGTCAGTCAGCTACACTGTCGTAGCCTCCGCCCATTAAACTTTGAAGGGTTGTAGCTCCCAAACTAACTGTGATAGGAATGTAGTTTAAATTGATTTGGACGCAGCTGGTTTCAACGAATCCAATGCACGATAGAAAAAAACTATTGTTCCATTTAAAAACATTATTGCTTTGTGCTGTAACTCTTTGAAAAATGATAGAATAAACTATGTCCATAGCTCCGCAGAAAGTGCAACATTCCTTGTGTTGACCTACCGCATTAAAATTTCCCGTCACCTATTATTTTTTAAGTTACAGAGCCAAACACACTTAGTGAAACACCTGTATATAAACTGGGGGCAATCATATATAAACATGGGACATTGATCATTAATGTTGTTGTTGTTATGGTCTTCAGTCCGGAGACTGGTTTGATGCAGCTCTCCACACTACTCTACCCTGAGCAAGCCTTTTCATCTCCTCATAAGAACGGCAACCCACATCCACTTGAATCTGCTTACTATACGAACCTCTTGGTCTCCCTCTGCGATTTTTACCCCATACACTTCCCTCCAATGCTAAATTTACGATTCCTCGATGTCTACGAATGTGTCCTACCAAGCGATCCCTTCTTTTGGTCAGGGTATGCCAAAAATTCCTTTCCTCACCAATTCTGTTCAGTACCTCTTCATTAGTTATGCGATGTACTCACCTAATATTCAGCATTCTTCTGTAGCACCACATTTCAAAAGCCTCTATTCTCTTCCTGTCCGCACCGATTATCGTCCATGTTTCACTCCAGTACAAGGCAACACTCCACACAAATGCCTTCAGAAAAGACTTCCTTACACTTAAATTAATATTCGATGTTAGCAAATTTCTCTTTTTCAAAAATGCTTTTCTTCCCATTGC
The DNA here is from genome assembly GCA_026315105.1 of Locusta migratoria. Classification (NCBI taxonomy): domain Eukaryota; kingdom Metazoa; phylum Arthropoda; class Insecta; order Orthoptera; family Acrididae; genus Locusta; species Locusta migratoria. Next base: position 122,298,039 of record CM048750.1, on the reverse strand, counting down.
CATTCTGCATTTTATATCCTCTGTACTGCGACCATCGCATGTTATTTTACTACCCAAGTAACAAAACTCATCTACCACCTTCATTAATAAAAATAATAAAATAATTAACACGCAAATAGATAGCAGAAACACTTTAGGTTAATGAACCAATCAAAATGGAACACGACCACACATTCAGGGGACGTGTTTCACACGAAATTCTTTTCCGTCCATGCTTTGACTTTCTTGACTTTCTTGATTCAAACGAATGCCAAACACAAAGAAATAGATCAATATGGCTGAAAGTTTGTGTGCGTTCTTTCCAAAGTTGCTGCTAACTAAACATGGCCTCGAACGCGCCGGTGGTGCCATATCTCGGACATTGCACGGACTTGTCAAACCATTCTCATCTCAATTATATTTTACTACAACTCCTCTAAAATGTCCGCTTTATTCCTTTCGGTGCTCTGTGTAAATCCTCCAGTGTATGCTCAACAGTACTAGCCGTCGATTCGCCGGCCGCGGTGGCCGAGGAGACTGAGGCGCTTCAGTCACGGTCTGCACGGCCACTACGGTCGGGGGTTCGAATCCCCCCTCGGGCATGTATATTTGTGCCGTCCGTAGTTGTAGCTAGTTCATAAGTAGTTTGTAAGTTTAGGGACTGATGACCCCGTAGTTAAGTCCCATAACCTTAACAAACATTTGAACATTTGATTTAGCCTTTGATTCGCGATCAGCAAATGTTGTCATAGAGCCATCTTGTTATTGGCGCCGATATATTGCCGCGGTAATGAATATTCCTAGTATCAGTGCTAGCGCGTGTCACACATGGCTCTGACGTAGTCTGGACACGCGTTACACAAGTAGTCGTTAAGTCGCTTTAGTGCGACACGAGGCGCGAAAGAACAGCTTCCTTTTGCGTCACTCGGAGTGGCCTGGCGTCAGTATCACCGGAGTCCTAGACGACCTGCTGCCGGGTGTTAATTGCCTACTTTGCGAACTCGCCGCTCCAGCTCGTAACGTGGCCAGTGATATCTCCACCAGCCAGCCTTCGTTGTGTCCATGAGGTGACTCTTTCTGCTCATATTTGAAACCTTAAAAAAACAGTTTTGTACCTGGCAGATCATGAAGTTATTGACATCACGTCTGCGATAAAAACAGACATCCGTAAAGTCACTGGCCATTGTTAAAGCAACATTTCGGCGGTTGTGACAAGTACCAAAGAATTATTACACAAAAGATAACTTTGCTGATGACTGTAAGCATAAATAGTAATAAACAATCTTGAACATGGCTGTTGACAGCAACTGCACAAAGCTTCAGATTAACAAGCACACAGCCAATCAATTGTAGATTAATACTTTTTTTTAAATCTTAACCAAGGTGTTAATACCATTATGGTTGTCTTCTTCAGGATGAAATAAATTTTTACCTATACAGTTCTTAAAAACCAAAATAAAAAAGTCTTTCCCGTAAATAATAGTACAAAGAGTGAAAAAATTATAGTAAAAATCAAAACTTTTAGTTACTCAATTGCATCATACGTGTATTTGTAACAGTATAGATGATGTAACTCACTAAGTAAAGATCTTAAATTTTGTGGAAATTTTTTCAGCAATCAGCAGTCGTAAAAAAAGATATTTATTTATTCGCAAATCTAGATTTCGACCACTGTGCGGTCATTATCAATGCTTAATAGCAATTAAAATACTTAAAACATCTCGACCTCCATGTTGGAGGTTGCGTTGCGTCGAGATGTTTTAAGTATTTTAATTGGTCTTAAGCATTGACAATGACCACACAGTGGTCGAAATCTAGATTTGCGAATAAATAAATATCTTCTTTACGACTGATTGCTGAAAGAATTTCCATAAAACAAATACAATCGTGGAGCGTCAATTCCAACATGGAATCAAGCCTGATAATCTTAAATTTTATTATAATTTATTTATCACTACTTTTCTTTATGAGCCAGATTTAATTTAATTTATTTGTTAAAATTTTTTGGGTAAAAAATTTATTTCCTTCTTAAGAAGACACTCACAGTGGTGTCGAAACCTCGGTTAATATTAACAAAAATATTACCTGCACCAGATTGGCTGTGTGCTTGTCAATCACAAGTAAGTAGTCCATGAGAAATGTTGATGTCAGAGTAAAGAATGCATGAAAATACGATTAGAAACAAGTAGGGCAATGTACGAAGTTGTAACAACGGTAATTTTTATAACAAGATTCGATTTGTTATGGAGTAATAGAAAGTTTATTTATGAACGTAAATTATATCATAAATACGCAAGTTTTCTTTTCAGTGTAGTCACCATGAATATTTAAACATTTGTAAGACTTGGCACCAGCTTTTCGAACCCAGCATCTAAGAACTCTCCCGTCCGACCGACACATTTTTTTCTGCAACAATACGAAAAACTACTGATCATGAAACTTGTGGGAATTTCGTATGCAGCTCGTCAATAGTGAAACATCTGGTTTGGCGAATTGTCTCAGTAAACTCCTGTGCCATGACAGTCGGGCGTCCAGTTCAAAATAGTAGTTGATCACCTAGTTACTGACAAACCTGACTAAAAAGAATGTGGTGATAGGGCGCAAGAACTGTTTGATGCTGAAATCCAAAAGCTGATGCCACGAGTTGACAAATGTTTAACTTCATATTCACGAAATGTGTGACATCAACTGCGAATGGATAAAGTTCAAAAAAGAGGAACCTACGTTTTAGCATTGGATCTGGATCTGGAGAAAGCTTTTGAAAACGTTGACTGGAATTCATTCTTTAAAATATAGGGTGCGAAGAGTTATATTCAACGTGTACAAACAACAGACAGCACTTATTAGAATCGAAGGACATGAAAGGGTCGCAGTAGGAATAAGGCAGGGTTGTAGCCTTTCCCCAATGTTGCTCAATCTGTACGTTGTGCAAGCTGTGAAGGAATGCAAGGCGAAATTTGGAGAGGGAATTACAGTCCTGAGACAAGGTATAAAAACCTTTCAATTAAATGGAATAGACTCTGTCTTGAAGGGAGAGTACAAGATGAACATTACTGGAATGTACTGTTCGAAAATCCGGCAACGCTGAAGGAATTAGATTAGGTAAATAAACAATAAATGCAGTGGATGAGTTTTGTTATTTGGGTAACAAAATAATTCTGATTGCCGAAGAAGAGCGTTCCTAAAGAAGCGAAATTTGTTGACATCTAATATTAGTTTCAATGTTAGGAAGCCCTTTCTGAAAGCATTTGTCTGGAGTGTGGCGTAGTATGGGAGTGAAACGTGGACGATAAAGAGTTCAGACACACATATGATAGAAACTTTCGCCGGCCGCGGTGGCCGAGGAGACTGAGGCGCTCCAGTCACGGTCTGCACGGTCACTACGGTCGGGGGTTCGAATCCCCCATCGGGCATGGATATTTGTGCCGTCCTTAGTTGTAAGTAGTTCATAAGTAGTTTGTAAGTTTAGGGACTGATGACCCCGTAGTTAAGTCCCATAGACTCTACAAACATTTGAACATTTGAGAAACTTTCGAAACGTGGTGCTACAGACGAATGATGAAAATTAAATGGGTAGATCACTAATGAGGACGTGGTCAACAGAATTGGGGAGAAAATGAGTCTCTGGCATATCCTAAGAGAGGGGATAGGTTGGTGGTTCTGGGACATCAAGCAATCGTCAACTTTTAGAAGGAAGTGTGTGGGTAAAATTAGCAGAGGGAGACCGAGGAACGAATACTGTAAGTAGGCTAAAAAGGATGTAGGTTACTGTTCGTATTCTCATATGAAGAGGCTTGCACAGGGCAAGGTAGCGTTGAAAGATTCGTCAAACCAGTCTGAAGACTGCAGACCTCAACAACAGATTTACAAAAAAATGTTCATATGTTTGTAGAACTTATGGAACTTAACTACGGGGTCATCAGTCCCTAAGCTTACAAACTACTTATGAACTAGCTAAGACTAAGGACGGCACAAATATCCATGCCCGAGGGGGGATTCGAACCCCCGACCGTAGTGGCCGTGCAGACCGTGACTGGAGCGCCTCAGTCCCCTCGGCCACCGCGGCCGGCAGTTTGCGAATTTCTATACGGCATAATTAAGAGGAGCGAAGGCGTTTGCATTATATGTTGCGTGTAAAATACATGACGCCTTATACCTGCGGTGACGCGTGCTCGGTTTCACTAATGGTTCGCGCCGCTTGGAAGTACCCGGACGGAAGTTGAACACGAACTTCGTTTAAGGCGCGTTTAAACATCTACCAACGACGCTCGCGCCAGTAACATCAAAACAAACGGGAACAAACTGTTAATCGATGAACCTGTCGTGACGTGTTGTGACGCCTGCTAGAAAATGTGAGCAGGAAACGGCCTGAAATGTGGCGACACACTTCGTGGCCCTTGCATCATGATAGCTCAACCGCACGTTCATCCCAGTTGGTCCCTGACTACTGCATAAAAAACGAAACCACTACGCTGTCTCAACCTCCGTAATCTTGCGAACTTTTTTTATCTTCGGAGCTGAAAATCCCTGTGAAAGAACTGTAAAGCACTTAATCCTTATCCCACGGATGATAGGAAAATTGTACAGCCCATCCCACTGCTGCATAAATAAGATGGGTTGGATGCGTTGTCAGGATGGAAGGCAAAGCGGTGAAGGCTTGTGGGCGCCCTAGGATAGGGTGGCTGATTGGCAAATAAAAGATAGGCTTTACCTTAACATTGGCTATATTCTCAAATACGGGTTACATATCAGGACTCGCCCTGGGGACGGATGCAGTGAATGAGTGCCAGTCTAAGTTACGGATTAGAAAATGGAAAAGGTTACAGTTACGGTTCACACAGTTGGTGGCTGATACCGAACAGCCGCTAGGCGGGAGCGGACGGTATGCGGCCGTTGCCCCACACAGAAGCTGGACCTCTGGAGTGCGTCTGTTCTGTACGAGAAATCAAACTGAAGAGAGCCAAGGAATTGATTCTCGCACCTCCGAGTCCTCCAGCAGTAGCACACGTGATCAAACGTAGGTGTCTGCTATTGGCTCCACGGTAGCATGGAAACGTCAGTAGTTTCAGCACGGACGCCAGAAGGGTGGCGTGATTTTAAAATCAGTAGTCAAATGTTCAAATGTTTGTTAAGCTTATGGGACTTAACTTCGGGGTCATCAGTCCCTAAACTTACAAACTACTTATCAACTACCTTATACTAAGGACGGCACAAATATCCATGCCCGAAGGGGGATTCGAACCCCCGACCATAGTGGCCGTGCAGACCGTGACTGGAGCGCCTCAGTCTCCTCGGCCACCTCGGCCGGAAAAATCAGAAGTCAATACCTGTTCTGGCCGGCTCTGTCCTGCAAGGTGGACAGCCTTGGTTACGTTGTCTAGGCTTATGTTACAGTGGAAGAACACTTGTAAAACTTAGGCGAAATTTTGAAACAATTTTTTTAAATTATTTCCCCTAAACTATTTTAGACTGGCTGGTCACCCTGTACAGGGCAAAGCCTTGCAACGACAAACGAGATAAAAGCTTCTCGCGTACCAGCGAGATACGTAGTAAGACTTCTTCCGGAAGTGGAAACAGCGGAGTATCAGTTGCGGAGGAGACCGTTTCGAAGGAGTCCATCACGATCAATAAAACGAAAGCGCAGAAAAATTTTGAGAACGAAGTTCCGCAATTTTTTAACAGTCTTCGTATATTGTGCCCAAAATATCCAGCAGTTAGTCAATACATTTGTCCACCTATTCGCAGAACCACGATATGACCCTGTTCCACACAACCATTCACAATATTTTCTCGTCAGAGGGACATGGAGTGTTACAAACACTGTTCACCTCTAAACTCGATACACTTACCGTATGGATGGCCAGAAAAAAGTATGCATGGCTGCCCTCCTGAGCGCCTTCTGAGCATTGATGACCTACACTACTAGATACTCCGCAAGTCACCTTGAAGTGCATGGCAGACGTTTCATCGAACTACTTTTATGATGAAACTTCCTGGAAGATTAAAATTGCGTGCCGGAACCGGGAGTCGAACCTGGGACCTTTCGCGAGCAAGCGCTCTACCAACTGAGCTATCCCAACACGACTCACGATGCCGCCTCACAACTTTACTTCCGCCAGTACCTCGCCTCCTACTTTCCAAATGTCACAGAAGCTCTCCTGCGAACCATGCAAGACTAGAACTCCTGGAAGAAAGGATATGTTGGAGACATGGCTTAGCCACGACCTATGGGATATTTCCAGAATGAAACTTTCACTCTGCAGCGGAGTGTGCGTTGATATGAAACTTCCTGGCAGGGATGTTTTCCACCGTTGGGCTGTGGTTAAGCCATGTCTTCACCATATCCTTGCTTCCAGAAGTGCTAGTCTTGCATGTTTCGCAGGAGAGCTTCTTTGAAGTTAGGAAAGTAAGAGGCGAGGTACTGGCGGAAGTAAAGTTGTGAGGCGGCATCGTGAGTCGTGTCGGGATAGGTCAGTCGGTAGAGCGCTTGCCCGCGAAAGGCAAAGGTCCCAGGTTTGAGTCCCGGTTCCGGCACGCAATTTTAATCTGCCAAGAAGTTTCATATCAGCGCACACTCCGCTGCAGAGTGAAAGTTTCATTCTACTTTTATGATATTTCTCTATAGTTCCACTCTCTAATGGCTCGCGGGAAAAAGGAACTCCTCGATCTGATTTCTCTTATTTCGATTATCATGTCTCCCTATGTAGGTACTTGTAGGTGCTAACAATATATGTTCGCATTCGGAAGAAAAAGCTAGCGAAATAAACTTCGCAAATAGATTTCGCCACAACGAATAACGCAATTCTTTTCATGAATTCCACCCCAACTCGAGCATCATTTCCGTGACTCTCTCCCTCCGATATCGCGATAATACAAAACGAGCTGCCCTTCCCTGAACTTTCTCCAAATCGTCCATTAGTCCCACCTGGTGGATCCCACAAGCGCAGCAATACTCCAAAGCAGGACGCACAAGTGTAGTGTAGGCAGTTTCTTTTGTAAAACTGTTGCATCTTCTAAGTGTTCTGCCAATGAAACATCGTCTCTAGTTCGTCTTTCCAACAATATTTCCTATGTGTGCATTCCAATTTAAGTTGTTCGTAATTGTTATTCATAGGTATTTAGTTGAATTGATGGCCTGTAGATTTGACTGATTTATCTTGTTACTGATGTTTAACGGATTTCTTTTACTGGTCATATGGATGACCTTACACTCATTATTATTAAGGATCAATTGACAATTTTTGCACCATGCACATATCTTATCTAAATCATTTTGCAGTTGCTGTTGATCTTCTGGGGACTATACTAACCGATAAATGACAATATCATCCGCAATCAGTCTAAAAGGCTCAATTTACTTTCTGGAAATGTAAAAGAGAACGTCATGCGTGACAATTGTTAAGGAACTCGTGCAAGGGTTAATTCACAAAAAGGCTAAGTGACCTTCCTTTGTCGCGCGCTGAAACATTTAAATGCAGATAAAATTAATTGGTAAAAATATTCTCCTTGAGAACATCCAGAAACAACTTAAACAAATGGTAAAAGGAACTGAAATCACTGTCGCACAGAAGAAAGAAAATTACAGTTGAGAAACTGTCTGCCGTTGACAGACACATGATAAAAAATTGAAAAGGAGTTTAAATACAAAAACTACGTAATTTTAAATTTTTATATTTGAAATACAAAATATTATAAGCTTTTATGATTTGATATTTAAATAGAAAATATGTATTACCAAATACTTTAAATAAATAATTAAATTTAAATAAATAAATGCCGTAATCATATTACTATTACTATTATTATTACTATTATTATTTCAAAGCAACTAGTTTCTCAAACAGTTCATCATTAACTTTCTTTATACGTGGCTATACGATCAAAAAATGTTCAAATGTTTGTATAGCTTATGGGACTTAACTACGGGGTCATCAGTCCCTAACCTTACAAACTACTTATGAACTAGCTAATCCTAAGGACGGCACAAATATCCATGCCCTAGGGGGTTTCGAACCCCCGACCGTAGTGGCCGTGCAGACCGTGACTGGAGCGCCTCAGTTCCCTCGGCCACCGCGGCCGGCGCTATACGATCAGTCCCCCAAATGAAGAAAGACATTTCATTGGAGCAGAACATGGTAAACAAATGTAACACCTAAGGAAAATTTTCTTTACTGATCGATATTAATTTAGCGAATGCATATTATTGACATTATAACATAAAAGTTTTCTGGGTGTTGTACCGTGTCATTATGTAAGATGGCTAGTACTTTAATAACGAACGTTTCGGCTAACGTCACAGTGTCCTTCTTCTGGGTATACTGATGTGAGCTGGTTGTCACGCGTCAATATATTTTATGATTACCGTTAACTGCGACATTACGCCATAATTTTAAAATCATCGATGTCATTGGTGATTTTTTGTGGAAGAGTAGAAACTTTATTATGTTAGGATTCTGATGTGGAAGGAGTGGGGTTCAATCATAGTGTTGCTGCTTGCATAGTGAGCCACCTCAGTATCCTATCATAGTGAAGTTTCGAGTCTTCCGCCAAAATATCACCAATAATATCGATTTTAAAATTTTGACGTAATGCCACAGTTAAGTGTAATGACAAAATATAGAAACGCACTACAACCACCTCCCGTCAGTATATCCAGAAGGAAGGGAGGAAGGAATCTTAGTGTTTAACGTCCCGTCAACAGCTTTGTCACTGGAGACGGAGCTAACGCTTGGAGTTTTGGGTAAGGATGGGGAAGGAAATCGACCGTGCCCTTTGAAAGGAACCATCCCGGCATTTGCCCGGAGTGATTTAGAGAAATCCCGGAAAACCTAAATCTGGAAGGTCGGAGGTGGAGTTGAACCACCGTCCTTCCAAATGCAACTCCAGTGTGTTACCACTGCGCCACCTCGCTCGGTAGTATACCCAGAAGAAGGCTACTGAAACGTTGGCCGAAACTTTATAACCATCTTACATTATGACGCGGTACAACATCCAAAAAACTTTTATGCTAACTGACTGTGGACGCGGAATCCTACGCAATTATGTACTGCCATTATCTTTCAAGAACCGCAGTGACCCTAATTCAGTGCAAGTGTTCTGTCACTTGCTGTGAGGCTCCAAATGTTCGACAAACATATAACTGATTTCCACATTGAAGACCCAGATTTACTTACACACGACTCAGATGAGGCCTTCAGAGGGACCTTGGGCGTTCACATGAATCACTACGTTTACGTGCAACACATCTTCCGGAAAACGAAAACCGATTTTCGTAAACCGTTTTTCGCTCTCGTGTTTACATGGCATAGCCTGAATCGGATTTCCTGCCCCAATTAATATGGCGGCTGAAAGACAGCTGATTCAGTTCCTGATTTAGTCAGCAAAATCGCTATTTTTATTTATTTAAATACACAGATTCATGTTCACTCTAATATTTATACTTTTATTTCACATTAGAAAATATCACTCTTTCAGTATGTGCCGAAAATTCTTAACAAGAAAACACAATCTGAGAAGCCAAGAACGCTTCAAAAACGGGGCACAAAAATCGATTGTGGAACTGGAAAACCGCTTTAGAGAAGCTGATTTCCATATTCTATTTTGGAGTGTTTACATGACCAACGAAAAGCAGAATTGGGAAATCTGTTAACGAAATCCGGTTTTGGGAGCCCATGTAAACGGGGTGAATGATACGGTATACCAGAGGGACTTGCTACACAGTAGAAGCTTTAACAGCAGGGTGAGAGAGATGTTGTGAATTAATTTGTATTTCATTTGAAGAATACAAAAATCATTTCAAAAAGTATTTTACACAAAGTGATAATTAAATACCTTCTCTGAAAAGGCAATTCTAATAGAAATATGTATTTTCTATTTTGCATTTTTCATTCTAAATACTATTAGTTCAAATACAACACTGGTCGTTAAGTATGACAAATTTAGAAGAATTGTATAGATATCTTTCTCCACAGCCAGTATTAATCAGTTTTCTGCACGTCAATGTGACCACATTACTACTTTCTTTAGCAACTTACGCTAGTGTCTCCGTTACCCCTGTTACAGCTATGTGGAGAAAGGGTAGTAGAACTGGCCAGAAGTGTAGGACTCGGTAGCGTGTGTGAAGCATCCTGGTGGTTGCGTGCATACAGGTATCGCAGCTGATAGTTATGGGCCTCCTGCTTTCAACGTTTACGACTCATGAATAAGATACTGAACTTCGTGGAACGCTGACGTACTGGCTAACGGATCTACGATAGCGGAGCGACTTTCCGAGAACGATTGCATTGTCTATGCGCGCATTTCGTTCGCTCTGGAATTCCCACCACATTCTCCATTCATCACATTCACGATGTAAAAACAGACTTAGTATGTCGCGTTAGTTAAAAGCCCAGTTGTAAACAAAACTCTCGAATCAATAAAATTCCTCCGGGTATGAGACCGCATCGTCATTTTATAAACTATACCGACGTTTCGGCCACTGTTGCAGGCGGCCTTCATCAGGGTCTAACTGCAACAGTGGCCGAAACGTCGGTATAGTTTATAAAATGACGACGCGATCTCATACTCGGAAGAATTTTATTGATAGTGACGACAACCGCGGAAGCCTACGTTTGCAAAACTCTCGAAATTTACTTCATCGACTTACTTCAAATTTTTACACAATACTCTTTTGGGTATTCGGACATAGTCTATATTATTTTTATTCATATTATAATGGATCAGTCATAAATATTGGAATTAGTGCAAGGTTCATCTTTTTATTCTGATTTAATTTCGAAAATGTTTTCTTAAGTCTGGATTGGAGTCAAAGATAGTTAAAATATTGTAAAAAAAGAAAAAAAAATTGTTTCACTGATAGGAATTACTAAATAAGTGGTGGAAGTAGTTTGGATATTTTAAAGATTTTGAAAGCTATTTTGAGTAGATGTTAACTGTAGTTACACTATAAAAAGAGGCGGAGTTTACCGTACTATCAATCCATTACCAGATCAACTCATTCTGGTGTTGTAGCTGTAGTAAATGCATATTTATTAAGGTAAATCGGCGTCATGAAATGGTTTTGAGCTGGTTACGCGATCCGTTTCGTGCAGTTGACAGTGCGGTACATTTTCGTTCAGTGTTCAGTCGTAAGTTGGGAATGATTTTGTTTGGTAGTTGATAAATTTAGCAACAATCACTGCACGAATATTTGTCAGACGTAATGGCGTCTAAACGCATTGTACAACTTAACCGAGCTGAATTACTCCGCCAGATGTCAATTGGCAGACTGTAATGAAAAATGCTCGTCATATTAAATTTTAGCAACATTTTTTACGAATTATCACATTATTCGCACATAGATAAAACATGGATAACAGGAGCCGAGACAGATACGTCTAAACTGTGTGGAAGATAGCAAGAGACAGATGAAGTGGAACGCTGTTCTTTCTCTCGTGTCCAGAAAAACAAGGAAACACTTACCAGGGTTCAGAGATATACGAGATACATAAAAACGCTCCGGGATAATTGACGATTTGATCAGACATGTGCCGTGTATTTGTAATTATGGAATAAATGAACATACGTTTAAAATACATTTAGAAAAAAATGTTAAAAAGTTATGTACCTCAAATCTTTCTCGAATATATTGATGGGCAGACAGAGTCTATAAGTGTTTTTAAATAACAGGGTTCTCATTTTCTGTTAAATCTGCTGCAAGGGAAAAAATATTGAGTTGCGAATATGAGCAGTTACGTTTTATATCTCCCAGTCAGTTTTAACTATGGTAAACGGGCACTAAACAAAATTGAATCTCTCACATTGATTCTTTGGCCTTATATATAATTTGAAACAAAAACTATGTACTTGGTAATGTGCTGTTCGGGTTTCTTCCTCATCTTCAGTTTTACAGGAAACATGAAAGGTGTAGTTATGTCTTACAGGCTGACGATTGGAATACAACGAAATCGGAAAGATCCGGAGTTGATTCATTTTACTCATTCCACCCATAAGCTACTATCTTTACAAATCTAGCAGTTGGAGAAGTATTTCTGTGTAAATCAATGTTCTAAACCGACGTACAGATTCATTTTAACCCTCCAGTGGTCGCGCCTAAAAAAAGTCACGTAAGTTCGCACGGATAACAATAGTTATCCGCTGAAGTATTCTGTCTTTTTCGACTGTACATAGTATTTTCCTCTGAAGTTTTCATTTTATATCAATTACGAACATAATAGACTACAAAAAGAATTTACACATTACATTTTTTATTGTTAAGTAAACATTAATCCCAGTTCATACAAAAAGAGTTAAAACGCGAAAGAAACATTTATGAGTTCTGTAATGGAAAATTTCAAAATATACAGTACAACATACATTTCATAAAATACATAACTGAAAATTAAATCATTCAGGCCATACACCACAGATCTGGAGACATCCACTTTAGATATTTTGAGTATCACCATCTGGTAGATTTATTTCTCTCATGTCCACATCTGGTATCTTTCCCTCGAACCCACTAGCCAGTATTCAGGCTGACAATTACGGAACACCTTTCTTGAGTAACAGAGCACTTCTTTTCAGTATTTCAGCTGGCATCTGATCCTGTTGGACGAATCGTTTGTATTTGTGGTCCACACAATTCTTCAAAAATCAAATCAAATGTTTGTACAGCTTATGGGACTTAACTACGGGGTCATCATCCCTAAACTTACAAACTACTTATGAACTAGCTACTACTAAGAACGGCACAAATATCCATGCCCGAGGGGGGATTCAAACCCCCGACCGTAGTGGCCGTGCAGACCGTGACTGACGCGCCTTAGTCCCCTCGGCCACCACGGCCGGCACAATTCTTAATTCTAGATTTTTTATAGCCATTATTTGCGTCCATTCCTGACAAGTTCAGGAGCTCAAAGAAAACAACTGAGGCTCATCTCCTTGTGTTTCTCGCTACGAAATAATTAGCACTCAGCTGGTCCACTACATCACCCCCAGCTTCATTTGATTGTAAAACGGGACTATTTCATCTGTCAGACGAGCATCCCTATCTCTGGAGAAATTACTCTTTATTTTCTGAATATACAAATTTTTATATTTAGTGATGATATTAACTATTACCTTATCAACAAATAGTTGAAGTAGGCGGACTTCTGTTTTAATATCTTTAGCTTACCTTTGGGATCAGGTAGGTGTATTATGCGCTCCAGTTTTCACATTCTTCAAGTATTCAAATGTTTGTTAATCTATGGGATTCAGCTTCATTGGTTATCAGTCCCTAGGCTTACAAGCTACTCATAGTTAAACTGACTTAAAGAAAACGCACACACCCATGGGAGGACCGGAACCTCCGATGGCGAGAAACCGCGCACTGCGTGTCACGGCAAAACCACCTAGAAGACAAGGCCTCAGAGCTGGCCGTGCCTACGTCACGCCTAAAGGCCGCGAACGCAAGCTGATTGGCGAGCCACTACGAGGCAGTGAGCGTGCCCCAGCGCCCAGCCAGTCAGCTTGCGTTCGCGGCCTTTAGGCGTGACGTAGGCACGGCCAGCTCTGAGGCCTACGAGAAAGACAGGCCCCAGTGCAGTCGTCATGCCACGTAAGCAAGGTAGTTCCGAGCCGGCGCGATCGCTAGCCGATTGGCCGGCCGCTGGTGCACTGCCCACTGCGTCATAAGCGGGCAGCCACTGAGCTATCGATCGCGCCAGCTCGGAACTACCTTGCTTATGTGGCATGACGACTGTGCTGGGGCTGTCTTTCTCATTGGCCACGGGCACAGAGTAACATATACAGAGAAGCACCCCACCCTAAACCACTGTCCTACGCTCCCCTTGTAGTTCCGTAAGATGCTAGAAGGTGTCAGGCAGTTCGCTGGATTATTGTGCCTCTCGCACGTTAGAGGGTAGCGTGGAGGGGAGGCTTAGGGGAGAGCTCGTGCCGCCTGCCACGAGGCCATGGCTGTGTCCGGCGTGCCAGCGTTTGAGGGGAGGTGGTGGCGGGGACAGCCGCTACCTACCGCCTGCTCTGGCCAGTTTAAAGGTCTGCTGCTCACCGCAGCGCCATCATGGGACAACTTACGGAACTGCTGGAAACCCTCCCCCTCCGCACCCTGGAGCGTAGGACCGGGCCCTTACGGAGGATCTCCGTCTGTATATATTTGTCTGTGCCACGGGCAAGCTGTGAGGCCTTGTCTTCTAGGTGGTGCTGATCAAGGCGCCTTAGACCGCTCGGCCACTCAACTGCAGCTTCATATTCTTCTGTGACACCTTTTCACTCCATCACTTCCTGCACATTGTATAAAAGTGACTATAGTCCTCAGTCTCTTCATAGTCACTTGGCACCTGTTTTATCTCGGAGTTGGCAATATACTGCTGTCCTCACGGTCATTGAGATCACTACCTCAATCGAGTGGCTCATCCTCTTCATCATAATCCTCCAGCTATGTTCTCCAGACATCAGAGTCTAAGTTTCTCTCCGTCATAAATTAATAAAATTATAAAGTTTTATGAAAATAAAATTATAAATAAATATAAGAGCTCAGCAAAAAGTCAAACGGAGGCAGTATTTGAAGATAAACATAGTTTAAAAGACGTTATAAATAGTAAGTGTGTTAAAAGAATTAAATTTGGGAAGAAAAGAGGACATTTGTCATCCAGCAGACACGGAGACGTATTTTTTCACATCATAGTGGAGTCTGCAACACCAAAGACTTCATATTATCTTGGATAAATACAAACTCAATGATGATGTCGCATACGAATTTTGATGATATGAAAGGCTTTTATGCTTACAGAAAAATAAAAATATTTGGAGACAAGAAAAACAGCTGTATGAATATCAAGAACTCAGACGGAAAACCAGGGGGGAAAGCTGAACTGTGGAAGGAATATATAGAGGGCCTATACAAAGGAAATAAACTTGAAGGCAGTATTCTAGAAATGGAAGACGAAGTGGATGAATATGAGATAGGAGATATGATACTGCGAGAAGAATCTGACAGAGCACTGAAGGACTTGAGTCGAAACAAGCCCTTGGAGTAGATGATATTCCGTCTGAACTGCTGACTTCGTTAGGAGAGCCAGTCGTGAAAAAATTGTATCAGCTGGTGTGCAAGATATATGAGATCTCGTAATTCCAATTCCAAAGAAAGCAAGTGCAGACAAGTGTGAAAATTACAGAACTATCAGTTTAATATGTCATGGCTGCACAATATTAACACGAATTATTTACAGACGAAAGGAAAAACTTGTGGAATCCAACCTCGGGGAAGATCAGTTTGGATTTAGGAGAAATGTAGGAACACGGGAGGCAATACTCACATTACGACTTATCTTAGAAGATAGGCTAAGAAAAGGGAAACTTACGTTTTTAGCGTTTGTTGATTTGGAAAAGATTTTTTACAATGTCGACTGGAATACACACTTCCAAATTCTGAAGGTACCAGGGGTAAAATACAGGGAGCGAAGAGTTAAATTCAACCTATACAAAAACCAGACAGCGGTTATTAGAGTCGAAGGGCAAGAAACGGACGCATAGGGAAGGG
This sequence comes from Locusta migratoria, assembly GCA_026315105.1. Classification (NCBI taxonomy): domain Eukaryota; kingdom Metazoa; phylum Arthropoda; class Insecta; order Orthoptera; family Acrididae; genus Locusta; species Locusta migratoria. The sequence continues at coordinate 122,282,537 of CM048750.1, read as the reverse complement.
AGTAAGACAGGGCTGAAGCTTTTCCCCAATGTTGTACAATCTGTACATTGAGCAGGCAGTGAAGGAATGTTCAAATGTTTGTAAATCTATCGGACCAAACTGCGTGGTCATCAGTCCGTAGCTTACAAACTAATTAAACATAGGTAAACTAACATATGGAGAAACACACATACCTATGCCTCAGGGAGGACTCGAACCTCCACGGCGAGCAACAGCGCACTCCACAGCGAGGTGCTTTAGACCGCTCAGCTACTCCACCGCGGCAGTGAAGGAATGGAAGGAGAAATTTGGAGAGGGCATTAAAGTGCAGGGAGAAGAAATAAAAACATTGCTGTTTGCCGATGACATATTAATTCTGTCAAAGACCGCAAAGGATCTGGAAGAGCAATTGAATGGAATGGACAGCGTCTTGAAAGGAAGATATAAGTTGAACATTAACAAGGGTAAAAAGAAGGTAATGGAATGGAATGTCAGAAAATCAGGCTATGGTGAGAGGTAATGAGACAATAAAAGTAGTAGATGAATTTTGTTATTTGAGTAGCAAGATAACTTCTGATGGCCGAAGTAAAGAAGATATAAAATGCAGAATGGCTATGGGAAGAAAAGCATTTCTAAAGAAGCGAAACTTGTTAAAATCCAATATCAATTTATGTGTTAGGAAGTCCTTTCTGAAAGCATTTGTCTGGAGTGTAGCATTGTATGGGAGTGAAACGTGGACGATAAGGAGTTCAGATAAAAAGAGGATAGAAGCTTTTGAAATGTGGTGCTACAGACTAGTGATGAAAATTAGATAGGTAGATAACGTAACTAATGAGGAGGTGCTTAAGCGAATCAGGGAGAAAAGGAATTTCTGGCATATCCTGACTAAGAGAGGGGTAGATTGGTTGGAAACATCAAGGAATTGTCAGCTTAGCATTAGAAGGAAGTGTGTGACGGTCGGGGGTTCGAATCCCCACTCGGGCATGGATATTTGTGCCGTCCTAGTTCGTAAGTAGTTCATAAGTAGTTTGTAAGTTTAGGGACTGATTACCCCGTAGTTAAGTCCCATAGACTATACAAACATTTGAACATTTGGAAGTGTGTGGGGTAAAAGTCGTAGAAGGAGACAGAGGGACGAATATAGTAAGCAGATTCAAAAGGATGTAGTTTGCTGAACGTATTCTCAGATGAAGAGACACAGGACACGGTAGCGTGGAGAGCTGCATCAAACCAGTCTGCGGACTGAAGACCACAACAACGAAAGAGACTTTAATAAATGGGATATCTTTGATGTGCTGAAGCCATTTTGGCTTGGTTTGGTAAATTTAAGCACAAGATTGTTGTAGGTTTTGTCAAAGGAGAGTTGAACCTGCTAACCTGAAGTTAAGATTATTCTCCTCTTCGAAAATAAATCTTATATTAGAAGACTGAGCTGTGTTATATTAGGAAAGAGGCAAGTTACCGTATTGCCGAATAAAAAATATTTAACTGTGCATTTGGGTGATCTTTACAAATATTTTTCCTTAATTTTGTAGACTAAAAAAGCTATTTATATGAAGGTCTTTCGAAAATCTATATGTACATAAAACTAAAACATAAATAGAATACATGGAAAACGGGCCTTTTTAACGTCCTCTTAACATTTCGGATCTCCCCTTTGGTAACATCCTGGCAGCGTTGTTCATTCACTATTGAACATTACAATGTTCTGTTATTATTTACACATTGACGCGCCAGTCTTCAACTTGCTTCACTTTCCTCACATTCTTGTCCAACACTAGACGTGGATGGGCATCCGGGCCATTGTTCCTAGTCGACCTCCTATCTCCTCTCAAATGTTCAAATCTTTGTAACTTCAGCGGTCATCGGTCCCTAAACTTACAAAGTTCTTGTACCAAGTTATCCTAAGAACGAAACACACACCCATGCCCGAGGGAGAACGGCTGCCCAGTCCGTAGCAAGACGCTTTAGACCACGTTGCCATTAAGCGAGGAAGCATAAGTTACTTTAGTCTGTAAGCCTGGTACTGATAACCGTTGAATATTGATCCCATAGCTTTAAAAACATTTGAACATTTATTTCTGAAATTTTAAATACATGAGAATCTTGCCACTGTAGATTTATCATGATGGACGACGAATGTAATTTACGTGCTTGTCAGCACCGAGGTTTTGGTCTCATAATGCATAAGTTAGTTCTCAGATAAAGTTTCCGTTGTGGAGAGATAGGGCACCATCTTGAAACAGTAAGGCAACCTATTTGAGAAGTTACACTCACAATTCATTCTCTCGACAGAATTCGGACCCGCTGTCGACATAAGCAGTTAGAGGGCACACTTGTTTTTCCCCGTTCAGTTAGCACCCGTGTGAAGACTGGGTATAACCCGTTGCACACATACGTGAAATGACATTTATAGGCTTCAATCGTTCATCTTCACACCCGAACATCTCCAGAAAGAAATAATCTCTCAAAGTCTCCGATACAGTCCTAAAATTCTCAGCTCGCCCCTGAAAGAATTCGGGAGTGCAGTTCGAATACTTTTCCAGCCATCCGGTGTTGCCTCCAATAGAATAGCTGTTACAGGTGAATGGGGATATTAAGGACTAGGAACGGAAGGTTAGGGTCCAAGAGTGAACAGCTGTCCGTTTCAGTTGCACAAATTTATTGACATCATACGAAATATTTCAAAACTCCACATAGCATGTATACACAAACGCCAAGGCAACTACAGTTACAATTGGCAAGAATAGAAATCTTTAGTGAACCAATAAGTTTGGGTAGGAGGTCCGCCTGATATGTAAAACACTGCTTTCCTGGTTACCCAAACACGTTTCGATACCTCTTGGCAATCATCAGTGAGTTTTATTAGATATTTTAGTGCTAACATAGATGTGAAGAAGATGAGGCCTGAAAATCGAACGTCTTAGTTTAGATTATTACCTCAGTTTAAAACTGTGAGGTCATGTAGGACAAATTTTACAACATCCAATATTGGTAGCTTTGTCGTTTGCAACCAAATAAATTCTATGTGAACATTTATGTTTCAGTTTTGTGAACTTAATACGTTACGCCTACTGTGTATGTTGAAAGGAAATTGTGATGTGTAGGTAACTTTCATAAATCTACATTGTCTGTTGCAATGATTTTGGCATATACTTCTTCTTCTTCTTCTTCCGTGTATTCGTCAGGCACACACAAACAAATCACATATACTGCACACTTATTACGCTTTGCAGAAAACAGACTGTGTAGGTTGTGTTATTGACCTCAATACTAGTCCACCATCATTTATTCTCAGGTGGAAATGTCGGTGGATTTGAATTTCGTTTGCCGGGTGCGGTGGCCGAGCGTATGCGGCGCGTCAGTCACAGTCTGCACGGCCACTACAGTCGGGGATTCGAATAGCCCGTCGGGCATCGATATTTGTGCCGTCCTTAGTAGTAGCTAGTTCATAACTAGCTAGTAAGTTTAGGGACTGATGACCCCGTAGTTAAGTCCCATAAGCTCTACAAACATTTTTTTTTTTTTTTTTTTTTTTCGTTTACTCCTCTCTGTCTGACTGTTTATTTGTGTGTGTGTGGGGGGGGGGGGGAGGGGGACTGATAACCTAGCTGTATAGTCCCCTCAAATTAACAACATCAACTGTGTGTTTGTGTGTGTGTGTGTGTGAGAGAGAGAGAGAGAGAGAGAGAGAGTTTCTCCTTGTGCGTGGTCCTTGTTTGTGTGTTGTGTTCTACTGTGTTGTGTGAGGCCTCACGTATAAGTGGCCTGTTCACTATTTTTCTATCTGCAAATTTGCTGGTTTAGTCTGTAGATTATGTTAGTGGTATAACCATTCCCCACTGATTTTGTTTGATTGTATTCAGTTCCCGTATGCAGTTCTGTTTGCTTATGGGTGTTATGTGTAGACTGCTGTGCGTGAATCTGCATCTTGCCTGTTTTTGTGTCACCGGGGTGGTTCGATAAATTGTGGTTGTTAGTGTGGTGTCGCACAAGTACAAAGTGCGCGCCACCTACTTTCGCCGCGCGCCGCCATGCACGCACGGCGCGGCGTTCTCACGACGACAGCCACGAGCGCCCTCTGCTGCAACCCCGCTCGTGGCCACCACGGAAAGACACCGGTCACTTCGGACTGAGATAGCAACGAGTTAGGACCTTCGTAATCAGATAGGCACCAGTGAAGACTTTGCCATTGTACAGGCACTAGGCAGGCCTCTAACAACTATGTATCAACATTCTGCAGTACTATGTAAAAGTTAAGTATTGTTACATTCTGTGCAATATATATCTCTTTCTAATTTACTCGAGTGTTTATAGTTTCTGGCTGCTCCCCTCCGTACCTGCACCAGCGTGTCGGTCTCATTCCACTCGGCCACCGACACCTACGACAAGGCTGGGACACAAAAGCGGCGACGAAGTCGGGACACAAAAGTTAGTACTTGTGGTGGTCGGTTTCCTGAATACTGTGATTTCTTGAGTGTTTATTATTTTTATGGTGAGGTTCAGGAAGGTCATTGTGTTGTCTGTTTGTATTTCCAATGTGAGGTGGAATTTTGCGTGTAGATTGTTTGTAGCATTCTGAAACTATTTTATGTGTATGTGTGGTTAATTGATGAGGTATATTATATCATTAACATAACGACACCAGTGTATAATTCTGTATTTCTATGGTTTTATTATTTGCCTGAAGATCTTGTTTCTTTTTCATGTCGATGTTGGTTAGGAGGCCACAAATCGGTGAGCCTATTTGCAGTCCTTCCTGTTAGGAATAGAAGTGTTTGTTGAACACAAAATAATTACGTGCTGTTATGGTTCTGAATAGGGTTGTTAATTCATCTATTGCTATGCAGGTGTACTGAAGTGACATCATAGGACACGAAGGTTGCTGTCTCTGGTATGATCACATTTTTTTTTATTCTATTAGGTCTTTTTAGTTTTCGAAGTTCCTATTGTTTTCAAAAATGTATATTTATTTCAGTGATATGTGTGTATGTTGGGCTAGATAGTAGAATGGGGTTTTTCTAAATCAGTGACAGGGTGTAATAGGATGTTCTTCTTGTGGAATTTAGAGTGCGTGCCTTTGGATTTTTTTGTGTCATTCTTTTTAATATGGCCTATTTAGAATATATTTTTAGTGGTTTTCAGAGTCTGCTGGATGTTTTTGTGGTGTCTGCTGCTACAAACACCGATATACGGAAGAGCTGTAGTCCCAAAATGATGAATATTTCGACGTCTAGCCAGGCATTCCCCAGCAAGCTCTACAATGAATACAGGTATACATTACTGAAACTTCTGAAGACCGTCGTGAATACACAATTTAATAAAAAAATGTCTATCCCACAATGTCATTCCAGACTATTACTAAAAGCTCATATACTAGGTAACCAAACAATAAAGGTGGCAGACAAGTTTTGTTACCTAGGCAGTAAAATAAATTACGATGGTCGCAGTACAGGTGATAAAAAATGTAGCAAGGGAATGGAAAGAAAAGCGTTTTTGAAAAAGAGAGGTTTTTTAAGATCGAATATCTATTTGTTAGGAAGTCTTTCCTGAAGGCATTTGCGTGGAGTGTTGCCTTGTATGAGAATAAAACATGGACGATAAATAATTCAGACAGGAAGAGGATAGAAGCTTTTGAAATGTAGTGCTACAGAAGAAGTCGGAAGATTAATGAAATAAATCGCAATTTGCGATCAGTTATGGCTTCTCTGTACTAGGTTTAAATAGAATACCAAAGTGCGGCGAATGAAAATTTGTGCCTGGCCGGGATTCGAACCCGTGATCTCCTGCTTACTTGGCAGACGCATTGATCACTCCGCCGAGGACACAGTGACCAGCCCGACTGCAGAGGACTCTTCCCTGCACGTCTCCCGCCACACCCAAATCTCCATTCGCCATGCTGTCTCTTTCCTATACCACAGCCTATTTGGGCTGGGCTCCTGACGACAATTAATTGTGTCTCGATACCTCATGGTCTGTTCTCCTTGATGCGGAAGTACAGTATTGTGGCTGCGAGCATTATAGAATAAATAGCTGTGGTAATAGGAAAGAGACAGCGTGGCGAATGGAGATTTGGGTTTGGCGGGAGACGTGCAGGGAAGAGTCCTCTGCAGTGGGGCTGGTCACTGTGTCCTCGGTGGCGGAGTGGTCAACGCGTCTGCCTAGTAAGCAGGAGATGCCGGGCTCGAATCCCAGCCGGGCACAAATTTTCATTCGCCGCACTTTAGTATTCCATCAAAACCTAGTACAGTGAAGCCATAACTGATCGCAAATTGCGATTTATTTCATTCATTGAACGCTGTAACGTCGTCAAAAATATATAATTGTTTCAATATTATGTCTTTTGATCGCGTAACTAATGAAGGGGGTAATGAGCATAATAGGGTATTTTCCTGTGTTAAAAATATGGTTCGAATTATTGTTATCCTGAGTGATTATAACATTCAGACAGCATTTTAGCTCATAATTCTTACAAAACATCTGTTATTTTTACGTAATTAAAGCTTAAAAATCATCAAATTCACGATTAGATCACGTGATCGAAAACGCTCCGTTATTGGCTGAAGTACTGGTGACGTCATAGAACACCTACAGCGCGGCAACTAGAATTCGGAGCTGTATTATTGTACGCGTTTCCTCCATTTCGCAGCTTTAAGTTCAGTTTTTTCGTGATCTAAACGCGTTTACAGTTTTTATGCCACAATGGAAGATGGTTATGTGACGGCTGACAGCGGAAACCTCCCTAAAGTGTCTTCATTCTTTCAAAACAATGGAAATTTTTACGTGCCAGAAATAAGAAACGTGAATACTGCATTGTAAGTAACGAATACCTACATTTTAAAGCTAATTATTTCGAGAGATATTTTATGCCATTGGAAAAAAGTACCCTATTTGTTGATGTCAACAGACTTAATCTGAGGTCACCATATTATGCAATAAAGGGTGAAATTTTATCTTCTATCCAAGCGGCCTTGAGTGATTATGTTGGCAACATCAACAACACGATAGAAAATCTTTGCCCAGATGTTCAGACCACATAGAGTGACTAGATTAGTGTATCGTACAGACCATGAAGTAAATAAATAATGCTGTTCCTGCTCTATGATTCTTGTATGTACCTTGTCCGGTCAGTAAAAGTAACTGCCCTCGTAAATCAAAGGTTTCACGACAAAATATTTGCGCTGTCACGCGATTGGCTAATGGCGACGTCTCATGATTCTCGCTATTCAGCATCTGTTGCCAACATAGTCACAGGATGCCGCCGGGATAGTTAGTAAAATTTAACCCAGTAAAGCTTCAATAAACACATATTTGGGTAATTAACACTTTTAATCGTATTTACACTGGCATATTACGAAAGTTTGAAAGCTAAATAAATCGGCGCATTAAAGACATCTCCCATATACGTATATTACGATAGGGTAAGTTGTTGTAAAGTAACCAGAAGGGCGTTGTCGATGTCTAAAACGGTTGTTTGACTAAGATCTATTGGTGATAAAATTCCACTTACTGGAGATAAATAATCAGTGCTATACTTTTATAGCGGTCTGCAACGATATTCATGTTGTTCTTTCCCCAAATATATTAGGAACGCCTTTAATTACACATAAATAGTAGGCGTGCAACATTATGAAGTTTTACTTCGCAAATGTAAACATCAGGTCATTAACCGACACATAACACTACTTTACACCTTTGCAGTAGAAGAGAATGACACTAAACAGTTTAGTTTACCAATGGAATAATATTGTTTACTTACATCAAAATGATCCTCACAGAAATACACACATGAAGTAGCCGCTATTTCATTTGGATCTCTTCGCGCCAGTTCAACCACTTTTTGCGTATCTTCTCATTTTTTGGTACTTGCAAGAACAATTTTTCTGGAGTCTTGACAGATGTATCGGTACAGTGCGGAACAAAACAATATTTGTAGGTCATTATGCAAACGTTAATGCCCAAACACGAGACCTCGGCCCAAACAATATACAACAGGTATTTGTTTATCTTACGAGAGAAGCAGCAGCAGCGTGTTGTATGACGTCACAGGCATCACTTGACTCAAATGTAGCGTTTTAGCGGGCTTTCAAATTATTTGAATTTCATTTCTTTTTTTTTAAAAAAAGTACTGAAATCCACGAGGTAAAAAAGCATGTTCGGACCATAATATGACATAATTAACAATTTAAAACGATTTCCAGAAAACAATCAAATACCCTATTGAGGAGGACAAAAATTACAGGTATATCTTGATTAAAAGAAGGTATCTATTAGCAGGAGACATTCTTAGACATAAAGTAATCGTGAATTTAGCATTGGAGGGAAGTGTATGGGGTAAAAAATCGCAGAGGGAGAGCAAAAGATGAATACAGTAAGCAGATTCAAGTGAATATGGGTTGCCGTGCTTAAAAATTAAGCGATCAACAATGCTATTCCCATTGTCATTGAAACTGTGAACAAAACTCAGAACGCTTGTATTTGTTGTCGTCATTCAGCTTCTTCACTAGCTCCACTTTGAATGGTTCGATAGACTGTTTCTGTCGCAGGACTTTCCACACTGTCGTTTGTCATTTCTAGTTCAGGGGATGCCCGACACACCGATTTCTTTGGACTCCGTATGAATGTCTGTCGTACGTGCTCCACATTTTCACTCACACTGGGACGTCAGTTTCTCTTTGCTGGGCACAAGCAAACCGACGAAACGAATGTGTTGTCAGTGGTAAAAGGCCTTCCTTGTTGGTAGCTTCTTACCGTACTTGGTTTCTAAGTATCCGTTGAACAGCTGTAGTAAACTTGTTTTTGTCGACTCCAACACACAGAAAGCTCGCTACGCACCTGAAATCGGCAAGTTTGCGACTAGCGCTTTCGGAAAATGACCAAACTACGCTATCAGAGTTTCTCTTAAAAATGATTATTAGTTTCTTTTTTACTGGGCCCGCAGCATATACAACGTCAAAATATGACATTATTGTAATGTAGAAATCCAAGTTTTCTGCTAACAATATTTATTCAGCTTGTGCAAATTGACTCCACTACAAGCTTGTTTCGGCTTATGTCATTTTCAAGTGGACCTGGTGATGTATAATAAAATAATTACCTACGTTTACAATATACAATTTTGTACAAAATATTTTCATTACAAATTCACTTACGTTTGAGTTGGACTCACGTCCATAAAGCATAATAGAGTTAGTGTCTTTTTGTGACAAGATGGTATACTCAAGTTTCATCTCGTTAATTTTTTTATTTGACAGATATAGACACGGCCTTTACTCTGTTGATGCTTTATGTTTACAGTAAAATATATCTGTGCCTGTCAGAGGGTGTACTCGTGTGTCATGAATAATACAATAGCAGAGTTAAAAAAAATCGTTTCTTTTTCTTGCGTAAAGAAAACGAACATAAAACTAGCATTTCGCACAAAAAAAATCCTATGGTCAAAATTAAGATCAGGAAAGACGAAAACCGACATTTATTCCTACCCTAGTTTTTACAAAATTTCTTGTAATGATTGCACTACGTTTTATGTTAGGCAATCAGGAAGAAACTTTAAAATTATATTTAAGGAACACACAACAGACTATGAAAGCAACCACTCGCACTTTTACTTACACCTAAAAAGCCAAAATCACACAGCTGGAAACATCGAGACTACACATTCTACACACAGTTTCTAAAGGCCATATTCTAAATATTCTGGAAGAACTAGAAATTTTCACACACACGAAAAAATACCCATTTGATAACCTCAGCGAACAAACAGATTTAAAAGATAAAAATTATTTAGAGAACTTTATTGAAATTTTGGAAAAGGAAAACGGATAAAAATTCACACAAGAAAAAGAAACGATGTTTTTTTTCTGCTATTGTATTATCCATGACACACGAGTACACCCTCTGACAGGCATAGATATATTTTACTGTAAACATAAAGCATCAACAGAGCATAGACCAAAGATAACATACACTGTGTATGTCGTCATTACACTGAAACCAACATCTAAGTCACGTGACTCGGGGCAGCAAGCCGTTTTCGTCATTAAAAGCAGTGTGAAGTGAAGCTGACAGATGTAGGTTTTCTCATTTATAACTGAAATGAGGCGTTAATTTATACAACGAAACGTTTTTAGTAGTACAGCTAATGTTATTTCTCCGCAATTCCTATCGCGGTGGTTATAATTTTCACATGTGCTAGGTGAAACGTATAAATGACTTAAAGACGAAAAATCAGTTTTACAAACAGCATCGGTTTTCTTGCCTTTTCTCAACAATAAGTGTTAATCTATGAAATGCCAAAATGCTGCTTCACTTTATAGATGTTAAAAAACTGTTTATTATCGCAATAGGCCTATTTCGGCTCTGTGGCCATCATCAGCCTATTTCCATATAGCATCGTGGAGGTATAATTGATTATAATGACTGCAATGATTGCAGTATACATGTTTTTTAGATGGTATATATATATATTACGTAAATTAGGTCTTAATTCTTTACAGCTAATCAGCTGACAGATTAGCTGTAAAGAATTAAGACCTAATTTACGTAATATATATATATATATATATATATATATATATATATATATATATATATATATATATACCATCTAAAGAACATGTATACTGCAATCATTGCAGTCATTATAATCAATTATACCTCCACGATGCTATATGGAAATAGCCTGATGATGGCCACAGAGCCGAAATAGGCCTATTGCGATAATAAACAGTTTTTTTAACATCTATAAAGTGAAGCAGCATTTTGGCATTTCATAGATTAACAATATGTCCTTAAAAGACATACACAATGCTGCAGGCCCAAATGAAATGAAAAAAATAAGTGTTAATGTTATGTTATGCTTTAATACGAACAAAAAGCGGTCTAAATCCATAATATCAGATTTTTTACGCAATACAAGCGTTTGTATTTTACGACTTCTGCATATACAGCGATGCCAATACGTAAACCAAGGAAAGTATTCGCTATTTACATTAGAATAATTGAAGTGCAGACACAAGTACTAAAACTAGTTTTATAGGTATACTGAATATTCTGTATTCAAATATAGATGTGTTCATCGCCATTAGAAGCGGAAATGACTTACTTGATGAAATATAAATTTACTCTAGACCAGCTAGAATTGTCCCGCCGACGATAATTACATTCATTAGTTAAAAATATCATAATGCTGCACAAACACTAACAGTAATTCTATTTCTTGTAAAAAGAACTGTCAGTAAGTGTCAACTAGTCACATATATAAAGGATCATCGCATTAATATTAGTATAATTGTGCAAAAACTACTTTTCTTTAATACTACATGTGTGTGGCGGACCCGAGTGTGAAGCTATGTAAATTATATCTCTGAACTTCATTCAATTTTTATTACTTCAAATGTTTTTTAATTCGTTTTCTGTTCTTGTTTCTTGTCTGCAATGTTTTGAGTGACAATAAAAAGTTATAAACACATCCTTTCTCTCATTTTATGAACCTTGTACACAAACAATAACCATATTGGTGACCCCGACGTGATTAATACGGAGCGGAACGCATTTTTAATTTGTGAAGTGCAAAAATGACCGACAACGGCAACGACGCAAATTCACGGCCTACATCAGCATGGGACGAAGCGGGTATTGCTCGTTTTACAGTGTAGATTCCGCCCATCTGGAAGAAAAACATAATGGTATCGTTTCTTCAAATTGAAGCTCAGTTTACCACGTTGGGTATCACTAACGAAACTACGAAATTTAATCATGTTGTGGCATCATTAGAAGCGGATGTTGTGGAATTAATTTCCAACTTTTTAACTCGACCATTATCTACCACACCAGTCACAGAGCTTAAAACAAGATTAATTCAGGAATTTGAAGAGTCATAAAATAGAAAAGTAACAAAATTATTAACAGAACTGGGATTAGGTGTTAAGAAGCCAACTCAGCTGTTACGTGAGATGCTAACTTTAGCTGGTATACAATTCAAGGACGATTTTTTGAAAACCATATTTATGCAGCGGCTTCCTGTTACCGCACGTTCTATACTAGCTACAAGTAGAGATGATCTTGATACCATAGCCACAATGGCTGACAAGATTGTTGAATTTTCACACCCAGAATCAAATATTTGTGCTCAAACATAACAGACATCATCCAGTATTTCAACCAGTAAAATAAATGATGCAAATAACGACAGTATCTCAAGATTAGAGAAACAAATCGCCGAATTAACGCTGACTGTCAATGAATTGAAAACACAGTCACGTTCAAGAAGCAGCTCACGTTCATCTCGTTCCTCACGAAGTAGGTCACGAGACAGGTCGCGCTCATTCCACATTCCAGCGTTTTAATCCTAATGGCGCACTATGTTGGTATCACTTTAAATATCGCCACAGGGCAAAGAAATGTCAGAGCCCATGCTCGTATCAACCACCTCCCGCTCAAAATTCCAACAAGCAGTCAAACTCAAACGCTCCACATTAGCGGCGGCAAGTGATCGGAGCAATTTTTCACACCGCCTATTTCTCACTGACAGAAGTAGCGGAAGACGTTACCTAGTTGACACCGGAGCTGACATTTCTGTGATTCCGCCTTCGGATAGTGACCGCCAAAGAAAAACAGATCGTAAACTTTATGCGGCAAACGACACTTGTATTAATATTTACGGAGAGCGTCTATTAGTACTCAATTTGGGTTTACGGCGCAATTTCACGTGGAATTTCGTAATTGGAGATGTTCAATCGCCGATTATCGGAGCAGACTTCATTCATCATTACAATCTTTTAGTAGATCTCAAGAACAGACGTCTAATCGACCCATTAACGTCAGCAGCAACAACTGGCACACTGATTAAAGTCTCGGGCATAGAAACAGTTCATGTAATGCCTCCAGATCAAAAACATGCTGACATTCTCAAGAAATCTCCCAGCTTGCTTCTTGAAAACATCCATTTTGACATTCCAGATACCACTGTTTTTCATACGATTGTCACAGAAGGACATCAAAGGCACGACGACTACCACCACATAAATTCAAGGCAGCTAAAACAGAGTTCCGACAATTGATTAATATGAAAATCTGCCAGCCGTCAAAGAGCGCCTGGTCAAGTCCCCTCCACTTAGTTCCCAAGAAAGACGGATCCTGGAGGCCTTGCGGAGATTACCGTGCTCTCAACAACATCACCAAACCTGACAGATATCCTAATTCTAACCTTCAAGATTTTAAGTCAACTGCATGGAAAACAAATATTTTCAAAGATAGATCTGGTCAGAGCTTACCATCACATCCCCGTACATCCAGACGATGTACCTAAGATAGCAGTGATAACTTCATTTGGTTTGTTTGAATTTTTACGACTTCCATTTGGACTCCGAAACGCGGCCCAAACTTTTCAAACATATATCGACAATATACTGAGAGACCTCGATTTTGTGTTATGTTATATAGATGACATTCTAGTAGCATCACAAGATGAAGAAGAGCACAAGAAGCCTCTTCAATTGCTTTTCGAACGCCTCAGTAAGTTCAACATCAGAATCAATCTAAATAAATGCATTTTCAGTTCAACAGAAGGATATATGGTAGCTGCAGAAGGAATCAGACCACTACCAGAGCGAGTACAAACAATTATTGACTATCCGCTACCTACAACAATAAAAGAACTACGCTGATTTCTTGGCCTCATTAGTTTTTACCGAAGAGCACTACCAAATTCAGGCGGTAAACAAGCAGATCTTATGAACCTTGTACACAAACAATAACCATATGTGTAATAAGCATATAAAAGTCGTTTCATTGTTAAAATCAGTTCTTGACTTCAGCTGAAAATTAGAAATACTATTGCTCATTACGACTAAAGTCACGTGACTAGGGGCAATGTTAGATGTTCGATTCAAACCTCAACACGGAAGAGATAGGGTCACGCGCAGTCTATGTTATCTTTGGTCTGTGCAACAGAGTAAACAGTGTCTATATCTGTCAAATAGAAAAATTAACGAGATAAAACGTGACTATTCCCTCTTGTCACAAAAAGTCCAACTTAAACGTAAGTGAATTTGTAATGTGAATTGTTTAAAAAAATGTTTATACAAAATTGTATATTGTAAACGTAGGTAAATATTTTATTATACATCACCAGGCCCACTTGAAAATGGCATAAGCCGAAACAAGCTTGTAGTGGAGTCAATTTGCACAAGCTGAATAAAAATTGTTAGCAGCAAACTTGGATTTCTGTATTACAATAATGTCATATCTTCAAAATGACATATGTATGATATTGTTCTTGTGCAATAAATAATTGAAAGTGTTTCCGAATTTTATGTACACCTTGTGTATATATAATGGGGAGGAGGTGGAATCTCATGGTTCAATGTCCCGTCGATTGTGTGGTCATTAGAGACGGAGCTCACGCTCAGGTTTTTGGGTGAGGATGAGGAAGGAAATCGGCCGAGCCCTTTCAAAGTAACTGTCCCGACATTTGGCTGGAGTGATTTAGAGAAACCACTGAAAACCTGAATTGAGATGTTCGTTGATGTATTTGAACCACCGTCTGTTTGTTTTGTTGGTAGAGCTTACGGGACTTAACTACGGGGTCATCAGTCCCTAAACTTACAAACTACTTACGAACTAGCTAATAGTAAGGACGGCACAAATATCCTTGTCCGGAGGGAGATTCGAACCCCCGACCGTAGTGGCCGTACATACTTTGACTGGCGCGCCGCAGACAGCTTGGCCACCGCGGCCGGCTTAAAACTACTTAAGCTAAGGTAAACTAAACGAAGGACACCACAAGCAACCGTGCTCGAGGGGGACTCGAACCCCCGAAGGCGGACGACCGCGCGCACCGCAACAAGGCGCTCCAGTACGCGCGGCTAATCCGCCGCGGCGAACCACCGTCCTCCCGAATGCTAGCTCAGTTTGTTACCACTGTGCTCGGTGTTATTTTGGGGGCACAGTCACTGAAGAAAGAGATATAAAGAGAACAATAGCCTTCGCCAAACAAGCTTTCAAAAATGAATGTAATTCAGCTACGGACAACCATATAACCTTGTAAAATAGCGAAACTTTTGTTTCGAGTGTCTTAATATACACGGGTATGAAGCAAGGATCCTGGGAAAAGAAGAAGAGACTGGAGACAATGGATTTGGACAAGAATGACAAAAACAATTTGTGTGAGTAGAAAAGTAGTGATTTGGTGTTAACAGAAGTGAACGAAAGTATGCTGAAGTGTGATGGAAGAAGGAAAGCAAAAATGATAGGACATATAATCAGACACAGCCAGTTGTTAAAGAAAGTATTTGAAGGAGAAGGTTTAGGGAAGAAACAAAGGCTGGCCAAGAGGAACTTATTTTATCTACATCAAAGAATGAATGGACATACAATCATGTGAAGAATTGAATCGGGTGAGACTAGAGACGATACTGCACAATAACGCATAGCATTTAGATTATGATTATTAGCACTTCTAATGCAAAGCATCTTTCGAGTTATGTAAGTTAGTCTTCTTGTATGAATGTAAAGTTCGCCACTTCAATTTTCATGTTCTCTTATTAATATGACGATTAAAGACAAGAATTTCATGCAAATGTTTGTTGCATGCATGTTTCTGGCCATTTGACGAGTAAATGCGTATTTCGGAGTTTATTCGATATCGAGGCATGTTTTATACGTTTATGTTGCATGTTGAATAGTTTAATGCTCATGTTACAATAAATTACGTGACTTCGCTTTTTGTTGTTTTATCAACAATAAGATGTAATTATGACAATGTCAAAAATTTTATGCCTTCAACTAAAAGGGTATGTTTAAAATTTATGGCTCTATGAATTTTAATGTTGTGAAACCTATAAAAATAGATCAGTATTTTTTAAAATGATTCTTTGTTTTCTAAAGGTATTTTGAAAAGCCCCTGCACTCCTAGCTGCGTATAGGCAGCATCTACCTGAGTTCCCGTTACCCCCTCAGCTCATCCTTACTAGATGGGCCACTTAGTTGGAAGCTGCAATGTTTTACGCTGACAATTTTGATGTCATTAAATCGGTATGAAATAAAATTGATAAGTACTTAACTGTAAAATTCTAAAATAAATATTTCATATTAGGCATTAAATTTCTTTTCAAGCCATAATGTCATATGCAGCACAAAGGCACAAACAGCATTTAGATGCAATAGTGATTTAATTTATATCAAAATAAATTTCAAGTTTTCCTTTATGATTAGAAAATTAGAGGTCACGTATCCACCAATTTCAATTATTGAGGAATTATAGGAACACCTTAGTCAAAGGCAAGGATAACTGGCAATAGCTGCAGAGAATAAATTGGATACTGTTTTAAAGGAACCCAGACTTAGAATTTTTGTGTTCTGTGAAAAAAGTATATTGTGGTGGAACCCTGAGAGAAAAGCCTGACCTGATACTGTCTCAAACATGTTCACTGAAGAAAAAAAAGTGCAAATGGGTGTAAATTATGAGACTTAACTGCTTGGTTATCAGTCCGTAGCTTACAAGCTACTTAAACTAAGTAAACTAACCTAAGGACAACCAATACACCCATGCCGAGGGAGGACTCGAAACTCCGACGGCGCACGGCCACGCGCACCGCAGCACGGCGCCTCAGTACGCACGGCCAATTTGCCGCGGCATGTTCACTGAAATTTGCGCATATTACGTCATCTATCAAGACATAAAGTACTCCTGAACACAATCATAGAAGGATATGTCGAGGGAAAGAGACCAAGAGCACGCCTGAGGTACATGGATCTTGAAAGATGAGGGATGTAAGACCTATAGAGAAATGGAGAGAAAAGTGGAAAGATGTACAGAATGGAGACAAGCTGCCATTGTAACTGTTGCAAACCAATCCTTGGACTGATCGATACAGGAAAAGATAACGTGTGATATAGAAAGATCGTCTTGTGCCTACAAAGATATTTTGACAGATAAACGGAGGAATTTAACGGAGAAAAAATTAGAAATGTTGTTACTTATTAACAGTGCAAATATGGAATTGAAAAAAAAAAAATCAGAGTAAAACGATTATGTTTATTTTAATGAATATTTCTGCTGATCGTGCATGTTTTTCAGTTTGATAGTGCATGAATGTATGCATATTTAGGGAATTTCAAAGATGTTCAAGTGTTTGTATAGCCTATAATATGGGGTCATCAGTCCCTAAACTTACAAATTACTTACGAACTAGCTTATACTAAAGACGGCACAAATATCCGTGCCCGAGGGGGGATTCGAACCCCCGACCGTAGTGGCCGTGCAGACCGTGACTGGCGCGCCACAGTCCCCTCGGTCACCGCAGCCGGCCAATATATACATTTCAGTATCATTAAGAAACAGTTGCCACAGAAATCTAGTACTTAATCTATACATGAAAATACTAGTATCAACACCTTGTTTACAATATTCATTATCACAGTATCTCCTCAGTTTATGTGCCTGTGCATGATTGCAATTCGTTGTTACGTATTTCATGGCATGTTTACAAATAGAACAAACGCGCATTTAAGCACAACGCTGAATATCACAGAACATAGTTTTATTTTATTAATAAGATTGCCCGAAAACCACTTAGGACGCAAGGTGAAAGAAAAGAAAAGAAAAATAATTGTTGGTGGTGAGTCGCAAACCACCGCGAACGTGTATTTATTTCAAGTTAAAGCGCTCTCCATTACGCTACGGCAGACATCCAGGTTTTGTGTCACAAATCTCACTTGTTCTTGAAAAGTTAATTGCGAACTTGGTATTTCTGGACACCAGATTATAATTAATCACAGTTAAGAATGATGCGTTTTTGATAATTCTTCAGTGTACTATGCTGTAAAATAATAACGCCTGTGTTATAATAATAAAATCATGCAATACACGAAGCAAGAAGGCGTATGCCAGGGAAGGTTTCTACTCGATCTCGAATGGTCTGCTTCGTAGCAGTTCGGTAACCTTCGGTAGTGTTCGGTGGCCAATCCCTTCGTTGCTTCCTTCCCCTAACGTCAAGTGCTTCACTAGGCGCTGCTGTAGGCGGTATAGCCCCTCTGTGTTATTCTGTCGTCGCTGGTCTCGGGCAGTGGGTTTCTGGAATCGGCCAGCGCAGAGTCACGAGTGCAGGATGAGCCGAGGCGCTGACTGCTGACTGGGGGCGTCAGCAGGCGTCAGGAGTCAGGTTGCGTCAGGCGGCGCCGCGTTCTGTGAAGGCGGATGCGGTCAGAGCCCAGTCAGATCCACGCGCCTAGCCAGCTAGCACGCCTTCCCAGCGAACCGCTAGCTCCTTCATGACGTCACTACGACGGCGCATATCGCGCGTGACTCGATTAGCCAACTCCGATACAGGTCTTTTCACTACCACTCGCTGAATGTCAAACACTACAATTTATAGGCTAGCGGTCTTATGCATTCCCGGTGTGCTTCTGAATGGCAGAATTCTCGGGCGTCCATCCGCGTCGTGAGTTCTCCACTTCGGCAAGCAACTGTCGCGGCCTTGACGTTTCTCGTCGCTGCTGCTACAAACAGTCTGACATCACGGGGTTCCTTGCTTCGATGTGATGTACGACAAGCAGATTTCACGCGGTTGTTCTGTGTGGCCTTTGGGTGCGGTATATTAGATATCGCCCACTATCGATACCACATCGGGATCCAGACAGCCCCCCGGGCCGTATCCATGTATTTTTTTATGTTTTATTTTCTTCTTCTTCTTTCGTTTAACCCTACTTCGGGGTACGTTAGCATCAATATTTCTTTATATATTATATTAGCCCAGTTTTGTTTCATTCTTACTGACCTTGGTTCCTTTTCTTCTTCAGAGATTTGGATTGTTCGTTTGGTTTTGATTTTGGCTTGGGACCTCTCTTTATTGTCTTTGGTTATTTGTTTTGCGTTCTATCAGCAAGCATAATTTTTGTGATTTCGAGTTCTTTCAAATCCTTCTCCGTCTCCTTAAACCAGTTTGGTGTGTTTTGGCCCACTTTAGGTTACGGTAGTAACACTAAAAGTGGACCTTTGCGATCGTATTTTGACAGCTCGAAATTTAAATGAAAATATCGGCTTAACCATTCATCTGACACGAAAATTGAATAATTGAATAGCCGAATTTGTAGATGAGAAAATTCTCTACAACTCTTTTTTTTTTTTTTTTTTTTTTTCGTATCTCGTATCGTTTCAGAGATATTTGCAAAAATAACGGCGATTTTGGGATGTCTGTCTGTCTTTCTGACTGACTGTCCGTAACGTGTTCCCTGTTTTTAAGACGAACCGTTCAACCGATCAGCACCAAATTTTACCGACATGATTGTAGAGACCAGAATCTCCATTTCTCAATTTTTTCGAACAAAAAATACGGTAGTAATACCAAAAAAAGCCGTTTGTAATATAATTGTAATTTCAAAGTAACCGTTCATCTGACACGAAAATTGAATAACCTAATTGGTAGAGGGGAAAATTCTCTCCAACTTCGCTCTATTATGTTTTTTTCATATCTTGCATCGTTGCAGAGACATTTGCAAAAATAATGGCGATTTGACGATGTCTGTCTGTCTGTAACATGTTCCCACTTTTTAGGTCGAACCGTTCAACCGATCGGTACCAAAATTTTACAGACATAATTGTTGGCTACCAGAGACCAGAACCTCGCTTTTTCAAATATTGCGGACAAGAAATACGTTAGTAAAACCAAAAAACGCCTTTTGTAGTGTAATTTTAATTGCAAATAAACCGTTCATCTGACGCGAAAATTGAATAACCGAATTTGTAGAGGAGAAAATCCTCTACAACTTCGTTCCCTTATGTTTTTTCACATCTCGTATCGTTTGAGAGATATTTACAAAAATAACGGAGTTTTGACACCCTCCATTGAATTAACGAAAACCAGCTGTTCGCAGATGTCAAATGACATTCCTCGCCCAGAACTCTCTGTGGCATAGCCATCTTGCGCTGCGTATTTGATGATTTTCTTATTGTAACTTACACGTTGTCATTTCAAATCAGTGGCGCATTTAATAATTAACAAAACACGTCGTTCTTCGTACGATAAATGATAATCTAGTGTCTACAAATACCATATTACCTTCAGTTAACAACAGCCATTAATAGTATGAGATTAAAGAACACAATTTCTAGTTGTTAGCTGTAGCGTAGTGGGCAATACGTTGGACTGTGACGCTGAAGTTCAGTGGTTCGGCACCCGACACTGCCAGATTCTTTTTTTCCTAAAAGGGTTTCAGACACTCATATTAATTGATTTTTTATTATTTAGATTATTATTTTGGTCCAAAATGTTTGTAAAAACTTATAAAACTACAAATCTAAAGTGGGCCGTAAAACACGTCAGTGAGATTTATTTATTTATTTATTTATTTATTTGCGAAAGAAGAAAAATTTGTTTTTTGGTTAATCTGATTCAGTTCATCCGAGGATGTGTCTATAAAAATTCTTTTCCTCGTTAAGTCTGACATTTCTTTCAGTCGTTTGCTAAAGGGTATCATTTCTAACGTGGATTATTTTGGAACCTCGATCAAGGATGTTTCTTAATATTTTCCTTTCTTTATTTTCCATCCTTTCAACTGGGCCATGGTTGGTAATGGACAGTGTTTCAGCTGCATACAATGCCTTATTCGTGCATTCCATGAGACGTTTTATTGTACGTCTTTTTTGTGAGTTGTAATGGCAGATCAACATTACTTTCCCTAGATTACATTGCCTTTTTCTCAAAGGCATTCCACCTCATCTGTTCTCCAACATATTTCATTTCTTTGACAGTGTCTGTTTTTTGTTCTCCAAATGTAAGAAGTATTGGTGAGTTTTTATGTTTGTCATTTTCTTTCTATTTTCGAAGGAGAGCTCTTCTGCTGGCTCTTGTAGTTCGATGGTTTTTTTCTTTAGGTTCTTCCTAGGTCTGAGCTAGTAAGGTCATATCACCTGCAAACGCTAGGCAATTTATTCTTATACCTTAGTTTTTTGAACCACTATGGATCTTAGTATGTCACTCTCTGACCATTTTTTTCTAGGGTGCAGTTAAACAGTAGTGGGGAAAAGTCCATCTCCTAATTATACGAGACTACAGTGCCCAGGTAGGGAAGGAGAAGAATATTGTTGGAAACTACCCAGTACATAATAGAACTAACCATCACACTGAGCCGGCCGCGGTGGCCGAGGGGGCTAAGGCGCTCCAGTCACGGTCTGCACGCCCACTACGGTCGGGGGTTCGAATCCCCCCTCGGCCATGGATATTTGTGCCGTCCTACTTCGTAAGTAGTTCATAAGTAGTTTGTAAGTTTAGGGACTGATGACCCCGTAGTTAAGTCCCATAGACTATACAAACATTTGAACATTTTGAACATCACACTGATAGAACTATGCCAAGCTCACTACATGATCTGAGATCCACAGGAAAACGTGACGCACGAGGCGCCGACCAACTATATCCCACATATGTTCGCTGGGTGACACGTCCGTGACTAGGGCAGCAATGGTACCTGTCTCTACATCTACATCAAAATCCATACTCCGCAAGCCACCAGATGGTATGTGGCGGAGGGTACCTTGACCACCACTATCGGTTCTCCTCCTATTCCAGTCACGTATTGTTCGCGGAAAGAAACATTGTCGCTATGCCTCTGTGTAGGCTCTCATCTCTCTGATTTAATATTCATTGTCTCTTCGCGAGATATAAGTAGGAGGGAGCAATATACTGCTAGACTCCTCGGTAAAGGTATGTTCTCGAAACTACTACAAAAGCCCGTACCTAGCGAAAGAGCGTCTTTCCTGCAGAGTCTTTCACTGGAGTTTATCGATCATCTCCATGTCACCTCAAAGACACCCTGTGCAATATGTCGCAGGGCATTGTCCTGTTGAAATGTAGCCAGAGGAGATGCCTCAAGCAAGGGGAGTACTTCGGGCTCCACAATCACCGATAGTTACCGGTTTCTGTTATACGTAGGAGGCGAGATTAGATGTTGAAACCAATGACGCCCCAAACCATCACACCTGGTGTTTGTTCGCTATGCCGCTCCTCAGTATAGACCATCAGGTTGCGCTCACCATACTACAGTATGCGGCCATCATTGTCTATATCTACATACATACTCCGCAATTCACCGTAAGGTGCGTGGCGGAGGGTACACTGCACCACTACTCCCAACTAGAACGAGGAAAAAAAGAATGCCTTATGCCTCCGTACGAGCCTTAATCTCTCTTATCTTGTCTTTGTGATCACTATGCGAAATGTAAGTAGGCGGGTACTACACTATTATTTTAGGTTCGTATTTTAGTCATAGTCTTCTTGGGACATGAGGACAGAGAGGAGTGGAATGGTGCATGCTGCATTTTGTACACTCGACCTTCAGCAAGCTGTCGTATGGTGCATGTCACAGGGTTCATTGCAATAAATTTTACTCTATATATACGTGGCGTCTGTTCCGAAAGAAACAGACGTCACTTCTGATCCTGCAGTTGCTATTATTTAATATTCATAGAATATATGACATCAACTGCGATTGGACAAAGCTGAAAATGTGTACCCAGCCGGGATTCGAACCCGGGTCTCCTGCTTTCTAGGAAGTTGCGCTGAGCCCTACACCACTGGGAACACAGTGATCACCGCACCTGCAAGGACTACCTAGGCACGCCTCCCGTCAAATACAAATTCCCAGCTTCGCCCGGGTTCGAATCCCGGATGGGTACACATTTTCAGCTTTGTCCAATCGCAGTTGATGTCATATATTCTATGAATATTAAATAATAGCAACTGCAGGATCAGAAATGACGCCTGTTTCTTTCGGAACAGACGCCACGTATATATATAATATGCCGGTGACGGGCAATGATCCTATCGTTAGTGGGGAGGGGTGGGCAAGTTTGAAGCCCTTTTACGGGAATTAGTCATAACTACGAGTTTGAGTACTGTGGGCAGGGCGAAGCTGGGAATTTGTATCTGACGGGAGGCGTGCCTAGGTAGTCCTTGCAGGTGCGGTGATCACTGTGTCCCCAGTAGTACTCTGCGCGCCCAGTCAGAGGGCTCAACGCTCTCTGTAATAAAAAAGCTGAGCCAACGACGAATCGAACAACAAAGAACAAAACCGATCAGCGTCCGCAAAGAAGTGGTGTAGGGGTTAGCGCAACTGCCTAGAGAGCAGGAGACCCGGGTTCGAATCCCGGCTGGGTACACATTTTCAGCTTTGTCCAATCGCAGTTGATGTCATATATTCTATGAATATTAAATTTTACACTGTTCACTACAAATGGTGATTTTTCATAGAGAAGAGGAGGAAGAGATCACACAGAAAGTGCACCTGGCCACGCCTTAAAAATAATTATGTCAATTCGACAGACAACCACGAGGACCCTGCGCAAGTGGAGAAAGGCGCTAGAAGAAGAGGAGAGAAGGAGATGAAGGTGAAGAGAGACATAGAGACAGGATCAGGAGATGGACAGATGGCGGGGTGAAGAGAGAGGTCGAGAGAGGGCGAGGATTAGATAAACAGAGCGAGGGGAGAAGAAGAAACTGACAAAGGCAGAGCAGGGGAGGGAGGTAGAAGAGTGTGCAGTAAATAAATACCCGGGCAACGCCGGGTTTTCAACTAGTCTCTATTAATAAAAATGAATTGCCACATGTATGAAAGCGCATCACTTGAGAATGACTTTTACTGATTTGGCTGATCTTTCCTTTGTTTTGTTCGTAATTCTGAGGAAAAGGAAATTTTTTTGAAAATCTACTGGAAAATAACAGAATTTGAGAAAAACTGAAATAAAGCCTCCTGCTCGCATCATTTTCTAGAGTCTCCAACAATCAGTATATTCATTCGCTACTCACCTAGCGAACTAATACGCTGTTAACAGAGCGAACAAATACGTCAAAGAGGTTAGAATAGAGGGATATGACGTTATCTATGCTGAGAAAACACGAGAAACACCATTTTCGTCAGGAAATTATTATGCGGATTATCGAAATATTATTTACTATGAAGAGAAAATAACTGTCGCCATCTAAAATTTCATTGGTTATCTCAAGCTTTGCCACGATTGGTCGGCTTTATTCCCACCATCCAGCAGTTCTTGCCAACATAGCTATACCATGCCGTATGTCGCGGATTGTAAAATTTTAGCGGTATGTAGCAATGTAGTTAATCCTAATTGGAGTTCATTATCCACTTACAGGTCAAGAACAAACAGACGAATATTGCTGCCAATTTCAAAAACCATGTCTGCGTGGTTCCCCCAATAAGAGGGGGAAGAGGAGACAGAGAATTGGGGAATGATATTGATTTAAAAAGGGGGCATGATATAGAAGCAGAGAGGAGGGAGAGGAGATGGATGTGGTATGGGATAAAAGAGAGTCGTGATAAGATGATTGAAAAAGATAGGGGGAGGAGGAGATGTGGAAGCAGAGGAGGAAAGAAGGGATAGACATCGGGAGAAGAAGAGGAGAGATTAAGGTATATGTCCCATACACATTAGCTACTGCGAAGCGTTGTCGGGTTAGTAATAATAATTACGTTACAAATCAAATGTTCAAATGTTTGTATAGCTTATGGGACTTAACTACGGGTCATCAGTCCCTAAACTTACAAACTACTTATGAACGAGCTAATACTAAGGACGGTACAAATATCCATGCCCGAGGGGGGATTGGAACCCCCGACCGTAGTGGCCGTGCAGACCGTGACTGGCACGCCGCAGACGGCTCGGCCACCGCGGCCGGCAATTACGCTACACTCAAAATTTGACAAAGAGCCTCAGTGTCATTATACGATTTTTATCTGCACTGCCGTTTGTGAAAAGTTCAACACCGACAACGAATTATCCGAATAGCGCCACACGTGGAAGTGGCGATGGGTGAGCTAGCAATACGTGGTACGTTTCGCAACAATAGAGGGATTGCAGTCATCTCGTGCCGGTCCCAGTGTATGTCCAGAGCTGTCATAGAAGATGGAAACAATACTGTGCGTGCCAGCATGCTTCTTCACTCCAAAGGGAGCCTTATCGGTATGTAAGCGACTTCAAACGGGGAAGAATGATCGGTCTCCGGGAAGCGGGACTGTGATACCGCACAGGGCATGCTGCTACGACAGTGATGCGTGTGAGGAAGCACTGGGTAGAGGAAGGTCGTACACAGCGACGACCGGCAACTGGACCACGGAACATGACCACAGCACGGGATGATCATGTTGTCCGCGTGGTCATAAAGAACTGTACAGCGTCATATACAGTGCTGGCTCGCCGATGGAGCACTGCAACAGGTTGCTGCATCGACGGTTCGTCGCCTTCTGCTACAGGTTGGACTGGTTGAAACCACAAACTGCTCAGACGGCACTGGGCACGTGAACACCGTCACTGGGCTGCTGAGTGGCACTATGTAATCTTCTCGCTGCAACGTGCCCTAAATTTAACCTTTAAGAAATCTTTCACGCAGGAGGACCGCACAAATGTACCATCATATCATCATGTCATGAACGTACTAATTCCGAAATGGAGGAAATAGTAATACCTACTTCTGGTGTAGAGAAACAGCTAGAAGAGCTAAATACAAAAAAAAGTCTCCTAGTCTGGAATACTAGTTTTGTTTTACAAAGGGTATTATGTGGCATTGGCCCTTTACTTAGCTTGCATTTATCGTGAATCTTTAATTCAGTGTAAAGTTCATAGTGATTGGAAAAAAGCGCAGGTGACTCCCGTTCATAAAAAAAGGAAAGAGTACGACCCACATAGTTACAGGCCAATATCGTTGACATCAATTTCCTGTAGAATTTTAGTGCATATTCTCAGTTCGAATATAGTAAATTTCCTTGAGAACGAAAAGCTTCTTTCTATGAATCAGCACGGGTTTAGGAAACATCGTTCGTGTGAAACTCAGCTTGCCCTTTTCTCACATCTTGCGAGCTATGGATGAAGGGCAACAGGCGAATTGTGTTTTTCTCGAGTTCAAAAAGGCGTTTGACGCGGTGCCACACTGCAAATTCCTTACGAAGATACGAGCTTATGGAATAGGATCACAGATTTGTGACTGGCTGGAACACTTCCTAAGTAATAGAACGCAGTACGTTGTTCTCGACGGCGAGTGTTCATCAGAGACGAGTGTATTGTCAGGCGTGTGATAGGACCGCTATTATTTTCTATCTATATAAATGATCTGATGGACACAGTTTGCTGATGATGCTGTGGTGTAGAGAAGGGTGTCGTCTTTAATTGACTGCAATAGCATACAGAATTAGACAAAATCTCTAGTTGGTGCGAAGAATGGCAGCTAGCTCTCAATGTAGAAAAATGTAAGGTGATGCGCATGAGTAGAAAAAACAATCCCATAATGTTCGAATACAGCATTGGTAGTGAGATTCTTGATGCAGTCGTGTCGTTCAAATATCTAGGCGTAACATTGCAGAGCGAACATGTAAGAACAGTTGTGAGGCCGTTCCCCGTCGAGGGTTCGGGCATGCATGTTTGTGTTGTCTTCAATATAAGTTAGTTCACAGGTAGTTTGTAAGTTTAGGGACTGATGATCCCGCAGTTAACTCCCATAAGCTTAACAAACATTTACTAGTGAATTAGCAGACTCAATTAAATTACTCCCCCATTTTAGATTATGGATGACAATGACTTCAAATTTTACATATATCGATGTTATTGTAAATGCTATGCTGTTGAAGTTTGTCAAATCTCTCATAAAAAAGTCAAGAATCGATAGTCTGAGTTTGTTATGTTTACCTTTGGTTATCATCTTTGGGATCAGTAATGAGTTAATTACTTCTTTGGGTGTAATTCAATATTTGACCAAGAACCAAATGAACAATTAAAATCTCATTAATATCAGAATAAAAATGTAGTTAAAGTACCCTCCGTGTTACGAAATTTTACGGAGACAGTGATCTTCCTCTTCTTTTGATGGTCAAGTCATCTCCACCACCATTATCATCATCATTAGAGACTGATTATGCCTTTCAGCGTTCAGTCTGGAGCATAGTACATGTAATAAAACTCCTCCGTGGTCCCCTATTCAATGCTAACATTGATGTCTCGTCTGATGTTATGCCTTTTACTTCAAAATCATTCTGCGCCGAATCTATGTACTTTCTTCTTGGTCTACCTCGACTCGTCTTACCCTCCGCTGCCGAGCTCATGAGTCTCTTAGATAACCTTGTTTCTCCCAATGGTAAAGTGTGAAAAATATTAGCAGGATCGGAGCCAAAATTGTAGATTTTGTCCGTGTCCATGAGTAGAGTACTCTGCACATGCTACACGCAAACCCGGCGTTGCCCGGATATTTATTTATTTATTCATGCCATTTTAAGGTATATATTCATTTGTATAAGGGCTGTATGTAAAATCTCTTGAGAATACAGTTAGTTTTAAAGAAGTAATAGATTAAAACTTGGTTCGGGAAGGAGCGGTTTTCTATGAACGTTACTGTTTATGTGCTCATATCACATGAACTACGTGTCGTACTGTGATACAATTTAGAAAGTACACTTCACTATATGCGTTTATACCGTCTGTAAATTTTACGGCGCCTACAATTTGTAGTGTAGAAATTATAAATTGTAACCTCATACCGAAAGCTGTAGTTTTAGTCCATGAAGAGCGGAACATTATTGTTTATGTACTTATATCTCATGAACTACGTGTCGGAATGTGATAAAATTTAGAAAGTGTATTCAACTATATATGTGTATACTGTCTGTTAAATTTCCTGTCGCTACAATTTGTAGTGTCCAAATTATAAATTGTAACGTCATACCGAGAGCCGTAGTTTTACTCCATAAACAGCGGAAAAGTACTAAGCGAGAAACATTTTTACTCTCATCATTTTACTATGGTTGCCAGCGAGAAAAAGCTTAACAAAGGTTTTTAAATTAGTTTAAAGTTTGTTGCAAGTCGCTAAGTATTGTCATTCTCATACAGTGTATTTCGATAGTCTCGCCGCATTATATGGCACTTTTTGCGATTTCTATTGGTTATGACGTAATATCTTTTGAACCATTTGTCGTATGTGATTCTTAACCATGCAGCAATTGTTACCTCACGGTAAGGAATGTGTGTACCAAATTTGGTTGAAATCGGTCCAATGGTTTAGGAGAAAATGAGCATCATTGTCGCAAAATGCAGCAGTTTTTCGCGCATCTCATTGTTTATGACGTCATATCTCGTGAACTATATATCGTATGTGATTCTTACACTTACGGCGACCGTCCTCGTGGATTGAAGCTTACGTGTACAAAATTGCATAAAGATTGGAACAAAACTGTAGATTTGTATGCAACACGTACAAACATACGGACAATAAAATAATGATATTGGTGTTGTCCCTTGTAAGTGTAAAGTAATGATTATTACGAATATTAAAACCTTAAATACGTAGAATTTTTGTTCCACAATATTATTTATTTGCTTGTTATTACGAATATCAGCAAAGTTAGAACTACCGCGAATATTTACTGATGTATGAGCATGGATATTCATTCCTATAGACCTAAGTCTTTGTTTCTCTGGAGTGGTTTTAGCACACACTTCAAAGCGGAGTCTTCGACACACAGCAAAATAAATTCCTTTCAAGCCACAGTAAAATTAATTTCATGTCGCCGATCTACGTGATACGAAAATGGCCAGAACTCGCGAATCTGAGTGTGGGGAATGCAGAGGGCTCATTCCGACTCGGGGAACAATTCTGAGAAAGAGAGCAGCAAATGTCGGGGCGAGCTACGCACCGGCTCGACCAGTTCTTCTTAGCTGCCTCTGTAATGTGTGGGATTCCCCTGCTTCTCACAAACCGGCTGCCACGTGGGGCGGGTTCTGCGGAGACCGGCTCCGAGCCTCAAAGATACTGGTTTACACAATTATTCGTTACCAACGCTGACCTACGAAAGTTGGCGTCACAGTATGATACGAGGGTAAGTCAATTATTATCCGCAAAGTAGTTATAAAATTTTATTGTAATAAAATACGAAACTTATAAGAACATCATTTTTCGACATAGTCTCCTTGCTTTTCAATGCACTTCGTCCATCGCTCTACAAGCTTTTTTATACCCTCATAAAAGGTTTTCAGTTGAGCTGCGAGCCAGAAATACACCGCTTCCTTTACTGCTTCGTCCAAGTCAAATCGACGGCCTCTTAACGCCTGTTTGAGTGGACCAAACAAGTGATAGTCAGAAGGGGCAAGATCGGGACTATATGGAGGATGATCCAGTACTTCGAATTTGAGTTTCTGGAGCGTTTCAGCAGTGTGGACAGCAGTATGCGGACGGGCATTGTCGTGCAACAACACCTTCTGACAGCAATCCTCGGCGTTTGCTTCGATTTGCAGGCTTTAGCCTGTCAGTAAGCAACTCACTGCAACGTACACTGTTTATTGTTGTGCCCCTTTCACCATAATGTTCCAGTACAGGACCTCGTGCATCCCAAAAAAACCTTAAGCATCAGTTTTCCTGCGGACGGTTGGGTCTTGAACTTTTTCTTTCACGGCGAATTTGAATGTTTCCATTGCACACTCTGCCGTTTATTCTCCGGCTCGTAATGATGGATCCATGTTTCGTCACCAGTAATGATTCTGTCTAAGAAGTTGTCCCCTTCGTTGCCATAGAGATCCAAATGTTTTTTGCAGATGTCGAGGCGCGTTTGCTTATGCAACTGTGTGAGTTGTTTTGGGACCCATCTTGCACAAACTTTACGAAACCAAAGTCTATTGTGAAAAATTCCATAGGCAGAACCATGACTAATTTAAAGACGATGAGCCACTTCATCAACAGTTAATCGTTTGTCTAAGAGAATCATTTCACGTGATCGCTCAATGGTTTCTTCATTTGTGGCGGTAAACGGTCGTCCGGCTCCTTCATCGTTCTTAACACTCGTGCGACCATTTCGGAATTTTTCAATCCACTCGTACACACTTCGTTGTGGCAAAATACTGCTCCCGTATTGTACTGAAAGTCTTCTATGAATTTCGGCCCCTGATACACCTTCCGCCCACAAAAAACGTATCACTGAGCATGCGTCACCAACGTAAAACGACAGTACTACCAACATAAACAAATATATAACTAAATTGCGGATAATAATTGACTTACCCTCGTACTTAGAAGAGGAGCTTATACATCTACATGCAATACTCACACGGAGTGCTATGGACAAGGGTTCACAAAATCATTCCATATTTCTTGTTTTGCAGAAGGCTTTTGACACCGTACCTCGCAAAGGGCTTTTAATCAAATAGCGTGGTGATGGTATATATCGCCCCGAATTTGCGACTGGATAGGGGAACTCATGTCAGAGAAGACACAGTTTGTAGTAATCGATGGTAAGGGATCGACTAAAACAGAGATGATGTCGGGCGTTCCACAGGGTACTGTTATTGGTCCTCTGCTGTTCCTTATTTACATAAAAGATTTGGGAGAAAATCTAAGCAGCTCTCTTAGGTTGTTTGCAGATGACGCCGTCATTTACCGTCAAGTGAAATGATGTGAAGATCAAATCCAACTGCAGAACGATCTAAATAATATATCACTATAGTGTAAAAACTGGCAATAAATAATGAGACGTGTGAGTCGTCCACATGAGTACGAAAAGAAATCCGTTAAAATTTTGCAAGATAAATCAATCAAATATGAAGGCCGTATACTCCACTAAATACCTAGGAATTACTATTACTCCAGACTTAAAATGGAAAGAACACGTAGATAATGTCGTGGGAAAGGCGAACTAGAGACTGCGTTTTATTTTCAGAACCCTTAAAAGATGCAACATAACTACAAAAGAAACTGCATACAGTACGCTTGTCCGTCCATTTTTGGAGTATTGCTGCCCAGTGTGGGATCCTTATCAGGGGGGTTTGACGGAGGACATCGAAAGAGTCGAAAGAAGTGCAGCTCGTTTTGTATTGTCACGATACAGGGGAGACACGGAAATAATACAGGATCGGGGATGGGAATCATTACAACAACGGCGCTTATCGGTGCGGCGTGGGCTGCTTACGAAACTCCAATCGCCAACATAATCCTCCGAATGCGAAAATGTATTGTTGACTCCCACCTAAGTAGGTAGAAATGATCATCAGAATAAAATACGAGAAATCAGAGCTCGAACGAAGAGATTCAGGCGTTCTTTCTTCCCGCGCGCTATTCGAGAATGGAATGGGAGATAAATAGTATAAAGGTGGTTCGATGAGCCATCTGCCAGGCATTTAAATGTGATTTGCAGAGTATCCCATGTAGATGTAGATGTAGATCTACACTCCGCAAGCCACCTCAGGGTGTGCGTACCATTGTCTCTTCCTACCATTGCAGTCGCGCGTGGCGTACTCCCTCGTGCGGCATCCTTGTGGTCGCTTCGCGGGATTACGTAAGAAGAAGCAATATACTGAGTGATATTTAATGACACGTTCGTTCTTGGAACTTTGTCGCTATGTATTAACAGGCCCTGTAGAAAGAATCTGAGTGCACGATTAACATTTTGTACTCTCCACTAACGAGAAGACCACATGGACATCGGATTTTAGAATTTTTATTATACTCATGGCAGGGGAAGTTCAGAGCTCAAATCACAATCGGCCAAAGCCATTCGACGTAACCCTCAAAAAATCTTGAGGAAAATCGACTTTGAAGTTTTGCAAGTACACGTAAGTACCAATAATTAAATCTGTTGCAGCGTCTGTCGGTATGGCTCAGAGCCAAGAGCCATGTCAGCTGAGCCAAAGTCTTATACCTTTAAAATTACTTTTTCATAAAAACTGTTGTTGTGGTCTTCAGTCCGCAGACTGGTTTGGTGCAGCTCTCCACGCTGCCCTGTCCTGTGCAAGTCTCTTCATCTGAGAATATGTTCAGTAACCTACATCCTTTTGAATCTGCTTACTGTATTCGTCCCTCGTATCCCTCTACGATTTTTATTCCATACACTTCCTTCTAATGCTAAGTTGACAATTCCTTGATGTCTCAGAATGTGTCCTACCAATCTATCCCTTCTCTTAGGATATGCCAGAAACTCCTTTTATCACCAATTCGGTTAGGCACCTCCTCGTTTGTTACGTGATCTACCAATCTAATTTTCATCATTCGTCCGTAGCACCACATTTCAAAAGCTTCTATCATCTTGTTGTATGAAGTCCTTGTCGTCACTCTCATACAGTGCTACTCTAGACAAATGCTTTCATAAAGGACTTAAATAAATATTGGATGTTAACAAGATTCGTCTTTACAAACGCTTTTCTTCCCATAGCCATTCTGCATTGTATATCTTCTTTACTTGGGCCATCAGAAGTTATCTTGCTAACCAAATAACAAAACTGGTCTACTACTTTTATTGTCTCATTACCTAATCTAATTCCTGCAGCATCACCTGCTTTTCTGACGCTACATTCCATTATCCTCGTTTTACTCTTGGTAATGTTCATCTGACATCTTCCTTCCAAAACACTGTCCATTCCATTCAATTGCTCTTCTAGATCTTTTGCGGTCTCTGACAGAATTACTATGTCATCGGCAAACCGCAAAGTTTTTTTTTATTTAATATAGATATGGAGAGATATTTAACCTATCATTAACACTAAATATACGATATGATGAATCTTTGTTGCAAAACAAATCACATGTTTACATCCTTATAACCAAAAATAAACATAAAACCCACCTAATATTCAGCATTCTTCTGTAGCAACACATTTCAAAAGCCTCTGTTCTGTTCCTGACCGCACTGTTTATCGTGCATGTTTCATTCCTATACAAGGCAACACTCCACACAAATGCCTTCAGAAAGGAATTACTTGCACTTAAATTAATATTCGATGCAACAAATAACAAATTTCTCTTTTTAAAAACGCTTTTTTTCCAATTGCCATTCTGCATTTTTTATCCTCTGTACTGCGAACATCGCATGTTTTTTACTGTCCAAGTAACAAAACCCCTCTACCACCTATATTGTTTCGTTACCTAATCTAATTCCTTCAGCATCGCCCGATTTTCTTAGACTGCACTCCATTACCCTTGTTTTGCTCTTGTTCAAATCTTTGTACAGCTTATGGGACTTAACTACGGGGTCATTAGTCCCTAAACTTACAAACTACTTATGAACCAGCTAATACTAAGGACGGCACAAATATCCATGCCCGAGGGGGGATTCGAACCCCCGACCGTAGTGGCCGTGCAGAACGTGACTGGCGCGTCGCAGTCCCCTCGGACACCGCGGCCGGCTTGCTCTTGTTAATGTTTATTTTATACCCACCTTTCAACACACTGTCCATTCCGTTCAACTGCTCTTCCAGGTTTTTTGCTGTCTCTGACAGAATTAGTATCATCGGCAAACCAAAAAAGTCTTTATTTCTTCTACCTGGACTTTAATTCCCTCTCCAAATTTCTCCTTGCATTCTTTCACAGCTTGCTCAATGTACAGATTGAACATTGGGGAAAGGCTACAACCCTATCTTACCCCCTTCCCAACCTCTGCGTTCCTCTCTTGCCCTTCGACTCTAATAACTGCTATCTGGTTTTTTTATTAGTTGCATATAACTCTTCGCTCCCTATATTTTATCCCTGCTAACTTCAGAATTTGAAAGAGTGTATTCCAGTCAACATTGTCAAAAGCTTTCTCCAAATCTACAAACTCTAAAAACGAAGGTTTTCTTAGCCTGTCTTCTAAGATAAGTCGTAAAGTGAGTATTGCCTCCGTTCTCCTAAATCCAAACTGATCTTTCCCGAGATCGGATTCTACTAGTTTTTCCATTCGTCTGTAAATAATTCGTGTTAGTCTACTACTACTACCACGATTAATGTAAAGTGAGTATATACTGAGAAAAATATTTTAAAAAATTTCCTTGAAATTATTATGCACTACTAGCAACAAAACCGCTCATAGCTGGTCAGCTATATAGTGCTTCCATGATGTACCCGATGCAGTAAATGTCACTATTGTGCCGCTGATCTTTTCATAAAGATACTCTTAATTCAACGGTAGTATGTGATTGACTACTTTTAATGGCAAATGAGGTATACTAATGTAAACACACATGTTAATGAGTAACTGAATACAGCTAACTGTCGAAGTGATTCAATTCAGTAGCTCTCTACGACTTATAACTTCTGGGTCGTGTTTGTTGTATATGTAACATTATGTATATATGCAACTACAAATGAATTTGTGGTATAATGTTGATCAGTTTGAGAGATAATGAGAAAAGTAGGTATGTATCTGATCAGCTACACTATGCATTAAAGAGAACGAACCACTGGCAACGAACATGAACAAACGACCGCAAAGCATAGTTCTTCCTGAAGGGGGAAAAAAAGAAGTGATAGCGTTCTGGCCTTATAATGATAGGGTCGGTGGTTCAGCTCCCACCATGGCAGATTATTAATATCTAATGCTAATTTTCACAAAAAATGCACGTATTTTTGTTTATTCGTAATTTTCTATATTTTATAAAAGTCTGTTAATAATGATGGTTTCAATCAAAGAAACATAAGTTACATTTTTTACAGTATTGGCTTCACAATTACCTGACGACGGCTGTCTTTAATTGTTCATTTTGTGAAGAGCTACGACGCTGTTTTAGGAAAGTAATGGCTTTCCAAGCAGTTAACCTACTCAACCGTCGTTTTAGGTGACGACAAGGTGTTTTTCTGGTCTACATACACATAAACAAAATCTGACACAACACTTGGAATTAAAGACCTCAAAATGTATTATATAACTGAATTCTAAAACCAAAAATTCATGCCACAGCGGAATTAGAACATTGATACTATGATTTTGTGGCGAGAACGTTACCACCCCAGCTAAACCTACAGATACTGAAACTGTTTTAGTTATTGGTACGTCCATGTACTTGCAAAGTTCAGAGTCTATTTTCTCGAGAATTTTTGACAGTTGCGACGAATGTCTTGGGCTGTTATTTATCAACTTCACGTACCATAAATATATTCTCAAATCCGATACCCATGTGGTCTCCTTGTAAGATCTAATGGTTGGTTGGTTGGTTGGTTGATAGATGGATGGGACCAAACAGGTAGGTCATCAGTCCCAAGATCTAATTTCCGCTTGAGGAACACGACTAAGCGAACCTTTATCCCAGAACGCTAAATAAAACTAGAATGTGATGCAGTTGTCACCTGCTTCATTACAAGTTTCACAATGGGAAGAATAAATGAATCTTTTTTTCTTAGTATGTGTTCACTTAGCTAAGAAAGAGTATCTGTACTAATTTAA
This sequence comes from Locusta migratoria, assembly GCA_026315105.1. Classification (NCBI taxonomy): domain Eukaryota; kingdom Metazoa; phylum Arthropoda; class Insecta; order Orthoptera; family Acrididae; genus Locusta; species Locusta migratoria. The sequence goes on along the minus strand of CM048750.1, from coordinate 122,247,386 downwards.
TGGTGGATATCTGAAACAGGAAGGCTTATGAATTACTTGCAGGCACAAATGCTTGCTGTATGCACTTATAGTGTTACCAATGCGTCAACCAAAGTGAAGTTCTAATGCAATAGAATACTTGTGAGATGAACAGGATTAATGCCACATCGTTCCGAACTCAGCGCTTTATTATGATGTTTGAACCAGTACATTAATGTAATAAAGACTGAGTCTCTACTTCGTCTCTAAAGATATTCGCGTTAACCGTTAAGCTTCAGTAATTTTTACAGTTCAGTAGATGAATTACAACAGGTAATAGAGATGCAAGAATCTTAAAATGATATAAACCCAACAAACCTAGGTAACAATGTGACATGAAAAACGTTTAAAATGCAGAACAATAATTGTATCAAAGTCAGCCTCTAGATTATATGGAAATATTATAACTAACAAAATTGTGGCACAGATTGTAGACGAAAAAGATCAGAATAGGTTCCCTGGAGGAAGATCACGCACAGATAATACCGTTACCCTAAAACATCTCGTATTAGTAGGCTTGTCAAGAATTTGAAACGCAAAATGATTTTCATCGAGAGTTTGATAGCATTACACTGTGCAAACTAACAGTGTGGACTATGTCGTTGATATTTTAAAGCTGGTAAATTTCATACAGTGCCACAACTAGTCGAATTAAACTACGTTCAGAAATGTGTGGAGAGATTCCACTGATCAAGGAGCTGTACGCCATGTAAAATACACTTTAATTCCGTCTTAAGGTTATGGAATCTTTCCTGTCGTAGTATTGTAGGTATCTAAATATAACAAACTCTTCACTTTAATTTTTGCTGATGACTATTTTTATCAGAAGATGAGGGTATATGAACCACCCGGTTGGAAACTTGCACAATTTGTTTGAAATTGATACTAATCTGCTGTTTTATCCGAACTTGATAAAAGATTGTACACTTGACCTTAAAAACAAGACGAAGATGACTATGGGGAGTAAGAACCCCCTACGACACATATTTCAGAATATATGACTCGTAAACGATGAGATTTGCGAAAAAAATGTATCGTGCGAAGCTTGAAGAACGAAACTTTATTCTTCCACTATTTGAGAACGAGAGCACGTAGTGATTTGTAACAAACTTTACTCATAATGTCAAGCCTTTATGTTACTACTTGTCGCTAACAACCGCAACAAAATGCTGAAAGAAAAGAAGTTAATCGCTTACTACTTTTCCCCTGTTCATGCAGTACACTATGATTTTCGGCATGACGTTATAATTTATTACTTCTACACTTATAACTGTATTCCTGAGGGTTTTACAGACAAAATGCATATATAACATTGAATGTACCTTCCGAATTATATCATGGTACAACACATAGTTCAGGCAATATAGTATCATAAACAACGAGATTCATGATAAGTCGCTCCATCACGCTTCATGTTTTGATTTTAAACTTCTTTACTACTAATACTCTACATTTCTGTGGTTGCCAGACTCACTGTGGGAATCTGCAGCTTGGCTTTATTTTGTATCTTTTTGGCGAGAGATTTCTCTTATTATAAAACCAGAGAACAGATGTTAAGTACAATAATGTTTCGAAATTCACATGCAACTTGCCCATTGTAACAGTAGTTCGGTAACTCTAAGAAACAAACGGTGGATGAGCAGCAAATAAACTGTCAACCGCAACGCCCATAGCTTTCGATGTGCCATAATGTATTCATCTACAATACAAGTGAACTTACTCTTAAGACACACATCTGATGATACGATACGAGCAGTTTAAATGTTTTCCAAGCTGAACTGCAACGACAAAACCTCAGCAGGTGTGTGAGAGTGAAAATTCAAAATGATTAGTAGTCACACGTGGAACAGTCTCCCAAATATAGGACTATAATGCCCCCACCCATGTAATTTAGATATTCGGGCATATCTCAACAATAACTGAAGGGATTTTGATGCGATTTTCACTAATACACACACATATTCAGATAAAGTTTTCTTCTATATAAACTAAAGTATTGTGGTATGAATGGGACAGTGTACAAATGGTTTAAATCATACCTAACAGGAAGAGTGCAGAAAGTTGACATTAGTAGTTCTCATAATATGCAAAACTCAGCTGATTTCTCAAATTGGGGACAATCAAAAATGGGGCGCCACAAAGTTCGGTCTTGGGCCCTTTGCTGTTCTCAATATATATTAATGACTTGCCATTCTATATTCATGCAAATGCAAAGCTGGTTCTTTTTGCTGATGATACAACTACAGTTATCACACCTGACAGACAAGAACCAACTGATGAAATTGTAAACGACGTCTTTCAGAAAATCATTAAGTGGTCCTCAGCAAATTGACTATCATTAAATTTTGATAAAACACAGTACATACAGTTCCGTACAGTAAATGGAATGACACCATCAATAAATACAGACTTTGGTCAGAAATCTGTAGCACAGATAGTATATTCAAAATTTTTAGGTGTAAGCATTGATGAGGGGTTGAACTGGAAAAAACAAACTGAAGATCTGTTGAAACGTTTGAGTTCAGCAACTTATGCTATTAGGGTAATTACAAATTTTGGTGATATACATCTCAGTAAATTAGCTTACTATGCCTATTTTAATTCTCTGCTTTCGTATGGCATCATTTTCTGGGGTAATTCATCATTGAGTAAAAAGGTATAGCGGTAGACCCGGGTTCGAGTCCCGGTCCGGCACAAATTTTCGTGTGTTGCAGATCGGTTGTCCATCTTACAGGGCAGCAGACGTCGGTAAATTTCGCGATTTGCGAAGTATATACGTGGAAAAAAGTATTCATTGCACAAAACCGTTAATCAGAATAATTGCTGGAGTCCATCCAAGATCATCCTACAGAAACTTATTTAAAGAGCTAGGGATCTTCATAGTAGCTTCTCGGTATATATATTCACTTATGAAATTTGTTATTACCAATCCCACCGAATTCAAAAGCAATAGCAGTGTACATAACTACAACACTAGGAGAAAAAATGATCTTCACTATTAAAGGTTAAATTTAGCTTTGGCACAGAAAGGGCTGAATTACGCTGCCACAAAAGTCTTTGGTCACCTACCAAATAGCATCAAAAGCCTGACAGATAGCTAACAAGGATTTAAAAATAAATTAAAAGAATTTCTGCATGGCAACTCCTTCTACACTATAGATGAATTTTTAGATATAAATTAGTAAATTTGAAAAATAAATAAATAAAAAATACAAAAAATTATACAAAAAATTGTGTCATGTAATATTAGTGTTAATGTTAGTACAAAGTAGTAATTTGTAAAGACACCTTTCATTAACTTGACACGTTCCACATCTTTACGAAGTGTCGTATTCATGATCTATGGAACAAGTACTAATATAATCTAATCTGTAAATCACTTTTACAGCTATGCAACACTGATCGTCAACCCATAGACTGTGCTACCCATGTGAAGCCGGAGACGGCCTCTTGTTCGCAAATAAAAGGGGTGTTCAAATGAACAGGTATGAAACGACACTGTGGGTATAACTGAAGTCTTTATTTAAAAGTAATAACCAGAGGCTTGAGTACAGCTATCCTACATTAACGAGCCGAAGGATCCCCTGTTCCCAGAATTCCGGTGCCTGCGACAAAAGCCATTCCTCTACTGTGTCCTTCAGTTTATTGTCCGAGTTGAAGCACTTCTCTTCGAGATGTGGAGCAAACAGATGAAGTGAGAGGGCGACATGACGAGTTGTAGGGCGGACGCTCAAGCTGCTCCCACCTGGCCAGTACACTTCAGGAGGCGTGTGGACGCGCGTTGTCGTGGAGCAGAACCACTCCCTCCGTGAGCAGCCCAGGCCGTTTGTTCTTGATGGACTTGCGTAGGCTACGGAGTGTCTCACAGTAGGGGAAAGTTGTGTACCTTTGACCACTTTTGATATTTTTAATTTCAAATGACCCATAAATATTTTAAACATTATTTCTATTATGTTACTTGACAGTACAAACCTTACCTCGTATTATAATGCTATTTAATTTTGTTTGTTCTAAGCAAGGTCATAGAAATATTACTTTTAGGAGAATTCTGCAACTGGTCAAAGGTACAATTCAGTGGTTGTACCTTTGACCATCTCCTGTTGTACTTTCACCATCTGAAGAAAAAAGAACATTAGTATGACAAGTGACCTAACATTATACTTAAAAAGAAAGACAGAAATATTACAAAAATCTAACAAGTTCATATTGTTGTGTTATCATTTTAATGAAAATTATTTTAAAAAATTTATTTGACCACGACGTTGTGGTTGCACTCGTGTGAACTTCCCAACAATTTCTTCTTTTAACACAGCACTGATATCATCCACGGGTGCCATTGTGAAAATGTTGATATGCTATCTGTACTGTCTCATAAATGTTACTTCAAATTTATTTTTCCCAATTGAAGCTTGACATGTTGAATGAAGTTCTTCAAAAACTCCAAAAAAAGCTCTTCATTGGACCATCCTGAACGAGATGCTACTCCAATGGACCCTGGTGGTGCACCATGCAACAAATTCCTTAAAGTGGACTCTTGGAAAAATTAGCATCGGTGGTATTGAGTTTCCTGCAGAATTCACTGCAGCAGTCATCGTCACATTTGCGCCTCTTTACTCTGATGTGACGGCTCCAATTTGCTTAAACTCCTTTGGGGCTAGGATTTTGTTGGTAACATGGACTATTGACATTCCAGTCTCGTCCAAGTTCCAAATCTCAGATGATTGGAAAGGATATCGTAATAATATTTCTTTATAGTTTTGGAAAATAAGTTTCACAGTCACACGTTTGAAGACTGTGACTCGAGCAAGGCTATTTCCTTCTGGTTTTATTAAAGAAAGTTCTCCTGAGTACCTCTTACGAAAATCTTTTAAGGAGTCCAGCTTTCTGTTCAGTTTTTCAGGATAGAAGAAAATTTTTATTGTTGGCCACAGTGTATTGATATGCCAGTTGCTTTACAATCATCAGGCTCAAACCATGGTGCATCTTCGCAACTTCTTTTATATGTTTAACCAGCAACAGATCATCCTCCTTATTGAAAACTTTCTTCACAGCCAAGTTTGGTGAATATACAAACTTCTATTTTCCAGAAGCACTAAAGTGTTTTAAATGAAAAATCAGTGTAGGTTTTTCTTTATGCTGAAGTGTTTTGCTGCCTTTCCTATGGTCATATCTCCTGACTTTTACTGCTTGTTCCATATCTTCTTTCACTATTTTCTTCCTGGTTACTCCTGCCTTACTTATTGACATTCTGTTGTTGAAAAGAAAGTATTGTCACTGACTGAATACAAATTAATGTTGTATCTTTGACCGGTCAAAGGTACGTCGAAATGAATGGTCAAAGGTACAACATATAGCAAGGTTTTCACTTACGACCGCATGTCCATGTTAGGTTATGTTTCAACTTTAAACTTTTTTACACATATCACTCATAATTGACAGTATTATATATCAATAATGATTTATTTAAGATAATTTACATGACAAAATGACTTCGTAAAGTATATGCATAATATTTACTTTTCCGGATGCAAATGGATAACTTCGTATTTTATAAATATGCTTCCAAACAACACCACAAAAACAAGTGAATATGCTGCCTCTGTGGCAAAACTGCGAACTACAGCATATAGTTCCCCTCTTCAAACACACATGGCCCCAGAACTCACAGTGGTCAAAGGTACAATGTGGTCAAAGGTATACAACCTTCCCCTACACGTCACTGTTAATGATTTCTCCGTGCTCGAGGAATTCAATGAATGTCGGATCTCGAACGTTGAACTATGACGGTGAACGTCATCTATCTGCTGAGAGCACAGCCTAGATTTTTTTAGGTGGAGATGACAACGCATGCTTCGCGTCCCTTGAAGTCGCACTACGTTATCTCAAAGCGGCATATTCAGATCTCAACGAGTCTGCTTGCTAAGACGTTTCGTACCTTCTCATTCGAACACCCCTCGTATATTAACAAAGATGATAGAAATAAGTAATGGCATAATTCTCTTTTGTCAAAAATACTGACGTTTTCAACAAAATTCTAAGATGTAAGTACAAAAGCTTGCTCTCTGAGGCAAAAAATGAGTTCGAAATTTTGACTATAATTGCTTACTAGCAGATACTTGTAAACTAATATGTTACTAAAACAATATGTATTACCAGTTTATCTACATCTATATCTATATAGATGCTCTGCCAATCACATTTAAGTGCCTGGCAGAGGGTTCATTAACCACTTTCATAACTTTTCTCTACCGTTCCATTCTCTAATATCGCGTGGGAAGAAAGAACACCTAAATCGTTCCGTTTTCGATCTCATTTCTCTTATTTTATTGGGATGGTCATGTCTCTCTAAGCAGGTGGGTGCTAGCAAAATATTTTCACATTCAGAAGTGAAAGTCGGTGATTGAAACGTCGCAAACAGATCATGCAGCAATAAATAACGTCTTTCTTTTAATGATTTACAGCCCAATCCGTGCAACATTTCCGTGACGCTTTCCACCCCGTAACGTGATAAAACAAAACGAGCTGCCCTTCTCTGAACCTTCTCAATATCTTCCATCAGTCCTACCTGGTGAGGGTTCCACAATCGGCAACAGTACTCAAGGAGAGGACGCACAAGTGTGATGTAGCCAGTCTCTTTGGTGGAGCTGGTGCATCTTTGAACCGTTCTGCCAATCAAACGTAGCCTTTGGTTCGCCTTCCCCATAATATTTTCTATGTGTTCTCTCCAGTCAAAGTTGTTCGTAATTGTAACTCCTAGGTATTTGGTAGAATTTACGACCTTAAGTTTTGACTGATTTATCGCGTAATTGAAGTTCAGCGGATTTCTTTTAGTGGTCATGTGTATTACTTTACACTTTTCTTTATTTAGTGTCAAGTGCCAATTTTCGCAACACGTAGAAATTTTGTCTAAATCGCTTTGCAGTTGCTTTTGATCCTCTGTTGACTTCACTAACCAATAAACGACAGCATCATCCGCGAACAGTCTAAGGGAGCTATTCAGATTGTCTCCTAAATCGTTTATAAACACGGGGAAGAGTAGGGGACCTATATCGCTTCCCTGGGGAACGCCAGATATCACTGCTGTTTTACTCGATGACTTACCGTCCATTACAACGAACTGTGTCCTTTCTGATATGATTGGGGAGATATTTCATAAGCACGCAATTTCATTAGCAGCCGCTTGTTGGATACAGTGTCAAAAGCCTTCCGGAAATCCATAAATACGGAATCGATTTGAGATCCCTTGTCGATGGCATTTATCACTTCATGTGAATAAAGGGCAAGCTGTGTTTCGCAAGAGCGATACTTTCTGAATCCTTGTTGACTATTGTAAATTGTAAATGTATCTTTGTGACAGTGCTGAAAATTCTTTTCGTCTGGAGAGCGTTTGTCAAAGAAATGGAGCTTTTCATTCAGTGATAAGGCGTATATCTACCGTATAAATAGTGGGCTACTGGTGACGTAGCTCTGTTATCATAGATCCAGTGGCCTTTCGTAACCTTGTGAACTCAACAGGTGACTCATCAGTTTACAACACGGCTTAAGAACGTTGGCACTCCTTGTGAAATCTTACTTAAACGTATCGCTACTAGTCAGAGGTCGTAATATCCAACTCTCAAATGTTCAACATCGCAGAAACATACTCCAAAAGATGCTATGTATGTAAGTCTCTCGTTAGAATTGAATGTACCATGTAAATGAGAACGTCCGAAAGTAAGTGACACAGATTTCTTGTTTCCCTTCGTTTCTAATCTTAGCAGCTGTTAGACGAGCTTTACGGGAAACCTCTGTAAATGAAGTCTTATTGAATCCATCACTGCTGGTGGAAACGGGACAGCGGCTGGTCAAGAGTATGAAGGAAGTGAGATACCAACAGCCGTATGTATAATAAAATATTTATTGTATCACAACCAGTTGCGGCATTCCACTATGCCATCTTTAGGTCCCTGTGGACTAAACAAACCTAATCAAGGGACTACGGCAAAAACATAAAAAACAAAAAAGTATTGTATGGTAGCACACTGAAAATACAATATAGGAATAAAACAACTATTCAATACCACATAAAGAATATGTACAAACCTAGTCAACAATAACATTCATTTCCTAAGTCCAGGTTGGAATTAATAATTATAGTAAGGACAGTTTACAACTCACCGCAAAGACGTGGCGAGTATATATAGTAAATAATCGTATAATAGCGACATTTGCAATCCCAAAGCTGACAAAGGGAAGGATAGTAAATCACCAAAGAGTCGTTTTTGACAATAAAACATTAACATGTTTGTCGGCATAGGTACATAACACTAAACGGCTGGGTCAACCCAAAATATACATATGAAACATATATTTAAAGGAGGGAGACATGCAACATACTTGTTCGTGGTCACAAAGAAAATACGGAAAAATGTGTCAAATAAAAATGTATAAAAACTAAAATATATAGAGTCACAGAAAACATCCCACAAAAATGTCACAAAAGATGACGATTAAAGGTAATAGGCATGGAAAAACTGAACTATGAAAATTATTGGCAAGTGCATGGTACATATTCCGCCCGACAGAAATTGTAGTAATGAACTACTTATAGAAGCAAAGTACTATTCTAAATTAAGACAACGAAAGACAAACATGTGCAATTGAAACACAGGGGAAAAAATACCACAAGTGAACCTAAAATTACAACCATGTATAGAAATAAACCTGGACTGAGCAAATACTAAAAGCAAAACGTTGGTATTATAATCACAGTCAGCAACTAAAATTGTGATGACGAGTAACGGCTACACCTTATATGGTAGCCATTACTCGCAGTTTGTAGAGCTTTGGTTGAAGGCTTATGTAAACGTAATTCAGTTATATTAATAGCACTGAAACATTTAATTTAAAGTATGTTTATTCATGTTTTCACATTATTACAAATCGTCATTTCAGTGAAGAATCTTCTTTAGTCTTAGTCACACTATAATCGATGTGACAAGGGATATGCTGCTAAGATCCCCTTCTCACGTCCACGTTTAGTACACACTGCTGCCTCTTACATACTCCTACATTCATTTCTGATTCATAAAAAGCACCGTAAAAACAAAATGTTATCATCGCTCTTTCATTGGGCGGGAAGCAACGTACGGTAACTCGATAACGATTCATTTTCCAAAATAAAGATATCTAATCCTATTAGTATTGCTGCGGTGTTGAAAAATGAGACACTTAATTGTTTTATCTACTTCACGTACGGTTGGTGTCAAACAATGTAGCAATTTTCTGTGGGTTATCACGTTTCTTTTTAATTATTCTTATGACATCGAACATTTAACAGGCCTCCTCTGCCTCTTATTAGGTGACGATTTTTAAATGTTGCTTCGTGACTACTTAATTTCGTGAATGAACACACGGAGGGACAACATGTAACTGTAGAGATACACAGAAAAAACCGAACACTACCACTGCAAAGGAGCATTTAGTGCTAGCAAGCCACGGACGTTGTTTCTTTACCGACACTGGCACGGATAGTAGCTTTTGTGTCGCCAGCGTGTTGTGAAAATCTGCACCGTAGTCCAGAAATAGCAGCGAGCAACGCTGCAGAACAATGTTTCAAACTCATTGTAAACGTGCCTTAACGCCAACTAGCAAGCAAAAAACTAATTGTACATGATTCTTAAGTTCGCTTTGGAATTTCGAATTGTTTTCCCACCGCGGCAGAATTTTGCAGCAAAAGTAACAATTTTTTCCATCCATCTACCTTCCCCATTTTGAAAGGTGTGGGAAATAATCGGAGACTGTTTACGTGTGAGCGCGTCAGGTGATTGTTATAATTATACTCACTGTTGCGTAGATTATATATACGAGGAGCGTTCCGTTTGGCAATGAAATGAAATTGTACACAGATAAAGAAGAATTTTTTATTGCACAAAATTCTACAACTCTTAAACTACTTTTCCACATAACTGCCGAAATTTTGCAGGCATTTGTCATAGCGTGGCACCAGGTTTTGTATACCTTGTTCATAGAAATCTGCCGCCTGTGTCTTCAACCAGTTGGAAACAGTGAAATTTGGGGGAAGTCCATAGCGAGAGCACTAATTGTAAACCTACGGTTTTCCTGGATCTTGTCAAAAATCGCGTAAACCAGTTCTTCTGTAACCAAAAGTGGACGTCCTCTTCGTTCTTCATCGTGCACATCTCTACGCCTGCCATTGAACTGCCGGACCCATCTTCTCACCATCTCATCACTCATCGCATTTGGTCCGTAAACATCGCAAATTTGCCGATACATTTCACTAGGTTTCACTTTCCTCGCATTCAGAAACCGAATCACCGACCTGATTTCACAGGCGGCGGGATTTTCAATCAATACCGACATCTCAAAACATCACAACAAAGCGTGCGTAACTGACAGCGATCTCCAAATGGCGCACGTTCTTCTCCTTGATACACATCGTCTACAGCGCATGTGCGAAACTGCAATCGCAGCGCTGCAGCGGAGATAAATTGAAACGGAACTTACTTTCTGGACGCGCCTCGTATATAACTGAATTGCTGTTCGTTAGCCTCGCTAAAATTCCAGAACGGCTGTAGCGATTTGACTAAATTTAGTCTTGAAATATTCGTGTAAGTCCAGGGAAGGTTTAAACGGTGATAAAATATGGAAAAGTTGTCCGGGAAAGAGAAAAATCGGAAAAAGCTGAAACAGCTTTTTCCAGTGAGCTATCAATACCGTTCTTCCAATTGTGATAAAGTTTTGTACATTTCATGTTGAAAGCAAGAGGAAGGTTCGAATCAAATAAAAATTTGGAAAAGATGCCCGGAAAGTCGGAAAATTTACGAAAAACCGAAAGCGAGTTTTTCTTCTATGAATGAAAATCAATTGTCACGTGGTTCTAAGAGCATCACTTGAGTACAGCTTGACAAGGACAAGGTTTGAATGAAATAAATTTTTTGGAGAATCTACCGAAAAACTGGAAGATCTGAGAAAAACTGAAAGTGCGTTTTTCAGTCTGTTTTTGATTGAATTCAGCGCTATAACTAACTATTCGTGCGACAGAGAGGGATAAATCTTTTTTTGCTTTGTCCATTATGGTCTTGGAAAAGTGTACAGTAAAAAAATAGGGATTGTTAAAAAGGAAAGTCGCAAAATTCTAACTAATTTCCTTTTCCAATGTGTTTCTAAATGTACTCAACACTAAGTTGAGAACCGTTCGCCCCATTGCGAAAAATTTGGATCATTTGACGTTCAAAGCAAGAGTAACGTTCTTATGAAATAAACAGTTGGAAAATTTTCCCAGAAAATTGGAAAATTCAGAAAAAAATTGAAAGATACTTTTTTATGAAATATCAATACCATTCTTCTGATTGCGATAGAGTTTTGCACATTCAGCGTTCAAAGCGAGAGGAAGGTTTGAGTGAAGTAAAAGTTTGAAACAGTTGGCCAGAAAACAGGAAAATATGTAGAAAACTGAAAGAGCTGTTTTCTTTTGGATATCAATATCATTCGTATGATTGCGATAAAATTTTGCACATTTGAAGTTCACCGATACTCACACTTATCTGATGATGCATTTATAAAGCTACTGGGTCTAAAATATATACAATTTACATTGTTTATATTAAGAGGTATGTGATACGAAGTTCACTGGGTCATCTAGTTATAAAATAAAAAAATTGTGAATGAACGGGTACTATGAAATGTTATAACGATACTGAAATATATAAATCATACATTTCCAATGTACGTTGTTGAAAATATGTAATTTAGAAATAATACTATTTCTTTTTTTTTTTTCATCACTAAAATAAAAGCGTGGTATTATTCAGTACTGAGACTCTTACAAAAAATGTTACGCTACTACCGACAAAATAGTAACGATACTTCCGTTAAATCGTTAACCGATAAAAGTAATTTAGTTACAGTTAAAGTTGCTTTGGGAAAATAATAAAGCTCTACTGTCCGTTACCTTTGAAAAGTAACTGTTCCTAGTAACGGCGTTGCAAGTAACGCGTTATTCCCCAACCCTGAATAGAAGGTATAGGTTGCGTTGTGGACGTAATCATTTAATGAATTTCCTTGTTTTAAGAGGCTTTGTATTTCAAAATGTGTTCTTTACTTATATCAGAGATTGTATAAAATTCCTGTTGGATAAAAATATTGCAATTGAGGGTGACAACTGTATCTGCGAATTTTCAGATTTGCATACAAATCTTAGCTACACACGATAAATCTGAAGCAAGCCAAAAGAACTGTTAGCGGTTTAGTGAAAGGGTAAAGAGCGCACAGTGCTCTGTACTGCCAGCTCGTAACGTTTATCTTGAAAGGTTGTTATCCTTGACATACGCACACTGGACAAAAAGTAGATTTGGTGTTTGGAATTTTTAACGGGACTTAACAGCAACGCATCAGTCCCCTGGTCAAAAGGAGAAAAATAAACTGACAACTGTGACTATGTAAAAGGAATCGCAAATGTGAAGTTAAATTTAGACATTTGAATTGTTTCAACAGAAGCAGCTTAAAATAAAGGGTACAGACGACATAGGTCCTGATGTAGATATGTCTGGTTTAAGTAATAATATTCTTCTTTGTTCCTTTTGCAATTTAAAATATGGAAAGTAAACTCATTTTTCATCCTAAAATATAGAAAGTATCCTCATTTTCGCATTCTAAAATCTGGCAACCCTATATACGACGCATTTGTCACAAGTAAGCTTGAAATATTTGTACACCGCTTTACGCGGTCCCATATACAACATCGTAATAATGAAGTGAACACACACATCAGACGCGCCTACAACAATATAGGAATAGTTCTAACGTATTTCTGGCAAAGGCTTCTTTGTTATAAGACTTTGTCATAAATTATCGAATTAGATTTTAACGATGCGATACGTTTTGCTATTAGTCACAAGTTGAAATGAGAAACTATTCGTGGAGGGGGAATCCAAAGATATAAATTTTTGGATAAACCTGAATGCAATGTTTTAACGTTTAAGAGCCATAGAACTGTTAATCGAAGTACTTTTTATATCTGTTAGCGTTGCAGTGATATTAATTGAGAAATATTAATCATTTTTCTTTCTTTCTAGGCAGTGTTTCGACCTGTTGTATGTGTACTTATTAATAGTTTCTTATTTATCTCTACACTAAAACATATTACAATCAGTGAAATAGAAAAGTATCTCGAATACGGCGTTCAAAATAAATTCGCTGTAAGGATCCCTATACATATTACCAGTATATTGAACTTCAGCACACTCCACGTGCCAGCCATAGATGTTCAAATTTCGTTTCTGCTGAGACATGTTACTACAACAAGTTTCGATTAAGCTCTACTTACATGAGATACTGAAATAAACTTCAGAAGTAAGCAAGCAATTCTTTGCACATACAAACTGATGAATATTCGTTTTCCAAATTACAACATGTGGAAAACATACGACTGTGCAGGCGCGGCCGGCCGCGGTAGCCGAGGGGACTGACGCGCTACAGCCACGGTCTGCACGGCCACTACGGTCGGGGGTTCGAATCCCCCCTCGGGCATGGATATTTGTGCCGTCCTTAGTAGTAGCTACTTCATAAATAATTTGTAAGTTTAGGGACCGATGACCCCGTAGTTAAGTCCCGTAAGCTACACAAACATTTGAATTTGGTGTGGCTTACCAGCTGTCAGTCGATACTCCAAATAACATGGCGGCCGCCAGTTGAGTTTGCCTCAAACGTGGAGGACTTCCACAAAAACCACCAGTTATACAGCCACGTTTGTAATATCGATTACTGATCTGCTGTTGTGCACAGCCCCAGGTTGGTCAGCCCCAGGGAAGATAATCTGTACGTATGTGCACAGATAATCTATAATTTTTCATAGATGTTTCTATTCAAGACGTCTTTCAGACAAATACGTCCTGAACCACATTTACGCTTCTTCCACACATTGGTACCAACGCTCGCACCAACATTGGCCAATATGTTTGCGACTGAGCTCACATATTGGAGCCAACATTCATTTCAATTCGTAGAGCACCAATGTAAACATATCTGACCCACAGATCGTGTCCGATGCATTAACGATTCTGAGTGTGAATAATTATATTTTTCATTGCAAAATAAAAAAAGGAAACAATGTAAAAGATATAACACATTATTGTGGCGATCTAGAATTGTTTAATAAGAGGTTTTCAGCCAAGTTCGCTTTCTTCTTTTAATTATATGATCGGTTTCGGCGTGCTAGACGCCATCTTCAGACCTGTCGTAATTTTTTACATCACTGCAACAATTTTTAACATAGCAAATTGGTATACATCCACATTGATGTGCCATTTAAAATAAAATTTACATGTCGATAATAAAATGACTGAATCCATGTTTCTCAAGGTCTACGTCAGAGGCACTTCAGAATCAAGCTCAGTACTGACGTAGACCTTGAGAAACTTGGATTCAGTCATTTTATTATTGACATGTAAATTTTATTTTGGATGACACATCAATGTGGATGTATACCAATTTGCTATGTTAAAAATTGTTGCAATAGCAGTGATGTAAAAAATTACGACAGGTCTGAAGATGGCGTCTAGCACGCCGAAACCGGTCATATAATGAAAAGAAGAAAGCGATCTTGGCTGAAAACCTCTTATTAATGTAAAAGATGTTGTTTTATCACTTTATACCGTATGTCTCAACATCAGTAAGTTTCAAAAAAATGTTACAATTAATCGATACACATTACTAAAATTTAGAGCTGCTCCTTTGAATGATTTAATTCAAAATAAAATATGACACGTTTTTGAGGGAAGCTGTATCTGATTAAGTTATTTTGGTAGTGACTCTTCTATTTCTTGCTATAGGAGACAGTTTCAAAAGCTTACACTTCCTATTTAAAAAACATTAAGTGATATTACTGGTAATGCTTGGAGTTTGTAAAGCAATTTTTGAACCTTGACATAATGTTAATTTTTAAAATTGCATTCAGTAACAGAGTATGTCAAAAGTACTATTAAGTGTGAGAAGTTTATATTTCCTTTTTATAAGTATATCCACTTCAGTGTTGTCACAAATCGCGCCTAAAATTTTCAGTTCCACTTCGAGTTTTATGTTTGCTTTCATAAATGAATCTCTTTCCGATACAGCTCTACAATTTACGAAGCCATTTCGAAACTTTAAAATTTATGGCCACGAAGAACGATTAAGTAAAGAAAAAAGCTTTCTAGACGAGCAGACGACAAAGAATGAAGCAACGTTGGCGCCGGTGTGTTGACGGCGTGATGATATTGGCCCAACGCTTTTGATGTTTGGCCAAAATACAGACAAGCAACAGAGCCGTGCCAACGTTGGAGACAATGTTGGGTCCAATGCTATTTCACCATTCCATACACTGGACGAACGCCGTTGGCGCCAACATTGATTCCAACATGTGGACTCGGCCTTTCATGCAATACATCTTCCGTAAGACGAAAACGGAATTTCGTAAACCGTTTTCCGCTGTCGTGTTTACATGTTGTTGCCTGAATCGAATTTCCTAGTCCATTTAATATGGCGGCTGAGAAACAGCTGATGCAGTTCCTGATTTAGTCAGAATAATCGCTATTTTTCTTTAGTTAAATACGTAGATTCACGCTCGGTCTAATATTTATACTGTTATTTCTTGGTAGAAAATGTCATTCTGTCCATATGTGCCGAAAATTCTTAACAAGAAAACACAATCTGACAAGCCAAGAACGCTCCAAAAACGGTTGCATTTACATGAGAATGAAAATCAATTGTGGAAGTGGATTTAACGTCTGTTCTTCAGTTAGACAATCAAGACTTGCTACTCTCTGACGCTCGTCTCTCAGATACGCTGCACGAATTGTATCGGCTGACGCAGCTTGTATGTGGAACGACGCAGCCCAACCGTTATCTCAATACCGCAAACGTTACTCACAAACAGGATCTGTCAGGATGGCCGAGCGGTCTAAGGCGCCAGACTCAAGGGTGAACCTTGCCTGAGTACGCAGGTCTGAGCATTCTGGTCCTCGTCTGAGGGCGTGGGTTCGAATCCCACTTCTGACAAAATTTTTAATTCATCACATCATACCGTCGCTGATATAGCAGTTGTAATTGGTAGCTGTTTTTGTAATGAAACCTCCTAACGTAGTAGAATAATTACAACTCTAGCAACAACTGAGCTAAACTAAGGTCTTTTCGCATACACCCTAAAATATAAACACAATTTTCAGTATAGTTGGCTTTAGTTATATTTGACCTACTTGACGGCTTACAGGGCCAACAATACTTCACTTTCAGTAATTTTTTAGCATTCTGCACGGGTCTGCCTTGTACAAAGTGGCAGTCGTGGTGGACGAAGGACGTGTGGCGGCCTCGCTGGCGGTCCTGTTGTAAACAACGGCTGTGTCGCGCCTTACAAGGTTAGTCTTAACTGCATTCTTGCGATTGTGGCTTTAGTTAACCCGATTAATAAGACAGAATGGATACGACAAAAGAGATGAGGAAAGACACGATCAAATTTACGTTTGACTGAAACTTTAACAGACCGAAAGCTTATGAGGTTAAACAGTGGTTAATCGAGAAAGTGAAGATTTCAGGGAATGAAGTAATTGGTGTACATTTATCGTTCGTTTCAAATGCTGCTTTTGTTAAGTTGACAAGTGCAGAATTATGTTATGCAATAGTTGATAAGTGTGGCGGTGTTATGAAATTTAACCATTCAGACGGAACAATGAGTAATGTCATTGTTACTCACGCAGGTTTAGGTATTCGGACAGTGAGGGTTTTTGAGTTACCTTTCGAGATGCCGGCGGAAGAAATAAATTCGGTTCTCAGCCCCTATGGTACCATTCTGTCCAATGTCGCCGAAAAGTGGTCGGAGGCACATATGTTCCCTGTATTGAACGGCGTTCGGCAACTTAAGATGGAACTGCAGAGACACATTCCTTCTTATATCAATGTGCTAGGATATCGGGCTATTGTTATCTATCACGGGCAGCCGCGAACATGTGCTCTGTGTAACTCAACAGAGCACATTCGCAGTGAGTGCGGTAGGAAACGCGTCGCGCAGCTGCCGGCCGCAGAGCCTGCAGTCCCGGGCCAGGCTGACTTACGCCGCCGCCACGAACCCGCGCCGCTCAGCGGGGCCGTCAACAGCGGGGCAGGAGGACGTCGCGCCGGAACAGCCGCTATCAGGAAACAGCGCGGGGCCGAGCGTGGCCGATGACGAGCGAAGTGGTGAGGCGGGCCGGGCGCATCAGGAAGCAGACGACACACACGGCGTGACTGAGCGTCGCGCTAATGAAGTGAAGCCAAACCCGAACATGATACCAGCAGATTTTGCGTCGAGTCCTCCGGCTTTTCAACATGAGGAGCTTGAGACCTCAGAATCGACACCCATGCTTATTGATGAGAACCACCAGCTGAATGTAGCGATACAAGGAGATCGCTTAGAAAATTCATCGCAAAGAGAAGGAAATCAAAAACCTCAAGAAAGTCAACGTAGTACCGAGAAAGACAAAAATAGGAATGAAGATCAACTCCAAAATGGGAAAGGAAAGAAGCTCAATGGCGAAGAACAAAGCGGATCTCAGTGTAATAAATTAGATCAATCGAAGGATTCGATACAACGCGAAAGATCTTCTACAGAATCGACGGACAAATCACCTGATTTGTCACCGGCTGCATCGCCAAAAAGAAAACGAAATAAGAAACGCAGACTGGCTCATGAGGCTGCGGAGACTGTTGCTCCCATTTTAAAGGACAAATTGAGAAACATTCTGCAAAAAGATAAGAAAAAAGCGGACACATCACAAGGACGCTCCGGAGAGTCTCCTGCAGGAAAAAGAACTTCTGAAATATCCGAATGTGCAATGCAGACGCTACATAGCGAGATTGAACATTCATTATCTGACACAGAAGAAGCATCCCTAATGCGAAAAAGTACTTCAGCTGCGAGATCTGAATGGAGCGAAGAAGTCGAGAAAGGAGCGGATGAGGACATGGAAGAGGATGCATTACCAGACGAAGATATCTTTTATTAAGAGATTGTCTGACAGCGTAAACAATTTACACATACGGAGTACAAAAATGAAAGAAGGTACACGGAAGAAACGAACAATTTCAGCCCTTTACGAAATCCTGTAAATTCCTCAATCATACTTCCTCATGGAACAAACATATAATGTGACCACCTTAAACATAAATAAAATTCAAAGTGAAATTAAAGTTGTAGCGCTTAGAGATTTTTTATATCAGTCCGACAGCGATATAGCTCTGCTGCAAGAGGTTAAAGTCAGAAATTTGTATGTTGCTGGTTACAAAGAAATAGTAAACGTAGCTCCTGAGAACAGTTGCGGGACAGCTATTCTTGTACGGGAAGGTATCGCAATGAAAGACGCTGTTCTTTTAGAATCTGGGAGGGGCATCAAATGCAAAATTTTTAATACAACTTTTATCAACATCTATGCCCCATCCGGAAACAATGCAAAACCAGAAAGAGCTGCTTTTTATAAAACTGACATTTTACCATTACTCTATGATAACCCTGTCGACGTTGTAATTGGTGGTGACTGGAATTGTGTAATACATGAAAAGGACCAAAGGCCAAATTTTAATAAATCAAGGGAACTCGAGGGACTAGTAACCAATATGAAATGGAAGGACGCTTGGGAAATAAAATATCCCACCATCGTGAAGTTTACCTATATTACCAACACATCCCAAAGTCGAATAGACAGGATTTACGTATCCTCGACCTTATAAAATAAAGTGGATGTCATTGAAGTGATACCCGCCATCTTTTCTGACCACCAAGCGGTAAAGTGTAGTATACGGCTAATGAGACAGAGGACGTACTGGGGTAGGCCCGCATGGAAATTGAATATTAACATGTTGCCAGAAAATGCTCTCGCTGACTTCATAGCAGAGACGTGGCGGGCCTCTTTAAGAACACGCTATAAATACAAATCCAGTATAGAATGGTGGAGCGCTGTTGCAAAGAAACT
This sequence comes from Locusta migratoria, assembly GCA_026315105.1. Classification (NCBI taxonomy): domain Eukaryota; kingdom Metazoa; phylum Arthropoda; class Insecta; order Orthoptera; family Acrididae; genus Locusta; species Locusta migratoria. The sequence goes on along the minus strand of CM048750.1, from coordinate 122,228,391 downwards.
TTGATAGAATACGGGAAAGAGAGGGCGAGGTGGTTGCGGCATACTATAGAGTTTCACTACACCTGCTTACGCGAACTCTATGAGCAACCAATGTCACAAGACATTTTTCTGCAAATCAAGAGGACCAAAGCCGAAATCTTAAAGCTCAAACGGTCACAGATTGATGGTCTGAAAATCAAATCCCATACTCAGACTGTGGTTGAGGAGGAAAATACATCGATATATCATCTCATAAAGCATGAGCAACAAAGGAGAAGAACTTTTATTGCGTCTCTTAGGGCCGAGGATAACAGCGTCCTGTCAACTCACAAAGATATTATTAATGAAGCCTATAGATTTTATACTGCACTCTATACTGAAAATAGTACCGAGGAACAGGTCATAAGGGATTTTTTATCCGGATCTGAACTTCAGGGCACCATCACAGAAGAGGATAATGACCATATTACAGAAGAAATAAGCGAAGAAGAGGTTTTGGAAATAATAAAGACTTCTCCTTTAAAAAAGTCACCGGGCCCCGATGGTCTGCCTCTCGAGTTTTATAAAGTGTTTTGGCATATTATAGGCAGTACGTTCACTGAAATTGTCAACGAAACCTTAAAAGGAGAGGCTGTCCCAGCAGATTTAAAACAGAGTTTTACAGTGCTACTTCCAAAAGGCAAAAACACGGAAACAAAAGACATCAAGAAAATGAGGCCTATTACACTAATGAATTCTGACTATAAAATAATAGCTAGAGTTCTGAAAGAGCGATTGCGGCCAGTCCTAGAAAAAATAATCGGATGCCACCAGACGTGTCTCCCTGGGCGCATTATTCTGAAGACGGTCAGCGAGTACAGGGACATTGTCGGAATATTTTCAAACACTTCAGCATATGGCGGTCTTGCATTTGTAGATTTCGCAAAGGCATTCGATAAAGTCGGTCACAACTACCTTTTTACAACTTTGTCGCACTTGGGCGTTAGCGAGGGTAATCTGAGGATTTTTATAACATTTTGAAAGGTATACATACGAAGGTAATTATTAATGGTCATTATACTAAGGACATTCGCATTGACAATGGAGTACCCCAGGGGAGCCCCTTATCAATGATGCTGTTTGTCGTGGCAATAGAACCACTCTTACGACGACTGAATAAAGAACTAGAGGGCATCTTCATATCGGGACTAAAAAAAGTTATTAATGCATACGCCGATGATGTAGGCGTCATAATAAGAAGCAGTGATGATATGAAAAAACTTACAGTTAACCTGCACCTATACTGCAGAGCAACAGGCGCCGAAATTAATGACACGAAGAGTGCTTTTTTGAATCTCAATGGCCTCACCAATATACAGGTTCCTTGGGCACATTGCGTAGAAAATCATACAGCCTTGGGGGTAACCCTATACAGCTGCCCACTTAGGATGACTGCCGCTAACTGGAAAACAGTATTTGATAAGATTCGAGGCACCCTTAAATTACACGACATGAGAGACCTGAACCTGAAGCAGAAAGTTAAGATCGTAAACTGTGTGGTACTCTCAAAAGCGACATACATGGGGCAAATTCTGCCTATCCCAAAACAAATAGCAAAGGCAATCATGAGAACCGTATGTCGGTATATCTGGCAAGGACAGATTTTTAAGGTAGCTTTAGAAACAATAACTCTGAAAACGGAAGAGGGTGGACTCGCACTCACTGACATTCAGCGGAAAACAACTGCACTATTCATAAAGAGGTCCCTTCAACTTATTGAAAGTCACCCAGACGGCATAACAGCGCAATTATTCAAATTATTTCAACCTGAAAGCTTGCAGCCACCAGTCGATATCACCAAAATAAATTATAAACTGAAATACATTCGTCTCTATTATTTGGAATTAAGCTACATGAGGAGTATTGTCTTGGACAAAAAGAAGAGACACTACCACTATATCATCGACAGATTAAAATCAAACGAGAACAAAAACAGAATGGAGAGCAAGTTTCCAAACAGGAATTGGAAAGTCATTTGGAAAAATGTGAGTAATCGACTGCTCCCATTAGAAATACAGGTAGCGTGGTACAGAGTTGTCAACAATATCGTTAGTATCAATGAGAGATTGTATGCAATAGGATGTTGTGATACAAACAGATGCCCAAAATGCAACGCAATTGATACCTTGGAACACAGATTCGTATGTTTAGAATACAGCGCAATATGGCAGGAACTTAAGAAACAAATATCGTTCCTTAAGAGAAGCGACGGGAGAGAAATACATTTAAATCTAATTTTCTTCCCAGATAAGATATATTTTCCTGCCCAAAAAAATAATGCCATTTTGTGGTTACTGGGGAATTTTATTCACTACGTCATTAATAAGAAAGGGACCGGTACTGTCCAGGAATTCAAAGAATTTCAGCTACAAGGATATTACAACATATTCCGGAAAAGAGATATGAAAAAGAATTATGGCAACATGTTGAAGATTCTCTTCGAGAGAGAGGGCGTAGGATGATTATTACAACCAATTCGTAACGCTAATAGAGGCATGCCAAAGTAGGGGATCGCTGTTGAGGGTGAAGTACGGTGGGGACTTCGTGGGCCCCGTGGCCGCTACGGTAGCCGAGAAGGCCTCAGCAGAACCCTGAAACAGCATGCCACCAACGGAAGCCGGAACACACTCCTTATTCTAAAGAAATAAACAGTTCACAAGCGGTCAAGAGAAAATAGAGAAAAAAGAATGATCACAAAATTTATTTATTTATTTTTATTATTTATATTTAGTTAGGAGAAACTTTTCTGTTAATCACGCTACAGAGAAAAATTTCTTTTCGTCACCAAATGACACTAAAGGATCTGCCACAGAAGAGGCCTCGCACTCGTTTACTTCATTTTTATGATTCATTTCGTTTCCTTAACCAAATATCTGGTCAATATTTGATAGAAAAAAAATTAAAAAAATGAAAAAAAATGAAAAAAAAATAAAAAAATCAAATAACATACAAAAATATAAAAAAAATCATGTGTGGTTCCTGCGCGGCATTGCTCTACAAAGTTAAGAAAAGTTCATCGAATGCAGACCACCTGTAAGCGAAGCAGAAGATAAAGTTCAGACCTGAACGACACCACCGCCAGAGCAGTAAATTTTCGTGAAGACGAACGTTGCAGGCGAAGCCTGGCTGCATAACACGCATAAAAATAAAATAAAAAGTGGCTAAAGAAGCATACATGGGAAGATTTTTATTTTTAAGTATCGGACAGCAACCACTTTCTTTCTCAAAGGCAGAAGAAGCCGACGCCGATGAAGGCGATGTTGGCGAGCAAAAAATTTTTAATTCATCACATCATACCGTCGCTGATATAGGAGTTGTAATTGGTAGCTGTTTTTGTAATGAAACCTCCTAACGTAGTAGAATAATTACAACTCTAGCAACAACTGAGCTAAACTAAGGTCTTTTCGCATACACCCTAAAATATAAACACAATTTTCAGTATAGTTGGCTTTAGTTATATTTGACCTACTTGACGGCTTACAGGGCCAACAATACTTCACTTTCAGTAATTTTTTAGCATTCTGCACGGGTCTGCCTTGTACAAAACACCATATTTTCCTATTTTAATCCTCTGTATGTTACACTGCAGTTGCAGCATCCTCAGCCAGCCTTTATTCAAATTCTGTTAAATGGAAGAAAATGATCTTTACAGCCTACACATGCTAAAGTTCATTTCATAGTCGTATTTACGAATTAAAGAACATAAGATTTTATAATCATATACACCTTGTTATGCCATGATTTAGTACTTCTGTTTTTCGATGTTTTGAGTTGCAGTGAATGCCCTTTCAGTTTGCCATATGCACCAATATGGCACTTAACTGTAAAACCATTCTGTCTAGAAATCTTATTAAATGTGGATGAGGCTGCAATTAAAAATATTAGAGACAAGAAGATGGGCTTTTTGAAGGCGGCAAAAACTTTCGAATGCATGACATTATCGTAATATAGATATCCAAGTTTGCTGCTAACAATATTTATTCAGCTTGTGCAAATTTACCCCTTGTTTCGGATTATGCCACTTTCAAGCGGAGTTGGTGATGTATAATAAAACAATTACCTACGTTTACAATATACAATTTTGTATAAAAAATTTTAAACATTTTTCTTTACGAATTCACTTTCTTTTAAGTTGGATTGACGTCCATAAAGCATATTACAGTTAGTGTCTTTTTGAGACAAGATGGTATAGTCACGTTTTATCTCGTTTTTATTTATTTATTTGACAGATATAGACACTGTTTACTCTGTTAATGCTTTATGTTTACAGTAAAATATATCTGTGCTAGTCAGAGGGTGTACTCGTGTGTCATAGATAATATAATAGCAAAGAAAAACATCGGTTTCTTTTTCTTGTGTGAATTTTTATCCGTTATCCTTTTCCAAAATTTCAATAAAGTTCTCTAAATAATTTTTATCTTTTAAATCTGTTTGTTCGTTGAGAATATCAAGTGGGTATTTTTTCGTGTGTGTGAAAATTTCTCTGCTATTATATTATCTATGACACACGAGTACACCCTCTGACTAGCACAGATATATTTTACTGTAAACATAAAGCATCAACAGAATAAACAGTGTCTATATCTGTCAAATAAAAAAAAAATTAACGCGATAAAACGTGACTATACCACCTTGTCACAAAAAGACACAAACTTATGGACGTCAATCCAACTTAAACGTAAATGAATTTGTAATGAAATTTTTTTTTTAATTTTTTATACAAAATTGTATATTGTAAACGTAGGTAATTATTTTATTATACATCACAAGGTCTACTTGAAAATGGCATAAGCCGAAACAAGCTTGTACTGGAGTAAATTTGCACAAGCTGAATAAATATTGTTAGCAGCAAACTTGGATATCTATATTACGATAATGTCATATTTTGACCTTGTATATGCTGCGGGCCCAGTAGAAAAGAAACTTTCCAAGTTCCCTGGGCCACTCTATTTAGGCTTGTAAAATCAGATTTAACAACTGAGTTAGTCGCAAAGACCAAACTTGAGCGAGAAACTGTTCCAACTCCTGAACAGGAACAACAGCTCTTTGAATATAGCATGACAATGGAAAGTAAATTTTTTGAACTTACCCGAAAGGAACTTCAACAGATGGCATTTCAGTTTGCCAAAGCAAATAATATCCATAATTCATTCTTTGGTGAAAGGGCTGGAAGAGGGTGCTTACGGTTGTTCCTGAAGCGGCACAAAAAGCATATTTAGATTTTAAAACCCACAGCAACCTCAGCTTTCTCTCTGCTTTCACAGGAGATGGAGAAAAACAGCTTTCCACCGGACAGAATATACAGTGTCGACGAAACTCGCCTAAGCACTGTGCAGAACAAAGTTCCCCAAGTCGTTGCAAAAAAAGGGTAAGCGACGAGTAGCAGCCATCTCTTCTGCAGACCGTGGAACACTTGTGGTCGTTGTCAGCTGCATGAGTGCTGCAGGAAATTTTGTCTCGCCCATGAAGATATTTCCTCGAAAGAACAGCGACAATCAGCTAACGTGCTCCACTGGGTTCCTTCTTGCTGGCATCCCTCTGGGTGGATTCAAAGCCAGCTTGGGACGTTGCGTGGCCCGTGTGAATAGGACTTAGGTCGTCGCCAGTGTTGCTTGTTACTAAAGCACTCCAAACCACACAACGAATCAAACTTCATAAAAGAGAAGTTCTTGGTCAAGTTAATAGCAGCACATTCTCCAAGGTTCTTCTACCAAAATAAAACCGTTGTTGGATGAGAACGGATTTTTATTGAGTCTTCCATCACACTACGGCCTTGTATACATCAGTTCTAAGGCTTACAACTGCCCTCCACTGCCCCTTGCCATCAACAGCGGCATGTTTAAATACATAGATTTTGGCGCCCAAGTCACGAATACGTCACGTCACGTGACGTTTACAAATTCTGTTTCAAACAAATTGACTACAAATTTTGAAGAAATTTATACAGTTCGATTTAGTGGTTAACAAATAATTTAACTGGTTACAAAAGTTGGCTTTTACTGTGTACCACCTTTTAGTGCAATGGCCGTTTTTTAATCGTCTCCGTCATGATCTATGATTACCATTTGATATGTCTGATATTTTAGTTGATGATCCGCATTCTGCTGATAGTTTTACTATTTATACATCGTGCAAATATGGCGAAAGCCATTTAAGTTATAACCCTGACTGGATTTTACTATGGGCAGTGTTGGGCGCTAATGACCTCAGCAGTTGTGCGCCCTAAAACCACAATTAAAAAAAAAAAGTTGCAAAAAAAAGGTTACAAGTCATGCAATAAATTATTTAAAGGTAAGTGGTGCGTATTTTGCTACACGGCCGCTAAGTGATACAATAACATTTCAGCTGTCAGTTCATGTAAACAAACGAGTCAGCACCTAACGTCTTATGATCGATATTGAAATTCAAGATTTTACAAAAATTTTAAGGTAACGACAATTTACAAGTGAAAAAATGTTCATAAAGGTGTATGGTTTATAAAAACTTAATAGATGACAATTCTAGTTTTTCTTAAATAGTTCGAAACTGATATAATCGTTAGACAAACTGTTAGGTTCATAAAATTTACAATGTTCTCGTTTAAAAAAGAATCTTTGTAGTGACTGTTCTATCGTGAGGTTTTTTTAAAACTCAGGATCTTTAATATTTCCTATGAAACGTCACAAGCTTTTCACTGAATGGTTGCAATATTTCCTGTCAATGTTGAAGCCAACAGCAGAATCAACGGTCCTTCTGATTCGGGATGACCATTACAGCCAATCCAGAAATTTGGATGTTATAAACCTTTCACATGAAAATCACGTTAGCAAATTGTCTGCCGCCACATGCCTCCCACCAGATGCAACCGCTGGACCGAACTTTCATGAGTACTTTGAAAGTCTATTAATCAGAGGAAGTACGTGTATGGACGAGGGAAAATGCACGCTCAGTAACAAATATGGACATCGCCGAACTATTTGGAAAGGCCTACCTCTAGTGTCAGGCAGGGGAGGTAGCAGTAAATGGGTTTAGGGTGACAGGAAGATACCATTAAACCCTCATATTTTTACAGATTCCATTGCTAGCAACGAAGGAATGATTGAAGATTTACCCAAAGAGACAGATATTGAACAATCTGCAAAAGCTGTAGCTATTAAAAATGGAAATCCTTATGTTGATTCCGAGGCAGGGAGATCTTCCGCCACATATAGAATTACACCTTGGCAAATCTCACCCGTTCCACGAATAAAGAGGAGGCCGGGCACTAGAAGAAGAAAAGCAGCCTCTTCAGCACTCCAAACGTCTTCTCCATACAAGAGATCTCTTGAATATTCAACGAGAGCAACAAATAAATCCAATGCAAAGAAGCACGGGCCACCAACGCCTAAGAACGAAGAATCGTCTGATTCTGAGAATGATGTTTTTAATGTGAGAGATGATTCGTTGACCCTCAGTAGTGTTCCGGACAACAGTATACCCAAAAATGAAGATGCCGACTATCTCTTTTGCTCTGGCAAATTTTCGCAGGACAAGCCAGGGGAAGAATGGGTACAGCGTCTCATGTGCAAAATGTGGGCGCACACTGAATGTGCAGGTTACGATACAGGACAATTTGTGTGTGACTCCTGTAAGTGAAGACAGGAAAAGTAAGGAATGTATTAACTGAAAATTGTATATTTCGTGTGTTTTACTATTATATTATGTTTTATAGTGTTTTCTTTGAGAATAAAAACATTCTCCATTAAGTTCAAAATGTTCAAATGTTTGTATAGTCTATGGAACTTAACTACAGGGTCATCAGTCCCTAAAATTACAAACTACTTATGAACTACTTACGAACTAGGACGGCACAAATATCCATGCCCGAGGGGGGATTCGAACCCCCAACCGTAGTGGCGGTGCAGACCGTGACTGGAGCGCCTTAGTCCCCTCGGCCACCACGGCCGGCCTCCATTAAGTGTTTTAACTTTAACAAATCTGAAACAAGTAGCTTATTCCTTATTTGTATCCCTTAATTTAAAGATCTGAAAGTGTACAAAAAATTAAGCCCAGTTTACAAATGCTCCTAATGTTATATGTTTTCGAAAATATACGAATCATTAAATAACATACTAAAGTATTTGGTACAGACGTTTCCTTTGCTTAATCTGAAAAACTGAGAAATTTATGAACGAAAAACAAATTGGTAACTTACTCCACATTTGTACCACTTCCTCTATACACTTATTTATTTCTGTTGGTTACATGTATGTGCTTTCACTTATTACTGTTGGCTGACAGCTCTTTGAAGGTAAGGAATAGATTTGGTACTTTTCCTGAGGTAATAGATTCTTTTTAGGGGGGATTTTCTCGTCTGTTTTCATGTTTCTTGTACATAAGATATATGGAAGTTGTAGAGTGACAGCTATTACTTTTTTATGCACTTCTATGTTTCTTGTGCTAAGGGTCCCACTTTTCTGTTCAGTACAAAAGGATTCAGCGGCCTGGCATGTCAGTTGGTAAGTTCCGGATATGTTGTCCTTCACTGTCATTGCATCGGTTGTCTGTTTTCCTTTGTATTGAGTTGTCATTTTTATTCCTTGCCTTGCGAGTACGTTCGCCATTCCACAGGTTGTGTCATTGTCGTCAGTAAAAGCAATGCAGGATCTGTGACATCTGGCAGAATTAGGCTAAGCACGACTAAAAATTCTTAAATACTGGCAAGATATTTTCATCAGTTTCGGAACTGTCCTGAACCAAATCATAAATTAAATTCTCATTTTTAACCAACCGTATAAGGACTAAAGTTATTAAAGTCAACAAAAATAGGAATGGTAGTGAAAATGATTCTATTACAGCTGAACCCTTAAAGTGAACATTGAGAAATATAGAAAATGGAATTTTCTATGTGGAATTTTCTATATGCCAGATAAATCCAAGAGTTTTGAAAAGTTGCCTTAATACACACACTCAAACTAAATGGTAATAAACATGATGTAAACAACTACAAAGGGATCTCTTTAATTCCTAGTAGCATATAAAATATTCTGAAAGACAGACTTTCAGGTGATTATCATGGTGGTTTTAGCCAATGAATGTCATGCTCAGAACAAAATTTAAATTCAGTAATTCGCCTCATATCACTTAATTCGAAGAGCATGGCAGTTATATTTTTAGATTTCTAGGAGGCTTTTCATTCTATTGACAGAGGAACTAAAAATAATTCTAGAATCAGGAACACAAGTCTAAATGGGTAACCTAATTCGTGAAAGTAAAATTTATTGCAGAAATTTCACAGTCCTTCAAAATAAAGAAAGTGTACGAGAAGTAGACGACCTATCGCCAATTCTTCTTAATTGTTTGTAAGAGAAAACAATGAGAATTTAGAACGAAAAATTACAGTATCAAACTCATGATGAATATTCATTTTCTGCACTTCACCTGGTTATTGACTGATTTTAAAATGCTGTCACAATCTACTCATTAAAAGGTAATATCTTATGTTACGTTTAATGCAATAAGTATTACAAATAGAAACTGTGTATTGTGCAGAAGTTGACGACACAAAAGTATTCCAATTGTGTTCACCCGTCACTCCAAAATAACATTTAGCGACTTGCAGTAAATTTCACATATAATATAAAACCTTAATGAATCCTTTTCACGCCCCCTCCCCTCCACCACAAAAAAATTATAAACGGAAAACACACTTTTACTGTTAGTGACGTCATACTAAATCTGCCACTACTTTTTGATTTTTCACTGTTCAGATATTAACTCTGTTCGCAAATCACTTTGCAGACAGTATTTACATATATCACTGAATGCACTAGTAATATTACGTCACTCTACGGCATGTAGCTCAGGAGATATGGCTTGATAGAAACTTAAAGGCATCAGAAACTTTCTGCTTACATTCGCGCGACCTACATCAGGCGTGATGTTTCCCTTTATTACTTCTTTACTACTAATGATACGCCACAAACATTTTGCATATACTATACTACATTATGTAAGTGAATATACCTGTAAGATTCTATGACTGTACAGTAAATAGTTCAGGAGTTTTGATGTCATGTTGGAAGTGATTCTGGTTAACATGGAGCACAAATTATCCATCCTATATCTTCCAGTTACTGAAAATGTGAGGACTTTGCAACTTTAAGCAAGACGTCAATCATATACTAACATTTTTATTATTTAGGGCCAATCGTGGAGAATAACGGAATTAGGGAATTTTAATCAATGTTGAATTGCATTGGGAAGAGCGCATGACCAAGCTACACTACCCTTTTTCTTGTTTTCCATTTATTTTCCTCGACGTCCACATTACATGTATGAGCCAGGGCATAATACTGCTTGCTACTGAAAAATTGAAATTGTATTTGATCACGTCTGAACATTGTTGTTTCTTGTGGTGTACTAATCCGATGCAGATATCGATGATGGTTACATCGTGCAACAGTTGAAATCTAGAGCTACTACCTCAGCCCCAGGAAAGACAATCTACAGTGGTTTCGGAGAACTGTCTACCCAAATCGTCTTGTACACAAATTAAACGTCCGAAAGAAATCAGCGACAACACTCTCACGTCTTTGCTGTTGTCCACAATCTATGATCTAGCATGGTCTTAAGCTAACTGTCCTTCGACTTCTGGTAGTCATCTGGGCGGTGAATTTAAAGCCGGGTTTACACTGGCTACAAAAACGACACCACTCGACCGCAGTTCGATTTACTTCACGGAAGTTGCGTGTATAAGCACCACAAAGTCATAAATCCTCACTCAACTGTCACCATATTTCGCCGTGGCACAAGGTTACACACATTTTATCTTTGTGACGTCACTGTACTTGGATTCAAAACAAGCAGCTGCCATATTGATTTCTACGATTTCGATGCAAAAGCTGTGATTGGAGTTTTCGTGAATTTACACCTGAAGAATACGAGAAATACGCATTTCAGTTGCACGTAACATTAAATATCTTTCCAAAATATATCGTTTTTAATTACGGCTTGTTGGGAAATACTGACGTATCATTAGAATTTGAACTCAAAAATCTTCATGAACATATGCTTATTTTGTGGTTTAATTATACAATGTACGTATATTATTTGTGAATAATAAAGTGATTTGTAGTTACTCAACGGCTTAATTGATTCGACACATGGTGAAAACTAAACAGTGTAGCCAGTACAGTCAGATGTAGGAATTGACATCTCCATTGCTTTCAAACAATCGTCACGTGGATTTCAAACATGAAGTAACAAAAATACCGGTATAACAGCTGGTTGAGTACATCTCACAATTACGAAAATCAATGATATTACAGTGATATTTAGAGGCAGTTGTACAAAGCATAACTGCAAAATTCGATTAAGATCAATACGTAGTCGCATTTAACTCATGAGGGTGAAAGAGTGCGCTGTAAATAACATTCAGCACATAACGTCAGAAAACTGAACTTGTTTTGAGGTCGTGTTACGAAGTTTGACGTAATGACACGAAATGATGAGGCGTCAAACATCAAAATGTTACTTTTATCACTTGAGAAGGTGTTGTATACCGGTATCGGACATTTTAGCAGAGCCCTACACTAGGGATACCAAATCACCCGGTTTTTCCAGGGTAGTGATTACATTAGTATGTGAATAAAGCAGTATGATGAGTTAACTGTATACAATTAGTTAACTATAAACAAGGAAATTTATTGGGAAAGTGTGGAAAATATTGTTGCCTACTTGAGAAACAGAAAAGTTATTGTAAATGACATTGAATTATTTGATAAGGTAATTCGCCTAAAAACGTTTCTGTGTGAACAGTTCAAATTCGAAACTGGGTCAACATTTTTGGATAAAGCTGTATCTGATAGATGGTGTGAGTTCATGAATCACCATTCAAGAGATGAATATTCAGAACTTTTAAAAACTGTTCAGTACTTTTTCGCAATCCCTGCCCACAATGCCACTGTGGAAAGAGTATTTTCATTATTAAATATACAATGGACTGATGAAAGAAATCGAATGTCTGTACAATGTGTAAGGGATTTATTGATCATGAGTTACAACTACAAAGATATCACTTGCTCTCAGTTCTATGACAATATCAAAACCAACAAAGAATTACTTAAGAAAATTCGAGGAAGTCAGAAATTAGTACATAAGCTATCGTGGTCGAAATATTATCTGTAATACCCCCCGGTTTTTTATGTTGAAAATTTGGTTACCCTACCCTAAACGCATATCAAATGTAACTCGAAATTTACTTTTGGTATTCGTAACTGGTGCAAGAATGGATTTTCATTTATATGTGCTGGTTCGGTTATTCGAGTTTTTATTATCCCAGTATTGTTTGTGAGTAAAACCCTTTTCCAAATTCGACATTTTCGCTTTATTTTCTTGCTAATGGAGCTTTATCTTATTTCTAAAGCAATAACCTAAAAGACCACACCCTTGTTTGCTCGAATAATCTCAGTCGAAGCTTTTATCGCTAGCCGTGCAACTAGAATGCTGATAGGAATGTGCGTGCGGGAGAGCAGCACGTTACGCCAAAGCCGTAGCCGCCGCCACGTGACTTGCTGTGACGTCATTTTACTTGCTAGTGTACACACGGTTTACCACGTGTTCCGGTGACGCCACTTCAGTGTGGAACGACCCAGCCGTTATCTCAATACCGCAAGCGTAGCCCACACTCGCCAGTTGTCAGGATGGCCGAGCGGTCTAAGGCGCCAGACTCAAGGGTGAACCTTGCCTGCGCATAGCGGGTCTGAGCATTCTGGTCCTCGTCTGAGGGCGTGGGTTCGAATCCCACTTCTGACAAAATTTTTAATTCATCACATATTAACCGAAAGAAGTGTTTACGCATATAACGTTGTTACGTAATACTGAAAGCGTGTTTGCTCGGGACTAAATTTCGTTGCTGGCCGTGGTGTACCGATCCCCCATGCTAGTTTTTAACTACGTGCAAGTGTCGACACATCTGCATAACCATTGTAATCTACGGCAACCTTGACGTACTAATTTTATTCAAGCACTGATCGCCTTCTATTTATCAACACGCTTCATTCGCTACCGAATAACTATTCATTGATGGCTGAGAGTGAAAAGGATGGAAAGTAGATAAGGGTTTAACAACCTGTCGACAGTGAGGTCATTAGAAACGATAGTTTGTGGTCCAGAATGCTAATCAACGCTTTATGTCAGAGGATGATTCTTAATAACGGACCCCTTTACGTAGCGAAGTTCTGTCATAAAATTTTCCCCTACGTAGTACCTCTTTAGCGGGGACAGAAAATGTTTTGAAATCTAGAATATCATAAATAACGAAAAATCTGTGTTTAACTAAATAAAGCGAAACACGATTTTTACAAGAGATCATAAAATATATAATTCTGCGCATTTAAGTTTTATGAATGTTTGTGCACCAGTTTATTAATATTCATAAATGATTGATTTAAAAGTCCATTTTTAATTCCAACTCTGCAAGTCTAAGATTTGTATTTTGTTACAAACCGTTAGTTAATTTTCTGTAATGAAATTGGATGCTACGATAAAAACAGCTCTGAAATTCGCAAAGCGTCTAATGTTTTATCGAACAAATAACAAGAAATAACATCGATTTTTATCGAAGATACAACATCAAATTTGACAATAGAAATAATAAGGAATTTACAAAAAGAAAACATTGACATTCGCAAAATTTAACCCTGAACTTCGCAACACAAAACAATGAAGTTTTAAAAATAATTAAATAAGATAAGATTATTTCACATAAATGACTAATAATTTGGCAAGAATAATAATTAATTTTGGGAGGAAAATACCTAACAGTTTACAAATAACGGAATATGGAAAAACACTGAGCATCGCGGAAAACACGCCGAATTGACAGAAAATATAGCAAAAAATAACACGGAATTTGGAAAAATATTTGAAATTTTATGTTTCTTATTTGTCGTTTTTTGATCCAAACAAATAAGTCAGTTAAAATATTTATTATAGTGGTGACAATATTGTGACAATGGTACTAAATATACATTTGTATTTTCAATTTGTGTTCATGAACTTTATCATTTTAAAGTTGAATTGTAGTTACTCTAATTTGTTAGCAGATTTCAATAGAAACGTTTTATAAATCTTATAAAAATAGCTACCAACAACAAACTTTGATATACTTTGAATATATTTCATGGCTTTTGCCTTTGGCGCTTTCAATCATTTCAGTCATCATCGAATGGCTCCATTGTACTTACGAATGTTATGAATGTCTCTCTCTGCTAAAATGTGTACTACTTACTTTGAAAGATTTCATATTCTGACGTCTATCACGAAATATTGTGCAAATAAAATTACCCGAATCACTGTGTCTTACGTTTCTTAATCGCAATCACGAAAACACAGAGTTTAAGAGGATCACAGTTTACAATTACGCACTGAAAAAACTGAGTACCACCTGTTAGATATGTATAATACAGTAAACATTAATATTGGGTGTATTATAGTAGGAAATTAACACAATGAAAGCAATTGGTGGGTTTTCTTATTTGCAGAGCAAAATATCTGGCAATGGGAAAAGTAAAGCAGACATAAAGTTCAGTTTACAAATGCAACACATCAGATAATGTTTTAATTATTAGAACGAAGCATTATCACTCTGCCAACTATGTTTTTTTTTTTTTTATGCACACGTTTTCTGCTGAAACATCTTGTACAGTAAAGCGAAGTATAATATTTACACCGACTGGATCGAGGTTTGATACTAATGTTACTGAGATATGCATGAAAATCTACTAGTTATGGAAGGCAAGTAATACGTTTCTCATCAAATGGTCGTGTGTTGACTCCTGAGAGTAAGTCGCCATGAACTCTTCTAAATAGAAAAGAGACTGGCAAATCAACACTAATTTGTAAGAATGTTAAAATATAAATCTATTTAATTATCTAAAAGATAGTTAATCCACGATAGCATGTGCAAAATTAGTCCGCCCTATGACAGTTCCAATATGGTAGGAAAAAAATCAAAATCGAAAAGGTTTATAATACACTGACAACTGCTCATTGATTGGGAGTGTTAAATAATGTTCCGCAATTCGGATGAATAAAAAGCAATATCTAAACTTTTAGACCTCAAGGATAAAAGAACATATCGCAATATGGGAGATCCGACAGCAGCCACTAAAGTTAGTCCTCAATTATCTGTAAGCACAGATGTAATATAAAAATAATGAAAACGACTTCTTGTTACGTGATTTAATCAGCTCAAATTTGAATCTCCGGAGGGAAAACAACATACTTTCCGAGCAAGATCACAGAGGACGTTTAGAGAGCCTTTCTTTCAAGAAGACTGTAGAGCGATTCTTCTGTATCCAACTTGCGTTTCGCGTAAGGTCGACTAAGTTCGAGTAAAGGTCGACTGACCCTTGCATAGTGCGCGAAGAAAGGCAACCGTATACGAACTGAAATGCCACAAACTTTGACAATTGAAACTGATTGTTTCTGTGGAACAAAATGGCTTTAGTTCGGGTCGTTCATGCACAGACTATGTGTTTATAATTAAGAACATCGTAGGAAAACACAGAGTTTGTCGACCTTGAGAAGATTTTTGACTGTGTCAGCCGTGATAGGCTGTTGAAGATTATCTCTGAATGCGGGTATTTTTATCACCTAATAGAATTACTAAAAAGTCTTTACAAGAATACATGCATCGTAATAAACAAAGGCAAGACTAAATTAGAAGTAATAAGTATTAATCAAAGATTAAGACAAGGATGTGGTCTCTCACCTATCCTTTTTAATATATATACATTGACGTCATTGTTTGGAAATGGGAGCTTGAAGTAAACAAAGGAATTAAAATATGGAATCAGGGATACCTGAATGTGCTTCTATTTGCATTAGTATTCAAAAGAATGAAAATGACTTCCAAAGATCGGTATATCAGCTGAACGAAATATGTAGAAAATATAACTTTAAAAGTTCTAGTAATAAAACTAAAATATTGTCTTTCCAAGGAAAATTCCTGTACTATCCTACAGAAGGGAAAGCTGGGGTACTACAAAAAGACAAGAAAATAAAATCCAAAGTGCAGAGATGTTCCTGAGAAAGACAAAGAACTGCACTAGAAGAGACATGATCAGGAAAGACGACATCAGAAAAGAATTAAATATTTGCAGCATGAAGGAGAAAATCCAATGCGAAAACTGGAAGTAACACCTTCTTAGAATGCCAGAGCACAAAATCCCCCAGAAGATACTGAAATACAAATGGAATGGTAAGAGAGATATTGGAAGACCACGGAAAATATGGGAATGGTTGAGTGAGAGTCCGGAACGGGCAACAGCCTAATCCTTCAGAAGAGGATGATGAAATTGATTATAATCATTTTATTTGCTGATGAATACGGTTACAAATCTTATTTTTGACCAGGTATTCAGAAACTACAAGGGAAAACATAGAGCTAAAGAAAGTTTACATACCACTCAGCTTTACAGGACATTGTCCCGTTGGAGGTTGTATGCCTTTCCCTTCCTTCGACCTGTGAACTGATTTACACAACCTGAATATTATGATTTTGAGTACGGCCTATCTGCAGCAGTAACTGTATTAACGAAATTTAGTTACTTTAAAATAACTGAACTGTATCTAGATTTCGACTACCATTAAATGGATGCCGTTTTGACTGCGGACACGTCGGTAGTTCATAGGGACCAGCTACTACGTCTTATTGTTCAGACTGCTAGCTGATACATTTTATAAGTAACTTTATTCAACGTGAACACATTCAGCTCTATGTGTAAACGTCTCATGTTGTAGTTTTATTTCTGAGGAAGACACCCTTAATGGTAGTCGAAATCTAGATCCAACTTTTTTAAAGGAACTTATGGGGCTGCATTTTCTCACACAGTAAATTACATCCAGAATCATTAATCCATCCTTTTATCATCCAGGGTTTCATAATGGTAGCGTACAGCGACAACCAACATTTTCTCACGAACCTACCTGCTAATCGTAGAGAGTAACGGAATTATTGGATTGGGAGGAGCATATGGCCAAACTGCACTACCGTTTTTATTTCCATTGTCCAGTGCTTCATACGTCTTGCAAATGAAAGCTGAAACTATATTTGTCCAATTCTGTAAGATGTTTATTGTGGAACACTTAACTACTGCATATCTCGCTGATAGTTATCCAGTGCAAGTGGCGTCTCCACACAGCCATTGCAATTTACGTCCACGCTTCTATCTTCTACGGCATCCGGGAAATTTGCTATCAATTGATAGACAATGTGACATTCACTCTTGAACTGGAAAATCCAATCATCCCCAGAGAAGATAATCCAATGCATGTCCGTAAATAATAATCTAGAACGAGTTAATAGAAATGTCTATCCAAGGCTCCTTTTAGACAAATGAGTCATTCTAGGCACTTCGTCAGGTCATCGCTGTTGTACACAGTCTGTGATCTACCAAGGACGTAAGTTGGGCGACGATCGGAATGACCGGGTGGTCTAAGGCGTCATGCTGCAGACTGGGGGGCCGTTACCGTCGGAGGATCGAGTCCTCCCTCGAGCATGGATATGTGTGTTGTTCTTAGTGTAAGTTTAAGTAGTTTGTAAGTCTAGGGACTGATGACCATACAATTTGGTCCAATAGATTTGCTAGCATTTGACGATATTAGGTTGGGCGTCCATCGTCTTGTTAGTCGCTGGGCAATTAATGTCCATTCTTCAGTTAAAGGATAAACTAGACTGGTTATCACTGATCTTCTGTTGTGAAGTACGTTAACCGATTTTAAATGTTGTTTCGGAGGCGCCGCTTGTGCGTGGAATGACGCAGCCAAGCCGTTATCTCAGCACCACAAGCGTTACTCAGCAGTTGTCAGGATGGCCGAGCGGTGCCGGGCGCCGTGGCTCAGCGCGCCCGGTCAGAGGGCTGAATGCTCTCTTTAATAAAAAAGCTGAGCCAAAGAACACGTAGAACCAAAACGAACAAACTCGATCAGCGTCCGCAAGGGCAAGAAATACACGTAGAGAGCGAGGGAAAAAAAAAAAAAAAAAAAAAAAAAAGCGGTCTTAGGCGCCAGATTCAAGGGTGAGCCTTGCCTGTATAAACAGGTCTGAGCATTCTGGTCCTCGTCTGAGGGCGTGGGTTCGAATCCCACTTCTGACAAAATTTTAATTTTGTCACATTCTACCAACAAGTGAGACTTCGAGAAACGTCTTTTGCGCATGTAACTTCGTAATTTGAATCTGAAAATGTATTTGTTCTGGGCTGAACGGTGTTTTTTGATTTTGGTATACTGTTACCACGCTAGTCTATGCCCGTGTAAATGTCGCCATCTTTGCAAAACCATTTTAATCTACAACTACACCAACCTATTCGTCACCCTATACAATATTTATAACCACCCCTCATCCGCTACGCAATTAACTGTTAGTTAATCTTTCAGGTTGAAAAGGACGAAGATTAGCGTTTACCTTTCTGTCGACAGCAAAGTCCTTAAAGCCAGCACAAGCTCGGATTGTGTTGATAAGGAAGGGGGAAGTAATTTGGGCGTGCTCTTTCAAAGAACCCTTAAGACATTTGCGTGGAGTGAGTTTGCGAAATCACGGACAACCTAAATCTGATGGCCAGAGGCGGTTCTTAACCGGAACGGCCGTGTGCACTAAGGCGCCTTGCTGTGGATTGCACGGCTGCTCCCCGTCGGAGGTTAGAGCCCTCTCTCAGCCATGGGTGTGTGTGTATTGTCCTTAGTGTAAGTTAGTTTAAGTAATTTGTAAATCTACAAACTGACGACCACTACAGTTTGGTTCCATAGCTTTACAAACGTTCGAACATTTCATCTGACCCGCCTTCCTTTCCGATGCTAGTGCAGCTGGTCGTCGGCTGAGCTGACAAACGCTCCACCTCGCTCTCTACCAGAGGACGGTTCTAATCCGATCCCTCACGTTGCCAAATTGTGCCATAACATTTTTCCTCGATTCTGTACCTCATTATTAGAGACAGTTAATTTTTAATCTTCTCAAAGTTAGAATTAGTGTGTAATTTTAAACCAATAGTTAATTTCCCGTGTAACGATATTGGATATTCTGATAAAATTAGCACCGAAAAAAAAAAAAGAACGGAAAAATAGCCCTGAATTTATCGCAAAATTAACATCGATTTTATCTGAGAAATAACATCTATTTATCAGCCAATAACGCCGACATTAAAGTAGAAATATTTCCTACTTTATCGGAGATATAACATTGATTTGATCGGAGAAATAACAACGGGTTTGTCGAAGAAATAACATCAATATCGAATTTAAAAATAAAATCTGTATAACAATGAATTTAGGATAAAAATTTGCAACATAGAACAACTTTTTAAAAACAATTAAATGAAAAAAATGTATTTCAATAAAAAGACGAGAATGATGAATGAATTTCAGAATAAAGACTGTATATGGCAAGAAGTTTATACTGGTATTTTGAATTCTAATTTTTATTCACTAAGATTACTAGTTTAAATTTCTTACGGGAAAATGTCTGCAGGCGTTGTGATAAACCGGTACTATATCATTTTCTTTCCTCCTCCATGCTGCCATGCATGACGTACAACATTTTGCGTTTCTACCGCAATTACAGTGTACGCGAGGGTTGTAGTAACTCCCCACTGCACTGTGTGAAGAGTAGAATCTCTGAAGTTCACCAATCTGACGTCTTCTATAGAGGTCGTCCCCACGCAGATGATAGCACACAGGTCAGAGTTCTTGAAGTGAGGCTGAAATTGTTAAACTATTGGCAGGATCAAATCTAATTACGAAATAATACTGACGTTCTTGGAATGCCAGCTAGTTTTATTAAAGAATGCAGGAAACTAGCAAACCACGTGTTAATATACACCTGCCACACTTTATTTTAACTGAAAGTTCAATATAAAGTCATTTCGCATTGTTCTAAAATAATTAAACTATGTCTTATGACCGCATATGTATGCGACATGTTACTTCTCAGAGTGCGTGTTTTGGACTGAAGTGTGGCGGCTCGATGCAAGGCTGCCTTCGCTCCGCAATCTGGCGCGCAAACATACCCGCCTTGCATCGTCCGTCTTAATTGTTTTGTTTATTAATTTTGGTGTAGTTAATATGTTATCTAGTCAGGGTATAGCTCGGCTTTGAGAGGTTTCCTCAATTGAGTTTGACATGGAATAAATAATTAGTTTATTAAATATTAATAAAAAAATATGATTGCGTTTTGGCGCGTGACCGCCAGTCCTAAAGCCAATCGGCGTCCATTGCCTGCCGCTCGGGGACTTCCCTAGAATTCGGGGAAACTTGCCAGTGCTCTTTCCCATGAGAAGCCGACCTGTCGTGGTTCTCAACAGCTTTTACCCTCTGTCGCCAGCTGGTTCTAACCGGCTGTACTGAAGCAATACTTCGATCTTAATATGATGGCTGTAAGCCAGAAATATTACACAGTTGGCGGTTTCAGGTATTTTCTTCGGGCAGACCTGAACTGGGCAACTTTTAGTGGCCATTAGAAGGTTACTTTGGAAAGGACAGTCAATCCCACACTCGAACTGGGCAACTTTCGCTCGCAGGTAGCAGGACGGTCCGACCGAAGGTGTTTCTGGCCCTCACTGAACTCATCAGTCCTGTCAATAACATCACCTCGCTGTTATCTGTGTAGAATCACATAGTGTTTCGTTTTGTACTTCACAGTCATGGAAGCGAATAATACGTCAGAAAGTCACGATTTGCATCCTGGTAATACACATTTCATCTGTGACGGTTATAAATTCAAATCCTACAGAAGAGTTGTTGCAACGGAAGAACGTGGATAGCGATGCTGAGGTAAACGTTCGCGGTGTGCTGTTGTTATTTTCAGTTGGCAACGAACACATATTTTCGCATTTGGAATGCACTCATGACCACGCACCTGTTGTAGAAGACTTATTACACAGGAGTATGATATCTAATTCTCTAAAAACAAAAGGCGACGCTTTGGTTGAACAACCGCCAAAGCTTATATGCAATGCAGTCAGATTCCAATCCAACAACCTCGATCTACAAAGAAAAGAACAAAGAAAGAGGCCAGTGGCTGAATTACATCTTTGGGCTTATCTATTTAATTCTTCATGCTGTTTGTGATGCTTTTCCTGATCTGGTCAGCATACAACTACAAGGCGACAATATCACAACATTTTCGGGTTACACAACTGACAACTACATTGATTAAGAAGATGCAGCAGATTGCGCTTCCTTGTGGAGGACGAATAAGGCTTTCGAAAGCTTTCATTCACGATTCAATGCTTAATGTGAATCTCCTCAGCCAATCATCTTTGTGGAAAGTCTGAAGCATGAACAAACTGATATATATGAATCAACTCAGCTAAAAGTAATATCACCATCAAAACGGACTCTAAAACCAGGAAGAGGCACGCTTTCCTGCAACAGAAATTAGAATTACTAAGGAATGGTGAAATTTGAAAATTAGACTTTGTAAAGTGCGTTTCAGACCAAGCACCCGTGAACAGAATATGAGCCTAACTAAATGCATTTGTTTTCTGCTAATATTTGTAATGTGAAATTTGTAATACAACCTTTTTATTTGTATATAATTTGATAGTTTTTTATATCTTGTTCCTTGGCACAGTGTTGACATTATTCCTTAAGAACTCTACAAATGGAGGCAGAGGTTACGCACTTGGTGACTTTAGATTTGGAAGCATTTTGCGAGATTGTGCAGTCGGTCTGCCAGGAGCAGGTAGGAGTTGCCGAGTTCGTGCGTGTCACTCAGGGTGCACTTAGGGGACAGTTGCCCAGTTCGAGTCTTCCGTTTATCGCAAACAGGTAGAAGTTGCCCAGTTCGGACAAGCCCTTTTCTTCGTCTTCATAGAGCTACATTGTATGTACGAACGTTTTAAATGCCTTTCTCCCACTAAAGGCAACAAATGTACAATCGTACGTATGCCACCAAGAAGCAAACGACAATTTATTTGCGGATGCACAAATTCGCTCATTGCCTAGAGGGAATACAGCAAGGCTGTGAACAAGGAGTTACTGGCATGGGACATACCAACTGTAGTGTGCGTTAAGTCAAGAGTTTGTGCTGGGAGGAGGCATACCTATACAGCTAAACGACGTGGTTGCTCAGCGTGTTGGAAGAGAGGCCTGTACGTCCCCTCTAATGAAAAATATGAAATAAGTAAAATGAAATGAAAACTGCTCCAAGAACTTTACGAGCAACCTGGAACAAGCGCATTACAGTGACCGCAAGGAAACGGCAGTTGGTATCCCACTTCCTACATACTCTTGACCAGCCGCAGTATCGGTTCCACCAGCAATGATGGATATGTTGTTAGATGCAGGTATATTAAAAATAATTTTCTAAGAAGCGTCTTTGCTTTGGTACATATTGTATGTGTTTCCTAAGTCAGTTATTTATAAATCAATTGCACTCGTAAGCGGCAATATGTCGGATTATAACTTAAATCGTTTTCTAAACATTTTCTCACTTACCTGTTAAAAGTCAAGAATAAAGGAATTACACAATTATGAATTGCAGTGGGAAGACCATTAGGCGAAATTTCACTAACATTTTTCTTTGTTTGCAGCCTGTTTTGTTTCCAGAATTCCACGTGACAGGTTTTGGCCAGCGCTTTTAATACTGTTTGCAACTGAACCTGAACCTGAAAGTGTATTTGCACTATTCTCTGTGGTGTTGTTTGTTATGTACTGATATGAAGCATATTCCACAATAATTATTCAGTGCAGTGTCATCTCTGTACAGCCATTTCCATCTATATCCACTTCCAGCTACTATCTCCTCCTGCGTACGGGACATTATCTTTTATTTGAGAGTGTGACACTGTTCAGTAGGACGATCTATTCATCCCCAGGGAAGATAATCTGTATGTTTCTACACAGATAATCTTCTACAACGATTTCAGAGATGCGTCTTGTAGACAAATGAGTTCTTGAGAAATAAGTGACACTCTTCTTTAGGCCATCGCTGTTGTCCCCAGTCTCTAATCTACAACGCTCGTAAGCTGGGTGTCCGTCTTGTGCTAGTCGCCTGAGCGTTTAATGTCTGTTCTTCATGTAAAGGACAAACGAGAATTGCTACTCACTGACCCTCAGCTGTCAAATACGCTATACGAGTTATGAGGTGACGCCTCTTGTGTGGAACGACGCAGCCCAACCGCTATTTCAATACAGCAAACGTTACTCACACGCAGCATCTGTCAGGATGGCCGAGCGGTCTAAGGCGCCAGACGCCTCCCCCGCTGGCCGGCCGGAGAAAGTGGCGCAGCCCTATTGACGCTAGCCCCCAGATTATACCGCCGGAAGCAAGGAGGTTCTAACCTGTTTGGCTGGAACCGAAACCAGAGAAGTCTCTGCAGCTTAAGATCTTTGGAGCAGAATATTGTTTTGGGGCGGTACTGTGAATAAGGGTGTTGTTTTTGTTTTCCCGTGTATCGTACATTTTAGCATTTCGCTTTTCTTCAAGAAATGAGTAATTCGAAATGTTTTCAGTGCTTCGTTTGCGACGAGAATTTTTCTAGTTCGTCTGCTCTATATCGGCGGCGAAATGTTCATGTTGTTTTATTGGGAGCAAAACTGAAGTGTGTGCTATGCGAAGAAGTGTCCCTCAGAGAAGATTCTTCTCAATAACGAAAAAAGTTAGTGTGCACTCTAAATCTGCATCTGATAAAACAAGTGAAGAAGCTGTGTCTGTGGCAGAAGATATGGCATTAAGAATGTCAATAAATGTAGCAAAAGGTGTGTAAAAGAATTCATCTCGAATTTGTATTAACAAATCCTTTTTTCTTTTCGTTACATGGACTGCAAGTTGTGTAAATGTAGCATAATACGTATCAATATATTGGTATAAAACCAAAGGAAATTTTATTTGCAGGTTCAAGTGTTGCTGAGGGAGATCACAGCTATGTTGCTTCTTCAGGTAAAATGTTTCCAAACTATCACAGTATTTACAGATCACTGCAATCTTTGGGATTGTTCACGATAATGACTATTGGCAAAAGAATAAATAAAACTTCTACCAGTCGCCGTTAAATTGCTTTATTGTTTGTGCCATGTTGGTTATTATAGCACTCATTTAAGTATCTCATAAAAGCTGTCTTTTTGTCAAGTAGAAACTTGGATGGATTTGCCTTTTTACGGATCAAAATTTCCAATTGAAGATTTCTCACTAACACAGAAAAAGGAACACACAAACATGAAACATCCATTTTGTCTTCATATAACCTATATGGCCAATTAGATATGAATTTGATAAAGGTAGGTCGGCTCCGTAGCACAGTGGTAGAGTGCCAGACTACAAATCCAGAGGTCCCGGGTTCGATCCCCGTCAGGTCCTGGGATTTTTATCTGTCACTTTCCACTTCTTTCACCTCTGGCAGTGTTGCTGATGTGAAAAATGCCGAGTAGCACTGTGGTTTGGAACCGACGTTAAACTGTAGGTCCCCGTATAACTGGCTGGGTAAGTCAGTTCGAAGGTCGGAGGAAGGCAACGGCATACCACCTCCAAACAGGACCATGCCTAGTAAAGCACTGTGGTGTTCAAACCAATCTTCGGATTGTTGACTGCTTTACCTTACCTTAGGATGACCTATATTGCTATAGACTCCTTGTTGGATTATCTTGTGTGACCTGTATCAATGCTGTAAAGGATTCTATTATTGTTTTAATTCTGTCTGGGAATTCAGCATAATCAAATTGGAGAAGATATTGTGTATTATTAATACATTATGGATGTATCAATGTGTTCATCATGTTAACTCAGTCTTTACTGTTTTGGTTGTAGGGTCTACTGTGTGCACGTTTGATGGGGATAGTGGTATAATTCAAATAAGAGGTCAAACTTTTTTGAAACGGAACAACGAAGTAAATTTTTTGTAAAAACAGTATGGTAGAATTGATGCCTCATTCTAGGACAGTAACCATTCTTGAACAGTGTCTGCATATGTCAGTTTCTCTCATAACTGTATTTCTTTTTTTATAGTACCAGTTGTCTGTCCTATTGCTGGTGGAAGTGATTATTTCACATCAAGAGTTAACATCTGTTTTGAAGGAAAACTGCAATACAAAAGGTTTGTTAAAACAGTGTAAAACAATTTTTGCCTCTTTTTAACAAAGAGGTGTCAGTTTGTCTCATGGCTGTATTACTTCTTTATGGTGTCACTTGGGTAAAACTGCAGAGTCTGTTGACCGTGTTTTTAGTATGGTACGTATATTGGCAAATAGATCGCTTCTAGGCTGGAGATTCGGGTGCTATGCGCCCTCCCATACGAAAAAGAATAAAAAACATCTTGTTTAACCTATACCTAATCTAACTTTTACTTAAAATGATCACCCTTTAGTACAGATAAAAATAAATAAAACTTATACCTGCTCTATGGTAAACTGCTGTGGTGTTGCCAACATTTGCAGAGCTTGGGCAACAGACTTTGCAGTTTAGCTGTCACTTGTGTCCCCTGTCCACGAGGAGCTAGATCTGCTTTGAAGCAGAAGCACAAGGCAAAAGGTTTGTCAATTCGGTTAAATTGTAGGATGCTTCTCACCGGGCTGCAGTGGTTATGTTGGCACCAATGGTAATGACGACAACTCATATCACCAATAAATGTTTTTTTCATGACAACATACAAGAACCTGTCAACAATAGAACAGGTAGGCCTACAGTATTAATTTTGCTGCGAATGAAACGAGTAGTAATAACATTTACTCAGTACCTCAAGAAAAATATTAACCCAATTCTACAATTCATTGTTCATCTGTTGCCAACATAAGCATTAGAGCCCGGCAAGAAGCGTCATAGAATTTTACCGCCAATTCAGCAAAGTATCTCATTCTAGGGCTGCGTCTGTTTGAGTTTCATAAGTTTTTATCATAAAAACTTTTATTTTATTACAGGTCCAGTTTGCTACAGTGTTGACAGCTCCAAAATGCCTTCCCTTGAAGCAGAAAGCAAAATGTTGTAGGATAAGTCAGTGTATAAAGTTGCATATTTATGCCTTGTTAAATGATGTTTAATGCCTTAGGCAAATGAAATAAATGTTGGGGGTTTCTCCGTACCACAGGTCTATGTGGTCTAAGCTTGTGGGAGCCTCTTCCCCCAGAAAAAAACAAAGTAGTGCCCTCCTAGATGTTGAAAGAGGGCGTCCTTAGGAGGCTTTATACCAACATTCCATCGACCATAAATAAAGAAATGAAAAAAAAAATCTTTTGTATTCGTTATTTGGACACTTACATAACCACCAACCTGTTTTGGACACGGTAAGTCTCGATTAGCAGCATGGCCTAATGTATTTATGTGACATGGAGCGGCAGTGTTAGCAACAGTTGCTGTGGATGCTGGGACGAATGGTGGCATACAATGTTTACAAGGTGTGAAAATGACTGTGTTAACATCACGCTAGAATGATTTTATTTTTGAAATGAATTACAGCCTTCAAATGTAGATCACACCCTACGAAACTACGTTTCTCCACATGCACTGTCTTTCTGTTCAGATGTTACACTTTATTGTTATGTAAATAGAAATGTGTGTTTCTATCTCAAATGATAAGAACAATAATTTTTTCAATGTTCATATTTGGTAAAACACTTGTAACAATTTAATCTCTACTCTTTAGTTCCTGCCTAACCACAACCCTTATGACATATTTGTAAAAATAATATTCATTGATGTACGCTTGTTCAGTCAGTAATTGAATTATCATACACACCATAGGCTACTTGAAATGTACTATGTTGCCAACCTAACACTGCTACGGACACACCGCAACGCTACCCATGCCGCTGATCGAGACTTTCGCCTTTGGACGCTTTTTATACATTTGTGTGTGTGTGTGTGTGTGTGTGTGTGTGTGTGTCGACAACCCTTAAAAGCAAGTAGGTGTTGTGCATTCTAAGAATCAAGGCTATGGATGATTTGTGTGTAGTTAAAAACATGTGGAAGAATTTATATGAACAAAGATAAACATTTCAGTATACCACTATTTCTGAAAGAACAATGGTCTCTTAGACTACTAGATGTAATTTTGTCAATGAGTTAGCTTATTATGCTTATTCAAAGGCTTCAAATAGCTTATGAAGAATTAAGTTAAAGTTCTATGCTTGTGCATCGTTAGTTGATTCTTCATGTAATGTCTGTATATGCCTTTGAGGTTTAATTCTCAATAACTGCATTTTTACAGAAAATAGGAATATAACTGTACACCTGTCTATATAGTTAATGTGGGTATGTCTGGCTGCAAGCTGTGCTTCACATGTGGCACTATGGAATGTCTTACATACTGTGACCAGTAAGTTGCACTTTAAATGTCTGTTACTGTTACAAACATTGTGAAGTAAAAATAAGCAACTATTTCAAAGATATTGCTGACCCCAACAACCACTAAAATATTGTCCTAATATGGCTTAACAAAATCCATGATTCTAAACATTCCCTATTGATTGGCTAGAGAGCATAGTCAGAAGATATATGAAAACAAACTATTCGTTTTACATGTCACTTCTTGGTGGGAAAACTAAAATTTCCTATGTTGAACATCCTCTGCTTGGCTGCTGTTTGGTAGAGACCTTACAATACTCTCTACACCATAAAAAAGACAATGTGTACATTTGAAGTGTTGTATTTTGGCTGTGAAAGTTACAGTGTAACTGTGATGGATGTTCATTCTAGGTCACAAATATTTCTCGTCACCAATGATATACTTTCTTCAGACAAACAAATTGGTGTTTCACACCTAGATTGGTTAAAATAACTTTTCTCCCCTATGTAGGAATCACACCAAAGTCGTGTACAAGCAAGGAAGAGATCATTAGACATTGTGTGGCCTGTGGAAGTTTGGGTTGATCTGGGAAGTGTTCTCTAGTAGCTGAAAGGTACGGCTACCACTTGAGATAAGTAGTAAGTCTGGGTTTGAGTCCCAGTCTGACACAAATTTTAATGTCACAATTAAATGTATTTGCCTTCTTTACAGCTTTCATTGATGAAATTGGTACTTGCGGTTACATTTCACAAGTATTTGATTAGATGTACTAGTCAGTGAATGTAAAAATTCCAAGCCCTTTGAAGAAGTCTCAACAAAATTTGGTAATATATACAGTAAATGTACACACCTAATTGAGCAAGTCACATAATTTTGTTAGGCCTAATAAGCCACTACAACCTCCTATTAACATGCAAAATTATTTTGAGTATTGTCTCTGTAGCAAGAAATATAAAAACATAGGTGTAATAATAGTGTAGCCACCACAAAAGTGAAATCGGTTGAAGTAAGATGAGTGGTGTGAAGGGAGAGCATGAAATGTGTGACAAATGGTGTGCTTTCGCCCCCCTTTTTTTATCACTGTCGGCAATACTGAGTTGAGGTAAGTGTTGGACACGATCTGTTATTAAATATACAATATTCATGTATCTCTTGTTAGATTTTTCCACAAATTAATTGGATAAAGAAACAAATATATTAGGCAATAGGTAATTATTGCAAGTGAAGAAGTGAATGACCTCCCTTGGCTTGGCTGGGTTCTTTCAGTGAAAGATGGTTTACGTAGTGAGATATAGGACACCATGTTGGTGTGATCAATTACCTTTGTGCAATGACATTTACTTGCTCTGCATGCATTGTCTCTTATGTTAACCCCACCAGCCAACAAGGACAAAGTATGCAAAATTAACTCGGCCACTACATATTTCCTAAGTAAATAGGCAAGTGCATAAATGAGCCTCAAGAACTGGGTCAATTCATAGTATATGAAAATTTGCCATCCTTGCCACATAAGCCAGTGACAACATAAATATTCCAGAATGAAACTTTCACTCTGCAGCGGAGTGTGCGCTGTTATGAAACTTCCTGGCAGATTAAAATTGTGTGCCGGAACCGGGACTCGAACCTGGGACCTTTGCCTTTCGCGGGCAAGCGCTCTACCACTGAGCTACCCCGACACGACTCACGACACCGCCTCACAACTTTACTTCCGCATAGTGAATGTATTATAGGAAAGACAGACACAAAACCATCACCAACCACAGTAGTAAAAGTTTATATGTCAACTAGCTCTACCAATGACGAGGACATCGAAGAAATGTATGAGGAGACAAAAGAAATATTCAGAAAATTAAGGGAGACGAAAACTTGATTGTGGTGGAAGATTGGAACTTGGCAGTAGGAAAAGGAAGAGAAGGAAATGTAGGTGAATAGGGACTGGGGAAAAGACTGAAAGAGGAGATTGCTTGGTAGAATTTTCTGCAGAGCGCAATTTAATGATCACCAGCACTTGGTTTAAACATCATGAAAGAAGTGGAAGAGACCAGGAGACACTACACGACACCAGGTAGACTTTATAATGGTAAGGAATAGATTGAGGAACCTGGTTTTAAACTAAGGCACAACCAGGGGCAGATATAGACTCTGACCATAACTTATTGGTTATGAACTGCAGATTAAAACTTAAGACTGCTGAAAAGGAAAAGTTAGGAGATGGAACCTGCACAAATTGAAGGAACAAGAGGTGGTTGAGATGGAGCATTAGGCAAGAAGAATGGGTAGCTCTGGGGGATAGGGTAGTGAAAGCAACAGATCATATAGGTAGGACAAGATATCTACTAGAAATCCCTGGATAACAGGATATACTGGACTTAATTGTCATGGTTGCAAAATACTAGCACGAATTATTTACAGGGGAAGATCAGTTTGGATTTAGGAGAAATGTAGGAACACGGGAGGCAATACTCACATTACGACTTATCTTAGAAGATAGGCTAAGGAAAGGGAAACCTATGTTTTTAGCATTTGTCGATTTGGAGAAAGCTTTTGACAATGTTGACTGGAATACACTCTTCCAAATTCTGAAGCTAGCAGGGGTAAAAATATAGGGAGCGAAGAGTTATATTCAAACTATATAAAATCCAGACAGCGGTTATAGAGTCGAAGGGCAAGAAATGGAAGCAGAGGTTGAGAAGGGAATAAACAGGATTGTAGCCTTTCCCCAACGTTGTTCAATCTGTATATTGAGCTGGCAATGAAGGAATCTAAGGAGAAATTTGGAGAGGGAATTAAAGTGCAGGGAGGAGAAATAAAAACATTGTGGTTTGCCGATGACATAGTAATTCTGTCAGAAACCGCAAAAGATCTGGAAGAGCAATTGAATGGGATGGACAGTGTCTCGAAAGGAAGATATAAGATGAACATTAACAAGAGTAAAATGAAGGTAATGGAATGTAATGTCAGAAAATCAGAGGATTCTGAAGGAATTAGATTAGGTAATGAGACAATAAAAGTAGTAGATTAATTTTGTTATTTGGGTAGCAAGATTACTTTGGATGGCCAAAGTAAGAAGATATAAAATGCAGAATGGCTGTGGGAAGAAAGCATTTCTGAAGAAGTGAAATTTGTTGTCATCCAATATTAGTTTAAGTGTTAGGAAGTCCTTTCTGAAAGCATTTGTCTGGGGCGTAGCACTGTATGGGAATGAAACATGTAAAATAATGATAGAATCTTTTGAAATGTGGTGCTACAGACGAATGATCAAAATTAGATGGGTAGATCATGTAACTAATGAGGAGGTGCTTAACAGAACTGGGGATAAACGGAGTTTCTGCCATACCCTGACTAAGAGAAGGGATAGATTGGTTGGACATGTCAACTTAGCTTTAGAGGAAGTGTCTGAGGTAGAAGGAGACGAAGGGAAGACTACAGTAAGCAGATTCAAAAGGATGTAGGTTGACGAACTTATTCTCAGATGAAGACACTTGCACAGGACAGGGTAGTGTGGAGAGCTGCATCAAACCAGTTCGTGGACTGAAGACCACAACAACAAACAGGCTTGTATTGAACACCAATGCCACACACAGCTACTACAATCCCATAAATCAGCAGTAGTTGAAATATTAAAAATACAAAAGAAAGTTTTGCGTTTAATGTGTAAGAAAGATTGATTGGAGCACTGTCACCCACTCTTCACCAGCCTCAAAATACTCACTAGTTTGAATTTATATATCTATGTTTCAGGACTCTATATTAGAAGCAATATGTCAGAACTTGTTACAAGGGAGTTCATGACCACAAAACCAGGGTTAAGATATACCTAGGCATAGATTAACAATGACTGAGAGCTCTCACGAAGTGAATGCTATCAGAATCTTTAATAAGTTACAGAACCTCTGCTTGGACCATGGGTATAAATACTTTTGAAAACAATATATACAACTGGTTAACGAATAATCCTTTTTATAATATCAAAGAATACTTCAGTTTGCCAGATGATTATATTAGTTTGTAGAAAAATGTTGCTTTCAATTGTATTATTGGGCCTAACTGAAGACTGGGATACCACCCGTCAGGTTCGACCAATGATGTCATCAACATGGCAGCAATGACATATATACTCGTACCCAATATTGTGACCAAAACAAACTTGCAACGACCGAAAAAATGCGAAAATTACCTAAAAATCAATAAAATGATCCTAACGGGACCAATGCGGTAATGGGTTTTGGGCGGGGACATTCTAAGCGGAAAAACGACAACATACCAGACAAAAAAAGCGTTCCATAAAAGAACCCATAACAAAAACACCGAAAAAATGAAAAAGGTATCGGAAACCTCAATTGACCTATATTACACCTCAAATGAAAATCGGGATACCAACCGAAGCCCAAAATGCAAAAACTGGTATAGAACACATCAATTGACCATATCAAACTCAGGATACCAAACGATCCTCACATCAACAAAATATAGAAAAGTGGTATCGGACACTTCAATTGACATTGATTACACCTTAAATATAGCTTGGGATACCAAATCACCCCAAAACTAAAAACCGAGGAACTGATATCGGACATATCCTACATCACACCTCAAATCAAATTTGGAATATGAAACGGTCACCACAGCCTCAAAATAACACAAAACTCGTATCGAACCTCAAAATTCAGGATACCAAACACCCACCTCACCCAAAACTACAGATAAAAAGTCATTTTACGATTCGGCTGCACCCCCCTTCTGTAAGTCATAAGAACAATGGCATAACTGTAGACTGGGATACGACGCGTCTGCCTTGACCCATGACGCCATCAAGATGTCAGAAAACAAGTGTATGGGATATCTTAATACTTCTGTATTGTAGATACAAATAATCTGTAGTTATTATAGATAACAGAATGTGCCATCGATCACAGGTCTTGGCTCAAAAATTCGCACCTTCGGCGCTAACATATGAAAAAAAATCTCTCGGTTAACTTACACCTAATCAAAGAGATGCTACAGATCACTTTTTAATCACAAAATATTAATGTTTTCTTTGTAAACAAATAATCGTCTTTAACACAACCACCACATAATCACTGATGCCTTTTACAAACATGCACGCACCTCAAAACTACCGCGCAGCGATGACGTCATGGGTCAAAGCTGACGGGTGGTATCCCCGTCTACAGGTGAGCCTATTATTGTATACTGTGTAAACCCTATTAATCTTATGTTCAATACTATTCATTGTGCCTTATACAGTGTATATCTATTGTAAAACTGATGAAGCCAATATCACTGTAAAATGGTTTACAGTGAATAAAGATTCTTCTTTAAAAGAGAAACATGAAGAATAACCGTATGAAGAGCTTGGCACAAACACCAAATTAATGGGATTACCAGTATGTCATTAATGAATCTATTGAGATAAGTCTGAACAACAACTTGGTTCCAGTCTTAGCGAGGCATAGGAGCCTGCTACTTCTAAAATCAGGAAACACAGAGGATAGCAGTGCAAACACAACAAACTACCCAGTGAGGCAGATGGAGCACCAATGGTTGAGCCATGGCTTGGACATATCCCCAGCATTAAACCCATGATGGATCACGAGCATACTTCCCACTCCAAGTGCTGGAAGCCAGTTGGGGAGTAATGCAGACAAAAAGCCAGCAATGTCAACAGGAGACGGTGACGATAGCAACAGGTTCAATTGCTGAAACATTGTGCCCATTGGACATAATTATCCGGCTGCAAACTCAAGAGAGGCACATCCCCGTAATCTGGTCTCCCTTTATTCTTAAATTAATATCAGACCCTTAAAAACTTTACAGTTTTTATATCTAGGACTTACAAACATGAGGTACATCTGGTATCTACAAGTGTTTCCTTATCTTTTCCAATAATAAATGCTTTCCATTTGGTTCACGAAACAGTGCTTGCTGAAACTTAATGCAGAGAATAAAAAGTCACTGTCTTCTTTCATTCATTTCCCATAAACCCAATTTTCCTGTTTGCCTACACATACAAAATTACTCCCCTCTTAAAAATCTGCCTTATTTCACCATTTTACTTCACTCAGCCCTGTAGTATCAAACTTCAATCTTTAAGATTTTCTAATTTGACTGTTACATTCAAACTCTTAACATTCTGATCTTTAGAATGTTAGCTTTATCTGTTGTCTACCTTATGATATCGTCTGGAAATTTGGATGGAGGCCTTCTTTACATGCAAAGTCCTTTTGCAAAGATAGATTTGCTAATAAAAAGTGAAATGGAATAATTACATGTGCTATAAACACCATGAAGGTTTTAATATAGTGCTTTCTGTTACCTCATGAATCACCATACCATTGCCCTTTGCCGACTTATCTTGCACACTCATTTTCACATCTTTTTGCTCCTATTGTTACAAAGGTTGTTGGCAGATTGATGATATCTACTAACAACATGCAGTGTTGGATCCCCAGTCTCATCGGTGAGAAAGAGGCTGTACCACTTCAGTGTGAGGTTGACAGTGTGACGTAAAAATGTGGATCCTAGATACTGCTATGTTACAACTTGAAAGTTAAAGTTTCTCTCCTCGTTTCTGAAAACACTGGTAAACTGGAGATTTTCCAACACATCTCAAATGTTGCCAAACACACAAATGACAAATCAAGAATTATAGTAAAATACTCAACGTATTCACTTTACTTTGTGAGTACATTATCACGTGTAAGAGAATTGTTTTGTTTACAGTCATAAGGTATAAAGTGTAAGCGTACTAATTTCACGTGACTTGACGATGGTTTGATTTTTAGAAATTCAATTTCCACGTTTCTTCATTTGCCGTAATATATGTCTTAGAGTTTACCAGCATTTCTCTAACTTCTTCTTTGGGCTAAAAAGAAACATAGATAATTTCTTTGTCGCAAATCACCTAACATCCCGCGTTCGGCTGCACCGGCTCCTCAAATAATGTGTTCGAACTGAGACAAACGTGTAAAACTTTATTCCACGTTCGCCTAATGCGTACAAAACCTGCGATTACATTGTTGTAAGCAGAATAACAACTATTGTGACACTGAAGAAAATGAGATTATTTTACAGGCGAGCTATGCAATTCCGCCGATCCTCCGTTTGTTTTCATTTAACACTTAACAACTGTCAGCTGCAGATCACGTGACAGATCCGGAGTGACATCTATCGGCATCGCCAGGAAATTCTCATTTTTATCTCTGGACGTTTCCGTCGGTATAATCTGGGGGCTAGACGCATGTGCGCAGCCCCCCGCGCCCGCGCCCGCCCCGCCGCCAGTGGCTGTCATCACAGTCTAAGATATACAGTCACGACACTCACTGCTGTAAAAGTTGTTACCAACTGACAGTTGCTGGGACACTAGCGCTCCTAGCGGTGGGCAAGCTGCCGAAGTAGTGATGTTTGTTTATTATCGCTTTTGTACGTAAATAACGAAATATTTACTGTAATTTTTGTGTCACAAGCATTATTAAAATATCGAGAAAAAAACATTATACAGAAATTAATATGAAAACAGCTTCATTTAAATGATCCAATGGTATAAGGAACAACTCTGTCATGAACAAATGCTTACGAATATGTGTATATTTGCAGCTTATTCCTCTAAAAGTGAGTTGCATATAAACATAATGGTATAATAAATTTCTATTATGGTCTGTTCTTACTATGACAACCAGTTTTGACGTGTATCAATTCGGTACGGAGTCTAATGATTCTCACATTTTTACCCGTCACTCGTCTTTCTTATACGTGCATATTCTTTTAAGTGTAATTACTTTAGCTTTAAAAGACCAATGTTTTGATGATTTTTGTCGTTTGTGGTTCAGATGAAGCAACAATTGTGGAATTGGGTTCTTCTTTGTTGGAAAACAGTTTGGTTGCTTTTGTCGTTATATTGCCATGACTGTGACGTTTTTCCCTCAGCTGCAGCTGTGACGGTTGATTTGGTACGTCAAATACCGTATTTATTGCATTCTATATACGTTTCCTATGTTCCACTCTCACCGATTTTACTGGAATTGTAATGAAGAATACTTAACGTTCCTGCGTAGAAATTGTCGTCTCTCTGCTAAAGGGCATGTCTCCTGGTGTTTCCTAGGCATTTTTATTTTTAATAGAAAATAAAATTGCTCATTTAAAGCCTGTATGTTACAGACTGATTGTAAATTAACTGTCCTGTAATGTACCGTTTCGTACCTTATAAGGGATCTTATGAAACCTAAGAAAGACAATTGGGGATCTATTTTAAAATTATTGCCTATTTATAAGGCACTACATACGTTCCCTGATGTAAAAAGTATGCTGAAGTCCATCTAAACGATACTATTCGCACTCATCAACTATCGTGTTCAGAAACGTAGCTTGCCGGCCGCTTGGAGCGCTGCTATCGCAGCGTGTAACAAAAATCTGTGGGAGTGTCGGGACTGTATGTGTTAGACTGTGCTGTCACTCACACCAGCCAGCCGGCCGGGCCCAGCGCCGACACGACCGCGCCCACCTCGTACACCGACATGCGCGAACAGACGATTAAGAAGCAAGTTACTAAACTTGCGCCAATGTTAAAGGAATCGGACGACGAACGGAAAGAGTCGAACGAGGACCAGCCAGCGTCACCGAAATCAAAAGGAAGACGTAACAGGCGGCGAAGCCGGAGCAAGGAGTACATGGAGGTATCCGAATCGGAATCCCAGGACACTCCGGTCGCAAACATGAGAGACAGAACGGTGGAGGGGGTCAGCCTGCGGCCAGATCGGCCACAATAAAACCAATAAACACCGCAGCAAAGCCACGCCTGACGAAACATGCACGGGTCATCTAATTACACGATAATTACAAGCAATGTAAACAAAATGAGCTCGGACGTAAAAATAGACGCTCTTACAGAGCTCTTGCGACACAGAGCAGCAGACGTTGTTCTATTGCAAGAAGTAGTAACCACAAAAATAGAACATGTACCGGGGTACAACGTATTCACCAACATTGATCCAGAAACTGGTCGAGGAACGGCAATCTTAGTCAGACAAAGTATACCAACTGGTGAAGTAAAACAAATGATCCACGTAATTGCAGTCACCATAGAAGGAACCGTGTTCATAAACATATACGCCCCATCAGGGACAGAAAATAAGAGAGCGAGAAGCAAATTCTACAATGAAGACACCTGTGAGCTCCTTATTCACAATAACAGAAATATCATTCCGGGTGGCGACTTTAACTGCGTTACATCACCAGAAGTCCAAATCCCGGTATCGAATATAAGTGCAGACCTCCAAGAACTCTTACGACGTCTCAAACGGAACGACTCGTGGCGTCTGATACACAAGACTCACACAGAGTACACGTACCACTACAACAGCGGAAAGAGCCCATTAGACAGAGTGTACGTGAGCAGCTCTGTCTCACATGTGGAAGTCTGTCCTGTAATATTCTCTGACCACTGCGCATATCAATGCCACATCCGACTGGCACAGAAGAAAACCGCTCCAAACAAAGGGAGGTGGAAACTGAATACTGAGCACCTTCGGGACGACAACTTACGAGCAGAAATGTCCAAAACAATGGAAAAATGCACAAGGAAGCGAGGCAGTTACAACTCTACCACCCAGTGGTGGGTGGAATGCGCCAAGCCAGCAATGAGGAAATGCTTAATAAACTACAGCGCAGAGAAGGCATTCTGGCGAAAGAACACGGCAGACGTCTAAGCACTCTGTCTGAGAGACGCCCTAAACGCCCCGTTAGATGACCCGATGCACGTGAAACGCGTCAGACATATAAAAGCGCGACTCCTCAACATTAAGAGAAGGAGAATGAAAGGGCGTGATCACAAGGAGCCAACCCCACGGCGGCGTCGAAGATGAACCGGTCACACTGCACCATCTACATAGAGAGAGGCAGAGGGCCAGCAGCAAGACCATCACAGAACTGCTGGACACTCAGGGAAACAAACAGACCACCAAGAGCGACATAATGTGCCAAACCCAACAACACTTCTCCTGCCTCTTCAGCAGGGAGGAAAACGACGACGGCGAAGTTATGACTATCCTACAGGAAGCTCCCCGACTTCTAACAAACGAAGACCGAGCCCTCCTTACAGAACTCATAACAAAGAGCGACCTGGAAAACATCTTGAAGGCGACTGCAAAAGGAAAGGCACCAGGAGCCGACGGTATCCCGACTGAATTTTACATACAGTTCTGGGATATCGTAGGCGAAACGATGGCAGAAGTCACAAACGAGATAATATATGGAACGGAAATACCGCCCACCTTCCTCGAAGGGACGGTTATTCTAATTCCCAAGAAGAAGGCAGCGAAAACCTTGGACAACTACAGGCCCATAACGCTACCGAATAATGACACAGAGTAACATATACAGAGAAGCAGCCCACCCTAAACCACTGTCCTACGCTCCCCTCGTAGTTCCGTAAGTTGCTAGCAGATGTCAGGCAGTTCGCTGGCTTAGGGTGCCTCTCGCACGTCAGAGGGTAGCGTGGAGGGGAGGGTGAGGGGAGAGCTCGTGCCGCCTGCCACTAGGCCACGGCACAGAGTAACATATATTTGTCTGTGGCCACGGCTATGTCCGGCGTGCCGGCGTTTGAGGGGAGATGGTGGTGGGGGCAGCCGCTACCTGCCGCCTGCTCTGGCCAGTTTAAAGGGCTGCTTCTGACCGCAGCGCCATCATGTGACATCTTACGGAACTGCTGGAAACCCTCCCTCCCCGCACCCCGGAGCGTAGGACCGGGCACTTACGGAGGTTTCCCGTCTGTATATATTTGTCTGTGATAATAATTATAAACTAGTAGCAAAATGTCTCTCAGAGAACATGAAGGCCGCAATGAAGAAGGCCATGAGCCCGTGGCAGACCTGTGCAGTGGTTGGCAGGAACATTTTCGACGCCGTCAACACATACAGGGACGTAATCTCTCACGCCGCGGTAACAAACACCACCGCCGCGATCATTTCAATTGATTTTCACAAGGCTTTCGATAGGATCAGTCACAGCTACCTGTTAAAAACGCTCATACATCTCGGGTTTGGTCCAAAATTCGCAGAAATAGTAAAGAACATAATTTCTAAAGCAAACTCGAAAATAATGGTAAACGGATGGACATCGGAAACAATAAAGATACAAAAATCTGTACGCCAAGGATGCCCTCTTTCGATGGCCCTATTTACGATACCTCTGGACCCACTGTTACGTAAATTGGATAACAACATAAGAGGATATCAAATAGGCGATATCTCAGTCGCATGCATGGCATATGCAGACGACATGGGAGTCTTCGCATCTGATGAAGAAGACATCAACAAAACTTCAATAATTATGACGTCGTTTGAAAGAGCAACAGGTGCCAAGACCAATCCCGCGAAAACTGCACTGCTCGCCATAGGAAATGGAGGACTAGCACCAGCAAAGCCGTGGTATAAAGTTGTGGTCAAACACAAAATACTCGGCATAAATATCCAAAAATGTCCTTTGAAGATGGCAGCTGACAACTGGCGCAACATCCTCCATACCATTAGGGGGCTCGCCAGGACACACGCAGACAGGAACCTCACTCTCTCACAGAGGGTAGAACTCGTAAACGTGACGATCCTATCGAAAGCCTGGTACATGGTGCAAATATTAAGTGTACCACTGGAGATAGCCCGCGCACTGAACAGCGCTGGCTACTATCTGCTATGGCGGAGAGAAATATTTAAAGTCTCTCAGGAAACGTGCTTCCTCTCAAGGGAACAAGGTGGGGTTGGCTTAGTGGACGTCAAGAAGAAATGCGCTGCTCTGTTGCTCCACAGACAGCTGAAAACGGAAGAAAGACACGAGGACAGCATCACCAGCACTCTCGTGAGAGGTTACAGGCCGCAGTCCGAAGAGGCGCCAGTCTACGCCGGGCACATACCGTTCAAGCTGCGACACATAAAGCAGCTCACTATCGATAGAAGCTATGTGATCGCCTCAATACAGAACCCGAGCCAAAGAACGACACGAAAAGTATATGGAGTGCTGCGGGGGATTACCGCCAAGGCCAAAATAGAGAGAAAGCTTCCAGACTTCGACTGGCCACGAGTACGGAAGAATATCTCAGAAAACGCCATACCATCCCACGCCAAAGACTCGTGGTACAAAGTAGTGCACCGGACTGTGCCCGCAAACGAGAGGCTGGCGCTGATCAAGCAAAGAAACTCGGACAAATTCGGTGCCTGTGACGAAAAAGACACATTGGAGCATCGATTCTCGTGCGGACAGAGCGGCGTAATCTGGGAAACGTGTAGAAAAATGTTGGCACTGATAAACAGGACAGACCCACGAGCCATCTCGATCACGGCACTTACCGTCCCTGATGCATGGACCTTTCCGAGGCCAAAACGAATAGCCACTATGTGGCTAATAGCAAAGACAGCCCATCAAGTCATAACAGAAAAGCAGAAGGACCAACTACAATTCGTAACAGACCTGTGGGAAGAAAACAAAAGGGCCAAACAGCGTGTGAAGTACCGAGAAACATTCCAAAATTACTTGGACATCTCGCTGAAAGCAGCCTTTGAGGAGGCGCTGCGAAACCCGCGAGCGACGCCGACGCCGACGCCGGCCACCCACAGCGCGACGCCGCCGACGCCCTCCCAGTCCCCAACAGGGGACGCCCGCCCCACCAATGTGTGTCCTGTGTGCTAGCATAAAGTGTCGCTGTGCCACGCAAAGAGTGCAGTGCGAGTGCCTACAAAACGAGTGATTAACACGTGTGACAAAATATGTAAAACTAAGGGCTCTACATTACGAGCAAAGTAACAGATTTTACTCCTTATGTAAATGTATTTCTTATTATTTCTTAATGTTACGCTCAAAGCTGATCAGTAGTTATTAAATTGTTCTCTCTCTCTCTCTCTCTTTCGCCCCCTAGCGCACTCTTTCCTTTTTCTTTACTGTAGCTTACATGATAGTCCACATGAGAGTTCTGCCTAATCCATTGCATTTGTAGCAACTATTAGCCTTACACTGTACTTTATTGCTCATATGTTACGTAGTATCAGCTCTTCTTTGTTGGCCTTACGAATTTATCTTATGTGTTTTTTTATGTTGTCTATGATAGCCCTGTATTTTTTACTTGATAATAATTTGTCAATGTAATAGTATGCTCCATATCTGTCCAATAATTTTGCTTGTAGCCTCAAACTTTAGCTTTGCGATTGATGTCATTGTCCATGCATTTTCTAAGTGTGTTGCCCAAGTTTTTCCTTTATTACAATTTTATCTTACAATTATTTACTTAGTCGTGTTGTTCTGCCATAAATATTGAAAAGGATGCCAAAAAAAATAATCAGGCAAAATTACCGCATAAGACAGAATAAAGTGAAACAAAATCAGTGAAAAAAATAGAAACATAAAGGCATTAGAAACTCTTTCTGCTTACATTCGCGTGACCTACATCAGGCGTGATGTTTCCTTTTATTACTTCTTTACTACTAATGATACACCACAAACATTTTGCATTTACTATACTACATTATGTAAGTGAATATATCTGTAAGATTCTATGACTGTACAGTAAATAGTTCAGGAGTTTTGATGTCATGTTGGAAGTGTTTCTGGTTAACACGGTGCACAAATTATCCATCCTATATCTTCCAGTTACTGAAAATGTGAGGACTTTGCAACTTTAAGCAAGACGTCAATCATATACTAAAATTTTTGTTATTTAGTACCAATCGGGGAGAATAACGGAATTAGAGAATTTTAATCAATATTGAATTGCATTGGGAAGAGGGCATGACCAAGCTACACTACCCTTTCTCTTGTTTTCCATTTATTTTCCTCGACGTCCACATTCCATGTATGGGCCAGGGCATAATACTGCTTGCTACTGAAAAATTGAAATTGTATTTGATCACGTCTGAACATTGTTGTTTGTTGTGGTGTACTAATCCGATGCAGATATCGATGATGTTTACATCGTGCAACAGTTGAAATCTAGAGCTACTTCAAGATTCTAACTCAGCTCCAGGAAAGATAATCTACCCAAGCGTCTATTACACAAATTAAACGTCCTAGAGAAATCAGCGACAACCCTTCTCACGTCTTTCCTGTTGTCCACAATCTATGATCTAGCATGGTCTTAAACTAACTGTTCTTCGTCTTCTGGTAGTCATCTGGGCGGTGAATTTAAAGCCGTGTTTACACTGGCTACAAAAACGACGCCAATTGACCGCAATTCGATTTATTTCACTGAAATTGCGGTGAATAAGCATCACAAAGTCATAAATCCTCACTCAACTGTCATCATATTTCGCCGTGGCACAAGGTTAAATCCATTTTATCTTTGTGACGTCACTGTGCCCGGAATCAAAACATGCAGCTGCCATATTGATTTCTTCGATATCTATTGGAGTTTCCGTGTATTTACACCTGAATAATACGAGAAATACGCATTTCAGTTGCACGTGTCATTAAATATCTTTTCAAATACTATCGTTTTTAATTATGGCTTGTTGGGAACATTCGTATTTTATGGTTTAATTGTACAATATGCGTATATTATTTGTGAATAATAAAGTTCAATTGAAAGGTGGTTTGTCATTACTCAACGGTTTAAGTGATTCTACAAATGGTGAAAATTGAACAGTGTAGCCAGTACATTCAGAATTGGCATCTCCATTGCTTCTAAACAATCGTCAAGAGGATTTCAAACAGGAAGTAATAAGAATACTGATATAATAGCTGGTTCAGTACATCTCATAATTACGAAAATCAACTATATTACAGAGGCAGTTGTACAAAGCACAACTGTAAAATTCGATTAAGATCAATACGTAGTCGCATTTAACTCATGAGGGTGAAAGAGTGCGCTGTAAATAACATTCAGCACATAACGTCAGAAAACTGACGTTGAGGACGTGTTACAAAGTTTGACGGAATGACACGAAATGATGAGGCGTCAAACATCAAAATGTTACTTTTATCACTTGAGCAGGTGTTGTATACCG
Organism: Locusta migratoria; assembly: GCA_026315105.1. NCBI lineage: Eukaryota > Metazoa > Arthropoda > Insecta > Orthoptera > Acrididae > Locusta > Locusta migratoria. Next base: position 122,186,156 of record CM048750.1, on the reverse strand, counting down.
GTATCGGACATTTTAACAGAGCCCTACACTAGGGTTACCAAATTACCCGGTTTTTCCGGGTCCACCCGGTTTTTAAGCTCTATTTCAGCCCCCCGTTGCAAACATCCAAAACAGTAAAAATCCCCCGATTTTTGGTCCTCCTTGTCAAACTGTTGTTCTGTGGTGTCAAGTGTGATTTGACGGAGAGATAAAAACAAGCTGACAACTAGATGAGTATCGTCTGCCGCGGCGCATAGTATAATTAAAAGTTTCTACATAGTGTCTCCAGTTACTTACACAAATAAAAATATTGTGTATTGCGTATTGTCGTAGAAGTGTATTCTGTCCTCTCTAATCCTGTGTCAAGTCTACAAGATAGAGCTAAAAATAACTTCGTTCCCCTAAAAGTAATAGATCTCATCTCTAAATGTGACAATGACCAGGTTGTTCACATGTTCAGGAAAGACATGAACAATTTTTATACTGTATGTAGTGATTACATTAGTGATTATTATGTGAATGAGGCAGTATGATGAGTTAACTGTATACAATTGGTTAACTCTAAACAAGGAAGTTTATTGGGAAAGTGTGAAAAATATTGTTGCCTAAGAATGAAACTTTCACTCTGCAGCGGAGTGTGCGCTGTTATGAAACTTCCTGGCAGATTAAAATTGTGTGCCGGAACCGGGATTCGAACCTGGGACCTTTGCCTCCTTTCGCGGGCAAGCGCTCTACCACTTTTTTTTTTTTTTTTTTTTTTTTTTAAAGGCTCTCCATGCAGCGGAATAGCACCTTTTTTTTTTTTTTTTTTTTTTTTTTTTTTTCGCCTTCATCGGCGCAGGCTTACTTCAGCCTGTTGTGAAAAAATTGTGTTAATGATTATTTCCTGATTTCGTTATCAACCTGTTGGATACTGTGAAAATTGATGATTTGTGTCTAGGCACTACTGCACTCTAAGGCTTCAAAGTTCGTCTTCTCGTAGATTACTGCCAAATGCAGGTTGTTCCGCAATCTTTGGATTGTCCTGTTTAGTTTCGTTCATCAGCATTCATCATCAGCCCTATTGCGTCTTCTCATAACTGTGAAACCCTCGGTTCAGAAAAGTACCTTTTTGTGAATGTCTTTTTTTTATATGTATATTTTTGAAATTACTTTCTTGTTTATCAACATTTCTTCCTTAACAATTTGGAAAAAAAAACTCCTCTTTGTGAAATTGTACTAGATTAGGAAAGAAAAAATAACTAAAAGATGAATCCCTCTTCTAGGGCGCTTCATTTTTGAATCATAACTTCTGTGTACACTAAAACGTATGCATACAGAACAAAAGCAAATTTCCTAGGGCATTTACCTTTTTTTTTCTCCCCCTTTTTTCAGTGAGTAAATGAATTACATCTCCATTTATTCTGCACGAATTTTTCTTTACTTTATATCTTAGTAAGTACTTTCAAATTGAGAATGAGTATTGGTCCTTTGGTATCAAACTGTGAATGTCTTCGTCGTCACTGGCATGCTGTTTCAGGGTTCTGCTGAGGCCTTCACGGCTACCGTAGCGGCCATGGGCCCCACGAAGTCCCCACCGTACTTCACCCCCAGCAGGTGTCCCCTACTTTAGCATGCATCTACCATCTATCCCACTCCTTGCCTCTCGATCACAATTCGCAGCATGTTACCAAACGGTTTTATTTGATTTTTACTCTGGTATATTTTATAGTATTCTGATCGTAAATATTCTCTGTATTCCAATAGACTGTCTTTCCCATTTTTATTTATAATGTAGTTAACGTAATTTCCGATTAACCATAAGATGGCATTATTTTTCTGAGATGGAAAAAAAACTTCTTCCGGGAAGAATATTATATTTGGGTTGATGCCTCTCCCATCATGACGTCTGAGAAAGGCAACTTGCATTTTAACTTCTTGCCATAAGTAACTGTACCCTTGACAAACGAAACGATGATCTAACGTGTCAGTCGTATTGCATTTACGGCATTTGTTTGTGTCACTGCGTCCTATTAAATATAATTTCTCGTTAGTGCTAATTATATTATTTACAACTTTGTACCATGTCGACTGTACTTCTGATGTAAGTATGTTGTTATTGATATTTTGCCAAATATTTTTCCATTTTCTGTGAGGGTACTTTAATTCCATCTTATTCGGGTTGTCCTGTGATCTTATTTTTTTTCAGCATGTATTTGCAGTTCCTCTTGTTGATATCCTGTACAAGGCATTGCATGTAACTTAGTTCGAAATAAAAGTGTCGAATGTGCTTCAATTTATAGTTTATTACTCTGATGTCGATTGGTGGCCGAAGGCTGTTAGGCTCAAAAAGTTTGAATAATTTAGAAGTTACACTGTTGGGATACATTTCAATAAGTTGCAACAAGCTCTTTATAAACAGAACATTGGTTTTCCTTAGAATATCTGACAATCCAAGTCCCCCCTCTGCGGTAGGTAGGGTCACTGTTCCAGCAGCTACTCGAAATATATGACCTTGCCAGAGGTATCGGCAAACCGTTGCCGTGATAGCTTTTGCGACTTCTTTAGGTATTGGCAATATTTGCCCAATGTAAGTAGCTTTTGATAAAACTGCACAATTAATGATCTTAATTCTTTGCTTAATGTTTAGGTCCCTCAAATAATTTAAAATGAGGGAGCCACGAATATTGTCCAAAATTTTTTTCCAATTGGAAGCTATCGTTCGAAGAGGACACCTATGGAGGGTGAGACCCAAGGCAGTGTGTTGCTCAACGCATTTTGCCCAAGCAATATTTACGTTGGCCATTCCGTTTAGTTTTAAAAAAGCACTCTTTGTGTCATTTACTTTTGCGCCCGTTGCTTTACAATACAAGGTTACATTCTCTGTCATACTTGTGGCGTCATCGTTACTTCTAATCAGCACACCGACATCATCGGCATATGCATTACAAACCGTTTTCAGTCCCGCAAGAGATATGCCCTCTAGTACATCTTCTAACCTTCTTAAAAGTGGTTCCAAGGCGATTACATAGAGCAGCATTGATAATGGGCTCCCTTGAGGGATTCCACTCGTTATTTGAATATCCTTACTATAATGACCATTGAGAGATACATTAGTTTTAATTCCCTTTAGAATGTTGTTGAAAACCTTCACGTTGTTATCATTGAGGCCCATGAATGCCAATGTTTTAAAAAGATACCCATGATGAACTCTGTCAAAGGCCTTATTAAAATCAATGAATACTAGACCACCATGTGCTGCAGAGTTGGAGAAAATTGCGACTATGTCCCTGTATTCAGTGACTGTCTTAAAAATGCTTCGTCCTGGGAGACATGTCTGATGAACACCAACGATCCTCCGTAGGATTGGTGTTATCCTCTCCTTAATTACCCTAGCTGTTATTTTATAATCAGTGTTGAGTAAGCTTATTGGTCTCATCTTGGTGATATCTTTTATTCCCAAGTTCCTGCCTTTTGGGATCAGTACTGTGATGCTTTGCTTCAAATCTGTAGGAACAGCCTCCCCATTTAGTACTTCATTTATCATTTCAGTAAACGCTTTGCCTATGACATGCCAGTATGATCTGTAGAACTCTATGGGCAATCCATCGGGGCCGGGTGACTTTTTAGTTGGCGATGACTTGAGTACATCGAAAACTTCTTCTTGAGTAATTTGTGCCTGGAGGTATCGATTGTCCTCTTCCGTTATTGTATTCTTAAGGCCAGATGTTGTTAAGAATTCCTTTGTCGTATCTTCATTTATCTGCTGTTCACTGTAAAGTGTAGTGTAGAATCGATAAACCTCGTCTAATATATCTTTTTGGTTTATAAGGATTCTCTTATCCTCCGCCCGCATGTGATCAATAAAATTTCTTCGCCTCCGTTGTTCGTGTCTTATGAGGTGATAGATAGAAGCGTTTTCTTCTTCCACAATGGTTTGTGCATGGGATCTAATTTTTAAGCATTTAGGTTATTCTCTAGCAGCATACCTATGTTCAATTTCCACAATGGTCGGCCCCAGTAAGTTTTCTGCTTCGGTAACTTAACACTGCATTTGACTGCAAGATGGTCGGAAAAGGTAGTTGGTATAACCTCAATTGCAGCAATTTTATTGTCAAAGTTCGAAGAAACGTAAATTCTATCGATTCTGCTTTGGGATCTACTAGTAATGTATGTGAACCTGACGAGGGTAGGATACTTAATTTCCCATGCATCTTTCCATTTCATGTTACTAACTAAGCCCTAAAGTTCTTTAGATTTATTGAAGTTTGGGCGTTGGTCCTTTTCATGTAACACGCAATTCCAATCACCGCCAACTAAAACATTTTCCGGATTGTCTTTAAGTAAAACTAGAATGTCACTTTTGTAAAATGTTGCTCTTTCGTCTCTCGCATTATTGCCCGATGGTGCGTAAACATTTACCAAATTAGTATTAAAAATTTTGCATCTGATTCCCCGCCCAGATTCTAAAAGGCAGACATCTTTCATCTCTATGCCGTCCTTTGCAAGGATAGCTGTCCCACAACTACTCTCAGGTGCAATATTCAGTATTGCTTGATAACCGACGACGTATAGATCTTTGATGTTAACCTCCTGCAATAATGCTATGTCTGTTTCGGATTGATACAAAAAATCTTTAAGAGCAGCCACTTTTGTTTCATTCTGAATTTTGTTGATGTTAAGAGTTGTCACATTATAAACATGTTCCATTAGTTAGGTGTGATTTAAATTTCTAAGTCCGATAAGGGCAATTCATTGTATTTTTTTTTTTTCCTCCCCTTCGCCGTCATCTGTCTTCATGCTTCTTGTCTGAGCGGTTTCATTCCCACTCTTTTAGTAAAAAATATCTTCATCCTGTATTGCTTCATCTGCCATGTCTTCGTCTGATTCTTGTGCCCAGTCTAGTCGTGCCTCTGAGGGAGCTTGACTTGACATGGGTTCATGTCCTGACATCTCAATGGTATTGTCAGTTGCTTCACTTCCGCTTCCTGTAGGAAGTTCCTTGGAAGTTACTGCTGCTTCTGAAACAGTTACCTGCTTGTCGCGTTCTTTAATGGTTTTCAGTTTTTCCTTCAAAATGGGGGCTATACTCTCAGCGGCTTCATGAGCCAGCCTGCGCTTCTTATTTCTCCTGCGCTTTGGGGATCCCCCGTTAGATGATGCAGGTGACTTCTCTTGAGAATCTGTGGACGATGTCTCTGTCGCCACCTGTTCCTTCTTCTTATCGGTTAGCCTGTTCGGATTTCCTTTTTGCACCTCCATATTGGGGTCTTTCTGCGTGATGTTACGAGGTGTAGGGTCCTCAATTGTGCTGTCCTGTGTAGTTCGATTCTCTTCCCCAAATCCTCTTTGGGCTTCTATGTCGGATGTTATCGGTAGGGTCTCATTTGTCTCCATATGACTGCGTGTCACGTCCTCGATGTTCATTCTAGTTACCTCGGAAGTCAGAGGGCCTTCGTGTTGAATAACAGAAGAGCGGCTTCCACTTTCAGATTCTGTGGAGACAGGTGTTGTCTTCTGCACATCCAGTGAAGCTCCTCCCTGACGCGGTATTTCGATCGTTTCCGCGGCCGGGTAGCTCGGCTCGCTAGAACGCGCTTGCTCGACGTGACTCGGCTCTGCGTAGTTTCCTGGTGCGGCCGGTGCGGCAACAACTTCCTCCTGCCCAGCGGGGCTGCGCGGGTACGTGGCGGCAGCGTACGTCAGCTTGAGGCCGACTGCCTGGCCGGGCGCCGCGTGCTCTGCAGCCGGCAGCTGCGGGACGCGCCTCCTGCTACACTCGCTTCTAATGTGCTCCGTGGAATTACACAGAGCACACGTTCTGGGCTGTCCGTCGTATATTATTAAAGCACGATAGCCACTCACATTTATGTATGAGGGTATGTGCTTATAAAGCTCTATCTTCACTTGTCGGACGCCGTTCAACACGGGAAACATATGGGCCTCTGACCACTTTTCGGCGATGTTGGAAATTATTCTGCCGTAGGGCCGAAGAACTTTGTTGATTTCCTCGTTCGGCATTTCAAAAGGAAGTTCAAAAATGCGGACCGTCCGAATTCCTAAACCAGCGAGACAGACAGGAACGTCACTCACACTACCGTCAGAATGATTGAACTTTATGATACCGCCAAACTTATCTACTATTGAACAACATAGTTCAGGACTTTTCAGTTTCACAAACGCAGCATTTGTTACAAAGGACAAATTTACACCTATTACGTCACTCTCATGAATCTGTACTTTTTCTATAAACCATTGCTTCATTTCATATGCTTTCGGTCTTACATGACATCTGTCGAAAGTAAATTTGATCGTATCTTTCCTCAAGATATTAATCGTGCTCATTCTGTCTGCTTTTTCGTTTCAAACACAGCCACAATTAGCTAAGCAAAGCGGTTAGAACTAACCTTAAACACAGCGACTCAGCCGTTGTTTACTTCGCGAACGCCAGCACTGTTACCACTGAGCTACCCCGACACGACTCACGGCACCGCCTCACAACCTTACTTCCGCCAGTACCTCGTCTCCTACTTTCCAAACTTCTCAGAAGCTCTCCTGCGAAACTTGCAAGACTAGCACTCCTGGAAGAAAGGATATGGTGGAGACATGGCTTAGCCACAGCCTAAGGGATGTTTCCAGAATGAAACTTTCACTCTGCAGCGGAGTGTGCGCTGTTATGAGCGCTTGCCCGCGAAAGGCAAAGGTCCCAGGTTCGAGTCCCGGTTCCGGCACACAATTTTAATCTGCCAGGAAGTTTCATATTGTTGCCTACTTGAGACACAGATAAGTTATTGTAAATGACATTGAATTGTTTGATGAGGTTATTCGCCTAAAAACGTTTCTGTGTGAACAGTTCAAATCCGAAACTGGGCCAACATTTTTGGAAAAAGCTGTATCTGATGGATGGTGTGAGTTCATGAATTACCGTTCAAGAGATGAATATTCAGAACTTTTAAAAATTATTCAGTACTTTTTCGCAATCCCTGCCCACAATGCCACTGTGGGAAGGGTACTTTCATTATTAAGTATACAGTGGGCTGATGAAAGAAATCGAATGTCTCTACAATCTATAAGGGATTTGTTGATCATCAGTTACAACTACAAAGATATCACTTGCTCTCAGTTCTATGATAATATCAAAACCAACAAAGAATTACTTAAGAAAATTCGAGGAAGTCAGAAATATGATTTAGTGAAAAAGTAAGCTATTGTGGTCGAAATAAGGATTTTCTGTAATAGACCCCTTCCACCGGTTTTTTATTTTGAAAATTTGGTAACCCTACCCTACACGCATATCAAATGTAACTCGAAATTTACTTTTGGTATTCGTAAATGGTGCAAGAATGGATTTTCGTTTACATGTGCTACTTCGGTTATTCGTGTTTTTATTATCACACTATTGTTTGTGAGTAAAACCCATTTCCAGATACATTTTCGCTTTATTTTCTCACTAATGGAGCTCTATCTTATTTCTATCGGAATAACCTAAAAGACCACAATATAGTCTGTTCGAATAATCTCAGTTGAAGCCATTATTGCGAGCCGTGCAAGTAGACTGCTGATAGGAATGTCAGTGTGGAAGAGCAGCACGTTACGCCAAAGCCGTAGCCGCCGCCACGTGGCTTGCTGTGACGTCATTTTACTTACTAGTGTACACCCGGCTTACCGCGTGTTCCGGTGACGCCACTACAGTGTGGAACGACCCAGCCGTTATCTCAATACCGCAAGCGTAGCCCACACTCGTCAGTTGTCAGGATGGCCGAGCGGTCTAAGGCGCCAGACTCAAGGGTGAACCTTGCCTGCGCATAGCGGGTCTGAGCATTCTGGTCCTCGTCTGAGGGCGTGGGTTCGAATCCCACTTCTGACAAAATTTTTAATTCATCACATATTAACCGAAAGAAGTGTTTACGCATATAACGTTGTTACGTAATACTGAAAGCGTGTTTGCTCGGGACTAAATTTCGTTGCTGGCTGTGGTGTACCGATCCCCCATGCTAGTTTTTAACTATGTGCAAATGTCGACACATCTGCATAACCATTGTAATCTACAGCAACCTTAACGTACTAATTTTATCCAAGCACTGATCGCCTTCTATTTAGTAAGACACTTCATTCGCTACCCAGTAACTATTCATTGATGGCTGAGAGTGAAAAGGATGGAAAGTAGATAAGGACTTAACAACCTGTCAACAGTGAGGTCATTACAAACGATAGTTTGTGGTTCAGCATGCTAATCAACGCTTTATGCCAGAGGATGATTCTTAATAACGGACCTCTTTACGTTTCGAAGATCTGTCATAAAATTTTCCCCTATTTAGTACCTCATTAGCGGGGACAGAAAATGTTTTGAAAACTAGAATATCATAAATAACGAAAAATCTGTGTTTAACTAAATAAAGCGAAACACGATTTTTACAAGAGATCATAAAATATATGATTTTGCGCATTTAAGTTTTATGAATATTTGTGCACCAGTTTATTAATATTCATAAATGATTGATTTAAAAGTCCATTTTTAATTCCAACTCTGCAATTCTAAGATTTGTGTTTTGTTACAAACCGTTAGTTAATTTTCTGTAACGAAATTGGATGCTACGATAAAAACAGCTCTGAAATTCACAAAGCGTCTAATGTTTTATCGAACAAATAACAAGAAATAACATTGATTTTTATCGAAGATACATCAAATTTGACAATAGAAATAATAAGGAATTTACAAAAAGAAAACATTGACATTCGCAAAATTTAACCCTGAATTTCGCAACACAAAACAATGAAGTTTTAAAAACAATTAAATAAGATAAGATTATTTCACATAAATGACTAATAATTTGGCAAGAATAATAATTAATTTTGGGAGGAAAATACTAACAGTTTACAAATAACGGAATATGGAAGAAAACACCAAGCATCGCGGAAAACACGCCGAATTGACAGAAAATATCCCGAATATAGCAAAAAATAACACCGAATTTGGAAAAATATTACAAATTTTACGTTTGTTATTTGTCGTTTCTTGATCCAAACAAATAAGTCAGTTTAAATATTTATAATAGTGGTGACAAAATTGTGACAACGGCAATAAATATAGAAAATATACATTTGTATTTTCAAATTGTGTTCATGAACTTTATCATTTTAAAGTTGAATTGTAGTTACTCTAATTTGTTAGCAGATTTCAATAGGAACGTTTCATAAATCCTATAAAAATAGCTACCAACAACAAACTTTGATATACTTTGAATATATTTCACGGTTTTTGCCACTGGCGGTTTCAATCATCATCAAATGGCTGCATTTTACTTACGAATGTTTTGAATGTCTCTCTCTGCTAAAATGTGTACTACTTACTTTGAAAGATTTCATTTTCTGACGTCTATCACGAAATATTGTGCAAATAAAAATACCGGAATCACTGTGTCTTGCGTTTCTTAATCACAATCACGAAAACACTGAGTTTAAGAGGATCACATTTTACAATTACGCAGTGAAAAAACTGAGTACCACCTGTTAGATATGTATAATACAGTAACCATATTAATATTGGGTGAATTAGAGTAGGAAATTAACACAACGAAAGCGGTAGGTGAGTTTTCTTATTTGCAGAGCAAAATATCTGGCAATGGGAAAAGTAAAGCAGATATAAAGTTCAGTTTACAAATGCAACACATCAGATAATGTTTTAATTATTAGAACGAAGCATTATCACTCTGTCAACTATGTTTTTTTTTTCTTTTTTTATGCACGTTTTCTGCTGAAACATCTTGTACAGTAAAGCGAAGTATAATATTTACGCCGACTGGATCGAGATTTGATACTAATTTTACTGAGATATGCATGAAAATCTACCAGTTCTGGAAGGCAAGTAGTACGTTTCTCATCAAATGGTCGTGTGTTGACTCCTGAGAGTAAGTCGGCATAAACTCTTCTAAACAGAAAAGAGACTGACAAATCAACACTTATTTTTTAAGAATATTAAAAATCTATTTAATTATCTAAAAGATAGTTAATCCACGATAGCATGTGCAAAATTAGTGCGCCGTGTGACAGAGTTCCAATATGGTAGGAAAAAAATCAAAAAGGTTTATAATACACTGACAACGGTTCATTGATAGGAAGTGTTAAGTAATGTTTCGCAATTCGGATGAATAAAAAGCAATATCTAAACTTTTAGACCTCAAGGATAAAAGAACATATCGCAATATGGGAGATCCGACAGCAAGCCACGAAAGTTAGTCCTCAATTATCTGTAAGCACAGATGTAATATAAAAATAATGAAAACGACTTGTTGTTACGTGATTTAATGAGCTCAGATTTGAATCTCCGGTGGGTAAACGACTTACTTTCCGAGCAAGATTACAGAGGATATTTAGAGAGCCTTTCTTTCAAGAAAACTGCAGAGCGATTCTTCTGTATCCAACTTGAGTTTCGCGTAAGGTCGACTAAGATAAGAGAAATTGGGGCACGTTTGGAGGCAATTAAGCAGACGTTTTCCCTTGGTCTGTTTAGCAGCTGATGAGGAAAGAAAATTACTAGTAGTGGTACGAATTACCCTCCCCCACACAACGAATGGTGACTAGCAGAGTATCTATGTAGATGTAGTGTTAGAAATATTGTAACTTTTTAATTGCCATACAGTTTTATCATCAAAAGAAAGATCCTGATAATGCCACTTAATGTTGTCCGTTCATGCTCTTGAAACGGAACTGCATTTCATTACCTGTTTGGTTTTCTTAATGTCTTCCCGCAAGTTTGTGAGGCAATCTAGTTAGTCTGATTCTTCAAGCTGTACCGTTAATTGTGACTAGTGAAATGTGTGACCAGAGCAGTTCGAGGAATGGTCGACTGACCCTTCTATCGAAACTCCGTAGCCTGTCGATAGGCAATAGAGTCGAGTGCCCTTGCATAGTGCGCGAACAAAAGGCAACCGTATACGAACTGAAATGCCACAAACTTTGGGAATTGAAACTGATTATTTCGGAGGAACAAAATAGCTTCAGTTCAGGTCGTTCATGCAGAGACAATAAATTTAATATAGAAACCCATATGGCTTGTATCGACCTTGAGAAGACTTTTGTCTGTGTTAGCCGTGATAGGCTGTTGAAGATTATCTCTGAATGCGGGTATTTTTTATCACCTAATAGAATTACTAAAAAGTCTTTACAAGAATGCATGCATCGTAATACACACAGGCAAGACTAAATAAGAAGAAATAAGTATTAATCAAAGATTTAGACAAGGATGTGGTCGCTCACCTATCCTTTTTAATATATATACATTGATTTCATTGTTTGGAAATGGGAGCTTGAAGTAAACAAAGGAATTAAAATATGGACTCAGGGATACCTGAATGTGCTTCTATTTGCATTACTATTCAAAAGAATGAAAATGACTTCCAATGATCAGTATATCAGCTGAACGAAATATGTAGAAAATATAACTTTAAAATTTTTAGTAATAAAACAAAATTATTGTCTTTCCAAGGAAAATACCCAATCAGATCAAAAATGGTCTTCGGTGATTCACCTATGGAACAAACCTCCCATATCTCATATTTAGGCTGTGATATAAGTTTCGACTTTGATTTCGACATTGAAAATAAAATACAAAAATTCCAAGCTGTCTGTGGTACCATAAACAGGACATTTGTCCATAAAGTAAAACAACCATTTTAAAATTCTGTAAATTGATGGTAATTCCTGTACTATCCTACAGAAGCGAAAGCTGGGGTACTACAAAAAGACAAGAAAATAAAATCCAAAGTGCAGAGATGTTCCTGAGAAAGACAAAGAACTGCACTAGAAGAGACATGATCAGGAAAGACGGCATCAGAAGAGAATTAAATATTTGCAGCATGAAGGAGAAAATCCAACAATATTGAGAAAACTGGAAGTAACACCTTCTTAGAATGCCAGAGCAAAAAATCCCCCAGAATATCCTGAAATACAAATCGAATGGTAAGACAGATATTGGAAGACCACGGAAAAGATGGGAATAATTGTGAGTCCGGAACAGGCAACAGCCTAATCCTTCAAAAGAGGATGATGATGAAGATGATGAAACTGATTATAATCATTTTATTTTCTGATGGATAGGTTATAATTATTTTTTAACAGGTATTCAGAAACTTCAAGGGAAAACATAGAGGTAAAGAAGTCATCAATCGGAAGACTGGTTTACACACCACACTGCTTTATAGGACATTGTCACGTTGGAGGTGGTATGCCTTTGCCTTCCTTCGACCTTTCAACTGATTTGCAGAACCAGAATATTATGATTTTGAGTATGGCCTATCTACAGCAGTAACTTTACTAACGTAATAAACTGTGTGAGAAAATGCAGTCCCACAAGTTGCTTTAAAATACCTGAACTTGATCTACATTTCGACTACCACTAAGGGAAGGTCGCTTTGACTGCGGACACGTCGGTAGTTTCATAGGGACCAGCCACTACGTCTTATTGTTCAGACTGCTAGTTCTTAACTAGCTGATAAATTTTATAACTAACTTTATTCAACATGAGCACATTCAGCTCTATGTGTAAACGTATCATGTTGTAATTTTCTTTCTGATGAAGACACACTTAGTGGTAGTCGAAATCTAGATCAAGTTCAACTATTTGAAAGGACCTTATGGGGCTGCTGTATTTTCTCACACAGTAAATTACACCCAGAATCAATAATCCATCCTTTTATCATCCAGGGTTTCATAATGGTAGCGTATAGCGACAGCCAACAAATTCAAAGCATAACTTAAATCATTTTGTAAACATTTTCTCACGTACCTACCTCCTAATCGTAGAGAGTAACGGAATTATTGGATTGGGAGGAGCATGTGGCCCAACTGCACTACCGTTTTTATTTCCATTGTCCAGTGCTTCATACTTCTTGCAAATGAAAGCTGAAACTACTCGTATATTTCTCCAATTCTGTAAGATGTTTATTGCGAAACACTCAACTACTGTATATCTCGCTGATATCCTGTGCAAGTGGCATCTCCGTACAGCCATTGCATTTTACTTCCAAGCTTCTATCTCCTATGGCGTCCAGAAAATTTGCTATTAATTGATAGACAATGTGACATTCACTCATGAACTGGAAAATCCAATCAGCCCGAGAGAAGATAATCCGTATGCATGTATGTACATAATAATCTACAATGATTTCATAGGTCTATTCAAGGCTCCTTTTAGACAAATGAGACGTTCTGGACACTTCTTCAGGTCATTGCTATTGTACACAATCTGTGATCTACCAAAGACTTAAGTTGGGCGACGCTCGGAATGACCGCGTGGTCTAAGGCGTCATGCTGCAGACTGGGGGGCCGTTACCGTCGGAGAGTGGAGTCCTCCCTCGAGCATGTATATATGCGTTGTTTTTAGTGTAAGTTTAAGTACTTTGTAAGTCTAGGAACTGATGACCATACAATTTGGTCCAATAGATTTGCTAACATTTGACCATCTCAAGTTGGGCGTCCGTCGTATTGCTAGTCGCCGGGCAATTAATGTCCATTCTTCAGGTGAAGGATAAACTAGACTGGCTATCACTGATCTTCTGTTGTGAAGTACGTTAACCGATTTTAAATCTTGTTCCGGAGGCGCCGCTTGTGCGTGGAATGACGCAGCCCAGCCGTTATCTCCGTACCGCAAGGGTTACTCAGCAGTTGTCAGGATGGCCGAGCGGTCTAAGGCGCCAGACTCAAGGGTGAACCTTGCCTGTATACACGGGTCTGAGCATTCTGGTCCTCGTCTGAGGGCGTGGGTTCGAATCCCACTTCTGACAAAATTTTAATTTTGTCACATTCTACCAACAAGTGAGACTTCGAGAAACGTCTTTTCGCATGTAACTTCGTAGTTTGAATCTGAAAATGTTTTTGCTCTGGGCTGAATGGTGTTTTTGATATTGGTATACGGTTACCACGCTAGTCTATGACCGTAAAAATGTCGCCAGCTCTGAATAACCATTGTAATCTACAACCACACCAACCGATTTGTCACCCTATACAATATTTAATATCGCCCTACATCCGCCACACAATTAACTGTTGGTTAATCTTTCAGGTTGAAAAGGACGAAGATTAACGTTTGTCTTTCTGTCGACAGGAAGGTCCTTAGAGACAGCACAAGCTCGTTGTTGATATGGAAGGGGAAAGTAATCTGGGCGTGCTCTTTCAATGGACCCTTAAGACGTGAGTGAGTTAGGGAAATTACGGACAACCTAAATCTGATGGCCAGAGGCGGTTCTTAACCGGAACGGCTGTGTGCACTAAGGCGCCTTGCTGTGGATTGCACGGTTGCTCCCCGTCGGAGCTTCCTCAGCCAAGGGTGTGTGTGTGTGTATTGTCCTTAGTGTAGGTTAGTTTAAGTAGTTTGTAAATCTACAGACAGATGACCACTACAGTTTGGTCACATAGCTTTACAAACGTTTGAACATTTCATCTGACCCGCCTTCCTTTCCGATGCTAGTGCAGCTGGTCGTCGGTTGAGCTGCCAGACGCTCCACCTCGCTCTCTACCAGACGATGGTTCTAACCAGCCGATCACTTACGTTGCCAAATTATGCCATAACATTTTGTACCTTATTTTTAATCTCCTCAAAGTTAGGGTTCGTGTGTAATTTTATGCCAATTGTTCGTTTCCCGCGTAACGATATTGGATATGCCGATAAAATTAGCACCGAAATTTCAAAAAAAAAAAAAAAAAAAAAAAAAAAAAAAAAAAAAAACCAAATTATCGCAAAATTACCATCTATTTTATCTGTGAAATATCTATTTATCAGCCAATAGCGCTGACATTATAGTAGAAATAGTTCCTATTTTATCGGGGATATAACATAGATTTGATTGGAGAAATAACAAAAGGTTTGTTGAAGAAATAACATCAATTATATCGAAGATCTCGATTGACAATAACAATCGAATTTAATAATAAAATCTGTATAACAATGGATTTAGGAAAAATAATTGCCAACATAAAACAACTTTTTAAAAACAATTAAATGACAAAAAGGTGTTTCAATAAAAAGACGAGAATGAAGAATGAATTTCAGAAAAAAGTGTGAATATGGCAAGGAGTTGTAGACTGGTATTGTTAATTTTTATTCACGAACATTACTATTTTATATTTGGACAACCATAAAATTTAGGACTTTTTCTTGTAGTTGGCGGTTTCAGGTATTTTCTTCGTCTTCATATGGCTACATTGTATGTACGAACGTTTTAAATGCCTTTCTCCCTGTAAAGGCACCAAATGTGCAATCGTACGTATGCCACCAAGACGCAAACGACAATTTATTTGCAGATGTACAAATTCACTCGGCATTTTATGTTTAGACCTATTAATCAAACTAGCAACGCAACTGAACTGCAAAGAGGTGTAAAAATTCACCTAGGTAATGAAGACATCACTTTTTTGCGCAGTGATGTCAACGGGCATAGCAAAACAAGAGTGGATATTCGCGAACGAGAATGAAAAATGTGTAAAGCAACGTGGTTTATGAACGATTGCGTTTCTATGAGAACGTGGATCCAATTTTTTTATGACAGTTCACTATTGCAAAACAAGGGAAAACATAAAGCAGTCATCAATCCGAAGACTGGTTTGTACACTACAGTGCTTTGCAGGACATTGTCCTATTGTAGATAGTATACCATTTCCTTCCTCCGACCTTTGAACTAACTTACCCAGCCAGTTTATGCATCCTATTATCATCCAGGATTTCATAATGTAACCCCATAGTGATTTCTAACAAACTTTAAGCATGACTTGTGTTACTGACTTAAGAAACACACACAATATGTTCCACAGTCACAGTTGCTTCTTACAAAAATCTTTTTAATATACTTTCATCGAACAAATCTTACACTAGTTTTGGCGCACTAACGGGTCATTCTCAAGTGTCGTCTACTAAAATATTACAATGAATCAACTATTAAACACTGAAAAATTTTCAAAAGTTAAAAAAAAAGTAATAAAAGAGTATCCGAAATCTGCAACACTACATTTATCGAACTGATCAAAATGAGAAACCATGTGCTCTAGGTTAAGGTACAATCACCAATAATACAGTTGGCTCATTTAAAACCATAATCTTGTGGTCATCATTATACAACACAGATATTTTTCAACCATATTATACAATTGTTTGAGTTTTCAAGTGGTCAGTCTTATTGAGCCTAAAATGTAAAACTATAAAATAGTTGATTGACTACACTTCCAACAAATCGTCATTACTAAAACATGTTTATAAAGTTATTAATCATGACGATTGGTTAGCATCTTAGTGAATATCGCAGCATACAGGAAGAGCAGCAGAAGACAGCAGTACCTCTTAGTTTATGACCATCTACTGCCCTCTCCCTTCCCAACTCACCCCAACCACCAATAATAACAAATGGACTTTCCATAAGTAAGTTATAAGTAATAAAAGCATTTCTGTATGTATAAAAAGCCCCTGATGCTGAGAAAAACATGCTGGAAACGCGTTGTGATGCGTTAAACACTAACAAATAACTTGAGTGGTAGCAGAAATACGAATATTTAATTATTGTTCGCACGGTGACGGTTTCTGAAGTTATCAAACCTACAATAATTTTGATATACATTTTAGGGTGAATAAGATAGACCACTTGAAAAGTCAAACAATTGTACAATATCGTCGTACAATACTGATCACAAGATCATAATTTTAAATGAGCGAAATGAATTATTGGTGATTGCAACCAACCTAGAGCACATGGTTTGTCATTTTGATTAATTTGATAAATGTAGTGTTCCAGACTTCAGATACTATTTTTATTTATTTTGCGGTAAATTTGAAAACTTTTCGCTGTTCATTGGTTGAATCATTGTAATATTTTAGTGAATATGGGCACTTGAGAATGACGCCATAGTGCACTGAAACTAGTAGTACATAGTTTGATAGATGGAAATATGTTTTTCTAAGAAGCGTCTTTGGCTTTGGAACATACTGTGATTCCTAAGTCAGTTATTTATAAATCAATTGCACTCCTAACCCGCAATGTGTCGGATTATAACTTAAATCGTTTTCTAAACATCGTCTCACTTACCTGTTAATAGTCAAAATAATGGAATTACACAATTATGAAATGCAGTGGGAAGACCATGTGGCGAAATTTCACTAACATTTTTCTTTGTTTGCAGTCTTTTGTGTTTCCAGAATTACACGTGTACAGGTTTTGGCCAGCCTTAATACTGCTTGCAACTGAAAACGGATTATCCAGTGCCAGTGTCATCTCTGCACGCCATTTCAATCTATATCCACTTCCAGCTTCTATTTCCTCCTGCGTCCAGGACATTAACTTTTATTTGAGAGTGTGACACTGTTCAGTTGGAAAATCTAGTCAGTCCCAGGGAAGACAATTTGTATGTTTGTAAACAGATAATCTTCTACAAAGATTTCAAAGATGCGTCTTGTAGACAAATGAGTTCTTGAGAAATAAGTGACACTCTTCTTTAGGCCATCGCTGTTGTCCCCAGTCTGTAATCTACAACGCTCGTAAGCTGGGTGTCCGTGTTGTGCTAGTCGCCTGGGCTTTTAACGTCTGTTCTTCACGTAAAGGACAAACGAGAATTGCTACTCACTGACCCTCACCTGTCAAATACGCTATACGAGTTATGAGGTGACGCAGCTTGTGTGGAACGACGCAGCCCAACCGATATCTCAATACCGCAAACGATACTCACACCCAGCAACTGTCAGGATGGCCGAGCGGTCACTCTGGTTTCCCTTCAAAACGAATAAATCTTTCGCCTTTTACTAAAGATTTCCGTGGAGGGGAACATTAAATGAGTCTATATGGAATTTTTCTTAGTGCTCGGCAATTGCCGAGCCACAAAAAAAAAATAAAGCCGGGCGCCGTGGCTCAGCGCGCCCGGCCAGATGGCTCAATGCCCTCTGTAATAAAAAAGCTGAGCTAAAGACACTTCGAACATCAACGAACAAAAACGATCAGCGTCCGCAATGAACAGAACCACCCATTGAGCAAAAAAGCGGTCTAAGGCGCCAGAGTCAAGGGTGAACCTTGCCTGAGTACGCAGGTCTGAGCATTCTGGTCTGAGGGCGTGGGTTCGAATCCCACTTCTGACAAAATTTTTAATTTATCACGTCACACCATCCCTGAAATAGGAGTTGTGGTTAGTAGCTGTTTTTGTAATTAAACACCGAACAGAGTTCCCTTATTCTCCACTTCTATCTACAGATAATAATAATGCTCCGACCTTTGTATTTGTTTGCTAATAGATATACGATTCTCACAGATTTATTTACCACCTGTTTCCAATTTTTACCCAAGACACTATAATTATTTCACATGGCCTACTTTTTACAAAGAACCAATGTAATTAATTTTTTTGTCGAATTTTCATTTACTTTTGTAACAGTTGTCATGTAATTAATCATTTCATATTGTCGCAATCCTTTCTTAGCGACTTAGTATATTACTTAATCATTTCGCACCAGTTCTTTATATACCTTCCTATAGTACGTTTATCTTTTGCTTGCTTAAGTAATTCTTTGATGCACATTTTGTAAAATATTTGACGTAACCTTTGTTTATAGTAATCTTTGCACCTGATGATAGCGTAACAGCCAAAAAGTCTTTATATAAATTAATAAATTGTAGAATACTACACCAGTGTCGTGTGTGTTTTAGAGACCATGTATCAAATATGCTACCAAGCACCAACGGAACATTTAATTAATGAAAATATATGGTATTTCTTAGATAAAACTGATGTTATTTCATTGGAAAATTATGTTATTTCTTTGATAAAAATCAATTATGAAATATGTAATTTTTCCTATAAATCGATGCATGATGCATGGTGCCAATTCTCTCCAGCACCACTTCAGACATTAGTCGAGTCCACGCCGCATAGTTTTGTGGCTGTTGTGTATGCTCGTTGGGGCCCTACACGATGTTAGACAGGTGTACCAGTTATTTTGGTGCTTAAATGTGTACAGGATGTAAATATTAATAAAAAGTCTTTTATCGAAACAAGATATCCGACTGTTCGATTTCCAGAGAAACTTTTTCCACACAGTAGTTAAAAAAACATTTGAAGAAAGATGTGTTCATCGTTAAGGCCACGAAATACGGTTGAACATAAGAGCGGGTTCGTGACGATATGTCGAGAACGCGAAGAGAGATATTGTTGTACTCTTAACTTCAAATAGAAGGTCGATATCTGTTCTGAATTTGAAACACTATGTCCGAAAACTTTTTAATACATGTTGCAATGCTTTACTTAATTTAATGTTACAAGTAACTGTGACGAATAACGAAAATAAAATGAATCGCTCATCAAGCGAAGGTATCAACCGATAATATATATAAGCAGATCTCTTGAATTTCGTATGGCAAGTTTCATAGCGGCCAAAATGGCGTCTCAGCACAAATGGTAGGTAAACATCGCGGTTTTTCGGGTGTATTATGATTACGGATAAAAAAATTTTAATATGGAAAATGTCGTTTCTGGGTAATGTTTACAGAATATACTGTGAAAGTTTGAGCCATTTACCAAACACGGATAAAAACAGGTTTAGTTGATTTGTGCATAGTCAAAATACGTTCTCTTTATTTCAACAATGCACTTTACGTAATGTGTATTACATTTGACTTGATATATTCCTGATATTCATAATTAAGTCTATTTTTATCTTATTTTTAGAAAATATTTCTGACGTGCGTTGTTGCTTTGGTTAGCCGTTTTTATTCCTTGCTGTTTAGATATGTTGGATATTCTGTGCTTATTTGTGGTTATATATCATTGTATACCACCTATTGTTCTTTTCCAAAAAAAAAAAAAATGTTCAAATGTTTGTAAGTCTTATGGGACTTAACTACGGGGTCATCAGTCCCTAAACATACAAACTACTTATGAACTACTTACGAACTAGGACGGCACAAATATCCATGTCCGAGGGGGGATTCGAACCCCCGACCGTAGTGGCCGTGCGGACCGTGACTGAAGCGCCTCAGGCCCCTCGGCCACCGCGGCCGGCTGTTATTTTTCTCACTTTATGTTGTTATAGTTTCTGTGCCTTGTGTTTTTCTGTGGGTGGTATTCTAGCCAGCTGTTGGCACTAGGTGTACTTTTTTTATTTGTTTTACATTATTATTATTATTAATATAAAAAAGCTATATGCATCAAGTCTAAAATTGTCTTTACTTCCAGTCAGCTTAAGACAGAAAAACCGATTATAATTAATTTTAAGAAACATAGCCTTCATCTTGACGCTTTTCGCAGGATTAAGCATGCATTACATTACCATAGTACGTACATGTGAGTAATCACTCAAGTGAGCTATCAGTATTGCTTCGCTACAGATTTAACGATGGTTATTATGCATTAGTAAATTTGAAAATAAATAAATCAATAAAGTTAAAAAAAGAATAAAAAATAATACTAAAAAATTGTGTAATGTAATATTTAGTACAAAGTAATTATTTATAAAGACACCTTTCATTAACCTGACACGTTCCACATCATTACGAAGTGTCGTATTCATTATCTATGTAACAAGTACTTATCTAATCTAACTGAGAAAGACGTACACGAAACAGATTGATTGGTGCTGTGTGACACCGATTTCTGCACGATGAATTACCAGTACTATCGGAGAGCGCCACCGTTACAGAAAGACAACAGTTACTTATACAAGGAGGACGCCATTAGTTTTTCTGTCGATATTGCGGCAATACCTCACAGTACCCGTATCATGAATGATGGACTGGCTTCTACCAGTCAATTTGATTCGGTAGCAGCGCCTCTCCGACCACCGACGAATCTATTGGATTCCTGGCTGTGGCGGCACTGAAAGGAATTGGTTTATGCGCAAACCCTTAACAATATCCAGGCATGACAGTAGAGAGTTGCCAATGTAACAGACTCAATCCGGGAGTAACAAGGTGTATCTGAAATAGTGCTCTAAACATTGCGCGAAAGGGCTGAGATGTGTGAGATTATGCCGAACAAACACATGCAACACTGCCTATATTGTTAACCTCTACGTTAACAGATGAAAACGACGGAACAGATTCGTCCATATCTCAATAAATAATGGTTTTTGAACATGTCATTTTACAGTCTTCCCCTAAAGTCCTGTTCTCCTTGTTTCTTGGTAATATTATTTATTTACACTGCTCAAAACAATTAGGGATCAGCTTAGATATCACACACAGGAATTTTAATCAGTTATTGGTCACACAGTGTCCCACAGTAGGATATTTTTCTTTCTCAACTCTTCGCTTGAGGTTTACATGGAGATATACTAAGGCTCCACGCGGCTACCATAATAGTCAAAGAGTCATTCTAGTTGCCATCTAATGTGGCGTGTGATCACCTCCGACGGCCAAAACAGTTGCACATCTGCATGGCATAGACAATATGAGGTTATCAATCAGTTACTGAGGGATATTTGGCCACTTTTCCATGAGTGCAACATCCAATTCTGCAGCCGTTGTGGGAGGTACTGGTCTGGCTGCAATGCAATGCACCTGCCAAGTGCATCTCAGACATGCTCAATCGGGATTAATTCCGGTGAACAAGCTGGCCACCCCATAGTTCAATTCCCTCAACATGTCGTCCATCAGTGCAGCATTGTGGAGACGGCCACCAGAAGCAACCCATCTCCTAAGGCAACAGCAAAAAAATGTTCAAATGTTTGTTAAGCTTATGGGACTTAACTACGGGGTCATCAGTCCCTAAACTTACAAACTACTTACCAACTACCTTATACTAAAGACGGCACAAATATCCATGCCCGAGGGGGGATTCGAACCCCCGACCGTAGTGGCCGTGCAGACCGTGTAACATTACTTTGGAAGTAAGAACTTTTAACTGTGTAAAGATCTGAACCTGAATTCACAGTTACTACTTCTGAAATTACATGAGCAATGAACAACATAAACTATTCCTTGATTAAAAGATAAAGGTAAAGCAGTCAACAATCCGAAGATTGGTTTGAACATCACAGTGCTTTACGAGGCCTGATCCTGACTTCCCCACCTCTTCCCTTCATTCGATCCCTGCGAAACCTTACATTTCAGCAGCATAATACACTACCGCGTGTTGCAGGTCCTGTACGGGCCTTTCGGACCAGCACATTCTACAGATCTAGTCAATGGTGGCCGAGCAACTGTCCCGTCACAATACGCCAGTCACTGCTCTTGATGAACTGTGGTATCGTGTTCAAGCTGCATGGGCATCTGTACCTGTAGACGCCATCAAAAAAAAAAAAAAAAAAAAAAAAAAAAAAAAAGTTTGTATAGTCTATGGGACTTAACTACGGGGTCATCAGTCCCTAAACTTACAAACTACTTATGAACTACTTACGAACTAGGACGGCACAAATATCCGTGCCCTAGGGAGGATTCGAACCCCCGACCGTAGTGGCCGTGCAGACCGTGACTGGAGCGCCTCAGGCTTCTCGGCCACCGCTGTCGGCGAAAAATGCCCAAGCGTATCAAGGCCACTATTAAGGCTAGAGGTGATAGTTCTGAGTACTGATTTCTCAGGATATATGCACAAACGTTCCTAGTTATGACGGTTAACATCTTTTACTATTGCTTCACAAATGTTCAGCGCCACATCGTCCAAGAATAAGAGAAAGATACGTTCGGTCGGATTAACACACGACGGATTTGCCGCCGTGGTCAATCGACCGCCGTTCCAACAGTAATCGCATGGAGTGAGTCAGAGCTGACACAGTAAGCGGGGAAAAATGTAGATCGATCTTTTTACGGGGTACAAGTATCCTCTTTGTCATATTTGCAGCAGGGTTTTAGAACATATCCTGCATTCAAATATTATGAATCATCTCGAACAAAATGATCTATTGAGCCAAGGTCAACACGGATTTAGAAAAAACCGTTCATGAGAAACACAACTAGCTCACACTGTTGCTATCGACAAGGGTTCTCAAAGTGATTCCGTATTTCTTGATTTCCAGAAGGCTTTTGACACCGTACCTGCCAAACGGCTTTTAATCAAATTGCGTGGTTATGGTATATCGCCCCCATATTTGCGACTGGATAGGGGATTTCCTGCCAGAGAGGACAAAGTTTGTAGTAATCGATGGTAAGGCATCGACTAAAACAGAGGAGATATCGGGCGTTCCATAGGGTAGTGTTATTGGTCCTCTGCTGTTCCTTATCTACATGACGATTTAGGAGAAAATCTGAGCAGCTCTCTTAAGCTTCTTGCAGATGAATCCGTCATTTATCGCCTAGTAAAGTCATCTGAAGATCAAAACCAACTGGTGTAAAAATTGGAAGTTGACTTCACACTTCTCATTATTTAAAGTCGTCCACGTGAGTACGAAAAGATATCCGTTAAACTTTGTTTACAAGATAAATCAATCAAAAGTTAAGGCCGTAAACTCCAACAAATACCTAGGAAGTACTATTACATCAAACATAAACTGGAAAGAGCACGTAGATAATGTCGTAGGAAAAGCGAACCAGAAACTGCGTTTTATTCGCAGTGCCCTTAAAAGATTCAACAGAACTACTAAAGAGACTGCATACACTACGCTTGTCCGTCCTTTTTTGGAGTATTGCTGCCCAGGTTGGTTAGACGAAGGACCTCGATAGAGTTCAAAGAAGGGCAGCTCGTTTTGCATTGTCACGATACAGGGGAGACAGCGTCACGGAAATGATACAGGATCTTGGATGGGGATTTTATCAACAAAGGTAATTATCGCTGCGGCGAGGTCTACTTACGAAATTCCAATGACCAACATTCTCCTTCGAATGCGAAAAAAATATATTGTTCACTCCCACGTACATAGGTAGAAATGATCATCAGAATAAAATACGAGAAATCGGAGCTCGAACGGAGAGATTCAGTTGTTCTTTCTTCCCGCGCGCTATTCGAGAATGGAATGGGAGATAAATAGTATAAAGGTGGGTCGATGAACCCTCTGCCAAGCACTTAAATGTGATTTGCAGAGTATCCCATGTAGATGAAGATGTAAGAGTTCTGCCAGTGGAACGTAGCAGGTGATTCGCCTTTCCTACAATATATATGTGCCCTTTCCAATTTAAGTTGTTCCTAGATATTTAGTTGAATTGATGATCTGTAGATTTGACTGATTTATCGTGTAACTGAAATTTAAGTTTTCTTTTAGTAGTCATATGTATTACTTGACATTCTTATTATTAAGGGTCAATTCCAAATTTTTGCACCATGCAGAAATCTTATCTAAATCATTTTGCAGCTGGTTTTGATCTTGTGGTGACTTCACGAACCGATAAATGACAGCATCATCCGCGAACATTCTAAGACAGCTACTCAAATAATTGTTTCCTAAATCGTTCATAAAAATAACGGCCAGTGGGGCCTTATAACACTTCCCTGCGGAACACCAGATATCACTTCTGTTTTTCTCGACGACTTACCGTCAATTACAACGTACTGTGTCCTTTCTGACAGGAAATCTGGACTCAAATCGCACAACTGTGGCGATAATGCATAAGCATACAATTTGATTAGAATACGCTTGTGAGGTACAGTGTCGATACCCTTCCGGAAATACAGAATAACGGTATCTTGGTCGACAGCACTCATCACATCAAGCGAGTAAAGAGCTAGCTGTGTTTCACAAGATCTAACTTTCTGACGTCGTGTTGACAATAGGTCGTTCTCTTCGAGGTAGTTCATAATATTTGAGGAAATCATGCTGTAAACCGACGTCAGTAATATAGGCCTGTAATTTTGCGGATCACTCCAATTGCCTGGTTCGAAATGTTTCGTGACGAGGTACTAATAACGTCTATATATTTTTAGTACTGTTGTTACTGTAATATTGACTTCGTGTAAGTTTCTCCTTCAAAATCTGAAAATGGTAACTGTGTTTACTGGAACTAGTAATCAATACAAATTTACAGTTGAGATCTTGGGAACTTGTCTTTATAAAAAGCGGAATGAAATCAGAGTGGTAGATCTGGCAGCTCTACCGTGCCGCGCAATGGCACACGCGGCAAAGTGCCCGCCAACATACACTGCGGATTTTCTAATGTCGAGCCTCGTTTTGGTCAGCGGGAGTCGAACCCTCGTGGTGTACACAGTTAACTTCTGTTTTCTACTGCAAACATAAGGAATTGGGTAACAGATAATGAAATTTCACGCTTTTCATGCTATTAGCGCATCATCAGACTGGAAACAGACAAATGTTTTGTTACAGTCCCTGTACCTGGCGAGCAGCGAATCTAATGTGGCTAAGGTGAGTAATATAATGACATTTTACTGCTAAGTTTAGATATTTTTATTAAGTCACAACAGACTGTTTCGCCGCATTAATCCCATTCAAATGTTCAAATGTTTGTAGAACTTATGGGACTCAACTACGGGGTCATCAGTCCCTAAACTTACAAACTACTAATCAACTACCTTATACTAAAGACGGCACAAATATCCATGCCCGAGGGGGGATTCGAACCCCCGACCGTAGTTGCCGTGCAGACCGTGACTGGAGCGCCTCAGTCCCCTCGGCCACCGCGGCCGGAATTAATGCCATTTTCGAGTGACCTGCAGATATAGGTAATAATTTTTACATAGTTTTCGTAGTTGTAATTATAAATCTTATTCTTAAAGTAATAACAAAGGTTTTTTACTTACGTCTAGATGGAATGACGTGCATATATCATCGAATCTGACTGTCTTCTGGTGTTATAAAATTTTTAAAATATTTTAAATTACGTTTGTCAATTCGATGATATATGTTTACATATTATCTTTTGATGGTGACAAAGATGATATTTTTATCGCTATCAGTTGTAGTTGCGATCTCTGGTTGTTGCATTACGTTTAAGTGCACAGATTTTGCTATTATATATATATACGATATATTTATTACACAATCGATGCACTTAAACGTAATGCAACAACCAGAGATCGCAACTACAACTGATAGCGATAAAAAGGTCATCTTTGTCACCATCAAAAGATAATATGTAAATATATATCATGTCGTAAAAAGATAGTTTTTGTAATGAACTGTTCGTGGAGACTGTGTTCTGAGAACCGTTTCACAAACTTAGTGATTTCCAATTCTTCCAGAAGTGAGAGTTATTTTTTTTTTTCCCCCTTTGGGGGCGACGTGAAGAACTTGCAGTTTGTCTAGGGGGGTGGGGGGGGGGGGGGCTGAATGTGTTTGCTTCTTTTGAGATGCTCGGAAAAGGCCGAATTATTTTTGGCAGCGCTTTTCTTAGTTAAAAGATGTTCTTCGAATCTAGTTTTGAAGGCTCGTCCAGTTTGGCGTATGTATGATAAGGTGCACTGCAAACATTGTATTTTGTAGACGCCTAACTGGCTAAAAGGGTCTTTAACTAGCCGTTCACTGTGGTGAAAGCGATACTGGATCTTGTCATTGATCGTGAAGGCTACTTTTATGTGGGTGGTCTTAAGAAGTTCGGCGACTCTGTAAGAGAATTTCCTATGATTCAGTAGTGGTGATGCTAGGGAGGAGGGAGGTGTTATTTTTAGTTTTTTCTGCTGCACAATCGGTCTACTAGGCTAGCCTGGTATCCGCTGGTTCTAGCAATTTGCCTCAGGTTAGCTAGTTCTTGCTCAACTATTTAACTGTTTAAAGGGACGTCGCATAAGCGGTCGACCATGGACGAGAAAAAGCTTACTTTATAACTGTACTGGTGACAGGATGTTAAGAGAACTGAGAATTATTTAATTATTTGTTTCTGCACTAGCCGCCACCATTACCATCATGCAAAAGAACGAAATGAATGAACTTTTAATTTCATTAATTTAAGAGAGAGCTGTTTCGTGGGATAAAACCCTCGACACATTCAAGACTCGATACCCTCCCAGAAACGCTTGGCGTGAAGTTTGCTGATGTCCCCGCAGTGAAGTCCCTTAAGCTCTATAAACATTTGATCATTTTATGCCACCGACAGGCTATTGAAAATTTCAATACGGACGCATTCAAACGTTATTGGAATCCAGTATAGGCTGCGAGCAAGAGGAATCATTGGGCAGGGGGCTAGAATTTGAGAAATTGGGTTGGAAGGAAAGCGTGCCTGGATAGCCTAATTGGTCAAGGCGACCGCTGGCCCGAAGCGGGAAAACCGGGTTCGAATCCCAGTTCAGCACAAATTTACTGCTTCGTCGATGAATTTATTTCAACGCCCCGAAACGCTCGAAATGTTTCAATATTTCCCTCGGTGTCTACCCCAAATGAATTGCGTATTCCCTCTAGTCAAGCAATAAAGAACAAAATAAAAAGAAGAAATACCACTGCAGCTGTGAACACTACAAAAGTTTTCATGAGAATGCTGACGGAGAAAGTTCTTCACTAAATTTCTACGGTTCATAGACTAGAATGGCCATTAGTTTCTAATACTGTAGAGTGGTGTTTAGGATTAAGGAAATGTACTACTTTAGGGGAAAAAATGTTCAAATGTGGAGAGCTGCATCAAACAACAACAACAACAACAACATAATGGTTGACGAATGTTCAAATCAAATGTTTGTAGAGCTTACGGGACTTAACTACGGGGTCATCAGTCCCTAAACTTACAAAGTACTTACGAACTACCGTATACTAAGGACGGCACAAATATCCATGCCCGAGGGAGAATTCGAACCCCCGACCGTAGTGGCCGTGCAGACCGTGACTGGAGCGCCTCAGTCCCCGCGGCTACCGCGGCCGGCCTACTTTAGGAAACGGAGGGGGGCTTATCAATCATCACCTTTAATGTCCGCATTTCCTTTTAGTAACGGAGGTAGATCATGTAACACAGTTAAACTTCCTGAGAAAGGCACTTAAAATTTGAAATTTCACAAACTTACTCTGAAGAAAATGTAAAATATAGCAATACAAATTATTAGAGTTAATGCCTATTTTTTTCACAAACCAAGGAAACTAGTATTTAAAAGACATTTACAATTTTACCGCTTCCAAAAGAAAAAAATCGGCGTTAAGACATTAAATTTTGAAACACTATTACACTTCTTACAACTATTACAATTAACAGATTTGCAAAATAACTGACTAAATACAAATCTAAAAAAAAAAAAAAAAAAAAAAAAAAAAAGGATCAAAATTCACTCATAAGGAGAAGACGCCTATTCGTCAGCGCCGAATTTATTGTAGATGAAGGGCCTGATGAGATATGAAAGTGCACCAAGTGGCAACTCCAGATGGCTAAGCGTTTAGAAAATAAAATGGAAGTTTGATACGTCTCTATCTGCATATGCACCTTATCAACTGCCCCTGAGAGAGCCTGTTTAAAAGCGGTGTTTGGCTCAGCGGTAAGAGATCGGATTTTTTATTGAAAGGTTGGCGGGTTCGATTCTGCCCGTGGCAAATATTCATTTGCTCCTTGGCAATGCGTACACTACCGACTTCACAATTAACCGCAACATCATCTATGTTACTTTGTATTTATATGTGCATAACATCAGTGAGCCGGTTCTTTTTTTTTTCTTATATAAATTAATAAAATAACCTGTATGATGTTGCGGTTAATTGTGGCGTCAGTCTACATCCACATCAGTACTCTGCAAACCACTGTGAAGTGCATGGGAGTACCAGTTATTAGGGGTTTTTCCCCATTCCATTCTTATATTGAGCGTGGGAAGAATGATTGTTTAAATGTCTCCATGCGTGCTCTAATTAATGTAATCTTGTTATCACGGTACCTACGGGAACAATATGTAGGTGTACGCATTGCCAAGTGTAGTGGGACGGATTATTGTTTCCACTACTACCTTATGTCAGCTTAGTTTCGCAGAAGATTATGTTTATATTATGTTTTAAATGAGTTTTATGTAAATGCTTTATGTTATGTGATTCTTAAAACAGTTCCTTGTGTTTCATATGCTGTGACGGCGATTCAACCTACGAGAGCAACATCTTCGACGCCGAGCTCAAGGAGTAAACATCTGGCCACTTCAAGTCGCGGGTCGACGGCCACGAGGCAAGAAGATGCTGGTCTGTGCGGTTATCGTCGCGGATATTGACATTATTATAGAAACTTTAGTGGAAAATCAAAAAGAGCATAAAATCAGTCTTTGTGTAACTGTCATTGAGTCATGATCTGTATTGTGAGAGTAATAAATCTCATTGTGTCTCGAAAGTTAACCAATTGTCAATGATCATTATTTTGATATTTATAGAAATATATTCATTGACAGGAGCTGAAGAATTATTTACTGTCAAACCATTTTACAGTTTGAAAGAAGACATTTAGGGAAAGTTATTTTTTTGACAGATAAAGCAAGAAGACTTATCAATTTTTAGTATTTTAATCACTCGATCTTATATATCAATCGATTATCAGTGAGCAGAACTTGTAATATGTGTCTATAACAACCACCACAACTACGAACTTCTGTCTGACAGTTTGATCTTTAAGGGAACTTTTAAAAATTTATTTCAAAGTGACAGTTTTAAAGAAGTGCAAACCTAGAATCATATGCTTCTTCTATCTGCGCAAGGGTCTGTCGTTGAAATTTCACAAGAAGATTATATTATTTGGATTTTTTTTTTTTTTTTTTTTTTTTTTTTTTTTTTTTTTTTTTTTTTTTTTTTTTTACGAGCGGACGACTTTCGATCCTGAAGTCTGACACGGCACATTAAAAATTTGGTATTTAGTCCCATGCAAGAAGAGATCGTGCCGCCGCACAAGGAGCAGAAAGGAAATTGCCGCCGGGTGGAGTTGAACCCGCAACATTCTCAATACGAATCCGTTTACTGCTCAGCCAAACACCGCTTCCCACACACGCCGTCACAGGGACAGTTGATAAGGTGCATATGGTGGTAGATCCATATCAAACTTCCTTTTATTTCCTAAACGCTTGGCCATCCGGAGTTCCCACTTGGGGCACTTTCGTGTCTCACCACGCCCTACATGTACCATAAATTTGGACGAATTCGGCGATGACGAGTAGGCGTCCTGTCCGTGTCAGATGATAAATGGCATTTAAAAACAATGTACTAATTCCATTCCAAAGGTGACGGTTTTTAGGTTTAGTAAACAGACAACCATTTTTTAAAAATCTGAGTACGGTTATCCGAACACCGCGGACGCTACCCCGTCTGGAGGACAGAAGAACCAGACGGCTGCTGCAGTCGCCCCCACACCTCGACCAAGAACTCCGGGCGGCTCACCGTCTGATGCGTTCGACTTCTCTCAAGATAGCCTCAGGCTCGTGCACATATAACACACAAAGATCAAACAACATTAATAACACGTTAAAAAACACTGTATAATAATAAGTGGTAAAACACAAACAACTGTAATAAGAACCAGATTGTCATAAAGTAAAACAACGTTGACCAGCCACAAATGAACTCCAATGTGGCATCTTTCAACATAAGTACAGACTATTAAGTACTCGTATGGAGTTCCCAGTTATTTCACTTACTTCACCTAGGAATCAGTGCCAAATACGTACACGCCTGAATACACAAGATGTCTGCCGTTCGTAATATACCAATCGGACACCCAATAGGACGTACGAAATAAAGACAAACATTTGTACAATGTCACTCTCAATTTTTTGGGTTCTGCAAACATAAGGATCAATCAATTCACGATAGTCTAATTCAATAGACACTGAACAAATACAACAACCAATTTGAAAGAACACAAATTATTTAAACAGTATTCAGTATTACATCACTGATTTAGAATATGAACAAGCAGTACGCTGGCAACACAAGAAATCAGTAGTTCAAAAAATGTTCAAATGTTTGTAAAACTATCGCACTCAATTGCGTGGTCATTAGTCCGTAGCTTAACCTGTTTGCCGCGGCGGAATAGCCGTGCGCACTGAGGCGCCTTGCTATGGCGCGAGCGGCCGTTCCATGTAGGTGGTTCGAGTCCTCCCTCGGGCATGGGTGTTTAAGTGGTTTGTAAGTTTAGGGACCGATAGCTACTGCAGCTAGGTCCTATAACTACACAAACATTTGAAGATTTTGGTTAACCTATTGGTTACTCTTTACGCTGAAACGGCTGGACGGAACTGATTTAAATGTGGAATGAAGATACCTTATACCCCGAATTAATACATGGGCTACATTTCGTAAACCTCCGTAGGTGCATGGCGGATGATACGGTACAACAAACATAATCTTTGTTTGTTCGTATTTTATGCGCTGCTGTACCGTTCGACCAATTACCATGAAACTTTGTGAACTTATTGCTTGAACTTTAGCGAAGTTTACAGGTACAATTATAACACAGTACGGCACATATTTTAGTAGATATGACGTCATGGACGCTGACATCCTTGAAAAACTGCCGCATTATGGATGAGGTTTACATTTATTACTTTGTGCTACTAAACGTGTTCGCAACGTACTTTGCAAACAGTATCCATTTATATCAGTGAATGTACCTACAAAATTATTTTGTTCTACTATTTGTATTTTAGGAAATATAACGTCATAAACACTGATACACGTGCGAAATTGCCGGCCGCGGTGGCCGAGGGGACTGAGGCGCTTCAGTCACGGTCTGCACGGCCACTACGGTCGGGGGTTAGAATCTCCCCTCGGGCATGGATATTTGTGTCGTCCTTAGAATAAGGTAGTTGATAAGTAGTTTGTAAGTTTAGGGACTGATGACCCCGTAGTTAAGACCCATAAAAAAAGTGCGAAATTGCGACAATAAGTACGGTATGTTCCTGTTTTATGCGCTGCCGTACCGTTGATGCGGTAGCGTTGAAACACTTCGTCTTCAAAACAAGAGAAATCAAATGTTCGTAATCCTATGGGACCAAACTACGTTGGTCGTCAGTCCATAGTCTTACAAACTACTTAAACTAAGGTAAACTAACCTAACACAAACATCCATGCCCGAGGGAGGATTCGAACCTCCGACGACAGAGGCCTCGCGTTCCGTAAAGGTCAGACACAACCGCTGAAAGGGCGATACGAGATAGTGTGCGCCTCGTTGTCAGGATGGCCGAGCGGTCTAAGGCGCCAGACTCAAGGGTGAACCTTGCCTGCGCGTCGCGGGTCTGAGCATTCTGGTCCTCGTATGAGGGCGTGGGTTCGAATCCCACTTCTGACAAAATTTTAACTTTGTCATACCACGCGATATGTTTATTCTCTGGAGTTCACTGATACAATTACATACACACGTCAATTGGGGAAAAAATGTTATCGTAACCAGCACTTTATGTCGAAAATCTGAGGTGTATGTCTTTTTCATACAGTGAAATTATTGTACATTTTATTGTCTTTGGGTTTGGGAAAATTCCGTCTTCGCAACAGAGTCAACCCGTGTGACAACAGGAGTTCGTGAATGAGAAACCTGTACCAACACTGCACGGCAATTTTCCTCATACTAGCTATATGCTCGGGTAAGGTTCGACAAGCACAAGCAAATATCTTCCAAATGTTTCGAGTCGCAGACTTAGAGACACCAATTTATATCGATGCAAAATGTGCAAATACGTCCTTATCAACTGCATAGAAACAAGATCATCAGGAGTGATCTCACAGATGTAACGTGGCGCTCCAAACCGCTCGGCTACTCCTCCCCGGCAAAACAAGAGAAATATCTCCGTCGAAGATTTCGTACGGTGCACGGCGAAGGGAACCTTGCAATAAACTTGGACACCGCCACACTGGCCACCATTAAAGTTTCTTAATTGTTCACAGAATGAGGAGGCAACGGATTCAGGAGGTGGAGGAGGAGTTCGAGAAAGACGTGACGTGCAGAGAAACGGAAAAGTGGAGATGGGCAGGTATAGGGGTAGGAGGTCATGAACAGAGAGAGGGGTGATGGGGGAGGGGAGAAAAGGAGACGGACGGAGAGAAAAGGAAGGAGAGATAGAGAGAAAAGGGTGGGGAGAGACCGACTAACGTAATACTGTAATAAATACCCGATCGACGCCGGGTTTTCAGATAGTTTTTCATAAAATGAAGGTTCTCTGGTGTAAACCTTAACGTTGTCAATATGCAAAATTATCAAATTGTTGGTTTTACATATTTTAATGTTTTTTTAGCAAATGAAAGATAATGTAATCTTGTTTAACTTTCTGTGAATTTGAAACGTAGCTAACTTGTTGCTCTATTTCCCTTCTCAGTTTTCAGACATTAAATTTTTAATAAATTCCTTGTAAAATTGTGAATGCTGTGTCGAGTTTATTTGGTTCCACTCTTGCCGATTTTAAGTTATTTCAAGTAGCGCACGTAATAAACATTGCAAGACTGTTTTAAAGATTGCTGTGAATGCCTTCACAGCAACCGTAGTCAAAATTTAGTCTGTAGATTACAGCCCACTAGTTGCGTTCGTTAACGGTAATTTTTGAGTGTTTTGACACGCACTATAGGCGTCTAATTCAGAAAAAATTGAAATTACGTAAAAAGGATTACAAACAGATATTAATAAAGAGAAATATTCCAATTTTTACTTTTATTCAAATTCAATACCAGAGATTATACTCTCGCATTGGAACGAAAAGTCACTCAGAGCAGTAACACACACGTCGGGTAAAATTACTATGACATTTTTACAGTCCATTGTAAATTTGGGGCATAGTAAATGAACAGTCTGATAGAAAGATGAGGGTAGAGCCTAAGGTTACAATCAAAATAGAAGAGCATAAGACTGATGACGTACAGAAAATTGTAAACCAATTTAACAGTTATTTTGCAGAAATTTCCTCAAATCTCCTGGCCACCTCTTCTAATACTGTATACTCCCCTCCAAATAACTTTCCTCCTCTGAAGTCCTTTGTCCTAGCTCCTACAACACAATGTGAAGTTGAAGATACTATTAAGAAAAAAAAATTAAAAAGACCCATTCTGCAGAACATGACTTAACACCTTGTTTCCTACTTGACAAGTGTGCAAACTACATTAGTAAGCCCCTTTCAATCATCATAAACACCTCCTTACAGGAGGGGACATTTTCGTGCCAGCTAAAACTTGCTAAAATTATACCTCTATATAAGAAAGGAGAAAAATCTTATGTATCAAATTATAGACCAATTGCCATACTATCTGCTTTTTCAAAAATCTTTGAATATTGTATGTCTACAAGATTAGAAGCATTTTTTAAGTTCAGCAATATAATCTCTTGTTTCCAATATGGGTTTAGTAAAAATATATCTACCAGAAATGCTTTGAAGGCACTTCTGGAAAAGTGTTCAGAACTTGTTGACCATAAACAACCTGCTATTGGCATATTCCTAGATCAATCCAAGGCATTTGACATGGTTGACCACCAGCTGCTCTTTATGAAACTCCAAAAGTATGGGATCAGAGGTGTAGCCCACAGTTGGTTTGGTAGCTACCTCAGTGAAAGGAAGCAATACGTCGAAATAAAAGATCCAAAGACATCCAGGGCTTGCAGGTCAGATATACTACATACAAGGAATGCCGTGCCTCAGGGGTCTATTCTTGGCCCTATCCGTTTCCTTTTGTTTATCAATGACCTCCCAAAACACATACCTGATGCCAGCTCCTTTCTGTATGCCGATGATACAAATATCTTGATTACTAGTAATGTCGACATATTAGAAGATACAATCAATGAAACCACTAGGCAATTACACTCTTGGTTTGACGCAAATTGATTACTCATAAATAACTGTAATCATGAATTTTCACACAAGACAAAATATTACCCCGTGTAAAGCAGCAGTGGCCAGTGGCAAAGACTCCATTGCTAACAGACAGGATACCAAATTTCTTGGACTTAACATAAGTAATACTCAAAATTGGAAACCACACACTGAGGCCTTGTCACAGAAACTCAACAAAACATGCTACTTACTACGATCAATCAGAGATACAGTCAGTATAGATACTTTGAAGCTGATATACCATGCCCTGTTTGAGTTCGTTTTGAGCTATGGCTTTATCTTCTGGGGAAGTGGTTCTGAATCCCTTATAATTTTCAAAATTTAAAACAAGTGGTTAGAATAATAGCTTTGAAAAAAGATTGGAACACTGCAAACCACTGTTCAAAAAGCTAAAAATACTCCCACTCCCATGTCTCTATATACTGGAAGTGGCTTATGTACAGTCCAATATCTTGAATCCCTCGACAGAAATGCTGACCGCCACACACACGAGAAAAGAAATAAAACCAACCTGCAGATTATACCACACAAAACTAAACTATATGCTAATGGACCTAAGTATATGGGCATCAAAATTCATAACCACCTCCCTCCAGACTTACAAATAATGAAAAATACAAAAATAATGAGAATTAAATTAAAGGAACTATTACTAAATCACTGCTTCTATTCTATTCAGAAATTTCTGGAGACAAAATTATAAGTTATATTTGTGAACTGATGTTATAGCTATAAGATTTACACGTAATGTCTTATTTGTATGTACTCTACTCTGCAACAAAGTTTCCTGTGCTAAATTGAGACATTAATCTATAATGATAACTTTGCAAATCCTGTGGATTACACTTTTACTAATGTAATATCAGCTAAAAGAATTTGCATACTATATTATCCATGATAATTTAAAGAACTACTATTTTCTCCTTATAAATACCTTGATTAATTCAAACAAGTAATGTACCTCTTCTGCTTGTAATTATTTTGCATATATTTTTCTGCCATGTGAAGTCTGTAACTCCATGTCCTTGTACTAATGTAATATGTTATAGCTAAAAGAATTTGCATACTAAATTATCCATGATACTTTAAAGAACTAATATTTCCTCCTTATAGATATTTTGATTAATTTAAACATGTACCATACTTTTTCTGCTTATAATTATGTTGCATATATTTTTCTGCCATGTGAAGTCTGTAACTCCATGTCCTTAGCCTTAATTTAATTTTTATAGCACCATTTGCCTTATTGTACAAAGTAGTGACTTGTCCTATATCATTGTGTGCTCTACTGTACAAATGTTTGAGCTACAGGACAAATAAAACAAACTTACTTACTTACGATTGTGTTATCGCTCTGAGTGACTTTCGCTTTAATGTGAGAGTACATTCTCTGGTATTAAATTTGTACAAATTAAAAATTGATATATTTCTCTTTATCAATATCAATTTTATTCCAGTTAAAGTAATTTATTAATTCTTCTGAAAAAGTCACCCGTAATGTGTCGAAACCAGGTAAAAACTTAACTAACGAAGCCAGTGGACTGTAACGCACCAACTAAAAGAAAAAAGTCACAAGATGTTAAAAATTTGTCAGTTTTCCCGTTTCGGGGGAATTTGATTTACCAAATCCCCTCTACATCCTGTAAAAGTGCGTAATAGGGCGGAAGGAAGATAAGTGATACGTCTCATCTACAACGTGGTTTTAAATACGGAGCACGAATCGGAATGCATTTGTTAAAGATTGTGCAGAAAATCGGCAGTGCCGTTTGAAAGGAACTGTCCCGCTATTTGCTAGAGTGCGTTAAGAGGAACTCCGTGAATATGTAGGTGACAGCAGAAGTTCAGTGCCCTCAGTTTTCTCGTTATCCAGCCATCGTTCATTTGTCCAGTGGAAAAGAAAACACAGACGCCTCGTTAGTCAGCGAATACGCGGTGCCAATACGTTGTGTACACTGAGCAGTCGGCCGCTAACTCTCCTTCGTTATCGCATGACTAAAGGTCAGGCACAACCGCTGAAAGCGCTATACGAGATAGTCTGCGCCCAGTTGTCAGGATGGCCGAGCGGTCTAAGGCGCCAGACTCAAGGGTGAACCTTGCCTGCGCGTCGCGGGTCTGAGCATTCTGGTCCTCGTATGAGGGCGTGGGTTCGAATCCCACTTCTGACAAAATTTTAACTTTGTCATACCACGCGAAATGTTGTATATTCTCTGGAGTTCACTGATACAATTACATACACAAGTCAATTGGGGAAAAAATATTATCGTAAACAGCACTTTATGTCGAAAATCTGAGGTGTATGTCTATTTCATACAGTGAAATTATTGTACATTTTATTGTTTTTGGTTTTGCTAAAATTCCCTCTTCGCAACAGAGTCAACCCGTGTGACAACAGGAGTTCGTGAATGAGAAACCTGTACCAACATTGTACGGCAATTTTCCTCATATAGCTATATGCTCGGGAAAGGTTCAAGAAGCACAAGCAAATATCTTGCAAATGTTTCGAGTCGCAGACTTAAGGACACCGATTTATATCAGTGCAAAATTTGTAAATACGTCCTTATCAACTGTATAGAAA
Source organism: Locusta migratoria (assembly GCA_026315105.1). Lineage (NCBI taxonomy): Eukaryota > Metazoa > Arthropoda > Insecta > Orthoptera > Acrididae > Locusta > Locusta migratoria. The sequence continues at coordinate 122,149,039 of CM048750.1, read as the reverse complement.
CAAGATCATTAGAAGTGGTCTCACAGAGGCAGTGTTTCACAGTAGTAACAAGAATTAGTTCACCACTCTCTTAAATATCCTACGACAAATTACCTCAGTCAGACTGGTCACAAGTTCGATAAAATATCTAGGCGAGGATTGAAGCCGTTTGGTTAGGTGACATCAGAGAAACCTAACCAACTGTTGCTAACAAAAGCATACCCCCCTCAGATTTTATTGCATTGAAGTCATACTGAAACGTATATCTTAACAAAAAACAGATGATTATCATTTGGAATTGGATGAAAAAAAAATATCTCCACGAGAACCGTCATAAATATTTAGGCCAAGTTTTCTGATCTTGCATGAGTGTTCCATCATTTAACAATTTTTCTTGACATACTCTAGTACTAGTGGGTAGCGTTATCAATTCAGGTGGGTCGCCACACAACGTCGAAGTTTCAAATTATCTTACGTAATGAAGAAAAGTAAAAGTGTGTTTTATAAGATGTGTTATTTTATCTATATTGTATTTCACACTATAAAGAAGAGTAACAATTAAGCTGTACAGCTTTTTATTTTAAGCTGATAGCCGACTTGGAATAATGTTTCAAATTTAAAGTTTTCGCGTCAAGCCCAGTGAAATTTGTTTGTCTAGAAGTATTATAAAATTGATCAGGAATTCCGTATGAATTGTTATGGGTAGCTAAGTAACATTTGTAGAGGTCAAACTTAAATAGCTGAAACCATTAGTGTGTGAGGAAGATTCCCTGATGAAAATATTATATGATTCTTCTTTGAACACTTTCTTTAAAGAATTAAACGTAATCTCACTATAAATCAGAAAAAGGGGTAGTAGGGTACGCTTGCAATATAGCTTTGAAGGAATTGTGATACACAACTACTTATTTCTTCTTTTTTAAATGTAACAAACAGCGCAGAAAACAGTTTACGCCTAAAACCAACAAGCTTAGTATATTAAGTATTATTAAAATAAACAGTTAACAATTCAACGAATTCCACTGATCATAACATTTAATTTGTATACAACAAATTTTGTATTGGCCAAAATTGACCTATAGCGTGGGCTGCAAAGTGAAATATAGCAGAAGCATATCTAAAAATTGAGATGTTTTGTCTATATTTCACTTTGCAGCCAAAATTGCACATCGCAAAATAGTAATGTTTGTAGGTAGTAGTATTTATAAGTTCCCCATTGTGCACTATGGTTGTTAAGGGTTGATTACGATAAGGGGGCGAAAGATAGGGGTGTTGAAAGTGAAGGACTTACAGACATTCTTATTAATGCTCAGTCACCATATCGCACAATCGGAGACTGATAAATACTATCACATACCAACAGTATTTGTTAGCGACGTATAGTGGTGACTGTAGAATTAAATGTAGGCACAACCACCTCAATTTATATATATTAGTTGGGTCGCGAAGTTTTTTACAGAATGATTGTGGGCCCCACTTAAAAAAAAACCACTGTTCTAAGAATTTATATACTATTTGTCACTGCAAGACTGAAAACTCATATCTTGGAGCCAGATACTGACAGCCAGTGCACTATTATCTGCATAGGATCACCTAGACATGTTAAGAACTGAAAATGATTAACAGTTTTCTGTCAAACCAGCAACGTTATAATCTGATGGTACAAGTAGCAGTATCCTTTAGTGAAAATACAAAGGAATTACTTTTAAAATTCAAAATGGGTGTATACAACACATAAACTTATAATACAAAGTTTGTGCAATAGTCAATATTTTTTATGAAGGCAAATGAAGAAAATGGTAATACTTATTATTTTGATTTTATATGTAGTAGCTAAGCCTTACATAAACTGAACGGAAAAGTAAATAAAAAGATTCTAGTGAACAAAGATCAGCAGGAAAAATACATCAGTTTGACCAAACTACTATGGTCATCAGGTCATCAGTCCCTAGACTAACAAATTACTTAAACTAACTTACACTACGGACAATACAAACACACACACACACACACACACACACACACACACACACACACGGCTGAGAGAGGACTTGAACCTCCGACAGCGAGGAGCCGCGCGCTCCGCAGCAAGGCGCTCGGCCACTCCATCGCGGCATATAAAATAGAGACGTCGTCTCTCCTCGTAGTGTCATCCAGTCACGACATGCTAAGAAGCCAAAACCGGCCATGACTTTGTTTGACTTAAGGATGATGAATAAATAATAGATATTTGTTTCCTCAGCCTTTCTGCGAAGAGCCTTCGCTCTATATAATCAAGTAAGAGATAACTGTTCTACTAGTCTGAAGCAATATGTACTTCGTTACGAGTCCGTGTCGTGTGGAACGCTAAGTAAAGGCCTCTCAGCACTGACTGTCTGGCGTGTTCCGACTTGCCTACAGACAGTGCGATACTGAGACGAGTAATCAGCATGTCGACACTTCCCCAAGACGTGTTCGCCAGTAGTGAGCACCAGAATCGAGCTGCTTTATTCAAGCAGCTCCCCATTTGACCTAACAAACCGTAATTTCATAACGTAATAGAACTAGAAAATTAAAAAAAAAATCTGTGAAGAAGCCGAAAATTGAATCCGAGTCAACTAAGGACGGACACGAATCTTTCTCCTTTTCCCTTTATTTCCTCCTTTCTTTCTTCATCTGTATCCATACTCCCCAAGCCACCTCACGGAGTGTGGCAGAGGGTACTTGGCGTAACATTATCACTTCCTCCTATTCCAGTCAGTATCGAGAGTGGAAAAAATGATTGACTGGATGCCTCCTTGTGGGCCTTAATCTGTCTGATCTTGTCCTTGTGGTCACTTCGCGAGATATACGTATAAGAAAGCAATATAGTGATGACTGTCCATGAAACGTACAATCTCGTAACTTTGACAGAATCCCGTCAATAAATCTCTTTCAATAAAGCTCACAAAGAGATCGCATGGCTATTGGATTTTAGAATTTTTTTATATTTATGATACGTGAACTTAAGCACTCAAATAACAATTAGCCAAAGCCCTTCGATACAATAGACTTTGAAGTTTTGCAAGTAAGCGTAAGTACCAATCATCGTATGAAGTGCAGTAAAGTAGTTCAGGTGGTAGCGTTGTGGTCTTCCAACACTAAGGTCGGTGGGTCGAATCCTGTCCTAACAGATTTTATTTTTTATTTTTTCCCTTTTTGTTCGAATACTTACACAATTTGAATATCTGATGGTAATTTTTATTAAAATTGGACGTATTGTTATTTGTAATTTCCTGTATTTTATGGAAGGTTTCTCGTAATAATGATTTCAATTGAAAATACATATTACATTTTTCCAGTATTGACTTTAATGCTAGTTGACGACAGTAGACTTTGTTTGTCTACTTTGTGAAAAGCTGCGACACGGTTTTCGAAAGTCATCTCCGACTACTAATGGCTTTCCAAGCAGCTAACATATTCAGCCATCGTTTTACGTGACGACAACGTGAATTCATGGCTTCTTATGTCGTCTGCACTGCCGTCTGCTGGGTGGCCAGAGACAAGCTTACTTGGCAAGATGGCGAGGTGGGCTGTTCTTAGTGTAGTACCAACTTAATCATGGACGAAAGAGGTGACTAAAGAGACTTCTTTGGAGCTCTAGTAGAGGGTATTATCTTCTTCAGGTAGCGAGGGCTGGTAGACAGTAGGCTCTGAAAGCACTCTGCATCGCTTTCAGCGCACCCTACATCCGAAGCATGGAGGGGAAGGCTTTGCGCGTGGCCTGAGGCTCCTCTCTTGCAGCGACCGCAGAAGTGAGTACATCGTCGAATCATGCTAGGGAGATGGCATGCTGTAAGAACTTTGTTCGTGACCAGGCAGTCTTGGGTTTTCGGTGATAATTTTCTTGAGTAATTATTTCCCTATGAGAGGCGAAGTGTTTCTTAATTTGCAGAACTCGAGTAATTCAGTTTGAATTTAATATTTGCATTTTCACACAGGTGATGATATCGTGTCCGGTTTTCTCAAGTTAGAATACACTTGTGTGGCCTTCAACCTCTGTGTAAACTTAATATGTTTGAATTCCTTGTTAATTTTTTAACTAACATTTTCATGTCGTTTCTGTTTCCACGAGTATGCTAAATTTTTCTTATATTTTTCTGGATTGATTCCATCTTTCCTGTCTTGGTATGACCGATTGCACAATGTGCTTTTGCAACAGTCATTACTTCAGCTTTTACTGATACTAGCCTTCTTCTATATGAATTCTCATATGTGCTTTACTTGCCTATTCTAAATTAATTTCTTTTGTAGATTCTATTTCATTCACTGTGGTCGAACGCCAAGTGGTACTTAAGAATAGTATGCCGCTGCCTCCCTGCACATGAGTTCGTTTGGTGCGTAGTGTGTTTACCATAGTGCTTCAAGACACCCGCCATCTCGTCAATATGCCGCCGATGCTTTGTTTAGCCACTGCTATCAAGTTTTCCCACATGAGTAATATGTCACAAGCATTATGCGTGTGTCTGTGAGTGAATGAATGTGCTTTCCTTTATCCATTGTGTATCTGCAAATTTCCTCCCACGTTACCTCTCTATTCATAAAGGGCAGAAACAATTTTATTACAGGCAGTAATTTCATGATTGAATTCACTTTTTTACAAGGTGTGTGCTTAATTTAGCCTCCCCACATTTATTTTCTTGTTATTTTACTGAATAGATCATGATTTTAAAGTATCAAACCTCTGCTTTATGATTTCATGCTCCCCATCCCATGTTTAATTATCTATTCATTTATTCTTTAACGTTGATTTTGTGTTTATTAAAACATTGGCTGCTCCCTTAAGGAGTGAGCAGTTACATAAATTTTCGTTGCGCAAACACTGTAGCCACTCGTAATCTAGAGCAGTAGTGAGCGTTTTAACTTACATTTATAGATGTCTACTGCCCGAGACCTTACACAGAAAATTTAACAAGCTACTTTCAACGTCACGGCCGACAGCTAGTGTATGAAAGCGCGTACTAGCAGTCACATCCACAGAAGAGAGGTTACATAGCTTGGAATAAGGATCGACAAAACCCTTTCAGGCAACATATCGCAGAGGCAACTAATTAAGGAAAAGCTAGATTAATTCAGCTATACCACTGCTGAACGGTAGGGGGTTCTCCAGAGAAACCAAATTAAAAATTTGGAAGTTACCATCCTCCCAGCTGTACTATACGGTTCAGATGTGTACAGTATGACGGCCGACACAAACCTCACAAGGACTGCAACTTTCCCAAATAAAAATCTACGACTGATGTACCACAGTACACCGCAACGAGAAAATTCGAGTTGTGTTAGGTCATCCGACGATATATTACAAGACAGAAATCAATAGCCTTCTATGAAACTTGCCAAAATTCCACATTTCAATTTATACATCTACATACATACTCCGCAATTCACCGTAAGGTGCGTGGCGGAGGGTACGCTGTACCACTACTCGGCATTTCCTTTCCTATTTCACTCCCAAATAGAACGAGGAAAAAAAGAATGTCTATATGCCTCCGGTCGAGCCCTAATTTCTCTTATCTTGTCTTTGTGATCACTACGCGAAATGTAAGTAGGCGGCAGTAAGATAGTACTACACTCAGCTTCAAATTCCGGCCCTCTAAATTTACTCAACAGAAATTCACGAAAAGAACGTCGTCTTTCTTCCAGCGATCCCCAATTGAGTTGCCGGACCATATCCGTGACACTCGCGCATTTGTCGAACCTACCAGTAACAACCTTAGCTGCTCGCCTCTGAACTGCTTCTATGTCTTCCTTTAAACTGATCTGCTGCGGGTCTCAAACACTTGAGCAATACTCAAGACGTGGTCGTACAAGCGTTTTATACGCGGTCTCCTTTACAGGTGAAGTACATCTTCTCAAAATTCTCCCCATAAACCGAAGTCGGCTGTCCGCCGTACTCACAACTGTCCTTACATGCTCGTTCCATTTCATATCGCTCTGCAATGTTACGCCTAGATATTTGAACGACGCGACAGCATCAAGAAGCTCACTACTAATGCTGTATTCCAACATCATGGAATTGCTTTTTCTACTCATGTGCATCACATTTTTCTACATTGAGAGTTAGCTGCCATTCTTCGCACCAACTAGAAATTTTGTCTAAGTCATCCTGTATGCTATTACAGTCAGTTACAGACGACACCCTCCCATACACCACAGCATCATCAGCAAACAGCCGCAAATTACAAGTTACTCTGTCCATCAGATCATTTATATAGATAGAAAATAATAGCGGTCCTATCACACTCCCCTGGGACACGCCTGACGATACACTCGTCTCTGATGAACACTCGCCGTCGAGAACAACGTACTGCGTTGTATTACTTAGGAATTCTTCCAGCCAGTCACAAATCCGTGAACCTATTCCATAAGCTCGTATCTTCGATAGCAGCCTGCAGTGTGGCACCGCGTCGAACGCCTTTTTGAAGTCGAGTAAAACACAATCCGCGATTTCTCGCTTGCATTCGAAGAGAAATGGCATAATTTTAGTAATATATTTACAGTGTGCTGAACCACATTATCACCAGCCGCCACTGCTAGTGGGTTTAGGGTTACCATGCGTCCTCTTTCTCCCGGACATGTCCACTTTTTGATTTGAGGCAAGAAAAGTGTCCGGCGGAATTTATAAAATTCTACAAAAGGTACTACTTTTTTTTTCCGGGAAAGAAAATTTATTTTTGTGTCATTGGCGACATGTTCATTCGCATTGCGGTTCCAAACTGTTCGCAAGTATTACGCGCATACACAGAGTGAAATTGCCGTTCACAATTTCGCACTCCGCATGGGCCTGACAGTTGAAAACGATTCGGATCTTCTCTGCGAAGGAAGCCGGTTGTCTATCATGTATTCAACCAGTGCATTCTGTCTTCCGCGTTACGTTCTATGGCGTTGCGTTTGATACACTTTGTGGTTTAGGCTAAAGCTGTATTGTGTGTTCGTGATCGTAGGTAGCCTTTTGCTTCAAAATAAATTACGAACTTAAATATAACATAATACCGAAGAGAAAGTCAGTGTTAAATATGTGCTCCTGAAGAAATACAAATCATTCAAGAGAACGCTCAAACAAATGTAAGAATTAATGATACATTGTGCTCCGATCAGCTTTGTAATTTTATAATTTTTTTAAAGATTACCAAAGGAAACAGAACATACCAGCAACTGAAGTGTGGTGTGCTTATTTAAATCAGTCATCTAGTGTTGTTAGTTATTCTGAACTGCTGAAAATTGTAGACTTCTTTTTTTCTATAACTAGTTATAATGCCGACACAAAACCTGTGTTTTCTATTGTGAACACACAGTGTACAAAAGACAGGAGTAGATTTAAAATATACTGTAATTATACTATTTGTGTATAGTATAATTTCAAACATTTGAAATGCCTTGTTAAAAAATAAAAAACCAAAAAGCTCTTGAGAGAGATTTCGTCGTCCACCAAATATAGTTGGTTCAAAAGTGAATAAGACAAGAATGAGACAATTGAGAGTAGTGATGAGGAATAAACTGTCACGGTTCATAATATTTTGATTCCCAACAACCACACAGTGTTACTGTTTTAGTCTGTAGTAGTTTTACGTGGTTCATTAATAAAGTTGTTAATTACGTTATGTTAAAGTGTTCTCTTTTTTATATGAACTGTCCTCTTTTTTGGTGATGAACATATGGTAACCCTAAGTGGGTTACTCCTGTGACGAGATGTGAGGAGCCATGTACGGCGTGGAGCAGGTGGCCCACGTACAGGGCGGCACGCGACCTTTGCAGCTGCGTCGGTATGAGAGTAAGGCCGCCGAGGCGCCATTAGCCGAACGGTAACGTGACAATGGGCCATAACGAGGCTCCCCACGGCTCTTATCTGGGCCGCGGCCGGCGCAGGTCCCACGGGCTTTCACCGCCCGACAGTAAACAGGGCTCTGTCCTCGACTACCTTGGTGTTCTCTGGAAAGTTTCATATTCCAAGCAAAAGCGGAAGTTTGGGCTAGGTGCTAGCGCCTACATCGAAGAAACTGGTACACCTCTAACATCGTGTGGGCAAGGACGTAGCCAAAATTGGGGGTCTTCGGGGGGGGGGGGGGGGGGGGGTCTTGGGGGGTCCGGACTCCCCTATCACCTAAACGATAAAATACTACTCAAACTTCTGCTAAGGACAACACACACACCAATGGTCGATGGTGGACTCTAACCTCCGAAGGGACTATAATGAACAACACGCGACCTAGCTACCGTGTAGTGAAATTGAATGACATTGTTATCAGTCATACGACGAAAAAGAGATACGTAGTATCGACAGGCAACAAAGCCATCTATAGATTTCAATTATCGATACATCTATTGCCCAGTCCTCCTCTTTAGCCATTGTCCATTGTTGGTCTCACTCCATTATTGCTATGTTAAGCACTACATTTCTTACTTACAGTGGAATATAATGTAACTGCTGCCGTTTATTTCTTTAGTGCTGTTACATCTACATCTACATACATACTCCGCAATTCACCGTAAGGTGCGTGGCGGAGGGTACACTGTACCACTACTAGGCATTTCCTTTCATATTCCACTCCCAAATTGAACGAGGAAAAAAAGAATGCCTATATGCCTCCGGACGAGCCCTAATTTCTCTTATCTTGTCTTTGTGATCACTACGCGAAATGTAAGTAGGCGGCAGCAAGATCGTACTACACTCAGCTTCAAATTCCGGCCCTCTAAATTTACTTAACAGAAATTCACGAAAAGAACGTCGTCTTTCTTCCAGCGATCCCCAATTTAGTTGCCGGAGCATTTCCGTGACACTCGCGCATTGGTCGAACCTACCGGTAACAAATCTAGCTGCTCGCCTCTGAACCGCCTCTATGTCTTCCTTCAAACCGATCTGCTGCGGGTCCCAAATACTTGAGCAATACTCAAGACGTGGTCGTACAAGCGTTTTATACGCGGTCTCCTTTACAGGTGAAGTACATCTTCCAAAAATTCTCCCAATAAACCGAAGTCGGCTGTCTGCCTTACTCACAACTGTCCTTACATGCTCGTTCCATTTCATATCGCTCTGCAATGTTACGCCTAGATATTTGAACGACGCGATCGCATCAAGAAGCTCACTACTGATGCTGTATTCGTTAAAATAGTTTCCAATTATGGATAACTTCAAACAAGAAAAAAGAGAAAAACGGACTTTCATTCGTCCACTAGCGTCATGGTAAGTTAAAATACGTACTATTATAATAGCTTATTTATCTATTTACAGCAGTTTAATTTTAGCAGTGGAGTCGTTATTTGGAGTGGCAATATTCCAGTGTGTCATAAGGCACCGCCTCAGTTCGTGTAATACTTATTTTAAAGTTAGATTTGCCGGCCACGGTGGCCGAGGGGACTGCGGTGCATCAGTCACGGTCTGCACGGCCACTACGGTCGAGGGTTCGAATCCCCTCTCGGGCATGGATATTTGTGCTGTCCTTAGTGTTAGATAGTTCATAAGTAGTTTGTAAGTTAAGTCCCATTAGCTATACAAACATTTTATTTTAATCTTAGGTTTGAGAGTAATATTTTATCTAGAGGATGGATGTTGCAATGACAAGAGTAAAAGAATCAATAATGGTGGAAATAAAATAAATGGGCATTAACCGATTATAGACTTACACTCCCTATATCAATACGCAAGGTATTTACGCTGATACAAAAATTAATGCAAATTTTGCGAAACACCGAGCTACAGTTGTGGCTGACAGGCAGCGAGCTCGGTGACGTGCAACCGTGTCGTTGACAGTGTTCAAATACAAAGAAACACTTCTCATTCTGATAATCTGAGTACTTTTGGAATAACATTTTTAAGAAATGTTTTCCTCAATTTTGTATATAAAATAAAAACGTCTCACAAAAGCAAACTATCTTATGTACATAAAATATAAAGATGTTAAATTTGTTTTTAGAATAAATGAAAACGTGAGCATTTGGAAATTTCCCTTTAACAAGTCGGACCTCCCCTTTGACAATATCCTGGCTACGTTACTGGTGTAGGGCTCGGCGAGTACGTATGGAATCTAATAACGTCATAAATAGTACTGGAGGGAACTGACAGGATGCATCATGCTGGGTTCTGCATACAACGAGGTGGATATACGAGGGTTGGAACTTAAATAGTGGCAACTCTGCCGTATAGACACTTTTCAGTGGAATCTACTATTGTCGCTGACAGATCACATTGTTGACATACCTACGTTACCTCGGAGCAAATGGAATCACCCGGTCGCGATGGAGTGGCCGAGCGGTCTAAAGCGCCATGCTGATGAGTGCGCGGTTGCTCGCCGTCGGGGGTTCGAGTCCTCCCTCGGGCATGGTGTCTGTGTTGTCTTTAGGTTTAAGTTAGTTTGTAAGCTTAGGAACTGATAGCCACAGACGTTAAGTCCCATAAGATTTACAAATATTTGAACATTTTTAAGCTCGCCCGTCCTACGTCACCGGCGTGGGCACAATCGAGGGAAACAGTCACCTGCGAACGAGCGGACTAACTTAATGGTGTCACTATGTTTTGTAAACAGGAACAACGGAGTTGCATCAGGATTGAATGTGCCAGAGGTCGTACAGAAGACAGTGTCATCGACGTCTTCAAGAGTTGTCGGTGAATCGGCATTTCCGTACAGAACAGTGGCACGTTGGGTGAAAGCCTTCAACGAAGGTCGGCAAACTGTGGCAGACATGCATCGGGAAGGCCGCCTAGCGTCTCTGAAGAAGTGCACACTGTTGCCGCGTTAGTGGACAGTGGATCGACGCCACACGATTCTTGAGCTTGCCCATGAAACCGGATTAGCGGATACGACTATGCTTCGCATCCTAAAGGAACGCCTGGGCATGCGAAAAATTGCATCGTACGAGCCAAAACTGAAACGGCATGCGAAAGATTGGCGTCATTATGGCGCGTCGCGAAAGTCGAAAGTGCGTCAGAGCCCCAGTATGGTGAAACGTACGGGTGATTCTCGTGTACGACTGTCATGGTGTAGCGGTGGAGTAGCCCGAGCGGTCTTAAGGCGCCTCGCTGGGGAGCGCGCGGTTACTCGCCGCCGGAGGTTCGAGTCCTTCATGGGGCAAGGGTGTGTATGATTGTCCTTAGGTTAGTTTATGTAGTTTGTAAGCTATGGACTGATGACCACGCAGTTTGGTCCGATAGATTTACAAAAATTTGGAAATTTTTATCCTAACGCATTACGTTCCCCCACGGGAGACCGTCAATGCACAGTATTACTGTTCGTTTTTGGAGCATCACCTGCGATCAGCTTTGCGAAAGAAGCGGCAACACTTTCTACGCAAGCCACCCATCTTTAAGCGCGGGCGTATACAGCGCAACAAGCTGTGGCTGCTCTGTTAGGTCGATGGGAGTGAGAAGTACTGTACCATCCATCATACTCCCCGGACTTCTTGTTAATTTTATTTGATTCCGAAGATGAAGGAACCACTTCCTGGCATTCGCTTCGGAACTGTTCCAGAGATTCGATAGGCAACAGACTGCTCTATTCGCACCATCAACAGAACAGGCTCTGCTAACTACCCCTTCCACATCTCTGGTAACGGGTTCTACTCAACGCTGGTGACTACTTTCAAGGACAGTAACAGGTACAAACATGAAAGGCTTTTGTTTCGGTTGTGAACAAATAGTTGTGACTACTTAAGTTTCAACCCCCGTATCTTCTGAACAGCACGTACAAGGTATCTCAATAATGTTCATGTCTGGAAAGTTTGGTGGCCTGTGGAGGTGTTGAAACACAGAAGAGTGTTCATGGAGCCACTCTGTATCAATTTTGGATATGTGCAGCGCTGCATTGTCCTCTTGGAATTGCCCGTCTGAAAGCAAAATGGACATGAATGGACGCAAGTGATCAGCCAGGATTCGTATGTAAAAGTGGCATCTAGACGTATCAGGTGTCCCATACCACTCCAGCTACACAAGCCCCACACCATTATAGAGCCTCCACCACCTTAAACAGTCCCTTTCTGAGGTGCAGAGTTGATGGATTCACGAGGTTTTATCTATACCCGTACACGTCGTTCTACTCGATATAATTGCAAACTAGATCCATCTCAGAATGTCTTGCAATGAACAAAAAATGGCTTGTGGAAAAGCTGAAAAAAAAAAGAAATATAATAAACTCTCTCAAGAGTAAACGGTTATATGGAATTGATGGCATTTCCAGCAGGGTATTAAAAACTTGTTCCCAGGAGATAAGTGGGATTCTCAGTCATATTTGTAATAGCTCGTTAAAACAGGGTATTTTCCCAGATAGACTGAAATATGCTATCGTTAAACCTTTGCATAAAAAAGGGGATACATCCAATGTCAACAACTACCGCCCATCTCACTTCTGACAGCTTTATCGAAAAATTTTGAAAAAGTTATGTATTCTCGAGTTGCTTCACATATTAGTAAAAATAAAGTTCTAACAAAATGTCAGTTTGGTTTTCAAAAAAGCTTTTCAACTGAAAATGCTATATATACCTTCAATGATGAAATATTAAATGCTTTGAATAACCGGACGTCACCAGTTGGGATTTTTTGTGATATCGAAAAGGCTTTTGATTGTGTAAATCATGGGAGGAATTAACTGATGAAATTGTAAATGATATCTTCCAGAAAGTTATTAAGTGGTTCTCTACAAATAGACTCTCATTAAACTTTAATAAAACACAGTATATACAGTTTCATACAGTAAATGGCATGACACCATTAATAAATTTAGACTTTGAACATAAATCTGTAGCTAAGGTAGAATATTCAAAATTTTTAGGTGTTTGGATTGACGAGGGACTGAATTGGAAGAAACATATTGAAGATCTCCTGAAACGTTTGAGTTCATCTACTTATACTATCAGAATCATTGTAAAATTTGGTGATATACATCTCAGTAAATTAGCTTACTACGCCTATTTTCATTCACTGCTTTCACATGGGATCATATTCTGGGGCAATTCAACATTGAGTAAAAACGTATTCATTGCACAAAAGCGTGTAATCAGAAGAATTGCTGGAGCCCACCCAAGAGCATCCTGCAGACATTTATTTAGGGATCTTCACTGTAGCTTCACAATATATATATATTCACTCATGAAATTTTTTATTAACAATTCAAAAGTAATAGTACTGTGTATAGCTACAACAGTAGGAGAAAGGATGATATTCACTATTCAAGGTTAAATCTAACTTTGGCTCAGAAAGGGGTGAATTATGCTGCCACAGAAGTCTTTGGTCACTTACCAAGTAGCATCAAAAGCCTGACAGATAACCAACTAGTATTTGAAAAGAAATTAAAGGAATTTCTGAATGGCAACTCCTTCTACAATGTAGATGAATTTTTAAATAAAATATAAAAAAATAAAAATTAAAAATCCCTAAAATATTCTCATGTCTAGACAACATTTACTAAACTTGACACGTTCCACATCATTATGAAATGTCGTATATATGATCTATGGAACAAGTACTAATTTAATCTAATCTGAGGAAGATACTTGGACCATTCCGAGAGAATGGTGAGTACAGGAGAAGACATAACAACAAGATGTACCAGCATATGCAGAGGGTAAGACACCATCCGGAAAAAGGAGGCCAACGGCCGTGCTGCAGTGAATACACCGGTTTCTATTTGATCACTGAAGCACTGTTGTGCTTGGTTAGCATTTGGATGGGTTACCATCCGGGTCTGCCGAGTGCTGTTGGCAAGCGGGGTGCACTCAGCCCTTGTAACAGCAACTGAGGAGCTACTTGACTGAAAAGTAGCGGGTCCGCTCACGAAGACTTACGTAACGGTCGGAAGTGTGCGGTGGGACGGGGTACGGGCGATGATAAAAATGTCATTCGAGTCCATACTAATTTGGTAAAAATTGTAAAGGAACACAATTTCTGAAAATAATTGTTCTAACTAAGGTCGCGTGTCCAGTAGAAAGTAAATTTCCTCAAGTCGCTTGCAGAAGCTACTTCTGCAAGTTTTTTTAACGTGGAAAAATCCGCAGCAAGTCGACTTCCCCAAATTTCGTCAACTTGCAGAAGTAGCTTCCGCAAGTCAGTGGATACAGCCTCGCGGCACTAGCAGCAACCACTTGCCGAACTTTCCGGTTGGTGAAAGTTTTTATACGAAGAAAAAAAAAGTTGTTTGTAAATCTATCGGACTTAACTACTTGGTCATCAGACCACAAACTACTTAAACTAAGGTAAACTAACCTAAGGACAGCACAAACATCCATTCACGAGGGGGGATTCGAACCCCCGACGGCGGACGGCCACGTTCACTGCAGCACGGCACACCAATGCGTGCGGTTAACCCGCCGCGTCGCTTTTATTCGACTTGCAGACGTTTTGTGCTGCGTTTACGTAACGAAAATGTCAGTAATAACGACGTGGAATCGCGAGAAAATGCAGCTGTTGATAGATAAATCTGAGTGCATCGCAGAATTGTGGGATACAACGTTGACCTCAAAAAATGAATAAGAAAACTGATCGCTCCCGAAAATATTGCGGCGATTTCTGAACAACAGATGCCGAAATACGAGGAAAAAAATCACATTTTAATCGCGCAATATGGACGAGAATGGAACAAAATGAGAAAACGAGAAAGTGAACAAAGTGCAGATTACATTTATACTAGCAAGTGGAGTATTTTGAGTCAATGGAATTTATGTTTACTCTGATTTTGGATCATTCAATAATGTTCTAGAAAATTTAAACACGTTCATCTCTGTACCCATTTCTTCGACCAAACACCTCTTTTTCTCTTGAACTTTTGTCGTCACATTTTTTGTCTTTAATAATAATAAATTGGAACGGCAGTAGAGGCTGCTCTTATTTTTGTTCACGACCTTGTAAATTTGCACTTGCTTATCTCACAACGTAATCCTGGTGGAAACAGTTTTGCAAGTAGTTTCCTAAGCGACTTGCAGAAGACAACTTACGCAAGTTTTTGTTCTAATGTAAACACATCAGCAAGTACTTGCAGAAGTTACTTGCGGAAGTTACTTGCTAGTAGACACACGTCTTAAGTGTCAGTCGGTTGTTAGGTTGCTGTTGACTCGAAGTTTTTTGTTACCTATCAACATTAACTGTCAATTTTTGCCGTGAAAATAGTCAACTTCGATCCGAAGTTCCCGCACACCAGCACGATAAAAAAAGCATTCTCTTCAGTTAAATAAAATTAAATATAAAATAAGAGGTCCTTGTACGAGCAAGGCAGGAGAACTAATTTTTGCTGTAAGTTCACTTTCAAGATAAATCACATCAACGTAAATTGTTATCGATCTTTCTAAACTCGCACATCGAAGTTCAGTGCCTGCTAAACTCGAAGTTTCGCATTTAATAGTTAACGTACTTGATCTTGCCACAACTGAAGATAAGTCAATGTAAAAATGCAATAGCCACTCAGTCGTCCTACTGACGAAATTAAATACTTTCAATAAATCAGAATCATCTTCCTACACACAGAAAATAGAACTTCATAATAAACTCAAGCCGGCCGCGGTGGCCGAGGAGACTGAGGCGCTTCAGTCACGGTCTGCACGGCCACTACGGTCGGGGGTTCGAATCCCCCCTCGGGCATGGATATTTGTGCCGTCTTTAGTATAAGGTAGTTCATAAGTAGTTTGTAAGTTTAGGGACTGATGACCCCGTAGTTAAGTCCCATAAGCTTAACAAACATTTGAACTTTTTTTTTTTAATAAAGTCAAAATGACTTTCTAAATAACACAACCACATTTATTGTCGTCTGATGTAATACATGTCAGTTAGAGCAATGGTCGTATGAAAACGTCAATTCATAACGGCAGACAATAATGAAGTGACATTTTGTTTTTCTCTTTGCAGACGATCGACGCGCAGCAATAGAGAAGGCGCAGACTGATTCGTAGCCCCGTAGCAATGTTGGCTGCGGTGACGACGACGCTGCTCTTGTTCATTGCGGCACCGCGATCGTACATGAAACAGAAAAAAAAAAAAAAAAAAAAAAAAAAAAAAAAAAAAAAAAAAAAAAAAAAGGAAAAAAAAGAAAGAAAAAAAAGAAGTATCACATCATGGCATTACATCATTCATACACAAATATATTCAATTTCATAATATTTACAAACAACAATTAAACAGGGCTGATGTAGGAAGGGCTCATCAATGTTTGTCCCACTACAAGTGCTGGGCGCTGACCACGTCCCACTCTATCACCCCGGGCTACCAAAACCGGATTTCGTAAACCGATTACCCAAATCCGCTTTTGGTTGGTCATTTAAACACTCCAAAATCGATTCTGGAAATCCGCTTCTCTAAAGCGGTTTTCCAGTCCCACAATCGATTTTCGTGCCCATGTAAACGCAACCGTTTTTGAAGCGTTCTTGGCCTGTCAGATTGTGTTTTCTTGTTAAGAATTTTCGGAACATATGGAAAGAGTGATATTTCCTAATGTGATATAAAAGTATAAGTATTACAGTGAACATAAATCTGTGTATTTAAATAAAGAAAAAGAGCGATTGTGCATAGTAAATAAGGAACTGAATCAGCTGTTTTCCAGCCGCCATGTTAAGTGAGCTAGGAAATCCGATTCAGACTATGCTATGTAAACACGACAGCGGAAAATGATTTACGAAAATCGGTTTTCGGCTTCCGGAAGATGGGTTGCGCCGCGGTGGAGTAGCCGAGCGGTCTAAGGTGTCTCGCTAAGGAGCGCGCGATTGCTCGTCGTCGAGGGTTCGAGTCCTCCCTGGGGCATGGGTGTGTGTGTTGTCCTTAGGTTAGTTTACCTTAGTTTAAGTAGTTTCTAAGCTACGGACTGATGACCACGCAGTTTGGTCCGATATATTTACAGACATTTGAAGATGTAACTAGATTCCATTTTTGTGTGCCAGCCCACCACAGAATTATAATGAAATAACAGGTTTTCGCTTGGTAGGCGATGTGAGATGTTTCTTTTATTTAACTTCAAAACATATCGATTTCGTCCCTATGATGGGACATCATCAGTGCAGAATTGCAAGTCATGATGACCTATGTGCTCTGCTTAAAAACATTTAAAGGTCTTGCCGGTACAATAATTGTTGTGACTTGTACCGGCAAGACCTTTAAATGTTTTTAAGCAGAGCACATAGGTCATCATGACTTGCAATTCTGCACTGATGATGTCCCATCATAGGGACGAAATCGATATGTTTTGAAGTTAAATAAAAGAAACATCTCACATCGCCTACCAAGCGAAAACCTGTTATTTCATTTGAAGATGTGTTGCATGTAAACGTAGTGTATAGCGCATCCGTTGACGCCTTCGGGCAGAGGATGACACGGCGGCTGGTCAGTAGCCAGGGGGCCTCTCGAGGCCTTTCGGACGGACTTTAGTTTTTTATTCGAAAATGGATTAATTTTTATGGCCATTTAACATGCATGAGCTCAGAGACAGACCAACAAGATATTTTACTACTGCCTTAACAAAAGAACCAAGGGAGCCTGGTTCATGGAAATTGATAAATATCTTCAAGAAATAAGGTTCACGCACGAACACCTCCAGAAACGTGCTCTTCTTCACAAAAAGCTACCAGAGAACAAATGCTTCAAAAAAACATAATAATAAATAAATAAATAAATTAAATAATAAAAAAAATAAAAAAAATAGTTGAAAACGAGCAAGAAGTGGACTGTTGTAAGTAACGAGACTCGCAGAATAAGAATGCGTGAGTACTGGGGAAGAATTAAAGCTGAAGGATGCCAGCGAGTGAAATAACAGAAAGCCGAAACGAAACGATAAAGGTATTTAAAAACTGAATTAAAAAAATTCTGGAAAGCTTGTCTTACTTTGGCATCAACATGAAATCATTTCATTTTATGCATATTTTCCGTAACTAGTTTTCGAGTCAATGGAGGCTGATTATCAGCGGAGACATTACAGAAACATATTTTCTTTCACCAAGTGTAGCTGGACTTATTGTATTTCCTCTTGGTAAACACACTTCAAAAACTTTTCGTTTCGTTCCGTTTGAAAGCTTCTTGTTGTATGTTTATTAAGTGAAAGTGAAAGCTTGATGAAAGTTTGTTAGGAGAAAGTTTCCTATTATTATTCTTTCTATTTAAATCAAGGAGTTTCTCTAATCATATGTGCGCAACGGATTAAACAAACAAAATTAGACCCTGTAAGTATAACAATCTGTACTTCTGTGAACATTATTCCTGACAGTCAGATTCAGTGGCATGTAAGGACTGATTACTTTACTGGTACGTGAATATTTACATTTAAAAGGAAATCTTTTTCTCAAAACACTCAACACGTACCATACAACAAAATCAAAAATTACACAATCTGGAAAATGAGGGACGAGGTTGAGCTGCAATAAGAAAAATTAGTAATCATTAAGTTATTTATTGAATTAAAGAAACATACCTTTGTTGAGTCTTCAATATAATACAATGGTTTTATACAATTCCGTTCCATACAAATATTCTCTTCCTCTTGATACAAAATCCACTTTTCAATATAATACGTTTGTATTCATAAATATAGAGTGAAATAATAAAACTCAGTACAATCATTGCTGACCAATTCAACCTTAGTACACAACACAGTTGCCATACGTCAGTCAGCTAGCATAGCCCACAATCGACTCCTCTGCTCAACAGCTCACTCTCTACTACTCGCCTCAGCAGTCAAAGAAGCTGCTGTAGCGCAGATGCTACATCGCAGTTGCAAAGACATTGTAATGTGCAGTAGTTACAAACAGGGACTGATATTATCGATCATGGATACCTTGACATACAAAGTTAAGCTATAAGGCGAATACACGCGCAGGTTCACAAAAATAAAGCTAAAAATACATAGATAATGAACTTCAGTCTATGGCTATCTGCTTTAACGTTTTTTTTTTGTTTTTTTTTTTTTTTTTTTTTCGTTTCCTACTAGGGAAATTCGATCATTTTCGCAGAACCATCATCGCGGCATCTCACTATCGTTAGTAGTAGAAAATATTATGTTCCTTAACGTCTCCACTGGTCACAATACTTTATTCATTGGGCAACCACAGTCGAATTGATTCATGTTCTCCATAACACACCGCTGCGACTCACGACCGGTTTCGCAAATTAAATTTGCATCATCAGGTGCTTATTTCATTCAGGTCATAACCGTATGTTACATTGATTAGCTGATCCCCATCAATATTCTCGAGTTGTAACCAACTTGCCTATAAAACCATGTATAAAATCCCTTTTGTCCAAAAAAAGTGAGGCTCCGTCAAACATGTATTAAAAACCGAATAAAATCCCATACCTAAAATAGTAAAGTTTCATCATTCAATCATGGCCTACATCTGATATAAAACATTACACCGAGACAGGTACTCAGCATAAAAGCTGCGTCAGGGGGTAAAAGAAGATTAAAAACTGTTAGTGTACTGGGACTTTACCTCCAGAGGAGACAGCTGGGAGAGGAGGCGATGTTGTTGCTGAGTCTGATGCCAGGTAAAAAAAGAAAAAAAATCTCCATTGGTGATGAGCGTGCAGTTGCTCGAAAACTAGTTATGGAAGAATACAAACATCCATAAAAGCAACTGGTTGCACCTTTACACCAAACTAATCGCAAATTTATACCACCGTACATTACGATGAAAATCGGAACAATCCCGGTTTTCCGGGACGTTTGGTGATCTTACCTTAGCCGCCTGTTGCCCGAACCGAAAGCAAATAAGTTATGCAGTACCCTTCCCTATCATTATAGTATCCCTGAAGAGCAGTCGGAGTCTGCTAGATACAGTCTCTCCAGGCGTCCAGTGCTTTGTATTGGAATCTCTCATGTGGCACCGTTTCATACTCCACACAACATCGTCTACACTAAGGGGCTTCTTCGTCTCTTCTCATCGTGTATAGATGTCTCTTGAAGTACGTCACGGCAGCCAGTATACTTACTAAGCGCTTCATCTACCTTCTGTTCAACCCCAGGGTGGCCGAAATGCTCTCTAAACATGGTTTTGACTCCCCAGTAAGCCCAAAGCTCTTTTGTATGTGGCACGCAGGGTCCCCAATATATTGCAGCCCTTCTTCTCGGCAGGGTGGAACTCCCTCCCTGCTTACACTCCCTAGCAGCGTAGCTCCACCCCTCTTGTGCCGTCCCCCTTGCTGCAGGATCGATGTTTCCCCTGACTGTAGTAGGGGAGATTCTTTCATATTGTGGTACAGTCCGGGGCATAGACGATTTATTCTTCTGGCGGTGCGGTGGGAGTGGAGATTTGGCCCTCTTGAAGGGAGGGGGGAGGAATCAGTTCTCCAGTACAAGAAGTTTTCAGATCAGTATCTCCAGCCGTTTCGACTTTTAAAAGTGGAACATAGGTTGTATTGTGAGCGACAAGAAAATATAAAAATGAAACAGCTTCATGGATATGGCTCTTGGGTTGTTGTTGTTGTGGTCTTCAGTCCGCAGACTGGTTTGATGCAGCTCTTCATGCTACCCTGTCCTGTGCAAGTCCCTTCATCTGAGAATACGTTACATCTGCTTACTGTATTAGTCCCTCGGTCTCCCTCTACGATTTTCACCCCACACACTTCCTTCTAAAGCTGACAACTCCTTGATGTCTCAGAATGTGTCCTACCAATCATTTCTTCTCTTAGTCAGGATATGCCAGAAATTCCTTTTCACCCCGATTCGGTTAAGCACATCCTCATTAGTTACGTGATCCACCCATCTAATTTTCATCATTCGTCTGTAGCACCACATTTCAAAAGCTTCTATCATCTTTTCATCTGAACTCCTAATCTTCCACGTTTCAATCCTATACAGTGCTACACTCCAGACAAATGCTTTTAGAAAGGACTTCCTAACATTTAAATTAATATTGGATGTTAGCAATTTTCGCTTCTTTAGAAACGCTTTTGTCCCCATAGCCATTCTGCATTTTATATCTTCTTTATTTCGGCCATCAAAAGCTATCTTGCTACCCAAATAACAAAACTCATCTACTACTTTTATTGTCTCATTACCTAATCTAATTCCTTCAGCATCGCCAGATTTTTCTGACATTAAATTCATTACCTTCGTTTTACTCTTGTTAATGTTCATCTTATATCTTTCTTTCAAGACACTGTCCATTCCATTCAATTGCTCTTCCAGATCCTTTGCAGTCTCTGACAGAATTACTATGTCATCGACAAACCGCAAACTTTATGTTTCTTCTCCCTGAACTTTAATTCCATCTCCAAGTTTCTCCTTCCATTACTTCACTGCTTTCTCAATGTACAGATTGAACAACATTGGGGAAACGCTACGGGAGAGAAATTGCAACTTTCTTTTCGCACGACTATAGAGGAAGGAGAGGCATTCATTTTGCATTATCACTTCATTTTTAGCCCCCATGTTAGAAGCAGATGTAGCGCTCTGGATTTCGTCACCCAGGATGTTCTAATATGAGTGCGTGGGACCATTTATTTCAGTTAAATAACGGTCAAAATTAAATCGTACTATGCTTCTTCCAAAATTAATCCCCTTTTATTTTCCATTCAGTAATTCTAAAAATTTCCAGGAGAAGTTGTGATCTGGTAACTGTCTTATTAGTTTGGTTTAGTGTCGCCATTAACTAGGAAATTTCTTACTCTTTCTTTCGATATTATCTGCGTTATAGAACCTAAAATCGTATTATCGTTATTTTTCGATGTCCGACTTCTTCTGTGTTTACGAAACATTTCGTAACGCAATCCAAATTTCAGATTAGGGTTTCCAAATTATAACCTACGGCGGAATTTGTGCTTACTTTCGCCGGCCGCGGTGGCCGAGGTGACTGAGGCGCTCCAGTCACGGTCAGCACGGCCACTACGGTCGGGGGTTCGAATCCCCCCTCGGGCATGGATATTTGTGCCGTCCTAGTTCGTAAGTAGTTCATAAGTAGTTTGTAAGTTTAGGGACTGATGACCCCGTAGTTAAGTCCCATAAGCTTAACAAACATCTGAACATCTGTGCTTACTTTCCAGTTTCGTAGGAAGCGGAGCCGCCAATTACAAAATTTGCAGATTGTTTTATATATAACAGCTCACAGTAGGTACACATTTATACGACTTCACATGCCCTCCTATCTTACCAACCATTTTGAACCATTTCTGTTTATTCAGTCTTTGCATTCCATCCGGCAGTCAAAACTGAGCAAACCAAATTTCATTTCCAATTCTATTCCGATCTTCGCATATTATTCTGACAGCTGGAACGACACTAGCGCTCTAAGCGGTGAGGAAGGGAGACGCCTGTTAACGTCATTCATCGTACGAATAACACTTTACTTTTCAACCCTTTCCTACGTAATTGTTTTATTGTAGACTCGAGGGCGTTAGTCTAGTATCAGACGAAAGGGACGATGCTAAAAATAAACAGTACTGGAACTAAAACATGCATGAAATGACGAAACCTAGTACCTACACGCCGATCCGAATATTTTTGCAGCTTTCCCCATTGAAATCGAAATACCTAGTGTCGTTCAAGTTGTCACAATAATATTCGGAGTCGGAATAGAATTGAAAATGAAATTTGGTTTGTTTAGTTTGACTGCCGGAATGAATGCAATCACTGAATAAATTCAAATCGTTGAAAATGGTTGGTAAGATAGTAGGGCATGTGAAGTAACACCGTAAGTCGGCGAAATGTGTACCTTTCTGTGAGCTGTTATATATAAAACAATCTGCAATATGTTGTCGTAATTGGTGGCTCTGCTTCCTATGAAAAGGACGGTGCTAAAAATAAACAGTAGTGGTACTGAAACAGACGAATGGAATGACGAAACCTGGTACCTACGTGCCGATCCGTACCGTCAGTGCGTCTTCCGTTCACGCCCCAACATCGTTCAGCCCGCATGCAATAGTGTCGCGATATGCGCTTATGGAAGGTCGAATGGAGACGTGGCGTCTTCAGTGATGAGTCGCTTCTGCCTCTGTGCCAATGATGGTCGTACACGTGTTTGGAGTCGAGCAGGGGAGCGCGAAAATCTGGAGTGTGTGCGACAAAGACACCCGGCAGCATAGTGAGGGGGGGGGGATATCCTACACTGGCTGTTCTCCTCCGGTGATCGTCGATGGATCGCTGAACAGTGCTTGGTACATTCAAACCATCATTCAACCCGCCTTGCCGTTCATGCGCCAACAAGGCGATATGCTTTTCCAACAGGTCATTGCACGTCCACATGTATCCCAAACCGCCCAACGTGCTCTTCAAGGTGTACGTCAGCTACCTTGGCCATCACGATCCCCAGATCTGACCCCCAGTGAGTATATTTAGGACTGGATGAAACACCATCTTGCGCGGTCTGCACGACCGGCATGAAATCTGACCCATCTGAGGCACCAAGTGGAAACTACAAGGCAGGCCATTCCACAAGACTACATGCGGCACCTCCACGATCGTCTCCATGTGAGAATTGCATCTTTCATTGCTGAAAAGGGAGGGTAAACACGGTATTAGCGTCGACAATGTTCAGGCTCTGGTGACTGTACTCACTTACGTATGCCTCTGTCTACGTGATCGTGTTTTGTGTATACCTCCTTTAGAATGTCAAAAAAATGTCGCCCTGCTGGGTCGGCGAAGTCATGGTGTTCTTTTTTTCATTTTCCAGGAACGTATTTCCCGTTAGGTCTTATACGCGATTGGCCAACGTTTGGGTTAAAGGGCGGAGCTTCTCGTATTTAAAGGACGACTGTACTACTACAGTGGTCGACATTATCATCCAGACAGCTCTAGCTCAGCACAACCGGTGGCCAACATTACGGGTATACATACTAAGGCTTTCCGGCGGGGAGTTGTCATCTTGGAGAATCGGGTTTCTGCCGGTAATCCGCGTCGTACTTGCACGATATTTCGATCGCGTTACTCGCGATCTTCACCAGGTGGTTCCTGAAGCTGAATCCAGTGTGGAACGCGTCCAGTATTTATGCCTGTCTGCGGTGGCTAGGCGTTCTGCCATTGGTCGGCGCTGTGGGAGGCGCTCCATCCGACGTCGGATGGAGCGCCTCCCAAGGCGACGACCAAAGCTAGTAGCCGCCGCGGACGTCGGATGGAGCGCCTCCCACAGCGCCTACCAATGGCAGAACGCCTAGCCACCGCAGACAGGCATAAATACTGGACGCGTTCTACTCTGGATTCAGCTGCAGAAAGTGAGTAACGCGATCGAAATATCGTGTAAGTACGACGCGGATTACCGGCAGAAACCCGATTCTCCAAGATGACATTACGGGAATATTTTATTTCTTATATTTAAAATACTTTAGACATTAATTTATCCCTGTAATATTGTATTATCTGTATCATTACAGTAGTGGTAGTCTGAGGATGACCATTTAAATGAAAGAAACAAAAATTTGCTATCTAGACCAGTGGCGGACTAAGGCTGTCGTAGGCCCAGGGCGGCGGCTGAACAAACTGAGCCCCATCCCCCCGCCCACTTGCAAATACATATATTACTATAAAAAAGTAACTTGAGATTTTGAGCCCCCTCCCCCCCCCCCCCGCTCCCTCCCCTCTCCCAGGACGAGAGGAACGGGACAAACTAAGAAAAATAGCTTCCGAGATTTGGAGGCTCCAGAACGAGAGGGCAAGGGCACTAAAAAAATAATAAAAAAAATAATTCATGCTTGCGAGGTATTTGGAGGCCCCCCCCCCCCCCCAAAACGGGAGGCCCAGGGCGGTCCGCCCCCTCCGCCCCTCCCTTAGTCCGCCACTGATTTAGACTAATTTTGTATGAATATTTTCTACTAGTTTCGGTCCATGGATGGATCATCTTCAGGACAATTGGCTCCAGAGACGGAGTGGCAAAATGCAAATACGTTCCTATTTAACTGAGACTTCCCAGTGAAGCCGCAGCTGCTCTGAGAGTTGGTCTGGCGACCGTTGTGCAGCCTGGTAAGTGGCCACAATGAACGCTCCGCTACCTCTCAGCCACAGCCGTGCTCAGAAGAGGCCGGGCTTTCCCCCGTAGCGTTAATTGCACTACGACGTCGTTGCCATTAATGTTGCGGTAACGCCGGGGTATTGACCCACATTGCTAGGCGATAAAATGCTCTAGCTTTCCCCAGCTGTGCACCGTGTCGTGCAGTCGGTCATGGACCTCGCTTCTCATCATTCAAATTAATACCATTAACACAAAACACCTCTGAAATGCTCTGGCAGGTTACCCAAACTATGAAATTTGCACCTTATTTTAGACGAGACTTTTTCCTTTGCTTTCAGCTGTTCGCACTAACTGTAAGTTATCGTTGGCTGATGTTGCAAGAACTGATCAATCATCCAGACTGTTCCATCAGTAACTGCTACAAAGTCTGGTGCCCACTTCAGGAATCATTCTTTACTCTGGCCACTTCACAGATTGGAAGAGGCCCTGAGAGTTTTATATTGACCTGAAGGCCAGAACGTTTGGAAACGTAGACCATAGGGGGAAGTTCGTTAAGAAGCTCAGAATAATTTTATATCAAAAACGTTACATTGCTAACAAGCAAACAATCACAAATAAGATAAATCATGAAACTTCCTGGCAGGTTAAAATTGTGTGCCGGAACCGGGACTCGAACCTGGGACCTTTGCCCTTCATGGGCAAGCGCACTACCGACTGTGCTATCCCGACACAAGTCACGATGCCGCCTTACAACTTTACTTCCGCCAGTACCTCGCCTCCTACTTTCCAAACTTCACAGAAGCTCTCCTGCGAACCATGCAAGACTAGCACTCCCGGAAGAAATGATATGGTGGAGACATGGCTTAGCCACAGCCTAAGGCCTAAGGGATGTTTCCAGAATGAAACTTTCACTCTGCAGCGGATTGTGCGCTGATATGAAACTTCCTGGCAGTGCGGTAGTGTGCTAGTGCGGTAGTGGTAAGCCATGTCTCCACCATGTAGCGGAAGTAAAGTTGTGAGGCGGCATCGTGAGTCGTGTCGGGATAGCACAGTCGGTAGTGCTCTTTCCCGCGAAAGGCAAAGGTCCCAGGTTCGAGTCCCGGTTCCGGCACACAGTTTTAATCTGTGTGTCGGTATATGTCTAACAAGGAAAGTACTTGGGCTCGAACAAACACATACACACAAAAATCGTATGAGAGATAATGTAAATATCCCTTACTGCACTAGTGATACTCACGCATCTGCAAAACTCTGCAGTCGTCCGTTAGAGGCCTCTGCGTGTCCCATGCCGCATTGCACTTTGACCTGTCGATTCGCCAGTAGGGACGGTGCAGTGTGCCTCCGAAGTTGCGTTTTGTGATGTTATTTGTGTGGTGAAGCGTCAGATGGGGCGGCGACTGCTAATCAATCCTGCTAATGTATTGCGATTAGTCGAGATGAAGTTAGGAAGTACCCTTATTCGTGAAGATGGTATTAGTGTAGAAGATGATTCACTTGCATGCTTTCTCGTATCTGTTATGGTACAGAAATATGAGCATAAGTTAGATACTGTTGTTACAAACTCATAATAATGATAATAGGGATGATAATGACGAACAACTCATTGCTAGTGGTAGTTCTACGGTAAGTGCGGGAAGAGGCGATGGAAGCAGTGGCAGTGAATACCAACAGTCTTTCCGGAAGAAGGTTTAAGTTGCAACTATCATCACGGCTCTTGATAACAATTCGCTAGGGAACATGTGCGATTATTATTACATAAGTTATGGTTTTGATATCTGCATTACGTATGGCATCTACAATTACATCTACAGTGCTATCTAGAGCATGGTTGCAGAGCTTTGCAGAAAAACGACACCCACCAGCACATTGAGGTGTACGTAGAGATCCTGTAAGAAAACGTTCATACAGATATGTTTGTTCGAGCCCAAGTCTTTCCTTGTAAGTAGTAAACAGATTGAAAATGACGTTAGTTACAGTAAAGGAAACATATCGTGCACGAAGTCGCCATTGGGACTCATAAAATATACCTAAAAAAGAAATTGCAATGCTAATAAATATTCATTATTCCATACATTATGTATAGAAATATACAAAGAAATATTTTTGTTCACATATTAATAAAGTTTGGGATTGGAAAGGTTAATACGTAATCGTGACATATTGATTTCAATATTGAAAAATAATCTTTCACACCTATAACAAGTTGAGCCAAACCTGGAGATAACGTTTTCAATCTCATTATGAAGACGTGGAAACTCTTCTGTAGTAAATCCTTCGTAGAGTTCCTGAAAAGTTTCAACATAACAGATCTTTCAATCGGGAATTATACTGCAAATCTGTAAGTTCCATTTGCAACTGTACCGCCCTAGAATGGAATGAATCCGACGGAGACTAATTAGAAGGCAACGAACAGGATGGAGAGACCGGGTGATCGAAGATATAATGGGAGACTTGCTGAAGGACTGTGGGAGAAAAGAGAAGCTTTGAAGAAGCTCTGTTAACGGCCTCCATAAACTGTGTAAGGTCCCTATGGTCCCGACATAAGTCGTTGGGACTCAGTTGGGAGTCAGTTGCAGAGAGTTAGCTGTTAGGTGAGGTAGCGCGAGGACGCTGTTGGAGAAGGCAGTTGTTGAGTATCTGTTGCAGCACGCTATTACTGTAATGCATGATGTCAATTTTCTGGAATATTTTTCTACTTCATATTTTTTTTTTTTTTTTTTTTTTTTTTTTTTTTTTTTTTTTTTTTAAGAATACATAATTTCTAATATTCAATTTGCGTTCTGCGTCCTCATTTAGTAGTTAGTTTCCCCTTTCTTTCATTTTCTTCATTTATGAGTATTGTTGGACTTAATTACTACCCACATATCATTTTAGAAAATTTTCAATACTGCATGACGCGAGCTGCTTGCTGTTTCCTGTTTCCAGTTTTGTAATAAGATACGAGTTAACTCATTTTTTATTTTATTTATTTAATTTTTTTTATCTGTGTCGCAGTCAGATTGTTTCCCCCTTTTCATTATTCAAGTTCATCAGTTTCGTTGTACCCTTTGGTTGTACTTTAGAAAGGGCCATAAATTCTAGTATTCGAGTTTCCCCATTTTCCGGGCGTGTCCGTTGCGCTTCTAAGGCTTACCTCGGTGGTCTTAGTCACAACATTGTTCCGTTTTTAACACTTTAATTTTTCTTTCACGTACGTAGTACGTACTATTGATCAATTACCTTTAAACATTAATCTTCGGGATACCTTTTAAATTTCTATTAAAATTAATTAATTTATTCAATATATTCGGGATACCTTGCAACAGAAACGCCGCAAGAAGATGATGATGACGAGATACGTAAATCAGTGTGTCCAGAGGCGGGTTTTAAGCGCTATCCTCCCGAATGCGAGACCAATGCGTTACAACCAGAGCTGGGCACCGTTGACGAAAAATTTAGCTTCATAATCATTAATCCGTTACTAAAAATTTAACTTCGTTAAACGCTAAAGCATTATTTTACGGACAATTTAAATGATGTTAACGTTAATCGTTAACTGGTTAACGTTAATCGTTAACTGGTAAAACTACTGTGCATCCGCCAAAAATCGCCTTCAGTCTCCAAATTTATATATTTTCAGTTGTTGTATTATTGAATTGAGATATTA
The DNA here is from genome assembly GCA_026315105.1 of Locusta migratoria. NCBI lineage: Eukaryota > Metazoa > Arthropoda > Insecta > Orthoptera > Acrididae > Locusta > Locusta migratoria. The sequence goes on along the minus strand of CM048750.1, from coordinate 122,120,565 downwards.
AATACAAAGTTCTACCCTATCTGACATAAAACAGTATTTTTGTTGTGCAACATTAAGTAGGACATGGAGTATAAATAAAAACTAGAGTTACTGGGACACTATCCTTTCACTCGGCTGCGAGCGTAAAAAAATGAGGACTAATCACATACCACGTTGTAAAGTTGCAAAACCGCTTTCGCTAGAGTCGTTCGCTTTGGCGGAAAAGTGTTATGTTCTGTGAGATTATTAGTCTTCTTGTACATAATGAAGATTTTGTCGTTTATTTATGCCGCCAGAACAGTGTTCTAGTAATAACAATGTAAGGGCGGCCATTCGTGACCTGAGGGAGCGCCCTGAAATTGTTGTCTTACCGGCTGACAAAGGCAATGCTACGGTTGTTGTCTCCCATAAGGACAACACTGAAAAGATGCAGAGCCTGCTAAATGACGATTCCTACCGGAAGATCAGCGTTGACCCCACAAAGAAGGCGAAGAACAAGACGAGGACGCTTCTCAAGGATGCGGATTTACCGGAGGGTGTCGCCAAGAAACTGCTACCGCAAGGTCCGGTACCGCCAAGACTTTATGGACTCCCTAAGGTTCACAAAGATGGGGTGCCGTTACGTCCCATTGTCAGTAACATCAGAGCACCTACATATTTGTTGGCCAAAAACTTGACGGGAATATTAAATTCTTTGTGGGTAAATGTCCTCATCACATCCGCAATTCGTGGATTTTGTTACACGCCTTAACAGCTTCAGGCTGGATGAGTCAGATATCATGGTGAGTTTTGACGTCGTTTCGTTGTTTACGAGGATGCCCCTTCGAGAGTCACTAGATTTGATTGGTCAGAAGTTTGACGAGAAGACCACCGAACTTTTTAGGCATGTCTTGACCTCCACGTATTTTCTTTTCTATGGCGAATACTACAAACAAACGGAGAGAGTCGCCATGGGTAGCCCACTCTCCCCTGTGGTCGAAAATTTGTACATAGAGAATTTCGTGGATGAAGCCCTGGCATCATCTGAATGGAAACCTACTTGTTTTTTCCGTTACGTGGACGACACTTTTGTCATCTGGCCACATGGTATGGATAAACTCCTTGACTTCCTTACACATTTGAAATCCATACACCCCAACATCAGATTCACTATGGAGACTGAAACGGAGGGTAAATTGCCGTTCCGTCTTGGTCAAGAGAAGAGCTGATGGCACCCTGGGTCATGGCGTGTATCGGAAGACAACGCACACTGACCTGTATTTACACGCAGACAGCCGTCACCACCCTTCACAGAGGAATGGGGTACTTAAAACTCTAGTACATAGGGCGCGCACTGTCTCCGATGCAGAGAGTCTATCCCAGGAATTGGAACACCTGAGAACTGTATTTCGAGTGGCAAATTCAGCGGGCTCTCCGCCCAACCACTACAGCACAACGTGTGGAAACGGATGAAAACACGAGGGAGGATGTTGGCACTGTGTTCATTCCATATACCGGCGCACTCTCGGGAAAGGTCGCCCGCATTTTGAAAAAACACCGGGTTGGAACTGTCTTTTGTCCGCCGAATAAAATTCGTGCACTGGTGGGGAGCGCCAAAGATGATCTCGGTTTGAGGAAGGCCGGCGTGTACCAGATTCCGTGTCAATGTGGCAAGCCATATATTGGACAGACGGTGCGTACCGCCGAGGATCGATGCGTTGTACACCAGAGGCACACACGATTGATGTATCCGAGCAAGTCGCCGGTCGCTGAACATTGGCACAACCTCATAAACCGTGACTGTGGCTATAATCTTTGCAAAGCTTGGGAACCAGCGAATGGGTTAATTAAGAGTAAATCTAGCAAACGTAACGTAGTGGCGACCACGGCGGACAGAGCCCTCACACCGACGTCTTCTCAGACGCCGGCGCAATCGGTTCCACTGCGCGGCCGCGACGCGGGGCGCGGACCGCGGAGGGGTCGCTCCGTGGGCCGAGGGTATTTAAATCGCCCGCTACCGGGCTAGAACCCAGTTCACTTCGAGCAGTCGTAGCGTGCGGATCTCCGTGCCGGCGCGTTTCCAGGAACTGAGTCCGTCAGTTCAGCTGATGATGGCGACATGTATGATCGCCGAAATATTGTGCCCGTTGGACACTGTAGATCGGCAGTACACCTGTGGATATTTTGATTGCATAATGTTTAGTTTGTAATAATAATAATTGAGCAATAAAATAAAATTTATGGAAGACTCAAAATATGTAACTTCACTGAATATCATTTCACATTAGTTACATATTGCCTTTAAGAAACATTAACATATTATAATTCTCGTCTGACTGTTAGGCATATTTGGGAGTCGAAAATATCTTTTCCGCGTAGGTAAAAGACGTTCCACTGCAGCACTTAAAGGTGTAGCGGTAATATATTTTATAAAAACGTCTATTAAAATGAAACTTCCTTAAAATTGTGTGCCGGAACCGGGACTCGACCTGGCACTTTTGCCTTTCGCGGGCAAGCGCTGTACCGACTTTTTTTTTTAATTGTTCTTCAGGGAGATCTTTGGTTTGCGGTTGATTCAGTTCGTTCTTTGTTGTTCGGTGAATATTTGAGTCAGCTTTTTATATTACAGTGAGCGTTCAGCTCTCTGATCGGGCGCGCTAAGCCACGGCACCTGGTATAATAATAATAAACCGACTGTGCCAACCCGACACGACTCACGATGCCGCCTCACAACTTTACTTCCGCCCGTACCTCGACTCTTACCTTCCAGACTTCACAGCTTTCCTGCGAAACATGCAAAATTAGCACTCCTGAAAGAAAGGATATGGTGGAGACATGGCTTAGCCACAGCTTAAGGGATGTTTCCAGAATGAAACTTTCACTCTGCATCGAAGTGTGCGCTGTAAGATACCTATCAGTACTATGCGTCACATAGTTACATTTGTTACTCACGTAACTATCCATAAAAAAATTCTTGCTGTGTTGTGAATTAAATTCAGCACTAATTAGGAAGTTTGCAGTAATCAATATGTATCACAAATCTGATCATTATTCACAAATTTAATGTATTTTTCAAAACATATAAAATATCTATGTAATAGCTAGAAAGAGGAATGGTTGTCCTTTGCTGGTATGTTGTAGTATGCTCATTATGGAGGAGGATTGTCATATTGGGTTATGGAATTATTGGATGTATGACGAACGCTCTATATACGTGTTTCAACTCAAAGTAAGTTCTGCATTTGTCTACAGTTATTTAATCAATTGCACAGGCACCGGCCGCGGTGGCCGAGGGTCTGCACGCCCACTGCGGTCGGGGGTTCGAATCCCCCCTCGGGCATGGATATTTGTGCCGTCCTTAGTATTAGCTAGTTGATAAGTAGTTTGTAAGTTTAGGGACTGATGACCCCGTAGTTGAGTCCCATAAGCTCTACAAACATTTGAACATTTTTGAATTGCACAGGCAATTTCTGTAAAGTACAAAGGTAGCCTATGGGACCGCCTCATCTGGAATTAAGAACCTGCAGATTATACACACGGGACTTTATCTAAATTGATCGTAAAATATTTTATACTTTAGACACAGAACAGCTAGCAATTCCAGATTGGGTAGTGGATTATCCGTTCAGATAGAGATACTCAATTCCGTGACTCTCTCTCTCTTATCTAACAATAAATTCAAGATTTACAGCTTCACACAATTGCAGATCATGAATCGAGTATCTACGACCTACATTGACGTCCACAACGTCTAGCCTGTGGTGGTGAGAAACCAATAAACTGTTCTCTTTTATAGTTTTTTTGCAGCATCTTATCAGGATATAACCAGAGAGAGTTAATTAAAACTCATTTATTATCTCAGACATTTATTTATTTTTATTTATATATTTACAGCGCTTATATAAAACTTCCTGGCAGATTATTTGTAGGTAAATTTTTATGCCCGTTTATGTTACTGACGCCCAATGACTCACATGCTAGATTGTCGCGGTGTCACGTGAGAGCGCAGCGTGTGCAGTGCTGTGCAGAAAGAGGAGCGGTTGTGGACGTGTGGCCGAGGACCCGGCGCTTGTGTCACAAGGCTGTCTGGTTACGTAACGGCCGGGGGGCGCCGGGAGGCAAACCCAGGCCGCCGGGCTGACGTCTGTAGCAGGGGGCGCGGGAAACCAGAGACAGCGCCGAGCAGGCGTCAAGCACGTCACAGCGGAGCAGCCGGCAGTGCGTCACACGTAGCGGCCTTCACGAAATTCAGATCAAGTGGTTTGAAACGTGCCGCCGGTCAGAACGAGTAAACAACTCAGATGACAAGGTCGGAAGTCATCTAACTCCGTACACGTGCACGATTACAACTGTTGAACTTTAAGAAACAAAACGTAAATTAGTTGGAAACTACGGTGTGTATACACTTTGGGCTGGTTGCACACACCCACGGATTTTGGACGGCCGGTAAAATATTGGCCGATATTTTATCGGTGAAGCGCTACTTCAAATGTTTGTATAGTCTATGGGACTTAACTACGGGGTCATCAGTCCCTAATCTTACAAACTACTTATGAACTAACTAAGACTAAGGACGGCACAAATATCCAAGCCCGAGGGGGAATTCGAACCCCCGACCGTAATGGCCGTGCAGACCGTGACTGGAGCGCCTCAGTCACCTTGGCCACCGCGGCCGGCAAGCGCTACTTGCACACGCTGCGGTATTTTACCGGTACAGCGAGCAGTCGCTTGGCTGTCGTGATAGAGTGAAGGTTGAGTCATAGAATGTAGGCTTTCAGTGCCGGCGTCTTCCTTAATTAAAACTTCCGGGCTAAGTTGCCGTGGTCCATCAATAAAACTTCTTACTCCCGATGTTTCGTTGCCTACTGCGGGCAACATCTTCAAGGGTGAGTCGACGACTGTCTACTAGGCAAGGATGGGGCCCCTCCACGCCCACACCAACGTGGTGACCATCACAAAAGTTCTACTGTCACCTCCGTATTTAGGTTAGTTTGCTAAGGTGGATCACGGGATGTGGAAACCGCGATGTTATCCGTACGTGTGGGCACGATCACCCATTAATACGGTGCATCTGGAGATAGAATTGGTCGAAAGGTATACGAAGGGTAAAGGTATGTAAGGGCAGAGGAATAAAAGTGCCAAGGCAAGAGCCAAGGGGAAAAAAATCTCTGCGACAGTGGGGTAGGTTTTAAGGGCAGTATCGGTATGCTATCTGCGACAGATCATGCAAGGTTTGGTAATGTTAGTAAAGGGTATATCTCAGTACCGTTGACTTTGCTAGGTTCGTCTTAAAGAATCAGTCCGTTTGATGTGAGGTTCTGCTGCAGCTGAGCTCCTGTGAAGTCTCCTGAGTCGGCTGCGGCAGAATACCTGTGAACATCGACTGCGGCAGGGTACCTGTGAACATAGCCAAGTTTGTCAGACAGTTTGGTCATAGAACTGGCTAAATATGTGGGACTGTATAGGTTTGTTTGTGTTTAGTGCGCTGAATATGGTTTCCCTGCCTTGCCTGTTGGTCGGCTGTGAGCCCAGCTGGCATTGCCAGTCAGTTTACCGTTCTGCAGGGGTTAGCCATATTCATAGTGTTTGCGAGTTGGTGATTCCTATGACCGTAAGTGGTTAGTCTCTGAGCAGAAGTGTTTTGGCTCGTTTATGTTTCCACCTATGGTTGTGATCGTAGGGATTGTTCGAGTGTCTCGAGTTTTTGTACAGTCTTGAATACCACCGAGAGGCGCTCTAGGCGGTATTCATTGTGAAGATCCACGGTGCGTGTGTATCGTGGAGCGTTGCTGATGATGCGTAGAACCTTGTTCTGTATGAGCTGCAGGCGGCGCAGCCGTGTTGGCGCCGCGTATGCCCAGCACGGAGCACCGTACGTCATCAGAGGTCTAATATGTGTCATGTAGAGGTTCCTCGACACCCGGCTATTGTTTGCTTTTCCTGTTGAGCATCGGGTAGAGTTGTTTGAGCCTCGCGTTTGCTCGGTTTGTCATGTGTTGTATGTGGTCCCCCCATGTGAGTTTCCGGTCCAGCCAGACACCGAGGTATTTGGCTTTCTCACGGAAATGTATTGGGCGTGCATTTAGTGTAATTGGTCTACAGTATTAGTGTTTGCGCAGGTGTTTCGGTCTGCGTGTGAACAGAAATGCCTCACACTTGTCGACGTTTACTTTAACACGCCATTTCTCCAACCAAGGTTCGGCAGTTCTGAGTGCTGTCTGTAGGCGTGAATTTAAGTTTGATGGCTACCAGTCTTGCGCCATGATGGCGGTGTCATCTACGTAGATTGCAGTCATCGTGTTATGTGTGGATGGAAAATCATTAATGTAGAGGTTAAACAAGAGGGGCCCCAGGATGCTGCCTTGGGGTACTCCGGCTTGAATAACGTGTCGTGTAGACTGTTTGGCCTGCACGTCAGTGTTGAAGCTTCTGTTGGTGAGATATGAGTGTATGAGATGCACAAGTCCGTCGGGAAAGGCGGCGTCATTAAGTTTGCTTATAAGGCCGTTGTGCCAGAGACGATCGAAAGCTTTTTCGATGTCCAGGAACACCGCCCCGGTGGCTTTGTTTTTGTTGTAGCCGTCTGTTATGTGTTCAACTACGCGGAGGAGTTGTGTTGTGGAGTGGTGATTCCTAAATCCGAATTGCTCCGGCCTTAGGGTGTCATTGGTGATGCAGTGCCGTGTGAGACGTTTGAGAATTACCTTCTCAACTATCTTACTGGCTGCCTACTAGGCGCTGGAGGTCCTGCTATATAGAGGGCATAGATGGCGCCACCACTTGTCACGTGCTGCCAACTACGAAGCTATCTTTGACCAACGTCATCTCTCTCGATTACAGGTAATATCTTTGGTTCAAAGTTGACGGCCAAATCTTATATAATTTCAAACCTTCTTCTTTCCTGTTAAAATTATTGTGGTGTTTCTGTATTTCTATAGCTTCTCCGTACATGCGTATGTAATAATGCGACGTCCTGGCTAGCACGCTCGTTTCATTAAATTTTATTTATGGACATCACGTGTAAAAACATGCTCTGCCACAGCTGACTTGTCTGTGTGACCCAGACGACAATTCCTTTTATGTTCCAATATGCGGGTATTAACACTTCTTTTTGTTGTTCCTGTATACACAATGCCACAGCTACAGGGAATTTCATACACCGCAGGCGACGCTAGGGGATGTCGTGCGTCTTTCACCGATCGTAAACATTCGCTAATTTTCTTTGTAGGTCTAAAGACGGTCTGAACTTGAAACCTGGCCAAAACTTTCCCAATGCGGTCCGTAATTTTGTGGATGAAAGGAAGAAAAACTTTTCCGGCCGACAGTTGTTGTGGCTTGTTTTCGGACACTTTTCTTCTTGGATGCAGAGCTCGATCTATCTCTTTATCGGTGTATCCATTTTTCTTGAACGTTCTTCGCAAATGGTTTACTTCATCTCTCAGATAAATAGGATCACAGATATTATTAGTTCGATCCACCAGTGTTTTAATGACACCTCTCTTTTGCCTAGGATGATAGTTCGAATCATTATGAATATAACTACCGGTGTGGGAGTCTTTTCTGTATACCTTATGCCCCAAGGTCCCATCTGCCCGTTTGATTACCGATACATCCAAAAAAATTCAACTGTCCGTTTAATGAGAATGAAGTTGATTCCAAATATAAATTATGGAATCCCAAACGATTTTGCATAATATTTGGCCTATTACGACAAATATTAGAGACATGATACGAACAACTAATAAAGTACTGTACCACACATTACTACATCACTTAGGAAATGCATGTTTTTTCTTTCCTCTCCATTTCGTCGAAACCCGCATTCAGTTGGTAGGCTGTTTGCATGCATCTTTAGTCACATTTCTATCTTCAAACGTGTGGAATGTTTTGCTCCACAAAAGTGGTCGTAATTCCGCTACGGAAATAAGTGTAACATCAGTTATCTATTAATTAATCCTTTGCAAACGTATACATATGTAATTATTTGTATGCTCCTGCAAGACCAGAATGAGTAACGTTGAAGTAGATATCCTCGGAGTAGTGAAGCAACTTACATCACTTAACAAGAACAAGTCTTCTGGTCCGGACTGTATACCCATTATATTTTTATCTGATTATGCTGAAGCGATAACTCCTGACTTAACAGCCATATACAACCGCTCTCTCAAAGGATATGTACCAAAAGATTGGAAGGTTGGCTACTGACTCTAAATAATAAGTGTGAGAACGAAAAGAAATTCGTTAAACTTTGTTTACAAGATTATTTACAAGATAAATCAATCAAAATTGAAGGCCGTAAACTCCACTAAATACCTAGAAATTACTATTACTTCAGACTTAAACTGGAAAGAAGCGTAGATAATGTCGTGGGAATGTCGAACCAGAGTCTGCGTTTCATTGGCGGAACCCTAAAAGACGCAAGAGAATTACTAAAGAAACTGCATACTTTACAACAACGGCGCTTATTGCTGTGGCGTGGGCTACTTACGAAACTTCAATCTCAAACATTCTCCTCCGAATGAGAAAATATATTGTTGACTCCCACTTTACATAGGTAGACAAGATCATCAGAATAAAATACGAGAAATCAGAGCTCGAATGGAGAGATTCATGTGTCCTTTCTTCCCGCGCGCTATTCGAGAATGGAATGGGAGATAAATAGTATAAAAGTGGTTCGATGAACCCTCTGCCAGGCACTTAAATGTGATTTGCAGAGTATCGCCGGCCGCGGTGGCCGAGGAGACTGAGGCGCTCCAGTCACGGTCTGCACGGCCACTGCGGTCGGGGCTTCGAATCCCCCCTCGGGCATGGATATTTGTGCCGTCCTTAGTCTTAGTTAGTTCATAAGTAGTTTGTAAGTTTAGGGACTGATGACCCCATAGTTAAGTCCCATAAGCTTAACAAACATTTGAACATTTTTTGCAGAGTATCCCCTTTAGATGTAGATGGGTACTAACTTCCTTCGTGCTTCACGGCAAGTGTGCTGTTTGAGTCGTAATGAAAATCGTTCAGAAGTTATGACGATTTTAGTTCAATAATTGTCATTCTGTATATTCTATTGGATGATATCTCTCTGATCTTCTCCTCTTGGTCTTTACGCGAAATGTAGGTTGGCGACACACAGTTGACTTCCCGGTGCATTTCTGTAACACTCGCCCATTGATGGAATCTACCAGTTACAAACCTCGCCGGCCTCCTCTGAACTGCCTGTAGGTCCTCCTTGAAACCTATCTGGTGGGAATCCCAAACACTTGAGGAATACTAAAGACGGGGGTCGTACAAGCGTTTTATATGCGGTCTCCTTTACAGACGAATCACATCTTCTAAAATTCTCCCAATAAAACGAAGTCGTCCATTTGTCTTCCCTACGACTGTACTTACATGCTCGTTCCATTTCATATCGCTGTGCAGCATTACGTGGCATTATATAGCAGCTGCTTCGGCCCGGGAGGCGTGAGTGGATTTCCTACCTGTGCCAGGCGGGTAGCCGACCAGGTTCCGTCAAGGGGCTCGTTAACTGCTATCGGTAATGGAAAATGAGTAGTTTTCATCGATAGACGTGGTTAATGCGAACTCCCATGTAAAGCTGGAAATCCGGGTTCGAGTGTCTGTTCGTCTTTAACTATCAAACGTAACAAATAGATTGATGAAGATTAAACACGTCCGCAATTGTTAATAAATATATATAAAGCAGAGTGTCCGTGTGTTTGCATGTACATATTACAAATCTACAATTTTGTTCCAATCTTTATGAAATTTTGCACACCTAAGCTTTATTCCATGAGGACGGTCGGTGTTAGGATCACGTACAACACATTGTTCACGAGATGTGACGTCATAAACAATGAGATGCACGAAAACCTGCTGCATCAAACGACAGTGTTGCATAGTTCCTCCTAAACCACTGGACCGATTTCAACCAACTTGGTACACATCTTCCTTACGTGAGATAAGAATTGCTGTACGGGTAAGAACCACATACGACACACGGTTCAGGAGGTACACCATCATAAATAGTAGAAGTTAAAGAAACTGACACATATGTGACGAGATTTTATAGATACAGTATAAGAGAAAGACAGCACTTAGCGACTTATTTTACTATCCAAATAACGAAACTCGTCTATTATTATTATTGTCTCATTTATTAATCTAATTATAGGAGTACATTCCATCAATTTCTTAAATTCTTCTTGCTTTCCTTTACAGTTTGCACAAAGTACAGACTGAATAACATTGAGGAAACGCTACAACCGTGTTCCTTTCTCCATTAACAACCATTGCATCCGTTTCATGCCCTTCATCTCTTATAACTGTTGTACGCTTTCTGTACAAGCTGTACATAACCTTTCCTTCTATGTGTTTTATGACTGCTACTTTTTCAGAATGTATTGTAATGCATCCTACATCGTTCCATTTCCTCAGATGCATACGATGCGTATTACACTAGTCCTACTTTATCGAATTTATATTAAATCGACATAAGAAACTTCGAATAACACTCTTTCGATGCCCAGTAGAATATCCAAGTATAGTAGATAATTCTACTCAAAAATACACACACAAACTGTCAAGAGACACGGACATATACCAGAAAGATGGAATATACCAATTACAAAGTAACACTTGCCATAGGAGATACATGGGTCTATCAAGCAGAACGATTGATATCAGATATAAAGAACACATTAGAGCCTGGAAGTATGGAACAAACCATCTGACATTTGCTCAACACATAAGAACACATAATCACAAACCAACAACCAGTGAAGAAGACATGAAAACCATTAAAATAAACAACAGGTAGCGCCTTCTAACACGACAAAAAATTACTACACTCAGAAAAACCAAAGCAGGAAAGAAAATCCTGTTGATTGAACAAGTACAAATAGCAAGCAACTCACTGATCACATTGACAGATGAAATAGGAATAGACTCACTACATTCACTATTCCATAAACACCCCTCTACAAAACATCGAAGAAATCAATCATCAAATTCTTACTACTATCTGAGACACATACACATACACACAGAGAAGGAAGAAAAGCCTTCTTTTTCGTATATACACAAAACACAGACGCCCCATACACATAGTTCAGTTGGCAACACATGATGTAATCAAACGGATTCATAAACGAGATACAAATTCAAGCCTGTGAAATTGAATTCATGGAAATAGTGAGTGATAAAATGAAGAAGGAAATACGCAAATTGTGGCCAAGCTGTGTGAATTCAACCGGTAACAAGTGTAACTTTCCTGCTGCTAACTGATAACTTCCATAAGCTGAAGATAAACAAATGTCACTTTCACGTAGCAAGGTTACAATTACAACATTATTAAGTTCAACACATTACCGGAGTGTCGTAGGTTGGGTGTATCTTGTAGAATCTGCTAAAGTTCTTCATATGCCTGAAATTCTGAGCCGCGGTGGAGTAGCCGAGTGGTCTAAAGCGTCTCGCTGCGGAGCGCGCGGTTGCTCGCCGTGGAGGTTCGAGTCCTCCCTGGGGCATGGGTGTGTGTGTTTGTGCGTAGGTTAGTTTACCTAGGTTTAAGTAGTTTGTAAGCTACGGACTGATGACCACGCAGTTTGGTCCGATAGATTTACAAACATTTGAACATTTTTGAATTTTGAAATTCTGATCAAGGTTGCGTGCTGGGTGATATCTTACAGACCTACATCACTTGAAGTGAACTCAAGTCGCACGTTTCATGAAACTGTATTCAACAAAACATTACACTGTTGGAATTAATCCACATACTGACGTAGTGACTGCCCAAAGTCAGCCTTAACAATGACGCCCCGAGTCTCTCTGCTCGGGTCCTTATATACTATTTTGACGTGTAGACAACAGTACAAACTATGTTAGAAACAGGAACCTGTACATTTATTATGAGCAACAGATTTGTTAAAAGATATTTTTCATATTGGTAAGAAAAATATAATATGTTTGTTCTTTTAAATGCGATAATTTTGAGAATAATTTCTACGATTAAACAATATATGCTATTATATATATACGAACAATATAATTCATAAAGAAGTTAATAACGTGAGAATTATGTTATGAATATTATTCATATGTTTTAGCAAGCTTTACGTTTGACAGTGTTTCCAGTTCTTTATATATTATAGTTTTCAAGGAATGCTTAAATTCTGACCATGTGATCATGTCGTTTACAGATTACGTCTTCTGAATTTATATAATAAATTATTTCAGGTATTACAATAATTCATCAGATGGCATTTTAAGTCCATGTACTGAGTTTGATGTAAATCTAATATCATTTAATATGATTTCTGTTACAACCTATTATTGATACATGTGCTTACTTTATATTTCGGAATACAGCTTTAATATGCAACAACTTTGCTTCCTACCAATAAATGAACATTAACTGAGCAGCTATTAGTTTTGTGGTGAGTTTACAATCTGGTAATATTCTTTTATCTGTAGTTCAGCATAGGGCTAATACACAGGGATTTTCTTATAAGAGTTACATATGTATTAGAGTGTTGTCTACATGCAAATGTACAGTCTTTAGTTGTTTCCCTAAGTGGTCTGTTACGTCTCACAAGGTGAGAAGAGCACCATCGAAATCGCGGAACTATAAAACGTGAGTAGCCTATATTATTGAGAGTAAAACAAAGTGAACTGTTTTAATCTGTTGATACTACATCAGTAAGAAAAATGTAATTTGCACTATATAATCTACTGATGATGCCCTAAAATAAAGATAGAAACGTATATGGATGAAATAAGAGTTGCAGCAAGAAAACAGCTGTTTTATTTCCGAAAGCAAATACATTATTATAGTTAGGCGGTTTTATTTTTAGACGTCGGGAATACCTCCGGTGGCTGAAGTCTGAGATATTAGCCCCGTGTGTAAGATCAGTGAGCTGGTACTTTTGTTACTGGCGCCAGCACTTGACAAGTTTCCTGAGTTACGGCGGGGACCCTCCACGCTTAATTTCTTCTCTGCCTTACGCAATCAGTCGGCCTGGGAATGCTGCCGTCTTTATGTAATAAGCGGGTCATTTGGCACGCTGCCACGCCACATCTGCAAATACATCGTCCCATACTCTGCAAGCCATCGCGCAGCTTTCTCTTTCGGTCGGAAATAGAACAGGAGAAAAATGACTGTTTCTATCCCTTCAGATGAGAATATCTCTAACATTCGCGCCCGGCGCCCGTTATGCTAAATGTACGTTAGCAGCAGCAGAATTATTCTGCAGTCAGTTTCAAGATGTGGTCCTATAAATTTTCTCAATATTGTTCTGTGAACGACTTATCTCCCGGCAATTGAGTTCACGTACCATCTCCGTAATACTACGGGTTGTCACTGCTTGGATGCATTCCACGGTTATTTTAGCACTCTGTTGGTATCAACCATTGATCTCTGTACTATTTGTCTACTATTAGTTTGCGGCAGCGTAGTTGTGTTTAGTCTTATTGATAGTCGAAGATAATCGTGAAGAATATTCTGGGCTGATACAATGCTTTAACAGATAATTGTTAGTAGGTAAACACTACGTATACTGCAGAATGACCAGAAATATGTACCAGTAGAGCTTATTCGTCAACTAAATCTCCATCACATTTTCGGTGTGTCCGATGACAGTTTTTGCGAGTATAATATTCGCTACTGTCAGCCTGAAATGACGTAGTTCATGACTTACCTATTAATATTGAGATTCGTTTCGGTATTTCATTAGAACGGAACGTTTTTCGATAGTGTTATTTATTTATACATTTATTTAACCTTACAGCTAACCAGACGTTCTACTACCCGGAAGACCAAACATTTTGCTCTTGTTTTATGTAAATTTTAAAGTAATATCTCTGTTATATACTTTGGCATCGTTTTAAATATGTTTTATATGATACTAGGTATTTTATGTAAATGATGTCCATATTTGAAATTAACAACTGTTATCCGACCGAACCAACACCTACAGTGTTGTGGAGCACTGCGGTTTATTGGTGGTTACTCGCAGCAGACCATAAAAGATAAGAACACGCCACAAACATTCAAACAGCAACACCACAGCTCAAACGCAAGTAAGCCAAACCAACCACATTAGAAATAATTTCAATATAATGTCCATGCTAATGTAGGCTTACAATAAATCGGTCAGATTTCGTAAACAGAAACATCTTGTTGTTTGCAGATGACAGGCTGTCAAAACTTGTTATTCCACAATTAATGCACATGTAAATCCTGCGAATGACACAATGTAAATACCTTGCATAAATTAGGCCTAAAACATCTAACATAATTGTCAAACCAAATAATTTGTGCAAACGATTGTATAACCAAAGTATGTAACATGTTATTATAGAAAATAAACACCAGAAACCCACGAAAGATGGCACAATAAGTGCCGAAAGTAGTTTGGGTATTAAAACAAAAAAAGTGTCTTGCATAAGGCGGAATCAACCACAAATCTTTGTAGCTGTAGTATGGACCAAGTATTTGAACTGAAATCTATCGTGCTGGTACAGCATTTACGAAACGTTTGACAGTCCTGTGAAGTTGGCACCCCTTTTTTCGAAAATGTACATTTTTTCAGAGTTCTAGACAGATACGCAATAGTTCTGGAGTTCTCTGTACAAAATTTAATTCGTTCTGCAAAATTTCGGCGGAAAAAAAATACGAAACATTACCACAAATTTGAGGGTTTTTTTTTTTCAAAATAATTATTTGCCTATTAGTACAAACATAGTTCTGATCACAGTTGTAAATAGCTCTCAAAGATTCTTCGTTTGTGTGGCCATAATGTCCGTAGTTGCTTTCATAATTATGAATAGCAGTGATTTTCCGTCTTTGCAACTACAATAAAAACGCAATTTTTTCACACCAGACGCGTTTCGTTTTATTGAATGTAAAACATCTTCAGTGGTCTGAAATAATAGCAATCTACAGTATGTTTTGTGTTTAGATCGAAAACAGTTCTTAAATGGACCCTGAAAAGTAGGCCTAATGTTTGGTACTTACGGAAATTTTGTCTCCTTTCGCTTCACATCATGGAATGCCGGTCTGTTTAATGCAATACCACCGGTTCTTCATGTTGTGTCGTTTTCTCACTACTTTCACTGTCACTGTTTCACTCTTCATAGTTGTTTTCCACAGATCAGAAGTGTTTGTTTTTGTTTTTACTGATTCTGCTCAGTGTGTTATTGGAGTGTTGCCAACCTCACAAATGTAGTTCTTTCTCTATGTTTTATAATAAATTATGTTTCGGTGTATTTAGTTTTGATGTAAGCGGATTGGAATAGTGGCAGAATAATACATGTATATATTTAATGGAAACATTATTATTATTATTATTATATTTTTATAATTGTTGTTATTATTGGTGGGGGGTTTAGTAGTAAGGAAAGACGACTGAATGGTGGTTGAATGTGGTAAGGTGTGATGTGAAGTGAGATGGAAGACAAAAGTGATGGATATGAGGTGTGGTGCAGTAATATTAAACCCCTGGGTGGTGGTAATGCAAGTAGTGTGCATGTGTGTGATGTTTTATGTGTGTATGTGTGTGTGTGTGTGTGTATGTGTATGTGTGTGTGTGTGTGTGTTTGGGGGGGTGGGGGTGGGGGGGTGGTTGTGTTTTTTGTTGAATCTGGTATGTGATGTAGGGTAACAGTGAGGGAAACGAGGTTGAGTGTTTGTTAGCAGGGAGCGAGAAAGTTTGGGAGTTTTATATCAATATGTGTGACACGTTCGGAGAGTCTCGTGTTTAGCGGAGAGGTGGCTATGTGATTTTATTTGACCTTAGCTGTGGAGTGTTGGTAGTGGTATCTGGAATGAGATGTGGAAGTAGTCTGAGATGGTTACGGGCATGACGGGGAATGTTTTATGTGATTTTTTCAATTATTTTATACAATGTTTGATTTCCAATATTTATTTGGTCATTTAGTAATTGTTTGTTGTGTGATAGTGCTTTGTGTATGTGGAGGTTTTCTTGGAAGGGGAGTAGGTGTCTGTCTCTACTAGTCTGTATGATTTCCATATCTTTTTCTATAGTACTGGGCCTATGGTGTTCTTGTTTCTAGTGGTCGGCAAATATTGAATGGTTTGTGCTCTCAAAGAGTTCTACAGGAAATCCTAATGACATTTTTCTGTGCAGATTATACTTTATGAGATAAATGCAGTAATGTGGAATTCATTTTCAAGTTACTGTGAAATTGGCACAATTTTTTCGAGAAATACACATTGTTTTTTGGGGTTCTGTGTAGATATACTATAGTTCTAGAGTTCATGTGACTACTTATATGTAACTGCCCGAAAAAAAAAATGATCACAATTCTGAATATCTGATAAGCTGTGTATTTGTGATTATTATTCGAGAAACATACATTTCTTCTTAGGTCTTGACAGATATTCTATCCGCTGCACATTCAATTTGTTGTTTTTACGTCTGAGTAACTACTGTTTATCGTAAACAAGAAGTATTGCACATCTCCCTAGAACTCTGGAAAAGAAGTCTAATTTTTTGAAGAAACGGGTGCATATTACACAGTAGCATGTAGATGGATACTCCATTATTGTAATTATCTCATAAACTATAATCTTCACAGAACAATGCTATTAGGATTTCTTGTAGAACTCTTTGACAGCTATTTAGAAGTGTGATCAGAACTATGTTTGTACTAATAGGCAAATAATTAGTTTGAAAGAACTTAAATTTGTGGTAATTTCTACTGTTTTTTCGGCGAAATTATGCAGAACTATTTAAATTTTGTACAGAGGACTCCAGACCTATAGGTAATCTGCCCAGAACTATGAAAAAATGTACTTTTTTTTAAAAAAGGGGTGCCAGCTTTACAGTAGCGGGTAAATGGATTCCACATTACTGCATTTATCTCATAAAGTATAATCTGCACAGAAAAATGTCATTAGGATTTCCTGTAGAACTCTTTGACAGCTATTTAGAACTGTGATCAGAACTATGTTTGTACTAATAGGCAAATAATGATTTTGAAAAACCTAAAATTTGTGGTAAATTTTCGTATTTTTTCGGCGAAATTTTGCAGAACTATTTAAATTTTGTACAGAGGACTCCAGACCTATAGGTAATCTGCCCAGAACTATGAAAAAATGTACATTTTTTGAAAAAAGGGGTGCCAACTTTACAGTAGTGGGTAAATGGATTCCACATTACTGCATTTATCCCATAAAGTATAATCTGCACAGAAAATTGTCATTAGGATTTCCTGTAGAACTGTTTGACAGCTATTTAGGAC
This sequence comes from Locusta migratoria, assembly GCA_026315105.1. Lineage (NCBI taxonomy): Eukaryota > Metazoa > Arthropoda > Insecta > Orthoptera > Acrididae > Locusta > Locusta migratoria. The sequence continues at coordinate 122,103,357 of CM048750.1, read as the reverse complement.
TGTGATCAGAAGTATGTTTGTGCTAATAGGCAAGAAATGATTTTGAAAAAACTAAAATTTGTGGTCATTTTTCGTATTTTTTCGACGAAGTTTTGCGGAACTATTTAAATTTCGTACAGAGAACTCCAGAACTATTGCATATCTGTCTAGAACTCTGGAACAATGTGCCTTTTCCAAAAAAAAAAGGGGGGGTTCCAACTTCACAGGACTACGTTTGACGATATGTGGCTTCATTTCAACTTCCAATTTGAGTCCCGTATTTTGATTTTGGAAACCTGGTCACCCTGAGCTACTCGGCACCCAGTTGGTAAAGCTGCGGTGTAGAGTTACATACAGGTGGTGCGCGGTGGAGCGGTGAGCGGCGGTGGTGCCGGGCCACGGCCCTGAGACGCGGGAATCCCGCGGAAGGCCTGGATCAGAGCAGAGCAGAGGAGAGCACGGGGCCCGCTTTTAGCCGGGAATGCGGCGCTACGTGCCGACTCAGTCGCCGGCTATTCTGGGCGCCGCTGCCGAGGAACAGCCGAGGGGGCGCCGGGAATCCCCAAGGCCCGACAGCCGCGTGACGACTGCACGCGCAGGGGCGTGGGCACAGCTGCGTGATACCCCAGTGTTACTCTCGGCCGATGACACCGAGGCGGCAAAAGGCAATCCTTTCTTTTGTTCAAATGTTTGTAGAGTCTATGGGACTTAACTACGGGGTCATCAGTCCCTAAACTTGCAAACTACTTATGAACTACTTACAACTAAGGACGGCACAAATATCCATGCCCGAGGGGGGATTCGAATCCCCGACCGTAGTGGCCGTGCAGACCGTGACTGGAGCGCCTCAGTCCCCTCGGCCACCGCGGCCGGCAATCCTTTCTTTTCTAATCCTTCTTCCTTCCTCTCCTTCATCAATAATTTGCAAATGCAATATGACTGCGTAGCGAGTGTGGTGTCTGTTCTTTCGGACATATCCGAAAGAACCGCCACCACACTAATTTAATAAATTGTACTTGAACTTAGTTAAAGACAATAATGATAAATCTGAAGCGTAGAATTAAAATTTGTGATGCGGCCGGGAATCGAACCCGGACCTTCATGCTTACTAGGGAGACGTCTTATCGTTAGACCACCACACCACTAACGATTAAGGCGCCTCGGAATAGTCTGAATACGATTTCCCTCCACGTCACAAACTTTAATTCAGACTATTTCGAGGCGCCCTAATCGTTAGTGGTGTGGTGGTCTAAGGGTAAAACGTCTGCCTAGTAAGCATGGAGGTCCCGGTTCGAAGAATGCCAAAAATAATCAAGCAAAATTACCGCATAAGACAGAATAAACTGAAACCAAATCAGTGAAAAAAAGACAATGTAATAACTCATTAATGCATTTCTGCCATTAAAAAAAATAGTTCAAAAAATTTTTTTTCTCTTTCAGGGAGACTAAAAATGATAAAATGTAATGCATAAAACAAAACTCACCCATGTAAAATCAGTGTAAATGTTGTTATTTGTACATCATATTTTAATAAATGTTATTTAATAAAAAAAATTCCCGGCCGCATCACAAATTTTAATTCTATGCTTCGGATTTATCATTATTGTCTTTGACATATTAGACACGAAAATCCTTCTCAGAGATTGTTTATTTGTATTAAATTAATCTTACTTAGCTCGCATTTATCGCGAATCTTTAATTCAGCGCAAATTTCCTAGTTATTGGGAAAAAAGCGCAGGTGAATCCCGTTTATAAGAAAGGAAAGAGAACTGACCCGTATAATTACAGGCCAATATCGTTGACATTAGTTTCCTGTAGAATTTTGGAGCATATTCTCAGTTCGAATATAGTAAATTTCATTGTGGCGGAAACGCTTCGCCGGCCGCAGTGGCCGAGGGGACTGCGGCGCGCCAGTCACGGTCCGCACGGCCACTACGCTCGGGGGGAGGAACCCCCTCGGGCGTGGATATTTGTGCCATCCTTAGTATTAGCTAGTTCATGAGTAGTTTGTAAGCTTAGGGACTGATGACCCCGTAGTTAAGTCCCATAAGCTATACAAACATTTGAACATTTTTTGGAAAAGCTTCTTTCTACGAACCAGCACAGGTTCAGGAAACATCGTTCATGTGAAACTCAGCTTGCCCTTTTCTCACGTGACATCTTGCGAGTCATGGATAAAGGGCAAAAGGCGGATTATGTTTTTCTCGACTTCAAAAAGGCGTTCGACGCGGTGCCACACAGCAGACTGCTAACGAAGATATGAGCATATGGAATAGGTTCACAGATTTGTGACTGGCTGGAAAACTTCCTAAGTAACAGAACACAGTACGTTGTTCTCGACGGCGAGTGTTCATCAGAGACGAGTGTATCGTCAGGCGTGCACCAGGGGAGTGTGATAGGACCGCTATTATTTTCTATCTATATAAATTATCTGATAGACAGAGTAACTTGTAATTTGCGGCTGTTTCCTGATGACGCTGTGGTGTATGGGAGGGTGTCGTCTGTAACTGAATGTAATAGCATACAGGATGACTTAGACAAAATTTCTAGTTGGTGCGAAGAATGGCAGCTAGCTCTGAAACGACCTGCTCCATTCCACGGAACACAACGTGTTGTTCTCATCGTGATTTGCGTCCGAAATGCTCTCCAGCTCCCGTTGTGGGATGGCGCATAGATCAATGTGTTTACAAAGATAGATGTGCGCAAAATTACACGGCATCTATGTTTGCGAACGTCGGAAAAAAACCTGACTACTGTAGCTGTCTTATGCTTGCACGTGACATGCAATACTGTTCCAGAAATTGTAATTTTTTTTCTTCAAGAAACACAAAGATGGTACATTTATCTGAAATCAGCCGATAATGACAACAAAATCTACCACCAAATCACTTTTGGCAAAATATAATAAAAAAATTTTCAACGATGAAATACGTCATATGCACCAGCTCCACTTGTTTGCTCTCGTATATTCCCATTTTCCACGTTGTACATTTTCTGTATATTCAAATGATTACATCGGAATTCCTTCGGAGATAATAGGTTTTGCCTGGTACGAACAAGGCCTCAGCTCGACAATGTTCGTTGTGATAATTTTTGTTTTCAGTATTTTAAGTAAACACTGTTCCTCCTTTACTGCACATGCTTCCGTAACCCCACGCTAGCCGTATTCTCTTTGAACTTTGAAACTGAACTATTCTGAGACTTATGATTTTGTAGGCGTCAGGAGCCTCAGTCATATAATTTTTTTTAAAAGAGCTGACCGCAATTTGCCTGAAAGTTTTGTTTATTGTCACTACCTGGTTTCGGTCTTAGGCCATTTTCAAGTGCTGTGATAAAAGTTGTCAGATAGGCTTCCTTAGGTCACGGTCATAATTAATAAAAACAATAAAATATTCAGAGTTGAGTCCATGTCGGAATTATTTTAAATTAAGATGCGGGGACAAATGTGTCACCCATTTTATAATTCAGACATTGACTCAACTCTGAATATTTTATTGTTTTTATTATTATGACCATGACCTAAGGAAGCCTATCTGACAACTTTAATCACAGCACTTGAAAATGGCCTAAGACCGAAACCAGGTAGTGACAATAAACAAAACTTTCAGTCAAATGGCGGTCAGCTCTTTTAAAAAATTCCATCACTGCACTCAACTGCAACATAATTCAGACATGATGGGAAAAACAGAGTAATGTACGGTACTGCCTTGCAACTCAACAAATTCTCTAATGGAAATAATTGTTGTTTATAATAAATAACGTCTCATAACCGTGGTTCGGTACTCACGTTAAACTGTAGGTCCCCATATAACTGGCTGTCAGTTCGAAGGTCGGAGGAAGGCAACGGCATACCACCTCCAAACAGGACCATGCCTAGTAAAGCACTGTGGCGTTTAAACCAATCTTCGGATTGTTGATGCTTTACCTTAACGTATAATACCGGATCTTGTAGCTATATTAAATTAGCTGGTTTAAGATATTCTATGCTTCTAAAATATATCTTACTTATCTATAACACAGCAACACAAACACGCTCCTTGGATAGAATGGCGTTATACCGTAGCAAAGGAATGATATTCTTTTACAATATACAAATTATAACACTAACACACATTAAATAAAATAACCTTTGAAGCTATGAAAAAGTAGTTTCCGGTAATTTATTGTAACAAATCATAAATTAAATAACACATTTTCAATTTTTTTTCTGACGTTTTGGAAAAGATTGTATTCATACTTCGTACGCTACAACGAAAGAAGGCACGAAACACAGCGTTCCGTTTGCAATATGGCGGTTCAAAATTTCTGCTAGTCACGTGAAAACCAAGTCGCTTCTCATTGGCCACGTTCCGCCCCACGAAGCAAAAATCTAACATAACCAGATCCTTCATTCCACGCTTTTCAGTGTAGTGGGACGTGGAATTGTACGCTGCAACGTCACCACTTCCTCCTCCACGTGCGTTTCCATGTCCCTTGGAGGACGGCTTCAGTGGAAATCACCAGCTCACACGAATTGAGCTGTCAGCAACTTCTGTTTCCGAGGGGGCACATCGAACTATCGAAATTTACATACGGAAAAGAAGAAAATCAACCTTGAAAAGAATACACGAGTAAAAAAGTGTGATCTCTTTTAAAACAAAGTTTTTAAATACTCAATTATACAGACAGCCTAATGATTTTTAACTATTTTCACTCTTTACTTCGCTTTATAATGGCGGAGTGCCTCTTTCTGTGAAAATAGAATGTGCCCGCAGTTGTTTTGTTTTATGATACTCATATTTAAAAAAAATTGAGCATCATAAAACAAAACAACTGCGGGCACATTCTATTTTCACAGAAAGAGGCACTCCGCCATTATAAAGCGAAGTAAAGAGTGAAAATACTTAAAAACCATTAGGCTATATAATTGAGTATATAAAAATTTAAATATTTCCTCTCCGAAACAGATTTAATTTCCAAAAAGCTAACTGGGAAGCGTTCTCGAAAGGAATTGACAACAAACTTTCATCACTGCTACCTCTTTCAGAAAACTACAGTGGTTTTGTTAATGCTATAAAATACTGTGCACTGCAGAGTATACCGAGAGGATGCAGAAAATCATACGTCCGAGGCTACAACAAAGATACAAAAGAAAAGTACGAAATGTATTGTGATCTCTGTGATGCCAACCCGTTCGCCCCAGAAACAACTTATGCCGGTGAAGAAGTCATAACAACAATGATTGAAAATAGAAGACAGAAGTGGCAACAGACTGTAGAAAACATTAACATGACCCACAGTAGCAGGAAAGCATTGAGACTACTCAAAAAGCTAGATGGTGCATCTACACGTACACCGGACTTTGTAGCCGTGACAGCAAGCCAAATAGCCTCCCAGTTGCTGAAAAATGGTAAAATAGAACACAGATTAAAGAGGGGGCATTCAAACAAACTAAATATTTCCCAAGAAGAAAATAACAAATCACAAGATCACCCATTTACATTATCAGAACTGGACGAAGCGATGAAAAGTCTGAAGATCGGGAAGGCTGCAGGTATAGACGATATTAAAAATGAACAGCTCATACATCTTGGTGTTCACGCTAAATTATGGTTGCTGGAGTTTATGAACAGTTGTTGCACAACTGGTCAAATCCCTAAGATCTGGAGGCAGGCAAAAGTAATTGCAGTTCTTAAGCCTGGTAAGGACCAAATCAAATGTTCAAATGTTTGTACAGCTTATGGGACTTAACTACGGGGTTATCAGTCCCTAAACTTACAAACTACTTATGAACTAGTTACGAACTAGGACGGCACAAATATCCATGCCCGAGGGGGGATTCGAACCCCCGACCTTAGTGGCCGTGCAGACCGTGACTGGAGCGCCTCAGTCTCCTCGGCCACCGCGGCCGGCTGGTAAGGACCCAGAAGATCCTAAGAGCTATCGGCCGATCTCTCTGTTGTGTACAACCTACAAGCTCTTTGAAAGACTTATACTAAACAGATTTATTGACCTGATTGAGGGCACCCTAATAAAAGAGCAAGCAGGATTTCGACCTGGAAAATCTTTTACCAGCCAAGCTCTCAACCTAACTCAGTTCATTGAAGATGGGTTTGAGGAACGACTAGCAACAGGAGTTGTGTTTTTAGATTTGACGGCAGCATATGATACCATCTACCTCAGAAACCTTATTACGAAGGTGCAAAGAACAACAAAAAGCCCTCGACTTACTGCAGTACTCAAATCAATTCTGTTCAACAGAAGATATTTTGTTGAATTCCAGGGTAACAAGAGCAGATGGCGGCTACAGAAAAATGGGCTTCCCCAGGGCAGTGTCCTTGCCCCAGTTCTATTCAATATCTACACGAATGACCAGCTTATTAGTCCGCGGTCAAGATCTTTCATATATGCTGACGTTAGGGCAATAGCTGTTCAGGCATCAAACTACGAGGATATTGAGGAAACACTAAATGAAAACCTAGAAAATCTGACGAACTATTACAATAAGAATCAGCTGAAGCCCAATCCAAGCAAGACCCAGACTTGCCTATTCCATCTTAACAATAGGGAGGCAAAGAGGGAACTGAATTTTTGGTGGAATGGCACAAGATTAGAACACTGCCCTTCCCCAGTGTACTTGGGAGTTACCCTTGCTAGGACACTATCATTTAAGCGCCACATTGTGAAGAGCAAGGCAAAAGTCCAAACACGAAATAACTTACTTGGCAAACTAACAACGTCAAAATGGGGAGCTACTGCAAAAGTTTTGCGCACGACAGCAATGGCGCTCTGTTACTCTGCTGCTGAGTTTGCAAGTCCTGTGTGGGAACGGTCATGCCATGCAAACAAACTGGACCCTGTCCTGAATCAGACCTGTAGGCTTATCACTGGCTGTCGCAAACCTACAAGAGTTGAACACCTATACTCATTATCAGGAATCGCTCCACCAAAGGTCCGACGGTCGGTACAGAGCAGCATCGAACGGTCAAAACAGCTAAACGACAAACGTCACCCATTACATAGGTACCAAACTGTACCAAAACGCCTTAAATCAAGAAGCAGTTTTCTACATTCAACGGAACCACTCGCAGACCCACCAAGAACTGCCAGAATAAAATTGTGGCGGGAGCAACAAGGACATGCCAACTATGCTGAGGAGGCGCTGCCACCAGGCGCAGAACTTGACTGGCAGAGATGGGAGTCTCTGAACAGACTGGGTAGATGCAACAAGAATTTGCACAAGTGGGGAATCGGTGAAAGTGTTTTGTGTTCGTGCGGAAACTTCCCGACCATGGACCACCTGCTGGAATGTCCGGAAGTAAATCAGCCAAGAGCGTGCACAGCCCAAGACCTGATGCTCTGCAGCAGTACAGCAATGGCATATGTAGACTTCTGGAAGAACGAGATATGAAGTTGCTCATACTATTCTTGTACATAATTTTCATGTATTGTATGTCATTGTAAAAATGTGTACACATTATTATTATTTTACAATCTGTGAATTTATTATATACTGTTTGTAGCTCGCATACGAAATATATATGCTCATATTTATGGGAAATTCGTAATTTCATTGCCACGACGCAGAGGATGCCGTGCTCACGGGTGCGGCTCTATTTGAGGAATGATTGTCCATTGTTAGTTGATCTGATCTCTACGAGTTTACGAGAGTAACTCGGGCGTTCGATCCTTGATGGTCGTGAGTGCACTCGTGCTCTCCCGATAATCCATTTGTAGTCTGGGGCAACGTCCCAGAGATGAATTAAATTAGTCCCAATCCCCTGGTTCCGACCGAGGCTTTCGGGAGGTTTTCCTTGTTTCCTTGGTTCTAAGGCGTATGCTGGAACTGGTAAGTCCCTTTCCACTTATTCCCAATTGGGATCCACCCTTTGCCCCACTATCAGCTTGTCTGACAATTGGCTGAATAGAACCGCGACTCTTTATGGACCAGATCTCAAACAGCCCGCACCACTCCTCGGAGTGGAGAATGAAAAGAATAAGGCTTATTTATTTATTTTTATTTATTTTTATTTTTTATTCACAGACACAAATTGATAATATAGTAAGGACAGTTTACAACTCACCGCAAAGACGTGGCGACGAGCTGCGACAGGCACATACAAAATACACACACATACAACACTTTCAGTGTCTGTTTTTTTTTGTATGTGCCTGTCGCAACTCGTCGCCACGTCTTTCCGGTGAGTTGTAAACTGTCCTTACTATATTATTAATTCCAACATGGACTTACCATTACTATATTTTACTTTAGTTTTTCTTTGATAGGTAGAAAATGTTACAACGAGGAGAAAACAATCAAATTTGAAAGTACTTTTATAAAAGTACCGTCGATTTGTATACACCTGTTCGCCTCCCTTGTCATCCTCTACGGACTCCTGGTTAGGCTTACACACACTCAAGAAGGCTTAGTACAGGGGGGGGGGGGGGGGAAGGAGATCTTGGAAAAATGTGTAAAAACAAGTGATTTGTGGTATAACGTAAAATACAGAAATTTTAACTTGATTACTCAAGTTTCGGTTACGGTTTCAGTTTCGGCCACAAATCATGTTTCGGTCGAATTCTAGTTCCTACAATCCCGTAAGAGGCCGCGCACTTATGACCAGTATCACGTGCGCGAAATCTGATTGATCCAGGAATAGTGAAATAGTCGTCGCATATGGCCTGTAGACAAAATACGTCGTATTCACACAGAGTGCAATGTTTTTATCCGGGTTGTACATCGTGTTCATCAGGTGTGAGCTTCCAGTCAGCAGTGCTACGATTCAGCAGATAGACTTCTGCGATTTAGGACAATGTGTCAGGCTACACGGAACATTGCGTCAAGGTTTATCTCTGTATTGATACTTCGAAAAATTTCGCACAGCAATTTTGAAGTTTAACGCAGGAAGCCTTCAACTTTATCAGTCCGCTTGTATTTCTAGAACAAAAAGTTGAGTATTTATTTAATTGTAATAAATTTCTTATCTATTACTAAAGTTACGCGCTCTCTCTATGGACACCTGTCACATAACGCCCCCACAACACACATTCAGTAACACGTTTACGCGTATGTTCACATACTCCGATCTCTCTGGTTGTTGCCACATAGAGCGCTTGGCGTTGCTGGCAGCTACTATAGCTGTAGCAGACATAAACGATGAATTATCTGTGTGGCCTTCAAAAGATAGATTGCAGCAGGAGGTATGCCGAAGAAGTTGTGAACGTGACGTACTTAACGAAGGTCGTGGAACGTAAACAATGGCACAAGGGCACAACCTCTATAAGCTTTAGTAGTACTCTCAAGCCACGAGCCGCGGTGGAGAAGCCGATCGGTCTAAGGCGCCTCGCTGCGGAGCGCGCAGTTGCTCTCCGTCGGAGGTTCGAGTCCTCCCTGGGGCATGGGGTGTGAGTTTGTCCTTAGGTTAGTTTACCTTAGTTTAAGTAGTTTGTAAGCTACGGACTGATGACCAAGCAGTTTCGTCCGATAGATTTACAAACATTTGAACATTTGATCAAGCCACTAAGAAGAAGACCGTCCTGACTCCTGTCTCCTGTGTTGGAAGTGCAGTTTAGGATGAGACGTCGCATGTTATTAGTAGTACGTCAACTCTGTATATATATATATATTCCGTCGGTGCTTGGAGGAACACTGACATATTAAAAACTTCAACACACTGTATTTATGTGCCACAATATTTGTTTATTAGTCACGAACCGATTTTCGGGTTCTTAGGCCATCATCAGATAACTTACTACTAAAGAAATAGTCCACACAACAGTCTTAGTACTTCTGTGTACAAAGATACGTGAATCTTTTTTGACAATATACAATACCACAAACAAGCATGTCATCCTCTCGGGTACAATGTTACGCTGGTACAATAGTACCCCACTTGGATCTCCGGGCGGGGTCTTCTCAGGAGGAAGTCGTCATCAAGAAAAACAAAACAGGAATTCTACGGATCGGAGCGTGCGGTGTTCTAATCCTTAATCGGGTTCGTAAGTCAGAAAATTTGAAAAGAAAAGTGGATAGGTTAAAGTTAGATATGGTGGGGATAAGTGAAGTTCATTGGCAGGATGAACAGGATTTTTAGTCAAGTAAGTTCAGAGTTATAAATACAAAACCAGTTGTTGGTAACGCAGGATAATGGATAAATACATCTAACTTACGCTGAATTTGAATATTAAAATCATGTATACTATTAATATTAAAATATTATCCAGGTATGTAACAGTAAAATCATAATAATATAAATCCCAGGGAAACATTTTAAAAACGTTATACATTTTTTATTAAAGTAATAAAAAGTTCATAGCCTTTTATTACTTTAATCAAAAAATTATAATGTTAATTTTTTATGTTTCTGTGGGATTTATATTATTATAATTTTTCTATTACATACCTGGACATTATTTTAAGATTAATAGTATCTATACTTGTAATATTCAAATTTAACGAAAGTTAGATTTATTTATTCAGATTACAATTATTATTTTATATGTATAAATTATGCTTGTTTTCCGGTATCGATATATTGTCAAAAAGATTCACATGTATTTGGAATACCAGCTTTGTACAAATAAGAGCTCATGCCATCGTGTGGACTATCTGTTCAGTAGTAAGTTATCTGATGATGGCCTAAGAAGCCGAAAGCCAGTTCATAACCAATAAACAAATATTATGGAACATAAGCATAAAGTGTTGAAGTTAATATTCGTATGTATGGGATATACTAGTCTGTTAGTTCTGCACACTAGCATGGCGAAGTACTTAAGACAATAGCATGTCTGTCACGTTGGTGATCACAGTTCGATCCTAATTGTAAACGGTCTAAGGCGTAAGACTCGAGGGTGTGCCTTGCCTTTGTATGTAGGTCCGAGCATTCTGTTCCTCATATGAGAGGGTGGGTTCGAATCCTCCTGCTGACAAAAAATTGCGAGAAACATTTCTTTTATTATTTGTTTTAAAAATTATAACAATTTTAAGTAGAATTAGTGATATAAATATTATCAATTAGATTACAACAAACTTTATTTTATTTATGAAAAAAACGAATGGAGCTAATTAAAATTTGAGTTAAAATATTTTCTTATTAAAAAGTCGAATAACTGAAACGTATTTAATAATTAATGTAGGAAGATTAAAGCGTAAAATACTATTGTAATTACATTGTTTACAAAACTAGCGATATTGGAAGCTGTGGAAAGATTACAAATATTCGTCGTAATGGAAAAGCGAAGTATAGTTGATGCCCTGTTGTACGTATGCATACAAACAGACAGACGGCCAGAAAGAGTCAAATAAATAATAACAATAATGAAATGTTTCTTGACGGTAGGTTCGAACCTGCAACGTCCACATGAGAAGCGAACACGCTATCATGAAAGCTATTCGACCGCGCGGTAAAAGAGACTTTGCTGAAGAATATATGAGTTATACTGTATATTCTGTGGATAGTGAGTTTAGGACCTGTACGAGTGTACAACCTTGAAGTATACTACTATCCTGCGAAGTCTTATCCCGAACTGAATTTTCGTGACCGGAAGGTCTCCTTCTCAGAGCTGAGCCACTACAATGCAATATAAACGTTGAGTTTTACAGTATTTATAGCAGAGAGAATATCTTTTTGTCTCACATAACAGTAACTTCTACACTAGCTGAAAAGAAAGGAAAGCACACAGAGTGGGAGGGGGAAACGAATATTACTGTAGTGAAAAAAATTATAACTAAAGAGGAACAAAGAAAGTACAAATCAATATGACGTCACAGCTTATCTGACCTGGAAGCAGGCACTGATTAGTTGGTAAAGTTGTCATAAAGTCATCGTATGCAGGGTTGCAACTGATGGCTGTTTCCTTTTTAATACATGCATACGCATTTTTACCTGTTTTTTCTCTCTCGTGTGTCTTATGGCTTTAATCGGAATGATTTAGAACACCATGTTATCTACAAAACATGTGCAATGTCAGGCTATCATGTGCATCGAAATTTTGTTGAGAATAAAAAACAGTCTGAGAAACCACACAACATAAATAGCAAAATCAAGAAATGGGTAAATACCAGTAGCTGAAGAGAGATCAGATGTCACGTAGTCAGTGATGGACTGCCTCAAGATTCTGTTCTTGCTCCGTTGTTATTCAACCTCCACACAGCTGACATGCCGAATCGGCCCTGCAGGAAATTTCAGTATGCAGACGACCCTGCAATATCATGTCAGACTGAAGACCTTTCAGAATAAAAAAAAAAAAAAAAAAAAAAAAAAAAAAAAAAAAAAAAAAAAAAAAAAAAAACCAAAGAGGCCTACCTGTTCGTCCATCTCTCTAATAGCCTAGCATCAGCAAACATCAAGATAGTCTGGTCCTCTTGGCATAGCCAGATACACCGATATGCCAAAATACCTATACAGGACGTCGACATATACCTAAAGTAAACACCTTTCCAACTCAGCTAAGAAGCTACAAACACGAATGAACCTGCTTAGAAAACTTGCAGGATTTTTTTTTTTTTTGGGGGGGGGGGGGGGAGCAAGTACATCACTTCTCTGCGGAGCATCCCTTACGCTGGTATTTACATAACATTTAAGTGTCTGGCAGAGGGTTCATGGAACCAACTTTATACTATACATCTACCATTCCATTCTCGAATAGCGCGCGGGAAGAAATAACATCAGAATCTCTGCGTTCGAACTTTGATTTTTCGTATTTTATTCTAATGATCATTTTTACCAGTGTATGTGGCAGTCAACAATATATATCTTTGCATTCGGAGGAGAATGTTAGCGATTGGAGTTTCGTAAGTAGACCACGTCGCACCGATAAACAACCATTCCAGATCCTGTATCATTTCCGTGACGCTGTCTCCCCTGTATCGCGACAATACAAAACGGCCTGCCCTTCTTTGGTCTCTTTCGATGGCTTCCGTCAAACCACAGACATCAAACCTCTTTGATAAGGATCCCACACTGGGCAGCAATACTCCAAATGAGGACGGACAAGCGTGGTGTATTGCAGTCTCTTACATTAGTTCTGTTGCATCTTTTAAGGTTCTGCCAATAAAACGCAGTCTCTGGTTCGCCTTTCCTACGACATTTTCTACGTATTCTTTCCAGTTTAAGGGGAGATGGAAGGCAATTTTTATCCCAATTCTGCCAATGCTATTAACCCTTTGAACAGGTACACTTTTCAAAGAAAGTTTTACAGCATATATGTATGTCTCAATTTACAAGTAAAATGACCATAATTACTCTAATGGTTTTGAAGTAAATTTTTTTTATTCTTTCACCAGTAAAATTTAACTTTTTTAGTACATTAATTATTATAAAACAGTTGATGATTGTTTTGTGGTTCTCAATTTACTTGTAATGATTCATTACCATCTTCACTACAAAAAGAACAAATTTCATTTTTCTAACCCCATTAGTTTATCAAATAATGGTACCTGAAAGTAAAAAAATGTAGTTTTGAGAAAATCAATTTAAAGTTTAATATTGCAATTCTAGTACAGTTATTGATGAGAATTACTTAGCACTAATACTTTCCTGCACCATATTGAGCATCATCTGAATCATACTGATCTTTTCTTCTCTTGGTCCCTCTTCTTTTCTGTCTAGCTTCTTTTGTGCATTTTAAATGAGCAATATCGGCTTTGCGGATTCTCTCTTTATCTATTTGCACCAAGGATTTTGCGGTATTTCCAATAGATTGTATGCCCAATAATTCCAAAACATCCAATTTTCTAGTTACACCATCATTGAAGCATAAAATAGCATCATAAACACCAAATTTGAGGGTTGTGGTCTGAACAAATACAGTTTTTGGTAACGACTGAAAATAACAACAAATATGATCGGAACAAAAAGTATCGATAGTAGATACAGGGTAGGAAACACTTAAGCAATAAAAACAATAGAAGCATGTAATAATACACAAGGAGTAAAAGAATGCTGTGTGCATTTTCTCCGCATGGCGCAAAACGGTAGGCGAGGCCAGATTGCACAGAGCGTCAGAGAAACCATCATAACTCACTCCGAAAATACCAGGCATTTCAAATACGCTAAAATCTAAAAATCGGATTTTTTAGCCCAGTTGCCTTCCGTCTCCCCTTAAGTCTGATGTAATAGTAATTCCTAGGTATTTAGTGGAGTTTACGGTCTTCACATTTGACTGAGTAAACAAAGTTTAACGGGTTTCATTTCGTTCTCATGTGGTCGACTTCACACTTCTGATTATTTAATCGATTGCAAATTTTTACACCATACTGATATCTTATTGAGATATACTCTGCAGCAGAATACTGTGCACCAGTTTTCTCAGCAGCGCCCACTTAAAGAAAGCATCTATGAGAATCGTTAGTGGCACAGTCCGATCTACACCCGACCAGAGCCGTCAAACATCTGTCCGTCTGACCTCCGTGGAACGACTGCTCTTTTCAAGCTTTGCCAGCATACGTCCAAAAATAACTGACTCCCTCTTCACGACGACTTACTATCACTGCTCAGGAAACGCCTCAAATTCAGAGGACTTGCATGTGAAACAGAGTCCAATATCTCTCCACAGGATTCAACCACGACCCAGAGTGGAAACCTGAGTGGTACGCTACGAGAACACGGAACCATGAATTTATAGATAATTCAACAGTGATAGATTAACCAAGGAAGGTGTGGACTTAGTGGCCTAGGTAGCGGACTGAAGAAGGTATGTGCAAGTAACGTGCACAAGGGGACTTTCCTTGTGACAGTATGTCTCACTGTTGAGGAATCCAGACAATAAGCCACATTGTAAACGCTTCCCTGCTGGCATTAAGAGGCTAAGTGAAACATCCTCTGCTGGATTGAGTCTACCAATGTCCGCGTGTAGTCTGGGCCGTTTAATATTTATCTCCTGTAAATGTTCCACATGTTTAACTGTATACATTTTTTGTCTTGTTTCAAATTGTCTTGGAATTGTCGTTGTAATTGATGCATAAGATGATAATAATAATAACAGTAATAATAATAATAATAATAACTAGAAAAAATATACTTAATTAATGTTCTAATCGAAATCTCGACCTAGTGAATGCCCTAACATCAAATATGTCTTGCAAACGACATTATGTCCTCAAACAGACCCGTGGCTAATTCTGGTGGAAGCCATGGGATACAAGTAATGGAAGAAACAGGTACTAAAATGGATTCATTTCGTGACTCGTTTATATTCTGTGTAGATGTGTTTTCGAGATCTTGAATGAAAAACTGACCCTCATTAACCACTGACATTGCCGAGGTGGGGTGGCTTGCGTGCCTCAACGATACAGATAGTCGTACCTTACGTGCAACCAAAGCGGAGTGATATCTGTGGAGAGGCCAGACAAACGTGTGGTTCCTGAAGAGGGCAGCAACCTTTTCAGTTGTTGCATGGGCAAATGTCTGGATGACTGACTGAGCTGGCCTTGTAACATCAACTAAAACCGCTTTGGCATGCAGTTAGTGTGAACGTCTGAAAGCAAGTGGAAACTACAGTTGTTAATTTTCCCGAGGACATGTACATCTATTCTATAAATATATAATAATGGCATCCTTTAGGGCACAATGTTACGGAGGTAAAGTAGTCCCCCATTTGGAACTCCGGGCAGGGAGTACTCAGGAGGACGTTGTCATCAGGAAAGACAATACTGGCATTCTACGGATCGGAGCGTGGGATGTTCTAACCCTTAATCGGGTAGGTAAGTTGAAAAATTTGAAAAGAGGAATCGATAGGTTAAAGTTAGATAAGGTGGGTATTAGTGAAGTTCAGTGGCAGGATGAACAGGATTTTTGGTCAAGTAATTACAGAGTTATAAATACAAAACCAGTTGTTGATAACGCAGCATAATGAATAAGAGAACAGGAATGCGAGAAAGTTACTATCAACAGCATAGTGAACGCATTATTATAGCAAAGATAGACACGAAGGAAACACCGACCACAGTAGTACAAGTTAATATGCCAACTACCTATGCCGCTGATGAGAAGATCGTAGAAATTTATAAAGTGATAGAAGAAATTATTCAGAGCATTAAAGGAGAAGGAAACTTGTGTTGGAGGACTGGAACTCAGTAGTAGGAAAGGGAAGAGAAGTAGTAGGTGAATATGGAATGGGGAAAATAAATGAAAGAAGAGATCGCCTGGTAGAATGCAGGGAGATATTTGGAAAGGAAATTAAAGTCCAGGGAGAGGGAATAAAAACCTTGCGGCTTGCTGACGACGTACTGTCACAGACAGCAAAACACCTGGAAGAGCAATTAAACAGAAAGAACAGTGTCTTGAAAGGAAGGTATAAGATGAACATTAACAAGAGTAAAACAAAGGTAATGGAATGCAGTGTCAGAAAATCAGGCGATGCTGAAGGAATTAGATTAGGTAGTGAGACAATAAAAGTAGTAGATGAGTTCTTTTATTTGGGTACGAAGATAACTTCTGATGGCCGAAGTAAAGAAGATATAAAGTGCAGAATGGCTTTGGGAAGAAAAGGTTTCTGAAGAAGCGAAATTTGTTGACATCCAATATTAGTTTAAATCTTAGGAAGTCCTTTCTGACAGCATTTGTATGGAGTGCAAAATTGTATAGAAGTGAAACGTAAAAAATAACAGGTCAGACAAAAAGATAATAGAATCTTTCCAAATTTGGTGTTATAGACGAATGATGATCAGATGGATAGGTCACGTAACACGAGGAGGTCCTCAACAGAATTGGGGAGAAAAGGAGTTTCTGGCATATAATCGTCAACTTAGCATTAGAAGGACGTGTGTGGGGTAAAAACCGTAGAGGGAGACCAAGGGATAAATACAGTAAGCAGATTCAAAAGGATGTAGGCTGTTGTTGTTGGTCGTCACTCTGCTCTCCCCGCTACCCCGTCTTGTGCAAGTCTCTTCATCTGAGAATACGTTCGGCATCCTATATCCTTTTAGCATCTGCTTACTGTACTCGTCCCTCGGTCTCCCTCTACGATACGAAACGTATCAAGATATCATCATCAGAAGACATTTATGTTCCAAAAGCCACATTCATGTGTAGTGGAGTTAGTAGTCTTAATGTGGTAATGGACTCAAACAGTTTGGCAGAATTATAAGAGATCAGATTACATACATTTAAATAACTTAATTTTACTGTAGTTACCACATAATGTGGACGAAGTTGTTGTTGTTGTTGTCTTCAGTCTGCAGACTGGTTTGATGCAGCTCTCCACGCTCCCCTGTCTTGTGCAAACCACTTCGTCTGAGAATACATACGGCAACCTACATCCTTTTGAATCTGCTAACTGTATTCGACCCTCGGTTTGCTTTTACGATTTTTATCCCACACACTTCCTTCTAATGCTAAGTTGACGATTCCTTAATATCTCCCTTAATGTCTCAGAATGTGTCCCACCAACCTATCCCTTTTCTTAGTCAGGATATGCCAGAAACTCCTTTTATCCCAAATTCGGTTAAGCACCTCGTCATTAGTTACGTGATCTACACATCTAATCTTCATCATTGTTCTATAGCACATTTCAATAGCTTCTATCATCTTTTTGTCTGACCTCCTTACCATCCACGTTTCACTCACATAAAACGCTACACTCCAGACAAATGTTTTCAGAAAAGACTTCCTAACATTTAAATTAATATTGGATGTCAACAAATTTCGCCTCTTCAGAAACGCTTTTCTTCGCATAGGTATTCTGAATTTTATATCATCTCTACTTTGTCCATCAGAATTTATCTTGCTACCCAAATAACAAAACTCTTCTACTACTTTTGGCCCACTTTAGGTTACGGTAGTAACACTAAAAGTGGGCCTTTGCGACTTAACCATTCGTCTGACACGAAAATTGAACAATTTGTAGAAGAGAAAATTCTCTACAACTTTACTCTGTTATGTATTTGTCATATCTCGTATCGTTTCAGAGATATTTGCAAAAATTACGGCGATTCTGGGATGACTGTCTGTCTGTCCGTAACGTGTTTCCTGTTTTTAAGATGAACCGTTCAACCGATCAGCACCAAATTTTACAGACTTAATTGTTGGCTACCAGATACCGGAACCTCGCTTTTTGAAATATTTCCTACTAGAAATATGTTAGTAATACCAAAAAAATACGTTTGTAATGTAATTTTAATTGCAGATAAACCGTTCATCTGACGCGAAATTGAATAAACGAATTTGTAGAGGAGAAAATTCTCTACAATTTTGTTCCCTTTTGTGTTTTTTCATATCTCGTTTCGTTTGAGAGATATAACGGAGTTTTGACACCCCCCATTGAATTAACGAAAACCAGCCGGTCGCAGATGTCACGTGACATTCCTCGCCCAGAATTCTCCCTGGCATACATCATCTTGCGTTGCGTATTTGATGATTTTCTTATTGTAACTTACACGTTGTCATTTCGAAGCGATGGTGCACTGAAGATTTAACAAAAACACGTTGTTCTTCGTACGATAAATTATAATGCAGTGTCTACAAATGCCATAGCAGCATCAGTTAACAACGGCCATCAATAGTATGAGATTAAAGAATCCAAATCCTACCTGTTAGCTGTAGCGTAGTGGGCAATGCGTTGGAATGTGACGTTGCAGGTCAGTGGTTCGGAACCCGCCACTAACTAAACTTTTTTTTTCTTTTTTTTTCCTAAAAGCGTTTCAGATACTCTTATTAATGAATTTTTTATTATTTAGATTATTATTTTGGTCCAAAATGTTTGCAGAAACTTATAAAACTACAAATCTAAACTGGACCGTAAAACACGTCAGTGCGATTTTTTTATTGTTGCTGTACGTATTGTCAGATGAAGAGACTTGCACAGGACAGTGTAGCGTGGAGAGTTGCAAAAAACCAGTCTGCCGACTGAAGACCACAACAGAATGAAAAACCCACTGAGGATACTACAATCGTGGTGAAAGAATTTTTGTATATAGAGATCTAAAATTGTATATTTGCAAAAGGCGAACCCATTCTAATTTCAGTATATTCCAGTGCAAATGTAATGCGGTACATGATCACAATAAGGCGAACCCATCTCAATTTCAGTATATTCCAGTGCAAATGCAATACGGTATGTGATCACAATGTTTGCGCACCCGAAGATGTGAATGAATAATGTGCAGTAGTTGAGAGAAATGTTGAAAGCTATACGATAGCAGCGCGCGCGGCCCTGTGACGTGTTAATCGCGCGATGTGAGTATAAATAAATCCAGCGTTATCAACTGCGTCCGGCCAGTTCACGAGAACTCGGCGCGAGCCCAGCTGTGTAGAGCATCCGACGAGTTCAGAGGCTCCATTAGGAGGCCGTGGCGACTTCTAATGGGCAAGAAGTGAACTTTAAAACCAGCGATCTCAACTGGGCAATTCTTTGGTAATGCACCCAGAGTGAACTATACAACCAAACGATGAAATTCCTAAGGGTTAGATCGCAAAAGTTACATCTCACTTCACAAGGAAGAAGTAAATATTCTTGCTAAAGAAGCCACAAAATCCGTTACTTTCATCGTCGTCAAAGTTTTGTCTTTTGAAGCGTACAATCTGACCATACAGAATGCAAAAAATTGTTAAGCCTTTCGTGGCCTTTATTTTCTTGAGACAATGCTTTTTGGCGTCTCGTTCGTATTCTTGGGTCGAGGTTGATGATGATTTTTCTGATTTTTGGCCAGCAGGAGTGGCTGGCAAAGTCAAAAATTCACTCTCCATTGCTGATGGTGGACGGATGAGAACATTGCAACTGACTTCAGTGGGACGTGATGTCATTATGACGTACACAAGGTACATCGAAGACAACACAGACCGTGCTTCGACTTTCGAGACGTTTACTGCGACAGCCATCCTTATACAAGAATTAAGGGACCTGTTCATTATATATTCGGCTGGTATACCAAAAACGATTGGTGTCTTATCAATCTTTCAAAGTGTGAACCTTTACGAAAGAGACGAGAGAGAAAGAGAGAGAGACGAATATGCCTGTCTTCAGAAATTTCGTAATTTTTGATGGATGCCAGCGTAATAATAATAATTTCGTGTGGCTCATTGGCCTGGTGCAATCCGAGGTCCGACCGGGTTTCGAACCCGCGACCCTTCGGTTTCCAGTCGAGCACTTTACCCCACGACCACCGGGCCCGACGATGCCAGCGTAGAACAGTGGGTTAAGTGCTCCTCTGCAGTGGTAAACGTGCTAGGTTTTACGTTCAAATCGCCTGCAAACTTTTTCTTTTCTTTTACGCGAAAACTTGTTGCGCGGATTGTCAAATGTTTGGCAAAAACAGAAATAAGCTGCATCTTTGGTACAGATATTACAATGACTTTTTAATTACCACGGTAAACACGTTTCGTAAAAAAAGTATAATGGCTTACCGAAAAGGTAAAGTCACTGTAACGCCGAATTTCTTTTAATTGAAACTGTATTTCTTTTAGTTTTCCATAATAATTTTAATAATTTTGTTTGAAATTCTTTCAAAGGGAAGCAAGCATTTCTGAATAGTTACTACTTCCGCCTAGTTAACTGACCACCATATACATTTATTAATAATCTTTCACATTGCACTGCTTCACGTCTTCTATGAAGACAATTCAGTACGCACTCTTTTAACTACCACACTAACACACACAACATAAATATAGGACAACTATAACAATAATATAGTATCCTACACAATTTTTAAGAATTTTTATCAACAATGTTTTAATTTGAGTTATTGATATATGAAAATTTCGATTACATTCAAATTATCATACTATTCTGTGTAATGTATATCCATTTTACATTAATGTTGTGAAATGGTGAATTCACCTAAACAGACGTTGTATTTCCTTATTATTTTGGTTACTTATTTTGACTGTTGCTGTCACGTGAGTGCATTAACACACGTTTATTCAGGATCTGTGATTTATTAGATAAATCTGTACAAATGCCAGGTCAACGGTTTACTTGCATATATGTTATGAAATAGCGTGAAGATAATATTATTGTAATATCGGAACCGGTTGTTCAATAAAGATAACAAACTTTACGGCTGTTTGTAAATACATTAATTGTTGGAATTATCACCTAAACAAAGTCTTACGTCTGAAATGTATCTATTAGTATGAAACATGTTACCAACAACATGAATCACAGTCTTATACCTGCACAGATATTGTATGGGATTTGTACGCAAATTAACTGTATCTGACTGAAATCGTACTGAGTGCCAACATCTTCACGTTTAGTTTCCAAGTCTTTTTACTGCAACATTTCTTACTGCATAATGTTTTAATAGTTGATTGATTTGTCTACTCTCGTTCAATAACGGCCACGATGTTCGCAGCTTTCATAAATATGCTCTTTTTTTCAGGTTGGGGAAGAATTCCTGGGAAGTCCTACGTCTGGCTGAATACAGCTGGCTGTTTCAGTATTTTGCTGCACCGATGCAGTTGCTGGACTGACATGGCTGCAAAATATGGGACTCTCCACTTCAAATTTAATAAATTCTCTGAAACGTAATGCAATGAAAACCAATTCCAAATAATACCTCCATAT
Organism: Locusta migratoria; assembly: GCA_026315105.1. NCBI lineage: Eukaryota > Metazoa > Arthropoda > Insecta > Orthoptera > Acrididae > Locusta > Locusta migratoria. Next base: position 122,081,892 of record CM048750.1, on the reverse strand, counting down.
GTACATCATGGTATCAATACGCTAACGCGAAAGCTGAAGTACCAATTTGTAATATTGTTTAGATTCAAATGTTCAAATGTTTGTATAGCTTATGGGACTTAGCTACGGGGTCATCAGTCCCTAAACTTACAAACTACTTATGAACTAAGAAGATTAAGGACGGCACAAATATCCATGCCCGAGGGGGGATTCGAACCCCCGACCGTAGTGGCCGTGCAGACCGTGACTGGAGCGGCTCAGTCCCCTCGGCCACCGCGGCCGGCTATTGTTTAGACATGGAGGCAACTGAAACCCATACGACTCGAAAGGGGCTTTGCCAAGATGTACGCAAAACAAAAATCTTGTGTGAGCAGTAGTTTAGAGTGATTAATGGATTAAAGGAAGTTGAAGTTATTTTGTAAACACACTTGGTCGAATTTCGAAGACAAGCAATATTAGAACAGTACTGGTTGGTTTACATGAGGTATTTCGTAAAAACACGAATTCTTGCCCTACAACGGACAGTTATTCCAGTCACATCTTTTTTTACCATCACCTACATTCTAAACAATTCTTGTGTGCACTATGTCTCAGATTACCGTTTTTAGCTCCTTATTAACACCACTACGATCTACGACAATTTAATTACATTGTCGCATTCTCTAAAGCAGCTTCTTGTTCCTCACAGGAATACATTTACAAACAAAATTTCATAATTTTCCATTTGTGTTTACAGAAATTGGTAAATACAAATTCAATAATTTTCTCGTTAGTTCAAAACACGAAATAACAGACAGTCCAAAGTTGTACGTCTTGCAACAATATCGCAGTTCACGTAGTTTTTACTGTTTTTTGGCCAATGCATAGATGTAAGAAACAAGATAAAAATAAAAAAGGAAGAATTTTGACATTTGTTGACTTGGAATAATAATAGTAGTTCCATCTAGAAATCTGTAAGTCAACACACAACACGAGAAGCAGACCGATTTTATGCAGCTTTCAGATATATACGCGTCACATAATATTGCCAAAATACATATGTGTTTTAAAATGTTCGAATTTTATAAACCTATTGGGCCAGACTGCTATTGCCATCAGTCCCTAAACTTATAAACTACTTAAAGTAACCTAAGGACAACACACACACAACCTATGCTCAAGGGACCTCCGACGGCGAGCAACTGCGCGCTCCGCTGCAAGGCGCCTTAGAACACTCTCCCACTCCGTCGTGGCTTATTCGTTTCAGTTGTGCAGAGTTTAAAAAAAAAAGTGTTCCTGTGACTATTACGTAAGAACTGTTAAGATTTCTTTGGCAGCTGACACAAATAAGTCTACATTCACCTCTGAAGCCTTATAATTAGTCTTGTCAAATGCCCAATTGCGCCTGTTCCGAATTACAAAAGTTTTTGCAATTGGCAACACACATGAGCTTTCCACATAAATTGTATATATTTTCAATGCGGCTGACTAGCAAAAGTAAAGGTGAATATTATATATACAAGTAAAACTAAAAAGAGAAACAATAATCTTTACGTATATGACAGCCCTAAAATGAAACGATTCAGTGATGATTCATTTTCCAGACACGTTTATCGAAACAAGTTTATTGAGTTCCCATCGTGAGAATGATGGTACGCTCTACAAGCCGTATGACCACATGAAATAGACCTTTTTCAAAACTTAAACTTCTACTACCAACTGCTGTTGACTACTTGCCAACCACTAACGATACGGAAGGGTGTAAAACATTTAGATACATTTTCATGTCGGTATAATATGTGTAACAAAACAGTTATACTAAATAGGCCTGGATACGTTTGCATCATTAAAACTTGTAATATGTAGAAAGTAAATATAACAAAATTTCAAATAAATAAGTAAACAAATAATAAGTATTGTATGGAAATTTTTAACAACGCTTCTGATTACCTGTCACATCCCCACTCCTCATCATGGTGGAGTTTCCTAGAGCCAACTTTCTCACAAGTGCTATCAAAATTTATGACTTTGACACTTTTCAGATCATGGACTATGAGTAACAGTTTCCTAAATCCGTGTATTTTCTAAACGCCTCAGAAAAAGTTGCATTAACACGATTCTAGTGGTTCATCATCCTTTACATAAAAATGAAATAGAGATATACAAAAACAATACTTTAATGAAATAACAGGTTTTCGCTTGGTAAGCGATGTGAGATGTTTCTTTTATTTAACTTCAAAACATATCGATTTCGTCCCTATGATGGGACATCATCAGTGCAGAATTGCAAGTCATGATGACCTATGTGCTCTGCTTAAAAACATTTAAAGGTCTTGCCGGGGTACAAGTCACAACAATAAAATCAGCTGATTTTATTGTTGTGACTTGTACCGGCAAGATCTTTAAATGTTTTTAAGCAGAGCACATAGGTCATCATGACTTGCAATTCTGCACTGATGATGTCCCATCATAGGGACGAAATCGATATGTTTTGAAGTTAAATAAAAGAAACATCTCACATCGCCTACCAAGCAAAAACCTGTTATTTCATTATAATTCTATGGTGGGCTGGCACACAAAATGGAATCTAGTTACATGAACAATACTTTAGTTTTTTTATGGCTCACGAAAAAAAATTGACAATTGTCTGACAACATCCTAAACACTCCGAAGATTGCAGCATTCATCAGTACCCATAATACTCGGTAACTCGTCCTCTTGCAGTGTTGCATGACTGTACTCGTCGTGGCATACTTTCCACTAGATCATCAAGGGACTGTTGGCCCAGATTGTTCCTACGGCAATTAGGCGTAGGGCTGTCAGACAGGCTGATGGGTCGTGTAGTCGAAAAACAGCCCTTTCCAATGCATCCCAGGCATGTTCGATAGGGATCATGTCTGAAGAACATGCTCGCCATTTATAATGTCTGAGCGTATGTTATAACACTATTATGTTACAGTACTATTAAGAAATGAGCTGCGAAAAAGCCATTATTCAGTGAAAGATCATAAAACGTATTTAAAAATTTAGTTCTGCAGTTCATGTTAAACTGTAATAAATCATTAGGGTAAATGCAAAGAATAATTTATGTATCTATTTATAGTCTGAGAAAAAGTCTAATGTATTGTTATGAATTGTGTTGTTCTTAATATATACAGGGTGAATCACCTAACACTTGCACCGCAAATATTGCGGAAACGGGGAGGGCGATTGAAGTGTGGTTTTCACAAAATGGATTGGTAATCAAGGACTTATATTGTTAGCCAATAAACAGGTTGTAAAAATACCTACAAAGTGCATTTTTATGCAAAAATACAATTTTTCAAATGGAACAATGGTTGTTTCTGTCGTGCACTGGAATTTTTGACACCAGCTGTGAACAAAGAATTTTGAAACATTTTTATCACGTTTAGTTTGGCAGCTACAACCATTCAAAGTTTAGGGGGCGGAAGCTACGACAGCGTAGCTGACTAACTGGTGGTCACGAGAAAGTGGGCCGTGACCCATGGGCTAGCCACTCCGCCAGTCAGTTACGCTATCGCATCCACCGGCCTGGAAACTTTGAATGGTTGTAGCTGCCAAACTAAACGTGATAAAAATGTCGTTCAAAATTCTTTGTACGCAGCTGGTGTCAAAAATTCCAGTGCATGATAGAAACAACCATTGTTCCATTTAAAAAACTGTATGTTTGCATAAAAAATACTTTCTAAGAAATATTACAATCAGTTTATTGGCTAAAAATACGAGCTCCTGAATACTAATCCATTCTGTCAAAACCGCGCATCAATCGTACTTTCCGTTTCCGCAATATTTGCGGTGCAAGAGTTACGTGATCCACCCTGTATAGTATATTTTGAGACAGACGAAATACCCTCAGAATTCAAGAGCCGGCCGCTGTGGCCGAGGAGACTGAGGAGCTTCAGTCACGGTCTGCACGGCCACTACGGTCGGGGGTTCGAATCCCCCCTCGGGCATGGATATTTGTGCCGTCCTTAGTCTTAGCTAGTTCATAAGTAGTTTGTAAGCTTAGGGACTGATGACCCCGTAGTTAAGTCCCATAAGTTCTACAAACATTTCAAGAAAAATATGATAATACTCATTCCAAAGAAAGCAAGCGCAGATAGGTCGTGCTGCATTCGGTAATTAGAAACATACATTTAGGGCGATAAACAGAAAACTGAAAGAAAGCTATCCAGACACGTAACGATACTAATACCCGATGGTGCCAAGCCGTCATTTCGTCAATGTTGTTGTTGCTCGATGCAGATCTCCACAATCCCCTATCCTGAACAAGGCTCTTCAACTCCACATAAGAACGGCAACCTACATCTGTCTGAATCTGCTTACTGTACCCATATCTTGATCCTCCTCTGAGGTTTTTACCCCACGCACTTCCCTCCAACGCTAAAGTCACAATTACTTGATGTCTAAGAATGTGTCCTACCAATCGAGCCCTTCTTTTAATCAAGGTATGCCCGAAATTCCTTTTCTCCCCAATTCTGTTCAGTACCTCCTCATTAGTTACGCGATCCACCCACCTAATCTTCAGCATTCTTCTGTAACACCACATTTGAAAAGCCTCTATCCTCTTCCTGTCCGCACTGTTTATCGTGCATGTTTCACGCCCATATAAGGCAACACTCCACACAATTGCCTTCAGAAAGGACTTCCTTAGGCTAAGATCAATATTCAAAATTAACAAATTTCTCTTATCAAGAACGCTTTTCTACCCGTTGCCATTCTCGTCAATATTTATTAAAAATTACAAATTAGTGTCCAAATATAGCCATAGCAAAATAAATTACGAAGTTAAAGAGACTCAGAATCAAATATCCGACGAGATAAAAGCACTCTGCTAGAAAAAAATATTTTATATCTAGAGTTCTGCAAGAAACAAACACGTTTCAGCCGCAATGAAGCAATTTAAAATTGAATCTCGCACTCTAAGAGAGAACCCAAACAAATCATTTCTTCACAGTTCAGGTACGTAAAACAATTTTTCAACATATTCAATATTAATCAGAGGCGCTCTTCTTCTTACTACCGACGTCTTGTGTCTGTATCGTCGCACATTTATTCTTTTAAGAGTGTGTGGTGTGTGTTTCAAGATCTGGCTATTGAGAAGTGTTCACGAGATTAGCATGGAAATTACAGGAAACGAAATCACTATTACCCACACGAAAGCTACTTTGACTCCATTTAACACACACACACACACACACACACACACAAAATAAAAAACATTGTGATGTAGTTATCATGAATGAACACATTCACAAGATGCGCCCAATGAGCGTGAGAGCTGTCGTCCATTAAGATGAACCCCTCACCGAAATGCTGCCTACATGGTTGCACTATACGTCGGAGGATGTCATCCCTGTATCGTATAATCGTTTGCTTGCCTTTTACGGTGCCCCCACATAATGCCACCCCAATGCCAACCAGAACCTTGCTACACTCGCTAACCACTCAGGCTAACCAGTCTGCCTCCAAACATGTATCCGACGTTTGGTTGAAGGCAAATGCGAGTCTCACCTGAGAATAACACCTGATGCCATTTGGGACAAGTCCATTCTGCATCCTGTTGGACCCACCTGTACCGGTGCAAGGTGTCTGGGTACCCGAAAACAATTATTCAGCATGGTGGCGTTTCTGTCAGGGCCAGAGCGAGGCAAGTCATCGACAATTCCTGTTTGTTTGTTAAGCTTATGGGACTTAACTACGGGGCATCAGTCCCTAAACTTACAAACTACTTATTAACTACCTTATACTAAAGACGGCACAAATATCCATGCCCGAGGGGGGATTCGAACCCCCGACCGTAGAGGCCGTGCATACCGTGACTGGAGCGCCTCAGTCTCCTCGGCCACCGCGGCAGGCACAATTCCTATGTCTCTCTGTACCTCCTCCACGTCCGAACAACATCGCTTTGGTTCACTCAAAGACGTCTCGAAACTCCCTTGATGAGAGTTCTTCCTGACACAAAGTAACAATACGGATACGAGCGAGCTTCGGAATTGAGCTTGTAGGCTTAGCAGAACTTCCTGGTGTTATGACTGGAATTGATCAGCCGTCTGATTTACTCATTTACTCATTCACATCTTTGTGCGGTTTGAGTGACAGCTAAGAACAATCTAAGGATCTGTGATGTTGATGCAATATACAGATTCAACATCAAGGTTTAGCAGATTTTGGAATCAAGGCGGTATAATATACCATGACGTGACACAAGTCATAAGGTACCATAAGGTAGCATGCATAGATAAAGATGGAAGTATGTATCGCATACACAAGGTATGGAAAGGCCGTGCATTTGGTAGAGCTCTCATTTGTATTTCTATGATTCGTGTGAAAAGTTTTCGACGTCTTTCTGGCCGCATGGCATGAAGCTGGATTCTAACATTCCGAGAGCCACAATGTTCCGAGAGTGACAAATTTTACTTCACACAATAGAGAACGCATTGGACGAGGGTATGGAGTGAACGACAACGGCAGCGTTTTCATAGAGTTCTCATGCCAAATGAAAAACAACACTGTGTGGACTGCCCGCAGGACTGTGGACGAATGAGGAACGCATCGTTTAGAGCAGTGCGCCTCAATTTGGCCTTTATGGGTTATGGCAGCAGACGACCGAATCGATTGCGTTTGCTAAAAGTACATTTTCGCCTGCAGCGATCCTCCTAGGTTCGAGACCCATATCGGTTGGCCCAGAGACGACTGGAAAACCGTGGCTTGGTCAGATGCCCGATTCCAGTTGGAAAGAGCTAATGACAGGCTGTGAGTGTGGCGCAGACCCCGCGAAATTGTCAACAAGGCACTGTGCAAAAAAGAGGGGGGGGGGGTGTCCTCGATAATGGTGTGAACCGTGTTTACAAGCTTTCTCTGGAACCGATCAACTGGAAACGCCTATTAGGCTACTTAGCTGCCATTTGCATCTATTAATGGACTTCATGTTCCGGAACATTCTTTTTTTTTTTTTTTTCGGATGACAATGCGCCATGTCGCCGAGCCGCAACTGCTCGCGATTGGTATCAGTAATATTCTGGACTATTCCAGAGAATGATTTTGCCATCGATGATTTATGGATCAGTTGGTGCACAAAATCTTGCGCCGGCGACACTTACGCACTTATGGATGTCTATAGCGGCAGAATAGCTCGATATTCCTCCTGCTTACTTGAGTCAAAAGGAGCTCCGAATAAAATATGACATACAACGTTTTTAAACATTTGCCGTATATAGAAGGTGGAAATACGTCAACAAGATCAAAGTATTAAATAAATATCTGAAAAAGCACAAATCACAACCTAGAAATATAGTGGGGCTATTTCACCCAGTACATTCCATTGTCCCAGCACAAGCACTTCCCAAAAGTAAACTTTTTTCTCTCTGTCCATTTTTAGTTTTCCACCGCGAAAGAAATAATCCATTAAATTTCGGGCGTGCAGTCGTGTAAATTCCAAATCTTCCACTGATATTTCGGCCGCGTATCGTCCGGCCAAGACTGCCGTCAAGTTGCCAGACGCGGCCTTGTATGCCCCATCACAGAATAGGGAGCATACAGAAGGGAAAGCTGGGGGCGGCGCCTTTGATCAGTGTGTTACCAAGCGTTGCGCTCGACGCCATATTGAAAAGCAGTAAACGCGGAACTATTGCCACTTAGTACTTTGGCTGGAAATGGACTTTTTACGAACTGCAGTTAATCTCGCCGACTTTTACGAAAGGAAACGGCTTTTCATTATGCTCTCATCTATTTTGCGGCCTCTTCTTGCACCTAATTGTAATCCAACGAAAAAAATAGGCCTAAATTTTAATACAACTACGAAAATGTACGGTGGAATCGATGATCGTTTTATTTGGTGCTTATCTCAAGGAAAATCCCAAATAACGTGGATTTATGTTTGGGAAATTAGTTATAAACAAGAAAGTGACTTTACAACTGCCAGGTTTTATTTGACACGAATAAATTCGCACAAAGTATTGAGTCAGACTTAGCAGTACAACGTGATTACACAGAACTAATGACGTCTGGGCATATATAAAAGTTGTATTTGCATTAGGAGTATCATTAATTTACTGATCGTAGAAGGGCATATAGAGGAATCTGTCAACCACAGAGCAGGAACAGCATAAAATAATTATTTCCCTTAATCTATTTGTTTGAGTATCAGAAGGAAAGGAAACGGCTTTTCATTATGCTCTCATCTATTTTGCGGCCTATTCTTGCACCTAATTGTAATCCAACGAAAAAAAAGGCCTAAATTTTAATACAAATACGAAAATGTACGGTGGAATCGATGATCGTTTTATTTGGTGCTTATCTCAAGGAAAATCCCAAATAACGTGGGTTTCTGTTTGGGAAATTAGTTATAAACAAGAAATTTTACCTGCCTACTTACGCACTATTCTTTGTCATTCATTTTAAATTATTCCCTGCAACGTTAAACTTATAAAATATAAATGTACTTCAACATTTCGATGCTGTTGAACTGCTGCAGCAACAGCGAGAGTTATCGTCAAGAGAAGAAGCGAGGCTGCTTTTAATAATTATGCACACATTGCTCTCATTCGAAACTGATAACATTTAACTTTCACTACTCGTATATACCGACGTTCACTTACTGCTCAGCATTTTTTGGGAAGGTGAAGAAGCTTATATATCCTTATTTGTATTGGAATTATTACGGCAATTAGGTGCTGAACACCATCGGCCGCCTTTTCTTTTATTGCTGCTCATAATAAAAACGGAACAGCTCCAACTACTAACACACAGTTCTTTCTTTTCACTGCACCAAATACTCGTTTACTTTTATGCGATTCAGGCTGTTAAATTATACAATTAACAAACAAAGACGGCGCGTTATTACGCCAAAGAGTAGGGAGTGATCACACGTTTCGTTTACTGCTTTTCAAGATGGCCGATTCCGCGCATGGGCACTAAATTTTGGACGAGACACTGCAGCGGGAGTTTCCTTTCTGTATACTCCGTAGTCTGTGGCCCCATCGCGGTGGCACTGCGCATGCGGGTCTCAGATGCTGGTCGGCGGCGAAGAAGTACGCTTAGCACGCGCGCCCCCCGCGGCGAAAGGAATCAGGTGTTCGATTCTATTATCGATATATGTTCTGCGGTGGCAGCACCTTGACGACTTCTCTGTAGTTTTATTATACCAACTGCAGGAGTCTACGCCTTGTCCAAATCAAAGCCATTATCTCTATTTATTAAATCAATTGTCAGCTAATCTAATTTCTACTGCTTTCTTGAAAATTGATTCATCGATGAATTACTGTGATGTGAAGATATTAACACCTACCTCTTCATTTTGAGAATCAACTTTCAAGGAGCGGCAGAAATTACATCAGCTGACAATTCTTTACGTGTACAGTGCATTTCGAAAGAAGCGTCAACCCGACGAAAAATCCAATAACGCTTGTTGACACCAACACTGCATAACCTGTATTTTCATAAAAAGTTAATTAAACATTTTAAAATTTCACTTGTGGTGCATGATACACCGTGTTAGATTGTATTCATCAACTGCGGTAGTAATCAATTACAATTCGCTTGTTATTCTGTCCTGTTGATACTATAACAGTAAACAGCGGCCGTGGCGGAATAGCCGTGCGCACTGAGGCACCCTGCTACGGTTCGTGCGGTCGTTCCACGTGAGAGGTTCGGGCATGGGTGTTTGTGTTATTCTTAGGATAAGTTAGTTTACGTAGTTTGTAAGTTTAGGGACCGATAACCACTGCAGTTAGGTCCCATAACTATACAAACATCTTTGAGTAAATAGCGTCACTACATGCACATACGACGAGGTAGAGATCCTGTCGCACACTGCAGGCAAAACTATTTTGACTGTGTGAGGAACCATCGCACTGTTCAAAATTTATTTCAAGCTAATTAACCCGTGAGCGGAACAGCCCCGCTGTACCCTACAAATAAATAAATGTCTGTTTGTTTTCTATGCACTCCTAAAGCATTCATTCGATTGCGATGAAATTTTGGTGAATTATTCTCCGCACGCCCGCGAAGGTTGAAAGCCGAAAAACAAAACGCGTAAGAAATGTAGTTCAGGGGGTATTACATAATAAAAAAGAATGACATTAATCACGCGGAAATATTCAGATTTGTGCATCGACTATTTGAGAATGACAACCCTTGGAACTAGCATAGAAATTTACTTGTAATTTCAAAACTTTGCAAAAATAATGCCCTCCACAAAATTATGAAAGGAAATAACGTTATCACTTACTACATTTATCGGTATACATCCCATTAAACTGCCGCATCACACGTTACCTTTTATAATATTACTTTGTTAACACTGGCGTTATTCGTAACTGATTTAGCATTTACTATTGACATATATCAAAAAACGTGCCGGGAAATTTATGTAACGGAAAGACACAAGAGAAGACGCGTATTTCGAAAGCTGCACGATTCCTGGAAAATGCTTATGCGAAAGTATAAATGCTTGCAAACTATTTGGCGCACATGTTCCTAGAAGAAGCTCACCTCTTTAAAAACATCAATTAAAAATAGAACTTTAAATAATATTTAACACCGTTTATATAGCTTAGATTACCGTCTTTTGCAACTCTAAAAATTAGTCTAATTCAGACCAGACGAATTTCGCTTTATTTCAAAGCATCTTTAGTGGTGAAGTTTTTATGTTGCCTTCTTCATATGTCTGTTGTAGAACTCACATTTACACTTATGGTGTCACTCTTATTTTCAATTAAACTTTGTTTACTAAAGTTGCCAAGAACTCGTCATGTCTGTAGCCTGGCGGGATGCGATTTTGTTAAACTGTATTTTGCCGTATTTCCTCCTGGGAAAGGTAAGATGACACAATGGATAGGAGAAATAGCTCATGATTTTCCAATGAAAATGGTTCCTTTAAGTATAAAGACAAGTCTAGGCAACTGGTACAATGAGATTTGATTACAAATGCTAGTGAACTGAAAACTTTAAGAAAACAGAAAGTGTTTTGTTCGGGTTGGTTGCCAACTCTTATAAAGCTTCCCTGGTGTATACAAGGATGACCGGCGTTACGCTCTCCACACACACTATTACCATGCCGCGGTGGAGTAGCCGACCGGTCGCGGAGCGCGCGGTTGTCGCAGTCGGAGGTTCAAGTCCTCCCTGGGGCATGGATGTGTGTGTGTGTCTGTGTGTGTGTGTGTGTGTGTGTGTGTGTGTGTGTGTGTGTGTGTGTGTTGTCCTTAGGTTAATTTACCTTAGGTTAAGTAGATTGCAAGCTACGGACTGATGATCACAGGGTTTGGTCCGATAGATTTACAAACATTTGAACACTATTACCATTACCCTGCACATCACTAGCAACACTGTTTTGGGCGCCCATTGTCTAACAATATTGCCAAATGTCCCAAATTAAAGACACTTACCTCAGCCAGTCGGTGAAAAATTTCTCTCTTACAACTAGCTAAAAATGTCAACAGCGTTTGTATCGCACATGTCTTCTGCAGCATCTAAGTTTCCACTAACAGAATATTGCTGCCACACACCGTCAAGTCTGAAAACTCTCATCAGCTCTAGGAGATTTACCATAACTGTACAAAACACAGTTTAGGAGACATCCCGTAAACATTTAGACGCTTGAAATGCTACCGTGTCAGAGCGTTTTGTTTTATTGCGTCATTACTATTAAAGCTATTCGCAACTCATTTCGGAAACGAATGAAAAATAAAAGTACGCTATATAAAACAACCGACATATTACAATGCACCGTGGTATCAAAATTTCAAAGCAATCAGAGATTTCCGATTACTGAGATTTACATTATCTGTCCATTTGTTTTTAACAGCATATGTCTGATAGTTATTGATTGATTAATTTGAAATTTTAACACAACATTGCATTCTAATACTGGTACTGCAACGTCGGGTACTGGTAACTGCAAATAAAAATTAGATGCTATTAAATCTTTTGGGAACAGCACTCTTTTTGTTGATACTTTTTAATGAAACTCTCCCTGCTTACAGTGACAGCACATGGAGACATCCATAGCACCTGCCGCTCGACGCTAACTCTGGAGTAGACTGCTGACGGTCCACCTATGAATAGAAACTAGTTGCTAATACATTCAAAACTATGAGCTCTAGATAGTTTTATTTTAAAAAATAAATGCTATTAGTTGGTAATGACTTGACCAATTTGGCTACTTGTTTCAAATATTTCTTCTTTCCTTTAATGTTCTTGGTATTACGAGTAAGGTTTTTAGGGAGAGAAAAACAGGGGAAGTTGCTCGGAAATTGGAAAATTTCCGGTTAAATTGATTGGTTTTTTCTCCCTATGCGCTGCGACGAGCTCTGTTTGCGAAATTTCTTTCACCATTTTCTCTTCCGAATGTGAAAGTATTTTGCTAGCACCCTCCTAAACAGGGAGACATGATCCTAATAAATCAGATCGAAAACGGAGCGATTCAGGTGTTCCTCTTACCTTAGTCTTTTCATTCTCTACTCCGAGGAGTGTTTGAGGTCCGGCCCATAAAGAGTCGGCCGGCCGCGGTGGCCGAGGGGACTGAGGCGCTTCAGTCACGGTCTGCACGGCCACTACGGTCGGGGGTTCGAATCCCCCCTGGGGCATGGATATTTGTGCCGTCCTTAGTCTTACGTAGTTCATAAGTAGTTTGTAAGCTTAGGGACTGATGATCCCGTAGTTTAGTCCCATAAGTTCTCCAAACATTTGAACATAAAGAGTCGTGGTTCCATTCAGCCAATTACCAGACAAGCTGATAGTGGTACAAAGGGGGATCCCAATTGGGAATAAGTGGGAAGGGCTTACCAATTCCGGCATGCGCATTACAATCAAAGAAAACTCCCGAAAACCTTGGTCGGAACCGGGGGATTACGTAGTGGGCAGACATAGTTATGTGTTGGTTGAGAGCAATAGACTGCGAGAGTTGTCTTAAGCAGTTAGGATTTTTGATAACTTTGATTTCTGATTTGTATTTCTTATTGTAATTGTGATGTTTAAAAAGTAATAATAATAATAATAACTTATAACTTTATTTCACTTCAAGATCAAACTCCCCTCTTTGTTTAGAGTGAAAGATCTTATTATTATCGCCAAGTTATCTTAGGCTGAAAATTTTAAACAGTAGGATAGATACAAGTTTCAAATTCACTTATATTTCATTATTGACGTACTGCAAGAGATCAAGGTGCTGTCTACAGATAAGAGGTGAGTGATATTTATTTATGATTAGGATTACAAGTAGGAAAGTAAATTGTTGAGTCTGTGTTAAATATTTCGCACATACTTAGTACCTCAACTTGTTATGCTCTTACAATTTTTTTGGATACAAGAATCGTAGACGACTACTTTATCAAGTAGCTACCAATTTTTCTTGTCAATCGAGCTAAATTAATTATACAACCTGCTTATTGTTCACCTTTGTTTTGTCATTCATTCACATTCGGTTGTAGAAGTCGTAACCCACTAATTTATCAGGTAGTTAAGAGCATATCTTGTCTATCGTGTGACGCGGATTTTCATGGAATTATTAATTATAGGCCTACCACTTGCTGACAACACAATAATTAGTTTGTTAATTAAGATTAGGTCCCATTTTCAGAAGGTTTTGGTACACACAATAATTGTTGTTAAGTTAGTAAACCGAATCCATGCTTAGTTTGGCATTTAATAAACTAAACTTTGATCTGTACTGTAAATAATTACTCAGTTACACAATTATCGACTTAGACATTTCCATACTAGAATAGATTGTGCAAGTTCCTTTTGTCGGTATCAGTTACTGTTATTAATTGTCAGTCAGTTCACACATTAGCACATTTACACTTTGCATTACTTGGTTGCACCCTACTTAGCTAATTAACTATTTTGACAATACAACATTTTGTTTGTTAATGAAGTAGATCTTGTTCACAGTACATAGCGTTATATCAAGGTCGCAATAGAACCAATGCTCAATCTGTGTCACAGTAGTAATCTAAATTTTAATCAACGAATACATTTTCTCACCTTTAGCGTTTTTCATTGTCCATACTCTTACATGTTATTCAGATGCTGTCAATCGCTATCAGAGATTGTCAGTTACTCCACCCATGATCAGATTTTATTTTGGACGTCAAATTTGTATGAAACATTCGACAGTATTTCATTTCATTAATGAACTATTTGTCTGTCTGATTAAAGAATCGGAACTTGAGCTACAACCGGACTTGTCATTCATTGTTTAACCAGACTGATGTTCTGGATAGTTAAGCGCATTAACAGAGCCATACATACTGCTCTCGGTTGATGCCAGGCTGATTAAACATTTACTGTTACTTGATTTTCAGACATTCAGATAATTTTTTACATTCACAGTGCTGTAACAGTTTAGACAGGTACTGCAGCTTAATACATAGAAAAAACAGAAGCACGCACGCACGCTAGTTTCAGTTTCCGATCCCAATTTAAAATTTATTTTTATTTTAATTATTATATTTAAACGTATATGTTTCAATAACTGTGGTTCATGGAGTGGGTTCCTGTAGTCATGTCCTAGTTCTTGAACCACGGGCAACGTATGAGTGGCCAAGTAAGTGGTCCTGACAGTTGGGATACCAGTTACTTTGGAATAAGTTTGGGCATCTCGGACATATTCTGAGTCGTGGCCACCTTTGTGCTCAGACGGCAAAGACTACCAAATCCACCGGTTAGTCCCTCAACCGTTAGTGGTAAAACCCAGTGGGACCCTGGGCAAGCAAGGCTAGCAACCTGTTTCCCAGGTACTTCAATAGCATGCTGGTAACAATCAGAGCAAAATGCCTCGGACGTTTGGAGGTGATGGAGTCCCACCTCTAATGGACAGACCAGGGACTCCTCAGATACGACTTGGCAAACGATCTGGAATGAGATGGGGAGCTATTAATATCAATGGGGATTACACTGGGAAGAAGGTAGAGCTGGCGGAGGCTTCAAGTAAGATGGGGTTAGATGTCTTAGCTGTTAGTGACGTTAGAGTGAGGGGAGAGAAAATGTTCAAATGTTTGTACAGCTTATGGGACTTAACTATGGGGTAATCAGTCCCTAAACTTACAAACTACTTATGAACTACTTACGAACTAGGACGACACAAATATCCATGCCCGAGGGGGGATTCGAACCCCCGACCGTAGTGGCCGTGCAGACCGTGACTGAAGCGCCTCAATCCCCTCGGCCACCGCGGCCGGCGGGAGAGAAAGAGGACGAAGTCGGAGAATACAAGGTCTACCTGTCAGGAGTCGAAGTAGGAAGAGCACAATAGGGTGTAGCGTTTTACATCAGGAAAGCAATCGCACCCAGCATAATTGCTATAAGGTATGTAAATGAACTACTGATGTGGATAGATTTGGCCATCTCCAACAAGAAAATTAGGATTGTGGCAGTATATTCACCCTGTGAAGGGACAGGTCAAGATGAGATGGACAGATTTTACAACGCACTTAGTGATGTAGTTGTTAGAGTGAAGGATAAGGATAGTGTTTTACTCATGGGTAATTTCAACGCTATGATAGGACATCGAACAGAAGGTTATGAAAAGGTTATGGGCAAGTTTGGAGAGGATATGGAGGCCAAAAGGAACGGAAAACAGCTCTTGGATTTCTGTTACAGTACGGGCTTACTTATCACAAACTCCTCCTTTAAGCATAAGAACATTCACCGCTATACCTGGGAAGGAAGGGGAACCAGATCTGTCATTGACTATATAATAACAGACCAGGAATTCAGGAAGACAGTCAAGGACACACATGTTTTCAGGGGGCTCTTTGATGATACTGGTCATTATTTAATCTGCAGTGAAATTGCTTTTGTGATGCCAAAAGAGCAGAAAGTCAAGTCCATGTGTAGAAGGATAAGAGTGGAGAAGCTTCAAGACAAGGAAATTAGGCAGAAATACATAGCAATGATCTCGGAAAGGTACCAGTTAGTTGAATTTAATGATTTACAGTCACTGGAAGAGGAATGGTCAAGGTACAGGGACACATTACTGAAAGCAGGCAGAGAATGTCTTGGAACAGTTGTGTGTAAAGGTAGAAAGAAGCAGACAGCCTGGTGGAATGACACAGTCAAGGCAGCCTGTAAAAAGAAAAAGAAGGTATTTCAAAAATGGCTCCATACTAGAAATCAGGTAGACAGAGAAAGTTATGTTGAAGAAAGAAACAAAGCCAAACAGATAATTGCAGACTCCAAGCAGAAATCATGGGAAGACTTTGGAAACAAGCTAGAAACTCTGGGTCAAGCCGCTGGAAAACCATTTTGGAGCGTAATTAGCATTCTTCGAAAGGGAGGGAAGAAGGAATTAACAAGTGTTTTGGACAGGTCAGGAAAGCTGCTAGTCAATCCTGTGGATGCCCTGAGCAGATGGAGGGAATATTTTGAAGATTTGCTCAATGTAGGTGAAACGTTCAATGATGTGTCAGATTTTCAGGTAGAATGGGATAGGAACGACGATGGAAACAGGATCTCATTTGAGGAAGTGGAGAAAATGGTCAGTAGATTACAGTGTAATAAAGCGGCTGGGGTGGACGAAATTAAGCCGGAACTCGTCAAATACAGTGGAATATCAGGTCTCAAATGGTTACACAGGATAATTGAGAAGGCGTGGGAATCGGACAGGTTCCGTCTGACTGGACGAAAGCAGTAATCACGCCAATTTTCAAACATGGAAACAGAAAAGATTGTAACAACTATCGAGGTATCTCTTTAATTAGTATTGTAGTCAAAATATTCTCAGGTATTGTTGAAAGGAGGGTGCGAGTATTAATTGAGGACAAGTTAGATGAAAATCAGTGTGGGTTTAGGCCTCTTAGAGGCTGTCAGGACCAGATCTTTAGCTTACGGCAGGTAATGGAAAAGTGCTATGAGAGGAACAGGGAATTGTATCTCTGTTTCATAGATCTAGAAAAGGCTTATGACCGTGTCCCTAGGAGGAAGCTACTGTCAGTTCTACAAGATTATGGTATAGGAGGCAAACTTCTGCAGGCAATTAAAGGGCTTTACACAGACTGTCAGGCAGCAGTTAGAGTAGATGGCAAATTAAGCTCATGGTTCAGGGTAGTTTCAGGGGTAAGACAAGGCTGTAACCTGTCACCACTGTTGTTCATACTATTCATGGATCATATGTTGAAAATAGTAGACTGACAGGACGGGATTAAAATAGGTGAAAACAAAATAAGCAGTCTCGCATATGCGGACGACTTAGTTGTAATGGCCGATTCAATTGAAAGGTTGCAAACTAATATTTCAGAGCTCAATCAGAGGTGCAAGGATTATGATATGAAGATCAGCATTTCCAAAACGAAGGTAATGTCAATGGGAAAGAGATTTAAGCAGATTGACTGCCAAATAGGAGGAACAAAGTTAGAGCAGGTAGACAGTTTCAAGTACCTGGGATGTATTTTCTCACAGGATGGCAAAATAGTGAAAGAACTGGAATCGAGGTGCAGCAAAGCTAATGCAGTGAGTGCTCAGCTAAGATCTACTCTCTTCTGCAAGAAGGAAGTAAGTACGAAGACTAAGTTAGCAGTGCACCGCTCTATCTTTCGACCAACTTTGTTGTATGGGAGTGGAAGTTGGGTGGATACAGGTTAACTTATTCATAAGTTAGAGGTTCATAAGGTAGAGGTTACAGATATGAAAGTAGCAAGAATGATTGCAGGCACCAATAGATGGGAACAGTGGCAGGAGGGTGTCCATAATGAGGAAATCAAGGAAAAACGGAATGAACACCATAGATGAAGCAGATAGAGCGAACAGATAGAGATGGTGGGGTCATGTTACACGCATGGGGGGAGCAAGGTTACTTAAGAGACTCATGAGCTCGGCAGCGAAGGGTAAGAGGAGTCGAGGTAGACGAAGAAGAAAGTGCTTACATTCGGTGCAGAATGATTTTGAAGTAAAAGGCATAACATCAGACGAGGCTTCAATGTTAGCATTGAACAGGGGATCATGGAGGAATTTTATTAGAGGTACTATGCTCCAGACTGAGCGCTGAAAGGCATAATCAGTCTCTAATGATGATGATGATGATGATGATGATATGTTTCAATAACTGCCCATATTGTCCATGTAGTTCCACGTACCGCTATTTCACAAACTAATTGCTCATATTGTCCATGTAGTATTACGTACCGTAATAAATTACACCCAGTGAACAATATACAAGCAGTAAATATGTATTACCAAACATATAAAACTCTCCATTACATATACCATGATTACTCATCAACAATGTGGTGTTTTTGACGGTAACAAACTGAAGCAAAGGCTGACACACAAGATTAACAGAATAGAAAATTAGGCGGAAAAAGAGGAGTGTAAGATTCATATAGGAAGTAAGTTTAAAATACGGTTCAAGTACCATTTACATTAATAATGAGCAGTACTGAAGGTTCAAATAGAGCTTGATATACTGAATTTAGAAAAATATGGTTTGTTACTTTCAGGTTTACAAGGAATAATGAAGATTGTACTTAGGGACTTGAACGAGTCAGCATGTTAAATCAAGACTAAGGTGTCCAATGGACATTTGTAAGCGTTTACTAGACACTTTTTTTAGAAAAGAAGGCGTAGAAGTTGTTAAGTTGTGAGGAACTAACATGGTCGGTCCAGGTTGGATTATCAATAACATTATAAGGACAGAGTGCGACTCATCGATCTAGTGTCGGAGTACCCTATCCTGGTTGGACTGCATCAGGGATCAGCGAAGTCCATACCTGTTCAAATTCAGAAACTGTGTAGACGGAAGGCGTGTAAACCTGGCTTTATGGTTAGATTGTTTCGCAAATCACGTATAGTGGAGGAGAGCAAGGAGACGATGGAAAGAACATCGGAGAGATGGAGGGAGGAAATGGAAAATGGAGGACTGAGTTTTAGGAAGAAGAAGACCGAATACGTGTGGTTTGGTGGAGACGGAAGAGATGGAAAAATTATGTCGCCACATGATGAGTTGTAGAGAGTAGGACAATTCAAGTACCTTGGTTCCTATGTAACCAGTAAAGGAGATATGGATAAGGAGATAAGCTACAAGATCCAGGCTGGATGGACGAACTCGAAAAGGGTATCAGAATAAAACCAAAGGCAAAAGAAAATTTTAAAGCTGTGGTGAGACCAGCTATGTTGTATGGTACTGACATCTGGCCGTTAAAGTGCAGGAGAAGAAATTAAACGTAGCTGAGATGCGTATGTTGAGGTGGATGATGCGGAAAACGAATATGGACAAAATAAGAAATGATCTTATTAGAGAGCAGACAAGTCTAATGAAGGCATCGAAGAAAGCCCAGGCACGAAGATTACATTGGTACGGGTACGTGATGAGAAGGGATGGGGACACCTGTTGCAGAGAACAATGGAGTTACAAGTGGAGGGCAGGATAAGAAGAGGGAGACCAAAGAGAAGATGGATGAACTGAGTCACTGAAGACCTGAGAGAGAAGGGACTGAGCCCGGAAGACACGTGGGACCGAGAGAATTGGAAGGCAATAATAAACAGCGACCTTTGAACTGGGACAATCTGAAGAAGAATACTGCGACTCATCTGAAACAAATGAAAGGAAGAATGAGCGCTGGGCCTCATACAGAGTTTATCATGTTCCTAGTTTCCGTTTTATGATGTTTGTGGAGAATGAATCCTTATTTTGTAAGTATGTAGGCCGAAATTCCCGTCAACATTTTTTATTAAATATCGATAGATGCAAACACTGTAAGCTCTGTTGCTTGTTGGCACTGGTGTACATGTAACAAAATATTACAATATTTGGTACGTAAGTGGCAGTTAAATTTCGTTTGCCAGTAAACAGAGTTTAGAGCAACACCAATAATTTTGTACGTTATATCTTGATATTCATAAGTAGTATTTACGCTTGAGAGTGAATCTTTACTGCTTGAAAAATATCTTTTCCTTGTCTGTAGAATAAGATATTGAGATCATTTCACAAATATGTTGCGTTTTTAAATGAAATATTTCACACATTTGGACAATTGATGCATCTAAGCCTTCATACAGATATCATACGGTTGTAATATGGATTCACAACAGATTATTTGGCAGAGCAGATGCAGATACTGTTGGTTTTGTGCTCGCGTTCGCGTAGCGTGCATCGACTAGCTCCTGGTCTGCTGGGACGTCTGTTGTTCACACGTCTTTAGCTCCATAGAAATTCTCCGCCCAGGCGGAGCTCAACATTCTTTGGAAGACACATTCTTCTGAGGGTGTTGTCCGGGCCAGAAGAAACCGAATGGAAGGGTCGGCTTATACAACCCTTGTGTTCCCCAGACCGCCCTGTGCGGTTCAAGGCTCCATCAGCCGAACACTGTCGCAAAGGGCTAGAAACAAGACTGAAATCGCATCCATTTGAGTCATGCTACAACGTTCCTTCAACTTCATAACTGCAGACAAGAAACGCAGCGGTATGAATATCAAGAACTCAGAGGGAAAAACGGTACTAAGCAAAGAAGGGAAACTGAAAGATTGAAGGAATATATATAGAAGGCCTGTACAAAGGAAATAAACCTGAAAGCAGTATTCTATAAGTGGAAGACGAAGTAGAGGAAGATGAGATAGGAGATACTATACTGCGAGAATTTGACAGAGCACTAAAATATTTGAGTAGAAACATGGCCCCTGGAGTAGATGTTGTTCCGTCTGAACTGCTATGAGAATTAGGAGAGCCAATCATGAAGAAATTGTTGCACCTGGTATGCAAAATGTATGAGACAAGGGAAACACCCTCAGACTTCAAGAAGAATATAGTAATTCCAATTCCTAAGAAAGCAAGTGCAGACAAATGTGAAAATTACAGGACTATCAGTTTATAAGTCATGGTTGCAAAATACTAACACGAATTATTTACAGACGAATGGAAAAACTAGGGGATTCCGATCTTGAGGAAGATCAATTTGGATTTAGGACAAGTGTAGGAACACGCGAGGCAATACTCACATTATAACTTATGTTAGAAGATATATTAAGGAAAGGGAAACCTTCGTTTTCAGCAGTTGTGAATCTAGAGAAAGCTTTTGACAATGTTGACTGGAATATGCTTCTCTGATTCTGAAGATAGAAGGGGTGAAGTATAGCGAGCGAAGAGTTCAAAAATCAGACAGCAATTATTACAGACGAAGGTCATGAAAGGGTCGCAGTGGTTGGGAAGAGTTTAAGACAGGATTGTAGCCTTTCCGCAATGTTGTTCAATCTGTACATTCTGCAAGCTGAGAAAGAATGCAAGAAGACATTTGGAGAATGAATTAAAGTCCAGGGAGGGGAAATAAAACCTTTGCGGTTGGCTGACACCATAGTAATTCTGTCAGAGACAGCAAAAACCTGGAATGGACAGTGTCTTGAAAGGAAGGTATAAGAGGAACATTAACAAGAGTAAAACAAAGGTAATGGAAATGAGTGTCAGAAAATCAGGCGATGCTGAGGGAATTATATTAGGTAATGAGACAATAAAAGCAGTGGATGAGTTGTGTTATCTGGGTAGCAAGATAACTTCTGATGGCCGAAGTAAAGAAGATATAAAATGTAGAATGACTATGGGAAGGAAACCGTTTCTGAAGAAGCGAAATTTGTTGACACCCAATATTAGTTTAAATATTAAGAAGTCCTTTCTGATAGCATTTGTCTGGAGTGTAACATTGTATGGGAGTGAACGTAAACAATAAGTAGGTCAGACAAAAAGATGATAGAATCTTTCCAAATTTGGTGCTATAGACGAATCATGGAGACTAGATGAATAGATCGTGTAACTAATGAGGAGGTGCTCAATAGAATTGGGGAGAAATGGAGTTACTGGCATATCCTGACTAAGAGAAGGGATAGGTTAATGGGACACATTTTGAGACGTCACGGAATCGTCAAGTTAGCATTAGAAGGAAGTATGTGGGGTAAAAATCGTAAAAGCAGACCGAGGGTCGAATACAGTAAGCAGATTCCAAAGGATATAGGTTGTCGTACGTATTCTCAGATGATGAGGCTTGCACAAGACAGGACTGCGCGGAGAGCTGCATCAAACCAGTCTGCAGACTGACGACCATAACGACCTCGTCCACATTATGTGGCCACTACGGTAAAACTAAGTTATGTAAGTGTACGTAATCTGATCTCTTACAGTGTTGCCAAACTGTTTGAGTCCATTACCACATTTACGACTACTAACTCCAGTACATACATGAATGTGGCTTGTGGGGCATAAATGTCTGCTGCTGATGACATCTTGATACTTCTTAATTGGCTTAAGGTAGGTACTATTTAGTAAATTTAAAGCAAATAAAACTCACTTCTAATGACGTGCAACGTATATTACTTATGATGTTCAGTACCCATGTTTATCGAAGGGAGCGATGCAACGGTCCCTCAGACACACATGCATCTGAAGGAACGAACGCTGCAGTGACTACGGCGCTCAAAACAAGAAACGTATTAACAACTGCGACTATAAATTAGCATTAATTTACAATTGCTGCTGATTCATATTCGCAAATATCTATACATTTCTTGTCTTTATATATAAAGCAGAGTGTTTGTAAGTTTGTCAGTTTGTTTTGTGTACGTATCGCATCCAAATCTAAATTTTTGTTCCAATGTTTATGAAATTTTGCACATGTAAGCTTCAATCCCTGAGGACGATCGCCATAGGTGTATGGATCACATACAACACATTGTGCACGAGATATGACGTCATAAACAATGAGATGCGCGAAAAACTGCTGCATCAAAAGACAATATTGCACATTTCCTCCTAAACCACTGGACCGATTTCAACCAAATTTGGCACACATATTCCTTACCATGAGGTACCAATGCTGTCAGGGTAATAACCACAAATGATACATGGTTCAGGAGATATGACGTCATAAACAATAGGCGTTCCAAGAAACTGCCACATAATGGGACGAGACTTTATTCTCACACTGTTTGAGAATGAGAGTACTTAGCGACTTGCAACCAACTTTCAACATAATTTCGAACCTTTATTGAAATTTTTATTGCTGACAACCACATCAAATTAATGAAAGGAAAAATGTTTCTCGCTTACTACATTTCCGCTGTTCATGGAGCAAAACTACGGCGTTCGGTATGATGTTACAGTTTATAATTTTTACACTACAAATTTTAGTCGCAGGAAATTTTACAGGCCGGCCGTGGTAGCCGAGGGGACTGAGGCGCTCCAGTCACGGTCTGCACGGCCACTACGGTCGGGGGTTCGAATCCCCCATCGGGCATGGATATTCGTGCCGTCCTTAGTCTTAGTTCATAAGTAGTTTGTAA
Source organism: Locusta migratoria (assembly GCA_026315105.1). NCBI lineage: Eukaryota > Metazoa > Arthropoda > Insecta > Orthoptera > Acrididae > Locusta > Locusta migratoria. Next base: position 122,058,654 of record CM048750.1, on the reverse strand, counting down.
GTTTAGGGACTGATGACCCGGTACTTACGTCCCATAAGCTATACAAACATTTGAACATTTGAAATTTTATAGATAGTATACACACATACAGTTGAATGTAATTTCGAGTAACGTTCATAGAAAACCGCCCCATCACATATCAGATTTTAATCTATTACTTCTTTACAACTAACTCAGTTCGCAACGGATTTTACAGGCATACAACACTTACACAAATGAATATATAACTGCAAAATTATACAAATGTAGAACATATAATTCAATAAATATGAGATCAAATATACTGCGATTGGTAAAAACCTGTCACACCATGCACCATGTATTAATACATTTACGTAGTTACCACATAAACACTCCAGTATTCCAGGAATTCATGAAAGCTTACTGCTCTTGACAACTTTGAACCAACTTTGAACTGCGAAGCGGACACGGCTGTAAGTGAAAGCAATAGACTTCTATAGAGCTACAAGGAAAGGAAGAGAATGAAACAGTATACAGCCAACGAATACCCATTATTTCCGACAGATCTAGCTTTTAACTTGAAGTGACTGCAGTTCCCAGTGAGCCTTGCATTTTCTAGTACTATTAATAAATCACAGGGCAATTCATTCAGTACTGTGGAGTGGATTTGACATGTTCATGTTTCTCAAACGGATAGCTTTGTCACTTTCTCTGGGTAGACACGCCAAAGAAATTATATTCATATTAGATTCTGGACAAGTCACAAGAAATATTGTTTATAGTAAAGTTGTGGATTAAATGAATGTATGAATGTTACATATCATTTGTATTTTGATTACTGTCTTTCTTTGTTTGGATACTGCACTTATAATTTTGTACATTCTGCAAAACAGTCTTGTTTCTTATATATTCTCTGATAAATATAAATATAACATGTTATTAGAAAAAAGGAGATAGAGAGATAAGGGATAGGAGAAGTAAAAGGCTAGAATAAATAAATAAATACCCGGGCAACGCCGAGTTTTATAAATCAGGTAAGCAGTCAATACACATCGCCAGAAATGCTCAAATTTCATTTCACGCTTATACGTTAATAATGAGGAAATCAAGGAAAAACGGAATGAACACCATAGATGAAGCAGATAGAGCGAACAGATAGAGATGGTGGGGTCATGTTACACGCATGGGGGGAGCAAGGTTACTTAAGAGACTCATGAGCTCGGCAGCGAAGGGTAAGAGGAGTCGAGGTAGACGAAGAAGAAAGTGCTTACATTCGGTGCAGAATGATTTTGAAGTAAAAGGCATAACATCAGACGAGGCTTCAATGTTAGCATTGAACAGGGGATCATGGAGGAATTTTATTAGAGGTACTATGCTCCAGACTGAGCGCTGAAAGGCATAATCAGTCTCTAATGATGATGATGATGATGATGATGATATGTTTCAATAACTGCCCATATTGTCCATGTAGTTCCACGTACCGCTATTTCACAAACTAATTGCTCATATTGTCCATGTAGTATTACGTACCGTAATAAATTACACCCGGTGAACAATATACAAGCAGTAAATATGTATTACCAAACATATAAAACTCTCCATTACATATACCATGATTACTCATCAACAATGTGGTGTTTTTGACGGTAACAAACTGAAGCAAAGGCTGACACACAAGATTAACAGAATAGAAAATTAGGCGGAAAAAGAGGAGTGTAAGATTCATATAGGAAGTAAGTTTAAAATACGGTTCAAGTACCATTTACATTAATAATGAGCAGTACTGAAGGTTCAAATAGAGCTTGATATACTGAATTTAGAAAAATATGGTTTGTTACTTTCAGGTTTACAAGGAATAATGAAGATTGTACTTAGGGACTTGAACGAGTCAGCATGTTAAATCAAGACTAAGGTGTCCAATGGACATTTGTAAGCGTTTACTAGACACTTTTTTTAGAAAAGAAGGCGTAGAAGTTGTTAAGTTGTGAGGAACTAACATGGTCGGTCCAGGTTGGATTATCAATAACATTATAAGGACAGAGTGCGACTCATCGATCTAGTGTCGGAGTACCCTATCCTGGTTGGACTGCATCAGGGATCAGCGAAGTCCATACCTGTTCAAATTCAGAAACTGTGTAGACGGAAGGCGTGTAAACCTGGCTTTATGGTTAGATTGTTTCGCAAATCACGTATAGTGGAGGAGAGCAAGGAGACGATGGAAAGAACATCGGAGAGATGGAGGGAGGAAATGGAAAATGGAGGACTGAGTTTTAGGAAGAAGAAGACCGAATACGTGTGGTTTGGTGGAGACGGAAGAGATGGAAAAATTATGTCGCCACATGATGAGTTGTAGAGAGTAGGACAATTCAAGTACCTTGGTTCCTATGTAACCAGTAAAGGAGATATGGATAAGGAGATAAGCTACAAGATCCAGGCTGGATGGACGAACTCGAAAAGGGTATCAGAATAAAACCAAAGGCAAAAGAAAATTTTAAAGCTGTGGTGAGACCAGCTATGTTGTATGGTACTGACATCTGGCCGTTAAAGTGCAGGAGAAGAAATTAAACGTAGCTGAGATGCGTATGTTGAGGTGGATGATGCGGAAAACGAATATGGACAAAATAAGAAATGATCTTATTAGAGAGCAGACAAGTCTAATGAAGGCATCGAAGAAAGCCCAGGCACGAAGATTACATTGGTACGGGTACGTGATGAGAAGGGATGGGGACACCTGTTGCAGAGAACAATGGAGTTACAAGTGGAGGGCAGGATAAGAAGAGGGAGACCAAAGAGAAGATGGATGAACTGAGTCACTGAAGACCTGAGAGAGAAGGGACTGAGCCCGGAAGACACGTGGGACCGAGAGAATTGGAAGGCAATAATAAACAGCGACCTTTGAACTGGGACAATCTGAAGAAGAATACTGCGACTCATCTGAAACAAATGAAAGGAAGAATGAGCGCTGGGCCTCATACAGAGTTTATCATGTTCCTAGTTTCCGTTTTATGATGTTTGTGGAGAATGAATCCTTATTTTGTAAGTATGTAGGCCGAAATTCCCGTCAACATTTTTTATTAAATATCGATAGATGCAAACACTGTAAGCTCTGTTGCTTGTTGGCACTGGTGTACATGTAACAAAATATTACAATATTTGGTACGTAAGTGGCAGTTAAATTTCGTTTGCCAGTAAACAGAGTTTAGAGCAACACCAATAATTTTGTACGTTATATCTTGATATTCATAAGTAGTATTTACGCTTGAGAGTGAATCTTTACTGCTTGAAAAATATCTTTTCCTTGTCTGTAGAATAAGATATTGAGATCATTTCACAAATATGTTGCGTTTTTAAATGAAATATTTCACACATTTGGACAATTGATGCATCTAAGCCTTCATACAGATATCATACGGTTGTAATATGGATTCACAACAGATTATTTGGCAGAGCAGATGCAGATACTGTTGGTTTTGTGCTCGCGTTCGCGTAGCGTGCATCGACTAGCTCCTGGTCTGCTGGGACGTCTGTTGTTCACACGTCTTTAGCTCCATAGAAATTCTCCGCCCAGGCGGAGCTCAACATTCTTTGGAAGACACATTCTTCTGAGGGTGTTGTCCGGGCCAGAAGAAACCGAATGGAAGGGTCGGCTTATACAACCCTTGTGTTCCCCAGACCGCCCTGTGCGGTTCAAGGCTCCATCAGCCGAACACTGTCGCAAAGGGCTAGAAACAAGACTGAAATCGCATCCATTTGAGTCATGCTACAACGTTCCTTCAACTTCATAACTGCAGACAAGAAACGCAGCGGTATGAATATCAAGAACTCAGAGGGAAAAACGGTACTAAGCAAAGAAGGGAAACTGAAAGATTGAAGGAATATATATAGAAGGCCTGTACAAAGGAAATAAACCTGAAAGCAGTATTCTATAAGTGGAAGACGAAGTAGAGGAAGATGAGATAGGAGATACTATACTGCGAGAATTTGACAGAGCACTAAAATATTTGAGTAGAAACATGGCCCCTGGAGTAGATGTTGTTCCGTCTGAACTGCTATGAGAATTAGGAGAGCCAATCATGAAGAAATTGTTGCACCTGGTATGCAAAATGTATGAGACAAGGGAAACACCCTCAGACTTCAAGAAGAATATAGTAATTCCAATTCCTAAGAAAGCAAGTGCAGACAAATGTGAAAATTACAGGACTATCAGTTTATAAGTCATGGTTGCAAAATACTAACACGAATTATTTACAGACGAATGGAAAAACTAGGGGATTCCGATCTTGAGGAAGATCAATTTGGATTTAGGACAAGTGTAGGAACACGCGAGGCAATACTCACATTATAACTTATGTTAGAAGATATATTAAGGAAAGGGAAACCTTCGTTTTCAGCAGTTGTGAATCTAGAGAAAGCTTTTGACAATGTTGACTGGAATATGCTTCTCTGATTCTGAAGATAGAAGGGGTGAAGTATAGCGAGCGAAGAGTTCAAAAATCAGACAGCAATTATTACAGACGAAGGTCATGAAAGGGTCGCAGTGGTTGGGAAGAGTTTAAGACAGGATTGTAGCCTTTCCGCAATGTTGTTCAATCTGTACATTCTGCAAGCTGAGAAAGAATGCAAGAAGACATTTGGAGAATGAATTAAAGTCCAGGGAGGGGAAATAAAACCTTTGCGGTTGGCTGACACCATAGTAATTCTGTCAGAGACAGCAAAAACCTGGAATGGACAGTGTCTTGAAAGGAAGGTATAAGAGGAACATTAACAAGAGTAAAACAAAGGTAATGGAAATGAGTGTCAGAAAATCAGGCGATGCTGAGGGAATTATATTAGGTAATGAGACAATAAAAGCAGTGGATGAGTTGTGTTATCTGGGTAGCAAGATAACTTCTGATGGCCGAAGTAAAGAAGATATAAAATGTAGAATGACTATGGGAAGGAAACCGTTTCTGAAGAAGCGAAATTTGTTGACACCCAATATTAGTTTAAATATTAAGAAGTCCTTTCTGATAGCATTTGTCTGGAGTGTAACATTGTATGGGAGTGAACGTAAACAATAAGTAGGTCAGACAAAAAGATGATAGAATCTTTCCAAATTTGGTGCTATAGACGAATCATGGAGACTAGATGAATAGATCGTGTAACTAATGAGGAGGTGCTCAATAGAATTGGGGAGAAATGGAGTTACTGGCATATCCTGACTAAGAGAAGGGATAGGTTAATGGGACACATTTTGAGACGTCACGGAATCGTCAAGTTAGCATTAGAAGGAAGTATGTGGGGTAAAAATCGTAAAAGCAGACCGAGGGTCGAATACAGTAAGCAGATTCCAAAGGATATAGGTTGTCGTACGTATTCTCAGATGATGAGGCTTGCACAAGACAGGACTGCGCGGAGAGCTGCATCAAACCAGTCTGCAGACTGACGACCATAACGACCTCGTCCACATTATGTGGCCACTACGGTAAAACTAAGTTATGTAAGTGTACGTAATCTGATCTCTTACAGTGTTGCCAAACTGTTTGAGTCCATTACCACATTTACGACTACTAACTCCAGTACATACATGAATGTGGCTTGTGGGGCATAAATGTCTGCTGCTGATGACATCTTGATACTTCTTAATTGGCTTAAGGTAGGTACTATTTAGTAAATTTAAAGCAAATAAAACTCACTTCTAATGACGTGCAACGTATATTACTTATGATGTTCAGTACCCATGTTTATCGAAGGGAGCGATGCAACGGTCCCTCAGACACACATGCATCTGAAGGAACGAACGCTGCAGTGACTACGGCGCTCAAAACAAGAAACGTATTAACAACTGCGACTATAAATTAGCATTAATTTACAATTGCTGCTGATTCATATTCGCAAATATCTATACATTTCTTGTCTTTATATATAAAGCAGAGTGTTTGTAAGTTTGTCAGTTTGTTTTGTGTACGTATCGCATCCAAATCTAAATTTTTGTTCCAATGTTTATGAAATTTTGCACATGTAAGCTTCAATCCCTGAGGACGATCGCCATAGGTGTATGGATCACATACAACACATTGTGCACGAGATATGACGTCATAAACAATGAGATGCGCGAAAAACTGCTGCATCAAAAGACAATATTGCACATTTCCTCCTAAACCACTGGACCGATTTCAACCAAATTTGGCACACATATTCCTTACCATGAGGTACCAATGCTGTCAGGGTAATAACCACAAACGATACATGGTTCAGGAGATATGACGTCATAAACAATAGGCGTTCCAAGAAACTGCCACATAATGGGACGAGACTTTATTCTCACACTGTTTGAGAATGAGAGTACTTAGCGACTTGCAACCAACTTTCAACATAATTTCGAACCTTTATTGAAATTTTTATTGCTGACAACCACATCAAATTAATGAAAGGAAAAATGTTTCTCGCTTACTACATTTCCGCTGTTCATGGAGCAAAACTACGGCGTTCGGTATGATGTTACAGTTTATAATTTTTACACTACAAATTTTAGTCGCAGGAAATTTTACAGGCCGGCCGTGGTAGCCGAGGGGACTGAGGCGCTCCAGTCACGGTCTGCACGGCCACTACGGTCGGGGGTTCGAATCCCCCATCGGGCATGGATATTCGTGCCGTCCTTAGTCTTAGTTCATAAGTAGTTTGTAAGTTTAGGGACTGATGACCCGGTACTTACGTCCCATAAGCTATACAAACATTTGAACATTTGAAATTTTATAGATAGTATACACACATACAGTTGAATGTAATTTCGAGTAACGTTCATAGAAAACCGCCCCATCACATATCAGATTTTAATCTATTACTTCTTTACAACTAACTCAGTTCGCAACGGATTTTACAGGCATACAACACTTACACAAATGAATATATAACTGCAAAATTATACAAATGTAGAACATATAATTCAATAAATATGAGATCAAATATACTGCGATTGGTAAAAACCTGTCACACCATGCACCATGTATTAATACATTTACGTAGTTACCACATAAACACTCCAGTATTCCAGGAATTCATGAAAGCTTACTGCTCTTGACAACTTTGAACCAACTTTGAACTGCGAAGCGGACACGGCTGTAAGTGAAAGCAATAGACTTCTATAGAGCTACAAGGAAAGGAAGAGAATGAAACAGTATACAGCCAACGAATACCCATTATTTCCGACAGATCTAGCTTTTAACTTGAAGTGACTGCAGTTCCCAGTGAGCCTTGCATTTTCTAGTACTATTAATAAATCACAGGGCAATTCATTCAGTACTGTGGAGTGGATTTGACATGTTCATGTTTCTCAAACGGATAGCTTTGTCACTTTCTCTGGGTAGACACGCCAAAGAAATTATATTCATATTAGATTCTGGACAAGTCACAAGAAATATTGTTTATAGTAAAGTTGTGGATTAAATGAATGTATGAATGTTACATATCATTTGTATTTTGATTACTGTCTTTCTTTGTTTGGATACTGCACTTATAATTTTGTACATTCTGCAAAACAGTCTTGTTTCTTATATATTCTCTGATAAATATAAATATAACATGTTATTAGAAAAAAGGAGATAGAGAGATAAGGGATAGGAGAAGTAAAAGGCTAGAATAAATAAATAAATACCCGGGCAACGCCGAGTTTTATAAATCAGGTAAGCAGTCAATACACATCGCCAGAAATGCTCAAATTTCATTTCACGCTTATACGTTAATAATGAGGAAATCAAGGAAAAACGGAATGAACACCATAGATGAAGCAGATAGAGCGAACAGATAGAGATGGTGGGGTCATGTTACACGCATGGGGGGAGCAAGGTTACTTAAGAGACTCATGAGCTCGGCAGCGAAGGGTAAGAGGAGTCGAGGTAGACGAAGAAGAAAGTGCTTACATTCGGTGCAGAATGATTTTGAAGTAAAAGGCATAACATCAGACGAGGCTTCAATGTTAGCATTGAACAGGGGATCATGGAGGAATTTTATTAGAGGTACTATGCTCCAGACTGAGCGCTGAAAGGCATAATCAGTCTCTAATGATGATGATGATGATGATGATGATATGTTTCAATAACTGCCCATATTGTCCATGTAGTTCCACGTACCGCTATTTCACAAACTAATTGCTCATATTGTCCATGTAGTATTACGTACCGTAATAAATTACACCCGGTGAACAATATACAAGCAGTAAATATGTATTACCAAACATATAAAACTCTCCATTACATATACCATGATTACTCATCAACAATGTGGTGTTTTTGACGGTAACAAACTGAAGCAAAGGCTGACACACAAGATTAACAGAATAGAAAATTAGGCGGAAAAAGAGGAGTGTAAGATTCATATAGGAAGTAAGTTTAAAATACGGTTCAAGTACCATTTACATTAATAATGAGCAGTACTGAAGGTTCAAATAGAGCTTGATATACTGAATTTAGAAAAATATGGTTTGTTACTTTCAGGTTTACAAGGAATAATGAAGATTGTACTTAGGGACTTGAACGAGTCAGCATGTTAAATCAAGACTAAGGTGTCCAATGGACATTTGTAAGCGTTTACTAGACACTTTTTTTAGAAAAGAAGGCGTAGAAGTTGTTAAGTTGTGAGGAACTAACATGGTCGGTCCAGGTTGGATTATCAATAACATTATAAGGACAGAGTGCGACTCATCGATCTAGTGTCGGAGTACCCTATCCTGGTTGGACTGCATCAGGGATCAGCGAAGTCCATACCTGTTCAAATTCAGAAACTGTGTAGACGGAAGGCGTGTAAACCTGGCTTTATGGTTAGATTGTTTCGCAAATCACGTATAGTGGAGGAGAGCAAGGAGACGATGGAAAGAACATCGGAGAGATGGAGGGAGGAAATGGAAAATGGAGGACTGAGTTTTAGGAAGAAGAAGACCGAATACGTGTGGTTTGGTGGAGACGGAAGAGATGGAAAAATTATGTCGCCACATGATGAGTTGTAGAGAGTAGGACAATTCAAGTACCTTGGTTCCTATGTAACCAGTAAAGGAGATATGGATAAGGAGATAAGCTACAAGATCCAGGCTGGATGGACGAACTCGAAAAGGGTATCAGAATAAAACCAAAGGCAAAAGAAAATTTTAAAGCTGTGGTGAGACCAGCTATGTTGTATGGTACTGACATCTGGCCGTTAAAGTGCAGGAGAAGAAATTAAACGTAGCTGAGATGCGTATGTTGAGGTGGATGATGCGGAAAACGAATATGGACAAAATAAGAAATGATCTTATTAGAGAGCAGACAAGTCTAATGAAGGCATCGAAGAAAGCCCAGGCACGAAGATTACATTGGTACGGGTACGTGATGAGAAGGGATGGGGACACCTGTTGCAGAGAACAATGGAGTTACAAGTGGAGGGCAGGATAAGAAGAGGGAGACCAAAGAGAAGATGGATGAACTGAGTCACTGAAGACCTGAGAGAGAAGGGACTGAGCCCGGAAGACACGTGGGACCGAGAGAATTGGAAGGCAATAATAAACAGCGACCTTTGAACTGGGACAATCTGAAGAAGAATACTGCGACTCATCTGAAACAAATGAAAGGAAGAATGAGCGCTGGGCCTCATACAGAGTTTATCATGTTCCTAGTTTCCGTTTTATGATGTTTGTGGAGAATGAATCCTTATTTTGTAAGTATGTAGGCCGAAATTCCCGTCAACATTTTTTATTAAATATCGATAGATGCAAACACTGTAAGCTCTGTTGCTTGTTGGCACTGGTGTACATGTAACAAAATATTACAATATTTGGTACGTAAGTGGCAGTTAAATTTCGTTTGCCAGTAAACAGAGTTTAGAGCAACACCAATAATTTTGTACGTTATATCTTGATATTCATAAGTAGTATTTACGCTTGAGAGTGAATCTTTACTGCTTGAAAAATATCTTTTCCTTGTCTGTAGAATAAGATATTGAGATCATTTCACAAATATGTTGCGTTTTTAAATGAAATATTTCACACATTTGGACAATTGATGCATCTAAGCCTTCATACAGATATCATACGGTTGTAATATGGATTCACAACAGATTATTTGGCAGAGCAGATGCAGATACTGTTGGTTTTGTGCTCGCGTTCGCGTAGCGTGCATCGACTAGCTCCTGGTCTGCTGGGACGTCTGTTGTTCACACGTCTTTAGCTCCATAGAAATTCTCCGCCCAGGCGGAGCTCAACATTCTTTGGAAGACACATTCTTCTGAGGATGTTGTCCGGGCCAGAAGAAACCGAATGGAAGGGTCGGCTTATACAACCCTTGTGTTCCCCAGACCGCCCTGTGCGGTTCAAGGCTCCATCAGCCGAACACTGTCGCAAAGGGCTAGAAACAAGACTGAAATCGCATCCATTTGAGTCATGCTACAACGTTCCTTCAACTTCATAACTGCAGACAAGAAACGCAGCGGTATGAATATCAAGAACTCAGAGGGAAAAACGGTACTAAGCAAAGAAGGGAAACTGAAAGATTGAAGGAATATATATAGAAGGCCTGTACAAAGGAAATAAACCTGAAAGCAGTATTCTATAAGTGGAAGACGAAGTAGAGGAAGATGAGATAGGAGATACTATACTGCGAGAATTTGACAGAGCACTAAAATATTTGAGTAGAAACATGGCCCCTGGAGTAGATGTTGTTCCGTCTGAACTGCTATGAGAATTAGGAGAGCCAATCATGAAGAAATTGTTGCACCTGGTATGCAAAATGTATGAGACAAGGGAAACACCCTCAGACTTCAAGAAGAATATAGTAATTCCAATTCCTAAGAAAGCAAGTGCAGACAAATGTGAAAATTACAGGACTATCAGTTTATAAGTCATGGTTGCAAAATACTAACACGAATTATTTACAGACGAATGGAAAAACTAGGGGATTCCGATCTTGAGGAAGATCAATTTGGATTTAGGACAAGTGTAGGAACACGCGAGGCAATACTCACATTATAACTTATGTTAGAAGATATATTAAGGAAAGGGAAACCTTCGTTTTCAGCAGTTGTGAATCTAGAGAAAGCTTTTGACAATGTTGACTGGAATATGCTTCTCTGATTCTGAAGATAGAAGGGGTGAAGTATAGCGAGCGAAGAGTTCAAAAATCAGACAGCAATTATTACAGACGAAGGTCATGAAAGGGTCGCAGTGGTTGGGAAGAGTTTAAGACAGGATTGTAGCCTTTCCGCAATGTTGTTCAATCTGTACATTCTGCAAGCTGAGAAAGAATGCAAGAAGACATTTGGAGAATGAATTAAAGTCCAGGGAGGGGAAATAAAACCTTTGCGGTTGGCTGACACCATAGTAATTCTGTCAGAGACAGCAAAAACCTGGAATGGACAGTGTCTTGAAAGGAAGGTATAAGAGGAACATTAACAAGAGTAAAACAAAGGTAATGGAAATGAGTGTCAGAAAATCAGGCGATGCTGAGGGAATTATATTAGGTAATGAGACAATAAAAGCAGTGGATGAGTTGTGTTATCTGGGTAGCAAGATAACTTCTGATGGCCGAAGTAAAGAAGATATAAAATGTAGAATGACTATGGGAAGGAAACCGTTTCTGAAGAAGCGAAATTTGTTGACACCCAATATTAGTTTAAATATTAAGAAGTCCTTTCTGATAGCATTTGTCTGGAGTGTAACATTGTATGGGAGTGAACGTAAACAATAAGTAGGTCAGACAAAAAGATGATAGAATCTTTCCAAATTTGGTGCTATAGACGAATCATGGAGACTAGATGAATAGATCGTGTAACTAATGAGGAGGTGCTCAATAGAATTGGGGAGAAATGGAGTTACTGGCATATCCTGACTAAGAGAAGGGATAGGTTAATGGGACACATTTTGAGACGTCACGGAATCGTCAAGTTAGCATTAGAAGGAAGTATGTGGGGTAAAAATCGTAAAAGCAGACCGAGGGTCGAATACAGTAAGCAGATTCCAAAGGATATAGGTTGTCGTACGTATTCTCAGATGATGAGGCTTGCACAAGACAGGACTGCGCGGAGAGCTGCATCAAACCAGTCTGCAGACTGACGACCATAACGACCTCGTCCACATTATGTGGCCACTACGGTAAAACTAAGTTATGTAAGTGTACGTAATCTGATCTCTTACAGTGTTGCCAAACTGTTTGAGTCCATTACCACATTTACGACTACTAACTCCAGTACATACATGAATGTGGCTTGTGGGGCATAAATGTCTGCTGCTGATGACATCTTGATACTTCTTAATTGGCTTAAGGTAGGTATTATTTAGTAAATTTAAAGCAAATAAAACTCACTTCTAATGACGTGCAACGTATATTACTTATGATGTTCAGTACCCATGTTTATCGAAGGGAGCGATGCAACGGTCCCTCAGACACACATGCATCTGAAGGAACGAACGCTGCAGTGACTACGGCGCTCAAAACAAGAAACGTATTAACAACTGCGACTATAAATTAGCATTAATTTACAATTGCTGCTGATTCATATTCGCAAATATCTATACATTTCTTGTCTTTATATATAAAGCAGAGTGTTTGTAAGTTTGTCAGTTTGTTTTGTGTACGTATCGCATCCAAATCTAAATTTTTGTTCCAATGTTTATGAAATTTTGCACATGTAAGCTTCAATCCCTGAGGACGATCGCCATAGGTGTATGGATCACATACAACACATTGTGCACGAGATATGACGTCATAAACAATGAGATGCGCGAAAAACTGCTGCATCAAAAGACAATATTGCACATTTCCTCCTAAACCACTGGACCGATTTCAACCAAATTTGGCACACATATTCCTTACCATGAGGTACCAATGCTGTCAGGGTAATAACCACAAACGATACATGGTTCAGGAGATATGACGTCATAAACAATAGGCGTTCCAAGAAACTGCCACATAATGGGACGAGACTTTATTCTCACACTGTTTGAGAATGAGAGTACTTAGCGACTTGCAACCAACTTTCAACATAATTTCGAACCTTTATTGAAATTTTTATTGCTGACAACCACATCAAATTAATGAAAGGAAAAATGTTTCTCGCTTACTACATTTCCGCTGTTCATGGAGCAAAACTACGGCGTTCGGTATGATGTTACAGTTTATAATTTTTACACTACAAATTTTAGTCGCAGGAAATTTTACAGGCCGGCCGTGGTAGCCGAGGGGACTGAGGCGCTCCAGTCACGGTCTGCACGGCCACTACGGTCGGGGGTTCGAATCCCCCATCGGGCATGGATATTCGTGCCGTCCTTAGTCTTAGTTCATAAGTAGTTTGTAAGTTTAGGGACTGATGACCCGGTACTTACGTCCCATAAGCTATACAAACATTTGAACATTTGAAATTTTATAGATAGTATACACACATACAGTTGAATGTAATTTCGAGTAACGTTCATAGAAAACCGCCCCATCACATATCAGATTTTAATCTATTACTTCTTTACAACTAACTCAGTTCGCAACGGATTTTACAGGCATACAACACTTACACAAATGAATATATAACTGCAAAATTATACAAATGTAGAACATATAATTCAATAAATATGAGATCAAATATACTGCGATTGGTAAAAACCTGTCACACCATGCACCATGTATTAATACATTTACGTAGTTACCACATAAACACTCCAGTATTCCAGGAATTCATGAAAGCTTACTGCTCTTGACAACTTTGAACCAACTTTGAACTGCGAAGCGGACACGGCTGTAAGTGAAAGCAATAGACTTCTATAGAGCTACAAGGAAAGGAAGAGAATGAAACAGTATACAGCCAACGAATACCCATTATTTCCGACAGATCTAGCTTTTAACTTGAAGTGACTGCAGTTCCCAGTGAGCCTTGCATTTTCTAGTACTATTAATAAATCACAGGGCAATTCATTCAGTACTGTGGAGTGGATTTGACATGTTCATGTTTCTCAAACGGATAGCTTTGTCACTTTCTCTGGGTAGACATGCCAAAGAAATTATATTCATATTAGATTCTGGACAAGTCACAAGAAATATTGTTTATAGTAAAGTTGTGGATTAAATGAATGTATGAATGTTACATATCATTTGTATTTTGATTACTGTCTTTCTTTGTTTGGATACTGCACTTATAATTTTGTACATTCTGCAAAACAGTCTTGTTTCTTATATATTCTCTGATAAATATAAATATAACATGTTATTAGAAAAAAGGAGATAGAGAGATAAGGGATAGGAGAAGTAAAAGGCTAGAATAAATAAATAAATACCCGGGCAACGCCGAGTTTTATAAATCAGGTAAGCAGTCAATACACATCGCCAGAAATGCTCAAATTTCATTTCACGCTTATACGTTACTGAGAACTAAATGAGTATCGCGACTGTTTGTGATAATCGATTCTGGCCACGAACTGCTGTGGCTAAGCCACGTCTCCACAATGCCCTTTCTTCCGGCAGTGTTAGTCCTCGAAGGTGCGCAGGAGAACTTCTGTGAATTTTGGAAGGTACGAGGCGAGGTACGTGAGGAAGTAAAGTTGTGAGGATGGGCCGAGAGGTCAAGCTGGTAGCTCAGTCGGTAGGTAGCTTACCTGTCAAAGGCAAGGGCCCTGGGGCCGATTCCCGCTCCGGAAGTTTCATATCAGCGCACACTCCACTGCAGAGTGAAAAATTCATTCAGGATTAATTATTTAATGATTTGGTGGAGGTGTACCCTATTTCTTCTAAGTCCTTTATTTTGTGGTTATTGCACATATTACATGTCACTCGAACTCTGGCGAACAACTTTTTCTTACACAATGCATAGATTCTTTATCGTCTTATCTTCTTCATCTTTGGAGGAAAAAAAAAAAAAAAAAACTTTCAGCAACTGATCATATAAATTGACATAAGCAGGCTTTCGTTCTTTCCTCTATGATAATGGTTTTTTTTAATAGATACTCCGTGGTTCATTTGCTTGTTGAACAGTTCTAGTTCGGGCAGTCTGAGACCTTTGGATTTGACTGCTTTTTCTGTTGCCTCTTCTTCCACTAGTTGTGTTTATTCAATTTCACACAATTTGTTTTGGAAAACACCTGAAACAAACACGAAATGTTAATAAACGGAAACAGTGTTCCATAATTAATCACTTATGCCCCAATAATTTTACACTACTATAATGATAATACTATTCTCTCTCTCTCTCTCTCTCTCTCTCTCTCTCTCTCTCTCTCTCTCTCTCTCTCTCTCTTCTCTCTCCCTCTGTGTGTATGTGTTTCTCTTTAACTAGTTCAGATGCCTGGAAGTAGTGAAGAATGTCTTCTTGAAACACAAATATTTGGAAAACATGTCAGGGATAGCAAACATGTCACAATACAGGGTACTATCTGTAGTGGATCAGAATTTATTTAAAAGGTAGTTTCAGTATAATGCTGCTAGATCTGCATGGCAGTGAATACAACTTCCTGTTTCCGAATGTCAGTACTAGTAACCAGGTGAGTGGTAGCGGAGTTTATCACGAGAGCTTTCTTCCACAAAGTTAAGGAGACTCGTACATTTTCCCCGCAAACTTCTCTCCCTGGTCGAAATCTGCCAGTTCATTCTGTGTTAGTTTCAGATGCAATCTTTGCATTATCACATAAAATTATGAAGCTCCACCCTGGAATACCAACCATTGGCAGTCAACAGATAATTTTCAAGTATTACGTTCCACAACTGTAATTGAATGTTTACTTTATATAATGATGTCAGTTTGGAGAGTTTATCAAAAATCAATGTGGTTGGCATCATTGTTACACTCACATGTGTAATATGGCACAACGTTTTAAGGAAAGCAGAACTTTACATAGCACACACATATATAACAGGAAAATCAAGCTTCACTACTACCATTAACTAATACATCCAGGAGATCAACACGTAATGTGAGATAAATACATGAAGGATTTGCAGCTTACTACTGTTCAGGGAAATCTTCTGAAAACATGTATAAGCGCTTAGTTGACAATGAAAATACATTGCATGATAATAAAAATGTTCCTTAAAAATAGGTTTCTTCATTCTAAATGTTGGTTCATTTTAATGATGCACTAATATTATTTTATTTATTAGGTGTTAATTAAAGACGACGACCGTTTCGGCTTTTCCCCATTTTCAACTGCATACTAATATTTTTGAAGATACAATTTATCATTATTGGGCTATTTATTTACGTTTTTCTGTTTCTATATAATGTCCTGGAGTGCTTTTTCTAGTATTTCTTGCGCCGACATTTTTGAAGATTTTTTGAACAAGTCATTTGCTGACTTGATATATGCTGCGGGCCCACCTGAAAAAAAGCTTTTGGGATATAAACATTATGATGTCACACAAAAGAATTAACCCAGGAATAGTAGTCAAATTATACAACCAAAGCATCCTCCAAAAACACAAATAATGAATTCAAAAATAGAGCTGATAAGGGAAGAAAAAATCCCTAAAAACTTGCTTACATAACACAAAATTAACAATATATTTCAAAAATCTAAAATAAAAAGGTCTTTTCGCACCAAGATCACTATACAAACGAAAATTGAATCAGATAAAACGAAAGAACCACATTTGTCCAACTCTAGAATTTATATAATCACATATAAAGACTGTAATCAATTTTACATTGGACAAACAGGTCGAAACTTCACAATTAGTTTTAAGTAATACACAATAACTTGCGAAAGTTATCAATCAACGTTTTTCTTAAACTTACCTAATCATAAACTCAAAGCAGAACGAATAGAAAAAGGAAGGAAAATTCTGCATCATGTACCCAACGGAATCGCAATGAGTATTCTGCAAGAACTCGACATATAATTATATCCACAAGGATGCACTTCCAGACAAAATTCTTAACTAGAGAACAGAACTAAAGCAGAAATGACATTTAGAAAACTTAATTGACTTCATAAATGAAGAAGTAAGCTTTCGTTACTTCAAGTCATAGAACAAAGATTACATAGACTGTGCATGACGTCATTGTACCGAATCCAACATGTGACCCGGGGCAGAGAATCGTTTTCATCATTACAAGCAATGTGAATTAGAGCTGATAGATGTAGTCCTTATCCTTTGTAGTAGAAATTAAACATAGATTTTAATAATAAAAGTCTTATCGTATTCGTATTAAACATTTAACAGTAGGCCCTATAGTTAGCGTTAGTGCTTCGAAATTCCCAATATTAATGCGATGGTTACAATTTTTCGTGTGCTTAGATGAAACGTATTGTCCTATTTACAAAGAACAACACTGCGTTTCTAAGCGAATGATTGTTTTTATGTACTGTGAGTCGTTTAGTTTGTAGCCTACACTGGAGTAGAAGACGAATTATTAGTTTGACAAGCAACATCAATTTTCTTAAGACTCCTCAAAAATACGTGTGATTCGTTTTGTCATGCTTTTGTAAGAACTAAAATGTGTTTGTCCATAATGTCCGATATTAACACAATACGAACATTTGCATTTTATGATTTTTGGTAAAGTACGGTGCTGCCAAAACATAACACAAGCAAAATATTGGCTATTTAGTACATTAAATAATAAATATTATAGATGCACTCCACAAGAACTGGTTTTACAGGTATAATAAAAAAGTCTTTATTCATCTTTAACTTTGTCTAACGTAATTAAAATCAGATCTGCACCAGCAATGATTTACTTGCTGACATATAAATTCCGTCAAAATCAGCTGAAATAATCTTTTCATCAATAAGCGTACTCATCAACTGGAAAAAATTACAAGATTCATAATGCATCACAAACACTGAGGATTATTATCTCGTTTGTAAAAAGAAGTAACAATACCTTTCACCGCGGCACATGAAAAAAAAAAATCACCGTGTTAATATCAGTGGTTAATATGGAGAAATTACGCTACCTTTACTACTACATGTGTAATAGGAATATGGGAAGTCGTTTTACTGTTAAAATCAACGTTTTATTTCACCTGTAAATGAAAAATACTGTTGCGCATAATGACGAAACCAGTCACTTGTCTCGGGACTATGTTAGCTCTTGCTTTCGAACACAGACATGTATTACTGTAGTCGGGTCGGAATACGATGATACCTGGCTCCGCCTACTAGGCTGGGAGACAGCCCCAGCCGCGGAAACTGAATGCAGCCGTGTTGCCAAGTAGTTAGTCAGCTGCTGGACGTTATAGCTGGATGTCGTCTGACAGAACTGGCAAAAGTGCACAGCGCAGTCGAACGCGCGCATGCGCAGAGAAAAGCTCGCTTTTGACTTGCTCCAATGATCTGCTGCCGCAGCCGACGCTCAAAGCTGATTGGCGCAAGCACCAGGGGTCATGCTATTTCGGCTCGACTATAGACTGGTAATGCCGCATACCGGTATCAATGGTGGAACAGAATCCTCGCCGCCATATTTCTATACTATAAAATAAACGTGTGAGCAGTCGTGTGTGTAAATAACACGAACCAGTCGTCCGTAAAAACGTATCAACTGATATAACTACGTTGCCTTTAGACTTTTGACGTAACGGTCAGTTTGCGTATTGTATGGTCGAAGATATGGCAGCAAACGGAAGATACAAAGAAAAGAATATGTTTCAATCCATGCTGCTTTTTGCATCTGTTACCGTTTTCTTTCAGCAGTGCGCTCATTATAAAAGTGCTGTTTATCGTGAATAACACGTATCTATTACTTTAAGTGTTCTTACGAAATCTACAGTATGCTTTGACACGTCCTGTAATGAGTCTCTTTAATTTAATGTTTTCATTAATATTTTACCAGTTTGGATCAAATTCGGCTTTTGTTTCGATAGTATGACCGTTATAAATGTGCTATTTGTCGTGTATGACACGTATCTTTATTCTTCTGAGTGATTTTCCGATAACTACAGTGTACTTTATGTAACATGTTCTTCTCGCAACACGATTCTACAACGTAATGTATAAAAATTTAACTGTTACGGAAGTCTGTTAGTCTTTTTGCACCGTCAATCGCACATATCTAAATAACAATAGCAAAGGGCTCCAATTTTAACTGTATGCGCTTTATACATTTGTCTAGAAACATCACTTTCTCGATTTCAAAAATCTTGATCCGTTTCCTAGATACACTGGACAAACTGTGTTACTACGATACCAAAAGTGCAAAACGGGCCGAGGAGATTAACAGCTACCCTACGATGAAGTTTCAATTAGATACTACCTGAAGTGTTGGAAAGTCTTTTATGAAGGTGTTTCTGCGGTGCGTACCCTCGTATTGATGTGAATAGGGGGAACAGAAATTGATGGCACAACTTGAGTAAAGGAACGAAACGGTTTATAGAACACATTGTGAGTCATGAAAAGATAATCCGCTTGTATTGGAATGTGTTTTGGAAAGAATGGAGTGGTGAGTGGGAGAGGTAACATCACAGATTGACGTATCTACACAGCAAGCAGCAGTTCAAATAACAGATGATATTCAGAGATGATGACGCTTCTACAGGACTCTTTTGAGCGCTGAATCATACCATTCTTCTCACTGTAGGCCACAACAACAGACTAAAACAGTGGTTACCTCACTCTTCCCACTTCTCACAAGAATACCCCAGCCGCTTTCACTGTTTACACGGCCTCAATATGTCTAGAGTGAACTATTTCATCTGTAATGGACACGCTTATCTGTATAAATAAACATGTATATTTTGAATGAAACACACAAGATAACTGTGTAATATTCTGTTAATTTATTGTTTTCACTAACCGGTTTTCCTCTGTTACGCCATCATCAGGTAAACACTACAGAGATATAACGGTGCAGGTGGGAGTTCAAATTCAAAGACCTTAAGTTGCTGTGCAGATAATACACGTACATTAATTTTCGAGGAAGAGTAGTATGACAATAAACATTTGTAAAATATAACGATATTAACATTGATAAAATGTGACAAGATATACAAATAAATGTTACAAATGTTTGTAAATCTATCGGACCAAACTGCGTGGTCATCAGTCCGTAGCTTACAAACTAAGGTAAACTAACCTAAGGACAAACACACACAAACCTTTGCCCTAAGGAGGGCTCGAACCTCCGACGGCGAGCAACCGCGCGCTCCGCAGCGAAGCGCCTTAGACCGCTCGGCTACTCCACCGCAGCTGACAAGATATAAACTACAACATTGGCCCTAAGAAAATAAACTGAACAACAAAAATTGGGTGCACGAATGATTTTAAGTTGAACAGGTCAAACATTTGGAACATAGATGGGTGAGAAGAAACTGAATGAAACATCTGTGACTGAATACGTAAATTTTTTTAAATAGCTACTGCCTTCAATGTACAATATTATTAAGCCAGTAACTATAATGTAAGCATTTAAAAACTTTTACCTACATATTCATAGATATTTTATTCAGTTTATTCTCACCCTTATATGTACTAAATGTTTGACCTGTTAAAATCATTTGTTCAGCCAATTTCTATTCTTCAATTTTCTTTTCATGACAAATGTTGTACTTCATATCTTGTCATATTTTATGAATGGTAATCTCATTATATTTTACCAATGTTTATTCTCATACTGTCTTCTTTGAAAATTAATGTAGATGTATTAGCGGCACAGCAACTTAAGATCTTGGAACGTAAACTCCCAGCTGCGTCGCTATATCTCTGTAGTTTTTACCTGATGATGGCGT
The DNA here is from genome assembly GCA_026315105.1 of Locusta migratoria. NCBI lineage: Eukaryota > Metazoa > Arthropoda > Insecta > Orthoptera > Acrididae > Locusta > Locusta migratoria. The sequence goes on along the minus strand of CM048750.1, from coordinate 122,038,052 downwards.
AACAAGCGAAAACCGGATGGTGAAAACAATAAATTAGCAGATTATTACACAGTTACTTCGTGTGTTTCATTCAAATTAATGGAATATTCTGTCAAGTACCGACGGAACAGTCAGTATATTAAAAATGTACATGTTTGTTTGTTAAAACTACAAAAATACTTATTTATTGCTTTGAAATTTGCACAGAACGTAGCATTCTAACACAGGATGGTTTTTATGCATATTCCCCCTTAATATGTGGCGAATAACCTATATACAAGTAACTTTTGCTATTTTTATCAACAGTCGTTCCCCATTATCTATATCTATAAATGTGAATGTCTGTTCGGTGTACGTTTTCACGTCTGAACCACAAGACATAAAGAGCTAAAAATATGTACAGTTACTAATGTCTACCCGGGGAAGACTTTAGGCACGGTTTTATGGCGATCGGATAGCTATTTATCTGTATATATTAACGTGAATGTCTGTTCGGTGTACGCTTATCACGTTCGAACGACAAGACGCAGAGACTTTAATATTTGTACAATTACTAATTTATACTTGAGGAAGGTTTTAGGCACGGTTTTATAGCGATCTGATAGATATTTAGTAATTTGAAGAATATAATGCGAAATGCGGAACAATAATTACTCTGTGAAAGTTATATTTACTCTTTGAAAATGGTTTTATTGGTTGCATTGTTGCTTGAGGGTTGATAATGATAACAGAGTGAAGTATATTGGGATGGAAAGTTATCGGTGTATATAAAATTCTACTTGTGTGCGTGTTAATATTTCGCACTGCAGCGAAAACTACAGAAAGCAAACGAATGGTAACAACTGTCACAGTCGAAAGAGTGATGATTGTTTATAATTAAGCCATTAATGGGGTGAAATAGGAGATGAAAGATTTTTGAAAAATGCTGCTATTAATCCAGTTTTGAAGCTTGAACTGCAAAATTTGGTATTTGAAGTCTTGGTTACAATTAAAAAAGTACGTGTATATCTCCCCTCCCCCTCTTCGTCATTGCCTACCGGAAATTTAACTTCGAACCACGTTTAGTCAAAATCTTATATCTCCGAACGTTCTTGACCGAATGCTTTGAAGTATTGATACAACGTACTACTGGATTACGCCTATTTTTTAATATATGTCATATACGAATTTATATAAATTTTACAATGTGGAAAATTTGTTGCGAAAATTGCAAGAGTTTCATATACATAGCTTAAGTGTAACGTATTAAAGAAATAGGTATATCAAAACCTTCCTGTGTTACAGTGCAATATTGTGACAAATTTGGAGCTTAAACGGTGCAGAACTTTTTGAGATTTTCAAACACACACAAACCAACACAATATTTTTATATACAGTGATTAACAAGAACTTGAATATCGATCGCTGTATTGGGTTGATAACAAGATAGAGATTATATAATCATAACAAGAGTTACATCTCTGGATAGTTTACAAACATTTATGCTTGTATAAAATAACAGTGGTGAAACTCTGTCTTGATGTGACTTCTTAAATTCAATATATGGAAAGGTGCAAGGGTAATGTTACTACTACAGGTAAAGTAAAAATCTCTAGTTACAAAACAGTGATCTCTAATGTTATTCATTGCAGTTATTTTTAAAGAAACAAAATGCTAAAGCTGAGGTATGAACCGTGTAAATACTGAGAACCATTCTTTGCCTTAACTTTGTACTGATCCTCACCTAGTGACTGGAATTTACGTAAGGCTAACCTAGAATAATCTTCTGTGATACATTAGTTCAGATGTTACGTTTTCTGGAGAGGTCATTAGGTAAATTTTTCTTGTTAACATCTCGTTGTCGTGTATAGGCGACCAGGACCCAAATCACTTTACTTTTAAATTAGCGTGATCTGTGAGCAGAATTATTTTATGCAACATTCCACACATAAATTTTTATGAGGAGAGAGTGAAAATTACGTTGAGAAGCGAAAGTACTTCTTACTATTATATTTCTAATTATATATTACGTGGCAAAAGGGGTGCACAACCGTTCTGCTGCCTAACTACTCATGGAAACTGCGTCCATGTACATGGTTAAAAGTTACGTCCTGTATTGTGTCATTTTCAGTTCTAATTCTACCAATCACTTACCAGGGTAGCTAACGGAAGAGCCTACTGACACGCTACTGCCAACCAATCACCATCTTAGATGTGTGACGTCGGTATAAGAAAACCGAAAAAATTCACACATTCACAGTGTATAAGGATATACATTCAGCAGCATCCGACAGTTAACTGCCCTGAAGAGGATCACTGGTCAAAACGTCGGCAATTCCTTTGCTAAGTGTTTAAAAATGACGCCGTCTAATACCCAGAATTGATTCATTCAAAGAGTTGCTAGTCTAATATTTGTTCTGTTATTTTTATTTATTGATTTTAGCTTGAAAAATTACTTGTCCCCAATGTTGTCCCAACCGATGGGGTAAATTTGGGGTAAACTCAAGCCGAGCGGTTTAAAGCGTCTCGCTGCGGAGCGCGCGGTTGCTCGCCGTGGAGGCTCGAGTCCTCCCTGGGGCATGGGTGTGAGTGTGTTGTCCTCAGGTTAGTTTACCTTAGTTTAAGTAGCTTGTAAGCTACGGACTGATGACCACGCAGTTTGGTCCGATAGATTTACAAACATTTGAACATCTTTTTGGGCAAACTCAGGGTGGTCTCATTTCGCAAGGACTCTTACGGAACAAAATGCCTTTCAAATTCAGAAAATGAGGAAAATACTAAAATCCGCCACAAAGTAGCCGTAGCTTAGGAAATAAAGAGGTAACGATGAGATTGAAAATATGTTTGGAGAGTGGGCGGTAGTTAAAGAGTCGGGGAGGGGAGAGGAGAGGTTGGGGGGAGGGGGGAGTGACTAAACAGTAGGTGTAAAGTAGTGTCGGTAATAACTGTGTTGTAGAAAGTGATTTGCTGAAATATGAATTATTATTTTCTTATGATTATGACGTGCTTAAACTGACCCTTGCGACCCGAACCCAGCTTCGCCGAACTGTAATTTATTAATGAACAAGTCGTATGGCATGAATGTCTGGAACCGAGGCGCAGTTTCAGTCGCCTAATCGGAAAGGCTTTTTCCTGTCCTTTTATTCACGAAGTATGAAAGCTTGCAGTTGAAGTGTCTGTGTTACGTGTAGATGACTGTACGGGATGTGTGTGGTGTAGTGTCGTGTTCGTGTTGGAGGTGTTGGGAGAAGGCACAGATTGAAACCAGATGCCGGCACACAGCCTACTTCTCTCCAATAGCCGCCACGGGGGCGGTCGAGCTTAAAGTTCCCAGCCGACGGATGCATTACTATCAAGTGTCACAAACCCTACCTCCATGGGAAAGGTTTGCAATTTAATCCTGCTATTGCCACAAAGACTGGGGATCAGAGACTGCCGCGGTGGAGTAGCCGAGCGGTCTAAAGCGCCTCACTGCGGAGCGCGCGGTTGCCCGCCGTGGAGGTTCGAGTCCTCCCTGGGGCATGGGTGTGTGTGTTTGTCCTTAGGTTAGTTTACCTAGGTTTAAGTAGTTTGTAAGCTACGGACTGACGATCACGGTGTTTGTTCCGATAGATTTACAGACATTTATTTAGCACGAGGCGTTTCTCGGACGGTCACTTATTTAAGAAGTAGAGACGCCCGACGGCCCTCTATTTTGATGATGCGCCGAGAAACGATGTACCCACTTGTCGGCACGGCCTTTGGCGATAAAGATAATGGAAAGTCCCTTACCAATTAATAAATTAATTAACAAAGATATTAATTATGTTTGTTTTATAACGTGTCTATATCTCTAGTGGTTTAGACAGCGTCGTTAGTCTGTCGAGAAGGAATGTATCCAATCGGATCTGTCCTAGAATTTCTGTTATTTATGCTGGGTGTAGCGGATAATAAATTACGCGCACTAAAAGCTTCAGTGCGTCCATGACGTACTTCCATCAGGTCTCGACGAACTGATGAAGTCCCCCTCACTCGTCATATAATCGGACATTGCCCACTGACACGTGGTTCTTTTTTCTTTTTCTTTTCTTTTCTTTTTTTTAAATTACGTCGCGAGAAACCGCCAGTGTTTGACAGATGCAGAACACAACTGTTGTTGTTATGGTCTTCAGTCCACAGACTGGTTTGATGCAGCTCTCCATGCTAGTCTGTCCTGTGCAAGCAAGTCTCTTCATCTGAGAATAAGTTCGGCAACCTACATCCTTTTGAATCTGCTTACTGTATTCGCCCCTCGGTCTCCCTCTACGATTTTACCCCCACACGCTTCCTTCCAATGCTAAGTTGACCATTCCTTGATGTCTCAGTATGTGTCCAACCAATATATCCCTTCTCTTAGTCAGGATATGGCAGAAACTTCTTTTCTCCCCAATTCGGTTAGGCACCTCCTCATTAGTTACGTGATCTACCCACCTAATTTATCATTCGTCTGTAGCACCACATTTAAAAAACTATCATCTTTCTGTCTGAACTCCTTATCGTCCACGTTTCACTTCCTAACATTTAAATTAATATTGGATGTTAACACGTTTCGCTTCTTTAGAAACGCTTTTCTTCCCATAGCAATTCTGCATTTTATATCTTCTTTACTTCGACCATCGGAAGTTATCTTGCTACCCAAATAACAAAATTCGTCTAATGCTTTTACTGTCTCATTACCTAATCTAATTCCTTCAGCATCGCCTGATTTTCTGACATTGCATTCCATTACCTTCGTTTTACTCTTGTTAATGTTCATCTTATATCTTCCTTTCAAGACACTGTCCATTCCATTCAATTGCTCTTCCAGATCCTTTGCAGACTCTGACAAAATTACTATGTCATCGGCAAAGCGCAATGTTTTTATTTCTTCTACCTGCACTTTAACGCCCTCTCCAAATTTCTCCTTCCATTCCTTCACTGCCTGCTCAATGTACAGATTGAACAACATTGGGAAAAGGCTACAACCCTGTCATACTCCATTCCCAACCTCTGCGTCCCTTTCTTGCCCTTCGACTATAATAACCGCTGTGTGGTTTTTGTATAGGTTGAATATAACTCTTCGCTCCCTATATGTTACCCCTGTTACCTTCAGAATTTGGAAGAGTACATTCCAGTCGACATTGTCAAAAGCTTTCTCCTAATCTACAAATGCTAAAAACGTAGGTTTCCCTTTCCATAGCCTATCCTCTAAGATAAGTCGTAATGTGAGTAATGCCTCCCGTGTTCCTACATTTCTCCTAAATCCAAACTGATCTTCCCCGATGTCGGATTCCACAAGTTTTTCCATTCGTCTGTAAATAATTCTTGTTAGTATTTTGCAACCAAGACTTATTAAAATGATTAAACTATCGATACATATGACATAAAAGTTTTCTGGGTATGGTACCGCGTCATGATGTAAGGCTATTACTTAAATAACCAACGTTTCGGCCAACGTTACAGTGGCCTTCATCTACCCAGATGAAGGCCACTGTAACGTTGGCCGAAACGTTGGTTATTTAAGTAATTGCCTTACATCATGACGCGGTACCATACCCAGAAAACTTTTATGTCATCTGACTCTGGCCGCGGAAGCCTACGTAATTATATCGATACATATTTTAACGGAATGTATTTTATATGATTGTCTGAGTGCAAATTCCGGTCACTCGAAGGATCTGAAATCTATTTTAGGTGACGATGAGACGCCCGTGGATCGTTTTTAAGATTTTGTATAATGTCTGGACTTCTTCCCAAAATATTGGGTGTGAGATTTTAATGTGTGGCAGAGTTGCTGGGTCACCCTTTATTTTTAAGTAGTCACTGGGCCACAAACATCTGTTGATATTTTATCCTTAGCTGCAGTTCTTTTGAAAAGTTGTTTTAAGACATATCTACAAATTGAGTTGAACTTTTAAATCTCCAGAAGACATGTACCAATTTGCTTTCATCTGTTTACGTTTGAGCACGGGCACTAACGACCTAGCTGTTGAGCGCCCTAAAACACAAATCATCATCACCTTGTGTGATTTAAAAACCAACAGTAAGATAATTAACTTACTGAACTGAAATAATGGGAATTCCTTGTTTGATAAATATTTGTTTTTCAATGCGTTTCCTCACCATGTGGGGTGGCGCAAGGGTAGCACATTGGACTCGCATTCGAGCGGATGGTGGTTCAAATCCAGCTCTGACCATTCATATACAGGTTATCCATTATTATAAATAACTTCAGGCAAATGCCGGGATGGTTTCTTTCAAAGGGCACGGCCGTTTTCCCGCACCATTGCTACTGAAATAAACCCTCTAATGACCATGGTGTCGACTGGAGGTTAAATCCTAATATTTCGTCTTTTTCTGATTCCTCCTCTGTCTCTGTTCATTCCCTCGTCCCCCTATTTCAATCTCTTCCTCTCACCTACCCATCTCTTGCTCCCCTCCCCCCCCCCCCGTCTGTTTACATCTCTTCCTCTCACCTGTCCATGACGTCCCCATTTCTAGGCTTATCACCTCCGTCCACCCCAACATCTATCTGTTTCTTCCTCCTCCTTCTCTCTCCCTGTGCATCACCTTCTCCCCAACATGCACTAGAAATAACAAATACCTGCCAACTTCCAAAGTGCTCGGTCAGACAGTGTCGAAATTGTCGCAAGGTACCCACTGTCATGCCCCACAAACTGGGGCGGAGAATATAAACTTCCATGAAAACATACACTGAATCGATCAAATCAGAAGCCCCTCATGTGTACATTTTTAGCAAAATGAGATAATGGCGGATTCTATATCTTTGAAGGTAGCTACATTAACTGAAACACTTCATGTCCACAGAACAGCTTCTATGCCATAATATGGTAAATTTTAATGTTTCTTTCAGAAATACCTCATATCCAGTGACGTGAGGCGTTACTACACAAAATAAGTGGAAATATCATACCGAACCAGACAGGAACTTCAGCATGGTCAAGAGAAAAATAAAGACCGTATCTATACTACTAGGGTATATAAGTCAAGTATGCAAAATAAGATTGAAGTGAAACTTCTGACATTAAAATATACATGACTGGTGGCCTCAGTACTACGAAAAGTTTGTAGTTCCTGAAGAAACCAAAGTAGCTAATGTGCCATCAGATAAGAAAATTAAATTTTAGGTCTCACAAGGCAACCAGGTTGTGTTTACGAAAACATGAAATGTATAGTGACAGCAAAGCACTTCATCGAAAGGCTCGTAGCATCTATGTTCGACGTCTCAAAAGGAGTTTCTCCTGCTCAGTCTACATCAAGAGCTTATAATGGGGATATGTCCATAAGGCAAGATAAAAATATCAAAAAGTTTCTGTCTTACCTGCCTGAAGAACCTCAGGTGAGAGAGTTTCATGTCCAGATATTTGGGCTTCTCACACACAGAGAAACGTAAAATGGAAAAAAAGGTTTGTTAAGCTTATGGGAATTAACTGCGGGGACATCAGTCTCTAAACTTACAAGCTACTTATGAACTAACTTACACTAAAGACAGCACAAACATCCATGCCCGAGGGGGATTCGAACCCCCGACGGGGAACGTCCTCGCTCATCGGAGCACAGGGCCTGAATGCGCTTGGCCACTCCGCCGCGGCCATAAACTGGAGAAGATCCGTGCACAATATTTCGTTGTATTTTACATACATTTGTTCAACATGTAATATATTTTTTGTTCTTTCATTAATAAAACACTCAAATTCACATATGTTTTCAATTTATTTTATGTAGAAACCCCTCAGTCCATACTTTTGAGCAGAAACACCTCGTGTCCAGTAGCTGTTTATAATAATATTTCGGTTCCTATGATTCATAAGTGCAACATTTTTGTCTAGAACCACATACTATATTGCTCAAAATGTGAAACTTTTTTCTTCGATTTTCAATTATTTTTTCTTCTAATAATCATTTTTACTTCTCCTGAACTTTTTGCTACTGGAGATGAGGCGTTTCTGAATTTATATCAACTTGCCAAAATCGTGATCGATTTAACGGTATATAAGTCTGTTTTAAAGTACCTTCAGAAATGCTAGTACAGTGTCTTGAGTAGAAAAACCTTTCTAAGTATGTTCCACATAATAATCATCACTGTGAAATCAAACCGTCATATCTGCAAAATGAATATTTTTCACCTGAGCGCTTTAATGTTTTCGCCTGTGATATTTTCCTACTAACTATATTGAGAGATAATCATGTTTTACTAACATGGTGGACGTCGTTCCTCCTTGAAGGTTCTGAAGCGACTGGCGTATTGCGCAATAGATCTGTCTTTTGATAAAGAAATAGATATTCCAGCGTTCATTTTTACCGGCCCATCGCCATCTGACTGATTTTTATTCATCTATACGATATGCGTTTTCCGTATAAAAATAGAGGAAAAATTTGTTTTTCACACCAATAACTCAAAAACTCAATTTTTACACATAGGCTATACCGGTTTAACAGCTACATCATCAAGGTGATCTCTAAAAAATGTCATTCCTGTCGTGAATGGGAAGAGGAATGCATGAAAAACTTATATGTAATACAGCTTTTCCGATTTTTATTAGTAATTCTCTCTCATTTTGTTTTCCATGGAAACCTTTCCAGGACCATAATGACCAAAACAAAAAAAGGAACGTGTACATCCATAGTTTGATGAATTATCGAGAAATGCACTTTCAGAATTTTCTAATTTTCCGAGCAGCTTCATTTTTCTTTCGTGACAGCCGAATCCTGATGTTACGTACATTTTTACTCTTCGCTCGTGTTTTGTTTAAACGCATATACTTTTGCTTACAAATCGAATGGCTTGAAGTTTAATGTCATTTGTAGTTTAGATGTAGCAATAATTGCGGATTTCTTTCTGCTTTGTTGGAGAACGGTGTTTTCTGCTTTCGATTTTTATTGCCATTTTTGTGAGGTTTTCCTTTAGCTACAGCTATGGTGGCTGATCTGGTACATTAAATAATGTTCGTATTGCATTCCATATAAGTTTCTGTCTTTCAACACTTACTGATTTAAGTAGAACTGTAGTGACGAAACCTTGAAGTTTCTGAGTAGAAAACTTAAATCTTTCTGCAAATGGTCGGGTCTTGTGTAGTTTATTAGACATTCCTTGTTCTTCATAGAAAAGGAAACTATTCATTTAATAGCCATAGGTTTCAAGATAATCTAAAATAAACTGTCCTGCAATTGCCGTTTCATACCTTCCAGTGGTTCTTAGGAAGCCTAATAAAGACAAATGTGAAGTTATTTTGTAGTTATTACCGATTTTAGTGTCACTACATAAATCCTCTGTTGTAAAAATATGTTAAAACTATTTTAAACAACATTATTCACACCCATCAGATATAGTAATCAGAAATATAGCTTGCTACAAGCTTGGAGCGCTGCTGTCTTGAGTATAATAAAAATCAGTCGGACTGTCGTCAACTGTATATGTGAAGACTGTGATTCAACGAACGCTGCAACACATTACGTCGTCACTGCTGGTAAGGTCGGTATTATACTATCAAATATACTTCGACAAAAATCTTTCCCAAATAAAATTGGACAGTGTAATATAGACTTTTCGATAAAGTTGCCTTTCTTCGAAAAATCTTTGATCAAATCCAGCAGTTCACCTTATAGTTGATCAAAGAAAGTGTTCGTCTTATGTGAACTGCGGTGTGAAATGTGACCGCTAGAAGCGCTAGCATCGCAGTAACAGTTTTTGACGTAGTGTGAAAACACGACCGCGCAAGTCGTATGGTGTGCCGTCGCAACAACAAAATGTATGCACTTGTATACGACTGATTATAAAAACCGTTTGTATCGAGTCAAAAGCTAGAAGTCAATTGCAGAGTTCAGCAGCGATCAATTCAGGCTGGTTGCACGGCAGACGACGCAGAAACGAAAATTAATGGCCTCCGCACCCGTTTTGCAGCTGAGAAAGCAAAAGTACATAAAGACACTGTTTAATTCACTACATATATTTATTTAGGCAAATACCGTTTACACAAATACAAATATTCTGAATGTATTTCTTTGCTGCAGACGTAACAGAGCACTAATAAAAGGGGAAACAGTGGACAGACTTGTTAGTACCAACATGATGATTTCGTGTGGCTTTTTTGGCCGTTAGACACAAGCTGGGATCGAGTTCGACCTGCCTGGTGCAAGTCTTTAGGTGACGCCACATGGGTGACTTATTCAAGAAAGGGGATAAAAAGATACCATCAAACTACAGACCGATTTCACTTTTGCCGGCATTGTCAAAAATTCTAGAAAAGGTAATGTATAAGCAGCTTCTCAACCACCTAACCTCAAATGACATATTGTCTAGAACACAGTTTGGATTTCTGAAAGGTTCCGATATCGAGAAGGCTATTTACACCTACAGTGAGAATGTACTTCATTCATATTTAATAAATTACAAGCAGCGGGTATTTTCTGTGATTTACCAAAGGCATTTGCTAGTGTGAACCATAACATCCTTTTTAGTAAATTAGAATTCTATGGTGTCATTGGAATTGCTGCAAAATGGTTCAATTCGTACGTTTCTAACAGGAAGCAAAGGGTATTAGTTCAAGGGACTAGTGATTTAAGCCAACAGTCATCATCAGATTGGGAAGAAATTACATGTGGTGTCCCACAAGGATCCATCTTAGGGCCATTGCTCTTTCTTGTGTACATTAATGAACTCCCATCAGTTACACTGCCAGAAGCAGAGTTCGTTTTGTTTGCAGATGATACAAGCATTACAATAAATAGCATGTCGGGCTTAGTTTTAGACAGGTCGGCTAATGATATTTTCATTAACATTAATAAATGGTTTAAAGCCAACTCATTGACATGAAACTTTGAAAAGACTCACTACACGCAATTCAGAACATGTAAAAGATTTCCGTCCAGTATATGCGTAAAGTACGAAGACGAGCACGTAGAAGAGTCTGACATTATAAAATTGTTGGGATTACAGCTTGATAAGAAATTCAGTTAGGAGTAGCGCACCACAGAACTGCAGAAACGACTTAACAAATCTGTATTTGCAATACTAGCGGTATCAGACATAGGAGACATAAAAATAAAAAAGCTTGCATACGTTGGTTACTTTCATTCCATAATGTCATATGGTATAATATTTTGGGGTAACTCTTCAAGTCAAGCAAAAGTTTTCAGAGTACAAAAGCGGGTAATATGTATTATTTGTGGTGTAAATTCACGGACATACTGTGGAAGCCTCTTCAAAGAACTGGATATACTAACTATGCCTCTCAGTATATTTATTCGTTAATGAAATTTGTGATAAATAATATATCTCTTTTCCGAACAAAGGCTTCAGTGGCGGAGCCGTCTATTGTGCGCCTATCACAATCTGCACTGCCGCTACGATCGGGGATTCTAATCCCCCCTCGGGCATGGATGTTTGTGATGTCTTTAGTATAAGGTAGTTCATAAGTAGTTTGTAAGTTTAGGGACTGATGACCCCGCAATTAAGTCCCTTAAGCCTAACAAACGACAACAACATTTTCCCAACAAACAGTTCAGTTCATACCTACAAAACTAGGAACATCGTGTTTTATCGAATATGTTCTCCATGGCGCGAAAGTCACTCGTCCGTTGCATTGTTGATTGCCAAGAACAATTAAATTGAAAATATCCACTTAACATAATGGTTTTCGTTAATAATTCTGTTTAGAAGTTATAATTTTTAATAACACGTGCAATTGTTGGCTATACTATTAATTTCCCATCAATTCAAGTGCTACGAGCACAAGCTTTAAGATACTGATCATTGGAAAAACTCTATGGTGAATTTTTTTATTACTTCTTAATATAAATAAAAACAATGACCTCTATTTCTCAGGGAAGTTCATGATTCCTAACTAATCATTCTAATGTAACAGACGACAACTGAAAATGGCAAAAGTGAAACGAAACAAAGCTGCAGAGGTACGCTTAATAACTAGAGGAATAAGTCCATACCTGCCAACCTTCAAAACGTAAAAATTTGGAGATCCAGTTTTTAAAAAATCAGGATATTTGTCAAAAAGTCAGAAGATACATAGGCTGCCATCAAAACCTACGGCTCATGTTTGTATGAACCTTAACATAATAATTTCTAGCCTTTTCCTGTGATATCTCAACGGTATTAAAGTGTGCAGGTGTATTTTTGGGCTATACTGCTGTCTGGGAACATTTTACGGAACAATGACACAACTGCAAAATTCAATAAATCGACATGATTGCAGAAGTCATCTCAAAAATAGGCAGCACATATACTGGAACATCAGAACTGTAGTTACACATAGTACCTGTAGCGATACTATGTATAATTACAGTTCTGACGATATCTCACTGTAGGCGCTACCTATTTCTGAGATGACCGATGCAAAGTCGATTTATTGAATTTTGCAGTTGGGTCACTGTTCTTCCGGAACGGCTTAGTGATTTGCTTGGTAATCGCATTTCATGGGTAAATTGTGCTCTACAATAAACGATGTAAATAAGCACTCGGTATTTATCACATAACCACTTTCATTTGTATCAGTAAAATTCTATTTCGTTTTGTTACACATTTCTTTTTTTTCTGTGCTTCCTTGGTTGCACGTGTTTTGATACATCGCTTTATCCGTGGAAATATCACATCTAGAAACAGGTCAAAATACAAATAACGGTCTTTTCCTAGATTCGATAATGCTCGGAAATTGCTCCAAAAACTGCTACAAATTAACAATGGAACAAACGGCATCGATCGGAATCCGTCGATCACACAAAATAGCAGTTTACACGAAAGTTGCTTTTCCGCAATTCACGTTCGGAACCAACATTCGTAACTATACCCTCGAAAGGTTTCATGCGCGGGAAATATGACAAATAATCGAAATACAAGTCGCGCGCGACTCCTAATTTCTAATCAACCTACGTCGATTAACCCTTCATGTCACGAATTATTCGTTTTCTGAAAGAAAAAAATGCCTTCGCTATCCGGTTCTTTTTATTAAATTGTGATTTTTCAGATGTATTAAACATTTCGAGGTGACCCAAGGTGGAATACAATGCGTCCCCAAATGAGATGATCGTGTTCAAGTGGGTGTAGTATAGGTCGAAAAGTCCATGTATTTTATTTGAATTTATTTCACCAAAACTCATAAATTACAGAATGCATGCTTACATCAACTATGGTTTTACACTTGTGAAGAATGATCATCAAAGAATCAATTTCTTTCTATCCAGACATAAGTGAATGTTACATTTTACACAATAAAATTTGGTTTTGCGTTTTGCAACCATTTTTCATGCACTTGCCAGATGATTTTGTGTCACTGACTGCTGGAAGATGCCCAACGTTGTCCAAACGAACATCATCTTGTGGACGAACTTCCGCTTTGGCTCGTTTTGTAGTACTTGGAGATGGCATTGGACTCTCACTAGTGGGACGGCACCTTTTCCTGGCATCTGGCTTATCTATTTTTGTGAGTACTTCGGCCACATTCGCCCATATTCGTACGCAACACTAACACTCTCGCTGCCATTGCATTGTCATTTGGATGGGAGGAGTGTTTCGTGATTATCTCAGTGTCACTTATCATGCATTTAACGAGCTTTGCGTTGAGGCTACTGTTTACATATTCCATTTAATATAAAATGTCTAAATTACCTCAATCATTGTCTTCTTGTTCAAAATTATCACCGGGATCAGATAGATCGTCAATTTCAGCTGAATTAAGAAGCTCTATTAACTTCCTCTTTTGTATGTAGCCTTCTATTTTTGACTCTGAGCATTGTGAAATAACCGTCAGATGACTAAAGAGACATCGAACTAATTTCCTAAATTTCTATGTTATTACAACCTTTCAACGACAATGTCCTCATGTGGAGACAAGAATAAAGTTATAAATATGTCACTTACCTTTTTTTTCTAAAGACACCTTTAGTTATCACTGACCACCCAAGAATGCACCTTTCTACACACCTAAACTCAGACAATAGTAACTGCCTGATGAGAGGTACAAAGATTACTAGGAAGCGCCCATGTGACTGTGCCCACTCACTTTTGTTTTGTGGTACCACAGATTGACAGAAGATACCGACACTGTTCTCAAGTAAACTCTCTGCTTGTTTCAATATGAGAGCAACACTCACAAATGGTGAAATATAATGTATTTTAATATACTAAGCATTTATTTTGTCCTCATATGAAGACGCCATGGCCGAATGGGTTAAAATTATAAATGAGCAAAGGACCTTTTGGCCATTGGTAATAAATAAATAAATGAAAATGAATAAAATTGCTGGTTTTTTAAACGAATTTTAAGTTTCAGGATAAAAGGCCAAAAATCGGGAGAAATAATGGCATAATTGGGAGCAGCCAGTGGCGGATTTGGCAGGAGCCTAGGAAGGCAGGTTTTTGGGGGCGAAAGTTTGGGGCCAAAATTTTTAAACTGGTGGTAAGTGTAACAAAAGAAATATAATTAGGTTTCTCGAATGTACATTATTGTGTAAGAAGTATTAAGGTATATTTAACCCCACATTATTAGTACTATATCACTGTGCTTTTATTAACTCATAAATATAAACCCTCGATCCCCTAGTTCAATGTTTACCAACCTCTCTGAATACGCAACCCCCTTTCAAGTAAAAATATTTTGGCGATTCCCCCCCTCCTCCCGGGCCGCCCTAAAAAAATTCATTATAGGATAATTACAGAAAAATATATATTTCATAACGAATTTTCGCACTGCATGTAAAGCTCAGAAACGAATTATGCAAGTTGAGCAAGGTCCCTCTCTATAGTCAATCGGTAAACCATAGAATTTCTCGAGAATACTTGTATTTTGTGAATTTAGTTATCGCCAGGTTCCTGAAAACAGTTTTCAGACCATTCGTTTATTCATTGTTAAGACGGTGTATTTATTTTAAAACAATCTTTGTTCTAATCAACTGAGAATTGATGATCAACAAGGAATCGCGTAATTTAAATATAAAATACATTTGACTTTTCTCAGGCATAAGTTTTTCATTACGGAACACATGGTATTCAGGCATGCTCCTGGCGGATTGTCTATGGTGCAACTACTTCCTCCTAAGCCGGCGACACCCGATCAAAGACATCGCGACCCCCTTATGGTTGAAAAACGCTGCCCTAGTTCACAGTCCTACTAATGACGGGAAAACGTGGTATAATTAGGACCATAGTGCACACAACATAACGCTAAAATTTCATTGACCAAAAATAAGTATTATTGTGAAATAGAGTATCGAATTGCTGAGGTCGGTAGGAATGGAAAAATTTGAATAGCCCACTGGCGGAAAATGTGAAAATTCGTTACTGGGGAGGAGAGAGAAAAAGTGAAAAATCGGAACACTTGTTGGCAGGTGTGCGGGGCATAAACATAAAGGCAAACATCGCTACTAAGCAGCCAGATAGCGTGCACGAATCGCAAGAGATCCAGCAGATTGGCAAGGATTTCCATGCGATCCACCACTGGTTGGTGCGATTCGTCCACAGACGTGCTATCTACAGGGCCGGATTTACACTTGAAAAGGCCCTAAGCTATTTGACATATGGGGCCCTTTAGATATTCAGATATTATATGTTAGTGCCAAATACGATTTTCTTATACCTAAAGGATTTAATTGATATGCAATTATAGGTAGGGAAATAATTAATGTTTAACTTAAAATAATTTTTATTTATCACAAACTTTAAAAAAATCAAACTTTGCCAAAAAGAAACAAAAATTCTTTTAAAAGGAACAATTTACGAAGGCTTATAATCTAACCTCTTGAAACATGTTTTAAGCAATCCGAAATTATATTAACACTAAAATATTTTCTTTCTCGCCTTTGCCAGGGCAAAATCACAGAGTACCTCATCAAATGATAAAATGCGTAATTTGTCACTTTCTATGCACATGAGACTGAGGGAACATAATTTGTCTTGAGTCATTGTTGTTCTAAATTCATTTTTAATCTTATTCAGTTGAGAAAAAGATATTTCTCGAGAGCAATTTGTAACCGTCATACTAAGAAACAATCTCAAAACTACTTCCACATTAGGGAATGCTGTTTGGACACGATCGTCAAATCTAACCCTACACAGATCCTGATGTGTCAGACTACCATGTTCCGCTGAACCATAGGCTTGACTATGTCTAAAATATTGGTGAAAACGCTTGACTTCTACAAGATTCATGTCTACAACTGCAGGATATGTTTAGCATAAAGCAGTAATTCCTTCACGAATCTCTTAATCTGTAGCTTCTAATTCAGTTAAGTATGAAAACTTTTTTGCAGCGTCATTGTATACTAAGGCCACAATCTAACATATAGTCACAACACTCCCACAGATTTTCGTTATACGCTGCGATAGCAGCGGTCCAAGCGGCCGACAAGCTACGTTTCTGAATATGATAATTGATGAGTGCAATTTGTATCGTTTAGAATGACTTCAGCATACTTTTTACGTTAGGGAACTATTTAGTGCCTTATAAATAGGTATTAATTTAAAAATAGCTCCCCATTTGTCTTTCTTTGGTTTCATAAGATCCCTGATAAGGTACGAAACGGTACATTACAGAACAGCTAATTTGCAATCCTGTAATTTACAGGCTTTAAATGAGTAATTTCATTTTCTATTAAAAATGAAAATGCCTAGGAAACACCAGGAGACATGCCCTTTAGCAGAGAGACGTCAATTTCTTCGCAGGAGAGATAAGTATTCTTCATTACAATTCCAGTAAAATCGGTGAAGGAGGAACATAGGAAACGTATATAGAATGCAATAAATACGGTATTTAACATACCAAATCCACCATCACAGCTGTAGCAGAAGGAAAAACGTCACAGACATGGCAATATAACGATAAAAGCAACCAAACTGTTTTTCAACAAAGATGAACCCAGTTCCACAGTACATCTGAACCACAAACGGCAAGAATCATCAAAACATTGAGTCATTACACTTAAAAGAATATACACGTGTAAGAAAGATGAGTGACCTGTACAAATGTGAGAATCATTTGACTCCAAATCGAATTGATACACGTCAAAAACTGACTGTCATAGTAAGAACAGACCATAATAGAAATTTATTATACCATTACGTTTACATGCAACTTACTTTCAGCGGAATAAGCTGCAAATATACACATATTCGTAAGTATTTGTTCATGACAGAGTTGTTCTTTGTACCATTAAATCATTTAAATTAGGCTGTTTTTGTATTAATTTCCGTATTATGTTTGTCTCTCGATATTTTAATAATGCTTCTAACGCATAAATTATAATTAAGTATTTCGTTAATTACGTACAAAAGCGATAATAAACAAACATCACTACTTCGGCAGCTTGCACACCGCTAGGAACGCTAGTGTCGCAGCAACTGTCAGTTGCTAACAATATTTACAGCAGTGAGTGTCGCCACTGTATATGTTAGACTGTGACTGAGGCCTTCTGTGCTAAACTTGGCCCTAATGCATCCATCACAGGTATAAATGTTTTGATCCTGAACTTGTCTCTTGGCTCAAGTTTCTCTAAAGCATCATTATTAATATGGCTTCTTCTATGTCTGCTTTTCTGCAAAATTCTACCATACGACTCCCTCTTTCAGTCCTTTTCCGCAGCCCATATTCACCTACTATTCACTACCAATACGAAGACAAAAGTAATAATATCCTCTCAAGTTTTCCCCCCGAGAAAGTGGGGGCCCCTAAGCTATGGCTTGTTTAGCTTATAGGTCAATCCTGCACTGGCCATCTACGAAGCGATCGGGTGCCCATGCGAAAGGTGTCTGCGACCCGTTGCTCGCAAGGTAATTCTATAAAAGGTTGGAGCGGAAGCGAAACGACCTGCTATTGGCCGTTGAATTGACGTCAGTGGCGAAGCAGAACTGCCAGCAAGGGGCGCTAAGCGGCGCTGCGCAGTCACATAGAGCACCACTAAACACACTACAGTTAACTGTTGGCTTATTGCAGTTACATACCTCTTTAAATACTTCCGATAACTGAAGAATGCCACTGACGTGTTTTTCGCCTCATCGATGCAGCTGCTTTCTCTTTCTTCAGCTTCGTGCTGAGGTAGAGCACTCGAATAAAAATTCGGGACCGTAAGAATATTTCAATGACCTCCGGCACCACATGAGGATATTTCTACGAAATTACGGCGGCTAATCTCTTAGATATATTTTTTTTTCTTTTGTAAGTATGTCACTTTCGTTAATCTCGTTGAACAGCAACTTAAACTCTGCGATCCGTTGCATTCACTCGTCACACAGCATTAACAAACTTCCTCGTGATAAAAATTCTATCCACCCGTGTTCTGCGAGGTGTTTTGGAAGAGGACAAAGTAGTTCATTAGACGACTCACCCAGTGAGGTGTCACATTTCGCAGCACGGCGTACAATGTAGCCTGCCAGATATCTGAATCCTTTCAGTTGGGCATTCAACATTTGTCACAGCAGACGGTGCAGCAGCCTCACAACTAAAATTTGAGCCCTGGATCTCTGCTTCTCCATCTGACATGGCCATCGCTTCAGACATATCCGGCAAAATTCCGCACAGCATACGTCAGGAACTGTTGAGAGTCTTCTTGCTGTCTCACAGACAAAGTATTAGACAGTTGAGTGTCTTGGGCATTCTTTCCAGAAGCAACAAACGCAGCCGATGTTTTACTTCTTTAGGAGGAGGATGCTGATATAAATTGCCAATACCTCTAATCCGGGAAACAAAGTTTCAAGACAGTCCTTGTTCAGCCCTGCTGTTAATATATACTTAATGCCTAGTGACAAAAGGTCAGAATGAAGGCCAAATAAAGAATTAATTGACATTAAGAGTCTGCATTGTTTCACAGTACAAAAACATTTTGCTGAGAATTGTTTTTTGGACCAGTTCGTTTGTTCCACAGGCACTTGCTAATGTCTTTTTGTCAACGATTCTTCGAGAATTTCAGATGTCAAACGAATCATTACCATATTAAACTGAATTAGAGGCATCGAAATTTCTGTCGAAAAACACTACTACAAGACTACCGCTACCACAGAGTAAAGGCTAGTCTACACGACGACACTAGGTTGCGAAACTCGTTGCATGAAATGAATTGCGCGCAACTGGTTTCGTGTATGCCTGTAGACACGGCGCCAATACCATACACTTCAGTTTCGTTGTTTTGTGAGTGCCGCAGTCGCCGTAAAATGAAAGTTTTGGTAGCTGTACGAGTTGTGGCGAATCTATTGCTTGTCTGTGTGAAGTCGCTGCATAAGACCAAACATAAAAAGAATAAGGAACGTGTTTGGGTTCGTGAATGGATTAAAAAGGACGTCAGCTCTGTTGCTCAGCGACCTTGCTGAAAGAAAATGTGGTTGGAGACGCTAGATGTTATTTTAATGAACTTAGAATGTCACCAAAGCAGTTCACGTTCCTTTTAAACACAGTTAGTAATGCAATAAAGAAACAAGATACTGTTAAGCGTGAAGCATAGTTACCAGAACTAAAATACAAAAAGCATTACGTATCTTGTCAAGTAGATATTCGTCTCTGCAGTACTTGTACCGTGTTCCGAAATCCACAATTGCCATACTTCGTTTGTATAGGTATTTCAAATTCGATGTATTTTAGTCTGCAATTCACTAATCGTCTACCCATCAACATTTAATTTCACAAATAACTGCCAGAAGAGCACTAACACGCCGTTAAAATCGCACAAACACCTACGCAACGCATTTTTAAATGCTAGTTGGCTATCTGTCAGAATTTTGATACTACTTGGTAAGTGACCAAAGACTTTTGTGGCAGAATAATTAACCCCTTTCTGTGACAGAGCTAAATTTAACCTTGAATAGTGTAGGTCACCCTTTCTCCTAGTGTTGTAGCTATGCACATTGCTGTTAAATTTGAATTCAGTTGGATTGTTAATAACAAATTTCATAAGTGAATATATATATTGCGAAGCTACTGTGAAGATTCCTAGATCCTTAAATAAATGTCTGCAGGATGATCTTGGGTGGGCTCCAGCAATTATTCTGATGACCCGATTTTGGGCAATGAATGCTTTCTTACTAAATGATGAATTACCCCAGAATATGATACCATAAAAAAGCAGAGAATGAAAATTGGCATAGTATGCCAGTTTACTGAGTTGTACATCACCAAAGTTTGCAATCACTCTAATAGCATAAGTAGCTGAGCTCAAACGTTTCAGCAGATCTTCAATGTGTTTCTTCCAATTCAACCCATCATCAATGCATAAACCTAAAAATTTTGAATATTCTACCTTAGCTATAGATTTCTGGTTGAAGTCAATATTAATTAATGGTGTAATGCCATTTATCGTGTGAAACTGAATATAATGTGTTTTTTCAAAATTTAAAGAGAGTCCATTTACAGAGAACCACCTAATAATTCTCTGAAATACTTCATTGACAATTTCATCAGTTAATTCCTGTGATTCGGGTGTGATAGCGATACTCGTATCATCAGCAAAGAGAGCTAGCTTGGCATCTTTATGAATGTAGAAAGGCAAATCATTAATATATATTAAGAACAGCAAAGGTCCCAGTACCGAACCCTGTGGCACCCCATGCTTGATAGTTCCCCAGTTTGAGGACTCAGCTGTTTTTTGTATATTATGTGAATTACTTATATAAACTTTCTGAACTCTTCCAGTTAGGTATCATTTAAACCATTTGTGCACTTTCCCACTCATACCACAATACTTAAGCTTATCTAGAAGAATTGTGTTGTATTTTGTTCTGTATTGGCCATAACCTAACCCAAAAACACGAGCAATCAGTTTCGCCAAAGTTGGAATGTGCCGAAACTATTTAGTTTCGTCAACGAGTTGCGCGAACGCCTGCCGCGCATGCGCATTGGCCAGTAGCGCAGTTTCATGAAACGTAGTGTCGTCGTGTAAACTAGCCTTAACATATCTGTGCCGCTACAACGTCCGCCACGTGCTTCGGCGGTGACGTCATGCGCAGTAGGACGAATTTCTAGCTCGGACTGCGCAGTCCCTGTGGGGTTGCTCGTGTACTGGCTGGCGTTGTTTTAAAGCGCCTGCGCTGGAGAGCTCCTTCCACTTCCAGCGAGTGAGAAAGGCCAGGCCGGCAGCGCGGCTGGGTTTCCCGCCGCTGGCTGGCTCTTTTGAACCTGGGGATTCCCGCGCCCTGCCACTGGCCGCGTCCGTTGCACAAGCGGCCGGAACCGCGCGGAATTTCCCTTTGGAAAGCCTCGCCTAACCACTCCAGCCGAAACGACTCCAGCCGCAGCGGCCGCTTTTTTGCCTCGTGCGTACTGCGCCCCGTCCCCCCTCACCGCCTAGAAAGCAGTAAAAGTACGAGCCGGGACGGGACTCGAACCCGGACTGACAGGTATGTCAGAAAGTTCAGCAAGGCTTTTCCCTTCACACTGACTACAGCGGCCACAGAGCGTTGCGGTGCCGACAAAAACCATTGGCATAATATACTGGTCGCACACTTTTAAGCCCTTTTTAAACGACGGACGAAAGTGAACAAGATAGATAATAGTCTACTGAAGCGCTCCTAGCGTACTAGTCCTGAACTACAATCTCATGCAAGATCTTGTGGCAGCGTGTTTAGACGATAAACGAACAGTAATACCCGATATTGAATGTGAGGTTATGACAGGCGATCTGTTATGTAGGAAGTCATAGTTTAATACTGGAATTGAGGAAACAACGCTAAATGTTATTGACGGCCAAAGAAAATCTTGCAATCTATGTTTTTGATCAACTTAGTGTGGTAAAGTTCTGGGAAGTGAAACAACATATTAAAACATTCACATCTACTTTCAAGCGAAAAAAATATATTTATTAACACATCAAACAACATTTATAAGAGCTTAAATAGACCTTCTTTACTTTATCTACTACGATTTGCCCACTGACATTGTTAATAACGTCATGCACAACGGAATTTTTGTCCTTCATTTGGACTGACTTTTTCATTTAAAATGTTGCTTAATGAAAATTGCATCATCAAATTACAATCTTATTCAAATAAACAATTGGCTTCAGTCTTTTCTGTTACAATATTGCAAAACATAAGCTATTTTTCGGTTTCAGATGTACGACCTCGCTTTTCGGTGGACACTAATTGAGATTAATATTGAAGTCGTCATGAAACATTTGCAATTACCGCTAAACCAAAGTATAATAATAAAATAAAGATTAATTAGACAAATTTGCGTGCAAACCGTGTAATTGTCGACTACAATATGAAAATCGCGTGAAGAAAATAGATGAACTTCTGATGTCAGCAGAGGAGCGTTCAATCAAAACAATCTTCTCGAGAAAGCTTAACGTGACGTTGCCGTTAGGTAACAGTCTGGTGACGGACACTGTGAATGCCGTCATTAGAACTACATTTTGGAATACATTCTGATCATAAACTTCGACATAACGCAAAATATACGTAAATACGGAGGAAAATGGCGGACTAACTGGAGCGATGACTGCAGCTGACAGCTACTAGCTCGGGCATGCGCAGTGAACCCACTAGTACCGAATTTAGAACTGGCCATATTTCATTATCGCTACGATAATCCCGAGTCGATACTAGCGCGATCTTACTAGTCGAGCAGTTCAAACGACAGACGGCCGCCATTAACGCAACTTGTTATCAATCTATTACAAGTTCGTTGATCGTTTACAACGGGATCGGTGGAACTTCGGCAAACTAAGTGCTGCTCCGAAATGTTAGCCTCATTGACAAAACTTTGATACGTAACATTACCATGAGCTACAATGCCTATGCTTGTGAATACTAATAGTACTGAACCCCGTGCGGTTTTGTGCGTACTAATTTGCATGCTTTGGCGGCTCGTGCTTCAGATGACTGGGGGTCTTCGACCATAGATACTGATAGAATGGGCATGGCATCGTTTCCATGGCACCAACATCTCTGCAGCTAAACCATTGCTTTGCCAACAGTCACGTGATAGTGTAGAGGCGTGATACAGCTATGCCTAGGATTATACAGAGCTTTTTGTGAAGGCAAGTAACATTAAATTTCAATTGGAAGTATTATTAGCTTAAAATAATGGCATTTATTGACAACTTCTGAGTTGTTTATTATATCCCGCTAATGTTTGCCAACAGTCACGTGGTCCTATGTTTGAACCAAGCCATATGTATAGCAGCCCTGCTGTTTGTCCAGTCTGTTAGTATCTATGATCGAAGCTGGGGGTTCACTTCTTTGAGTGCCGCATCTAGATAGTGGCGCCCCCAGCGCCTTGGTATGCCCTCCGCCCCCCTTTAGATATACTTTCGTTAAAAGATCTGCAAAATGTCTTACCTCGGTTTGTTTGCGCTTGATTGAATTCGGGCTGAGGCGTCAACCTACTAACCTTCATTTCACATTTTTGTTCCCAACTTAAAGCCGAATAAGTTGTTTCTAAAACATACTGAACGTTGTTCATTTCTTTGATAATAAACACCAAGAACATATCGCACCTCGGCAGCAACAGTGACACAACTCAAAAATCGAGGAGTTTATGGTTAAATTTGGAAAAGATGTATGAAGAGACTGTACGTGTAGGAAGAACATCACATCTGTCTCTCGCAGTTTGTCCATATGAGGATAGTGAGGGTAGTAATAGGTTAGTTCATGATTCTTTATAGCGAAAACAGTGTTGCTTTTCTCAAGTATTGCATTTTTGAGTTGTGTCACTCTTCTTGCCGCCGGCCGCGGTGGCCGAGGAGACTGAGGCGCTCTAGTCACGGTCTGCACGGCCACTACGGTCGGGGGTTCGAATC
Organism: Locusta migratoria; assembly: GCA_026315105.1. NCBI lineage: Eukaryota > Metazoa > Arthropoda > Insecta > Orthoptera > Acrididae > Locusta > Locusta migratoria. The sequence continues at coordinate 122,014,346 of CM048750.1, read as the reverse complement.
CCCCCTCGGACATGGATATTTGTGCCGTCCTAGTTCGTAAGTAGTTCATAAGTAGTTTGTAAGTTTAGGGACTGATGACCCCGTAGTTAAGTCCCATAGACTATACGAACATTTGAACTCTTCTTGCCGAGGTGCAATATGATATGCACATGAACACTAATACACAGTAAGTAAAACGTCGAAAGATATGTGGCAAGTAACAATGCAAAAGTCATTGCTGTTCCCTATCTATTAAAAATATTGGGTTAAAAATGCCTTTAGTCGGTCTGGAACCCACTTCCGCCAGCGCAGCGCTATGACGCTATTCCTGCTAACTGGAGAATAGTAACTTCATTATTATCCCTAATCGGATTTTCTGAAAGCTTTTGTAGTTAATGCGTTTTTAATTCATAGTTATAAGATATTTTGAAGAGTCATCAATGCGCTAAAAACAAATATGAAGGGCGGAAGTTGGCTTCATGGAGGATTTGCGCATGCGCAATACGGGGTGCGTAGTAGCTCCAGTGTCTTTCTTTGAATCCATTCGTGCGAAACCGCCAGAACTCGAGTAGCCAGGAGTTGGTGTGTCTACCAGCCGTGGGAGCGCTCTTGTGCTACCTACAGGGGGTTTAGAAGTTGAACCTCAGCCGCGCATGCGCATAGCAACGCTGCGGCCACTGCCCCCTATATTTAGCGGCGGAGATGCGACTCGTATACGAGCTGTTTCCGTGACGTAAAACGTTTCTTATGCGATAAAAATACTTTGAATGTGCATATAAAATGATCTGATAGAAGAACGAAACGAAGAATAGTAGTTTAAAAACACTATATTTTATTTATTTACCTTTTTTTTTTTTAAAGACGAGGTTTTTCCGGGGGTTCAGTGAACACACAGACGCGCCGCCACTGATATAGTGTGCCACGATTTGACATCGTCTTGGTTCTTCTTATAATATGTGCAATGTATTGAACAGTTACATATTTATTCTAATCATGAATTGGGGTTGCTCTGGCAGGAGGCAGGGCTTGTCTCACAAGGAGAGCACATGGCTATCAGATTTTAATTTTTTTGAACTTATGGTATGTGAAGTTCAGAACTCAAATAACAATTAACCAAACCATTGAATGCAACTCTCAAAGATTCTCGAGAAAACTGTCTTTGAAGTTTTGCAAGTATACATAAGTACCAATGATTAAGGGAGTTACAGCATCTGTTGATGTAGCTCAGATGGCAGCAGTCTGGCTTACCACCTATAGGGTCGGTGGTTCGAATCATGCTGCGATGGATTTTCTTTTTTCGAATTCAGTTATATAAAACATTTTGGGATCTCTAATTTCACATGTTGTGTCAGTTCTTGTTTATGTGTACGTAGACGAGCTGAACACCTTGTTCATTGGATATTACAATTGTGCAGGTATTCTAACAATGAAAAAGATAAAAAAGAGTGTGTCACAGCAGGATTCAAACCACCAACCCTGTAGTTGTAAAACCATAATGCTACCACCTGAGCTACAGCAACTAATGCTACATCTGCTTTAATTATTGGTACTTACTTGCAAAACTTTGAAGTTGATTTTCCCCAGAAACTTTTTAAGAGATGCATCAAATGGCATTGGTTGAACTTTATGTACCATAAGTATCAAAAAATTCTAAAATCCGATACCTGTGTGGACTCCTTGTCAGTGTTACAAGCCAATCAAAAACTTCCACTCCCAGTATCATCCCTCCCAGGGGCCGAGTATAAGAGTGCAATTAGTATGTGCACCCTTCTGAAGATCTTTGGTGGGGTGGCTGTTCAGTATAGCTACACCAATTGAAATCAATAGATGTTCACATTTGACTGCTTTCCAGTTGTTGCCAACTTCTTTTATATCCAGTAACACACAACATTTCAATGATCATTAATTGCATTTTTGTACTTGTGACTGCACAGAATAGTATTATCTTAAAGAAAAGAAAATGTAACTTGATTCTGACAGATTAAGTCTTCTTACACGACCCATATAATTCAATAATGAACTTTTGCAGTACCAATACTGATTTACTGCTAAGGTTAGAAATCACAGGCTACAAAACATCTTCACCCTTAATTGCTCTCACTTTTGCTGATTCGAGTCATAGGGGTGCAGAGAGAGCACTGTTCACACATCGAAATACAGTATGTAGTAATTTCTATAATTGCTCACACTTTATAATGTTGCCAATGTATTATAAGCAGTGCAAAAAAATCAATGAAGGTAAGATGACCAGTTAAATTCATCTAAGTCAGATTAGTGATATATATGTGGTCTCTCTTCTGTCAGACATGTCTGGAAGAACAGACACCACAACTTGTACAATAAGCCGAAAAAGGGCAATGGTCTTTTCTTCAGTGTGAAGGCACTCCTTGGCCCCTACTCTTACAGGAATCAACTTACAAAAAATATGAGTTTGAGTTCTAGTGGGAAGGGGAAAACTGAGAATTTGATGGGAGGCATACTTGAGTAATTCCATGCAGGTATGGCGATCGCTGTGTCTCCAATGATGTAGGGGTCAGCAAAAACTGCCTAGGAAACAGAAGACCCAGGCCCGAATTCCAGCTGGGTACGCATAGCCAACTTTACCCATTTACAGTTAATGTCATACATTCTGTGACTAAGATATCATATGACTCAGATATGAAGGTCTCCAAACTTAAAAGTTATGGCATTCAGATTAAGCAGTGCTGTATTTCAAGCTGAAAACCAAAAACAAGGGTGTTAGCATAAAAATGTTATGAGATGGAGAAGTGTACTGAAATGCCTTACTATTTCATGCTCATCGAGATTTCCCACTGCAGGCCAGTATGAAAGGACACCACCCACCAGAAGCAATGGTCAGATTCTTGATTTCACACTGTAACCATGTTTCTCTACCTCTTGTGTGGTTCACAATTCCAGAATGAACAGGAGAAAATACTCTTTTGCACACCTGTTAACTAGAATTAAAATCAGTGCTATCCACTTTTTGTACCTGAATTAATGGGCATTATGAAATACAATGGTGCACCAGAGAAGCAGGGACTTTCTTTATGTATTCTAAAATAGTCTGACTACTTATTGGGAGATGGCATACTTTCCAGTATGATCTGTTTCACAAATGAAAAGATTTCTCTTTGTAAATAGAGGTTTCTTGTCTTTAACAATAGTATGCACTTACACACCCACAATGATGGATAATTATGAAGAATAGTGGTAAACAAGGAAAGTTATGCACTAATAGGCATATTATGGAAGTTTAGATTTGTACATACCACATAGGTGACACATGGAGTCCCAGACAGCACTCTAGAAAGGCTGCAGAACAAGTAAGTCTCTCTCTCTCTCTCTCTCTCTCTCTCTCTTCTCTCTCTCTCTCTCTCTCTCTCTCTCTCTCTCTCTCACACACACACACACACACACACACACACACACACACACACACACACACACAAATCAGTACTGCGTCTTACTGATAAGGCCAGAATGCTATTATAAGTGGCATATCAAGGATAAATCCTGCAGCTGAATCTATCAGACGACTAATGCTATAAACCTGACACTGTCGTGAGAGAGAGAGAGAGAGAGAGAGAGAGAGAGAGAGAGAGAGAGAGAGAGAGAGAGAGAGAGAGAGTTGTGCATTTTCCACTTTGAAAGAAGACCCTTTGGGTCAAAAGCTAAATAGTTGGGAAGTCTATTCATTGTGTCTGTGACTCATCTATACCCTTACCACAATAATGTTGAATAATTATATTATTTAGTTTCCATAGAAATACTTAGTGACCTAGCTCTAAGATTATTTTGTGACTTACCTCCAAACATGCTGAATACCTGGGATGAATTCATTGTGTTGCTCAACATTGAATTTTGTATTGTGACTTTCAAAGAAACCAATACTTTCACTTTTCTTACCACATTCTTGAGCTTTCATTAATTGGTTTCTTTTCCTTGTTTTGGTGTAACATACCTGTCCCCAAAATGTATCAGTGTTTTCTTTCTTTCTTGCGGCACTATCTATAATATCTATTTTTTTCTTTCATTTCTTTTTTTTTCCTACAGAGTTGTAAGCAAGTTATTGAACCACAGCTTTACCTGTGTTACTCAATGGTTTTCCTGCACAATTTATGACTAAAGATTTTGGACTTTATATTGTATTTTCCAGTGTCTGTAATTCCACTTTACATTTTTGTTTTCACTACTTCACGAAATTAAAGCATGGTTTTAAAGTATGTCTTTTACTGAAACAAAACCACTTCTAAATTTCTAAGCTAGAACATAATGTCTCTGTATCTACTACTACCATAACATAGAAGATCACCATTGATGTTGTAATGCCATATTGGCATAAATCAAGCTTTGATCCACTCCAGAAGTTAAATGCATTTTCCACATAGAACTGTCACTATCAAAGAATGATCCACTAAAAGCAAATGTTCTAACTATCTAATTATCCATTCTGAAGTGCTTCCCACAAAACAAGCAAGGAATCAACATGAGAAATAACTTCCAGTTTTACTACATGATAATGTGAACATGCCACTAATGAATTCCACTTGCTTTCAGCGAGGGTATTACTAAATAACTAGTCAAAAATAGTTACTTCCATCTATACAATTGCCACTTGCTTTGTTGGAGTCCCATTCTTTCCACCCTCTCAGGAAAGCAGGTACCACTTGTAACAATTTTTAACAAATATGTTTGTGTAGTAAACTGAGATATAATAACAAGGTATGAAACATTATACTGTCTTCCTCTAGTATTTGCATATTCAACATTATTTTATCAGGTCTTCATGAGATTTTCATAATATTTTTCACCTTTCTAATGTGCTTAAGACAACAGAAGACAATCACGTGAACAATGTTCACAGTTGTTAAACTATGCATTATGTAAAACCTGAATAATAAGCACTGTGTCATGCCTATCGAAAATATAACCCGCATTAGAAAAATAATCTCCACCATAATGGAACAAAAAATGTTCCCTCACTTTACATTTCAAGTGTCACACTTGCCACTATCATACCAGAATTTAAGGAAAGGGAGAGAAATAACACTCATTATAATAACAGCATTTTATTCAATGCCTCTAGCTTCATCTTAAAATAATTGCACTTACATACCGGTATTTACAAGATCATACACAAAAATATGTTATACTGACTGGCAAATACAAGTTCATAAAGAAACCACAAAAATGTGGCTTCATATAACATGTAAATATAGATTAACATTTCAACAACTTACTAGAACAAACAACAATTGCTCTCCACAGGCAGAAATCACAAACTTTAACAGTAACTCAGTCATAAGTTATTTCCCAAAGGTTAACAACAGTATAAGGCAGTGACAACTCTTAAGTTTTGAACTCTCATTTTGCCTGCAAAATTCTGCCTGCCTCTTGAACAATATACAGTGAACTTTGTAACACTGATTGTATGTCTGACAAAGAGACACACAAACATATGTATTAGATGAGTAATAAATAACAATGAGCACAGAATTATAATGAACAATGTCACTTTGAAATGCATGAAACTGTACAGTATGTATATTAGTTAAAAATATGCAGGTACAGTTCTTAACCAGCAGAATATCCCTGCAAACAGCTTGCTATAAACAAATATCTCAGGAAAAGTCTCTGAATCACATTACAGTTGTCTTAAGACCATTACAATTAATTTAAAATTACAAGTTTCGTAACAACTGCAAACAAATTTATTGGCAGTGAAACACTTTCTTCAAATAACAAGAGCCAAATAGAAATGTGTAACCAGATCTTTCATCCCGAGACTAGAATTGGGATTTATAGGGTAGGTGAGAGGTACAGCAGTTCATTTAATGTCGGAGAGAATACATTAGTGCATTTAAGCTGCCAGTATCCAGATAAACATTCTAGAACAAACTAGAATGTCATAGGAAACAATCCGACACTTTTCCACTCTCCAATTAATTGGACCAATAACTTGTCCAACTCAGCAGTTCTCTGATCCCAAAATACACTGACAGTCACAAATAATGATTACCACAAAATGGCTGCCACAACACTTAACCAGTCCACCACATGCAATTTGAGTATGGCACAGGAGTCAACTTCTCCAGTAGCGTACCTCCTCAGTCAGAACCGAGCTGGTGGCTCAGTGAGCCAACATAGCCCGCAGTCTTTTCGCGCCTTTCTAGGCAGTGATGTCGACAGGCTGCCCGTTCATTCTCAGACCGCTAAAACCACTGTCGCGCCCAACCTGGTACATCTGCTGGTCAGAAAAAAAGAACACAATCAGTTCCTCAAATCTCACAAATACCCCCTCCTCCTATCAGCCTAAAAGCAGCACTAACGGACAAAGGACCTATTTACACTGAACAAATACACTACATACAGGACAGTAAAATAAATAGGAATGGTAGGTTTGCACAAGAAATACTGAGCCAAAAAATGAGCACAGATTACTTCGATTCTCATTCAGACACATTACATACCATAATATATGGCAAAGAAATATGAGAATGGAAACATTCTCCAGTTGTGCAGCAGTAATTGCTATCACAGATGATAATTCAAGAGCCGTGTCTTTCTAGGTTATCTCGATACAATGCTTGTAGCTCTGATGTTAATCAAATTTGTACTCTTCTATCATCAGGTACAACAAGAAAGAATGCATTTGGGAGTAGCTGCTATGACATTCACTACAAATCTATAATTTGTAGCAGTTTCAGCATCTCCATTGTTCCAGCAAAAGTTGTTTAAGGAACATAGGACCTCAACATTTTAAACCACGACTGCCCTCTTAGCATACGGGACAAAATACTTCTGACCGAAAGCAAGAAAGACAACTCTCGGGAGATCTCAAAAGCGCTGGAGACATAATGAGTTACATCTCTACATAACTCGCAGTCTCACACATCAGTCTACCCATAAGCTCTGAACGGGAACTAAAACCCTTCAGACTTTGAACAGAAGCATCAAGACTCTTGCACAGAGTGCCCAGAGATGGAGCAACGGATGGGAAGGTCACAATGCCCGTGCTAGATCAGGCGGCAGCTCCAGCGCGTCTGCTCACCTCAGCGTCATCGTCGTCGCTGTCTTCTTCATCGCTCTCTTCATCATCTGGTGGTGGCCTGGGCTGCGCACCACACTCCCTCAACTGCCTCGCAAGAGCTGAATCGACAGCTGCTGCCAGCTGGTAAGCGGTGTAGCCAGCATACGTAGCTGCCTCCAATTGCAGACCCGTTGCCAGTTCTTCCACCAAGAAACGCGCTACATGTGCCAAGCCCAGCTCGATGCACAAGTGTAGCGCCGTGCGACCACTCTTCCCATCCTGCAAAACACAATACAATTGCTTAATTCATGGCTAACCTGTCACCTATACACAATTATTCTAATTTTTGTGTATTAAATTGTCCCATCATTTTTACCTCTACCATAAATATTTACCAGGGCATAAGTGAATGTAATAGTGAATCTGTAACTGGGACAGTTTAAAGAATATTGTAGTATCAGACCCTGAAAGCTGTCATAGATACTCATTGTGCTGGTACTAAGAAATGTTCAAACAATTCTGGGAAGACATTATTTTATCTGCGTCAATTTTAAAAATAAGGAATGGAAAAACTTAACACCATAGTCTCAAAGTGCTTCAAAGGGAAAGATGAAGGTATTTGAACCACGAACACTTGTGATGAGCCTTTACAGCCTATGCAATTCATATCGACAAGTTTAAGAAATTCAACAATGCAGTAGCAACAACTGTGGCAGCAAGAATAGAATAGGCAATTACAAGAAATAATGTTATGGGGTATATTATCATTGCAGATGTGTAAATTGAGTCATTTTTTACTGCCAATTTGCTGCTATGGTGTATAGTTCCCAATACAACATGGTCTCCTGGATATTTTGAGCTCAACTAGTAATTCAAGATATACTTCTCTACATTTCATTCTTCTGTGACGAGGAGAAGTCATGAACTCCATGGAAAATTTTGAATGAAGTATAAATGAAGAATGGACAACTGCCTAATTGCAAGAACATGAGGAGTAATTCATCTGAACAATTACTGTCGTTCTTTGCCTCGAGTGTTATTTAAGCAACAAGTTTAGTTTGCTGTAGCTGTAGCTTTACAGTATAAGCTCTAGAGCAGTATTTTTCATCCTTTTTTGAATATGCGACCTCTTCAAAGTAAAACTTGTCTGGCAACCCTCTTCCAAACAAGAATATTCTGGTGACTGCCCTCCCCCCCCCCTCCTCCTCACTAACCATGACAAAATTATATTATCTCAACCAGAACAAATTTTTCTTTTGCTTCAAGGTTCTTATAATTCATTGGACTCAGTATTTTTGTGTGTATTTTTTTCAGAATGGAACTCATTCCACTTTTACATGATTTCTGACACAAAAATATTTTTTCTTAGTGTTTCACATTTTAGGCAAGACTCAGACGCAAATTATGCTCATTAAGAGAAGTCCCAGCATATTGAAAATTAGTAAAGAAGTTGTTTTTTTTTCTCAGATTTTTCTGAATAACTTATTGTGTCACGTTCTTTAACCTATCGATTGGTTCGTGAAAACAGTATGCAGACTTGCACTTATCCATCATCATTAACACATTATATTATCCATGTTGTAATCAATTTATAATGGATGTTACAGAAGTAACTCCATAATTTTAGCATTAATTAAATTACACTTGGGCAAATGGTTTTGTGCTACTGAACCACTAGATATTGTATGATGCTAGTACTTCCTCCGGTCACTGCGAGCCCGGTGAGCGAGATTTGGCAACCCCTCCGGTGTCGCTACCCACAGGTTGAAAAACACTGCTCTAGAGAACTCACACAAATAGAATTTATTACTTACTTTGGCATTGATGTCTGCACCACACCAGACAACCAGATGCTTAATGACTTCCACATTGCCACTCAGAGCTGCCATGTGTATACACATCTGACCTGTAACAATGGAGAAGGGAACTTTACTTTGAAGCTGATAGACTTGACAAAGTTACAAATATAAATGTGTGACTAAAGTCTCGATCAGCGGTATGGGTTGTGTCGCGGTGTGTCTGTAGCAGTGTTAGGTTGGCAACGTAGTACATTTCGAGTAGCCCATTGCATGTACGATAATTCAATTACTGACTGTACAAGGGTATATCCACGAATATTATTAATTTTTGCAAATATGTCATGATTTTAAGGGTTGTGGTTAGGCAGGAACCTAAGAATACAGCTTAAATTATTGTGAGCGCAAGTTATGATTTTTACGAATATATCGTGATATTAAAGGAAGTGGTTAGCCAGGAACCGAAGAGTACAGATTAAATTGTTATAAGCGTTTTACCAAATTATGGACATTGAAAAAATTATTGTAATTTGTATCATTTGACAGACAGACACACATGTCTGTGTTACATCTGAACAGAAAGACAGTGCATGTGGAGAAACGTAGTTTTGTAGTGTGTGATCTTCTACATTCAAACACTGTGATTCATTTCGAAAATAAAATTATTCAAACGTGATATTTACACATTCATTTTCACATCCTGTAAACAACATGCCGCCATACATCCCAGCATAGACAGTGACTGTTGCCAACGCTGCCGCTTCACGTCACATAAATATATTAGGCCATGCCGCTGATCGGGACTCTTACCTAGTGCACGACAGATTAAAATTTTTATCTATGGTAGGACTCCTCCTACAGCTTACTACCATAGTTAAAGAATATTAAATCAGTCAAGCACTACAGAAGATAACAAAGTGGTTTAGGCCTTAAAATATCCTCAATGAATAGTTTTGTGACAAACTTATGTGTTATCTCACGTTCGATTATAAACAGATTAGCTTAAACCCGCGGCTCTGCTCGCGTGTTGGTTTATGATACATAAGTAGTGTGGTATGAGACTGGTTTTGTAGGATGAAATGAAATACAACACCTTCTTTAGGAACAAACATTTTCAATCAACTTTCAAGTAAAAAAATATTTGTATGCTTATGCTTACAGAGAAAGAGCTGAACACATTGTAGCACGCATAGACCAAAGATATGGTCTGTGGCATCACGTTTCGCTGTATGTAACCTCCTTGCTATTGAGTCGCAAACGTCATCCCTGGACTTCAGTCCAAACTTTTTTATAATTTGACGACTTTCAACCACCATATCTTCCACTCCCTTATAGCTATCGGCATGGAACTGCTATGGTGTACAACGGGAGACTTTGGACAACAATTACACACAGACCATCCGTTTGCGTTCTGTAGTTTTCGCTGCAGAGCGAAATATTAACGCGCGCACACACACACACACACACACACACACACACACACGTAGAATTTTATATACACCGATAACTTTCCATCACAATATACTCCACCCTTTTATCATTATCAACCCTCAAGCAACAATGCAACCAATAAAACCATTTTCAAAGAGTAAATATAATTTTCAAAGAGTAATTATTGTTCCGCATTTCGCGTTATAGTCTTCAGATTACTAAATATCTATCAGATCGCTATAGAACAGCGCCTAAAACCTTCCTCAGGTATAAATTAGTAACTGTACTAATTTTTAAGTCTCTGCTTCTTGTCGTTCGGACGTGATAAGCGTACAACGAACAGACATTCACATTTATAGATATAGAAGATTATTAAATGGTAAGAAAGAAAACAGTTGTATCAGTCAATGAATACTGAATAATGTACCAAATTACGGGGCAATAAGCTACTGGTAAACAGTCCAGAGAGCACCACAGGTCGGTTTCTTCCGCCCGAGGAGGATCAATAGGAAAAATTTTAAAAATTGCCACGGTGATGACAGGCTCGGTGAGGCATGGGCACGCGCCGAGGCGACGTGACGAGGGCTGCATTCCAGAACAGGAGCAGCCGACAAAAGCGCGCGCCCAGAATAGCCCGCGCGGCCATGCCAGGACACAACTGGTGGCAGCAGCTGAGTCAGGCGGGCAGGTATTCTGGGAGCCAAGCCGCTGCCAGCCGACCATTTACTTCTATACAACGCCGGCCGCCATCAAAAGAGCTGCTATCTTCGTCCAGCCAGTGCCCGGCACCGAACTTTCCGATGGACCAACCGATTCCTCGTTAGCCAATACGCCATGTGCAATTACGTGCCTCTAAAACGTGATCCACATGTAATTCTCCTAAACAAATGGAGAAAACATACCCTCCACAACATTACACATATCCTGTTGTCGGGCCCGGTTGGTCTTGGGGTAAGTGCTCGACTGGAAACAGAAGGGTCGCGGGATCGAAACTCGGTCGGCCGTCGGATTTTTTTCAGTCTGCACTCGGATTTTTTCAGTCTCCACTTCACCTCGCAACGATGTGAGGAGTCACCAGAAACGACACGTGGTTCGGATTCGACGTTAGGCTGTAGGTCCCCTTTCCCCCGGTTGGACAACTGGGGTAGACTAGGGACACGCAAGTCGCCGAAGTGGCGTCCAATAAAAAGACCTGCATCAGGCCAATGAGCCACACAAAATTATTATTATTACACAAATCCTGTAACACACACTTCGTCAAAGTATAAGCACCACCTGTAGTGTAATTTTGCGCAAGCATGCTGACTCGAGGGCTGTCCAAGAAATGACCTAATTGCACTAACACAATTCCAGAAACGTGTACAAAAAGGTGCGGGGCATATATGTAAACGTCATTTGAGGCACAACCTCCCTAGCGGCGCGACGTGAAAAAATAAATTGCTAATTGTTGGTAAGGTTTACAGGAGAATATTTTATCTTCGTGTGATTAAATCTAAAGACCATCCCTGTAACGTGCAAACAATACTGCGTACTTTATACTATTAGGAAGATAGATCAGTCGTTTCCTCAGAACTATAACTGACGGGAAAATTTAGGAATTTATTATTGTATGGGAGGTGACAGAAATCCTATTACTGTTGCCAGGTTTGAGTATGTGATTAAAGAGCTCTTTGACTGTAACCTGCCTGATAATCTCTTGGTGTTATTATATGAGTTACAACATGTTCTCCATTGATCCCTAAAATAAATAATGTGGATATACACCAAACTCAGCGTAATGTCATGTAAATTCCCATTGCATCAATCAGTAATTACATCACTTCTCTTTTATTGTTTGTATATATTACAACGACAAAGCCAGCCAAAATGGGCAAATCGTCTCATCCGAGCTCCATGTATTTAAGCAACAAACTACATGTTTGGAATGCGTGTGGGGTGATGAGGGTCGTTACACAACTTGCGTACACTGTACACAAAAACATTAGTCAGCTGGTTCCGTTTACTATCACCCCGTTATCACGGCCTCCCAAAACCGGAGTCCATAAACCTATTTCCCAACTCCGCTTTGGGTTGGTCATGTAAACACTCTAAAATCGATTCTGGAAATCCACTTCTGTAAAGCGGTTTTCAAGTTCCACGATCGATTATCGTGCCCATGTAAACAACCGTTTTTGAAGCGTTCTTGGCTTGCCAGTGTGTTTTCTTGACTTTTCTGAACATGTGGATATATTGAAATTTTTTAATGTGAAATTTAAGTATAAATATTAAGAGTGAGGATAAATGTGTGTTTAAGTAAAGAAAAAAAAGCGATTGTGCTTTCTAAATCACGAACTGGATCAGCTGTTTTTTAGGCGCCATATTAAGTGGGCTACGAAATCCGTTTCAGGCTATAACATGTAAACACAACAGCGGACAACGGTCTACGAAATTTGGTCTTCGTCTTCCAGAAGATGTGTTGCATGTAAACGTAGTGCGTATGAATTTCTCTCAGACAGTTCGATTTTTCTGTTTATCTGCACCAATTTTAGGGGCGGTTGTCTCGTCTCTGTAGGCTTGCGCATGAATAATATACTAGTACTGTAACAGAGAATACAATCTTACCATATGGGAAAGTCTGATTATCGAAGTTAATTGGACGAGAGAACCCCGCCGCGAAGAAGGCAGTGAACTGGCGACACCGCATTTTATTTCTCGCTTCCCCCACTAACTGCGGGGAACGCAGGAATAACAAGCAAGAACAAGTGGTTCGGAGAAGAACAGATTTAAAATACACAACCTTGCCTTTAAAGTTGCTGTAAGTATCAAAAGAACAGCGTTATGGAACAATACACTTTGCTTCATACGTTTGTGAAAATAGCCAGAAAAGCTCCCATTAGTGAGTTGGTGAGATATTGTCAGTTAAGTGACGCAAACATTTTAATATGGACTACTTTTTGTTGTTTACAGGCAAACACACGAGCAAAAGGCTAAATGCCTAATTTCAAAACATCAAAATTAACGGTTTGATATCTCGGTAGAGTGAGACAAAAACAGCAGTTGGCATACGTTTGTTTTGTGTACGATACATCACGCGTTTGCACGTCATGAGGTGCAACGTAAAAGGTTACATAACGGAGAACTGTATGGAAGACCATATCATTCTCAATCGTCCTGCTGTAGATACCGCGGTGCCCTACAAATTAGTTTAGCTTTCTATTACCAACGATTTGTGTGTTCAGCCCCTTAGCAACGTCGAGTGTCATCATTCCCCGATGTGTGATTGAAATTTCTTTATTAGAGTGCTTGACAGTGTAAGGCCTTATGAACATTGATGACGCAGACTTCTATCACGTTTCCTCCGGTAACCATACATGTGGTAATACTCTATTTTTTCGGGTTTGACCACTAGGATTAGTACGTTTTTCTTTGTTCATTTTGAAAGACACGGACAATAAGAATAATTCACTAAACTGTCATTCAAAACAAAATACTTATGCAAATTGTTTCGCAATAGCGGCAAAATCCGGAACAAATCGCGTTTCAGGACCTCTGTTGACGGACCGCTGGGCAATTTCTTATGATACGGGATTGTCCCTTCAAATCCAACAAGTCCGTCAACCCTGAATTCTTCAGGCGTGTGCGTATGACGAGGCGCAAGGTAAACGTTGACTCGCATGGGGCACCACCATCTCCGTTATCAGCGGCGAAAATTGGACGCGATGCAATAGCTCTGTACGGCACCGGTGGCTGCTACGCACTGGATGTCGTGTTCAAGGTCCGGCCGGCACACGTGTAGCGCGGCTGCAGGTGTTGTTAACGGTGCAGGTGCGTCACCGCGCGCCATTCAGCCGCCCGCGGGAAGCCCGCCGCCAGGGGACAGGTTTTTCATTTCTGCGGCGAAGGAGAAGGCGAAGGGAGCGACGAAACAGCCGTCACAGGTTTTCCCGCCGCCCGCAAACAGACTGCTATCAAAGCACTTGAAATATTCCCCGGCTCTGGCTGCTCTCTGAGGCCGGAACTGGCCAGTCCACTAGCAGGCCAACAGTTAGCCGTGACGTATTCGAGCTACCACACCCTCGCCAAAATCCCAAGCAAAGAAAGAAGTGGGTAAATTATAGTAAAACGACTTGATTTTTCAACTTTGCCTACAGGCTCTACTACATGCTTCACCGAGTCGTACTGCAATCTTTATAGCCAAATTCTCGGTTGGTCTCAGAGTGGCTGATTCACATACACTGTGATTGTAACTGTTAGATGGCAGAGCTCTCCCTAGCCCTGAACCGGTACAAGTCGGTAGACGTTGGGCGGCTTCGGAAGGCAGTCTTTGTTTCGACGCTGCAGCCAACATTACTGACAAAGTGCTGTGGGAGGCAACAACAAACGTCTGCTTTCTTATTGTTTGCATACCAGTGTTCTACGTGTTCCGTTTTGTGTAATACGTAAGTGAGTGATTCCTGTAGTTGGTATCGTTATCAACCATTCTCGTGAGTATGCTGCTTTGTTTCACTTACGACCAACATTTAAAGCGATGTGCGCCACCTGTACTTCCGCGGAAGCATGCCGCGTAGTTTGTGTGTCAGCACTGCAGGACGTAGGCGTGGCTTGTCTTCTCCGCTCGCCTCTCTACCCTCGGCTGCCAGGGTGTGAGGCGGGGCTTGCTTCGTCTGCTTCCCGCTCCCCCCCCCCCCCCCCTCACAACTCAGCCAACAGTTTACACACTGTACAACAGTGTGGTCCATTCGAAGACTACACTGATGACTTGTACAGAAGAAGTCTGGTTACCCAACAATGTGCAGTGAAGCACAAAGAGTATTGAGGTGTGATTATTGATAGAACTTTGTTCCAAACGCCCAGTTAGGAGTGCAGTGATATTCTGCGAAAAGTGATTATAGACTACTATTGGTCGACTTTCTGTCGAATTTCAAAGTCGTATCTCAGAATAGCAGCTATTATTCAGTTTTGACTTTAAACGGGAATGCGATATGAATGCAGAGGGTGGAAACAAACCCGGGAGTTGAAAATCCGGAAAAAAACTATTTTCATCAGGAAAACTGGAAGACTACTCCAAATCTGGAAGTCTTCTGGGAAAAATGGATAACTTGGCAGGCATACACATGGAAACAATATATGTAGCGTGCAAAATTTTCGTGGATTTTTAATATTTGAAACACAAATATCAGTCAGTTACACTAATATATGTAGCTAAAACTGACAATTTGTCGAAATCAGCCAAATAAAACTTTACAGCCCATTACGGAATATGTTTTTACACGTTGGAATGTCGCGTGACTAGCCAGTGAAGTAAGAAACGAAAACAGCTTTACTAATCACGGTCCTATGGAAGGCAGTACGGCGCATGCCGAACTAAAAAGAAACCCGTTAGGTCTCTTTGCTTAAGGATGCGGAACGATATCCGTCCTGCTTATTCAAAGAAGCCATCCCGGCATTTGCCTGGAGTTATTTGGGGGAAATCGTCGGTGGTCTGTGGTGGAAGTGAACCATAGTCCTCCCGAATACGAGAGCACTGCGCCAACTCTTAGACCGAACACAATTTGGGAGGAGGGGTGGGGAGCTTTGATGAAGAGCGAGTTAATAATGACCACCTGCACTGATGCCAACAAGAAATTGCAGAGTTCTGTAGCTCCAAACAAATCAGACAATTCATCCCACGCTATATTAAAACTGAATAAGGGCTCAATATTGATGGCTTGATGCAGTTCTTGAGGCCTTAAGACTCTGCCATAGCAAGCGATCCGTTCTTGTAGTCGACCTATAACACAAATTTCATCTCTCTCTCTCTCTCTCTCTCTCTCTCTCTCTCTCCCAAATTCTCTCCAGTACCTCTTCATTCTTTAAGCGATCTACCCATCTAGTCTTCAGCACTGTATAGAGCAGGCAATTGGAGGATGGCTAAGTCATCTAATATTTTACATGGCCGGCCGCAGTGGCCGAGAGGACTGAGGCGCGCAGTCTGCACGGCTACTACGGTCGAGGATTCGAATCCCCTCTCGGGCATGGATATTTGTGCCGTCCTTCGTATAGGATAGTTGATAAGTAGTTTGTAAGTTTAGGGACTGTTGACCCCGTAGTTAAGTCCCATAAGCTTAACAAACATTTGAACATTTTTTGAGGCCCCAGGTTCGACACCTGTCGATTGCTGATAATCACAAGTAATAGACAACCTACCGGTATGTGTGACCACTAACGGCCTGCCTTGATATAGCGTGCAGCATCCGACAATTCGCGTTAGCTGCACACGCTACTCTTAGTACTCGCTAGTGCAGAGAGGTACATGAATGCGAGATCACGTCATAATGATGTAAGCCATGCGCAGCGGCGCGACTACGACGCCAGCGCATGAATGGCGGCGTTTCCCAGAACGGGGCGAGGAAAACAGTGGCTGGAACTGGGAAATGGCGGCGATCGTCAACATCCGGCGCTGGCGCCGGCGTGTCAGGAAGTGGCTGGCGGAACAGTTCTGTGGAAGCGCCCTTGGGAGCGGCCGGTTAATGAGCAGCGCTCCCCCACAATGGGATCCGGCACCGCGGCCGGTGAATGGCTCCTCCACCCACGCACTGCCGGACCCGGAGCTCCGCCGGAGGTCACGCTGCAGCCAGGGGCTTCCCTCAGCCAGGAGCTAACGCCTCCTCCTCTCTCCCGCTGGCAGCGCGCAACACCACAATGACGTTACAATAATAATATCACACGGCTTGCTTCCAACGTATAGAACCGACCATCAAAACTTAACAACTGTGGTGTGTCAGTGCTTTCATTACAGTATCTGACAGCCGGGAAACAATGCAGTGTCCAGGTTGGTATTCAACAATACCACGACGGATCTCACTGCAAAGTAGTTCATCGAACTCAGACAGCCGCAGCGGAATAGCCGTGCACACTGAGGCGCCGTGCTACGGATCGCGCGGCCGTTCGCCGTCGGGGGTTCGAATCCTGCCTCAGGCATGAGGGTATGTGTTGTCCTTAGGTTAGTTTAACTTAGTTGAAGTAGTTTGTAAGCTACGAATTAATAACTAAGCATTTCAACATTTGAAATGAGACAGGCAAATAAAAAAATGGAACAGCTGGAGATTACTGTGTATGTGAGGCATGCCTCTGTGCAATGGCAGGATGTGTCAGTTTCTGTCGAAGGCTATATAGCCGAAAGCGTAATGTATGTATGAGGTTATGCATGTATGTGTATGAGTGTCTTATGTGCATGTCGCAGCTGTTCTAAAGTCTTTGCGGTGCGTTGCAATCTAGCGTAATAACTAAGTCATGAACCAGACTCGGTACAATAAGGTGACAACAGGACCATGTATGCTGGATCAAAGTGACTGGCGTTATATGGATCCCATCTTCGACTCCCGATGACTGCTAAAAATGTAGAACTGTTCTTTCAACCCCTTTAAATGAGAAACCGCTTAAACAGCGAAACTGACAACCTAGACGTCAAATGTGGAAGACGACAGCAATCAGTCGTACGTATTTCCTATAGCATTGCCACAACAAAGGAAATATGTGCGACATATTCTATAACAGTGGGTGAGTACATACATTTCATTGTCGAACAAAACTTCACAAAAGAAATGTTTCAGATTGCAGCGACTCGCGTGAAAATTTATCCCCAAAGCTTGCTTATCAATTATTTGCGGATTACTTTGTCATAAACTGACAATGACCACCCACATACAATATTTCAAATGAAATAGTGGAAAACAGTGCAACAGTAAATAGGAAATTTCATTTTCCGGTCGTAAATTACAGTCTTTTTCTACATGCCTGTAGTCTGGTTAATAACAACAATGCCATTACATTCGACGGCTGACAGGAATACGAAACAGCAAAGCGTTGTTTTAGCAACGCTTAGGAAAGAAACCACGAACTCCGAAACAAGGATGAAACAAAAAATTACTCACTGAGTCCACCCTGTGGCTAGCACTGGCACCGAACCAAACGAGCCTTTAGAACGCTAATGAAGTGCATCCTCAATGCAGCCCAGCTGTTAAATTAGTTGGTACACCCACCGCGTGCGCCCGTTTCGTAACAGCGTTACACGTTCGCCCGCCCGCTGTAAATTTCCACCCGGGCTGCCTTCTCCCAGGTCCGTGACCGCCCGCCTTTCCACCAGTCATGCCGCCGGCGCATCGGAGCGTAGCTTTCCCATCCTCTATTAGGCTGTCAGGGATTCCCAGTACACTCTCAACTTTCGCGCCGAGGCCGACTGCTTGGGTCTCCCCCTCACTCGGAAAAAAAATTAATCTAGCAGCACTAATGCCAAGCCACGTCATGTGCGGTATTGACCCTATGCTCATCATGAGTACACAAATCACTTGCCTCATTGTTAGTGCAGAGCGCTTACTTGTCCTTAAACGTCCACTGAAGAGATGAACTATCCACTCCTCCGAGAACTCCAGTTCCTTGCTTGTATGTAGCCAGCAGTTCCCGTAAAATCAGTTTTATTATCTGCTAGTTTTGTCACAAGCGGCTTGCGTCAAGCAGTTGTGTCCGCGAACGAGAAAAAATTGCACTACCTTTTAAGCATGACTACTGTTATTGTGCTCACCCACTGTTTTAGAATATGTGGAAGATCAGTCGCACATATTTCTTTGTTGTGGCAATGATATAGGAAATACGTACGACTGATTGCTTTCGTCTTGTGTTGAGAGGACAAATTTCAGGTGTAAGAAGAGGATTTCCATCAAAAGGTGGTGTTTGTTTCCACGATAGTGCCCGACCCCATGTGGCGAAGGCCGCGGTGGCCGAGGGAACTGAGACGCTCCAGGCACGGTCTGCACGGTCACTACGGTCGGGGGTTCGAATCCCCCCTCGGGCATGGATATTTGTGGCGTCCTTAATCTTAGCTAGTTCATAAGTACTTTGTAAGCTTAGGGACTGATGACCCCGTAGTCAGGTCCCATAAGTTATGCAAACATTTGAACGTTTGATTTTTTGAACATGTGGCGAATGCGACCAAACAACTCTTACGGGAATTTCACTGGGACGTGTTTGATCATCATCCGTACAGCCCGGGCCTCGCTCCTAGCCACTTTCACCTCTTCTCACACCTAAATATCTGTCCATGGTGGTCAACATTTCAACGAGGACGACGAGCTGAAAGAACATGCTACCACATGGCTGAATACACTGAATACACAGGCGGCAACTTTCTATGAAGAAGGCATACAGAAACTTGTGCCACGATATGACAAGTGGCTAGAAAATTTCGGCAGCTATGTAGCAAAGTAGTTTAACAGTTGTAGATTTTTGTACAATAAACACGTTTGTTTTATATAACCAACCGGAACTTAATTTCTGGACGTACCTCGTATATACAATCTCTTCTTCGCCTCCGTAGTCTAGTGGGTAAAGTGGCGGCCCGGGTTCAGTTCCCGGTCGGTTCGGAGATTTTCTCCGCTCAGGGACCGGGTGTTGTGTTATCATCACTGAAATGTAAGTCCCGGAAGTGGTGTCAACTAAAAAGATTCGCACCAGGCAGGCTGAACACGATCACAGTTGGGGTTCTAACGACCATAAATGCCAAACATCCGACATCGTCAGTAAATATTGAAACAACGGCGGCACAATAGTGGGACAAGGGACTTTCAACACGGCCTGCAGACGGACTGCGGCCGGTTGAAAGGCGGCGGCAAGCCTGCTCGGGCGCAGGAAATCCCTGGCGCCAGAGTGGGTGGCAGGGAAACCCGCGTGGACCTTGTGACCAGCTAGCTCGCTTCCTACTGCCGACCAGAATCACAAGCGGCAGTCGCTGGCGCGCAAACGCGGAAAACGTCTCGCGAACGGGGAGAGCTGCTTACATAACGCTCTCAGCTCGCTAAAAAATTACGTGCAATGTAACCGAGCACTAATGCTTTTAGTCCAAACCAAAAGGTATGACACCGTCACAAAGATCCAACGGAAACTGTTTTAAATAAATAAATTCTACTATAAACTTACTCCAATTTTCAATCGCCTCTACCGTGAAGCTGAAAGAACTGGAATTTAAAATATTCCGTGTACCTGCACAATCATGTCTGTCATGTACCGAAATTAAATTCTCTAATTTAACGGTATGACGAAGTTGAGAGTTCTCTGGCTATTCCACATCCATCATAGAAGTGTCAACTATGATTCGTATCCATTATCGACGACTCAAACTGGAAAGAACAGGTAGATAATGTCGTGGGAAAGGCGAACCAGACACTGCGTTTTATTGGCAGAAACCTTAAATAGATGCAACAGAACTACCGCATACACTACGCTTGTCCGTCCATTTTTGGAGTATTGCTGCCCAGTGTGGGATCCTTATCAGGTGGGACATCAATAGCCCAAAGAAGGGCAGCTCGTTTTGTATTCTCACGATACAGGGGAGACAGCGTTACGGAAATGATGCAGGACCCGGGATGGGAATCATTACAACAACGGCGCTTATCGCTGCGGCGTGGGCTGCTTACGAAACTCCTATCACCAATATTCTACTGCAAATGCGGAAATATATAGTTGACTCCCGCTTAACATAAGTAGAAATGATCATCAGAATAAAATACGAGCAATCAAAACTCGAACGGAGAGATTCAGGTGTTCTTTCTTCTCGCGTGCTATTCGAGAGCCGAGGGGACTGAGGCACTCCACGGCCACTACGGTCGGGGGTTCGAGTCCCCCTCGGGCATGGATATTTCTGCCGTTCTTAGTATTAGTCAGTTCATAAGAAGTTTGTAAGTTTAGGGACTGATGACCTCGTAGTTAAGTCCCATAAGCTATACAAACATTTGAACATTTGCTATTCGAGAATGGGATGGGAGATAAATAGTACAACGGTGGTTCGATAAACCCTCTGCCAGGTACTTAAATGTGATTAAATGTAGATGTAGATTGCAATTTACATTCGATACTAGTGCTGCAGCTAGTGTTACAATGAATTCTAGCGACTAGAATAAGACATTGCAAGCTTATAAATTATAAATGCCAAAGTAAAAACTAGTCTTATAAAGGCGGCAATAAATCCTTTGCAGCTTGTCTTTCGAATATCTGTAGAAGTCTTGTTAATAACAACTTATCTGTTGATAAGGAGCGAAAAACAAAACAACCTCGTTTGTAAATGCCATTATCGTGCACAATGATCCATACTTCAATTTGTCTTCCAAATAGCGGTAAACAAGAATCTCACCGATGCTGTCTTTCGACTAATATTGCCATACAGTCAGTTCATTAACGGTTAATGATAAGGCCGATATTACACTATTAAATTAATGGAAAAAGAAATTGGATGAAATATTGGTCCTACTCTCTAATATATTCGACATAGTGCCGTAAGGGTAAGTACACTGTCATCCAATATTATGTCTAAGTGGCTTCAAAATGTCGATGTTACGATCAACTGTTGCTTATATAACAGTTGCGTTGCGTTTGCGTTTAGAGGATGAGGACAAAGAAAAGAAAACGTACTTGGGTAAAACCGGAGATATGTAAAAAAATGTTCAGTATTTTCTTACGGGAGCTTTGAGACGAGGACTTTTTTCACGCCGTACGTCGCTGCTAATGGCTTCCGCAGTTTGTTGGGCCTGTTCTTTCTTTTCTATAGTCTGGATGTCACCTGTTATAAAGTGCCTCATTTGTTTTCTACATTTATTTTCCTGGAACAAAGCCACATAAATTTGCCGCTATAACAGCAACAGCCATGTTAACAAATACGAACTCTATGCCAAACAGCGTTGGAAGCGGTTGCATGTGTCAGGAAACTGAAGACGAGCGATTTATTTGATCAAATCTAATCAGAGGCTTTAGATTCGATCGACTTGAGAAAATACGCCCATGACACTACGTCCAATATTTCTTTGCCCAATAATTTGATAGTGTAATACTGGCATGGCGTCACAAATTTGATGCTGACTAAACCTAGCTCCTCCATTACATTATGTTCAAAACAGTTTTCTGCTGAGCTGCTGTGTAGAGTTATGGGAGATTTGAAATTGATAATGCCTGTGAGCGTTCTTTATGGCTGTACTAATCGTTATGACAGCACTAATAAGTTGTTGGGAATCTCCTATCCATTCGGTCCTGTGTTTTGAACAAACAACCATGGCTGCCGACCGGCTTCACATAGCAGTAGATCAGACACCCATAGAGACATCTCCCCTCCTTTTACCTCCATGTTTAAGACAGCCCAACTTGAAAGGTTTACTGTGACTGCATACTGGCTGCGATTTTCCGATTTATTTAGTTATGTCTGCAGAATAATATCATTCAGTTAGAATCAATTGTTTCGCTCAGTGCATGGTAACAAGTTATTCTCACGATCGTTAAGAGTGGGACACGAAGAGCAATGTGACGCAACGTTAATTGCGTTACGCCTGCTAGTGAACAGTTGCGTATGGGCAGGAAATGAAACACACACACTGACTCAAAAGCGTAAGCAGTGAGAAGCAGACCGTGGGCCTTTTACGGCAGCGGCTGCGGCAGATGTGCAGCGAGAGGCCTGGGGATTCCCGTGGCCCGGTTGGGCTCTGCGGTGGCGAGGGGGAGGGAGGGGGGGCCTGACGGCCACGCTCTCACCTGCACGCTACAGTGCGCCTCACAAGTCTCGCGCTCGCCAGCGAATCGCGGCCAACGCGAGGTCGCTGTACGTGCATCGCTACGATACGTTATCCGCCCGCAGGTCGCAACTCTACCAATCTACCATCTTTACTGTACAACACCTTCCGGTCGCGTACACCCTCTGTACAGCTACTAATGCACCTCGTAACCATAAATAATGGTATCACTGTAGAGCCGAGTACCTTACTGATTCCGTTACAGGCTCTGTACGTAGCCACCGAACGGCCAGTTAAACCTGGACGAGCTTTGACAGGAAGCCCAGTCGAGCACGACAGTAGGAGAGTGCATCGGCTGGTAGTTTTCCACTCCCGTACAACGGCAACATCTGAAAATTTATGCCCACTAACGTATCAAGTACTGCAAGTTACTCTCCAACAAGGGCCTCAGAGTGACTTGCGGAGTATGTATGTACTATGCATGAATTTAATACTTTCATCTCTTGGCTCTGTCAGTACTTCTGCACAAGTAAACGCAACTCATCATGAAAACTAATGCCAACCGTTAGTTATCTCTCCTGTGGGTTGGTACTTTCAAGCCGGCCGAGGTGACTGAGGCACTCCATTGACGGTCTGCACGGCCACTACGGTCGGGGGTTCGAATCCTCCCCTCGGGCATGGATATTTGTGCCGCCCTTAGGATTAGCTAGTTCATAAGTTGTTTGCAAGTTTAGGGACTGATGACACCGTAGTTAAATCCCATAAGCTATACAAACATTTGAACATTTTTTTTGGTACTTTCAAGCAGTTTACACTTAATTAGTTCTCTGCCTTGTGTGAGACCAGATGCAATGAAAATTCCCTCGCTGTCTAGTAAATCTATGATAACCAGACCGTCAACAAAGCTAGGAAGTAAATGCGCTAATATAATTGTCTGAATAATTTATTCGTGTAATATGAACACTAAAACAGATTTATCTTCCTGAACAGGCTTGAATTTCAAATACATAATTTCTCTGGTGAGCGCACAGTAAATCCTACGGAACAACCATACTGTAATACATTTTGAAGTTAGCGGGCTATCGCTTTGCTCAGAACTAATTTCATAGAAAGTACAAGTACATGTAAAGTAAAAGAAGGTCAACACTATGAAAAACTGCATATTATGTTTAAAACAGTGCATACTGTGCGAAACGTGTGGTGTCACTGAAAGATATGATCAATTGATAAACAAAATACCTGCTACTAGAATAGATCTACTGCACCTTTTTACTGACTGCTAACATTCAAAGAAAAAAAATGTGAATCCTTAAGTAGAAATTACATTTAATGTGATTATAAGAGATAGGTGGCAAATGACCATTCCATTCCCTGCTCTTATGGTACAGTGACATAAAAATGTTACCCCTTTTAATCGCCTTGAAAACAAGATAGAAATTTAATACCCAATAAAGAAAGTAAATTAAACTGATTGCGACCTCTGAATAAACGGCGCATGAGCAGCTGTGTACGTAGTATCAACAGGCGTTGCTAGAATGCAGCACTAGAATTTTAATATCGTTTACTAATAGCCTATATTCGCTACTGTTTTTACTTATGACCTGCATCCTGATAGCGCCACCTGGGATTAGAAGGAAAGTCACAGCCAGAATGGAACGAGCAAAGGCATCGAAATTATCAACCCATCCACTTTTTGTTTATCAGCCAGCCCATAGCAGACTCAGATCGAGGAAAAGCTTTCTGCATGCAACGACGGAGCTCGACAAATCACCACAACTGACCAGACTGGAGATGTGGAGAGCAAAGATCGGGGATCTTGGTGCCTGGATGACCCCACAGGAAGCACTCCCACCTGGCTATGAGGACTGGATGACATGGAAGTCCCTCAATAGACTGCGGACCAACGTAACAAGATCCAAAGTCAACATGAGAAGGTGGAGCCCCTCTGATGCATGTCATGTGCGAGTGTGGAAAAGAACAAACCACCGAGCATCTGCTACAGTGTGAGCTTTTTCCAGCCTGCTGTACCATGCAGGACCAGACTGGTGCTACCCGTGATGCATGTGATGTAGCCAGATTTTGGGCTAGCATAGTTTAATGTTTAATACTGGGGAAAAGACCTTTTGAACTATTATCACTGTTACTTGGAAATAAGAGTACTATTAATCGCTAATTTGTATTTATATTCATTTTTGTTTTGTTGTGTTTCATGTTATGTTTGTACAAGATGCTTCTGACACAAATAAACAAACAAACCTGCATCCTAGAAATACTATAGTCGAAATTTCACACTTATCAATCCCTATAGTACATTGACAGCGTATCTTCGTTATAAATCGTATACTGCACAGCACAGAAAAGATATCACCGTTGTAAATCGTAGAGATAGTACCTCCTGACATTGCTAGATAGCGTCGTGATCGAGTGTTCGAACATTTCCCGAAATTTCCCGAGCTGTGACGTGAATTGTTCGAACAGTTCGAGTCATGTTCAAACCCAGCTCTAGTGAATACATGCGAGCGTTTGTTTGTGCTTTCGAATCCGCCACCCGGCGCCCCGACTGACGGCCCAGACCACGGTAGAAGAGGCGGGATGAGACAGAGGGTGAACGGCCTCAGCCGGATGCGCCAGACGAGAGCGCAGTTGCCTGTGGGCCCCGCTCGCGG
The DNA here is from genome assembly GCA_026315105.1 of Locusta migratoria. Taxonomy (NCBI): domain Eukaryota; kingdom Metazoa; phylum Arthropoda; class Insecta; order Orthoptera; family Acrididae; genus Locusta; species Locusta migratoria. The sequence continues at coordinate 121,988,938 of CM048750.1, read as the reverse complement.
TCGATACTGTGAGCAGCAGCGCGGCCCATTGTATTGTAAACACGCGCATTCCCGATGCTTGCGTCACCGCCTGCCACGTGGGCGGCGACGACGCGACGGCGAACAGCCGCTGTGCTGCCGTACACACGCAGCGCGCCGACCACACAACGTCGACACTAATATGTACCCCAATACACTACTACCCTCATCCATCCCTGGCGGAGCTCTAAATTACGTAATTATGAACAGCACCTCTTCCAGAAACTGGCGGAGGGAGAAGAGAGGAAAAATGACCCATCCACGATAGTATCCAGTTACATCTGTAACACTGCGGAACTGATGAATAGCTGGTAAAACTGGTTTACTAATCTCAGAACCGGCTTTGCGGTTTAGAGCCGAATCTGCAGGTGCTTCGTCTACATCGTAAAAGGGTCAGGGGAGAAGTATCTTCTCAAATATGTCTTCGATGTTAATAACATTATTCCGTGACATATTTCAACGTTGAACACGCCCAAAACACACTCACTATGTAGACGCAGCTGACCAGAATAAGACTGTGGCGAAAAACTGGCTATGACGAAAATAAACTTATTTTTTTAATGACATACAAAAGCTGTGGATGCCCCGAATATTAATACTTGTGGTCTAGAAGTATTAGTAGTGTCTCAGAGTCACTACTCTGTTTTGTCTGATGCTAAAATGGACGAGGAGAGGGAAACGAGGGGGGTGGCGAGAGAGAGAGAGAGAGAGAGAGAGAGAGAGAGAGAGAGACTTATCGCTGTCGGTAATTAAAAGGACAGGACCAAATTAGCCGTACGCAGGAGACCTGTTGAAGAGCATTTGGAAGACAATTTTCTAGGCAAGCAGACTGCAGGAAAGATGTAGGTATATTTCCCATAAATAAGAAGTGAGGCTGTCGCGTTATTGTATATTGTTACTTAAGGTATTCCGATTACTACATAAAGCTGACAGTTATAATGACTCAAGGAAAGTACGGTATATATTTGTGGAACTGTAGTGAGACAGGAAGAAAAAAGACCGAATAAGATATTTTTCAGGTTACGCTTTACGTGTAAACTATACACTAGGTAATCTTTTTTTATGTAATCTTCGGATGAAGTCCGTGGTCGATGTCGAAACCAGGGTAAAGTGTTTGTATTACGCAACTTGTGGGCTACTTTCACTGGAATAAAAAGGATCAGGAAGGGGTAAAACACTAACATCCTATATCAAACAACACTCTACTTATTGGATTGGAAGGTAATAACGTACGAGTTTTTCTATGCTCCATGTTCAAACAAACCACTGACCTGCACCAATATCTAAAGCGTATTGCCAACGCGAATGATCCCCACTATTCTTTAGAAGTTTTAATAATGTTCAGATGTTAATGGTTATTAAAACGACCAAAACAAGATCATAACGCAGCTAAAACAGCATCAAAGGAAATAATGTTACGCAGGTGAAACAGGCTAATTTAGGGAAGATACATCGCAAAATAATCCATGCAGGAGAGAGACAGTTTAATAAAAAACATGAGACAATTGGCTGCAGTGGGCAGATAACGTGTCTATCGCTACAGCTTGTGTCGAAGCAGGTTACAATTCATTGCTGCTGTTACAATATGAACCTCCTGCCAAATTTAAACCGTGCGCCAGACCGAAAATGGAACATTTACCCTTCGTAGGTAAAATGCTCTAAGTACCACTAATTATCTTTTATGAAGAAATACTTACTCCGCAATAATAAATAAGAGCCTACATAACTGTTACAACTGAGCAGAAGATTTGAGGCGCCGGCTGGAAACGCAGCGCGTTGCATAGTGAATCCCTCGAGAAGGCTGCATGACGGGATGTAAAAAGCAAGAGCGGGCCGCGACTGCACCCGAAGACCTCGCTTCGGCGAGGCCTGCCTTGCCGGTTTTGCGTCACGTCACGCTGCCCGTGGGGCTCCCGATGGGTGGCCGGCAACCTCGGACGCGGGGGATTCCCGCGTTGCAACGGGACCGACCGGGACCCGGGTCACACCACTTTCGCAGTCAATTACCAACCGGCCGCCTCGTGCCACGGAGAAAATGCCTCGCCGCCCCAACTAAGTAACTCGCCAATATCGGCGACAGAAACCTGTTCCGCAGCCTCCGTATCCAGGTCGCGGGGCGCAATTGAAACTCGGCGACAGGAATACGCCGCTCGCAGCATCCGACAGAGGCCGCGCGGGTATCTTCGTAGCATTACTCAGCAGCTGAGTGGCATACGCCGTCTAAATAGAACGCACAAGCTGGTGTCATCACCTGCGGGGAGAGCAACGAAAACAATGTGGCTGAGAAGATTCAACACTTCGTCGCGACTACATCCTTGGCACACTTGTTCACGTCAGGCTTAACTCTCTGCCAGGCACTACATGCGATTAGCAGAGTAAATTTGTAATGTAGAAGCCATGTAAAGGCCTGACACTCCAGAAATGCACGCCAAATTTCGGCCAAAGCACTGGAAGAGTGGAACAGCATCCAGGAACACATTGCTAATAACTGAGTAAGTATGAATTCAAGAAAATCACAAAAGTTACATACCGTATGGAAAACTTATCAACAAATATCAGGCAGCCACAAAAATTACGAAATGTGGTTTTAAGGTGCGATAATAAATTCCCTCTGATAAAGGAAAAAATCTCCGAAATATATTAGTTAAACACAAAAGTTTTGTTTGGTCAAGATAGAAACAATCATCCGTATCATATAAAGCAATATACTCTTATGAAATGCCATGCATAATGTAACTTTCGAAATGCATAAAATGTCACCTAGAGCCCAGGGCTACAGACTACCTTAAAAATACATTGCAAACGCTGTGCTGCTCAAATTCTGTAGTTCCCAAGCGTACAGCCATCAACAATCACACTAAAAAGAAACGAGCTTGTATATAGCGTATCAGGAAAAACAAAATAAGAAATTGGCTGATAGGCTGATGGGAAACATTCTGAAACATCGAGAAATCCTAACGAAGGTAGGATGAGAGTCAAAATTATTGAGGAAACTCAAGACAATTATGTAAAACAGGTTCAAATGAAATTTTTCATATTTGTGTAAACGAAGAGATATGCAGCGTAGAATAGCAGCATCAAAACAACCCTCCTGGCTGAAAACTGCAACAACAACAACAAAATATCAAGAGATGGTTGGAGAACGCCAAAAATATTGTATTAATACGTAGTGAAGAGGGCACATACAAAATTGCCGTTTGAAAGGACCTCCATAAAACTGATGGACGATCCACTGATCAAACTTTTACATATTACTAAGAAAAGATTCTAGTTTGGCCTGAAAATTAGCAATTGGGGTATTGTTTACGATTCAGGACACTTATTAAGCTGCAAATAAAATGTGAATCTCTACACCAAATTCTGCTACACTATAGAGAACTCATTTGGCAGGAATTTTAGGGGAAATAAATCCGGAAAAAGATGTACGTGTCCTGAAACTTTGGCAAGTGCAGAGGAGCGCAATGGAGACGCAACTTGCGGGACAGACTGTAGCGACAAGGCAGCGCAGGGCGGCGTGGAAAGAGCCGCAAGCATCGTGGCGACACGACGGCTTGCGAGAGCTCGCCGGGAAAACCTGGCAGCGGGAAACCGCGCAACTAGGTTATCCACGCAATGCCGGCCTCTGAAAAAACCCTCGGGGGCTCTCCACCCAGATAATAACCCCAGTTACGGACGCTTCCGCATGCGCTCACGGCGCTTACGTCCCCAGCTCTGACAATCGACTTGGCCCACTCACTGCCCTTGTCGCCGGCGAAAAACACGGCCACAATACGAATTAACAATCGGGCGGTATTTCCACGATTAGCGTCTTATCTGACATCGTTCCGCTCCACGCCAGATAACAGAGACGGCTTTTACTAGATAGGCTTTTGACGAGGTCGGGTAAACCCATCGCCAGTGTAGAAACAAAGGAAAACCACAACGGAATAACAAGCTGACGTGCAGGGCGACCGGAATTCCCTGATGCCTGTTGGAAACGGCTCGGCCCTTTTGAGTCAACAGGCAGATAACTGTTACGAATGACCAGTGGGGAGTTCCTGCATTCTTGCTGACTGCGGACAGGAAACGGCGGGCGACGCACAATTAGTGCCGTCCTAAGAACTCTGCCAGGGCGCTGTCTCTTTCACAATCCACTATTACTCACGCATCGCTCACTTCAACTCCTGGAAGTACACACCTACACATACAAACGTTTCATCCACCGGGGATTGTGAATTGATTGTAGCCATCAATACAGCTGACGAGTGCTGCAGTTTGTTGGTTGAACCGGTTAACACTATACTGCTACATCGAGGTAGCTTATGATAAAACATAATAATGCGAACAATATGAGAGACCAGCTATAAATTCGGTAAAGTATACTCTCTGCATGCAATTATGGTTATTCATGCAACGCAGGAACAGCGGTGAACAACATTAATTCTGTTTTCTCAACAATCCTAGCAGACTCAAAAATGTTCTGGTAAGCATCAGGAATATTTTTTTCCTTAGTAAACACGTTATTAGAGAAAGTGTAATGCTATATTGCTCTACAATAAGAAAATCTATCAAATTTCCAACAATGTTAACCATGCAATATCAAGAGCTGTAATAGTCTACATGGCATGAATTATTTCGTCTTGCTGATAGATTATACTCTACATATTTTTAACAAATGACACTCACTACAAGAACATGTACATGGTTGCTAAAAACAATCTGAAAATACGTCAGAGATGTATCACTCAAGATTCTTTAGAACATCTCTGACAACAGTCACTTACGTTCATAAATATGTAATCTAATTCAATGAACGTAACTGAGCAAACGCAAAAAACTGAATATAAATTATGTACGAAATGTTAAAAGTTTAAAAAAGGTTTTATAGCTAATGCACGATGAAAGTATAAATATGCATAAAACTTTATCAGTAGGCATAGTTAACATATATAATTTGCGTTTAACAGTTTTAGTTTCTATAATGGAAGTGCATTTGAATACGACATGAAGGTAAACAAACAGATCGGTATGTTACCTAACCCTATATCTCATAATGACATTCGTTTGTTTTGCCAGTCAACAAATTATTTCAACCTTTCCAGCTAAGCAAGAATTAAGAATACGCTACAGATCATGCATCTCATTAACAATGTGTGTGGTGAGGGGGAGGGGCTGTTTACAAAACACACCTGCCGTTTACACATGCAAACAAAACACAAAGTATGAACTTTTTCCCTGGTCTTTCTAGTGTTTAAATTCCTATCCTAATAGCACACTTGTGACAACTTTCTTGTGATAAGAAAAACATACAAAAATGACTGCATTGAGTTAAGGCTGTCATAACATAACACAAAACGTAGTCATTCGTGTTGGTACGTTGGTTCTCGATGAAATTAGAGAAACAAGGCTATTAGTTCCCAACACGCCCTCGCATAACAAAACGGCATGACATGTGCCAAATGCAGTACAAAATATTAACATGTTGTTTACTCACCATCATAGTTTTTCTCTTCCAAGTCCTGTGGGACATGGTGCTGGTACGTGCGATACCTGAGGCCCGCCATCGTTTCTTCTGCCACTGTCACCGGTTCGGTAAGGGCGCGAACGCACTCAATGTCTCCATTGAGGCACGCTAAATGCAGAGCAGTGTTACCCGAACGATCACGGATATCCACTGTCGCACCTGCGACTACAAGCCTTCTAACTATTCGAGGCTGTCTCGTAAGCACTGCCAGGTGCAGTGCAGACTGTAAAGAACAATAAAAACATCGTTACTCACTCGGCTGACATGTGATTTATCAATCCTACTGCGCTAGTGTAACAAAGACGCTACTTTTATGCAACTAATCTTAACACTGTCTGCGCGGTATGACTGGTGTACTTTTTGAATTCAGAAGCTATATATACACGTGTCAACTGTCAGAATAATAAAGTAACATGTAGGCCGATATATGCTATTCATTAAAAACGAAAAATAAACATACCTGACACTCGTAGTTTACAATATCTAGGAAGCAAGGGTGAGGTGCCATTTGGATGAGTGCGTACACAACTTCAATAAAACCTTGTATAATTGCAATATGAAGTTGCCTGCAAACAATTAACTACAGTTAGTGACTTCGCCTTCGACAGAAAAGTAACAAAACTACTTGACCAGATAAAACACATCAAATACGAAATTAGCCAAACAACTTACGTGTCGCCATCTTCATCTTGTTGATAGTACAGTTCCCACGCAGGTGTAGCAACAGGTTGTTGCTGATGATGGTGCAGCTGTTCGGAACTTTGTTGCGGCTGCGTGAGAGATACTTTACTCGTCGGAGACACAGGCGAGATGTTCGAAAATGTCGTCGCCACCGCCGAATCTCGACTCCTAGACTTGGAAAACGGAGCGTTCAGGTCATTTGAAGGTCCAGAATTCAAATCGTTCGTCGGGCTTATACTAAGACTACTGAACTGCTCGTTCACATCAACACCACTGTCCAGCCTCATGGAATCTTCCTTGTCCAGTCTCATACGGCTTTTCGAGTTTTCCTCCAACCTGTCCTCAGAAACAGACTCTTGAAGTGCACTGTCCGTAAACTTCCTCGAACACGAAATGTCATCGGACGACAAACACTGTTCGGAAACTATATTCGCACCCGACAGAAAACCTGAATCAGTCCTGCCTGAATCGTAGAGGCAAGCACCGCTGTCTCCGTAGTTCTTCATGCAACCGGCAGACGATTGCTCCCTGCTAGACAACACATCTTGTCCTTTTGCACTCTGATACAGATGAGGTTCCACGCCCGTGGATGGCTGCACTCCATGGGTATACGCCTTGGCTCGAGCGGAAGCACAATCTGAAACCAATTCCGCTCTGTCAATATGGCCAGAAGACGGTTGCTGTTGCGGCCACATCTTGCTGTTCACTGCGCAAGCATCCCAAGAAAATACACAACACACTCCAACTCCTCTCCACACTGTTATCACTGCAACGCAGGCACTCGCTGCGGCACTTCAGGAACAAATGTATTGAAACCGGTCGTATACGTTAGCACAGCCGTTACCAACATATAACGAAACACTACGAAGGCACTGCACGCCTGTTCATTCTCAAGTCACAATGTACACAAAATGAGTGAAACACTTCGCCCTCCGCACTACGCGTCTGCTCTGTTCCGAAGTCAGTAACGCTCTGAGCGTCTCCCCGTGGGTCCGTGATATTTTTCTCCGACCTTCGGGACTTCGCACGACCTTTCGACTATAGCCATGTACGTCTGCGCCTATGGATCGCTCGGGCGGCGGCAGCAGTGTGGCGGCGGTGGAGGGGAGAGCTGGTGGGGGGGACGGGAAAATCCCACCAATGGGCGGAGCTACGCGGGCAGCTCGACTGCAGAACTGTCGTCATAATCCGAAACACCGAGTGGCGATCGTCGGGGCAAGGGCATTTCGCAGGGAATTTTATAATCGGTATTTCCACTATCAGGTGCAGGTGCATTTACTTTCTTGTTGCTGTACATACACGCAATTAAATGAGCTCAGTGGCGTCTAATTTAAAATTAACTTGTTTCGCAAGATCCACCTGAATTGCAAGGAGGCGTAGTAACGTCGACTTTTTGTTGTCATGATTTACGTACTTCTGTGACACATAAGTTCCCGAGATGTGAAATGCAACACATTGACCTGGTGAGTGCTTAAATTCCTCCCGAAGTACTGACTGCAAAAACTGCATTGTAATTTTATTTGGTTCGTATGGGTAGCTTTATGACAATAAAAAATAGTGTGTCAATAGTATGAATGCAGAAGGAAGTAGTTCCTAAATAATTAACTGTTGCTGTTTTTAACTCTGCGAATTTGTCAAAATACGACAAGAAGTTTTAGAGCATAATTTCAGTTGTCATGCGCTTAACAATAATGCCCTTGTGATGACTTACTGTTCATACGGATTCGCAAATAAAAGTAAGCATCATTCCTTAAAATGAACTACTTCCGACTAGCGACTGCGATGCAGTAAGTTCTCTGCAGGGCTCCCGGACCGCACGCAGCTGCCATCTCTCGGCGACAGTTCGAACCAAACGGAGCAAGCCTTACACGGGGCGCCGACGTGTGCGCCATCTGTCGGCAAATGGCGTAAATATTCCGTTAACGCGGCAGAATTGAATTAGCCGAGTCCTACCGTTAATCCAAACCATAACAAAAGACTCGCGATCGTGAATAGCTCCCGCGACGCACTGTTATTTCATTAATAATAATTCCTAATAAATGCGAAGCGGGAAATTTAGAGACCAGATAAAACGCAATACAGAATATGTTATAATAATGTACTTCGTTTACATATTGAAACAATTACAGACTTTATTAGGAAAATAAGTTTCCTATATCCAAAAGCTGACCGACGAACGTAGAATTACTACACTAGTATTAAGGAGCAACTGCCGCACAGAAAGAAATTGCGAAGGTCCAAAAACTTTTATAAAAATCCGAGAAAACAGAAGCAAGTTAGACGGGACAAAGAAGAGAGGAACTTAAAGAAGTGATAAGGCAAATGTGGAAGAAAGAAGAAACAAATTGAAATAAATTTAGTCCCTATTACATGGCAACTTATAGGTAAAGGAAAAAGAAGAAAACATGAGAATCTACTACCGCACTACAACGATAATTTTAATTAAGAGCATTGTGTGTAGTACTTCGAAGGATTATTCCAGAGTTTCAAAGCTGAATTTCCCGCTAGTAAGTAAAACGTTCGTAGTTTACGATCTCTTTCTAAGTAAACATTGTCAGCGAGACATTCCTCGTCACATCGAACTCTGAATACCTATGTGAATAAATTACTAGAGAATAAAATTACGCCAGTTCATTCTTAAAAGTAAATTGGCACAGGCCACTGTACTTCAAAAGGGAGAAATGCCACAGAAACCAAATCTAAAGAGATTGTGCCGCGCTTTTCAGGAACTTTTTATATCATTATCTATTTAGAAATAGATTACCTGAGAAAAAATCGTAAGACTAATATCATATTAGCAAGGTGTAGAGTTGAATGATGTTCACACACATTTACAGAGCAGTAGCAAATGTGTATCTCGTTAAAATGGAATACATAATTTCGAGAAAGAATTCTTAAGTCAGTAGTCAGTATACATCATCTAATTCACGACGCACTTCTAATGCCCGCACTATCATCATTGCCAAGCGAACCTTTCAAAAACAATGATTTACCAGACACTTTACGGGGTGCTTTGCTACACCATTATGACAAGACCTTAAGCGAGGTAAGTCTTTCGGATACATAAATGTCCCAGCAACAAATAATAATGACAGTAATGCCAACATCGTCGGAAGTTCCGAAGCAGCGCTACAGCCATGTACTTGTTTTTGGAAACCTTTTGCTCTCTAATAAAAGACGCAACTATTCGTGAAAAACTATGAAATTACTTTGCGAATCATCTAAGTTAGTAAGTATTGTACTTCTGAGCGCTGATTAGTTTCTGAGAAGTTCTAAAACGATTCTAATACAACCCGAAGCAGTTTTGAGACACGTTACAACTCTTTGAGAATAGTTTGCCACGAACAGACGAGGAGCAATCAACATCAGTAGTAATTACAGTGCAACATGTTGCAATTGGTTTTTCCCTCTACATATGGCTAACGAAGCTGTTGTATAATGGCATTTAAAAGTGATTTCGCATACACTTCTGTTTAGAGATAACATGGATAATCAAGTGTGGTTTCAATACTTGAAACGGAACAATAACGACTCTTAGAACAGCGTGTTTGAATATTGAAATCATTACTCCGTATCATACTAAAATGTGGGTGATTTGGCTAAGTAGAAACAAGTGGAAAAAAAAACTACGTCTCGCGCAGAGGAAAGAGACGAATATGAGAGGCGATTAGGCCGACATGGACAAAAGAACAAACTGATTTGATTTAATACGAACATCTGAAGAGAACGGAATGGTCGTGAACAGCAGGCAGTCGAGGGATAAGAACGTGTAAGACCTGGATTTTTTGAGAAATGCTTTAAATCAATGGCTTAAGCCAGTTTAAGTAAAACCCAGATTCGAAAGATTGGCCAGGTCTGACGACAACTGGAGATTCGAACAATAATAGAACCAGTAAATTCTTTGTGAATGGGAGCGGATATCAATATCCTCGGGATAGGTGTACGTGCTCTAACTTAAACATTAAAAAATGTGGAAAAGTAAACTAAAAAGTAACTGCAGATGAAATAGACATCACGGCATACGTTTGCGGAAGAACAGTCCACGCAACATCGCATTGCTTAATCTAGATGAAAAGTGAATAAGGTTCCCTATGAGTTATGCAAAGTATCTACCACCAAGAAATGGAATGGCTTACGTTAGTATCAAAAGTTAGACATTATTACTACACTGCACCACCAACAGATAATGGACCTGAAATAGAGAATAATAATTTCGTGTGGCTGAGTGGCCTGGTGCAAGTCTTTCAATTGGACGCCACTTCGGCGACTTGCGTGTCCCTAGCCTACCCCAGTTATCCAACCGGGAAAGGGGATGTACAGCTTAAAGTGGAATCCGAACGACTTGTCGTTTCTAGCGACTTCTCACATCGTTAAGAGCTGAAGGATGGGTTAAAACGCAGACTAAAAAATGCCGAGGTCCAACCTTCGGTTTCCAGTCCAGCGATTTACCCCAAGACCACCATACCCGAAGCACTTATATAAAATCGTGTGTCCTCATATTATAGAAAATGATCACGGCGCATGCCATCCGTAAAAAAAGATAATACAGTACGAATGCATAGTAAAATGCGATTTAATTGCGAAAAAAAAATCAAGACGCATTTTAGCGATGCATTCCCATGCATTTTTATTTCTTACGCTATTTATTAATTTTTAAGGACTGCGTGTCCCGTAACCATTTTCTATAATCTGAAGATGTCTATTACATGCGAAACGCGTCACTAAAATTTAAACAAAAACTCTAGACTTTGAAAAAAAAAAATCTGGATACATTATCAGTAGCAAGGATAGAATAAAAGCTAATTCGACTGTTGCAACTAATGTTCCATTGGGAGAAGAAACAGATGGGAGGAAGGAAGGAAGGAGGGTAAGGGTTCAACATCCCGTCGACATGTTCATCATTAGAGAGCAGCATATGCTCAGATATTTTTCGTCAGGGATGGGGATCGGCCGTGCCCTTTGAAAGGAACCAAGTCGGCAGTTGCCTGGAGTGATTTAGGAAACATTACCTGACATCGCAGGGTGGAGACGTTCTGCATAGATTAATTGTCTTTAAATTTAATTTACTGAGGACCGGTTTCGATGGGCTATGCTACCATCATCTGGTCGTATGAATTCTACAATGTAGTCACGTTATTTAAAAAACTGAGGTTAAGCAGAACGTGCAACATTGCACTTGGTCAATATATAAAATACACGAGTTACAATATGAACTGCTTGTAATGAGTCTCTTACGAGCAGTTGATAATGTAACTCGTGTATTTTATATTTTGACCAAGTGCAATGTTGCACGTTCTATTTTACCTCCATTTTTTGAATAACATGACCACTTTGTAGAATTTATACGACCAGATGATGGTGGTATAACCCACCGAAACCGGTCGTTAGTAAATTAAATAATCATATTGCTATCTTGTCATTGTACTTTTGAAGATAATTGATTTAGGAAAATCACGGAAAACCTAATTCAGGTACGAACCGCTATCTTTCCGAATGAGAGTCCAGTGCTTTACCATAAAGCCACCTTGCTCGGTGTAGAAACTAAAGGTGTGTCGATGTATGACTCTTCATTAATTGACAAGTTGCTTCCGACTGCAACTACAGTGACAAAGCGCCTCGAAAAAACCTGCTACATACACCCTAGCACACACGTCAATTAAATGGAGTGTAGGCATATCGCTCTTCACTACTACGATTGGTGCTCCGATGTCAGTACAAAATTCTGCCTCAGTTTTACAATGCAATACTCACACATAATACGGTTTGCAAACGCGTGATCCTGAAAAAACTGATTATATTGTACTTATTGTGCATGGTCACCACCGAAACAGTCTCCTCGTCGATTGATTCATCGATCACAGCGAAGCTCTTTCGGAAGCTGTCTTGATCGCGTTAAGCACAGTCTGCGAATTTTCTTTTATCGCGTCTGTCCTTCCAAGTCGTTCCTTTTAACATGATTTTTCAGTTTTGGAAGTAACAAATAGTCCGCAGGGGCGAAGCGTGGATGGCTTCAAGGCATATTCTTCCTCTTCCTCGCCACCAGCTATCATTTCCTTGCACGTCAGACCAGTGTCGTAACTAGGACTTGGCTTTAGGGGGGGGGGGGGGGAATACATCTGCTTGACGAGCAAAATTTTATAGTCACTTGGAAATACATCTGCTTGACGAGCAAAATTTTAGTCACTTTCCAGACAGACTACTATCTACCACTCCCGTTGAAGAAACTAATTCACTCCCACCCAATGAAAGCTCATGGTTTGCAACCTTTACCTTTACCAGATTGCTGTCGTACGAGTTCTTTTTTTCTTCTCTCTCCCCTCCCCCCCCCCCCCCCCCCCCATAGTTACGCCACTGCGTCAGACTCATCTCCGATACTCCTGGCCGCTCACTCTCGCAGGCTGTTAGCTCCGCCCATACTGCGGTCTTTAACGGTCCCGGAAGTGCTCCGCAGTTGACAATAATACCACAGTCCAACATATACAGTCGGGACACTCCCTGCTGTGAAACTTGTTACCAACTGACAGTTGCAACGACACTAGCGCTCCTAGTGGTGAGTGAGCCGCCGAAACAGTGACGTTTGTTTATAATTATTTGAGTACGTAATTAACGAAATAATTAGTTTAATTTTTGCGTTACAAGAATTAGTAAAACATCAAGAACAATACATAATACAGAAATTATTGTAAAAACAGGGGCCGCTGCGGTCGGGGGTTCGAATCCCCCCTCGGGCATGGATGTTTGTGCCGTCTTTACTATAAGCTAGTTCATAAGTAGTTTGTAAGTTTGAGGGCTGATGACCCCGTTGTTGGGTCCCATAAGACTACAAATATTTGAACATTTTGTAAAAACAGGTGAACTTAACTGATCCAGTGGTATAACGAAGAACTGTCATGAACCAGTACTTACGAGTATGTGTTTATTTGCAGCTTATTCCGCTGAAAGTAAGTAGAATATAAACATAAGAGAAACAGAAATTTCTATTATGGTCTGTTCTATGACAAAGAGATTTTTCTTTCACCTATCAATTCGGTATGGAGTCTAATGATCCGCACATTTTTAGGATTCACTCGTCTTTCATATACGCGCATATTCTTTTGAGTGTGATTACTTTAGCTTAAGAAAACAATGTCTTGAAGATTCTTGTCGTTTGCGGTTCAACTGTAGCAACAATTGTGGAATTGGGTTCTCCTCTGTTGAAAGCCGTTTGATTGCTTGTTCCGTTTTCATGCCACATCTATGACGTTTTTCCTTCAGTTGTGGTGGCTGATTAGGTACGTTAAATACTGTAGTTATATTCGTTTACTGCCTTCCACCACTACCGAATTTACTGGAATTGTAGTGAAGAAACCTCGACGTTCTTGTGTAGAAAAGCGACGTCTTTCTGCAAAAGGGCAGGTCTTCTGGTGTTTCCTAGCCATTTTACTGTTATTAATAGTAGGTAATATTCAGTAAAAGCCTATAGGTTACAAGATAATTGTAAATAAACTGTGCAGGAATGTACCGTTTCTTAACTTGTTAGGGAGCTCAGGAAACATAAGAAAGACAAACCTGGAATTATTTTTCAGTTATTAACTACTTCATGGCACTACATACGTCCCCTAATCTAAAAAGTACGGTAAAATCAGTATAAACGATACTATTCGTATTGAAAAATGTAGCTTGCCGGCTGCTTGAAGCGCTTCTGTCGCGGAGTATAACAAAAGTCTACGGGACTGTCGTGACTGTATATGTTAGGCTGTGGCAATACCGTCATTTGTAAATGTGAACTTACCACGGCACGGAGTGCTCTTCTGCCATCGTGAGTTTTATCGCATAAAAACATTTTATTAATTTTCGTAATGTACTTCTCGATCCCTAATTATTTTACAGACAGTTGGTTAATTGAATCATTCACCACTGTTGTTGCACCAGCCAGGAATGAAATGAAATGTCTCTTTTTTTTGTTCGACCGCGTTTCACTGCTGAAGGATGCTGGGAGCTAGCTGGAGCTCAAAGACGAAAACTTACTAGGAGATCACATGGTATCGGATTTTGTAATTCTTTTATATTTATGGTACGTAAAGTTCAGAACATAAATAACAATCACCCGAAGCCATTCGACGCAACTCTAAAAAATTCCCGAGGAAATCGACTTTGAAGATTTGGAAAGTGTACGTTAAGTTCCAGTAATTAAAAACAGTTGCAGTATCTGTCGGTGTAGCTCAGGTGGTTCGAATCTCACTGTCACAAATATTCTTTTTTGTTTTCGAATTCAGTTGAATAAAACATTTTGGGATCTCTAAATCCACGTGTTGTGTCAGTGTTGGTTTATATGTATGTAGACGAGTTGAAAACCTTATCGTCTCGTATAAACTATGGTTGAATAGGTTAGCTACTTGGAAAGTCATTGTGACTTTCCAAAAACAGTGTCGAAGCTTTACACAAACTGAACAATAAAAAAACTATTGTCATCAAGTAGATAGTGAAGCCGATATTGTAAAAAATGAATCTTACGTTTCTTTATTGAAACCATCATTATTAATAACCTTCTATAAAATACAGAAAATTACGAATAAACAAAAATACGTGCACTTTTGGTAATTGTGTAATTGTTTTTACAAAAAATAATAAATAAATAAAATAAAATAAAGTAAAAAGAAATAAAATAATAAATCTGTCACAAAAAGATTGGAACCACCGACCCTAGCATTTTAAGGCCACAACACTACTACCTGAGCTGCACCGACAATTGCTGCAATTCATTTTAATGATTTGTACTTACACTTACAAAACTTCAAAGTCGAATTTCTCGAGGATTTTTTAGAGTTGCGTCAAACGGTTTTGGCTGATTATTATTTTGAGTTCTGAACTTCACGTACCATAAATATCAAAAAAATCTAAAATCCGTTACCTATGTGGTCTCCTTGTGAGAAGTGTTGTGTAACTGAAGATGATAACAATAACTTGTTCCAATGTTTATGAAGTTATGGGACCTAACTGCAGTGGTCGTCGGTACCTTAACTTACTAACTACTTAAATTAACTCATCCTATGAACAACACACACACACACACACACACACACACACACACACACACACACACACACACATACCCGAGAGAGGACTCGAACCTCCGACGGTGGACGGACGCGCACACGGCATTAATAACGGCAAGACGCCTCAGCGCGTACGACTATTTCGTCGCGGTAACGATAACGTGCTTAACTGCTTATGATGAAACGGCAGAAAATCTGATAGTTTCACAGGAATCTATTTAAAAGTCATGACATAATTCTATCAGAGACAACAAAGAACCTGGAGTAGCAATTGAACGGAATGGACAATGTGTTGAAAGGAGCATATAAAATGTACATTAACAAGAGCAAACCTAGGGTAATGGAATGCAGTCTTAGAAAATCAGGCGATGCTGAAGGAATTAAATTACGAAACGAATCAATAAAGGTGGTGGATGTGTTTTGTTACTTGAGCATTAAAATAACAGATGGTCGCAGTACATTGTATATAAAATGCAGAATGGCAATGGGAACAAAAGCGTTTTTGAAAAAGAGAACTTTGTTAACATCGAATATTAATTTAAGCATAAGGAAGTCCTTTCTGAAGGTATTTGTGTGGAGTGTTGTGAGTGGAACAATAAACAGTGCGGACAGTAAGAGGATAGAGGCTTTTGAAATGTGCTGTTACAGAAGAATGCTGAAGTTTAGGTGGGTGGATCGTGTAACTAATGGGGAGGTACTGAACAGAATTGGGGATAAAAGAAATTTCTGGCGTACCTTGACTAAAAGAAGAGCTCGACGGGTAGGACACATTCTTAGACATGAAGGAATTGTGAATATAGCATTGGAGGAAAGTGTGTGGGGTAAAAATCGCAGAGGGAGACCAAGAGACGAATATAGTAAGCAAATTCAAACGGATGTAGGTTGCCGTTCTTATGACGAGATGAAGAGGCTTGCTCAGGATATAGTAACGTGAAGAGCTGCATCAAACTACTCTCCGGACTGAAGACCACAACAACAACATAACTGCAAAATATTCATCCTCGTGGTTTCCTGAATTATAAAGTGTTATTGGACGGGGATGTGGAGTGCTCAAAGAGCTCTAGATAACACAGGAAATAACTTGAGACATTCCGAGAGGAGAGGGGCGTTGCATCTTTTATGATAACGCCTGCAGTCGAGCTTGGGGACACAGCAGGTGGCAGAAAGCTTGACAGGTGCTGTATAGAGGACACAGTACGGGAAGGCATTGTGTACGCTAGTCAGACCATCCTGCGGACTTCCCTAATCGCTTTTGGAAAGCCGCTGTGTAAGCCACTGCCCAAGCCCCTTGTCGGCGGCTGTTGTTGCTACGGCTTCAAACGGGACATGGAAAAAAAGGAATGCTGAACTTTTGGCTAACGTGCTATTCTGGCGTTCGTTGCATTATAAATTTGCCTTTGATTAGCTGACACGTCAGGGACTTACGCTTTTGAAATCGAGCCACCACAGAGTGAAGGGACACCGAGAAAAATATAAGCGTATATGTCGTATAGCTGTAAGACAAAACGTAAGATAGATCGGTACTGCTGCTACAAGATTTAAGTGAGTCTTATAGTTGACGCATGACAGATAGCATCTCCGACATATCGATGGGATGGGGATTTACAAGTACGGTACGACCATTCAAATATTTGTAAAGCTTATGGGACTTAACTACGGGGTCATCAGTCCCTAAGCTTACAAACTACTTATGAACTACCTAAGACTAAGGACGGCACAAATATCCATGCCCGAGGGGGGATTCGAACCCCCGACCGTAGTGGCCGTGCAGACCATGACTGGAGCGCCTCAGTCCCCTCGGCCGGTCCGCCAATGATGTAGGGATGGCTAAGGAACTGGTTGCTCTGTGCTGCAGGACGGTGTAATTATTTGTGGAGGAATATCACATCTATTTGGCAGACAACTGTGGCGGCTTATTCGGCACATCAGATAATGTTGGTACCGTGTTCCACATGAGCTTATAGTTTTGTTTATTCATAAATCGGTTTGCTTCGAAGTGAAGCGAACACAACCTCTCATTTTTATATAAATAACGAGCATCCTTCTTCATCAGGTCTTCTGCTATTCATTACCTATTTTCTAGTCTTGAAACGAATTGTTAATCATTAATACATGTTTGTGGATGACATGCAAATCCGGACGATAAAATTCAGTAATACGATGTTACATATCTCTCAAGGTCATTTGGGAACCTAAAAAAAAAAAACGACAAATGCGGAGTCTTTTTCTGTCATTAACACAACCGATTGCGCCACAGAAAAACCATTTTGGAAACAAATTTAAACAACAGCTGGATATCGCAGTCATATTGACCTCACTGGACAGAGCAGTATACCTGGCTAGCCGCTTGGGGCGCTACTAGCGTGCTGGGTAACAAAAATCAGACGGAGTGTCGTGACTGTATCTATTAGACTCTGGAAATACGTGAATGAGTATTATTTATCAGGTTTTTATTCGAAATTTTCCGACTTCAGCTGCTCTTTCCGCGGTCAAATCACTAGTGTGTTTGCATAACAGTGAGGTGAACTGGTAAAGCGGCTGACGTCACCGTGGGCTTAGCGATGCCGCCTGAGAGTGCCCCTAGTACTGGGAGGTCTCAGGGGACGCAGAGGTTGGCTGCCTGCTGGCACAGAGTAGGAAGCTTGCTGCAGTCCTCAGCAAGCCGACAACGATAGTACGCAAAACGTTAGCATCGTGGTATTGCGTTCCACGTTGAACGTGTTCATACAGGCGACATAATAAGAAGTAAAGGTTTTGAGGACGGGCCGTGAGTCGCGTCGGAATGGATAGCTCAGTGGTAGAGCGCTTGCCTGCGAAAGGCAAAGGTCCCAGGTTCGAGTTTCGGTTCCGGTACACAGTTTTAATATGCCAGGAAGTTTCAATCATTACTATCTTTTCCGTGGTCTTCCAATATTTCTTTTACCATTCGGATTGTATTTCAGGATCTTCTGGGGGATTCTGTGTTCTGGCATTCTAAGAAGGTGTTGCCTCCAGTTTTCTCGATATTGTTGGATTTTTTCGTTCATGCTGCAAACATTTAATTCTTTTCTGATGTCGTCACTCCTGATCATGTCTCTTCTAGTGTAGCCCTTTGTCATTCTCCGGAACCTCATCTCTGCACTCTGGACTTTATTTTCGTGTCTTTTTGTAGTAACCCATCTTTCTCTTCCATAGGACAGTACAGGAACTGGCATCTCTTTATAGAATTTCGTGGACTCGACCTCAACCCTAGAAGTTGATATCACATTAAACGTTGGATCATTATTCAGATACTACGCGGTTATGACATTATCAAAAACTATCTTGGATAATTGATCTTTAGAACAAATCTCTCATATCTCATATTTAGGCTGTGTTGTAAGTTTCGATTTTGATTCCGGCATTGAAAATAAAATACAAAAATTCTAAGCTGTCTGTTGTACCATAAGCAGAACAGGTGGCCATAAAGTACAAGAAGAGGCAACACCTTCTTAGAATGCCAGAACACAGAATCCCCCAGAAGATCCTGAAATACAATCCGAATGGTAAAAGAAATATTGGAAGACCACGGAAAAGATAGTAATGATTGAAACTTCCTGGCATATTAAAACTGTGTACCGGAACCGAAACTCGAACCTGGGACCTTTGCCATTCGCAGGCAAGCGCTCTACCACTGAGCTATCCATTCCGACGCGACTCACGGCTCGTCCTCAAAACCTTTACTTCTTATTATTTTGGTGTGGTGTCTGTTCTTTCGGACATGTGCGAAAAAACAGACACCTCACCTGCTTCGCAGCCATACTGCACTTGCAAATGAATGATGAAGGGGAGGAAGGAAGCAGGATTAGGAAGGAAAGGATTGACAGAGGCTGCTATAGGTCATTGAAATGACACAATGGCGACAAGTGCAAATGTGAACCGGACCGGGAATCGAACCGGGTCTTCCGCTTTGTGCCAGCGGTGTTAGTTCGCGTCAAATCGCAAGCCAGAGTAGTGTTGTTCGTGTTCTGCATCGCTATGAATATCATCCTTACCATAACAATGTCCACGAAGAATTAACTGGTACGGCTTAGATGTGTTGCATGGAATTCTGCCAATGGGCTCAAATTCAGGGGACGACACATTTATTAATTTGTTTTAATTACTAACGAGGTTTCATTCATGAACCATGGAAATGTTAATTTGCATAACATGCAATTTATTGGGCAATTGAAAATCCAAGTTGGCTGCGGCAAGTTTCACAAATGTCGGTGAAAGTACGGTGTGGGATTCTGGAGGACAGAATTATGGGCCCCTATTTCATAGAAGGAAATCTTAGTGGTTACACCACACTCCTGCAAGAAACGTTAGCCCTGATATTGCAAGAAATACCTCCAGGAACAAGGAGCAGAATGTGGAACTTCCTGGAGGATTAAAATTGTGTGTCAGAACCGGGATTTGAACCTGGGACCTTTGCCTTTCGCGGGCAAGCGGTCTACCGTCTGAGCTATCCCGGCACGCTTTACGGTCCGTCCTCACAACTTTACTTCCGCCAGTACCTCGCCTCCTACTTTCCAAACTTCACAGATGTTCTCCTGCGAAACTTGCAGAACTAGCACTCCTGGAAGAACGGACATGGTGGAGACATGGCTTAGCCACAGCCAAAGGGATTTTTCCAGAATGAAATTTTCACTCTGCAGCGGAGTGTACTCGAATGAATTTTTACAGTGTTCTGCCCGGTCACTGGTGTATCCGCTTCGATATTAAGCGTAGTGGAAGACTGACCTTGACACACAACTGCCTGTTAAGCAGCGACTGCATTTGCAGGACGGTGTTAACGCTGACCGCTGTCGAAGATGAAAGGAAGGAAACGAAGGGTTTAAGTCTCGTCGACACCGTGGTAACGCTCTGATTTTTAGATAAGGATGGAGAAAGAAATCGGCCATGCCATCTCAAAGGAACCATTCCGGCATTTGCCTGGAGTGATTTAGGAAAATCACGGGAAACCTAGACGAAAAGACACTGAGAAGTCAGATATTTTTATATCAAACGTCATTATTAAATTATTAACGACTAAACCGCACAGGCATCTTAATATGTCTAACGAATAAAACAAACTCATTAGCTACAGAGAATATAGCTTTCCCTAAATCTATTGCCCCCATATTTCGTAGATTTTTGTTCGCCACACTCTGCCACTACCGCACTCCGAGACCAAACTCCCTCACCACCATGACAAGGAGACAATGGCAGTGGGTGACCGTGGATTAAAGTCTGTCAGTACGTACACACAAGCCTTTATACAGAGATACTAGCGAAGCCGGCAATGCTCCGCAATTCTTAAATATTCACGTCACTGGAATACAGCCTACATTCCTTTCCTTGATCTCTCTGTCCATCACTTTCCACATCTCTTTGCCTATTTATTACCATCCTTTCTGCTCCCTTAGGTTCCTCTCTATTATACGAGCGTGTTCAAATCAAAAGTTACGAAACGAAACTGTGGGTATAATAGAAGTAATGACCAGAGGCCTGAGCACCACTGTTCAAAAAAATGTTCCAATGTTTGTTAAGCTTATGGGACTGAACCGCGGGGACATCAGTCCCTAAACTTACAAACTACTTATAAAATAATGGAACGTCCAGGTTGGAATTAATAATGTTATTAATATAGTAAGGACACCGCCAAACTGTGGCCAATAACAAGGTGGACCACCCTGTGGCACAGCATGCAGCGGAGCACATGCTTGATTTCAATGGCTGCTTCACAATCCGGGCCATCTGGATCCTCCCATCCACCACCAGCTTTTCTGAACTGCGCAGATGGGAGTTATCCCTTCAATTCATTATCCAATCCCGAAATCAACCAGGTCTCAACCTACGGTAACTTCCCTATTTTTCCCCATACCTTACTGCTCCTACCTCTCTATCCCAAACCTCACCTATTTTGAGTGGTGCGTAAATGTGCGATCGTGTGTGTGTGTGTGTGTGTGTGTGTGTGTGTGTGTGTGTGTGTGTGTGTGCGGGCGGGCGGGCGGTCTTGTGTACTTACAGTGTGCACGCATTTTGTTTATTTTGTTATCTTTTTTTTGTCGTCCCCTCACCCACCTCACCACTCCATTCCTAAGCTGCATCTCGTTATTCCCATCTAACCCATCCCCACCACCGTGACGTAACCTTCCTATCCTCTATCCCCTCCCCTCCCCTCCCTTTACCGATTCGCCGCAGAGCGTGATTCGAAGTGCGGCAGCCGGAGGTGATGGTTGTATGACTGTGTTGTGTGCCTGTGTGATTGCGTGAGTGTTCTATTTTCTGAAGAAGGTCATGGCCGATAGCTGAAAGTGTCGTATGTGTGTGTCTTTTGTATGTGCCTGTCGCAGCTCGTCGCCACGTCTTTGCGTTGAGTTGTAAACTGTCCTTAATAGATTATAAACTACTTATAAACTACCTTATACTAGAGACAACACAAACATTCATGCCCGAGGGGGGTTTCGAAACCCCGACGGGGAACGGCCTCGCGCATCTTAGCATAGCGCCTCAATTCGCTCGGCCACTCCACCGCGGAGCACCACTGTTCCACTGTTTAATAAGCCGAAGGATTCCCTGTTCCCAGAATTCCTGTGGCTATGACAAGAGCCGCTCCTCTATTGTGTCCTTCATCGTCCGAATTAGCGCTTCCCTTTGAAATGTATTTTCTAGCGGACCAAACAGACGAAAGTGACAAGGCGACATTTCCATGCTGTCGGCGGATGCTCAAGCTGCATGAACTTGAACTTGGCCAGTACACTTTGTGTGACCCTGGACACGTGTGAACGCGCGTTATCATGGAGCTGAATCACTCCAACAGTTAGCAGCCCAGGCTGTTTGCCCTTGATGGACTTGCGTAGACTACGGAGTGTCTCACAGTACAAGTCACTTGCTCGGGGAATTCGATTATTGGACCTCGTACGTCAAAAATCGCTTTTCCTGCTGAGGCCACAGCCTTGAATTTGTTAGGAGAAGGTCATGACGCATGCTTCGCGGCCCTAGATTTATCCCGAAGTGGAATAATAAGTTTTCAACCGGTTTGCTTTTCATTTGAAAACTCGGCGTTTTTTTTTTTTTTTTTGTTTTTTTTTTTGTTTTTTTTTGTTTTTTGGGGGGGGGGGGGTTGGGGGAGGGAGGTTCTCCTACACCTTCAGCCCTTCCTGACACACGCCATTAGAAAATGAAATTAAATTAAAAAAAAAGTGTCAAATGTTTGTTAAGCTTATGGGACTTAACTGCGGGCTCATCAGTCACTAATCTTACAAACTGCTTAAGAACTAACTTATACTAAAGACAGCACAAACATTGCTTTTTGAAAGACAGCTTCCACTCGTTTCTAACACTAAACGTAGGTGTAGACCAGATGTGGCTCAAATTCAAAGAAGTGGTATCGACAGCAATTGACAATTTTATACCAAATAAATTAATAAAAGAAGCAAGTGATCCCCCTTGGTACGCAAAACAGATCAGGAGACTGATGCAAAAGCAACGGAAAAGGCATGCTAAATTTAAACGAACACAAAATCCCCTACACAGAAGCTCGAAATTTAGCGAGGATCTCAATGCGAGATGCCTACAATACTTATCACAATGAAACTTTCTCGAAATTTGACTGAAAACCCAAAGAGATTTTGGTCATATGTTAAATATACTATGGGCAGAACACAAACAATACCCTCACTACGTGATAGTAATGGCGATAGTGCCGATGACAGCGCTACTAGAGCAGAGTTACTAAACATAGCTTTTAGAAACTCATTCACCAAAGAAGACGAAACCAATATTCCACATTTAGAATTACGAACAGAGGCCGTAGTGAGTAACGTAGAGGTAAATATCATCGGAGTAGTGCAGCAACTAAAAGCACTTAACAAGAACAGGTCTTCTGGTCCGGTCTGTATACCCATTAGATTTCGATCTGATTATGCTGAAGCGATGCCTCCTTACTTAACAGCAATATACAACCGCTCTCTCAAAGAAGGATCTGTACCAAAACATTGGAAAGTTGCACAGGTCACATCAATTTCAAGAAAGGCAGTAGGAGTAACCCACTGTAGGCCTATTTCATTGACGTCAATTTGCTGCGGGATTTTGGAACATAAGCTGTATTCAAATATTATGAATTATCTCGAAAAGAATGATCTATTGACCCAAGGTCAGCATATCGTTCATGCGAAACACAACTAGCTCTTTATTCACACGAAGTGATGGACGGTATCGACAAGGGTTCGCAAATCGATTCCGTATTTCTTGATTTCCAGAAAGCTTTTGACACCGTACCTCACAAACGGCTTTTAATCAAATTGCGGGGTTATGGTATATCGCCCCAAACTTGCGATTGGATAGGGGATTTCCTGTCGGAGAGGACACAGTTCGTAGTAATCGATGGTAAGGCATCGACTAAAACAGAGGTGATATCGGGCGTTCCACAGGGTAGTGTTATTGGTCCTCTGCTGTTCCTTATTTACATAAACGATTTAGGGGAAAATCTAAATAGCTCTCTTAGGTTGTTTGCAAATGAAGCCGTCATTTACCGTCTAGTAATATCATCTGAAGATCAAATCCAACTCCAGAACGATCTGAATAAGATATCACTATGGTGTAAAGATTTGCAATTAACTCTAAATAATGAGAAGTGTGAAGTCGTCTACATGAGTACGAAAATAAATCCGTTAAACTTTGTTTACAAGATAAATCAATCAAAAGTGAAGGCCGTAAACTCCACAAAATACCTAGGAATTTCTATTACTTTAGACTTAAACTGGAAGGAACACGTAGATAATGTCGTGGGAAAGGCGAACCAGAGACTGCGTTTTATTGGCAGAACCCTTAAAAGATGCAACAGAACTACAAAAGAAACTGCATACACTATGCTTGTCCGTCCATTTTTTTGAGTATTGCTGCCCAGTGTGGGAACCTTATCAGGTGAGTTAGACGGAGGACATCGAAAGTGTCCAAAGAAGGGCAGCTCGTTTCGTATTGTCACGATAGAGGGGAGATAGCGTTACGGAAATGATACAGGATCTGGGATGGGAATCATTACAACAACAGCGCTTATCGCTGCGGCGTGGGCTACTTACGAAACTCCAATCGC
Source organism: Locusta migratoria (assembly GCA_026315105.1). Classification (NCBI taxonomy): domain Eukaryota; kingdom Metazoa; phylum Arthropoda; class Insecta; order Orthoptera; family Acrididae; genus Locusta; species Locusta migratoria. The sequence goes on along the minus strand of CM048750.1, from coordinate 121,964,622 downwards.
CAACATTGTCCTCCGAATGCGAAAATATATTGACTCCCACTTACATAGGTAGAAATGACCATCAGAATAAAATACGAGAAATCAGAGCTCGAACGGAGAGATTCAGGTGTTCTTTCTTCCCGCGCGCTATTCGAGAATGGAATGGGGATAAATAGTATAATGGTGGTTCCATTAACACTCTGCCAGACACTTAAATGTAATTTACTGAGTATCAGATGTAGATGTAGAACATCCATGCCCAAGGGGGTATTCTAACTCTCGACGGGGAACAGCCTCACGCATCGGATTATAGCGCCTCAATGCGCTCGGCTACTTCGCCGCGGCTAAAATTAAAGAAAGCATCTGCACTCTTGGTGTAACTGCAGGGGTCAGCTCGACCGAAGTTCGATGGAAGAGCCTCGGCCTGGACCAACCGCATTCTTTTAATTTTTTATATATTTTTTTTCTTTAAACCTCCCTGTCTCAAACCATGACAACGGAACAAAACAGAACCTTCTTAGGAATTAAAAAATACTCCATTGCGAGAAGTCAAGTAATAAAGCTTCTATTCGTATGAGAAAAAAAAAAAACCATCTAGGCGGCCAATGTTCTAGTGATAGTTAATAAACTGGAAAAAAATAGTATGACTACATATGGAACATCTCAGGACAAGCAGAAAAAGAAAGCATTCCTATGCTAAATAAAAGGGAACATTCAGATTTTAACCTGTTTGCTTTTCATTTGAAAACACAGCGGAGGTTCTTTTTTTTTTTGGGGGGGGGGGGGTGAGGTTCTCCTTTTACCCTTCAACCCTTCCTGACACACCATTAGAAAAAAAATTCAAATGTTTGTTAAGCTTATGGGACTTTCACACTACGGGTCACAAAGAACGAAAATGATTGACTTTAATGTCATACAGCAATATGGGGATTCTTCCGAAATACATGAAATAAGATGCATGTTCAGACCATTACAAATATATTTACAGAGCACCTGATGATGGCTAATGGCCGAAATGAGCTCATTGTGATTTATAAATAATAACAGCAAGTATAAAGCAGTGTGCCGGCCGCGATGGCCGAGTGGACTGAGGCGCTTCAGTCACGGTCTGCACGGACCCTACGGTCGGGGGTTCGAATCCCCCCTTGGGCATGGATATTTGTGCCGTCGTTAGGACAAGCTAGTTGATAAGTAGTTTGTAAGTTTAGGGACTGATGACCCCGTAGTTAAGTCCCATAAGCTTAACAAACATTTGAACATTTGATTTTTATAAAGCAGTGTTGTTGGTGTGTCATGATGATAATCATGTCATTAAAAGGGAATCCGCCCCGCTTGTGGAAGGCGAGCGTTCACAGAACGAAATGAACATCCATCACGCTGCCTTCCAGGAGATACCCACTCTGCGGCGAGTTTCGGGCATTGACAAAGATATCAAACGCACGTGGCCGACTTCTCCACGGCGAATCAGCTGCTGCACATCCTGCTGTTATCTGCGACCTGTCTACGTGAGCCGACTCATTACCTAACCGACTCCCGCCAAGGTGCGGCAGCTGCTTGGGGATTTCATGCCATTATCAAAGAGAAACAGCTCTCAGCTGTTGCAGAAAAACACGCATCTTCTAAATAATAACCAAGCAGACGTCAATACAATCGAAAAAACACTGGTGGCAAATGAGCTGTCGTATCGTCAAGACATCAGAAATGCACAAAGCCTGAGAACGGGAAGTTATTTCGATTCGGCGACAAAGTGGTCATTCATTTGCCCATTTCATTCGGTACGGTACAATGCTATTAGAGTGTAGTATGAATATACTACATTTTATGAGGCTATCTGTTACAGCAACAGTATAAAGAATATTTTCATAGGATCAGTATTGCGAAACGGGTTATTCAAATTATGTATACGACCATCGTGGGGCATCTTCAGATAATATTTAAAAGTGCTCTCCTGAGACGTTCCAGGAGGGAAAAACGCTTAATTTATTACAGATATTTTGTTTTTAGAATTAGTTCGAAACTTTTCCGCAACCTGGCCTTTGAAATAATTCCCTGGCTCTTGATTTCTTACGACACGTCGAAGGGGACGATTTTCTGTTTGTACATTTCAGAAAACGAGGCTAGAAGAGAATCTTTTCTCGTTTTAAAAGATTTTTAAGTTCTCGAAACGCTTGTAGGATAAATATATGGACGTGGCAGGGGGAAAATATACGGAAAGAAAAATTCTACACAAGTTGTGCAAAAACCAGACGGCAGTTGTAAGAGTCTAAGGGCATGAAAGGAAGGGGGTAAAACAGGATTGCAGCCTTTCCCCAATGTTATTCAATCTGTACATTGAGCAAGTTGCGAAGGAAGGCAAGGAGAAATTTGAGAAGGAATTTAAGTTCAGGGGGAAAAAACAAAAACATTACGGTTTGCCGATGAAATTGTAATAGTGTTAGAGAGAGCAAAGGACCTGGAAGAGCAATTGAACAGAATGGCAACGGAAGGTTGTAACATGAACATTAACGAAAGCAAAACAAGGCTAATGCAATGTAGTCCAAGGAAATCAGCGATACTGAAGGAATTACATTAGGTAATGAGATAAGAAAAGTAGATGATGAGTTTTGTTATTTGGGCAGCAAAATAAATTCTGATGGCCGAAGTAAAGAAGATATAAAACGTAGAATGGCTATGGGAAGAAAAGAATTCTTGAGATCCAAATTTAATTTAAATGTTAGGTAGACCTTTCTAAAATCATTTGTCAGGAGTGAAACATCGACGATAAGGAATTCAGGCAGGAAGATGGACATTTTTGAAATGTGGTGCTATAGGCGAATTCTGAAAACATTTTTGGTATATCGCGTAACTAATTAGGCGGTGCTGAGCAGAATCGAGGGAAAAAGAAATTTCTGGCGTATGTGGACAAAGAGAAGGGATCGATTAGCAAGACATATTCTGTGACAAGTCGTCAGTTTAGCACTGAAGGGAAGTGTGTAAGGTTCCATCTAGAAACACGCTCAATATACATCTAAAAAAGATAAAGCAGTCAACAATCCGAAGATTGGTTTGAACTCCACAGTGCTTTACTAGGCATGGTCCTGTTTGGTGGTGGTATGCCGTTCCCTTCCTACGATCTTCGAACTGTCCTACCTAGGCAATTATAGGGGGACCTACAGCTTAACGTCCCTACAGCTTAACGTGGATTCCGAACCACGCTACTGCTCCATATTTTTCACATCTGCTATCGAGCCGCATCCCAATACAGCTCTAACATTTATAATTGTAACATCGTCACTTCAAGGAAAGTTGGAAGTGTAAGAGTGGTGTTTTGCCACGTAAATTAATGTTGGGAACTTCGATCATTAGTGTAATTACCGTGTTGTGATTGCATGGACAGGTGCAACCTGCACTAAACAATATTAAGTTTCACATTTAACGACGGTGACCGGAACGTCCAGCCTCGGTAACCGTTAATTAGGGAAACCACCGTTTCACAGTAAATCCCACGCTAGTCAACGAAGCCTGCGGCGTGTTTCCCGTCTGCAATCTCATTGATGCTGAATTCAAATCCTCTTAATGGCTCACTTCTTGTGTCGTTTGTGACAATACGGGGAAAACCCACGTCATTTAGCACACGCTAATACTTCAATTGAGGCTTATACAAGCCAGGAAACTGTCGATGTAGTCTCACCAGCTTTATTCGCTGCGATTATAAAAGAGATCAGTGTAATCCGTGGAACACCACACAAATCAGTATTGCCGATAATCGTACGCTCAAAGATTGACGGTAGTTTTTTTCGTGATACGTAAGGAATGGTCAATATTCAGAGATTTGAAACAAAAAACTTCTTATGACTTTTGCTCTATTACGAAAGTTATCCAGAGAAACAATACATTTAGCATACATTAGCGTTTCGGCTAGTGCTACGCGCTTAAAGCGGCAGGACAGAATAATATGAAGACTATGAATGTTCAAAGTTTGTACAGCTTATGGGACTTAACTACGGGGTCATCAGTCCCTAAACTTACAAACTACTTATGAACTAGCTAAGACTAAGGACGGCACAAATATCCATGCTCGAGGGGGGATTCGAACCCCCGACCGTAGAGGCCGTGCAGACCGTGACTGGCGCGCCTCAGTCCCCTCGGCCACCGCGGCCGGCGAAGCGTGGAGAGCTGCATCAAACCAGTCTGCAGACTGAGGACCACAACATTCGAACACAACGGGAAAAAAGGTCATCGCGGGAATCGAACCACTGACTATGATCGTTAGAGGGAAGAACGCGACCTTTTTTTTTTTTTTTTTTGGACACGACAGATATTGCAACTGATTTAGTTATTGATAGTTACGTATACTTACAGAACTTCAGACTCGATTTTCATAAAGGTTTGTAATTCTATGAGACTTAACTGCTTGGTTATTAGTCCCTAGGCCTACAAACTACTTTAACCTAAGGACACACACACACACACACACACACACACACACACACACATATATATATGCCCGGGGGAGGACTCGAACCGCCGACAAATACCGACCATCTAGCAAACCTAGACCACATCCTAGCCACGAAATAGAATTAAAAAAAAAAAAAAAGCCAGAAGATGGCACAAATTATTGATAAAAATAACCATGCATTTTTGAAATGAAAGAAAATCACGGAAGGATGAAATTAATTTGTCACAGCTTATCGTTATCCCTAGTTCCCACATGTTTTTATTCTATTTATTTATTTTACATATGGCATTAAAATGGACTGAAGTACGAAATAATTGTACCCCGAATTTGATAAAAGGGAATTAATGACGGTTTATAATTATAATTCATTGATTTATTAAATATGAAAAATCAAACAAAAGGATGTTAAAACTCACACGTTCTTCATTTAAATATAATACATAACAATAAAACAGGAAATAGTATCTCTTTCGTTTGCCCCGGCTAAGAAATGATTAGCCTCTATACGATATTTGCCCAACTGAACATTTGTCCCTTACAGGGAAGAAAAAAAGAATCTGGCAACAGACTGATCACAACGGACACAAGAACAAGACATTTTAAAGACATTGTGCGGTTATTAAATATTTTAAAGTAAGCGATATAGTCACGGGTCATTAAAAAAAAAAAAAAAATACTCTGAGTATTAATGTAAAACGAAAAATTGCGAATTGTCGAGGATGGAGGTCAAGCGTGATGACAGTATCTATGCGGCTCGATTAACATAGTCCCACAGAAGGGTTATAAATTTATTCCAGAATTAAAGAGGTCAAGTACCATGAGATGGTTTCACAAGTTGGCTGTAGCGTCATACGGGTTTTCCATATGTGATTAAACGATTTCACTTGTTGACAAAAATGTCCCCCACTCCCCCGCCGCGCGAGACGATCCCCTCCCCCCGCGCTATTCATTTGTCAACCTACTTACTACTGCGCGTGCGCTAGAACAACGATACTCCACGTGTGCCGCAACGAGTTACAAAAACTTCGGAACGACTTAGTGACAAGCCAGCAAACTAGCATTACTTGTTAAGTAGGCGTAAGCTTAGGCAGTCGTAACTAGTAGACACTCACCGCTTATGCTTCGACTCGTGGCACAGCTAGCGACTGTTTACCAATGCCGCACGACGGTGTACTACGGTTCGTCACTGGAAATTCCCCGATAACGCACACGAGCGCTATCTATTGTTTTGGTGTAACACCCGTATCGCCGATAAAATTCCCCCATACGTTTGCATGATGCGCACGCCCAAACGATTCAGCCTTCGCCACTGCCCTACATAATCTGTCACCCGTTCACTTTTAGCTACAATACTGCTTTGAAGTCGCGCAGATAATAGAGAGATTAAGAACGAGACAACAATAGTATCGGTAGAAAACTAGTGAAGGTAGAAATAAACGCGACGTAAATTCAAAATGAGAAATTCTTTTACATTTAATATAAATTTAATTGTTAGGAAGTCTTCACTGAAATTATTTAAATGAAGTGTAGCCGTACTTGGAAATTTGACGCTGGATGTACATGTAAAAGCAGTAAAAGCCTTTAAACGAGATGCTAAAGAAGATTGCTGAAAATAGAAAAAAATAATACTTAATCAATGCCGTTTGTTACATTCTAAAATCTTAATTTCACCCAGAGTTATTGTAACCTAAATTCGACGATTGAAACCTCAGACGTTTAGTCACGTGTTATAAAAGATCCATAATCAGCGATCAGCATGTGAAGGGACATGTTTACGAAGACTAAAGTGTTTAAGAGTCTGGCTGCAATGCGATGTTTTGGTTCGTTCTAGATGTCTAGTTGTCTCAGTGTTTGTTATTGTTATTCTGAATTCTTCGGAGAGAAAGACTAATAAAAATGTTGTTATGGTTCTGTGCCTACGTTATGTCACTGTTCTTTTTGTGTCTCTAATTCATTCGATTCTCGATGTGACTGAACTGCTGAGGAGTTAAAAAAGCGTCAGCTTTACGGTACAATAATTCTGGCTGTAATTAACATTTTACAATGTAACAAACTGACCAAGTATTCTGTTTTCAGTTATGCTAAAAGTATAAAAAGATCTCAATTAAAAAACATAGGTTTGTGTTACAAATCATACTTCCGTGAATTTTTTAATTGTTTGTATTAACAAATTACACCAACCCCACTCCTCAGTTTCGGTCTGTGAAATTAGTTATTCAGTATTTGTTGTGGTTTATGAAATACTAGCTAATTCCCGCTGCTTCGTACTCGTAGACTGGGTGGTCTGTTATTGTAGGATCGAAACTAGGATTCTTTGTAACTTATGTGATGACAAGAAATTCCTGTAAATATGGAAAGTATGTGCTGAATTTTCCTATTTCTACGTTTAAGAAATTTATTTTGCTGTTTTCTCCGGTTGTGTTGTGAAAGTGATGTAATTCATTGTAGTTCCATTGATACGGCTCAAAGTATGGTCAAGATAACTTCGGTAGTACTATACTTTGTTCTACCATTCTATTTATTAAATAAATAATTTTCGGTTTTATCAAGAAATATATTTACCAGTGTGCCAGCTAGACAATTGCCCTTGCAGGAAGGCCTTCACCTTGTTTGTAGTGCCAGTCCTTCGAGTTTCACAGTGACTTTTCATTAGTCAGCGCGCTTTCAAACTGTCGGCTTTTTCGAGGTCCGGATGCTTCGTATTTTTTGTCGGGAAATGTCCGGCAATTGCCGCTGGTTTCTTAAAGCTGCGTTTTGATACCCGCCAGACGAATTTACGGTCGTCGCCCACATCAAACTCTCTTCTGCTGCAGGTTTTACGATTTTATCTACTTCTTCAATGATTGTTGTTCAAATATTTGTAAAGCTATGGGACCAAACAGCAGTGGTCATCAGTCCCTAGAAAAACAAGCTTACAAACGCGTACACACACACACACACACGCCCGAGAGAGGACTCTAACTTCCGACTAGGAGCAGCTGCGCACTCCGCATCAAGGCTCCTTAGAGCGCACGGCCATTCCCGCGCGGTAATTTTAGGTTTCTTCTTTGGCTGTGTACGAGCGATAACGAGAATCTGTACCATGGTACCACGTGGACAATACATATTTCGCTTCTAACATACTACTGACGCATCACAGACAGAGGTCGCAATACAAATAAAAGTGTATTACGTGCCACACTAGGGAGGGAAAAGCTTGGCAAGTGTTTTTCCGCAGAAACATTGGGCGTGCATACGATAGGATTAAAATGGTAAAGAAGTATTTGCGAAGTGGATGTGAATGGGTAAAGTGTAAGGTAAGAGTGAGCAACGATTGAGTCTTGAAAAGAGCTGGTGATAGGGGAAAATTTGTAAGAGAAATGAATAACTGGATAGATCGAGGTCATTAAAAATGTTCAAATGTTTGTAAATCTATCGGACCAAACTGTGTGGTCATCAGTCCGTAGCTTACAAACTACTTAAACTAGGCATACTAACCTAAGGACAAACACACACACCCATGCCCCAGGGAGGACTCGAACCTCCACGGCGAGCAACCGCGCGCTCCGCAGCGAGACGCTTTAGACCGCTCGGTTACTCCACCGCGGCGAGGTCATTCACATGAGCATTAATTCATTTACGGCTTGTAAGTGTGACTGATTTATAGTGTAAATTCAACCAAATACCACGGAATTACAACTAATCAGAAATAACACATCGAAAATATCGTGGCGAAGGCGAACGAAAGGCTGCGTTTCGTGGAGTGAACATTTAGAAGATGTTAAAGTAATGCTAAAGAAACTGCCTACACTACACGTCTGCGGGCTAATTTGCAATAGTGCTCCGCATTGTGGGATCCCCATCCAGTATATCTTCCTTCAACCCCCCTCCTACTTTATTTCTAGATTAGTTTGTTTTGTTATGTACAAATGTTTGTTAAGCTTAAGGGACGTAACTGCGGGGTCATCAGTCCCTAAACTTATAAACTACTTGTAAACTACCTTATACTGAAGACGACACAAACATCCATGCCCGAGGGGGGATTCGAACCCCCGACCGTAGCGGCCTTGCAGACTGTGACTGGCGCGCCGCAGACCGCTCGGCCATTGCAGCCGGCTAGTGTTGGGTTAGGTATAGAAAGGAGCCAACACCTGGAGAGGTACAGTTACTTTATTTATTTATTTTGTTCTTAGGGCACAAGTGGTGGTGGCAAGTAGGTCTCTTTTTTAGTCCCGTTTTCCTGTCCAGGAGTAGAAAAATAACAGTAAATAAAAAATAAAATAAAAAGGCATGTTTTCTGACTAGATAAATCTTAATTTATGCTATATTAGAGGTAATTAATAACTGATTAATTACAAACCTAGCGGTGTGTTTCTCGTAACAAAATTGTACGGGCTATCACTTGACACTTAACACGTGAGTACAAAACTGGGCTTCATATTTAACGAGAAGTACCTCGTGTCAGAAAATTCCGAAAGGGTTCCAAGTTAGAATAAAGGAAAATAGTATGTATCTTAGATTTCGTTCCATATTTTGTTAATTCAATAAAAATTTTAAAAAAATGTCGAGAATATTGGGCTACATTATCAGAAAATTCAATTTCGTAAATTGTCCATAATTAGTCTTAATAATTTGTTGCCGCACACGAAACTGAAAAGAAGTGGGACTGACGGAGGAAAAGAGTACGTCGTCTTGCTTTACAGGGCATCCAGTTTTACTCCCTTCCCAATTTCGTCTCTTTCATGCCCTTCGACTTAAGTGCTATCAGTGGATTAGGGATATGCACGTCATAGCATTGTTTTTCAATCTGTGGGTGGCAATCCCCCCGGGCCGCATAGTGTTGTTCAGGTCAAGAGAGGATGAAGCTGCTTCATAAAAGAACGAAACCAGTCCATGTTTCACAACTAGGTTTTGATAATACAAATTATAGGCCTATGGAAATTAAAACTCATTCTATATTAAAATATGATAGTGGAATTTGTTCTTTATCACAATATATACACCGTCTCAACGATGAAGGAACGGAAAGCCAGGTAACAATTTTCAGAAACCAATCGATAGTTAAATTAGCAAGATGTAGACAGTAATTTAAAAATATTGGAAGGAAAAAGATCTATCTCTTTAGAAACTGACTTTACAGTAGGGTAAGTCGAGTCTGCGTCTTGGCTACAATGCGTAACACTGGTTGTGTAACAAATACGAGGGTTGTCCACAAAGTAAGTTCCGTTTCTATTTCTATTCACGACAGCGCTACGATCGCAGTTCCGAGCATGCATGGAAGTTACTCTGACTCGAGGAGAAGACATGTACGCCATTTTCAGATTTCTGTTGCTGACGTGTGCTTTGTAGTGCTTCTTTATAACGTCAGCTGTAATTGTAAATTCCGCCGCATGTGAAATCAGATCCGTGATTCGTTTTCTAAATGCAAAGGAAGTTAAACCAAAGGAAATTCAATATGCGAGGTTTACGGACTAAGTGCTATGAGTGATTCAATTGTCAGAAGATGGGTCAGACTGTCCAATAAAGGACGTCATCGAATGCACTATGAAGAACGAAATAGACGCCCTTCTGTGGACGTGTTTGATCATCCTTCATACAGCCCAGATCTCGTTCCTAGCGACTTGCATTTCTTACACCTAAAATCTGTCCTTAGTGCCGCGGTGGCCGAGCGGTCTACGGCAAGCCAATCACGTTCTGCACGGCCACTACGGTCGGGGGCTCGAATCCCCCCTCGGGCATGAATATTTGTGTCGTCCTTAGTATGAGCTACTTCATAAGTAGTGAAGTCACATAAGCTCTACAAACATTTGAACATTTTTGTCCTTAGTGGTCAACACTTCAACGATGATGACGAGCTGAAATGTTAACAAATACTTGGATACGCAGGCGGCAACCCTCTATGACGAAAGCATACAAAAACTTGTGCCACGTTATGACAATGCCTACAAAAATTCAGAAGATATGTAGAAAAGTTGTTTAACAGTTGCAGATTTTTTACAATAAATATTTTTTCTGTATCTGTACGCATTTGCTTTATATAACCATACGGAACTTACTTTGTAGACATACCTCGTATTTTTCTGCTGGAATTAATTAATAATTAATTAGGCTGTGTTCGATTCCGAAAAATAAATAACAAAATTTATCCTATAATGTATAATACTGTACTTTTTCTCTTACAAGAAAACGAAACAGACGTCGGAGTCGTTTTCGTAGGCAGCCTGGCCAGACATTCAAAAAAATGTTGAAATGTTTGTGGAACTTATGGGACTTAACTACGGGGTCATCAGTCCCTAAGCTTACAAACTACTTATGAACTAGCTAAGACTAAGGACGGCACAAATATCCATGCCCGAGGGGGGATTCGAACCCCCGACCGTAGTGGTTCGTGCAGACCGTGATTGGAGCGCCTCAGTCCCCTCGGCCACCGCGGCCGGCGCCAGACATTCAGTCCAGCGAGTGCAGCGAGGTGATGATTTCCTGATTTATTTGGGTGTCACTCCCTGGGGCCACCATAACACAATGATGGTCGTAGAAGGCAATCAAACGGTTATACAGCACAAAGATAACACCATCGGACGTATATACAAGAAAGTTATATCCACAAAAGCGAATTAAATTTGGTGGGTTTGAGATCTCACACTCACAGTTGTTTTGCGGTTTGGGAAAGTGGGTCGCCAGAATATTTGTACTGGAAATGGGGTCGTATATTCAAAAAGACTGAAATACACTGCTTTATAGGTTTGTGTGTCTGTTGGGGCGACCCTTGTTGAAAGTAGGAACGGCCCCTGCTTCTTATTGTTGTTTCGTTCCTCCAGAGACGTACAATAGGTAGATACAGGGGGATGCTGCCCGTTAGCACAGACAAAACTATACAGACGGGAAACCTGTAAGGGCGCGGTCAAACGCACAGGGTTTCAGGTGGGGGGGGGGGGGGTTAAGCAGTTTCGTAATATGTCCCACGATGGCGCGGGGGTTAGAAACAGCCCTTTAAAACTGGCCAGCTGGCGGCCGGAGCAGGTGGCTGGTAGCGGCTGTCCCCACCAGCCGGCGCCGGTGGCCGCGGGGACTGAGGCGCGCCAGTCACGTTCTGCACGGCCACTACGGTCGGGGGTTCGAATCCTCCTTCGGGCATGGATATTTGTGCCGTCCTTAGGATAAGCTAGTTCATAAGTATTTTGTAAGTTTAGGGACTGATTGACCCCGTAGTTAAGTCCCATAAGCTATACAAACATTTGAACATTTTGTCCCCACCACCATTTCCCCTCAAACGCCAGCAAACCAGACCATAGACTTACAATAAAAACCACCGGACACATCCGTGGCGGCACGAGCTCTTCCCTCAGCTTCCCCGCCACGCTACCCTCTGATGTGCGAGATGCACCCTCAGAAGCGCCTCTGGTGTGGTCTACCGGTACTAATTCGGGGAACCGCCTGACATCTGCTAGCATCGTACGGAACTACGAGGAGAGCATAGGAGTGTGGTTTGGAGGGGGGGGCGGCTTCTTTTGTGTCACGCTACTCTGTGTTTCTGCATAGTTACTGTATGCCGTTAGCGAGGAATTACGGCCATTTGGGCAGCGCGGCGCGGCGCGCGCTTTCCCACGGCAGAGGAGGTGTCGAGGGAATACCTGTGCACTGTGCAGGCCCGTAATGAGTGTGTCCGGGCTTCCCGTGGTGGCAAGTCGCGGCTTTTCCGCAGCCGGCCGCCGGCCGCCAGGAAAGCCCGGAGCCCGCGGACCGAGAAATGTGCGGAACTGCCGACTCAGACAATGGCCTGGCCGGCCGCCGCCTGCGTGCCCTGCCCCCAGCCGTGCACCGCCCACCAACCACCAAATTACCAACGCCCATTTGACGAGAAGATTGTCCGGCTGTCCCTAATAGTGCCCAACCACTGCGCGCGTCCACTAAAAGGAAGCTGCCGCGCCTTCAATAAATCGACGTACGCGACGCCTTTCTAATTTTGGCCCACTGTAGGTTACGGTAGTAACAGTAAAAGTGGGCCTTTGGAATCGTCTTTTGACAGCTCGAAATTTAAATGAAAATAACGCCTCTACCATTCATCTGACACACAAATTGAATAACCTAATTTGTAGAGGAGAAAATTCTCTACAAATTTGCTCTCTTATGTTTATGGCCCACTCTAGGTTACGGTAGTAACACTAAAAGTGGGCCTTTGCGATCGTCTTTTGACAGCTCGAAATTTAAATGAAAATAACGGATTAACCATTCATCTGACACGAAAATTGAATAATCGAATTTGTAGAGGAGAAAATTGTCTACAACTTTGCTCTCATGTTTTTTTTTTCATATCTCGTATCGTTTCAGAGATATTTGCAAAAATAACAGCGATTTTTCGTCTTCCCTGTTTTAAAGACGAACCGTTCAACCGATCCAAATTTTACAGACATGATTGTAGGCCGCCAGAGACCAGAACCTCCCTTTTTCAAATTTTTCGGACAAAAAATAAGGCAGTAATAAAAAAAGCCGTTTGTAATATAATTGTAATTGCAAACGAACCGTTTATCTGACACGAAAATTGAATTACCTAATTGGTAGAGAGGAAAATTCTCTACAACGTCGCTCTATTATGTTTTTTTCATATCTTGCACCGTTTCAGAGATATTTGAAAAAATAACGGCGATTTGACGATGTCTGTCTGGTTGTAACGTGTTCCCACTTTTTTAGGTCGAACCGTTCAACCGATCGGCACCAAATTTTACAGACATAATTGTTGGCTACCAGAGACCAGAACCTCGAATTTTTAAATATTTCGGACAATAAATACGTTAGTAATACCGAAAAAAGCCGTATGTAATGTAATTTCAATTACAAATAAACCGTTCGTCTGACGCTAAAATTGAATCAGCGAATTTAACCATCACAAACATTTGGTTTACGAAACACGAGAGAGGCTGTATACGTGGAAGCAACCAGGAGACACCAAGATTTTAGATTGATTTTATAATCGTAATCCATCGCTTTCTGGACCAGATTTTAAACTCTTAAGACAGATGAAGGAGCATTTACAGACTCTGATCACAGCTTATTGGTTACGAACTGCACATTAAAAACTGAAGAAACTATAAACAAGTAGAAAAGTAAGGACATGGAATATGGAAAAAATAAAGAAACCTGAGATTATTCAGAGTTATACCAGACAACGACTAACTGAATTAGCGGAATGTAATACAGTATAAGAAGACTGGATAGTTTTGAAAGATGAAATAGTGAAGGCCGCGAATGATCAAGTTGGTAGAACGAGAAGGTCTAATAATAATTCTTGAATAACACAAGAGACATTGGACTTAATTGCTGAAAGGCGAAAATGTTTGTAACCAGGCAAAGATAGATACCACTACAGAGCCTTGGGAGAACCAGTCATGACGAAACCAGCTGTGTCCAGTATGTATGTGACAGGTAAAATACTGACTTCAAGAATAATGTAATAATTCCAGTACCAAAGAAAAGAAGGGAACACAATGGCGAAATTACAGAACTATTAGTTTATTAAATCATTGTTGGAAAATACTAACCCTCATTATTTACAGAAGATTGTAAAAACTGGTAGAATCCGACCTCTGAGAAGATCAATCTAAATTTTCGAGTAATGCAGGAATGCTTGAGGCAGAACTCACCTTAGAATTGTTCCTGGAAGATGGGTCAAGGACAGACAAACCCACGTTTCAAATTCTGAAGTTAGCAGGGGTAAAATATAGGGGAGGAAAAGTTATATACAACTTGTACAGAAATCAGACGGCATTTGTAAGAGTCGAAGGGCATGAAAGGAACGCAGTGGTTGGGAAGGAAGTAAGAGAGGGTTGTAACATTTCCCCAATGTTATTCAATCTGAACATTGAGCATGGTGTGAAGGAAAGCAAGGAGATGAACAAAAACTTTCTGGTTTGACGATGATATAATTCTGTCAGACAGCAAAAGACCTGGAAGAGATGTAGTCGAATGAAATCAGACGATGCTGAGGGAATTAGATTAAGGAACAAGAAAATGAAGCTTGTACATAATGTTTGGTATTTGGACAGTAATCTAACTCTTGATGGGCGTAGTAGAAAAAATATAAAAATGAAGATTGGCAGTAGGAAGAAAAGCAATGCCAACGAAGAGAAATTTGGTAATATCGAGCGAGTATTAATGTGTTAACGATATCTTTCTGGAGGCATTTGTCTAGAGGGTAGCCTTATAGGTGTGTGAAACATGAAAATCTCTCCCCTCACAATAATATAAAAGCAGTTATCATTATTTCGATATGTCAATGCTTATGTGATAAGGGTTCGTACTGCGTAGCAAGGGTATGTCAGAGCACGTACAACGCTAGTGTAGGCAGCCTTTTTAATGAATTCGTTGAATCTTAAAAGTGTTCTCTAACAATATTTCCTATGTGGTATTTCCAATTTAAGTGTTTCGTAATTACAATTCCTAGATACTTAGTTCAATTAGGACAGAGATTCGTGCGATTTATCCTGTATACATAACTTGACGCCTTTCTTCTTGTACTCAGGTGGATAAACTCACACTTTTGCCGCGCGGGAGTAACCGAGCTGACTGGAGCGCCACGTTGCGAATCGCGCGGACTCCCGCATCGGAGGTTCGAATCCTCCCTCGGTCATGGATGTTTGTGCCGTCTTTAGTATGTTCATAAGTAGTTTGTAAGTTTAGGGATTGATGACCCCGCAGTTAAGTCTGCACGAACATTTGAACTCTCACTTTTCTTTGTAGTCAATGGCTACTTTTCGCACTTAACGATAACCTATCAAGATCATTTTATAATTGGTATTGATCTTCTGGTGATTTTGCTAGATAGCCTAAGAACGCTGCTCTCCTAGATCATTTATTTAGGTTGCAGAGGCCTATGACACTTCCTTGGGAAACTCCAGATAATCTATTTTACTCGATTTTCCATCTAACACTAAGAACTGTAGCCCCACTGACAGGAAATCGCGAATCCAGTCACTTAACTCAGACACTGAGCACTTCTACAAATGGGAAAATCGTGCTTGTGACTTTCAGTTTAGATTTTCAAAATGTTCAAATGTTTGTTAAGCTTATGGGACTTAACTACGGGGTCATCAGTCCCTAAACTTACAAACTACTTATGAACTACTTACGAACTAGGACGGCACAAATATCCATGCCCGAGGGGGGGGATTCGAACCCCCGACGGTAGTGGCCGTGCTGACCGTGACTGGAGCGCCTCAGTCACCTCGGCCACCGCGGCCGGCTTTAGATTTTCCTACGTATTAATGGCACCGTGATAATGTTTGTCGAGCCAGTTAAAACCGGATGTAAGTAATAACGAGATATTTCTGGATGTTAATGACATGCTTTTCATATCGAACTGAAAGTGGATTAGATTGTAATCAGTAAAATGAACATTGAGAGACTGAGGTTCATACGGAATGCTAATAGAGAAAATAACTAAAGTATATCGTATAGAGACGTTTGTTACCGCAAACGTTTTGATAAGGGATCCAGTTAGGCGCTCAGATAGCCGCGTGGTCTAAGGCGCTGCTTTCTAGGACGGTGAGGTTGCTGGCCGTGATTCGAATCAGCCTGCCGAATTAACGACATGGGTCGGTGTGCCGTCAAACTGAGTGTTGGTTTTAGGCGGTTTTCCACATTCCATCAGGTGAATAGCGGGCTGGTATCAACGTTCCGAATCAGTTATATGTTTCCACATTCCGCTACGTGAATATCGGGCTGGTATCAACATTCGGAATCAGTTACATGACTTGCAAACAAACAGAAAATGTTTGACCACTTTCACTATAACACGATGTGCACACTTCGATGGTAGAGGGAATGTCTGCCGCGCGATCTGAGGCGCCATGTCACAGATTACGTGACCTCTTCCGTCGGAGGGTCTAGTCCTCTTCGTTCGTTGTCCTTATCATAAGTTGGTTTAAGTAGTTTGTAAGTCTAGGTACCGATGACCTAAGCGATTTGGTCCCTTGGGTTTATAAGTATTTGTACGATTTAGATAAAGTCCTTCCGGGGGTGGGGGGATTCGGTCACCTCTTAAATTAACATGCTAAATCCATAGGAACAATGCCGACCCTGCGTCAATAAAAGAAAAATGATACAAAGATTCAGTTATATATACTGAAATTTTATCTGAAAACAACCCAACAAATATACGAACAGGGCTTGATTAGATATTAAAATTCGTATAATATTGGCAGCTTTCTTTAAATGGACATACATGTAAATTTATGCACTTCACAAACGCAGCTACATTATCTGTGAGAGAACTGGAGCATGCGAATTCATTATCGTCTGGGTGTACAAATTTGTATGGATATAGACTGCTTGCTTACGTTCAATCAGATTGAAACCTTAATTCTTTGGTATAAATGCTTTGTCTACAAGGCAGACTGTTCACAAAAGGTTCGTGTAATCGGTTTCAGGGCCCTGTTCAACTATGTGAGGTCAACATCATATAGGAATAACTGGGAATATTGAGATATACAAAGAAGGAGAGCAATAATGTTTTTCAAACATTTGTTAAGCTTACTGGACTTAACTGTGGGGTTATCAATCACTAAGCGTACAAACCATTTATGAACTACCTTATAGTAAAGACAGCACAAACATCGATGCCCAAGAAGGATTCGAACCCCCGACAGAGAACGGCCTCGCGCGCGGAACACAGCGCCTCAATGTGCTCGGCTACTCCGCAGCGGCCAGCACGAATGTTTGACTCGCAGAAGCGCGTCACTGTAATGCTGAGAAATCTTAATTGAAAACGCTTGAAGATAGACGCTGAGGTTGGGGACAATTACATCGTGATAATCGCTTACATAGTAAACGAGCAATATGGAAGTATACTACCGCCTCGGTGAATCAATCACTAATTACAGGCCCCACTCGCGAGTGGAACGGTTAACAAACAAGCAAACCTCATACAATGTGGCACAAACAGCCCTCTGCTATGCACTTCACAATGGTTTACGAGGTACATGTATACGCTACGAATTTCACTAAAACTGGGTAGTCTCAAATCTTTCAGGCATGTGTTCTGCCTCACAAAGTAGTAATGCTCCATAACCTGTCCGTAGTCTTACTCTCAATGGCGCTGAGAACCGCGAAGATTTTTATGTACCTTACCTACCGGTTGGAACTGCTGCCTGGCCCTAACCTCTCCATGATTAATCATTACCCACATACCGCACAGGAACTAAGGATATCCGAATCATAAAACAGAAGCACGTAAATGTACCGGGTAAAATATCACCCTGTGGCTCGCTTTATAACCCATCAAGAAGAACTGCTCCTGTACACTCATGAATAAACCAAGAACATGTCTCTATGGCAGCCTGGCCGAAGAGCAGTCAACGCAGAGCAGAATCATGTTGCAGTGCTCTATTTTTCGACCAACTTTGTTGTATGGGAGTGAAAGTTGGGTGGATACAGGTTACCTTATTCACAAGATAGAGGTTACAGATATTAAAGTAGCAACAATGATTGCAGATACTAGTAGATGGGAACAATGGCAGGAGGGTGTCCATAATGAGGAAATCAAAGAAAAACTGGGAATGAACACCATAGATGAAGCAGTTAGAGCAAACAGACTGAGATGGTGGGGTCATGTTACACGCATGGGAGAAACAAGGTTACCTGAAAGACTCATGAGCTCGGCAGCGGAGGATAATAGGAGTCGAGGTAGACCAAGAAGAAAGTACTTAGATTCGGTGCAGAATGATTTTGCAGTAAAAGGCATAACTTCAGACGAGGCATCAATGTTAGCACTGAATAGGGGATCATGGAGGAATTTTATTAGAGGTACTATGCTGCAGACTGAACGCTGAAAGGCATAATCAGTCTCTAATGATGATGATGATGACTCAAATGTTTGTAAATCTATGGGACTTAACTTCTTTGGTTACCAGTCCCTAGGCTTACATAGAATTTAAACTAACCTAAGGACAACACACGCCCAAAGCAGATGGAGAACTCGAATCTCCGACGGCGAACAACCGGGCACTCCGCAGCAAGGCGCCTTACAACGCTCGACTACTCCACCGCGGCTCTTTACGACCGTTAAGCGGGAGTGGCCGTGCGGTCTGGGGCACATCTTTATAGATTGCGCGGCCACTCGCGTCGGAGATACGAGTCTTTCCTCGGGCACTGGTATGTGTGTGTTGTCCTTAGGCTAATGCCACACTATGCGTTTTTCTCCACTGAAGGTCAACGGTTTTTGTAGCACTGTAAATGGAACACACTGCATCAAACGGAGGGTGCCACACCGGGCTGTAATTGTCGCTCCGTCAAGTTTCCGCGCGCGACTGTCGCCGTCGAATGGGCCTATTTCTGGCGCGGCTACACTCGTCCGCATCCCTGCCACACTATAGGAGGTTCGTTTAAGCAGCTGCCAGAAAGCTACTTTCAAGCGCGAGCAAGTAGGTGTTACTGCGCATGCGCAGCTACGATAGCGTATTTGGAGCCTGCACTGCTTGAACGTTTTTCGTCCCATTTCTGGTAGGAGTCTCATGCGTAGCGGCGGAACAACTGAACTGCGACCTCGTTATTTTGGTATTCCTATATAATGCCGAGCAATTATGCAGAACAACAATGGATTATTTTTTGGTTTTATTAGTGCGACTTAATGAAACCATGACAAGGGTATTAAAACTTTTCACGTGATACATCATACGCACAAAGTAACGAAAATGTATACAGTGAACGATTTGTTGGCAGTGTGTTTCAGTAATTTGCCAGTATACAAATTTAAAACGTAAAAAACACAAATTTAAACCTAGAGAATGTACCACAGATATATGAAACATTGTTTCGTGGATACTGGGTGCCTAAAAGAAGAAATTTTTTCTTATTAAGCTGTCAATATAGGTATCTATTTTATTCTCAATTACTGATTAAATCGCCTGTGTGTTAACCTTCAAGTAAACATTTACTAATACCCGTGCAGCTTTAAGAGATCCTACATTGTTTCACGAAACAAACAACACATCCGAGGATCAGCCAAAAGTATCAATTTCGTAATTTTACTCGAACCGATATTCGCCCTTATAGCAGAATATGAAATCTGTTAACAGTATATGCATTATAAAATAAAACCCGAGCTCTTTAAAACACAGCGAACAGTTTAAACTAAGCAACAGTCTGGAATATTGTTTCTTTCAAATAAATTGACGCCTTTGTGGCAAAGAACAGTTTATTTTAGTTGATTGAAAAAAAAAGCCAATTTTTTTCGCAAACCAACAAAAATAACTTACTTGTTCTTCAAATCGAATAATTCTTTATCTGGTATGAACACTCGATAATGAGTCGTGTGTCCAAATAACTACAATATTACAACAATAATAGACATTTCCGCTTGGTAGTTATTATATAAAATAAACATTTTTCAATACAGCATGTCAATTTCGTTCACTGAATGAACATCTTCATTATAGATTAAGTTCATGGAACTCACGTACACCGCACAACTTTTTAAAATGACCCGTTAGGTGCGAATTACACGTACAACTGAATGCTTGATCTCTGCTAAAAACGTGGAAATAAAATCAGAAAAGTGACATATTACCATATTATTTTATTAGCCTTCAGCGATTTTGTGAATAAATTTACCTAACAGTTCCCAGTCACATAAATCAGTTTTGTTTTCATATGACAAGACATTTTAGACGAAGACAAACAAATGAAACAATCACGAAACGTAAACACAGATCACATGGAGCGCCCTCCAACTCAGTTCTGCGCATGCGCGAATCTGGCAGCTTGAGCGCACCAGAAATATTTTCCCGGGTAGAATCTGGTAGCTTGCGGTTACTGCTTAAACAGCAAACAGCTGCTCGGCAAGTAGCCAGAAGCGGGCGAAGGCGCTGCTCGAACTTAATTTGTGCTCTGCGCATGCGCGAGTAGCTCGCTGGCAGCTGCTTAAACGAACCTAGGGCGATTAAAACTACTTCGTACTTGACAGCTCGCTGGGACAGGGGTGCTATGTTGCCAGCTGCCGCTGTTAGCAGGCTTCTGCTAGCGCGGTATCCTTGAAATGCTTGTGAATTAATGTGGGGCGGAGACGGTGAACGCAGCACATTTACCGCCGCTTAGGGAGACATTTTCACTTGTCCCGTGAATTTCGCAACGAATAGTAAAACTCGAAATGCCAAGATAACGAAATCACCATACCAAAAGGTACAAATTATATACTATAATGCAAATATTTGTTTATATAGCCTTCTATGCAACTGTTTAATAACACTATTGTTGCATATGCATTTCGCCCTTATTGTAAGGCATGTTCAGTGGCCTGTAATATATACATAATTACGTTTTACAATATTTTGTTTTCTTACGTTTTTTTAGTATGTGACGTTATAAACAGTTCTGGTGCGTTATCTAAGTTTGCTAATGATGTTTTGATGTGGTAAATAAGTAATAACATCAAAATATCATTAGCAAACTTAGATAACACACCAGAACTTTTTATAACCTCAAATACTAAAAAAACGTAAGAAAACGAAATATTGTAAAACGTAATTATGTATATATTACAGGCCACTGAAGATGCCTTACAATACATGCGAAATGCATATGGAAATATAGTGTTATTAATCATTTACATAGACGACTACATAAACAAATATTTGCATTATAGTATAAAATAGCAACTGTGGGAAGAAAGGACAAAAAACAACTAAAATGTACAAATTATGTTGCAACTTACCATTACTCGTTATGTTCTGTGTCCGAAAGCTGGTAAATGCCGCTTATATCTGTGTCGCTGGAACTTTCAGATGACTCCCGGACGGCAATAGTTATTTCATTAACACTATCTTCCAATAAGCATTCGTTCTTCCATGCTTCCTGAATCACACGTTTTGTATGTGCTACAACACTGTTCCAGTTTTCCACAGTTACTTTAGAAACAGCTTCATGTAACAGTCTTTCCACTTCTGACACCGTGAATTTCTTGTTTTCACGTGCAATGTGCCTCTTGATTTGTGCCCATATCAGTTCTATAGCATTGAAGTGACAATAATAAGGCGGTAATCTTATTCCTGAATGTCCATGTGTCTTGGCGACTTGGTCTACTACATATGTAGGATGCCGTGGCTTATGTAATGACACAAGTTCCAATTTCTTCAGTCCATCATCGAATTTTATATTATTTCGTTGTAACCACTGTGTAATTCCTTCTTTTCTAGAAGATGTTGTTGGGGCTTTGTCCTTTACAACAGTATGGTACGGCGCATTGTCAATAATTATGTGCGACGGTTTCTTCAAATTTGGTATCAGCGAATTTTCAAACCATCTTAAAAACATGGTATGGGTCACTTCTTCATGAAAATCCGAGGTTTTCTTCGATCTGAACACGTCTAAACAACCAGGAACAAACCCACGCGCTGTACCTGCATGGACAACAATAATTCTGCTTCCCTTTGCCAGCAGGAACTGTCATTCCTTCTTGTGATCCATCAGACCAGCATGTCTTTAGCGTATGACCAGCATTCACCCACGTTTCATCTACCCACACAAAATCATCGAAATCAATGCCTTTTACTTGCCGCAAAAGTCGGATCGCCATGCAGCAATATCTTGTCTTTCCAACAGTACCTTGCGACCTGATATTTTTTCGTAATTAAACCCCAGGTTTAATAATACTAATCGAAGAGATGACTTACTGCCAACAAAAAGACCAGCTTCTCTAAGCGTGTCATGCAGTTTTCGTAAAATTGGATGTTCTCTACGGTGATAATATGCCTACAGATGTCTGCGAATCGCATCCTGTTCGAAAGAATCAAGATTGGTCACACGTTTCTCGACACATCGGTTTTTTTCCCGGAGTTCCTAGACTTGGCGGTTCCGAATTAAGATTTGAGGGATCGGAATGTGCATTCGGTTTTTCATTTTGTTCCTTTCCTATATTAATAACGGTTGTTGTGCCTACGTTAATGCCGCTGCAGTCCTCTCGACAACCTTATTAGTGGAATTAAGAGGCCCTCAATTCTCCCTTTCCATCTCAAAATATTGTCTTGCGTTGCACACGTATTCACGCGATTGTCCTCGTAATGGTATTCCTTGTCCGACTTTTTTCAAAGAAGAGTTCGGACTGTGGATTCTAGGACGACCCCGCTTATTTTTTTCGGACATTTCGTACGCATAGGGCACTGCAGTAAACTGACACACACACACACATACACACACACACACACACGCACGCGCGCGCAAAGCAGACTGCAATATAACACGGAGTTCACGACACGACGCGCACAACACCACGTGTTAGCAGCTACTGACCGCTACCGAGGAAGTAGTGGCAACTATGCAGGGTGGGGGGTGTTGAACTCGCCGCGGGGTTGACCTGCAACTTTTCAAGGGCAGGCGCGCGGCCAGCTGTCAAGTACAAAGTAGTTTTAATCACACTTTTTTTTTATATAGGCTGTTTTTGTCGGCAGTTGCGCAGCAGCCACGAGGTACTGTACTCACAACGAGACCACATGGGTATCTGATTTTAAAAGTTCTTTGTATTTATAGTACCTGAAGGACAGAACTTAAATAACAATCAGCCAAAGCCATTCGACGCAACTCTCAAATTCTCGAGAAAATCAACTTTGAAGTTTTGCAAGAAACTACACGTACCATATTCAAAGAATTGCAGCGTTTGTTCGTGTAACTCAGGTGGTAGCGTTGTGGCCTCACAACCATAGTTGGTAGTTCGAATCCCGCTATAACAAATATTTTCTCGTTGTTTTCGCATTCACTTGTTAAAACATTTTTGGATTTCTACTTCCACGTCTTGCATCAGTTTTTTTATGTGTATCTAGACCAGGTGAACAACTTTTTACTTAAACAATGGTTGAGTAGTATGGAGGTGAATATCGAGGAAAAAAAAAAAAAAGTCGAAGCCAATACTGTAAAACATGAAACTTGCGTTTTTTGTGATCGAAACCATTTTTATTAACAACCTATTATAAAATACAGAAAACTACGAATAAACAAAAATAAGTGCATTTTTCGTAAAAATTACCATGAGATATTAAAATTGTGTAAGTATTCTAACAGAACGAAAAGAGATGAAAAAAATCTGTTACTGTAGTATTCGAATCACCGCCCCTAAGTTTGCAAGGCTTGAGCTACACCGACAGACGTGCAACTGTTGTAATGATTGGCAAAAGTTCAAATCGATTTTCTCGAGAATTTGAGATTCGTGTCGAATGGCTTTGGCTGATATTTGTGTTTTGAACTTCACGCTCCATATATATAAAATTCTAAAATCCGATACCCATTTGGTCTCCTTGTCAGTTCTGTTTCGTCTGTGAATGACAATGTCCAAAAACTCTGCAAATGTTGCAGTGAACTGATTATAATTGAGGTGGAAAAATATCCCTGTCTCTTAAATATAAAATCGCAAGGTTATAAAGATATCCTACGAACTACATATAATGCTACATGACGAACTACATATAATGCTACTGCAGATAAATATTTTAGTTTTGAATGACAGCTCATCATGCGTGCAGTCTCTCGTGGCAAGTTGCAAATCAGTTGCAGAAACCACAGATTTTTGTCGCTTGTGCGGCATCGAGGTAAGTACGGTGCGACTTCATCTCCCGCGATTGTAATCGTTTGAAGTGTGGCACTTAAAGGCGACTATTTCAGCCGCGATTATTACCGAGAGGAGAAAATCGCCTAGTGTGGCATTATCTATAAAGTTTAAGTAGTTTGTAAGGGTAGGGACCGATGACCTGATATGTGGCGAGGCAGTTCATGGCTGTTGCATCGCGATAATGCAAACCGCTTATTCATACCTGCTGGCATCTGACTGTTGCGCACACACACACACACACAATAATCACTTTGATTCGCCTCATCCTCCGCACTCTGCGGATCTTTATTTCCAAAGTTGAAAATCCAAGTATGTATATTTGCAACGATAAGCGAATAACAGAAAATTCGCAGCCGGCGCTTCGCACGATCCAGCAAGACGCCATAACGGCTACACCACAGAAACCGCCGCTTCATGCCCTCAGCAATAGCTGAATTACAGCTTACAAATTACATTACTCTGTAGAAATGCGTAATGGTTGTTCTTTTTTTCGCTGTCAGCAACAAGAGAATCTGAAGCAGATGCAAATATAGTATAGCTCACACAATAAAATATAGCAGAAAACAGTGTTCCCACCCGTGATCGAGCTGGAGACCTTTTGCGTGTGAAGCAGACGTGATAAACGCTACTCTACAGAAACGTTTATGGCAGTCTTTCTCGTTCAGAAGCACATACAGACAAGGCACGTGCGAGTCCGAAAGCCCCGAAACGATCATACAGGCAGGTTTCCTCCATACATCGTGCGACAGCTACCGCCGTTTATTGCAACGACTATCAGCAAACGCAATCATTTCGATAGCGGCAGGCATCGCGTGTGCAGCGGAAACTGTTTCTGGAGGTACGACGTTGCGAGCGGAGTATCAACTCTGATGGAGACTACTTTGAATGTGTCCATGTATAATAAGTGAAAGATAAGCATAGAAAAACTTTCTCGATATATATCCGGAACAGACATCGCAACTGTCAGGTTTCACGATTTGCTTCCTTTCATCCTTTTCGTGAAAACGGCTACTTTGTCACCGGATTACGCAACACTTATGCGAGCGAACATAGAAGTTCATTTGTGTGTAACAAAAAATTGGAGAAGAGAATGCAAGATGTTTGAAGAAGAATAGTAAATATTTTAACCATTTGCAACAATAGTGGCTTGATAAACCCTGATCAAAGTTTCGACGAATATAAACCCGTCTTCTTGACAAATACATGTTTCCTATACAGAATTCACAGCATAAATTACAAATTCATAATCATTATGTCTGATAGCTTCATACCAAGCCAATTGTCTAAAACATCGTGAAATACAATTATCAGCTAAAAAGCATGAAAAACCATTGAAGATGGATTTGTAGAAACCCCAAACCGGTTATGGATTAAGAAAACAAACATTTTTACCGTATTTGTGGCTGGTCGCATTTTTAACTGTAAACATTATAACTGGTACTTACTATAGTTGCATATGACAGTAGCTGACACATCCCTACAATCAAGGGAATGTGAGTTAAATGACTGAAAGAAACCTCAGCACATTTGAAGGCATTCACGTCCACTGATGGAAAGTAAAGTGCGTGGATACTAGGATCCGTCGTGTAGGCGCCGTGGAACATACACGTTTAATGGCTTAAGTAGCCGATGGGAAAACTTACAATGAATTTACATCGATGTTACATAAATGGAATATTTTGATAAAGAAAACTTACAGACGGCATTGAAAATTTGTATTTCAACGGTACCTGTTAGCAGATTTTTACAATTGATCACATTAATGTTTGTTTCCATGGCTTTCCTCAACTCTCTCTCCTTCCTGGTGGTCCGAGTGTGAATTTGCTACCCTGTAACCCTTGCTGAGGCGCAGTTATGTTTAAAATACTTTATGTGGTTGTAGTATACACAAATTTCAACAAAATACCATATTACACGTGTTTTTACTGAGTACAGAGACACAGGTGAGATCAATGCATTTTCGTTTCGTGTGTTGGTACATCGTTTGCTATAAGCGTCAGAAATATAGTGTCGATGATCAAGTCGAGAGTCGTGCTTTAGTTTACACTGAAGTTTTCAGTCAGATTTCTTGTACCAAACCTACTGTACTGCAGAGTGTACACATGCCGCACGTATTTACACTCGAATACCATTTGCTAACCGCATTCTATCAGATTCAAAAGTGTTTTCTCTTGTGTTCAGTCCACTGTATGACTCTTGTACAGTGTCCAGCAGTCATTTTGCACCTGAGCGTGTAAAACGACAGATGTGGATGACGTAGTCCTTCAACAAGCACACTGGGAATTTCAGCACGTATAGGTGTTCCATATATAAGAGTATGGTGCACATTACGTATGTACCGGTCCTATCCGTATCATGAACAACTGCTTCAACACCTTTGAGCAGGAGATGAAGGTCGACTATTGGAATTTTGTTGTCGGATACTTGAAAATAACCAAATAATCGCATTTAATTTTTACTGTTAACTGGTGAAGTCAGTTTCACTACTGACGGCATAGATAAAACTCATAATTTACATCCGTGTTCTGAAGAAAACCCACATAACATTTTCAAGTACGGTTCTCTGAAAAGTGTAATGTCGTTTGCTAGACAGCCAGTTTATTGGGCTATAGTCTTACAAGAGCCCGTTATCTACATAGAAAATTAGCTTCCAGTATTAATGGAACAGATTCCTATGGCTATGTTCTTCCTGCATGACGGAGCGCCGGCCGCGGTGGCCGAGGGGACTGAGGCGCTCCAGTCACGGTCTGCACGGCCACTACGGTCGGGGGTTCGAATCCCCCCTCGGGCATGGATATTTCTGCCGTCCTTAGTCTTAGGTAGTTCATAAGTAGTTTGTAAGCTTAGGAACTGATGACCCCCTAGTTAAGTCCCATAGACTATACAAAACATTTGAACATTTTGAACATGACGGAGCTTCAGAACTTTCTAGACGCCAGGTGACACATCATCTAAACTTCATTCCCCGGGATATAGATCGGTAGATAGAGGCTCGTTTTCTGGCCACCGAAGTCCCCACATCCCGCTCCTTTGGATTTTTGCCTGTGAGGACGACTGAAAGGCAAAGTCTACAAAGAACAAGTGAACACACGAGTCAATTTGATCTTTCCGATTTTGAATAGTGCAGACCTCATAAAAGAGCACAGAGATGACCTTAGAAGATCTAGGTGTTTTCAAGATGACAAAAGAGCTTTAAAATTGGTGGTGGAATTTTTGAAAATTAATTCTGAACGTTCTCATTTGCGTTTGGTTTAAGTTTATTTGAGTTACATGTTAACATCTGTATCTCTGTGCTCAATGAGAATAGGAAACATGTATATGATTTTTTATTGCACTTTGTCTTTATCGATCATCTGGGAGTTGAAGAAGGAACAGGGAGGAAGGGAATATATATGTTGAGAGGAGAACAGAGGCGGAGTGAAAAAGAGAGGCAGGGGGGGAGGGGAGTGCACAGGATCGGGAAGCTGCATAACGTGGTGCAATCAGCATGAACACAGGTAAACATCCACCGTTGGAGAAGTCCGGTTCAGCTTCTTGAGCGTGCGTTCCAGGCCGCTGATTCAGATGTATGTGCTGGCGAATGGACAACACCTACGTGGGAGGGATAACGCCAGTGCGGATTTCTCATCTGCACTCTGCGTCACTGCGCCGGTAAATAAGATTGCACTTCGTGAACAAAAGCCAGCAGTCTCCCAGGCTATTTTCCACATTACATTAATTGAACAGATTCCCCCCCCCCCGAGAAGTATAAGAAAAAGATTTTTATATGTACAATGAATTTTAGAAACACACCAGTTTCGAAGATTTCATTTTGTGTCAAATATTTAGACTTACAAGGGGAACACCAAGTATGGTACCAACGGATTTTGATGGGTCGCAGGTATGTTGTGAGGGAATTCCTCCAGACCACCAAGCTAAAAGGATTTATTCCAATGCGCCTTGGTTTCCACGAGAATCGCGATCAAAGTCCAGCGCGTAACAGCTATACCTGTACTGAGTCACCAGGAGCACGTGAGCCAGCGTGGTGTAATTTAGCAAGGCGCTAGCCTGTCGCGCATACGGCACGAGTTCAAATCCTGCTTGGAGCCAATTTTTTTTTCACTTGTCCGGCGATTCATTGTGCATAATTATATGCTTTAATAGCCACTCTTGTGTTAACGCTTGAGTAATTGGTCGTGATAATAGCTTATGTTAATTGCTCAATATGTTATGTATTGCGTGCCGGGCGCCGTGGCTCAGCGCGCCCGGTCAGATGGCTCAACGCCCTCTGTAATAAAAAAGCTGAGCCAATGACACTTCGAACATCAACGAACAAAAACGATCAGAGTCCGCAATGAACAGAACCACCCATTGAACCAAAAAAGGAAAAAAAAAAAAAAAAGGAGCACGTGAGCCAGCGTGGTGTAATTTAGCAAGGCGCTAGCCTGTCGCGCATACGGCACGAGTTCAAATCCTGCTTGGAGCCAATTTTTTTTTCACTTGTCCGGCGATTCATTGTGCATAATTATATGCTTTAATAGCCACTCTTGTGTTAACGCTTGAGTAATTGGTCGTGATAATAGCTTATGTTAATTGCTCAATATGTTATGTATTGCCCACGATTATTTTGTTTAATTCGTTATTTCGAAGCATACTTTTACGGCGACTGAAAGATCGGTAAGCCGTCCGTAGTTGTCACCTGTAACATTTGTGCAGCATTTGCTAGCTGCGTTTACAGTCCCCAGCCCCACTGTTGTTACACCGTCGAATGCAGTGTGTCCACTTGACGCGTCCCAGAGGCCAGGCGGGTAGTCATTCCTAGCATATCGTTCAAATGTAACTGTAATTACCTGACATAACTTTATCTTTGCAATAAGAAATAAGGAATACAATTATACACAGTCAATCGCTGGATAAGTGTTAAAAGAAAAAAAAAAAAAAAAAAAAAAAAAAAAAAAAAAAAAAGAAAAAAATAAAAAAAAAAAAATAAAAAAAAACTCCGAGCAGGATTTGAATTCGGGTCGTACACATGACAGTCGAACAACTTCTTGATTACAACACGTTGGTTCACGGGCTCCTTACGACTCAGTACAAGTATAGCTGTTACAAGCTGAACTTTGATCGCGATTCTCGTGGAAACCAAGGCGCATTGGAACAAATCCTTTTTGCTTGGTGGTGTGGAGGAGTTGCCGCACAACATACCTCCGACCTATCAACATTCGTTGGTACCATACTTGGTGTTCCCCTTGTTAATGTGAGTAACGTTTGGTTCTAAAATCATAAATTACTATAGAAAAAACGGGAAATCGGGGTGGGGGCGTCGATAACCACGTCGATGAGCGCCCCTAAATAGCGCCTCCTGGAATCCTAAGGTCAACACAAAGCCTCAGGCTAGTCGTTCGCCGTTGTACTCTTGGCAGGCAGCGTAAGGGGCCTCGTCAATCTAGGTGGCGTTGTCCTGACCTGCAAACCGCAGGAACGCTGGCGCGAGAGCCGCCGATGGCGTCACGCGCTCGCGTCATTACTGTGACGTCACAGTCGTCAGCTGGCGTTTTCTGTCGATGACACTCCCACAGCAAGCGTCGTGCACCAACAGGTGACAGGCTACCGCAGGTATTCGTCACGTTTATCTCCGCGTGCATCTGACGATGGCTGTCGCTCATTCGATGACGCGATAGCAATTTAAAAGGCTACAGTATTACCACTTTCTCTACAGCGTATTACCAAGCTAACAGTGGAAAGTCGGTATTTGAGGATAGGTGGCAACTCACCCCAAACACGATCACTGATGCGCAGACAGGCACGTAGAAGAGCCAGATACACAGCTTTTATTTTTTGTCAATAAGAATACTACCGTTTAGATCGCTTTTTCCTTCATCAGATTTAAAAACCTCTTAGTTTGCAAATCAAAGTTCATTGTTAGTTTTCATTACTGAGACTGAAGAGGCATTAAGTTTTATTTGTAATATAAGCAGAGAAATGTAGCATTAAGTTTTTAACAAGTAGAATTGCACACAGTAAAACCCGCTGATAATATCTTTTAATCTTGGAACTCGAGAGAAAAGCACAGTTTGGCACAGAAGACCATGTTTCATCTTTTAACACCTGTTTGAATGATTGTTTTCAGTAGTTGACACAGGGATCGAGTCTACTCTTCATATACAGTCAAACGGAAATACTTTGCATGATGTTACTATACTGGTAAGTTTACTTGTCGCATGTAACTTTACTTTTGTCACCACGAGACTACTTCTTCCCTATCTTTTCTAAAGTATAAAAGTGAAAAATTCGCTTCATTTTCCTGCTCGTTTATCCGCAAACTCTCCGATTGGAGCACAATTTTTATTGATTCATTTCAGACGTAAGCTGTCTGATTTACATCACTCGCATTTTCTCCCTCTTTCTCCTGGCTATATAAAGCACAGCAGGATATTGTTTTCACTTTTTTATCAAAATGAAAAATGTTATGAACAGATGATTCATTACCTTATATTAGTAAAGAACTTTATTTCTGGTGGTAAATCTGACAGTCAAGCGCCATTCCTACGTATGAGAGGTTATTTGTACGACAGTGGTGAAATTTCGCCAGCGTAGCGCGTGTCATGCGCAGGTGTTTCTGATGAGCCAGCGAGTTGTTGACTGTATTTTCCAGGACTGGTCATGCAACTGTAACGACGGAAAAACCTGCGCCATGCAACGCACCAGACAGACTGTCTTGCAGACCTGTTTACACAACTGATGGCTGCAGTGTGTCATACAATTAGGAACGGCTGTACCATGGCTAACTCACCTCCTTTTGGTGTCACTCTACACTAAAGGGTATAGATTTTTGTTGTTTGTGACTAAACAATGTCGCAAGTCTGAGCATCATGAAGTATTTGTATAATTAATTAGGTGTGTTATAACTGGTCTTCTATGCTGATGCCTTTTGTTGTTGATCTGCTCCAGTTGGGCATTCAAAAGGTCTGTGGAAACACACGGTTTGTTAAACGGATTCTGAGGACAAAACAAATGACGAGCAGAATGTCAGGACAAACAACGTGATATGTTGGGCTAAGACAGTGTTTTGATCCGTGACAATTGCTCGGCCTTATCCTGCTCTGCGCACTCAAACTTTCTTGCGAAGGTTCGGTTGGAGGAGTTTCCGCATCCACCGTATAGTCTTGATTAGGTTCCTAGCGACTTCCTCAAACAAGAAGAAGTGGCTTGGATCGCATCGGTTTCAATCGGCTGAGGAGCTCAAGGAGAGTCTCAATGAGTAATGGTTGGCTCCACTCACAGGATGCAGAGCTCTATTCAGAAGGTATTTCGAACCTTTCGAAGTCGTATGACAAATATTTCAAAAGGAATGGGAATGGTGTTACAGAAAAACTGAAAAGATTTATTCTTTCCTCGTATGTAATAAAAGGCACCAAAATAGTTATCGGTATTTACTCTCCGAACCTTTCTCGTATGATGTGGTTGACACTTGCGTGTTTTTTCATTCAGGTGTCACACTCGAATGTTGACTGTTTGTGCATATATTGGGTTATGTCTCCCGTAAGGGAGAGAATTTCCTGTAAGGGGTCGGGGTACCAGACTGATACTACCCACGTGTTCAGAAAAAAAGACTAGAGACAGTAAGTGCATATTCACAAGACACGTTCA
This sequence comes from Locusta migratoria, assembly GCA_026315105.1. Lineage (NCBI taxonomy): Eukaryota > Metazoa > Arthropoda > Insecta > Orthoptera > Acrididae > Locusta > Locusta migratoria. Next base: position 121,933,012 of record CM048750.1, on the reverse strand, counting down.
TGAACATGTTCTGAAGAAATTTAGCATTGCAGTCACCTCAGTCCAGCCTAGAAGGCACCGGATCTACCATTAGCCCTCTTAATTTGTTCCATGCGTGATGGAATCGACGCGCATAAGGCGTGAACTGCGGCCTCTGGTGTAGCCACCTATGTTGCATTCACCTGTTACCGAAGTCCACTTGTGGCGGGAGACATTGAGTCAAAGCACAGCACCCGTCGCGTCTCCATATTCCACACATTTGGCTAGTCTGGTGATATGGCGGGACAGGACAAAATACTGACATCCTTTGATATCAAGAAGGCACGTATTCGTGCAGCAGCGCGTGGTCATGCTTTGTCTTGCTGAAAACAAGCTGTCGTCATAAAATGATGTGGCTACGGGTCGCAAGATGTCATTCACTTAGGTCAAACTAGCTAGTATCCTGAACACGAACCAACTGTGATTTAAAGAATGAAACACTTCTTAAAGAAGAGTAGCCTAAATCACATTTAAAGCAAGCACATTTGAAGTTGCCAGCAGCAATTGTACGACATGTCCAACAGTTGTCTCACCTCCCCCCCCCCCCCCAGCCTTTGCTACTGGTCGGCCATTTCGTAAACCACGAATTCGAGAAGTCTTTTCCTGCACATGTGCACTGTAGTTTTTAATGTAGGACAGTCACTTGATAATGGCAACAAATATTGCCGAAACTAGTAGTGAAATATAGTTCAAATGTTCAAATGTTTGTAGAGCTTATAGGACTTAGCTACCGTGTCATCAGTCCCTAAACTTACAAACTACTTACGAACTAGCTAATACTATGGACGGCACAAATATCCATGCCCGAGGGGGGATTCGAACCCCCGACCGTAGTGGCCGTGCAGATCGTGACTGGCGCGCCGCGGTCAGCTCGGCCACCGCGGCCGTCGTGAAATAAAGGAATTTTGCTTTAAATGTGATCTAGGCTACTCGTCTTTAAGAAGTGTTTCATTCTAACCATTTAAGATCACTCTCCTACCGACAAATGTCGGCTGTTATTAACAATTGTGATTTGTGGTTGTGCCCTATAGCACACTATACCACGTGGGCTTGATTTGGCGCTATATGTCTCGCGCTAATGCAGTTACCGTCATGCTGCTGCCCTATCGCGGTAAATAAAAATGCAACCATCATTTTGAAACATACAGAACCTAGATTCATCCGAAAACACTATTTGATGCAATTCCTGTCCACAATGATTCGTCCCATACTCCACTGCCGTCTAGCATGTTATTGCAACACGTAAGTGGAACGTTGGAGAAGTAGACGTAACTCATGACGTAATAAATGGCACGGACTGTCACCCTTGACACTATTCATTGTGTCCGGCTGTTCCACTGTTGCACCAGAGCCGATGAAGACGCAGGTCTACCCTGTATTACCATTCGTATGAGGTTCGATCTTCTCAGGGGCTGGTCTGGGTGGTACAATCTCACCAATCCACTCGTGTTCTACAGCCTTCCATGCACCATTCTGCACCCCTCCCCCCATACTCTCCCGAAACACTGGGTCCCACACGAGCAACAAATTTCCCGTAGGTAGATTCATTACATTCTCTCGTCCCAATTAGGCGGTATCTTTCAAGCTGACTGATCGACGGACGGTACGGATCGCCTATACGTCTGCAAGGCATGCAGCACATATGCTCAAGCCCCAGTGACCTATTAACTACGGTTCACAAGGACAACTAGACCCACAGGCAAATTTCACCGGTAAGTGATGTTGCGCCGTGATATCTATGTTCCCTTGACCCATGGAATGACACGATTCAAATGCCAGATATTTCTGGAGAACACACAATGTACAAGGTGTTTTATTGCCACCGAACCTCACAAACGGCTTTTAATCAAATTGCGTGGTTATGGTATATTGCCCCAAATTTGCGACTGGATAGGAGATTTACTGTCAGAGAGGACACAGTTCGTAGTAATCGATGGTAACGCATCGACTAAAACAGAGGTGATATCGGGCGTTCCACAGGGTAGTGTTATTGGTCCTCTGCTGTTCCTTATTTACATAAACGATTTATGGGAAAGTAAGTAGCTCTCTTAAGTTGTTTGCAGCTGACGCCGTCATTTACCGTCTAGTAAAATCATCTGAAGATCAAAACCAACAGCAGAAAGATCTGAATAAGATATCAGCAAAAATTGGCAATTGACACTAAATAATGAGAAGTGTGAAGTCGTCCACATGAGTACGAAAAGAAATCCGTTAAACTTTGTTTACAAGATAAATCAATCCAAAGTGAAGGCCGTAAACTCCACAAAATACCTAGGAATTACTATTACTTCAGACTTAAAGTGGAAAGAAGACGTAGATAATGTCGTGGGAAAGGCGAACCAGAGACTGCGTTTTATTGGAAGAACCCTTAAAAGATGCAACAGAACTACAAAAGAAACTGCATATACTACGCTTGTCCGTCCATTTTTGGAGAATTGCTGCCCAGTGTGGGGTTTGACGGAGGACATAGAAAGAGTCCGAAGAAGGGCAGCTCGTTTCGTATTGTCACGACACAGGGGAGACAGCGTTACGGAAATGATACAGGATCTGGGATGGGAATCATTACAACAATGGCGCTTATCGCTGCAGCGTGGTCTACTTACGAAACTCAGATCGCCAACATTCTCCTCCGAATGCGAAAATATATTGTTGACTCCCACTTGCATAGGTAGAAATGATCATCAGAATAAAATACTAGAAATAGATCTCGAACGGAGAGATTCAGGTGTTCTTTCTTCCCGCGCGCTATTCGAGAATGGAATGGCAGATAAATAGTGTAATGGTGGTTCGATGAACCCTCTGCCATGCACTTAAATGTGATTTGCGAAGTAACCCATATAGATGTAGATGTATTTTTTTTCTCAGTGTCCTTCACTTCAAGACACCTGTCAACACGGGCGGTGCGACGACGTCTAGAGCACCATCGACTGTCGGCAAGGTTACAACTCGTACAGTTACTACTGACGCGACAGCAGCTAGAGGTGAGCCTACGCGGAGCGTCCAACGACTCCACTGGCCACAGAAGCGCCAGCAAGCCGCCTTTTCAGTCGAGTCACGGTTCTACGTACAGCAACACAATGGACATACCCGGGAGATGGGTCGCTGTCAGGCCGCATTCATCATCGCCGTGTGGGACCAGGGGTGCCGCAGGTACACGATGCATTAACCTCCGGGTAATTCCGACGGCATGGGTCACATTTCTGACTGACGCAAGGTTAAAGCAGCACGGAGTCACGTGTCTGAGTACCTCTCACGCAAGTACATTTCTACACGTTGCTCAACCGGATTAGAGATGGCCGAGATGGTATGCTCTAAAATTTCACACCTTAGAGTCTCCGAAATCTTTTATTTAGTCATGTATCCTTCTGCATATGCTGGAAACACAACAAATAACATTTGATATATTTTATTTAGCTTACTTTCACCAGTATGATGAGTCGTTACTGCATTAACACATTTATAACGCCCTCGTCCCATATCATTTATATGGTTGGAACAATTAGTTTAAGCATTTGACATGTCAGTCAACTAACACATGATCTAACAGTTCAAGAATAATAACATTATGATCATATTCATGTTGGAGCCTTTATTGCTCCCTGATTGCCTTATAAATATTTAACTTAGTATAAACAAATCAAAAGGCATTACATTTAAAACAAAATGACGTGCAATCTTTATGCAGTTGAAATAAGTGAAGTGTGTGATGTGCTGTGGTGAAACGGAAGGAACGTCGCAAAAACAGACGAAAAGTGCTGCACACAGCCGAAAACCACAAGCCATAAACCAACTCCAACCAACGAGAAACAGCAGTGAGATGATGTAAAGAAGAGAACAATACCACCACAGAAGATTTTAATTAAAAAAAAAAAAAAAAAAAATACCACAGTGTTTTGCTCAACACAGATCCTTATTCACACGCAATTAATTTTACAGCACAGAATCATTTCCATTCTCTTTTTTTACTAGCGTCTGGTGGCTGCAACATGCGTAAAAGATACAGAAGATGGCAACATAACCAAGAAAAAGTACAAAAGTCGCTTAGACAACATAACATATAACAATATTTACAAAAAACAATTGGTTGAAACATGTTAAACGAAGATAAAGCATCACAAAACTTGAGCTGAGGAGTATGATCACCATGTTCTACAGTAAAGTCCGCGTATTATGTATTTTTTTATTGTTTGAGTTGTTAATTTACGAGTTGTGATGCTTTATGGTTGAATGACACGTGGATTGTTGCAATCAATTTGTTTCTCACTAGATGATGGTCTAAGACTGATACAGGTCGTACTAAAATAACTGTTAATGCAGTGACGTGCCATGAGTTTCATTAAAAAGTAATATTTCGTAATTATGCATTTTGGGCTGTAATTGTAATGGCGACAAGTGCGTAAACGACGGTCGAATCAAAACGATGCAGCTGGAAATTTTTTTTTTTTATAATTAAAGTATTGGCTATTTACCTCATTGGGAGTCAAGACGATCACTGCCTTCAAGAAAATTGTTTGCGATTGCTTACAGAATCACGAGTTTTACCTCTCATCCAAAGTAAATCAACGGCCACAAGTATTTTCTTGCGAGGCTTTACAAATATAGAAATCGCATCCTTCCGAAATTCTAAAATGATTGCGAGTAATGACAACCAAGATGTGTAGAATCTATGATCCTGTTAACGTTCCACTACACTTTCGAGCCTAACACCTAATGCACCCAAGTTGAGAATAGTGTACAGAAGAAATGAAAAGAAAATCGAGGATTTGTTAAATGATGAGCTGTTTTGCTTTAGGAACGGTAGAGGCACTAGAGAAGCACTCCTGATACTGCTCTTGACTGTTCAAGACTGAAGGAAAATCGGAAAAGTGCAATGGTTTTTTGACCTAGAAAAAGCGTTCGGTCGGGTAAAGCAAGTTAAGATGTTCTAAATTGTGTAGAAAACATTTAGAAACGGTTAGGTACAAAAACTCAGAGAGGAACAACGAAATTCTTGGATAAGAATAGATATTAGGTGATGTTTTCGACTTTCGTTCCTGTTGTCTGATGTAATACATCGTAGAAGCAAATATGGATACTAGTTCTTTTTGTAAATGAATACAATGTTTATGTTTTACTTTGTAACTGTGATACCACTTTACCAGTTTTCCTCACCTCTGAAGAATATCTTAGTTTGCTGTGAAACGGAATTTCATTGATCAGAGAGACAGATAATATTCATGGGAATTTTTGTTACGGATTAATACCAACGCAAATTGATGACTTCTTTCCTTGCTAGTAATGTGGTTATCTGAAGGAAACCAAGGAAAAGACCAGCGACGAGGAAGAACTGTATCCTTCCCGATTGCAAGGGAGTCCTCGTACCATTATTTCCTGTAGTCGGCGACCGCAAGGAACGCCGTCTTCCAACACTGGGAGGGAAACAACTGGAAAAACAGGCTTGAAGTCGAAAGCAATTCTATGCAATACAAAGATATTGTAACGACTAAAACTTGTGGCCACAATTCACAGACACTGGATAAACAGTTCCTTCCAATATTTGTAGCTTTCCTATTATACCATACAGTGGGATTGTTTTTAAAACAGAAAATTCACATTAAAGTCTTGATGGGTGAGACAAATTCTGGCCAGTCATTTCGACGCGAACGATTCCGAGAGGATTTGGTTGTTCATCCTCTCCTTTCAGAGTGCAATGATTTGACGATTAGGTATATTCCCCAGCCTCAGATGGTCTCTTACTGCTTTTCTTAATGATACAGTCTGGACATAAAGAACTTAGTGACATTACTTTCATCTGTAACAAGGGAATGGACAGGCTTTTCATGTAGAAACCTGGTTGCGTTTTATACTACTGTAACTAGGAAGCCGGCCGAGGAGACTGAGGCGCTCCAGTCACGGTCTGCACGGCCACTACGGTCGGGGGTTCGAATCCCCCCTCGGGCATGGATATTTGTGCCGTCCTAGTTTGTAAGTAGTTTGTAAGTTTAGGGACTGATGACCCCGTAGTTAAGTCCCATAAACAATACAAACATTTGAACACTTTGTAACTAGGAAAAAAAGCCCTAGGCAAAATTTTAGCTACTGATTGACCTGGAAGTATGTATAAGATCTAGAGAAACACTCAGATGAACCCCAGCTACTCGTACACAGCGATATTATATTAATAGCAAAACCTCAACGTTTGAAGTCAAGAAGACTGCCTTGGAGAACTGCACATCACCTTGAAGTGATCAACATTAAGATCAGCTATGCATGGGAAAGTCAGTGGGAAGAATCGTCAGTATTCAATGATCATCTGGTCAGTTTAGTCACCTGCTCTTGCAACATTCACTAACTTCTTCTTTGTATATGTCAAATGACAGTTGTGTCGTCTGGCATATATTACGTGTTCCCTGTCAGAAATGAATTTTCAGTTGTTGTCAGAAGATGATAAATAAATGCGTAACAAATATAATACTTTGAGACAAGATCGTCCACACTTAATTATATCCATAATGGTTGTGAGGTCGCGGTTGTATTACTTAATTATTTTGTCAAGTAGGCTCAACCACAGAAATCGTGTAAAAACACTAAAATATGATGCGACCCATTAAAGCGGATTGAAGATGACCTTAAGATTTTGCATAAACAGGATAAGGGAAGAAAGTTAGATCTCCTAGAACATCTGGAGATTATAATACATAACGCTAAAAACGACGTTTCATTAAATGAACAAGTTCACGGTAATACATACTGCCTTTTTTAAAACTTTGTGGACCTATTATAACAAAAGTCGTTTATTTTAAATTTCAACCTCTGTCTTACTGTACAGATGATTTCGTGACACCTGAATGTACCCACTAGCTTGTGGATGATCTTTGGAATTTGGAGGTCTTTGTTTTCATGTGCGTACGTGCGCCCCGGTCGTGTTGTTGACTCCGTGCATTTCGCTAGTGTTATGCGCCGCCAGTGCTGGGGTCTGATTTGAATCCTGACGAAGCACATTATGCTAAGGACCTTTCTGCGTAGACGCGGTTACATCGGAAGTAACCACGTTTTCTTTTCTTACGTTTTAGATTTTTATTGTTGTTTGTTTTAAGATTCTTGAACAGATTATCTGATGATAAATCTAGACAGCGACTTCCCTTAATTACATATGAGTTCCTTCATCAAATTAAGTTAAATACGTATGTGATCCAAAGTATATGCACACCCAGAGAAAATGATTTTCATATTAAGTGCACTGTGCTGCCACCTTCTGCCAGGTACGCCATATCAGCGACCTCAGTAGATAATTGGCATCGTGAGAGAGCAGCATGGTGCGCTCCGCAGAACTCATGGACTTCGAACGTGGTCAAGTGATTGGGTGTCAATTGTATAAGGTCTGTATGCGAGATTTCCACACTCCTAAACATCCATAGATACACATGATAGTGGAAATGCGAAGGGACACGTAGAGCACCAAAGCGTACAGGCCGACATCGTCTTTTGACTGACAGTTGAAGAGGGTCGTACAGTGTAATAGGCAGCCATGTATCCAGACCATCACACAGGAATTCCAAACTGCACGGCATCCACTCCAAGTACTATGACATGTGGGAGGTGGGAGAACTTGGACTTCATTTTCGAGTGGCTGCCCACAAGCCACACATCATGCACGTCAGTGCCAAACGCCGCCTCACTTTGTGTAAGGAGCGTAAACGTTGCAAGATCGAACTGTGGAAAAACGTCGTGTGGAATGACGAATCACAGTACACAATATGGCGATCCGATGGCAGGGTGTGGATAGGGCGGATGTCCGGTGAACGTAATCCTCCAACGTGTTTAGAGCCAATAGTAAACTTCGGATGCGGTGGTGCTATGGTGTGGTCGTGTTTTTCATGGAGGGGACTTGCACCCCTTGCTGATTTCCGCGGCACTGTCACACACATGTCTTAAGCACATTCTTGCTTCCCACTGTTGAAGAGCAATGCGGGGATGGCAATTGCATCTTTCAACACGATCTAGCACCTGTTCATAATTCGCAGCCTGTAGCGGAGTGGTTACACGACTATAACATCCCTGTAATGGACTGGCTTGCACATAGTCCTGACATGAATCCTATAGAACACCACTGGGATGTTTTGAAACACCGACTTCTTGCTAGGCCTCACCGACCTACGTCGATACCTCTCCTCAATGCTGCATTCCGTGAAGAATGGGGTACCATTCCCCAAGAAAACTTCCAGCACCTGATTTAACGTATGCCTGCGAGAGTGACAGCTGTTATCAGGGCAGAAAAGAATGGGTCAACATTGTATTTAACTCTAGCATTACCGATCGTTTTGTTGACAATTTTGTTGGCCCTGACAAGAGCCATTCTGGATTGTCTTGGTAGCTGACATAGCTGGGAGATCACCGTGGTGACAGGACCAGCTACCAAAGATTGTTGTCCGTTTAGAACCACCCAGGGGGCACGTGGAGCTTTGAGGATTGCTTCCGGACGCGAACAACTTCGCCCCCCTAGTTTACTCTGCAGCTGAATACTGTTCTCCTGTCTGGCTCAACAGTGCTCATGTGAGAGACATTGATGTACAATTAAATAGAGCAATGAGATTGATCAGTGGCACTCTGATGGCTACACCACTTCAATGGCTCCCAATATTATGCAACATCGTTCCCCCTGATCTAAGACGGAAGGAAGCCTTAATGAGAGAGTATTATAAGATCTTGTCCACTCCTGAGCTTCCTATCCTGCAAGACCTTCCACCACCGGTCAGCCGGCTGAAATCACGTAAACCACCTCTTAAAACAGCTGTGCAACTACATGAGAGTGGCTTCTCACCTAAATCAAACTGGGCAAGAATTTGGGATTCGTTTAATGGAAAAAACAGCATCTGGATAGACGATCCCTCTAAGCAGCTCCAAGGAATGGACCTTCCCAGGAGAGAATGGTCTTTGATCAACCGTTTCCGAACTGGTGTTGGTCGCTGTAACTATTGGAAATTCAAATGGGGACAGACAGACGACCAGTCATGTGACTGTGGAGCAGACATACAAACGATGACCCACATAATTACTAATTTCCCATTACGATCATTCTCAGGAGGGATGACCGAACTCCATACAGTCAGTCAGGAAGCTGTCCAGTGGTTAAAGGAGTTGGACTTGGCTCTGTGACAGAGATATGTTTTATCTTATTAACTAGACACTAGTATATCTTACTAAAGTATTATATGTAGCTGACATTATACCATACGATATATATATATATATATATATATATATATATATATATATATATATATATATATATTACCGATCGAAGGCGCCACGATCTTGTAAGTAATTTTCAGCCAGTTGTCCGGATTACATTGTAATTGCAATCCTGGTACGAAATCCAGTCGAAGCAAACTGTAATTATGCCATAGGCACCGCAAAATAAGAAAGTTACACCGTTACACGTCATTGCCATCATTTGATTTCTGTAGTTAGACCTGCTCTCAAACAATTCGTACGTTTTTACATGTATGCAGCATTATCTAATGCAGATGCAAATATGACTACAGCAACTGGACTAAAAGTACGACCGCCATGGTATATTGTGGCTTACGATGTATACAGTTGCTGAGAGAGATACCGTTCCACGACGTTGTATCCTCTCCCACTATTTCCGCTCTGCCGCGTTGCATTAAGTCCCCTAATGGACGGCGAAACGGGTCTCGAGCGGGAATCCCACATCACTGTCCTGGGAAAGCTACCGACGGCCGTAGTTTTCCACTGTCTCACCCCGACCGTGCCATCTCATGCTTTGTGAGTGCAATCGCCCAACGAAAGCAGCGTCAAGACTGTAGCTAAGTAGGAAACCAAGCTATACTTTCGTGGCGGAAGATCAGACCGAAATATCCTGGGCAGTACACCTATAGCAAAATTAAAGTGACAATTAAAGAAATTAGAAGCATATCTGCGAATATCAAGAACTTAGATGTCCAGAGAAGCGAAAGCGGAAAAATAGAGAGAATGTCTAGAAGAGGAGTAAACTAGTAGACAGTATTATAAAAGAGAAGTAAAGATGATTTGGGAGAGACACTGCGCGAACAATTTGAGCGAACACTGATAGATTTAAGTCGAAACAAGGCTCCTGTAGTATGCATTCCTTCTGATTTTTTGAGCTCTTTGAGGGAGCCAGTCATTGCAAAAGTGGCGTGCAAAATGTATGAGACTGGTGAAATACTCTCATACTTCAGGTTTAATTTTATTTGGAAATGAGAGATGAGTTTTTAAAAATTTCGTGAACAAATGATATTTTATAAAAACTTATCTGGTGGCGTCCACAGATACGCTATTCGCGATTGTCATAACACAAAGCAAATAAGATTTAATGTAAATTATCAGTAAACATATAAACCGGATCACATTTTCAGCTTTGCCCATTCGCAGTTGAATATGAAAGAATAACAACTGCAGGAACAGAAGTGACATCTGTTCTTTCGGAGCAGACGCCACATTTATATATAACAGGAGCTAGAATACAATGTTCTCTCCTTATTAATAGTAGTTTTTTTTATCTGTTCCTTACTGCAAAAATACTCAAAATTCCTTCGTGGTAGCGTCACATGAAAATAGTCATTCCAATAACTACCTGAAAGTTTCTGAATTAATCGACGAACTGAGTACAGAATTGTAGGGTCAGATTAAAGCACACTTAAATAAAGAATAAATCGTTATTACATTTTCGTTCGCTTAAGGGTGTACTATGGGAGACTTCAGTTGTCCTTCCATTCAAGACGAAGTGCAATACAGAAGTGATAGCATGTTCAAGACAAGTGAATAGGATAACATTTGAAAGTAGAATGGCTACAATTCCTTTACAAATTATCGGCCAAAAATCAACATATCACATCTTTGCCTTCTACTTCATTACGCCCAGGTGACATGAAAATACAAATTAATTAATTAATTAAATTTTCCATATTTTTTTCGTTATGTTAACCTCGATGTATACACTTCAGGAAGAATATAATGTTTCTAAATCCCCCGTATGTTAACCTCGGGAATGATCTGTCTGTATTCTGTAGGAATGTAGAATAGGTGAGCGATATTCACTGCGATTTATCTTAGAAGGCATGGTGAAGAAGGACAACCTCAGTTTGTAGAATTTGTAAATTCAGTGAAAGCTTTTGACAGAGGTCATATAATACGTTTTCCGTCGCTCCTTGATTGCTTAGAAATTAATGGACATGTGTACCGTCTTTGGAATTTAATAACTGGCGTTTGTTTTTGCTATACCATTTTCGATTTCCTTTTTTCTGAAGCATCTTCAATGTCCTGTAATATATGTTTGTTTTCGTATACAAAATAGCTGTTCGATTTTCCTAGTAAGAGAAAATTGTTGACATCAAATATAAATTTAAATATTTGGAAGTCTCTTCTGACTGTATTTGTTTGCTGCGTAGCCTAGTGCATAAGTTAAACGTGGGCGATGAACTATTACTACTGGCCATTTAAAGTTCTACATCAAGAAGAAATGCAGATGATAAACGGGTATTCAGTGGACAAATATATTATACTAGAACTGACATGTGATTACATTGTCACGCAATTTGGGTGCATAGATCCTGAGAAATCAGTACCCAGAACAACCACTCTAGCCGTAATAACGGCCTTGATACGCCTGGGCATTGAGTCAAACAGAGCTTGGATGGCGTGTACAGGTACAGATGCCCATGCAGCTTCAACACGATACCACAGTTCATCAAGAGTAGTGACTGGCGTATTGTGACGAGCCAGTTGCTCGGCTACCGTTGACCAGGCGTTTTTAGTTGGTGAGAGATCTGGAGAATGTGCTGGCCAGCGCAGAAGTCGAACATTTTCTGTATCCAGAAAGGCCAGTGCAGGACCTGCAACATGCGGTCGTGCATTATCCTGCTGAAATGTATGGTTTCGCAGGGATCGAATGAAAGGTAGAGCCACAGGTCGTAACACATCTGAAATGTAACGGCCACTGTTCAAAGTGCCGTCGATGCGTACAAGAAGTGGGCGAGACGTGGCACCCCATACCATCACGCCGGGTGATAGGCCAGTAAGGCGATGACGAATACATGCTTCCAATGTGCATTCACCGCGATGTCGCCGAACACGGATACGATCATCGTGATGCTGCAAACAGAATCTGGATTCATCCGAAAAAATGATGTTTTGCCATTCGTGCACCCTGGTCCGTCGTTGCGTACACCATCGCAGGCGCTCCTGTCTGTGATGCAGCGTCAAGGGTAACCGCAGCCATGGTCTCCGAGCTGATAGTCCACGCTGCTGCAAACGTCGGCGAACTGTTCGTGCAGATGGTTGTTGTCTTGCAAATGTCCCCATCTGTTGACTCACGGATCGAGATGTGGCTGCACGATCCCTTACAGCCATGCGAATAAGACGCCTGTCATCTCGACTGTTAGTGATACGAGGCCGTTGGGACCCAGCACGGCGTTCCGTATTGCCCCCCTGAACGCAGCGATTTCATATTCTGCTAACAGTTATTGGATCGCGACCAAGAACGTTTCACCAGGCAACTCCGGTCAACTGATGTTTGTGTATGAGAAATCGGTTGGAAACTTTCCTCATGTCAGCACGTTATAGGTGTTGCCACCGGCGCCAACCTTGTGTGAATGCTCTGAAAAGCTAATCATTTGCGTCTTCTTCCTGACGGTTAAATTTCGTGTCTGTAGCACGTCTTCGTGGTGTAGCAATTTTAATGACCAGGAGTGTAATATATTTTGAAATTTGCCGCTGAAGAAGAATGCTGAAGTGAGGTGATAAGATCGACATATAATGACGTGATAGTGAACAGAATTGGGAAAGAAGAAATTTATAGCTGGACTAAAAGAAGAGTTCGTTGCATAGGACACACTTCTGAGGCATCAAAGTATATTCAGTCTACTAGTGAACGAAGAGTAGGAGCCAATCACAGTGGGCTGTGTGGAAATGGGCAGTGTTTAACGTGCCATGGTACGGATTGCGCGGCCGCTTCTTGTCGGAGGTTCGAGTCCTCCCTTGGGGATGTGTGTATGTTTGTGTGTGTGTATGCTGTTCTTAGCGTAAGATCGTTCAAATTATTTGTAAGTCTAGGGATCGATGACCCCAACAGCTTGGTCTCTTTGGTAAAAATAAGTAAATAAATGAAAAAAAAGGAAAATAAAAGAAAAAACGCGCTGACGTGTTTTACGGCCCACTTTAGATTTGTAGTTTTAAAAGTTTTTGCAAACATATTGGACCAAAATAACAGTCTAAATAATAATAAAGTAATTAATAAGAGTGTCTGAAACCCTTTTAGGAAAAAAAATTAGGTAGTGGCGGGTTTCGAACCACCGACCACCACCGTCACAGTCCAGCACCTTGCCCACTACGCTACGGCTATAAATCAAAACAGGGGTTATTTAATCTCATACTATTGATGGCCGTTGTTAACTGATGTTAATATGGCATTTTTAGATATTAGATTATCATTGATCGTACGAAGGACGATGTGTTTTTGTTAATTCCTCAGTGTGCCGTTGCTTTGAAATGACAACGGGTAAGTTACAATAAAAAAATCATCAAATACGCGAGAAATGTCACGTGACATCTCCGAACGGCTGGTTTTCGTTAAATCAATGGAGGGTGTCAAATCTCCGTTATTTTTGCAAATATGTCTCAAACGATACGAGATATGAAAAAATATAAGGGAGCTAAGTTGTAGAGAATTTTCTCCTCTACCAATTAGTTTATTCAATTTTCGTGTCAGATGAACGGTTCGTTAGAAATTACAATCATATTACAAACGGCTTTTTTGTTTTTGTTTTACTACCGTATTTTTTGTCCGAAAAATTTGAAAAAGGGAGGTTTGTCTGTAAAATTTGGTGCTGATCGGTTGAACGGTTCGTCTTAAAAACGGGGAACACGTTATGGACGGACAGACATACATCCCAAAATCGCCGTTATTTCTTGCAAATATCTTTGAAAATTAGAGAGCAAAGTTGTAGAGAATTTTCTCCTCTACAAATTCGTTTATTCAATTTTCGTGTCAGATGAATAGTTAAGCCGTTATTTTCATTTAAATTTTGAGCTGTCAAAAGACAATCGCAAAGGCCCAGTTTTAGTGTTACTACCGTAACCTAAAGTGGGCCAATAAGTATCACAGTAGAGAAAGATCTAGGCAGTAAGCAGGTTCAAACGGACGTAGCTTGCAGTAATGATGGGATTCGGATAGCGTGGAGAGCTGAGTGACACCAATCTTCAGAGTGAGACAACCCCCGCTGCCACAATAACAACAACGGCAGGTTCAATGGCTGCTGGGGGAAGGAAACGCCCGCGTGTCGTGTCGTTAAACTTTCTCGGGGAGAAACGACTTCCGCTCTTCTATTTTCTTGCCCAGCAGAATATATTTCGCTGCTGTCGTTCCGCTCACTTCTCTGTAATGATTCCAGTAACTGCCCCGTAATGTTAGCAAACGAGAAGAGGTATAATCACAATCACAAATACTTCATGGAGACGGTACTACCGCATTAACAGCGAACTGCGAAACTCTCTAACAAGTGAGGCAGCTTATTCCGTAACGATGGAGTCTATTTAAGGGAGTAAAACGCCGGTGGAAGAAAGCCTCGTAAACTTTCGCATCACGACTGTCTCATAAGGAAATAGCGTTTTCCCTGTTAGGTAACGATGATAGAGCTAAATCTAGATTTCGACCAGGAACTCTGCCGGCGTCTTTCCGAAGTTTATGAGATTACATTCAACTGGTGAATTTTTTTTTTTTTTCGGTTTTCGGTTTGACGTTTATTCCTCATTATATTTTAATGTGCTCAGATACTTGTTTGGCGTCTTTCATTTTTTTAACAGGGAGTGTATGTTCGTTTTCGAGTTTCCCGCGTGTCATCAAGAATTTGTCTTCAAATAATTTAATTGTTATCATCTTAGTATTTAGTCCACAGCAGCAAGCGTTACTCGATTGGTTTCCAAAGTAACAGCAACGATTTGCAGTTAAAGAGGTTCTATATATATATATATAAATTTTCATGCGACTGGTCTAAGTAAACCAATGCGTGACGTAACTTGAGGTAAGTTTCCGTTGGCATAGTTAAACCACCAAAACTCTTTCTGAAAGCTCGACTCGAATTCTGGAGGAATGCGATTCAAACCCACCTCTGGCCATCCAGTTTTAGATTTTCCTTGATTTCCCTCACTCATTACAGACAAATGCCAGCATGGTTCCTTTGTAAGGGTGCAGCCGATTTTCTTACTCGTCCATAGTAAAAATAGACCCGAGCGTGTCGGCTGGATGTTAACAGCTGGGAAACGTCACTGCTTTTCTGAAAATATTTCAAAAGGCGCCTCAGTAGAGCGTCGAAGGTTTTGTAATAACTCTTCAGTCAAAAGTATTCGACAGTGTCAAATTGTTACGCTGCCTTAGCAACCGCCCTTAAGTCAACGTCCTTACTAGGTTGTTGTTAGTACTGAAAATTGAATTCTAGGTTACAGGAGATCGTTTATCTCATAAAACCCTTGGCATTAATGAACAGATGAACCGCAAAAGGTTGTGTGGAATATAATTTATTGTTACTTCCTCATGTGATGCTATCATACGTTGGTATCCATTAATCTGATTGCCAATGTAAGGTTTTATGTTCAAATGTTTGTATAGATTATGGGACTAAACTACGGGGTCATCAGTCCATAAACTTACAAACTACTTACGAACTAGGTAACATTAAGGACGGCACAAATATCCATGCACGAGGGGGGGGGTATTCGAACCCCCGCCCGTAGTGACCGTGCAGACCGCGGCCGCCAAGGTTTTACGTAATTGAAGCAATCAGAAGCAGAAGTCACTGTTTTAAAGCCTTAACAACATCAGCTGCTGAGTGCTTCAATTGTAATCTATGTCAATACTTGGATAACGTGTGAAATTTGAAGCATAGAAATTGCTTCAGACATAATTTCCTAAAATTCCTTGATAATATTTTAACTCAAAAGAAATGTATAAGGCTTGATACCATGGTGGTATTTGTGCTCCACGACTGTATTTGACTTGTGGAAATTTTTTGAGCAATTAGTCGAAAAAATATTTATTCATTTGCAGATCTAGATTTTGACCACTGTGTGGTCATTATCAGTGCTTAAGAACAATTAAAATACTTAAAACATATCGACCTCCACGTTGGAGGTTGCGAACGCAAGCACTGATAATGACCACACAATGGCCGAAATCTAGATCTGCATATAAATGAATATGAAAAAATTTCCACAAGACAAAAGAAATGTATTAATACCCCACATACAGCGTAATCTATCATGTGAGTGCCTATACATTGTGTTTCAGGTGTACTAATAAATACATGGTTCCCTCTATATAAAAAAAAAAAAAAAAAAAAAAAAAAAAGGCCACTGACAACGCTTAGTATGTTGTACGGAAAGGCAAACTGATGGGTTTTCAAGAAAGAAACTTCTTGGGCGCTGAAGAGCATTCAAGTCTGAGAACGAATCTTTGTGATTCGATCTGTTTTGGTGTCTGCATACTGAACGTATGCAACCCTTCAGACATCTGTGTATTGCGGCTGGACGTCGTGATCCCGATAGCATTCCTATGCACTAAGTCTGAGATGGGTGTGCGTTCCTCATTGCGCCATCATGAGTAGCACATCGCCCTGTCTGCATTACAAAAGGGCTTCAAACTGCGTACCTCCTACGGTATTGCAGTTTGTTGTCCCTGCTCATTACAACAAAGAATGTGGTCTCTGGTCTAAAAAGAGAAAAAAAAGGGGGGGATGTTGGACTCCACAGCTGTGTGTGTCATAAGTACCGCGGCACTGCCGGTCAAAGCAGCGCCCTAAAGTCCTCTCACGAGGAGAGCTTCGCGTGACGTAACGTGACGTTCCGTTCACCGTTGTGTCGACGGTAAACGTGAATGCCGTCATTCAGTGTCAAGTGAGGACGCCGTGCGTCACGCGACGTGAGTCGAACACCAGCGCGAACCGGTGGCCCTTTCGACCGGTCGTTGGCGCCTGGTGACGCAATAACAGAGTTCTGCTACCCCACCCCGTCAGTCAGAAAGAGGCCGGCGACGGACTGGAAGCGCTTCCCAAGGCCGTAACACTATAAACAGTGCTGTGTGCGCCCGCATCGCGTATTAGCAAAGGGGGAAAAATTATCATATTAAGTATACAATGGCAGCCAACGTACATGTGGGCACCTCATAGTGAGCATACGGTATATATTTTCTCCAGTGGCGTAACTAGGACTTGGCTTTGGGGGAGGGGGGGAGGGGGGGGGAGGGGGTAGAGCTGCTTGACGAGCAAAATTTTAGTCAAATTAAAACAAACTTTTTACTACAGTTGTTTTAGAAAATTATGTTACTCGAAAGCATATTGACTGTTTTTAGAATCAAACAAACGTAGTAGATTTGTAGACCCTGCCCGTCTAATAATTAAGGTAAAATAATGAACAATAAATAATACTCGAAATTTTGCTTTATAACATGAATGTATTTTAGAAAGTTACAAGACTTCTATTTGTTTGTATGAAAATGAAGGTGATGTACTATAACAAGTTACAGGACAAACTCCAAGTTTTCTTGGTTTTTTGACCATGTAATCGATAACTTCATCCGCAGAAATGTCGATGATCACTCAGTAAAGCCAGCCCATTTCATCTAGCATCAAACAGTGTAACAATACAGATAAAACACGTTGGTTCTTTTTACCGACCGTATTGTGTACAACTTACATGATTGACTGTTTCTTACCTGTCCAGTTGTATTTCTGAGGTATTCTTTTACTCTTTACGCCCCGTTGCACTCAGGCCACGACCTTAGACTCTGGTTATAGACTGTCTGTAAACTGGAGACCGAGCAGGACACTCGGTGGACGAAGCGGGCCTTTCCAGGAATCCGCCGCAGGCATAGCAGGGCACCAGCACGTTCGCCGCTTCTCGGTGGGAACAGTGGGGACGAGTTTGCTCGGTCACCAGACTACCATCTACCACTCCCATCCAATGAAAGCTTATGGTAAAACACCCCAAGTTTCCTATCTTTACCTTTACCAGATTGCTGCTATACGATTTTTTTTATTTATTTTTTTTAATTTTTTTTCTAGGGTTCTATCCCCCTCTCCCACCCCTAGTTACGCCACTGCTTTTATCTCTTTTAGGAGTGCATATATATATATATATATATATATATATATATATATATATATATATATATATATATATATATAGTGGTGTGCGTGTCTGTAAAAACGAAAGAAGAGCCTCGCGCATATGTTGACTAAGCTGTCACCACTAACTTAAACTTATACGTCACTCAGTATTTCCATACCAAAATCGGAACAGCTGCACAAAAGTTCGAAAAAGAGCGAAGCCGTTATTAGGCAGACTAATATTGAAATACATGAAACGGTTGTCGAGAATGCGTGGTACGAGGGTATGGAATCGTTACAGGATGGTTAAAGAGTCATTGAATCAGACTGTAAGTATATAGACCAAGGAAACAACGGATTTCTGAAACGAAAAGTTTTTGTACGTTTTTAGAGTTGATACAATAATGTTTTCCCAATGTTGTTCAATCTGTACACTGAGCAGGCAGTGAAGGAATGGAAGGAGAAATTTGGAGACGGCATTAAAGTGCAGGTAGAAGAAATAAAAACATTTCGGTTTGCCAATGACATAGTAATTCTGACAGACACCGCAAAAGATCTGGAAGAGCAATTGAATGGTATGGACAGTGTCTTGAAAGGAAGATATAAGATGAACATTGACAAGAGTAAAAGGAAGGTAATGGAATACAGTGTCAAAAAATCAGGTGATGCTGAACTAATTAGATTAGGTAATGAGACAATAAAAGTAGAAGATGAATTTTGTTATTTGATTAGCAAGATAACTTCTGATGACCGAAGTGAAGAAGATATAAAATACAGAATGGCTATGGGAAGAAAAGCGTTTCTGAAGAAGTGAAATTTGTTAACATCCAATATTAAATTAAATGTTAGGAAGTCCTTTGTGAAACCATTTGTCTGGAGTGTAGCATTGTATGGGAGTGAAACGTGGACGATAAGGAGTTCAGATAAAAAGATGATAGAAGTTTTTGAAATGTGGTGCTCCAGTCACGGTCTGCACGGCCACTATGGTTGGGGGTTCGAATCCCCCCGTCGGGCATGTATATTTGTGCCGTCCTTAGTCTTAACTAGTTCAGAAGTAGTTTGTAAGCTTAGGGACTGATGACCCCGTAGTTAAGTCCCATAAGTTCTACAAACATTTGAACTTTTTTTTTTTTTTTTTTTTTTTTTTTTTTTTTTGAAACGTGGTGCTACAGACGAATGATGAAAATTAGATGGGTAGATCACGTAACGAATGAGGAGGTGCTTAACCGAATCGGGGAGAAAAGGAGTTTGTGGCATATCCTGACTAAGAGAAGGGATAGATTGGTTGGACACATTCTAAGACATCAAGGAATTGTCAACTTAGCATTAGAAGGAAGTGTGTGGGGTAAAAATCGTAGTGGGAGACCGAGGGACGAATCTAGTAAGCAGATTCAAAAGGATGTGGGTTGCCGAACGTATTCTTAGATGAAGAGACTTGCACAGGACAGGGTAGCATGGAGAGCTGCATCAAACCAGTCTGCGGACTGAAGACCACAACAACAACATATTAATACGCACATATACCTACGCAACAAACCTTTACGTCATTACAAAATATACTTTTTGCGTTTACATCTTTTTTAAGCAAGTCTCTTCACTATTGTTTCGCGGAGGTTACTTTGCCATTTCTCTGTTGTTGTTGTTGAGTTTTGGAAGGGACTAAACAGCGATGGTTATCAGTCCGCCATTTCTCTCTCTCCCGTTCCAGTCGTATACGGTGCGCGGAAGAAACGATCTTGGTGAGCCTCAGTGTGTGCTGATTTTATCCTCGCAGTGCATTCGCGACATATTCATAGGATGAAGTTGATTGAGTCTTCTAGAAAATTACGCCCTCGGAGCATTGACAAAAGTGCATTCAGTGATGCAGAACACCTCTCTTATAGCGTCTGCCAAGGGACCTTACCAATCATTAAAGTGACCTTTCCTGACTTATAATACTAATTTCATAATATAGTGCTTGCTATTCTGATATCGTATGCTCACGATATGTTAAGAAAGTAGCTAACCTCTTGTCATCGTTTTGAGCGCAATATCTCCTCCATTATGACACAATGCTGAGATAGTTTCTTAGACAAATGGAAACCCCCAAAGAACGTGATTGTGAGGCAAAGGTTTACATTATCTTAATGTCAGCTAAAGGTGTGTGTGTGCTTAACGACTCGTGACGAAAGCCGCAACTGTTGTGAGACATATGGTGTGGTATGTATGATATCTGAACTATTAATTTGGTCACAATAGGGTAGTCGATCTTCTATCATTTAACTTAGTATTATGCCAAGATAGGGAAAACATGTTTATTTATGCTGACGACAGGTTTCGACAAAGTGGGGTAGTATCTTCTGGTCCCTGATGTGTTATAACATGTCGTTATAACTCAGTTAAAATGTGTACATTAAATGCGCCAATATATCCTTGACGTTAATTGTCGAAGCGACTTCAGCATAAATAAACATGTTTTTGCGATATTGGAAAAATGTTATTTTATCTCAGACATCAGTTGTTCAAGCCGGAAGGGCTAGCGAAGATAGACTCGATTTGTTGGACCTGGGACTGTCCTCTAAGACGATGCTAATATGTTCACGTAGCACCACGTACAACACGTGACTGAAATCCTAACACAAAAGATGGTAAGCTAATGAAAACAATACTACGTTCAAAGAGAAGTTCTGTTAACCTAAGCCTGACTAGGGGGCAGATGGCTATTGAAACACTTGCACACAATGGAACAGAAAGAAGAAACCGCTAAGTGCAGACTGTGCGGTTTGGGGCATCGCACGTTTAAATTTCAAATTTCAAACTCTGGAGCTCAAGAAACAAAATATGTGGGTAATAAATGTCTGAATAAAATGTAGTTAAACCCAGGCACGCATTTTTATTGCTTCTTAATAATGCTGGAATGATAGTATAACATATCGCCCAACGAACTCAGGTACGGTGAGTGTAACAGGGTGCTAATACTCTGTTGTGTCCCTAGTTAAATCAAACGAAGCTGATGACTTCTGCCTAATAGCCTAGCAAAACAATTTATGGTTAGGCGCTAATGACCTTAGCAGTTATGCGCCCTAAAACCACAAAAAAAAAAAAATTATGGTTGAATAAATATCTAAATACGTACTAATCAATTATGTCCTCATCAACCCATTGTAATGACAGGTAATTCAATTCAAAGTCGAACACATTCACTTTCGGGTGTTCACATGGGTAGCACCATGCAAAATCAACGTCTCCAATCCCACTAAAAACGTTGTTAGAGCGAGTCCCAAATCTTCAAGGCCAATGTGAATGTGTGTACAACCGAAAAACTTGAGACGTGTTACCAACGATCATAAGTACATGTTTCAGGTGGTACTAGATCCTGCATGACCAGAAGATGTGAGAGACATGTTTGTATACTGTTTTCTTTTCTTAACAACTGCCTGCGGCATTGACCTTGGTAGCGCCACCTTAATGTGTCAGCTGGGAATCGTAACAGTCATCGTCATAACTGTAAGAAATTTATCGACGTGGACAGGAACGTACGAGTACTGCGTATTCAACACACAGACTTGGAAATTAATTCCAAATAATTAGTGTATTCACCAACAGCCGTAAGTTCATGTTGTTTTATTGAACGACCAGTTTCGGTATTCCACTAATACCATTTTCAGGCTATGTCATAACATACATCCAAGTAAACTGCTGAAATTATTTTTCATACTTGGGAAGTCTATCAACAGTTGTTCGCTTAACATAGTTCCATGAGAGATGATTAGCAGGGGGAAGATTCAGCGCACATCAAATTCCTAGTAAAACGTATAATTTGAAGAACATAGCACGAAGAGTAATGCAGCACCCACATTAAAAATAGTTTGTGCAACATTTTGAACTCAGATTTCGCGGTAGTTCGTACAGAGAGATAAGTTAGAAATAATGGAACTTTATTCAAGTAGGAAAATTATTTAATGACAAGAAATGTTATAAACAAAATTAATTTTACAACAATGGAAAATATAAAGAAATTTAGTGAAAGCATAATTTCCTGGGAATTTTTGCACATTCTCCCAGCAGTTTGTTAATATCTTTGAATTTCCAGGGGGTAGATCAACCCTTTGGCGACGTCCCTGCTTCATTCCATTACGAAATTGAATATTCCCTAAAGTTTCACTGTTTTCTGTCATTCTAACGTAGTGAGGTGGTGCTATTAATTTCTCGTCCGCTAATCTATTCATTATTTCTTCATATCATACCTACCCTGATAATCTTCAGCATTCTTCTGTAATACAACATGTGAACAGCTTTTATTCTCATCATCTTGTCGAAACTGTTCATCGCCCACGTTTCACTTAAACTTCCATACAAAGCGACAAAAATTCAATCACAAAATATTTCTACAGTTTATATTGGCTATTAACGTAATTCTCTTTTCTAGGAATGTTTCTTGCTGTTGAAATTCTTAATTTCTCACCCTCTACATTCAAATCGCCTGTTTTAATTAGACTGCATTCGATTACTACGGTTTTATGTTTGTTTATATTCTTCATGTCAGTAAACGTTAAAGCTATTTTGTCGAAAACTGACTTTTGGGACCGTGACTGTTTAAAAAATACAGATTGATATTTGCAAAGAGGAAAACAGTAATCACCCACTATTGATAATGCTATGTATTTTAAAAAATACCTAAGGATTAATCATCAGATGGTTATTTACAACCAAATATGTTATTGCTGTGGTGGCGCCATTCTAAAAATATTTCTCCAAAACGAACTGTTAAGAACAGAAATCCAGAAGTAAACAATAACAAATGTATTTGGAAGTTAAAAGCAGTCTAATGATGAACCTTTAGGTTCGAAACTAGTAGCGGAGCATTTTTTTAAATTTTGTTTAAAGTAAATAATGGTTGGTTCCTGTTTTTCTGTTTTCAACATCAGCCTTAAGAAGTTAATTTTCACTTCCAAGCAACGTTTTATCTCTAATTATTCAGTTTTTAATCTCCTAAAATATGCATAATTTTGTCCATAAAAGCTTGTGACACCGTTAATGATCACGTGAGCTGTAACATCCGTAAAATTTCATAATGTTTTCAAGATACTGACATGAAATTTTTGCGGAATACAGTACGGTAAGTTGCTATATACTTAACACTCAAACATTTTTATATAGCGGGATACAGGAATACTACAGTTATTTCAACGCTTTCTGGTGGGTTGTATACAAATTTTTTTGGAATAATTAATGCTGCAGCAGTCACTTTTTACTAATATTTTTATTAGCACGACGCCTTTCGGCAGCAAGCTGCCATCATCGGGTGCATTTTTACAGTTACTGGTTCATCATTGTTTTATTATGTTTTCGTGTTGTGGGTGCCAGTGAGATTATGTTTGGACATTTTAAGCTGTTCAGGAAGATATAGCTATTTTAGTATTGTGTTTCATCATTATAGTTTCTGGATTATAATTATAGTGATGAAACATAATACTAAAATAGCTATATCTTCCTGAACAGGTTAAAACATCCAAACATAACCTTACTGACATCCACAACACAAAACATAATAAGTCAATAATGAACCAGTAACTGTAAAAATGCACCCGATGATGGTAGTTTGCTGCCGAAACGCGTCGTGCCAATAAAAATATTAGTAAAAAGTGACTGCTGCAGCATTAATTATTCCAAACAAGTTTATAATACAGTCGCAGACCTCAGAGCAATCCACATAACATAGATACATTTATGTTACGAAATTTTTGCTAAAGACGAAAACAGTGATAGCAGTTATTATCAATGAATATTGGTAGTAACTTTTTATGAATAAATTCATAAGGTAGAATAAGTTCCATATCACCTGCCTTCGGTTTCATATTCTTAATATTCTCCGGAATTTATTTATATTTTTTGCGGATGATTATCTGGGGCTCGCCGATTTCTGCCATACTAATGCACTCCTCTACGCAGTTACTTCGCTAATTCGTCACATCGACCCTTTGTATTGTCGCTATTTACCAGAAACCTAATTTATGTATACTTATATGGTCGTAAGATACTGTGTTAGGACACACGATTATCCATTTACTGCTCAAGCTTACACACTCACTGTGGCAGACAACTGCCCACAAATTCAGTTGCTCAATTCGTAAACGAAAACGGAGCAATTTCAGCAGTCGACGTATTCTTTGTGCTTACTCACCTCGCGAAAAGGGCCGTATCGCAGGCCCATTAGACCCTTGCGTCATGGCGGTGCTCGGCTGCTGAGCAGGAACACAGCAGGAAAAGCCGACGGGGATTGCACTGCAGGAAGCGTGCAGCTAATCGCACAGAACTGCTACCGTTCACTGCCAGTTGCCACCTGGTGGCGTGGCGGCCTAACCGAGTGCTTTGCAGTGGCACAGAGATCTCCCCTCTGCCGCAGAGATCACTGCCACTGGCTAGCCACGATCGCTCGAGTATCGAATTTATTGCGCGCTCAATTTATTACAACAGGCTATTCTACTCATTTAGTGAATGGCCTCTCAGTGTCAGTATCTTAATAAATCCTGTTAAACACTGACAGGCGTACTAGAAAATAATATAAATGTCTTGACCACAAATTTTCTGGGTATGAGGTCCGCCTGATATACAAAACACTGATTTATTATACAACCAAACTAGTTTCAGCACCTCTGAGCCGTCATCAATGGGTTCTCCATTTATTTAGTGCTGCGAAAACAAATACATTGATTTTACTATTGTACTATCGTGAATTTAGGCCTAAAAAAGTCGTCAGTCTTATTTTGGTTTTTGCACACAGACACAGAGACAAAACAAACACTATTCAAATCCACAAATGCAACTGGCGAACAACTGAAAGTCAACCAAAACATAGGCATATCAACACAGTATACACAGACGAATTTCTAAAGTAAGAAACGATTGAGACGAAAAAATCCGCAGATTATGTTTATTACATGTGCATGCGTGCTATCTACAAAAACGCGGAAGAGAAAATACACGCGTTTTTTAAACTCCTCACAAGGTTCAAAGAGATAATTTTGGATGCAGATGACAACGCTATCATTACATATATATGTAGAAAGGTTCCTACATGACCACAGAATGTAAAATAAGGTAAAAACCAAAATAAGACTGACGACTTTTTTAGGCTTAAATTCATGCTAGTACAATAGTAAAATCAATGTATTTGTTTTCGCAGCACTAAATAAATGGAAAATTCACTGATGATGGCACAGAAGTGCTGAAACTAGTTTAGATGTATAATAAATCAGTGTTTTGCATATCAGGCGGACCTCATACCCAGAAAATTTTTACTGCAAACACGGCAACAACAAGAGCTGCAAATCGAGAAAATGATGTCTTGACCACACTTTAGCATTTATTTGTGCCTTACGCGTTTCTAATGTCGTCGTTTTCGAAGGCCACAGAAAGACAATGGTATCGGTATTCCACTATGCATTTTGTTAAAACATCATAAACGAGTTACAAATAACGTTACACTGTTACATTGTTATTAATTCCCCACTTAAAAACAATTCGTCACTGTCAAACGTCATAATATTCAAAACTCATCTTTAATATACTTTTCCTCATAGCCATATTTTTGTTACGGAGATAAGTGCATTTTCTCTTTCTAACAAAGAGATGGTCTGGGAATATGTTTGTTTATCAGTTTTAAATGGAATGGCTTATGTCAATGACACAAATTGTTTTAAGTGGAGATTTTTTTAACAAATATTTGGTATGTTGTTTGTGGAAATGTGTGGTGGGACACTGATACCAGTGTCCTTTTTTAGCCTTCAAAAATTACGATAGTCGAAACGAGTTAGGCACTACTTATAGATATAACACACAAGTTCCAACTTGGTTCGGATTTCGCAAGAACTTTGACTACTCTCCTATGAACAGATGGATGAGTTTTCTTCGCCTTCGATCCTCTTTTCAGATATTCACTGATATTTTACAAACAACCTAAATATAGAACAAATGGAGCACCATCATGACATTTAAAACGCATTAAAATCTTCTTATGTTGACAACAAACACGATCTCAAGAAAATGGAAAATTTGCTCCTAATTCCATATTGATGTTAATGGTACCGCTGACCATTGTCACAGACTGCATATCTTTGTGTATACGTCTTCACAAGAGTTTGTTTACAAGACTACATAAAAGTGGTTTCTATGAAGAAACCATCTTGATATTTTTTAAATAACATACACCCGTTGGTTACATAACGACGTTTTCGCTAGGAATGTTGGGTAGAAGTACATGTAATGTCTCGTCGAAACAAGTAAAACAAGCATTCTAACAGGCCAGCACAAGCTAATAATATTGTCTCTTACCTATTATCAGTTAGTGCTTGTCTGCTTCTGTGTAAGTCATAGTTTCTATTGTACACTGTAACACGAAGAACAATCTCGTCCTAACGTGTTTTACTTTAGTCTATATAAACCAAACTTTCACACACAATAAACTACAACAGTTTTCTAGAAGAGGGTCGTGCATGAGAACGATGTCTGAACTCTTTAACCACATCGTCTGGTGAGAGTACTCCCTACATATATGTATACTTCTCAAAGACTGGAACTTTCATTTTACTTTAAAAACAGAAAAATCCTCACAATTAATGTCATCAGGTTAGGTGGTTATTACACAAATAAAGTAAACTGGACTAAAAGTGAGAGTAAAAAAACAAAACGTGGATAACGCCGAAATTCTGCACTATTCTACATAACTACGGTATAATCTATTAAACCAAGATTATGTGATTATAAAAAATGACAAAGTTTTGTTAGTAAACAAAGTTTTGTTAGTAAACCTTTGCGAATAAACTGAAATATACTTTGTGTAATGAAGGAATTAATTCGAATTACTTAGCTGTCATTACATATTTTTAAATATATGGAATAATTATAAGTAAATGGACGAACAGAACGAAACATAATGAAATGACCCCCAAAACTATGTTTGAATGTCACAGAGGCAAAATATAGAACGAATGGTGAAATATTTTGACTAGTTACAAATGTTCCAGAGTTTACATGGGAAATAGAGAACATAATTCGAGAAAGATTGGTAGGCAGATATTGTATGTGAATCGAACATCCAGAGAAAAATCACTATTTTGTATGTAGTAGGAAGGCGGAAATAGCTACTGCATTCCAAGATTTACATTGCTTAGAGATATAATGGAGTTTTTTTTTTTTTTTTTTTTTTTTTTTTTTTTTTTTTTTTTTTAAAAAAAAACAGCATACTCTTTACTTCTTACATCCGCGATTTCAAAATCGTATATGCAATATACTATCAACGCTAAGCTGACTTTCCTCTTCAGCACTACCACGTACAACTGTCTTCCGAGAATTAACTCTATACAATAGGAACCATCGGGTCTTCTACGAACAATATTCCAGATTTCGAATTACGAACAGATGCCGTAATGAATAACATAGAAGTAGATATCATCGGAGTAGTGCAGCAACTAAAATCACTTAATAAGAACAAATCTTCTGGTCCGGATTGTATACCCATTAGATTTCTATCTGATTATGCTGAAGCGATAGCTCCTTACTTAACAGTCATATACAACCGCTCTCTCATAGAAGGATCTGTACCAAAAGATTGGAAAGTTGCACAGGTCACACCTATATTCAAGAAAGGCAGTAGGAGTAACCCACTAAACTACAGGCCTATTTCATTGACGTCAATTTGCAGCAGGGTTTTGGAACATATCCTGTATTCAAATATTATGAATTATCTCGAACAGAACGATCTATTGACCCAAGGTCAACACGGATTTAGAAAATATCGTTCATGCGAAACACAACTAGCTCTATATTCACACGAAGTGATGGGTGCTATCGACAAAGGTTCGCAAATCGATTCCGTATTTCTTGATTTCCAGAAAGCTTTTGACACCGTACCTCACAAACGGCTTTTAATCAAATTGCGTGGTTATGGTATATCGCCCCAAATTTGCAATTGGATAGGGGATTTCTTGTCAGAGAGGACACAGTTCGTGGTAATCGATGGTAAGGCATCGACTAAAACAGAGGTGATATCGGGCGTTCCACAAGGTAGTGTTATTGGTCCTCTGCTATTCCTTATTTACATAAACGATTTAGGGGAAAATCTAAGTAGCTCTCTTAGGTTGTTTGCAGATGACGCCGTCATTTACCGTCTAGTAAAATCATCTGAAGATCAAAACCAACTGCAGAACGATCTGAATAAGATATCAGTATGGTGTAAAAATTGGCAATTGACTCTAAATAATGAGAAGTGTGAAGTCGTCCACATGAGTACGAAAAGAAATCCGTTAAACTTTGTTTACAACATAAATCAATCAAATGTGAAGGCCGTAAACTCCACAAAATACCTAGGAATCACTATTATTTCAGACTTAAACTGGAAAGAACACGTAGATAATATCGTGGGAAAGGCGAACCAGAGACTGCGTTTTATTGGCAGAACCCTTAAAAGATGCAACAAAACTACTAAAGAAACTGCATACACTGCGCTTGTCCGTCCATTTTTGGAGTATTGCAGCCCAGTGTGGGGTCCTTATCAGGTGGGTTTGACGGAGGACATCGAAAGAGTCCAAAGAAGGGCAGCTCGTTTTGTATTGTCACGATACAGGGGAGACAGCGTTACGGAAATGATACAGGATCTGGGATGGGAATCATTAGAACAACGGCGCTTATCGCTGAGGCGTGGGTTACTTGCGAAACTCCAATCGCCAGCATTCTCCTCCGAATGCGAAAATATATTGTTGACTCCTACTTACATAGGTAGAAATGATCATCAGAATAAAATAAGAGAAATCAGAGCTCGAACAGAGAGATTCAGGTGTTCTTTCTTCCCGCGCGCTATTCGAGAATGGAATGGGAGATAAATAGTGTAATTGTGGTTCGATGAACCCTCTGCCAGGCACTTAAATGTGATTTGCAGAGTATCCCATGTAGATGTAGATGTAGAAAAGCGCCCATTTCGCTAATAAGAAGACAGAAAGCTTCTAGAAGAGACTAGTTCCAATCTATAGCAGTTACTAGAAAGTTATCATTCTGTAACAAACATCTCTGATGAAACAAATAATTAATCTCATTTAAATTTTCTGATTTACTTATGAGTAAAATTGTGTCTGGAACGCTATTTGTGCAAAAAAAAAAAAAAAAAAAAAAAAAAAAAAAAAAAAAAAAAAAAAAAAAAAAGATAAGCGATGGTTTATCACCTTATTGTTTAACTGCGTTAAAGAAAAAATTGTAAGCATCTGGAATTCGGAGCTAAAGAATCACAAAATTGAACCAATAACTCTGGGAAGGAAAACTAGTGGAATTAAGGTAAACTGCTTGGCTCTTGCGAATGATTTTGCAATGTTTTCAGAAAACCTGAAAGAAGCAGTTATTCAAATAAACCTTCTGTAAAAATAGTAAACATAACTGATTTCAAAATTTCAGATGAAAAAACAAAATTCCTGACAAATGTAAAAAATGCATCAAAATTCATAGAAACACAAATAGGTAAAATAGAGCGAGTAAATAAATTTAAATATCTTGGAAAAACTATACAACAGAATGGACTAGAAAAATCTGCAATAAATGTAAGAATTAACGAAATGGAAACAGCATATGGTTTGACTAAAAATATTTACAACAAGAAATGTATTATCTAGAAAAACAAAACTAAAACACTACACCACAGTGTACGAGCAAAATGTGTATATGGATCTGAATGCCTAAAAATGAACTATAAGATGGGTAAACTAGAGGTACTGGAAAGAAGGATTATTAGAAAAATAATGGGTGCAATAAAAACTGCAGATGGTTGGAAAATGAGGAGATCTACAAAACTATAGAGAAAATATCTGAAGTATTGGACAAGGGAAAATAAATATTTTTCGGACACCTCTACCGAATGGATAAATATAGACTAACAAAACAAATACTCCTATATTTCTGAAAGAAGAAATCGACAGTAGCATGGACGACAGAAGTGTCTTAATAATAAGCATGGGCTAATCTTTTAAGAACGAACACATTTTTTGCGTGGGCATTTTAAACTTGGCGATTGTAAAAGTGGTAAGAAAATGTTCGAAGTTTTTTCGATACGAACATTCATTTATGTGAGAGCAGTCGGATAAGGACGACCTGTTAAAATAATCATAACGATAAAAATGTATGTAACAAGCGGGTACGTTTTATGATAAGGAAGAGGAGCTATCGTTCGATGGAAGTTGAAATTTCACTTGAGTGAAGTTGGCACACCTGATACCTGACAGCTGACAGGCGCAGCAGTGTGGTGGGCGTATTCTTTTTCCTCCCACAAACATGGACTTCGAGCGCTTTCAGTAAATATACACAGAGACAGTTAGGTGTGAGGCATCACACCTTAACAGCAACACTACAGTACACCAAAACAACTGTAAAGGCACTTCAGTCGCAAAAGCCTCACGAAGCGTTAAAGGTATCCATTAATGTGATACAGGGCTAGAAGTTAAGAGCTGTTTGTTTGCCCTTCCAATGCAGTAGTAAATGAAAAAGAAGGAAAGTGTTTGTATATATTACGGGATATTGAACCGAGCTATGGAGCATCCGCAATAGCAATGAGAGCATCTTTCAGGACACTTAAACGTGCTTAGTTCGTTTAACAAATTTCTGTGATGTAGATTTCGGTGTATATTGCGGAATGTGATATTTAAACAATCCACATGGCATTTCAAATAACGGTATAGATAAAGACAGAATAGATGGAAACATCTCCGTCACACATACTCAGTAAGAAAGTTTTGACGTTGACGAATCGTCTGTTCACAGTGGAATTTGACCTCTTCCTGAGACGCTCTCTCGTAGCAGGCGCTTTTGGGCTTTCCTGTCTTTTAAATCTTTATAGTATTGGTTACCTTTCTTTACGTTTAAAAAATGCGAAGCTCACTTGAGGATATGATTTTTTCGATAAAGTATTCCTCTGCAAAACAAACAAAAAACCCGACAGTGAGAAATAATTTAGGTTTACGCAGCACCTGGCCAAAGTAATGCTCACAGAAAAAAAAAAATTCTAAATGGCAGTTACTTGGCAGTAAAAAATTCAACTCAACTTGGGGAAAAAATGCATTTTTGACGTAATAGGCACTACACAAAAAGGAAACAGACGCAAAGAAAAATATATAAAGGCGATATATAATTTGTTGTAACTTTTTGAAGTGATTCACGTCTTGTAAAAAGTAGTTACAAATCATGGTAACACTCAGTTGTATTAATAAATTTATTACACAACCAGAGTCACTAATAAACAGACTATCTTCCACAATATTCTGACACCATCACTCATATGATTGCAGTGTCACAATACACCAGAAGATGGTCTTTTTATGACTGAAGCTGGTTGTGTAATTAATTGATTAATACACCTGTATGTAACCGTGATTTATTACCAATTATTTTTTCGTCAAGCAAAATAAAAAAGACGACCCTACTGTTTTGCAAATGTTTAGGCAATACTTATCCTCTTATTTCAGATCACAGCATTGTAGCTGTGTTCGTCAGAAATACCCCCTTGACTTTCTGTACGATACGTATTCCCACATAACGTTTATAATCGTTCATCACAGAGGCCTGATGTGAATATTAATTTACTCATGCTAAATGGAGGTTGATCTATGTGGTTATCCATTAAACTGCTAGGAGAAATACAGCACCCATCACTTTTTTGTGTAGGTTTATTTCATTTCTCCTAGTGAAAAGGAAAGAACCATTTTTTTGAACTTCCGATTCGAAACTGTCACGAGAAAGATGTTATTCCTTAATAAACACCCAAGGTCCAACAAATTATTAGTCCCATTTAATATTTACTGAATCCCCTTCGGTTACAATATTATTACAGATTTAAAGAACCTGCTGCTTGTTGTGACTACTTCGGTGGCAGAACATGTTTCATTATATTGGACGCCGGCAACAGCATTAGCACAACTAAGAAGTGCGAGACTTTAAATAATGGACACTATTTTCGTCGTGACGAATCATGAACTAGCAATGACGCTACAGCAGAAAATTGCGAGGAAGTACTGCGACCTTTTTCTTGCACGTTAAGGCTCTTGAGACATATATTTCAATGAAATCATACGTCAGTTCTCGTGGTGGGGTGCGATACGGATTGTAGAGAAACAACTAACAGACTACTAATCAGTGGAGTAGTAACTGAAATGTCAGATGTATCTTTGCGTTGCCTATTTTTAGTTGTCCTTATACATTTCTATCGTCGTCAATAGTAGACCTTTTTCGACTGCATTTAACGTATGGCATTCGCCATGTAGCTGACGTACGCGTTTGTCTATATTGCCACATGGACATGGTGAATGCCGCAGTGTATTAGAGAAGCTGTGTATGTGTGTATTACAAAAATGCAATAAAAGGCAGCTGTAGCGGTCAGTTTGAAGTTAACAACCACAGATGAATGTATAAATTATAGACTATTTCTCCAGATGATAGTGAACGATAACGCAAAACGCGCCTCCGCATAAACAAAACGTGGAATCTGTTGACGTCTGCTACTGTGTTACGTAATTTTCTACAATATCAATGCCTTAACTTCAGCGAGTTTTATTATACAATACGTATTAGAACGATTAGTATCTCTGCATAACTAAATGCTATTTCTTCATCACTTGGTGTTTGTCATGTCAAATGGCGCGAATAATTTTCGCTATGTATGCCAGTGAGCTAGGAGTGCCACAACCTCACTGGCCAACACAGCGAAATAAAATGTAATGTCATTTCAGACGCAATTAGTGTGTAAGTAATATTTAGCACTTGATGATGGAAGGCTTACTATTAGATAGTAGATAATAGAACTCTCGGGAAGGAAAGAAATTGTGGATCTTCAGGCTTTCCTGGCTAGGTGTTGACCATTGTGTCTGCCCATATTCCGCGTCATGTTATGCAAGTACGACGTGGAAGAAAACTCGATTTTGAAAGCTAAACTGCCTGAAAGCCCGGCGTTGCCCGGGTATTTATTTATTCCAGTACTTCTCCTCTTCTCTTAGTCGATCTAATGTAGAATGTCTGTTATTCCTCCCCTTTCTCTGTCCATCCTATGTCTTTCTATCTCCTCATTCGCCTGCTACCTCCATCTACGAAAAAACTATATGTGCCTTTTAACTTTCATTGTGATCGGTGAAAGTCGAAGGTACTTTCAGCAATGTACCGTATGAAATATTATACAGCGCGCGGTTGCTCGCCGTCGGAGGTTCCAGTCCTCAAAATGTTCAAATGTTTGTAAAGCTTATAGGACTTAACTACGGGGTCATCAGTCCCTAAACTTACAAACTACTTATCAACTACCGTATACTAAGGACGGCACAAATATCCATGCCCGAGGGGGGATTCGAACCCCCGACCGTAGTGGCCGTGCAGACCGTGACTGGAGTGCCTCAGACCCCTCGGCCACCGCGGCCGGCGTTCCAGTCCTCCCTGGGGAGGACCCTCGTTTAAGTAGTTTGTAAGCTACGGACTGATGACTACGCGTTTTGGTCCGATAGGTTTACAAATATTTGAATATTATATAGACAGTGGCGTTCCAATCGTTTTGAATGGCAAAGAGTGCAATATTTCAAGAACTTAATAAAACTTTAGAGTTGTTGTTACTTATTTTCATTTCTTTTCCTTGAGTTGTCTCTTATATTAATAGGCATGTGATATTATGTGTTGTCATACGAAGTCAAACTTCGTGTGACAACAGATAATATCACCTGTATGTAGCTATGTTGTCAACGGACATGTTAGGATATTCATACGAAGTTTGACTTCGTATGACAACACATAATATCACCTGTATTTAGTTATGTTGTCAACGGATAGGTTAGACGTAAATTTCATTGTGAAGGTAAAGCAGTCAATAATCCGAAGATTGATTTGAACACCACAGTGCTGTACTAGGCATGGTCCTCTATTGAGGTGGTATGACGTTGCCTTCCTCCGACCTTCGAACTGACTTAACCAGTTGTAGGGGGACCTACAGTTTAATGTGGGTTCCGAACCACGGTGCTACTCGGTATGTTTCACATGAGCATTACTGCCAGAGGTGAAAGAAGTGGAAAGTGACAGATAAAAATCCTAGGACCTGGCGGGGATCGAACCCGCGACCTTTGGATTTGTAGTCTGGCATTCCACCACTGTTCAACCGTGTCATTGTACATTTCACAAAAAATGCTGTTTTGAACTTGCTGACAGCACTGAAGATGGTTTCTTGGAAAACCGGATTCGATTTGCCTTAAAAAAGCAAATGATTTTACGGCTAATGCTGCTCCTTTCATTATTGAACAACAGATTTTGAAGAAGTTCGTAAAAAAAAGTACCCTCCGCCATGCACCAAAATGCTGTTTTGAACTTGCTGACAGCACTGAAGATGGTTTTTTGGAAAACCGAAATCGATTTGCCTGAATAAAGCAAAAGATTTATTGAACTATAGATTTTGACGAAGTTCGTAAAAAAAAAGTACCCTCCGCCTAGCACCATACGAAATTTTTATGTAAACATTGAGTTTCGCCTTGTTTTGAAGGTCACGTGAGCAAAATTTCATCAATACTGGAACAAAATTGTACATTTGTATGCAGTATAAACACACACACACACACACACACACACACACCAGTGGCGTAACTATGGAGGGGGATGAGGGGGATAGAACCCCCCCTCCCAGAACCCGAAAAGAGAGGGGGAAAAAAAAGAGAGAGAGGAGAAAAAAAAAAAAAAAGCAATCATATAACAGCGAACTGGTAAAGGTAAAGATTTGAAACTTGGGGTGTTTTACCATAAGTTTTCATTGGAAGGGAGTGAATTAGTTTCTTCAACGGAAGTGGTGGATGGTAGTCTGTCTGGAAACGGACTAAAATTTTGCTCGTCAAGCCAAGTCCTAGTTACGCCACTGACACACACACACGGATACTATAGACTGAGGTGCGCAGAAAGGGACTGGCTGCAAAACACACGACGTTCCGCCGACGGCCCAATTTGACAGTGCCCTTCCGTCCAGCTGACGTGTGGCTTCCTTGGAGCAGAGACGTGACGTTTCTGCGACGGCCCAGTTCGACGGCGCTAACGTCCGGTGTGAGACGTCACTACCGCGGTCGCTAGTCTAGTCACTGATAACGCACGCCCGGCAGTGTGGAGAGGAGCTGGCGGTTGTGGCGGCGCGCTGCTGGCCGTGGCCGTTGCCGTTACCTGTCGCGTGCGGGTCGGCGGGCTCGGTGGCTGGTGCTGCGGGGACCGGCATGGAGGCGGCGTCTGCGCTGTGTGGCCGGGCCGGCTGCCGACTGCCGCTAGCACTGTGCAGTGTGCCCCACTAGACCGGCCGCCGCCGCTGCGGAATTCCCTCCGCCCGTGTCCGCTGCCCCCAGCGCAGTGCCAGCGCCGGCCGCCGCTGCGTCGGGAAAACCCGTTGGGCACGCGCGCTGCCGAGCCCGCCGCACGCAACGTCGACGCCTACAATCCGCACACACGCTCTCTCTCTCTCTCTCTCTCTCTGTTGTCTTCACTGCTGCGCGAGGTGTACGCAACCAGTCGACGCCCTGCGCCGGCCTACAACAGGCGTGGACCTAATGGGGATGAGCTCACTGGGACTCGTGCGAGGTCATAAACCCCGCCCCCAAGAAAATATCACAACCTTTAAAGGACCCTCAAACGAACGATGTATTACTCTCATCTGTTGTTGTCATGGTCTTCAGTCCGGTGACTGGTCTGATGCACCTCTCCACCCTACTCTATCCTGAGCAAGCCTTTTCAACTCCTCATAAGAACGGCAACCCACATCCACTTGAATCTGCTTACTATACGCTTGCCGGCCGCGGTGGCCGAGGGGACTAAGGCGCTCCAGTCACGGTCTTCATGCCCACTACGGTCGGGGGTTCGAATCCCCCCTCGGGCTTGGATATTTGTGCCGACCTAGTCCGTAAGTAGTTCATAAGTAGTTTGTAAGTTTAGGGACTGATGACCCCGTAGTTAAGTCCCATAGACTATACAAACATTAGAACATTTGAACTATACGCTTGTCTTGGTCTCCCTCTGCGATTTTTACCCCACACACTTCCCTCCAATGCTAAATTTACGATTCCCCGATGTCTAAGAATGTGTCCTACCAAGCGACCCCTTCTTTTACTCAGGGTATGCAAAAAATTCCTTTTCTCGCCAATTCTGTTCAGTACCTCTTAATTAGTTATGCGATCTACACTCCTAATCTTCAGCATTCTTCTGTAGCACCGCATTTCAAAAGCCTCTATTCTCTTCCTGTCCTCACTGCTTATCGTCCATGTTTCACTCCCGTACA
The DNA here is from genome assembly GCA_026315105.1 of Locusta migratoria. Lineage (NCBI taxonomy): Eukaryota > Metazoa > Arthropoda > Insecta > Orthoptera > Acrididae > Locusta > Locusta migratoria. The sequence continues at coordinate 121,896,595 of CM048750.1, read as the reverse complement.
AGGCAACACTCTACACCAATGCATTCAGAAAACACTTCCTTACACTTAAATTAATATTCAATGTTAGCAAATTTCTTTTTTTCAAAAATGCTTTTCTTCCCATTGCCATTCTGCATTTTATATCCTCTGTACTGCGACCATCGCATGTTATTTTACTACACAAGTAACAAAACTCATCTACCACTCATCTACCTTCATCTACTTAATCTAATTCCTTCAGCATCGCCTGATTTTCTAAGAACGCATTCCATTATTTTTGTTTTGCTCTTGTTAATGTTCATTTTATATGCACTTTTCAACACAATGTTCATTTCATTCAACTGCTCTGCCAGGTCCTTTGCTGTCTCTGACAGAATTACAATGTCATCAGCAAAACACAATGTTTTTATTTCTTCCCCCTGAACTTTAATCCCTATTCCAAATTTTTCCTTGCTTTCCTTCACCGCCTGCTCTCATCTATCGCATGCGATAGCGCTGCAATCGGCCGCCCACCTCCACCTAGGAACCTACATCTACATCTACATGGGATACTCTGCAAATCACATTTAACTGCCTGGCAGAGGGTTCATCGAACCAAAGTTATACTATTTATATCCCATTCCATTCTCGAATAGCGCTCGGGAAGAAAGAACACCTTAATCTCTCCGTTCGAACTCTTGATTTCTCCTATTTTATTCTGATGATCGTTTCTACCTATGTAAGTGAGAGTCAAAAAAATATTTTTGGAATTGGAAGAGAATGTTGCCGATTGGAGTTTCGTAAGTAGACCACCCCAGATCGTGTATCATTTCCGTAAAGCTGTCTCCCCTGTATCGTGACAATACGTAACGAGCTGCCCTTCTTTGGACTCTTTCGATGTCCTCCGTCAAACCACGGACAAATATATACAGACGGGAAACCTCCGTAAGGGCCCGGTCCCGCGCTCAGGGGTGTTGAAGCAGTTCCTTAAGATGTCCCATGATGGCGCTGTGGTCAGAAGCAGCCCTTTAAACTGGCCAGAGCAGGCGGCAGGTAGCGGCTGGCCCCACCACCTCCTCCACTCAAACGCCAGCAAGCCACCGGACACAGCCGTGGCCTCGTGGCAGGCGGCACGAGCTCTCCCCTCAGCCTCCCCTCCACGCTACCTTCTGACGTGCGAGATGCACCCTCAGAAGTGCCTCTAGTGTGGTCTACCGGTACTAAGCCAGGGAACCGCCTGACACCTGCTAGCATCTTACGGAACTACGACATATACAGAGAAGCAGTTCTCTGTATATGTTACTCTGTGGTCAAACCCACCTGATAAGGATCCCACACTGGGCAGCAATACTCCAAAAATGGAAGGTCAAACGTAGTGTATGCAGTTTCTTTAGTAGTTATGTTGCATGTTTTAAGGGTTCTGCCAATATAACGCAGTCTCTGCTTCGCCTTTCCCACGACATTATCTACGTGTTCTTTCCCATTTAAGTCTGAAGTAATAGTAATTCCTAAGTATTTTGTGGAGTTTACGGCCGATACCGGTATTTTAGTTCTTAATCACTGTTTTTTCGGCATTTATTTGATGTCTGTTAGAAACGGCAGTTGAGTCACAGCACCGATATACACTGCCCTCCATAAGTTTAGAAACACCATGCACCATATTACAAAAGAGCAATAGTGATCTAAGTAATTGCTTACAATACGAAACAGCAAGCTCAACTAACGGTTAATAATGACACAGCATTGTACACTTAATTATTGTACTTATACATACATATTGCTCCGTTTTATGTAAACCGACGTTAACTGTCCAAGCAATTCTACTGAACACGCCAGGTGGCGCGAGTACACCGCATGGTTATGTAGAGGTACGTTATTTACAGTTCTGTTCACTTGCAGTTGCCTTTGCATTAAGGTCAAACTCGTCCCCAAAGTAATTGAAAATTGCCCCAAAGTGCAACCAGATTCCTTGTGAATCACGGGTAACTAAAATCACTTTGTATCAAAAAGGCAATCACTTTACACCAAGAAGGCAGTAGTGTCCGACAAATAGCAAAGAAACTGAAGATTTCCATCAGGAGAGTTGTCAAAACCATACATTGGCATCAAGAAACTGGCTCCTATGAAGATCGTCCTCGCTCAGGAGCACCCAGGAAAATATAAGAACCCCAGGAAAAGTATTTGGTACTGACCAGTAACAGATTAAAGACTGTGCGTGAATTGACTGCTCATCTAAACGCAGTAAGAGATTCACCAGCGAGTGAGTCAATAGTGAGACGACGTCTGGCAGATAACAACCTCCGAGGTATGTAGTAACAAGGAAACCACTGTTGTGTCCTGTTAACATGAAGAAAAGGCTACATTGGACTTAGGGGATCGGGAAACAATCTAATCCACTGATGAATCCAACTTCTAAATATTAGGAAGTAAACGCCGTCGATTTGTACGCAGTTTACCCCATTAACGCTCGAATACTCAGAGCGTAATTCCAACTGTAAAGTGTGGAAAGGGTTTTGTGATGGTATGGGGACCCATTGGAAAGAATAAAGTTGGAAATTTGATGAAAATAGATGGAAAAATGAACCAAAACGATCATCATGCCATTTTCCAGCGACATGGTTTGAGTCTAATTGGGAAAGGGTTTTTCTTGCAGCCAGCAAGACAACGATCCGAAACATACGTCTCGCTTGTGTCAGAACTAGGTGAAATCTCTAGAGGTTCGTAAAATATTAAAAAATATGGAATGGCCGCCCAAATCCCTTGATTGTAAGCCCGTCGAGCTGCTATGGCATGAATTGGACAGGAGGATCCGAAAACGGGAAATCGTGAGTGGGACACAATTGTGTGAGGTCCTGCAGCAAGAATGGAGATTAAGTCCAACTGAAACCTTGGCAAAACTGACTCACCGCATGCTGACAGTGTGCAAGGCAGTGATGAAAGCAAACGGTGGCTATTTTGTGGAATCTAAAATTTAATTGTTGCATCTTTCTGTGTATTAATCGAGCGTAATAAACATTTGGATAATAACAAAATGCATTTTTATATTGTATTTCCTTTCCATTTACAGGGTGTTACAAAAGGTACGGCCAAACTTTCAGGAAACATTTCTCACACACAAAAAAAGAAAATATGTTAGGTGGACATGTGTCCGGAAACGCTTAATTTCCATTTTAGAGATCATTTTATTACTTCTCTTCAAATCACATTAATCATGGAATGGAAACACACAGCAACAGAACGTACCAGCGTGACTTCAAACACTTTGTTACAGGAAATGTTCAAAATGTCCTCTGTTAGCGAGGATACATGCATCCACCCTCCGTCGCATGGAATCCCTGATGCGCTGATGCAGCTGTGGAGAATGGCGTATTGTATCACAGCCGTCCACAATACGAGCACGAAGAGTCTCTACATTTGGTTCCGGGGTTGCGTAGACAAGAGCTTTCAAATGCGCCCATAAATGAAAGTCAAGAGGGTTGAGGTCAGGAGAGCGTGGAGGCCATGGAATTGGTCCGCCTCTACCAATCCATTGGTCACAGAATCTGTTATTGAGAAGCGTACGAACACGTCGTCTGAAATGTGCAGGAGCTCCATCGTGCATGAAGCACATGTTGTGTCGTACTGGTAAAGGCAAATGTTCTAGTAGCACAGGTAGAGTATCCCGTATGAAATCATGATAACGTGCTCCAGTGAGCGTAGGTGGAAGAACATGAGGTCCAATCAAGACATCACCAACAATTCCTGCTCAAAATCTGTGTTGATGACGTGATTGCACAATTGCGTGCGGATTCTTGTCAGCCCACACATGCTGATTGTGAAAATTTACAATTTGATCACGTTGGAATGAAGCCTCATGCGTAAGTAGAACATTTAAAGAGAAATACTAAAATGAGCTCTAACATGGAAATTAAGCGCTTCCGGACACATATCCACATAACATATTTTCTTTCTTTGTGTGTGAGGAATGTTTCCTGAAAGTTTGGCCATACATTTTTTAACACCCGGTATATAAATACTATGTGTTTTCAAAATTATGGAGGGCAGTGAAACTGTTTTCTGTAGTAGTGCTTCTAATTTTTTAATTAGAAAAAATTAGTAATTTTTACTCCTAAAATTTCCCCTACTGTGAAATATTAGGTCATCGCAGAAGTAAGGAAACGCGTCGAGTGAGTATTGAAGAACAATCCCGAATCACGAAGGAGCAACAAAAGCATCACATTAGAATTATCAGAGTAACTGTACCGTGCTAGACTCGCCTCCGTCTGTCATACGGCAGTTCTCGTCGCCCGACATCTACATCTACATACATACTCCGCAATCCACCGTAAGGTGCGTGGCGGAGGGTACACTGTACCACTACTAGGCATTTCCTTTCCTATTCCACTCCCACATTGAACGAGGAAAAAAAAATACCTATATGCCTCCATACGAGCCCTAATTTCTCTTGTCTTTGTGATCACTACGCGAAATATAAGTAGGCGGCAGCAAGATCGTACCACACTCAGCTTCAAATTCCACCCCTCTAAATTTCTTCAACAGAAATTCACGAAAAGAACGTCGTCTTTCCTCCAGAGATCCCCAATTGAGTTGCCGGAGCATTTCCGTGATATTCGCGCATTGGTCGAACCTACCAGTAACAAACCTACCTGCTCGCCTCTGAACTGCTTCTATGTCTACCTTTAAACTGATCTGCTGCGGGTCCCAAACACTTGAGCAATACTCAAGACGTGGTCGTACAAGCGTTTTATACGCGGTCTCCTTTACACGTGAAGTACATCTTCCCAAAATTCTCCCAATAAACCGAAGTCGGCTGTCCGCCTTACTCACAACTGTCCTTACATGTTCGTTCCACTCCATATCGCTTTGCAGTGTTACACCTTGATATTTGAACGACGCGACTGCATAAAAGCTCAGTACTAATGCTGAGATTGTTTTTTTCCTACTCATTCGCATCACCTTACATTTTTCTACATTGAGACCTAGCTGCCATTCGTCACACCAACTAGACATTTTGTCTAAGATATCCTGCATGCTGTTATGGTCAAATTATGACGACACCACATCATCATCAGTAAATAGCCGCAAATTACAAGTTACTCTGTCCATCAGATCATTAATATAGATAGAAAATAATATTGGTCCCATCACACTTCCATGGGGCACGCCTGACGATACATTCGTCCCTGATGAACACTCGCCGTCAAGAACAACGTACTGCGTTCTATTAATTAGGAAGTCTTCCAGTCACTCACAAATCTGTGAACCTATTCCATAAGCTCGTGAGGCGCTTCAGTCACGGTCTGCACGGCCACTACGGTCGGGGGTTCGAATCCCCCCTCGGGCATGGATATTTGTGCCGTCCTTAGTTGTATGTAGTTCATAAGTAGTTTGTTAGTTTAGGGACTGATGACCCCGTAGTTAAGTTCCTTAAGCTTAACAAACATTTGAACATTTTGAACATTTCATCTGCAGTGAGGTACCGCGTCGAACGCCTTTTTGAAGTCGAGGAAAACGCAATCCGCCTGTTGCCCTTCATTCATGGCTCGCAAGATGTCATGTGAGAAAAGGGCAATCTGGATTTCACATCAACGATGTTTCCTAAACCCGTGCTGATTCATAGAAAGAAGCTTTTCCGGTTCTGTTTGAAACGGCACCATCAAGAGTCTTGAAGTACTTATTTGTCTGCCATTTATATGAGATAATATCGGTCAATGGATATTCTTGCAACAGTAAGAAATTAAAAAACTTGGAAATTCATTCATGATCTTCTAATATATAAAGCAGAGTGTCCGTATGTTTGTGTGTATGTGTTGCAATCTACAGTTTTGTTCCAATCTTTATGGAATTTTGTACACTTAAGCATCAATCCACGACGACGGCCGCCGTAAGTGTAACAATCACGTGCGATACATAGTTCACGAGATATGATGGCATAAGCAATGAGACGCGTGAAAAACTGCTGCATTTAGCGAAAATGCTAGTCATTTTCTCCTAAACCACTGGAACGATTTCAAACAAATTTGGCACAAACATTCCTTACCGTGAGGTGATAATTGCTGCAGAGTTAAGAATCACATACGACGGATGGTTTAGAACATATGACTTCATAAACAATAGGAATCGCAAAAATACTGCCATATAATGCGGCGTGACTTTATAAATACGCTATATGAGAATGAGAGTACTTAGCGACTTGCAACAAACTTTAAACATAATTTCAAACATTTATTAAACTTTTTCTCGCTGACAGCCATAGGAAAATGATCAAAGGAAAAAGTTTCTTGCTTACTACTTTTTTGCTGTTTATGAAGTAAACCTACGGCATTCGGTATGACGCTACAATTTATAATTTCTTCACCACAATTTGTAGCCGCAGGAAATTTTAGAGACAGTATACACTCATATGGTTGAATGTAATTTGTAAATTGTATCACGGTACGACACGTAGTTATATGAGATATGAGCACAAAAACAGTAACGTTCATGGAAAACCGCTCCATAACACGCCAAGTTTTAATCAATTCTTTACTAATAATTATATTCCCAAGAGATTTTACAGACAGACAGCACTTATAAAAATGAATATATACACGAAAAATTATACAATTGTAAAACATATAATTCAATAAATATGAGATCGTACGAATTTTATATGTCATTTGTCTTTTAACTACTACCTTTCTTTGTTTGGATACTGTACGTATAATTTTGTACGTTATGCAAGACAGCCTTATTTCTTATTTATTCTCCGATAAATGTAACATGATTTTAGAAAAAAGGAGATGGACGAAGAACTACTAACTCAAGGCAGGAATAAATAAATAAATACCCGGACAACGCCGGGTTTTCAGCTAGTTTATAATAGAAAAGTATCAGGCAGTAAAAACATTAAAGATCCCAAATATATTTATTAAAATGACCACTTTCGTCGTATTTTTTCGGTCTTATTCAGATTAAGAGGATCATTTGGTTGAAAATGGTGCATTTATTCTGATGAAGGCCGACTAAAAGTACTGAAAGCGTCCATTTTAAAGAATGATTTATTTTGTGATCTTAATGTTTTTACTTTTGGATCATCAAGAACAGAGTGTTGTTACCTCCTCCATCTGGTATTGGTTAAAACTGTAAACAGAAAAAAGCTGATATGTTGCCTATGCCTACATTATATGTCTGTATGTGTCTGTAGCCCTTGGAAACGGCCAAAGACAGAATTCGCAAACCTCATTTTTCACCCTTTAGTACTGTCTATTTGCAGTGTCCAAATAGGCATGTGATTTTTAATTGCAGCAAGATTTTCCAGTCGAGATTCAAAATCAATAGGAGAAATAATGTATAATAATGTTTGTAAATCTATCGGTCATCTGCGTGGTCATCAGTCCGTAGCTTACAAACTACTTAAACCTAGGTAAACTAACGTAAGGACAAACACACACACCCACGCCCCAGGGAGGACTCGAACCTCCACGGCGAGCAACCGCGCGCCCGGCAGCGAGGCGCTTTAGACCGCTCGGCTACTCCACCGCGGCCAATAGGAGAAAACCGGGGATTTTTTGTGGTATTCAACCCCGCATTGCTCTTCGATAAAAGCAAGACGGTAGACGGACGAAGCTCTGTTTCAGTTCCCTATTTTACCAGATGTTTGATTCTACATGTCCTGATGAAAAGTATAATGCAAAAGTCTGAGGAAGTCTAAAATTTTTTTCAAACTTTGATCTCTACATTTGTTACTCGAAATAATAGCAAGAACAAACCGAAAATCGGTTATTTAAGAAACTAGCCTAAGGGCAACGCAAACACCCGAACCCTAGGGGTGAGTAGAAGCAACCCCGTCTGTAGAGAAGGCCTCTGCGCTGGCGGTCGCGTACCTCACTGGCTGGACGGTGTGAGGCCGTGGGCCGTGCCCAGTGACCGCAAAGATCAATACTGTCTATTACGAAAGCGTGACGCTCGACGCCATATTGGTGAACGTATATTTGTCTCTATCTAGTTAGTAGTATTTGCGTACACCGAATGTAACATTATGATATCTGTTATCTTTTGTTCTAGTTGCTTTCCGAACAAAGTAACTCAAATACAACGGCAGCTACCTATAAAGATTTTAATACTATTCACAAAATAGTTGAGACGTCGAATAAATGGTATACTCATGAAACGACACTGCAGAAAAAGGCATAGGGGTTTTTTTTTTTTTTTTTTTTTTTTTTTTAAACGTGTACGTCCGTTAATTTTTATTCAGAAGTAGTGTTTCTTCCATATTGCGTTAAATGGATAAATTGTTTTACTGTAGAGAGACAAATGAAGGTGTAAAAACCGTCAATTCGAGGTGTCTTATATAAGCGTTATTTTTCATGCAGCATTTTCCAGACGGTGGGCTCAAACGGGAATCATTATAAACAAGAGGCAAATAGGGAAATGAACACGAAAAGTAGCCTCTACAACAGTGTTATTCATTCATTAAACTGAATGTGGTAGGAACTGACTAAAAATATAGTTCATCTATGGATTTGAACTCTACTCCGTATCCTTTGAGTACTCTTCAAGCATAAACGGCTCGAACTTTAGTGTAATGTATTGATTAAAGTAATTAATCATTCATATCTTATTTTCAAAGGACGCAGAATACAAAAGAACCACACGACCTATACGTATGGAGTTGCCAACCTAACAAAAATAGAGTGTCACGATTTTGACAGATTCAAAACACTACAGTTGTGTATACAGTGTTAATCATTGAGATCACTGCCCGTGCCTCACACCAGCCAACCAGTGAGCTACGCGACCGCGGCCTACTCTGCGTGACGTGGCACGCCAGCGCGGAGGCCTTTACAGACGGGGTTGCTCTAACCAACACCGCCTAGACTTACAACAGACCGTGCCTACGTCACACTTAGAGGCCGCGGCCGCCACCTCACTGGCTGGCCGCTGGGGCACGTCCACCGCTACGCGGCCTCTAAGTGTGACGTAGGCACGGCCTGTTGTAAGGCTTTGTCTTCTAGGTGGTGTTGCTCGAACCCCCGACGGCGAATGGCCGCGCGCACCGCAGCACGGCGCTCCAGTACGCACGGCTAATCCGCCGCGGCTTTCGCTACCCCACCTCTGCTGACGCCACATGGTGCGACTTGGCCGTAGCAACGATAACAGCTCCTACTGTCGGCGACTGCCTAGCCCTCCCTAACTAAAATGTATCTGCCGCCGACTCGCGCACAAAATCTGCTCATAAATTCACACAACAATATAAAATAATAATTCTATCTACCTGTAAGAAGCCTCACAGTCTCATCCCATAAATTAACGCTGGACTGTATGTGGTCCGCGCTGTGGAGGCCTACCTCGATAGAGAGGGTGTACGACTGCTCACTGGCTAGCATTCCTCCAGATGTCGCACCAACTGAAAACATCTGGTCACGCGATGCCAGCAATATAAATAACATGCTGTGCTGGAAAACCCGGTCTGTCGCTAAGATACGTAGGTTATCGGAGGTCACTAAATGCTAAGTGAGGAAAATTATTTCCAACCTTAGTTCTTATACGGGGTGAGGAGATTAAAACTGTTTTCCGGAACAGTTGGAAAATACAAATCAGATTAAAGAAAAGCTGCAATAAAATTATTTCTCCTCGAACCCTCGATCCTCCTGTAGCACTCCTGGGGTGGGAGGGAGGGAGTGACTTTGAAATCTTAAATAGAAACACCTTTTTTATTGCAGATTTGGATTCTATTTGATAAAACTACGTATCTTCGGTATGAAACATTATTTTCGAGTCAGGATTGATAGAGGTGTAATCGACAAAAATAAGAATAAGACGAAAATTGTAAGAAACTTTGCTTTATCAAAGATTCTGCTACACGAAGAAATTATTTATTAATTACGACAGGTCTGTTTCAGCACAATTGCCATCTTCAGGCTTCTGTGAAGATAATACAAGTAACATACGAATAATATAGCAATTTCACAAACCGAACGTGAGGAGAGGAGATAGTGTAATTGGTTAATACAAACCATAAAAAATGCACGGAAGTATGTTTTTTAACACAGACCTAGGCTTTTTTAAATGGAACCCCGTTAGTTTTGTTAGCACCCTTGAACATATAAACAAATTCGTAATCAGTGCCGTTTGTTGCATTGTAACATGTTAATTACATCCAGAGATATTGTAACCTAAAGTTGACGCTTGAGTACCACTCCTCCGGTGTTAGATCGTGTGTATCGGAGAGCACCGAATTAAGTAGGGATCCAAAGGGTACGGTGATGTACCTTAGGTACATAATAGACTAGAACAGCACATTACGTCCACATGCTAACACCTTTATTGGTCTTCTTCACTGACGCACATGTACATTACCATGAGGGGTGCGGTACACGTACACATGTGGTCTCCGTTTTCAATTACGGAGTGGAATAGAATGTGTCCCGACATGTCAGGCCAATAGATGTTCAAAGTGGTGCTACACACAATTGCAATCTATGACGTAATGAATGTTGTACACGCCGCAGTACATCTGGTGTAATGTCGCCGCAGGCTGCCACAATACGTTGTTTCATATCCTCTGGGGTTGTAGGCACATCACGGTACACATTCTCCTTTAACGTACCCCACAGAAAGAAGTCCAGAGGTGTAAGATCAGGAGAACGGGCTGGCCAATTTATGCGTCCTCCACGTCCTATGAAACGCCCATCGAACATCCTGTCAAGGGTCAGCCTAGTGTTAATTGCGGAATGTGCAGGTGCACCATCATGCTGATACCACATATGTCGACGCGTTTCCAGAGGGACATTTTCGAGCAACGTTGGCAGATCATTCTGTAGAAACGCGATGTATGTTGCAGCTGTTTGGACGCCTGCAATGAAGTGAGGAGGAATGAGGTGGTCGCCAATGATTCCGCACCATACATTTACAGTCCACGGTCGCTGACGCTCTACTTGTCGGAATCAGCGAGGATTGTCCACGGACCAGTAATGCATGTTCCATAGATTCACTGCCCCGTGGTTTGTGAAACCCGCTTCATCGGTAAACAGGTAGAACAGCAACACATTCTCTGTTAATGCCCATTGACAGAATTGCACTCGATGATTAAAGTCATCACCATGTAATTGCTGATGTAGCGACACATGAAACGGGTGAAAGCAGTGACGATGCGATATGCCCATGACACTACTTTGACTCAGTCCACCGGCTCTCGCAATGTCCCGTGTACACCTGTGTGGGTTCACGGTAACAGCAGCTGACACACCAACTGTACCCGCTTCACCTGCGACGGGCCTGTTACGGACTCGTTTGCGTGCTACGACCATACCTGTTGCATGCAGTTGGCGGTAGATGTTTCGAAATGTGCGGCACGTTGGATGCTCTCTGTCCGGGTACCGTTCTGCATACACCCTGCAGGCTTCAGCTGCATTTTGTAGACACTCGCCATAGATGAGTATCATCTCTGCCTTTTCAGAGTTCGAATACACCATGGTCACAGTTCCTACAACACACCACTATCACAGACGTCTGGTAACACAGTGTACTACAGTTAGTCTGCGTGCAAAGACGAATGCAGAATAACAACAGCAGCAAGTGCTACATGCGGACACTGCGACAGCTAGACCAAACCACAAGAGTGCACTACAGCCACACTCGTAAACACGGTCATCGTAAACATGTCCCTGCAGATGCTGCTCGCCGACCGTGGCCTGTGTTTGTTACAACACGCAAATGAACGTCGGAGGTTTCAAGCGTCAACTTTAGGTTACCATATCTCCGGATGTAATTAACATGTTACAATGCAACAAACGGCACTGATTACGAATTTGTTTATATGTTCAAGGGTGCTAACAAAACTAACGGGGTTCCATTTAAAAAAGCCTAGGTTTGTGTTGAAAAACATACTTCCGTGCATTTTTTATGGTTTGTATTAACCAATTACACTAGCGCCTCTCCTCAAGTTCGGTTTGTGAAATTGGTTCGTCATTATTTGATGTAGTTATGAAATATGTGGTGTCGCACAAGTACAAAGTGCGCGCCACCTACTTTCGCCGCGCGCCGCCATGCATGCACGGCGCGGCGTTCTTCCGACGACAGCCACGAGCGCCCTCTGGTACAACGCCGCTCGTGGCCACCACTGAAGGACATCGGCGACTTCGCACTTCGCACTTCGGACTGAGATAGCAACGAGTTAGGACCTTCGTAATCTGATAGGCACGAGTGAAGACTTTGCTATTGTACAGGCACTAGGCAGGCCTCTAACAACTATGTATCAACATTCTGCAGTACTATGTAAAAGTTAAGTATTGTTACATTCTGTGCAATATATCTCTTTCTAATTTACTCGAGTGTTTATAGTTTCTGGCTGCTCCCCTCCGTACCTGCACCAGCGTGTCGGTCTCATTCCACTCGGCCACCGACACCTACGACGAGGCTGGGACACAAAAGTGGCGACGAGGAGTGATAGAACCTTGGACCAGCCCGCTAGCAGCAGCCAGACAGCAGCAGTCGGAGCACGCAAAAATTGCTCCCGCCCACCCACCCTTATTATAAGAATTTTGGGGGAAGATATTTTGTTACGTATTTTGTGGACTTTTTTGTTTCAGAGCGTCCTCTTTCATATTGCATTTGTGTTTTGTTATAAGTTACTTGTATGCGCGGCGCCTAATCGGTCAGCATGGCCACTACCCCGAACCCAAACTTAATGGAAATTATTCAGTTACAGACGGCGCAAATCTCACAACTTCTCAACGCAGTGGCGCAGTTGACGACGACTCAACAACAGCCGTCGCATCAGCAGCCCACACCTGCCGCCGCAACACTTCCTACGTTTCGCCAATACAACGAACGTGAGGAAGAATGGAGTGATTATCTGGCGCAGTTTCAAGAACTCGTAGCGGCTCATCAACTTACAGGTCAGACTGTTAAGCATCTTTTATTGTCTGTGGTGGGCCCCAAAACTTTCGTGTTACTGCAAAAACTATTCCCGCACGCATCTCCTCGTGATGTAGACTTTGAACAAATTGTAGATGCACTGAATGCTCATTATGAGAGAAAAGTTCTTGTAGCCGCTGCACGATACCGATTTTTCAGACTTAAAAAGTTACCGCAGCAGTCACACCAAGAGTGGATTACGGAATTGAAGGGCTTAACCCGCCAATGTAAATTTACTTGCTCTTGTGGACTTTCGTATAGTGACGTGATGTTGAGGGATGCGATTACGCAGAATATTCAGGACCTCAGAATTAGAGCAGCAATTCTGAAACAGTCTGACCCCTCATTAGACAGTGTACTGCAGCTTATAGAAGCGCATGATACTTTTGACTTAGCAGATGTAGAAATGCAAAGCCACAGTGTAAATTCAGTGCGCCGCAACGGACGCTTTCCTAGCCGTAGTTCTCAGTATACCACTAGTGATTCTTATTTTTCTACCGGCCGTGCTGAACAGACAGTGAACAGTAGCCAGTGTAAAAGTGCGACGCAAAGGTCGCCCCGTCGTGTTAGAAACAGTAATTTGAATAACGGGCGCCAACGCTCATTTCAGAAAAATGTACGTAAATCTTGCTCCCAATGTGTATCTCGCCACAAGCGTGCTCATTGCCCTAGTCGCAACGCAACCTGTTATCAATGTGGCAAATCGGGACATGTGCAGTCTGTGTGTATGCAAATTAAAAACTCGAACAGTAACGTTAGAAACAGTGCTTCGCATAGTGCGAGAGCAGTGCATACAGTCAATGTCATAGACGCTGTGGAGTTTAACAGTGCTTTAGTTGGTTCTCCATTGCAAGAAAATAGTTCTGCGCCGATGGCAAAACTATATAGTGCGCCACGTAGCAAGCGCCGACGAGCGCGTAAAACAGTGCAACGGAAACGGGTTCGGGACACGCAAAATGACTATGAACAGTGCATTCCTGTAGTGAACCTAGTGCCTTCTGCAACTTCTTATTGTAAAAGTGCCCAGTACTGTGTAGATAGTGCCAGTAGACTTGTTGTAGATACTGAAAGTAATTTTAGTGCAGTAGCCTCGCATTGCGCGGACGCCGATCCGGCGGTAGTGTCATCTAGTGACAGTGTTGTTAATCCCCTGCGTGCCGAGTCTGAGCCGCTTCCTTCACTACGCGGCCCGCGCAAGTGCAGCAAACAAACCGTAGCAGACGTTGCCCACATTCGCGCGCCTGTCGAGCGCCGCAAGCAAAAACTGTTTGTGAATCTCTCCATAGACAATAAGACTGTGCAATTTCAGCTCGACACTGGTTCCGCTGTTACATTAATCAATAAAGATACTTATGGACTTCTGGGTTCGCCAAAATTGTCGCCGTCGCAGCAAGTGTTAACAGCGTACACAGGTGAAAATATTCCCGTGCTAGGAACATGTAGCCTGCCTGCCTCTTTCCAAGGTGTAACAAAAACGGTTGCTTTTGTTGTTCTTCAGGCCAAATCGACACAGAACATTTTTGGACTAGATGCTTTTGACTTGTTTGGTTTATCAATTCAAAGAGATGTGCTTCAAATTTCGTCAATAGTGCCTCAGGATAAAATCAATGCATTGTGTGACAAATACAGTGACTTGTTTTCGCCGGAACTAGGTTGTGCAAAAGACTTCGTGGCACATGTGACTTTAAAAGAATCTGCAGTTCCAAAATTTCGTAAAGCTAGACCAGTGCCTATCGCATTGCGTGATTCAGTTGCCGAAGAACTTAAACGTTGGCAAGATAGTGGGGTGATTTCTCCTGTTTCTGCGAGTCAGTGGGCCTCGCCTATAGTTATTATACCCAAGCCGTCAGGAAAACTTCGTCTCTGTGCGGACTTCAAATCAACAGTGAACAGTCAAACAATTGTAGACACTTATCCCCTGCCCAGACCTGACGAACTAATGGACAAATTAGGGCAGTCTCGCTTCTTTTCCAAGATTGATTTAGCAGAGGCATACTTACAGATTCCACTTGATGACGAGTCAAAAAAGTTTTTCGTCATTAATACTCACATGGGCCTTTTTCAATTTCAACGCCTACCCTTTGGCAGTTCTTCTGCTCCCGCTATTTTTCAGCGTTTTTTGGAACAGCTGACAGTTTCTGTACCGTGTTGCTCGAACTATTTAGATGATATTGTGGTATCCGGACGTACAGTTGAAGAACATTTAGCAAACCTGGAGTGCCTTTTCAAAGTGTTGACTGCAGCAGGTCTACGTTGTAATAAAGCAAAGTGTTCGTTTTTTCAAACTGAAATAGAGTACCTAGGCCATGTGATTAATGCCCAAGGAATTCATCCCTTACTGTCACATCTTCGAGCAATCAAAGACTTGCCTCCTCCTAAGAATGTGCACGAATTGCAAGCAGTAATGGGAAAACTTAACGATTATTTCAGATTTATTCCCAATTCCTCTCAGATTGCAGCTCCACTGCATCACTTACGTAGGAAGAATGTTCCTTTTGTATGGTCTAAAGATTGTCAGGTTGCCTTTGACAAACTAAAGTCTGCACTACTCAGTGATGCATGTTTGATTCCCTTTGACCCACAGAAGCCTGTAGTGTTAGCAGTTGACGCCTCGTCGTACGGTCTGGGTGTTGTTCTGTCGCATCGTATTGGATGTCACGATCGTCCTATTGCCTTTGCATCCAAGCTACTGACGCCGGCGCAACAGAATTACAGTCAGATAGAAAAGGAGGCCTTAGCAATCATTTACGGCGTCACAAAGTTTCATCATTATCTCTATGGCAGAAAATTCTATTTGTTGACAGACCACAAGCCTCTCACGTCGTTGTTCTCACCCACAAAGCCAATTCCGCCACGTACGGCACAAAAGCTTCAGAGATGGTCCTTGATATTGTCAAATTATCAGTATGAGATTTTGTACCGACCTACCACTAAACATGCCAACGCGGACACACTTTCCCGACTTCCGGTTGGCCAGGATGTATCATTTGATTCTTCAGAAATGGCATGTTGTCAGATAGACTCCAGAGATGCTTCCGCTGTCGCAGACTTTCCTTTGAACTCTCGTCGGGTTGCACAGGAAACAGCTGCGGATGCAGACCTAAGTGTGGTAGCACGTTTTGTTCGCTCAGGGTGGCCTGCCAGAGCCAAAGACATTGATCGGCCTCTGGTTCGACGTTATTTTGCACAACGTCATGCATTATCTTTAAGTCAGGGTGTACTGTTGTTGCATACCGACAACGACCAGGCAAGAGTGATTGTTCCTCGTTCCCTGCAACGAGAAGTGTTACGCCTCCTGCATCAAGGACATTGGGGCATTGTTAGGACAAAGCAATTGGCCAGACGTCATTGTACCTGGGTTGGTATGGACGCTCAGATAGAGAGCATGACATCACAGTGTACAGTTTGTGCGGAGCATCAGGCGGCTCCTCCACAGCGTTTCTCAGACTGGCCACGCCCCAAGGGACCATGGCAACGTTTACATATTGACTTTGCCGGACCTTTCTGGAATACGCGCTGGTTAATCGTTGTCGACGCTTTCAGCAAGTTTCCTTTTGTGATTGCCATGAACTCAACGACAGCTTCTAGTACAATCAGTGCCTTAACATCAGTGTTTTGCATCGAAGGCTTGCCTGAAACTATCGTCAGTGACAATGGACCTCAGTTTGTTAGTGCGGAATTTCAACAGTTTTGTCGTGCGAATGGCATTCAGCATATTACCACTGCACCTTTTCACCCTCAGTCCAATGGTGAAGCAGAACGTTTTGTTCTAACATTCAAGTCTCACATGGAGAAGATGAAAGGTCAGCACTCCAGGCAGCAAGCTCTTCAAATTTTCCTGTCTACGTATCGGTGCATGCCACGTGACGGCCCGTCTCCTGCCGAGCTGCTACACGGCCGCCGTCACCGCACTCTCCTTCACCTGCTGCAGCCTTCCACGCACCGAGTCGGTTCGTATGGCGCTACGCGTTTTCAGGTTTCTACGCCGGTGCTGTACAGGGTGTTTGCTGGAAACAAGAAGACATGGTTGCCGGGCACCATTCAGCGCGTGCTTGGTCGCAATATGTTTATTGTACGTTCTTCCACAGGGTCGGAGCTGCGGCGCCACGCAAACCAATTGCGCCTGCACAGGCCGCGCGATCCTGTCTCCGGTTTCTTGATTCCAGACCCAGTTCACCGCCAGGGAGCACAGCCACATCGTTCGTCCCCGGACTACGAGATCCCTATGGACGTCGACGTACATCCGACGCAGTCGTCGCCGCCGCTGTCGCCGCCGCAGATGACAGCGTCACCGAGAGGGACTCCGGGACCGTGCGGGCCCCCCCAGCTTGGGCCACGCACCTCAGAAGAAGATGACCTGCTCCCTCTGGGCGGGGGCGGGCGCCCTTCCCCAGGTTTCGGCGGGTTCCCTGGAGGATCGCAAGGCGGATGCCGGGGCGCGGACGGCGTCTCGATCCCGGCCTCAGCTACGACGCCCGTCCCACCAGTAACGCCCCCGCTCAGGCCCTCCTCCCAGTGCCGTCGCCGTGGCCCTCAGCCCTACGCCACGACGGCGCGGCGGTTTGGGGGGGAGGGGTGTGGTGTCGCACAAGTACAAAGTGCGCGCCACCTACTTTCGCCGCGCGCCGCCATGCATGCACGGCGCGGCGTTCTTCCGACGACAGCCACGAGCGCCCTCTGGTACAACGCCGCTCGTGGCCACCACTGAAGGACATCGGCGACTTCGCACTTCGCACTTCGGACTGAGATAGCAACGAGTTAGGACCTTCGTAATCTGATAGGCACGAGTGAAGACTTTGCTATTGTACAGGCACTAGGCAGGCCTCTAACAACTATGTATCAACATTCTGCAGTACTATGTAAAAGTTAAGTATTGTTACATTCTGTGCAATATATCTCTTTCTAATTTACTCGAGTGTTTATAGTTTCTGGCTGCTCCCCTCCGTACCTGCACCAGCGTGTCGGTCTCATTCCACTCGGCCACCGACACCTACGACGAGGCTGGGACACAAAAAAATATATCCAGCGGTAATGTTAGGTGACTCACCCTGTATATGTGTGCGTGTGCATTTTGTAGAATTCGTTATGGAGAACGTTTTTATGATATGCAAGTTTCGTAACAGCAATAAAATACTCAAATCATCATGATAGTGAAGTTACAAGGAAGTAAATACTAATGTACGTAAACTTATTGTACTTATGTTACTAGCCTATATTATCACGTTCAAAATTGCAATATTATTCCTATGTTATCTATATTATCTTCACAGAAACCTGAAGATGGGAATTGTGCTGAAACAGGCCTGTCGTAATTAACAAATAATTTCTTCATATAGTAGCATCTTTGATACAGGAAAGTTTCTTACAGTGTCATTATATGATATACATCACGCAGCGGGCCCAGATGAATGCAAAGTGAGAAGAAAATGGTCATCTGTCCCTAGACTTAAGAACTACTTAAACTAACACTAAGGACAACACACACACGTATGGCAGAGGGAGGACTTGAACCTCTGGCGGCTGCGGTACTCCAGGCCGTCAAGGATGTCTTAAACGAATTAATCTGTTTTTGATAACACCCGCAAATATGAAATCTCCTGGCAAATAAAAACTGTGTAGCAGGCCTGGATACGAACCTAGAACCTCTGCCTTCCGCTGGCAACGCCTCTACCGATTTTTCGCTCTTATTATTATTATTATCATTGTTATTAAAGTAGGAGTCTTACGAAGCTGGAACATTAATTTTTTTACTTTTTCTTCTTTTCTCCTTCACGTAGATCGGTTCCTTGCGTATGTGGGATAGTGGTTGTTGTTACTCTGTGGTCTCAGTTTTTTGTACTGTAGAGGGCGGGTAGCCCTCTCATCAAATGCGCTGAGCCAACAATTGGTAGGACAACGCCTCACAACAGTCGTGTCACGTCACAACGCGAGTCCGCACTTCATGTGTATTATGATTTCAGTGACGCATTTCGGTATTACCATCATCAAATTTGTATCTCCTTTGTCAGTCAGCCACACTTATGGAAATACAAGGATTTAAAAAGGTTGTTCAATACACACATATTTGCAGACTAGGCAGTCTGCAAATATGTAAGTACTGAACAACTTTTTTGAATCCATGTATTTCCATAAATGTGGCTACGACACAAAGGAGATACAAATCTGATGATGATAATACCGAAACGCGTAATTGAAGTCCCACTATACACGAAATCTGGACTGCAATAAAAAAATTAAATAAATAAATAAAAAATTTAAAAAAAATGTGCGACGTAACCAGCTTTTTGCAGCACTACCAATTCACTTCGCCTCCCTTTTTAATCATTAACTATTATACGAGGTGTTCAGTACCGCCATGCTGGCATCGAATGCCCTGTCTTTGTACGACCCCACAACAGCTCACAGTCTTCCTTCGTATCCTACCAGTGGCGGCGCTAGGCGTCGGTGACGTCGGCGACCGCCGACGGCCTCGCGCCTGTGGGGGCCACGCAAAACGTTGTTAATTTTTTTTTAATTTGATGTTTAACAGCACTTTTCAACTGCTAGGTTATGTAGCGACGATCTATATCTAACTAGCTTAACCCAAGGGTGGAAGCCAACACCCGACGGGAGCGACCTCGCGCATCGTAATATGCCTTAGTGCACTCGGCCATTTCACGGCAATTGCGTTTCTTTTGCTTCACGATATATGGAGCAATTGAGATGGTTTGTATAGATTTCTTAAATAATTCTTATATTTTAGTACTTGTTGTTCTGGCATCATACATGGCAAAATATAAAAACTATGCTGCCATGTATGACGATACCATGTTCAATTCTTTCTATACTATAACACTTAAGCACTGTCAAATGGGGTAATTTAGGACAGTGGTATATTTGCTTTTTCGCCCTTCATATAAACAATTTGACGCTCACTTTTACTTTCGTACTCTAATAGTTTTAAATGAGAAACTGTATTTTCGCATTTCACGACTTATGTAAACCTTGATAAATATCTGATTAACAGTCTCGAGGTTGAAATTTCAAGCACTATTTTGAATTGGAAACTTTCTACTGTCCCGACAAGCGGAAAAGCGTTTTAACTGCAGTTGTCATCCAGGTCATTGACCACTTTATTCATGTGTCTCAGGCAAATACTGTTCTGTTTTATTCGTTCTACACACACCCTCACACTTCAGTGACAAAAAATGAAATCTAATACAACCTACAGAAATTATGGTAAAAGCAACCTAAAAACAGTCCGGAATCACCTCATTTGATGGAACTGCAGTTATCAATGTACTTAACAAAAAATTTTTGATCATCAAGTCTCGAGGAACCACGAGACATAGGGAGGAAATGAGAGTCCGGTGCGTCAAAAAGAAAAAGAAAGGCTGAGACAGTTGTATCCAACCAAGCTGTGTGTTTGAGCATGATGAAATTTATGAAGCAACCTACTTCACTTGAATCTGCTCCAGAGGCCTCTGATGAATCTGTCCTCCAAGTTTCTGTAGTCGCAGAAACAGAGCCAGGGTCGATTCAATCTGTTACTCTTTCTGATACAGCATCGGAATTGGGCAAAACTGTTGTTATCCAACATTGTGAGCCGAAATTTTTGTGATTCACAAAATCCAGCGGACGTTGTTCATAAAACAGAGTGATTTACAGAATTAGATACCGGGAAGTGGGTGTTTCCAGTAACACATTCACAGCATCATTACTTAATTGAAAATGGTCCCCAACAAAACCTCCAGAAATCTGATCAGAGTTACATCAAAGACACAAATAAAAGGAATTTTACTAAATTTCATTTTACTAGAAAATTGAGTAACGGTGAAGAGCAACATCGCAGGTGGTTGATGTACTCCACATTTCAAGATAAAGTTTATTGCTTTCCATGTAGAGTTTTTCACGTTTGCAAACACAGATGGTAAAAGAAGGCTGTTGTGACTGGAAAGATCTGAGTAGGATACTGAAAGACAAAGTCAAGGACGCTAGGAGTGTATGATTAAATGGGCGGAAGTCTATAAGGGAATCAAATATGGGAAAAACAGATAAGGAAAAAGAGAGGGTAATTAGGGAATCACAAAAGTATTTGTATAATTTGTTTGAAATATTGATCGATATTATCAACTAATTAGCCTCACACAATCTGGCATCGAGAATCCCTTAACCCCAATACCGGAAAGAGTGGGAATTTTATATACTTATTTAAGCTGTTACCCAAATACGGTCTAACACTAAAAGAGCACTTGCAACGTATTAATGAAAAGCTACTTTTTCAGCATTATCTGAGCTACAATATTCAAAATGAATTAATTGTATGACTGTCATAATCTGTCATTGACGAAATTGTTAAAATAGACAAACAAGCAAAATATTATGCTTCCATGCTCGATTGTTCCAGGGATGTGAGCCTTGTGGAACAAATGTCAATAATATTAAGATTTAGCAATTTCTTAACTGGAGAGATAGAGGAACACTTTGTTGCGTTTATTGCTGTTGCAGAAACAACGGGAGAGTAACAAATACAATTTCAAAGGAACTAGAAAATAATGATCTACACCTAAAAAACTGTCGAGGACATGGATATGATAATGGCGCTTATATGGTTGACATTAATAAACGTGTTAGAACAAGAATACTCAATATTAACCCACGAGAATTCTTCAGGCCATGCGGATGCCAATCTTGGAATTTGCTTCTCGAAAATGCAGCTAACACATCTACAACAGCTACAACATTTTTCGGCTTCATCAATAAAATTCATGTGCTCTTTACAAAGTCTAGCAAGCGTTGGGAACTTATAAAAACTTAATTAAAACTGACATTAAAACCTCTGTCTGAAACAAGATGGGGAAACAGGATCGCAACACTAAATGCTATATTACTCCAATTTGATGTCATCGAAAGCGTGAATGACCTGAAAAGAAAAAACTGATTATTCTGAAACTCTTGGTGACTGTGATACAGCCTTGAACGAAATTTTAACTTTTGAGTTTATTGTTGTAATGCACGTGTGATACGAGATTTTACTACGTGTGAACAATATAAATGAACAATGGCATTCGGTTCCAGTGAATCTGAAAGTAGCTTTTGAATCTTAAAGTTCATTTCTTGATTGGATTCGAGAATTCAGTTGTTGCAGGATTTGAAACATGCGTTGCAGAAGCTCGATTGTACGTAGAAAAAGGAGTAGTTATGAAATTGAGTCTGAGTTTAAAAAGAAAAGAACAGCACAGAAAAAACGAATTTTCGATTACGAACAAATTGATGAACCAATACCTTCTGCTGATATGCAGTACAGAGTTAATTTTTTTAACACAATGATAGATGCTGTAATAGTCGACAGTGAATGTCGATTCAAAGTGCTCGAAGAATAGTTTGAGCGATTTGGTTTTATTTATGATATCAGTTGTTTGAAACTTCTATCCGAGGAGGTCCTTCTCAAGCATTGTGATGATTTAGGTATGATACTCCGAGGAGACAAAAATAGTGACATGCAGCCTTTAGAACTCCAGCTTTTAAAATGCAATCCACTAGACTCAATAAAAGACGCAAAACAACTTCTGTAGTACATTTTAGATAACAATTTGGAAGTAGTATATCCAAATGTTTATATAACAATCAACATCATGCTCACAGTTCCAGTCAGTACAGCTTTAACTGAGAGAAACTTCTCAAAGTTAAAATCGATTAAGACTTACTTGAGAACCACAGTGGCCCAAGAAAGACAATCTGCGTTGTAAGTACAATCCATTGAAGCCGAAATAGCGGCTATTATTAATTATTATGTAAGCTTAAAAGAATCAGTGAGGCGAAATCTGAAAAGTTTCTCTAATTTAATTTGTGTTTGCTTATTGTAATTTTTGAAATTTGCAATAATATTTGTACATTACACTAATAAAATTTTAGTAAAATGATTATTGCTGGATAATTCAGCTGATTTTATTTAATATTTTCTTCCTTACTGAAAAAATGAAAGGGGCCTCGCAAAGACGAGTTCGCCGACGCCCAGTTTTCGTCTAGCGCCGCCACTGTATCCTACCACCCAGCAGCATAAAGAAAGAACATATGGAATGGTAGTAACTCTAGTTTAAAAAGCTCTATCAGTGTAGTATTTACTCGAAAAAGACAATGGTTCCAATTTGCAATTAGCACACACACTCCGCCGCAGAGTAAAGATTCAGTCTGACTAGGGGTCTTAAAAGATAAAGTTGATTAAATTCCAGCAATGGGTATTCCAGCTATAAAAAGTGTTGGATGACTAAAAGAGAACTCTTTCTGTAATAATAATCGTATTGTGACTTTAGTATTGCTGTGTCCTAATCAAAGACCGGTCGAATAAATAAAATGTGATTTTGCCGTTTTAAGGCCAATAGCTAAACTCGCTGCACATAATAATTTGTACAAGTGAGCGTGCGCTGAAGTAGTCTATGCGTAGGGTACAATACCGAAATAGTAAAAGAATTTCTATGTATATGTGAAGTGAGAATCTTAGACGGAGGAAAAACCTGTATAGACTCTAAATACCAAAGCTGCTAATTTAAGGATAATGAAAACTCGAAACCCTAAAATTTTATCTTTAGGTTTGGGATTGCGATAGAAGTAATACATAATTAAATAATAACGATTCATGAGAAACATTAAAACAATAAAATTGGATGAAACAGGAACAATAGCTACGTGAAATAATATGCAGATAAAAATGTAGATATTATTTACTACAATAACTTGACGCTTTATAAGATGAACACAAAATTCACAAGCGCCTGACACAATAACAGTTAATTAACAATAGTGAGACTAAGGAAAGTAAATTGAAATTTTACAGCACATTCTTAATAACGTGAATAAAACCCTTCAAATTCAGTCGGACAATATGGTGGTTTATTGTCCTTACATCAGCAAACTGAAACTATTTCCATTATTCTGAAGTTAACTGATAAACTATGGGCACGATAGACCTGGTATAAATGCCAATTCCCACGTAATACATATACGTATATAAAAGAAAAAAAAGTTACACGAAGGAAATAATTGCAAAGTCTGTCACATATATGTTAGTAGATGTCAATGTGTAAACACATTGCGGTTAAGGCCAGGTGTGTCGCGCGGAATTAGCCGCGTGGTCTAAGGCATCATGTTTTTATATATATATATATATATATATATATATATATATATATATATATATATATAAAAATTATCATAAGGACGCTATTTTCCCAAACAAAATAAAAAAGTTAAAAAAAAAAATGTAAAGTCTCATGCTACGAACAAGGCTACCGCTCCCGCCGGAAGTTCGCGTCCTCCCTCGGGCAGGGGTATGTGTGTTGTTTTTAACGTAAGTTAGCATAAGTAGTTTATAAATCTAGGGACCGATCACCATAGCAGTTTAGTCCAACAGGTTTACAAACATTTGAAGATTTTTTTACTGCCCGGTGATTGAAAATTGACGTAAGTTCGAAACTAGTCACACAAACAGACTTAATTTTGCAACTCTGACAGCTAAAATAAATAAAAATGTATATTAGTAGACTTTTCCCAATGGCAAGAAGTACAAAGCTAAATAAATTCCTTCCTTGGGTTATTTCGCCGCGGCGGCGTGGTCGAGCGCATTGAGGTGCTATGCTCCGATGCGCGAGGCCATTCCCCGTCGGGCATGGATGTTACTGCTGTCTTTAGTTCAAGGTAGTTCATAAGTAGTTTGTACGTTTAGGGACTGATGACCGCGCAGTTAACTTCCATAAGATTAACAAACATTTGTAATTTTTTGGTTATTTCGAGCATGCGGCGATCAGCGTACTCTCTAATTTCGAGAGTTTGTTACAGATACTCCCGTCTGACATCATAAGGCGACAGTTTTCCCCAGATACGATGAGCTCTGGACGGAAAAGCCATGTTTTCGTGCCGTGTTCCCACACTGTAGCAACAGTGTCACTTAGTGAGAACTGACAAGGTGTTACCGGGCAGTGTACTTGATCCTTTCACGAAGCGCTGTTCCTTTAAGTCGCTCTTCCGGGGGGTATTACTATTCCCTCGAACCTCTTTGCAATCTGCACAATCCTGCGAACCCACACGTTTCACCCCGAGCAGATGCTCGCTTAAGGGAAGAGTGTTACTGTTCTTTTCTACAGCTGAAGTAATCACGATCTATCAGAAATCGGTATCAAGTAAAATAACTAAATTCAAGTCCCGCAACATAACAACACTCGTAAGAAGGAGCTGACAGTTTACTTGCCAAGTGATTTCTATAATTCAAGCCAGGTGGCTTCTAATCTTTCAAAATGAATGAATAATTAATAATCAGATTTTGTTCTAGTTTGTAACTGATGAAAACAGGAACAGACAAATCAGCTCAATAAAGTTAATTCAAGCAAGAACTTTCAAGTAATGGGAAAGTGCTTCTGCACATGACAATTGTAATTGAGACAGAAATAAAACTTATTGAAATTGATAGTAAAGTTACACTTAGTGTTTTTATTTGAATAGTAACAGAATTCCTAGTCTAATGATTAAAAATGCCCGAAAATTATCTCCATTTCGTGAGAGATCTACATCTATTGTCCGCGAGCCTCCTCACGGTATGTGACGGGGGTACTTTGTGCACCTTTGACTCACTCCTCCTTGTAACGTCTGCTACTGAAGTTTCCCGATAATCTCTGTGACCCTCTGGCGAATAATATATGAGCCAGAAACGAAGCGTGCTGCTCTTCGTTGGATCTTCTCTATATCTTCTATGAACCCTAAAAGTAAAGCAGTCAACAATCCGAACATTGGTTTGAATACCACAGTGCTTTACTAGGATCGCCCAGTTTGGAGGTGGCATGCCGTTGCCGTCCTACGACCTTCGAACTGACTTACCCAGCCCGTTATAGGGGGACCTACAGTTTAACGTGGGTTCCGAACCACGGTGCTACTCGATATTTTTCACATCAGCAACATTGCCAGAGGTGAAATAAGTGGAAAGTGACAGATAAAAATGCTAGGACATTGCGGGATCGAACCCGTAACCTTTTGGATTTGTAGTCTGGCACTCTACCACTGTGCAACCGAGGCGAACTTATCTGGTACCACTCCCACATTGATGAGCAATTCTCAAGCGTTGACCGTACGAATATTTTGTAACAGCTCCTGAGGATTTTTCCAATGAATTTCAGTCTGTTATCCGCCTTAAAAAACTTCCCATTCCGCAGTCAACAATTCGAAGATTGATTTGAACACCACAGTGCTTTACTAGGAATCGCCCCGTATGCTGTTGCTTTCCTCCGACCTTTGAACCGACGTACCCACGATTAATTTTATCTGGCCGTTTCATTTCAAATTGCTTCTTATGTCAACATTCATATATTTTATGGACGTAATTGCTTCCAGTGTTTGTTCTACTATTGGAGAGTTATATAGGGTGAGTTACTAACTATTCCCACCAAGAATAACTCCGGAACCATAATAGGAGCTGAAAAGTTTGTGGGACAAAAGTTGCATAGGACAATAGTGGAGAGAATCTGAAACTAAAACGAAAACTACGTCCCACACAGGTCACAAGGGTCCAACGGATTTGTTTATTTTGTGCTAGATGGAGTCGATTCAGAGATATGAAAGTCAACCCTGATTTTGTAAATGGGAAGTTATAGTCTGATACTTATTTCCTGATAGCGGCTATCAAGACGAATGCAGTGGTGTGAAACAGTGCGGTATTTGAAGGTCAACGAAGCTCAAAAAGGTGGCATGAACGTCCATTTACAGGAAGTGTTCGAAGTGAAGACCATTCGTTTCATTGCAGAGCTACAATCTTCTTATCATGGTTTGAGTGGTATTCCGTATTACTTCGGTTCATAGAAGCACATGCACTGACAATTATCTCTCGTATATCGTGCAAATAGTAAATATTCGTCGAATACGGCGTATCCATCAAACGTGCGTCACGTAACCACCATTCGACGGTTGCTCATAGGAACGGTAATACCAGTATCGTCGAAGTAAGCGAATTTGAATGATGTAATCCTTCGAAGAACAAGTCGACATGCCTGTCATTTAAAATTCAGTGTGAGATAGAGACTTATACGCTGAAAGATATCCTCTACTTACTCACTCTACACATCGTACATTTAAATATGTGTATGATAACTTGAGAACAACTGTATCTTTAACGTATTGGAATGATATGTGGCAAAGGAAAGGTACTAACGAGGAAGCGGAAATTGGTACTCCTGCCCCTGTGGTTCGGGATCCTAGTGTTATTTCTCGTCAATTCGCAAAGGAATCTGGCATGAGCCAGAGTAGTGATGTTCGTGTTCTGCATCGCCATAAATATCATCTTTACCACATCAGTCTTCACCAAGAATGAACTGGTAAGGATTGTACGCGTTGCATGGAATTCTGCCTATGGGCTCAACGTCAAATTCAGGGGATGACACATTTATTAATTTGTTTTAATTTACTGACGAGTTTTCATCTACAACCATGATAATGTTTGCATAATATTCATTTATAGGGCAACTGAAAATACATGATGACTGTGGCAAGTTTCACACCAAAAACCATGGTCGGTGAAAGTACGTTGTGGGATTATAAGGACATTTATAAGCCGCTATTTCATCGAAGGAAATCTTAGTGATGGGATATACACTACATTCCTACAACAAACATTACATCTGATATTGGAAGAAATACCTTTATGAATAACAGTTTTACTAAAGAAATTACATACACTGCATACACCACACTTGTGCGTCCTATTTTGGAGTATAGCTGCGCATTGTGGGACTGGCGGACGATTTAGAGAAATTTCAGAGAAGGGCAGGTCGTTTTGTATTATCGCGATGTAGGGACGAGAGTGGCACGGAAATGATGCTCGAGTTGGCGTAGAAATCATTAAAAGAAAGGCTTTATTTGTTGCGGCAAGCCGGCCGCGGTGGCCGAGGAGACTGAGGCGCTCCAGTCACGGTCTGCACGGCCACTACGGTCGAGGGTTCGAATCCCCCCTCGGGTGTGGATATTTGTGCCGTCCTTAGTCTTAGTTAGTTCATAAGTAGTTTGTAAGTTTAGGGACTGATGACCCCCTAGTTAAGTCCCATTGACTATACAAACATTTGAACATTTTTTGTTGCGGCAAGATCTATTTACGAAATTTCTTTCAGCAACATTCTCTTCAAAATGCGAACATATATTTTGTTAGCACCCACCTACATAGGGAGTCATGATCATCATAATTATCAGAAATTAAGTACCAAACTATAGCATCCATTTTATAAAAACGAAGTTGACTTTGATATCTTTGAAGCGACCCCATCTAGCACCAAAAAACGTACGTCATATTCTGACCCCCGTTGTCCCAAACAATGTTTGCTCACCATCTTTTCAGCTTCTATCATACTGTCGAAGTTATTCTTGGTGGCAATAGGTAGTGACCACTTTAATTTGTTTTACATTGAGGGTTAATTGCCATTCCCTGCACCAGGCGTCGGTAAGTTGCAGATCCTCCTGTAGTTATCGACACTTTTCCAATGTTCTGACTTCTTATTGTGCTACACCATCGTCAGCACAAAGCCTCATTAAACTTCCGGTATTAACGACGGTCATTCTTATATATTGTGAAAAGAAACGGTCTTATAACAAACACTCCTTTGCGACGCGCCAAAAATCTCTTCCACGTTTGAAGACTTTTCTCCGCTGAGAATAACATTCGTTCTGTTAACTCTTCAATCCCGCAACACAGTTGGTCTGATATGCCATATGCTCGAACCTATCTCCTAGCCTGTATTAACTAATCGGTAGGTCACGTGATTGATTAACACGAGCTGGTTTTCACATGATCGGTGCTTTCTGATCCTATGTTGATTCCTATACAAGAGATTTCCCGTCTCCAGAAAATCATAATACTCGGACTAAAATGTGTCCCAAACATCTACATAACTGACCGACATCGGTTTTGCGCAATCGTTCGAAGGGCTTTTCGATAACGGGAATGAACTGAGGTCTAAGAAAGACAATTCCTTCGCATGCTTCTTGTAAATTCTAATTGGCATCCCATCAGGTACAGCGGCCTTTCATCTGCAAGTATCCTAAATTTCAGCCACATGCATATTGCACGGCATGAGAAAGGCCTTGACATTATGATACTAAGTGTCGTGTTACATGTCGTGATGTAATGAATCATGTTGCTTTACTTGGCACAATGTATAATAAGACAAGGAGTGTCACATGACATGACACAGAATTATGTACTACATGACACAAAGTGGCGTAATAATTCACGTGGCACAATGTGATATGATGTCATGTGTTGCATCACAACACAAAGTGCCACGATTTGGAACGTGTCACAACATAAAATGCCTCATTTCAAGGCAAATGATATTTCAAATGCCACAACAGATTCTAATGTACAAGAATTTGCATCCAAATTGCTCTGTAGCAAAATGTGACTTCCAGAGCAACATATGTGGCAGATGTGATGCATTACAGACACAACATGATATGACAACACTATTATGGCATTTCATATGTATCGTAAAATGACATTTGATATAATTATGACATGATATGGACGGATCACAACAATACTTCAGGTAAAAAAGCGCGATTATGTAAAGATTTTTTTTAAATTTAAATGTTTTTGTATTTTCCCAGATACGTTCAGAAACTACTTCTTGCTTTGTACATCTTTGCCTTTTACTGTGCTGTAATATTTGATTCTGTTTCTCAACTTTTATTATAATTTGTTAAGCAGCTGTCTAGTCGACGGGATTTGGGAATTTCATCTTCAAAATTTCTTAACGAAAAATTAAATAAACACTCCCAGACGACTATTTGATTGTACTTTCTTAAAAGCGCGCTGCAAACTACTATAAACGACCATTGATTGGTTTCCGCCACTAATGAGCATGCTTTTGACGCGACGTTAAAACCTAATCTTCCTTCGTTTTATTCATATTTCATTATTAGGACGAGGAACGAATTGCCGAACATGGTAAAATTTGCTACACTTTTGACCATCATATCTAGACAACTGGTACTGATTACCAGATAAAAAAATATCGTTTGGACTTTATCCATTTATCTACGTTTGTGCAAAGTTTGAACCGGTACGTACAAGTTTAAAGTGTAGAACTGACGCTCTTCAGAAATCTCCCACAGAAACAGTACTTTGTGTGTAAAATCTGAATAGTATACATAAAAATGTTGTCATTAGTTGAGCGCTAATTTCAGTGTAACTGACATCTTTTCCAAAAAGAATCAATTCGCACAATTTACTTGGACGGCAGCTCCGTTTTTTAGTTCACACTGTACTTGAATACTGCAAAATACCTACAGGTGCTCTAATGAATATACAAATGGGCGCTGATCCCAAATTTAACCAAAACCTTTGTACGCCATGTTCAAGGTTCAAAACTAATTGTGAGAGATCTTAAAACGACGATTCTCCTCGCGATCTTTTCAAACATATTAGTTACAGCTATAGCGATTTATTGTGTGTTTTTTGCTGCCCACTGTCTAATTACCGGAAAACCAATTTGATCTAGAAGGTATTTCAGTTACTTCTATTTACGTTGGCCACTATTTATGCAATATGACAAGTTACAAGAAATTTCCTTAGATTAACGTGGGAAAGTCCACTGTTAGCCATTAAACGTTTCTGCTGCATTTTCACGCCTTCAAATCTAATCTTTTTCTTGCAACACCTCATTAACGCTGAATACCTTGAAAACATTCGTCAGGTTAACTCTAGGGAGATACGCTACCGATGGACCGTCGCATTTGATGGCTTTTGAAATCTTCAACACAAGGATCTGATATTTGGCGGTAAACTACGTAAGTAACGGAAGTGTGCATATTATTTTGCTTAACTTTGGATGCACGACAATAGGAGAAAAAAAAGCTAGATAATTTTTTTGTATCTTTCGACTCTTTTCAACAACAATTCAGGTATAATTATGATATTCTCGCCTATGCTACTACCAAGTGTGGCATATTACGTGCTTGCTCATAATGAACAGAATTTGTATCCTTTACCGTTTGGAAAATAAGCCGCTTGTCTTTAAACTAATAGCATTTGTCATGATTACACAACAACTGGTTGCTAAGAAAGGATTTGTCCATCCATAGAACCCGTAAAATTTTCTTTCTAAACCTTTATGTATTGTGTAATTGTTGAAATTTGTGAAAGTGGTCCTTATTTATTCATCATACGTACATAAATATCTGAAACGGCAACGCATATTAAGTACTTTTAATTATTACATTCCTTTGCGAAATATATGGCGTCTATTCGAATGGAAAAAGAGGAGGTTGGTTTGTGGAGCAGCCAGTTTCGTACCCATAACTCTCTCTAACATCTGAACTCATGGTACTGGAAGTTGTTGGATATGTCAGTGGGACTGACAGTAAATTTTGAGCAGGGTCTCTTTGCCCCTGTGTGATTTATTGACAAACTCTCTAAGGCCAGGGTACCAAATAGCATATTCCAAGACGATTGTGGGAAATACCTCACTGCAGTTCTCACATTTGCCGGTCCTGACTGGGCTCCACTGTCCCTACATTTGCTACGCGTGAAAAATGTCTGGTATGCGACGAGAAGACGTAGAGTTTCATGCTGGAGTCTCCCTGAACTGACTTCAGTCCAAAGAAATTCCTCAATATAACATTCGGAAATTATTTAATTTCATGTTACGACCAACACACGTTTGTACTCGGGCCATAGGGATATCAGTGCTGAATGGAATGTAAGTTCAGTCATTAAATATGCCCTATGCGCTGAACATCGGCTGAATGTATGACGAGTATGGCGCCGATGTTGCTTCATCGTGTAACTCTTTCCATTCCCGTCGCTGCACTTTGTAAACTCTTGCGGCACAATCAGCATACTTCCGAGAAGCTTTCGTCATTGAGCATTGAGCATGCCTATCCATTAAGAACGAGACTCAAAACCCACAAGGGAATCACGCCTACTCGCCATCATCGATGTTGTCCAGACCTGGTCAGTTGGCCAGAATGAATGTTTCAGAATTAGAAGCTCCAGATGGCTTAGTCTTTTGATGAAATTATTCTTTTCGCTACTGGATGGTTGCGGCACGAGCCTACTAGTAACCTTTCATAGCAAGCTGCGGTTGGTGTAGTGAGAAGATTGCAGATGCTCACTGTATTGTCTTCATTAATCTTTATATATAAAGCAAAGTGTCCGTATTTTTGTGTATTTTGTGTGTGTGTAAGTATTGCATACAAATCTACAGCTTTGTTCCAATCTTTATGATATTTCGTACGCGTAAGCTTCAACCCATGAGGACGGTCGCCCTAAGTGTAAGAATCGCTTATAACAGTTCACGAGATATGACGTCATAAACAATGAGATGCGAAAAAACTGCTGCATAAGCGAGAATGCTGCTCATTTTCCCCTAAACCACCGGATCAATTTCAACCAAATGTGGCACACATATTCCTTACGTGAGATAACAATTGCCGTAGGAGTGATTACCACATACGACACATGGTTCAGGAGATATAACGTCATAAACAATAGAAGTTGCAAGAAACTGTCAAGTAATGCGATGAGACTTTATAAATACACTATATGAGAATGACAGCATTTAGCGACTTGTAACAGACTTTAAACATAATTTCAAACATTTATTAAACTTTTTCTCGCTTGCAACCATAGCAAAATAATGAAAGGAAAAAAAATTCTCGCTCACTACTTTTCCGCTGTTCATGGAGCAAAACTACGGCATTCGGTATGACGTTGCAGTTCATAATTTTACACTATACCTGTCTCGAAATTAGGCGATTTGACATGGAATGACCCAATGTATTATTAATCCCCTTCACAGAACATGCTTTGTAAATTCATAAACAAATGTGGACACTATCACGTGACTTCTGGCAAAGCAATGGTTTAGCTGTAGAGATGTTGGTGCCATGAAAGCAATGCCATGCCCAATCTACCAATATCTATGGTCGAAGATCTGAACACGTAATCTTGACACGTCTGTGAACAGAACCCGGCGCTTTCCTTACGACTGCAATCCTGGTGTTCCTCCGCCAAGTTTCTGCGGGTTAAACGGTGCCGTGGTTCTGATGCGACAAACACCATAGTCCTCCGTGCGTTGAAGCCACATTTCGGACTTTGTGTTGATATTGCGCATTCTGTTGCTGATTCGAGACTGTTTTGCAGCTGAGTAGCATTCAGCCTCCTGTGTCGACGTTCTGTTAACCGGATGTAACGGGCATCTCTTGCTGATGTTAGCAGTGGACGACCTTGGCCTTGCCTTCTTTTAACGGTTCCTGTGAAATCGCATCCAGCTCCTGGAAATTACACTTTGGGACACTCCAATAGCCGCAGCCACCTCCCTCAGTGTCTGTCTAGCTTCCAGCGTTCGTATGACGCTCCATGCTATAGCTTCGGGTACGTCACATTGTTGTCGCACTGCACTACCTGCTCACTACACTATCTGAACCCAAGTGCTTGTGTAATTCGTTTGGTAGAGTAAACACAAGGCTACACCAACCCTCTCTGCAGCATCTTTCTGTTATTTCCACTATCTTGAATGTTCAAATGTTTGTAGAGATTAAGGGACTTAACTACTGGGTCGTCAGGCCCTAAACTTACAAACTACTTATGAACTAGCCAACTAAGGACGGATCCCGAGGGGGGATTCGCACCCCCGACCACAGCGGCCGCGCAGACCGTGATTGACTCGTCGCAGACCGCTCGGCCACTGCGGCTGTCCACTATCTTGATTGACGTAATATTGTCTCTACTCCGTAGAACTGAGAACTGACAGAAAGGCGTCGATACATTTTACTTCATTTTGCTGTCAATACTTCGATACTTAGATATCTCAACTGATTTCACCATTGTGCGGTACGGCTACATCTGCCAGCATGCGAAATTTAGAAGTAGATGTTTCTGGAGTAGTAAAACAACTTAAGTCACTAAACAAAAACAAATCTTGCGGGCCAGATTGTATACCAATTAGTATCCTCTCAGAGTATGCTGATACAACTCCATAGCTCCGTACTTATAGAACCGATCATTCAGCGAAAGATCCGTACCCAAAGACCGGAAAGTTGCCCAAGTCACTCCAATATTCAAGAAAGGCAATAGGAGTGATCCCCAAAATTACTAGTCCATCTCATTTACGTCGATTTGCAGTAGCATTTTGGAACTTATACTTTGTTCGAAGATTATGAACTACCTCGAAGAGAACGAGCGATTAACCAATAGTCAACACGGATTCAGAAAGTACCGGTGTTGCGAAACACAGGTTACCCTTTATTCTCATGAAGTGATAAGTGGCATCGACAAGGGATCTCAAATCGATTTCATATTTCTGGATTTCTGTACCCCACAAGCGGCTTCTAATGAAATTGCGTGCGTATGGAACATCGGCCCAATTGTGTGACTGGACTCGCGATTTTCTATCAGAAAGGACACAGTTCGTAGTAATTGAAAGTAAGTTATCGAGTAAAACAGAAGTGACACATGACGTTCCCAAGGGAAGCGTTATAGGTTCCTTACTCTTCCTTGTTTATAAACGATTTAGGAGATAATCTGAATAGCTCCCTTAGACCGCGGATGATGCTGTCGTTTATCGGTTAGTGAGGTCAACAGAGGATGAAAAGCAACTGTAAAGCGATTTAGACAAAATATCTACATGGTGTGAAAATTGGCAATTAACACTAAATATTGGAAAGTGTAAAGTAATACACATGACCACTAAAAGAAATCCGCTGAACTTCAATTACACGATAAATCATTCAAACCTTAAGGTTGAAAATTTTACCAAATATCTAGGAGTTACAATTACGAATAACGTAGACTGGAGAGAACGCACAGAAAATATTGTGAAGAAAGCGAAACAAAGGTTACGTTTCATTGGCAGAACGCTTCGAAGGTGCAACTACCAAAGAGACTACCTACATTACAATTGTGCGTCCTCTCCTGGAGTGCTGTTGCCCAGTGTGGGACCCTCACCAGGTGAGACTGACGGATGACATTGAGAAGGTTCAGAGAAGGGCAGCGCCTTTTGTTTTATCACGTTACAGGGGGGAAAAGCGTCACGGAAATGTTGCACAATTTGAGTTGGACATCATTAAAAGAACGACGTTATTTGTTGCGGTGAGATCTATTTCCGAAATTTCAGACTTTTACTTCAGCATGTGAAAATATTTTGCTAGCACCCCCTAACATGCGAAACACAACTAGCTCTTTACTCACACGAAGCGATGAGTGCTATCGACAAGGCTCTTGACACCGTACCTCACAAACGGTTTTTAATCAAATTGCTTGGTTACGGTATATTGCCTCGAATTTGCTTTTGTGTCAGAGAGGACACAGTTCTTAGTAATCGATGGTAAGGCATCGACTAAAACAGAGGTGATATCGGGCGTTCCACAGAGTAGTGTCATTGGTCCTCTTCTGTTCCTTATTTACATAAATGATTTGGGAGAAAATCTAAGTAGCTCTCTTAGGTTGTTTGCAGATGACGCCGTCATTTACCGTCTAGTAAAATCATCTGAAGATCACAACCAATTGCAGAATGATCTAAAGAAGATATCGCTATGGTGTAAAAATTGGGAATTGACTCTAAATAACGCGGAGTGTGAAGTCGTCCATATAAGTACGAAAAGAAATCCGTTAAACTTTGTTTACAAGATAAATCAATGAAACGCGAAGACCATAAACTCCACAAAATATCTAGGAATTATTATTACTTCAGACTTAAACTGGAAAGAAGACGTAGATAATGTCGTGGGAAAGGTGAATCAGAGACTGCGTTTTATTGATAGAACCCTTAAAAGATGTAACACAACTACTAAAGAAACTGCATACACTATGCTTGTCCGTCCTTTTTTGTAGTATTGCTGCCCAGGGTGGAATCATTATCAGGTGGGTTTGACAGAGGACATCGAAAGAGTTCAAAGAAGGACAGCTCGTTTCGTATTGTCACGATACAGGGGGGACAGCGTTATGGAAATGAAACAGGATCTGGGATGGGATTCATTACAACAACGGCTCTTATCGCTGCGGCGTGGGCTACTTACGAAACTCCAATCGCCAACCTTCTCCTCCGAATGCGAAAATATATTGTTGACTCCCACTTACATAGGTAGAAATAATCATCAGAATGAAATACGAGAAATCAGAGCTCGAACGGAGAGATTCAAGTGTTCTTTCTTCCCAAGCGCTATTCGAGAATGGAATGGGAGATATATAGTATAAAGGTGGTTCGATGAACCTCCTACCAGGCACTTAAATGTGATTTGCAGAGTATCCCATGTAGATGTAGATGTAGATAGGGAGACATGGACATCGCAATAAAATAAGAGAAATCAGATCGAAAATGGAACGATTTAGGTGTTATTTCTCCCCGCGCGCTATTTGAGAACGTAACGGTAGAGGAAGGTTATGAAAGTTTCTGCTGGAACTGAGGTACCAACAGCCGTAAATATAATGAAATATTTATTCTATTACAACCAGTTTCGGCATTTCACTATGACATCTTCAGGTCACTACATCGGAGCAAGGTATCCAAAAGTAGGGATACTAAACTGGATACGTGGATTTCGTCTATTAGTTCTTGTTTCCAAATATAATATAAAAAATATAATGAACTATTTATTCTATTACAACCAGTTTCGGCATTTCACTATGCCATCTTCAGGTCCCTACATCGGAGCATGATATCCAAAAGTAGGGATACTAAACTGAATACGTGGATTTCGTCTATTAGTTGGAAACAACAACTAATGACGAAATCGACGTATCCAGTTTAGTATCCCTACTTTTGGATATCATGCTCCGATGTAGGGACCTGAATATGGCGTAGTGAAATGCCGAAACTGTTTGTAATAGAATAAATATTTCATTCTATTTACGGCTGTTGATACCTCAGTTCCTGCAGAATCTTGACCAGCCGCTGTCCCGTTCCACCACCGATGATGGATTGGATAAGGGTTATGAAAGTGGTTAATGAATCCTCTGGCAGGCACTTAAATATGATTTGCAGAGTGTCTGTGTAGATGTAGAGGAATTGACCTTTATATGGAGTGGCATAGAGCAGGTGATATTTGCCATCAGATGAAAGGTTCTCGGCGTGTCCTCCCCGTGGCTGGTAAGAGGCGCGCCCCGGCAGATGGCGACCGCCTCCGCCACGGCAGCGCGCAGAAAGCCAGCTGAGCTGGGGCTGGGGAAGCCCGCAGCCACTGACCTCGATGCGTGGCCGCAGCTGTTCCAGCGCCACTGATTCACGCCTAACGGCGCGCCTTGCGTCACCGAGGCCGCCCGCCCATTAGGCGCAGATCGACCGCTCGATCCCATCTGGAACAATGCTCTTATTAACGACCTAAGCATCCATCATTTGCTCAACACACAGCGGTTCCAATACGAGGCAGCGCGGCTGTCGTGAGGTACCGCGCCAAAGACCTTTCCCATTTATTCGCTATCTGATCTGAGCTCTGTTAGCGGGCATTAATACGACGGCTTGAACTCTGCTGGGGACACTTTCAATGTCGTGCGTGAATGTACCTTCCGCCGAGGCCTCGGTGTTGACAGCGTTACACGGCAAGGGCGCTCGGGTTGGACATGTCTTGTATTTTAAAACCTGGTTTCTGCGTCTGTGCCTCATCATTATGAAGTCAATCTGGTATCTCCCAGTGTCTTTTGGTCTCTTCATGGTATACAATCTGCTTTCATGATGATTAAACCAAGTGTTTGTTCAAATGTTTGTATAGTCTATGGGACTTAACTACGGGGTCATCAGTCCCTAAACTTACAAACTACTTATGAACTACTTACAAACTAGGACGGCACAAATATCCATGCCCGATGGGGGATTCGAACCCCCGACCGTAGTGGTCGTGCAGATCGTGACTGAAGCGCCTCAGTCTCCTCGGCCACCGCGGCCGGCCAAGTGTTTGTAATGATGAAATTGTGCTCTGCATAGAATTCTATCAGGCAATCTCTTTCATTCATTTTCCCCAATCCATATTCACTTACTACATTCCCTTCTCTTCCTTTCCTAAGAGTCCCCCATCATAATCAAGTTCTTCCCATACATTTTTTCGATCTCCTCCACATCGGCAGAGGTAGTTGGCATATAAACGTGTACTACTGTGGTCAGTGCTTCGAGTTGAGATGTTTTCACGGTTCTTAAGTAATTACAGTTCATTCTACCACTACCAAACAAGATACCTAGCTTTTCAACATTACTATGTATGGGGGTTCTGCTTGCTGCAACTTTATTCTCCTGGGGCGTCGTGGTAGAAATAAATACTCGGTATGTCCAATTTTTCACTTCTTCTTTAATTTGCAAGCAAACTGCTTCGCCACCAAAACATTACAACTTCGTTTGCGTACACAATACACAACAACACAGTGACATAGACTCCAAAGCACTTAACGATCGCCAAGACTCAAACTCCCCCACGCAAGGCGGTGAGGCAAATATATAACATCGGCAATAATAACCTTACATTATGCATTGTTCATAACAATTGAATATACTAATTTACAATTAACGAACACAACAGTAAAACATTTCATGTATACAAAAATAATCACAATAAAAATGAAAACTATACATACAATAATTTTACATGGCACATCTTTTTAATACAAAATAGCGGTACTTTTTGTTTTACAACAAACGGAAATGTTAAATGTCAATTAATTTGTTAATGAGTACATCATAAATGTTCCTAACATATATTGAACTATCAAATATCTTCGCAAATCTGAAAATATACTCTAAATCTCACGTCAGTCAATATATACAAAGAATTACAATATTCAAGTTTGGACTATTACGTTAATTAACACAATTAGCTGGTCTACGAAACTTGTTTATGAGCCTGACATATATACAATGCTATTTATTTTCATGACTTTGTTTTACAAAAGTTTTTACAATTCGTCTATTTAGTTAATGAAATAATGTCTAATGACAAAACTATTGTTTATAGAACTGTCTGGAAAGCATTTAAACGAATCTCTTAATTAATCAATTCTATCACTTGTTTTAATCACAGTATCACTGAGACACTGTCCTACACTGATTCCTAGGCTGGCTATTTCGTTTTTAACTAACTTCACACGCAACTTGTATAGTGATAGAACCACACGATTCCGGGTCCGACGCAGACGGTATCGTACAATAACATTAAGATGAGAGGACCAGGCAGACGGTATCGTACGATAACATTGAGATGAGAGGGCCAGCAGTATCGTCACAGAGTCTACCTATTTTATCGATCTCCTCGTCATCGGCAGAGTTAAAATCAAATGTTTGTAGAACTTATGGGACTTAACTACGGGGTCATCAGTCCCTAAGCTTACAAACTACTTAAGAACTAGCTAAGACTAAGGACGGCACAAATATCCATGCCCGAGGGGGGATTCGAACTCCCGACTGTAGTGGCCGTGCAGACCGTGACTGGAGCGCCTCAGTCCCCGCGGCCACCGCGGCCGGCCGGCAGAGTTAGTTCGCATATAAACTTCTACTGCTGTGGTCTCTATCTTTCCTATTATGATGCGTTCAATATGCTGTTCATAGTAACTTCCCCGCTTTCCTATTTTCTTATTCATTATGAGACCTGCTCATACACCAACTGATTTTGTATTTATAACCCTGTATTCATCTGGTCAAATATCCTGTTCATCTTGTCACCGAACGTCACTAACCCTCACCATATCTAACTTTAACCTATCCGTTTTTCTTTTCAAATTTTCTAAATCACCTACTCGATTAAAGGATAGAACATTTCACGCTCAGATCCGTAGAATGCCTTTTTTTATTTTATTTATTTATTTATTTATTTATTTATTTATTTATTTATTTTTTTTTTTTTTTTTTATGACATCCTCCTGAGTAGTCCCGCCCGGAGATCCGAATGGGGACTATTTTACCTCCAGAATATTTTACCCAAGAAGACACCATCATCATATATTCATACATCCTCGACAAATGTCAACGACTGTAGTTTCCCCTTGCTTTAAGCCGTTCGCAGTAACTGCAAGGCAAAGCCACGTTATCTGATGTTGCAAGGCCAGCTCAGTCAATCAGCCAGACTATTGCCCCTGAAAAGGCTGCTGCCCCTTTTCATGAACCACACGTTTGTCTGGCATGTACACAGATACTTACCCCTCCGCTTTGATTTCTCTCTTCTGGACAATCCACGATGCGGTAGGCTGTGAGTGATGTAAATAAGGAGACCATTAATCAAATAATCGAAAATAACAGATGTATGACGACACGCCAGTTTGCTGAAATGACTGGTTTGTCATTGGGTGGCCGGTAGTGTGGTATCACTAGTACACACACTAGGCTAGAGAAAAATCTGTGCATGTTGGGTGCCTAGATTATTGACAAGAGAAATGAAAATGAGGAGAAAATGTGTGCGAGGGTCTCATGAAGACATTTACTGAAGAGTGGAAAGAGTGTTTTGACGGCGTCATGATGAAACGTGGTTATTTTTGTCCGAACCTGGGAGCAAAACCCAATCCATGGAGTGGCGACATTCGGGTACCCCTAGGAAGAAGAAAGCAAGACTTTCACGATCAGGAGACCGAAAGGTGATGGCCTTCTCCTTCTGGGATCAGCAAGGTGTCATTTTCACGACTTTTTAGAACCTGGCACCACCATTAACCCGGACCGTTACTGTTTGCCATTGGACAAGTTGCGGCGTCTCATCAAGACCCACAGACCACACACAGCTTAAGGGTAAGCGTATCAGGCTACACCAAGACAATACCAAGCCCCATACAGCCCTTATGACGCAGAAGAAAATAAGTAAAAATGGGCTGGAAAATTGTTCCTCATCCTCCCTACAGTCCGGCCTTGGCTCCATCTGATTTTTACCTCTTTGGTCGTCTGACTTTTGATAGTGGGACCATATTTCTATGTCAAGCGATGGTGTAAAAGTCAATCCCCAGAATTATACCAAAGTGAATTTACATCATGGAAAGAACGTTGGGCCAGATGTATCACAGCTGATGGAGGCTACATTGAGTAGGCTCAACGTACGACGAAATGTTCCTAGTACGTTCACAATTGTAGGTGCGTGTACTGTTTTCGTCGTGTTGTGCCTGTAACTCCAAGTATTTCGCTCTCTTAAATAAATTAATCTAAGGTTAATTTGCCATAAAAGTGATTTATTATCCTTACATCATGATGACACAGCCGCGGCGGAGTGCCCAAGCACATTGAGGTGCTATGCTGCGATGCGCGAGGCCCTTGCCCGTCAGGGGTTCGAATCTCCCCTCGGGCATGGATATTTGTGTCGTCTTTAGTATAAGGTAGTTGATAAGTAGTTTGAAAGTTTAGGGGCTGATGACCCCGCAGTTAAGTCCCATAAGCTTAGCAAACATTTTGATGACAAAACAAACACTGAACAGCACAGAACAGACTGACTGAACCGTCTGTACTCAAGACTTCTCTTCTGTGCGTCAATATACCTTAATTACAGCGGCTGTAATTGCGCATTGGTAAAAACGATTCGTTTTCGTAATTATAATTAAATTTGTACAATCAATATATCTGCTCGATTATGAAATCAAAAGTTACCCGAGTTCTGATAATATTATTGCACACTAAATTATAATTCTATGAATTTGTCAATGGAATTACACGATAATTAGCGCTGTTACGATTACTTTGGGGAACTTCGGAAATGCTTTCTAAATAACACAGCAAAAACTGTAGTTTATTTAGTCAAATTCTTATAAATAAAATAAACAAAAATTGGATTAATGATAATTCTGAAGTATCGAATTAAATTTTGTGATGCGACCGGGAATCGTACCCGGACCTCCATGCTTTCTAGGCAGACGACTTACTGAGAGACCACTGCATCACTAACGATTGAGGCGCCTTGGAATAGTCTAAGCACAATTTCCTTCACGTCACAAACTTTAATTCAGCTTCATTGATATTTATATCACCTTAAACAGGAATGTTCCAATATATCCATTGCCGAGGTGCTATTCCGCTGCATGGAGAGCCTTGGCAGTAGTGGCAATGTTCTACGGAACACAGAATCTGAATTAAAGTTTGTGACATGAAGGAAATTATGCTTAGGCTATTGCGAGGCTCCTTAATCGCTAGTGATGCGGTGGTCTAGCGGTAATACGTTTGCCTAGTCAGTATGGAGGTCAGGGTTCGATTCGCGCTCGCATCACATATGTTTCAAAAATTGGATTGTTTTGCAAAAATCATTCTACAATGTAGCTGTTACTTGGTGATAATAGTTATTGTTACGTGATTGGGTTAATTCTCTTTTTTGTTACATAACTGGGATACGCAAATAAACGACTGAGAAGTCTTAGACACCATGCTGCATGCTGTACAGCAGTGTTTTTCAAACTTTTCGATTATGCCATCCCCATCCAAGTAAAAATATTCTGGCGACCCTCTTTCAAATAAAAATATACCTGACACCCCCCCCCCCCTCATCACGAACCGGAACGAAACTATGATATCTCAAATAAAACAAAATTAAGCTTCATCCTGTTGCTTCAGCTTTCTTGTTGGTCGAATTTTATTGTGTATTTTCGGAATGTAACGCATTATCCAAAAATCAAAATGTTCAAATGTCTGTAAATCTATCGGACCAAACTGCGTGGTCATCAGTCCGTAGCTTACAAACTATTTAAACCTAGGTAAACTAACCTAAGGACAAACACACACACCCATGCCCCAGGGAGGACTCGAACCTCCACGGCGAGCAACCGCGCGCTCCGCAGCGAGACGCTGTAGACCGCTCGGCTAC
Organism: Locusta migratoria; assembly: GCA_026315105.1. Lineage (NCBI taxonomy): Eukaryota > Metazoa > Arthropoda > Insecta > Orthoptera > Acrididae > Locusta > Locusta migratoria. The sequence continues at coordinate 121,853,989 of CM048750.1, read as the reverse complement.
TCCATCGCAGCTCGGATTATCCTGTTTTTATATGATTTCCGACAAAGAAATATATTTTGATTAACGAGTGTTTCGCATTTAATGCAAGGTGCAGAAGCGAATTATGCTCATTAAAAAGATCCCGCTGTAAAGACATTTCGTAAAGAGGTAGATTGTTTTTCGAATTTTTCAGAATTACCTATTGCATCATGTTAGATCATCATTAGATTGGTTTTTGAAAACAATTTTCAGACTTTGCTCTTATTTACCATTAACACACTGTATTACAAAACAATGTATGATCTGTTCAATTCATAATGAACTTCGTAATTTTAACATTAAATAAATTTCTCTTAGGCATACGTTTCTTACTACCGATCTCCTTTTCTTTTATGGTGAATTACTTCTCTGAAGGCGACGTCGTGATCAAGACTTTGCGATATCCCTGGGGGTGTCACCAACAAAACGTAGAGCTGTTGCTTATTCATTCAGTTGCAGATACAATTTTAGTATTCTTGACAGCTGTAGTCGGGGCCGTGTACGTTTCCATCAGACATGCAATGCATTGGTTGACTCATAAAAGCACGGACATTGCACGGTGTACTGTACGACCTTAACGTCTTCAACCGTCGAACGGAACATTAGTGTCGCGAGGTTTCACTTCAGGAGAAACTGTGGGAAGGGTCATCGACGGCATCGGCGTAAAGACTAGTGATCAGGAGCCGAGTGGTGGAGTGCCTGTCACACTTAACTCTCCTCCTCGCTTTCGGGAGAATGGCGGTTCAAACTTGCCTCCGGCCATCCAGATATGGCTTTCTCCTGATTTCTCTAAGTATTTGTGCAAATGTCTGGATGGTTCCTACGAAAGGTACGACCGATTTATTTCCTTTCCTGTCTTAAAAAAAAAAAAAAAAAAAAAAAAATACAAAGGTTAGGCGACTCGCCAGCATACTTGTATGCGCACGAAACCATGCTCAGAGCAACACACGACCGTAAAAACAACATTGGCATGTTTCACTTCCATTCATACCGTTGCATCGCGCGGAATGGCCGCGTGGTTTAAGGAGTCATGCCACGGACTAGGCGGCCGTTCCTCGAGGACTCGAAGCTCCGACGGGAACGGCCGCCTAGTCCGTGGCGTGACGCCCTAGACCACGCGGCTTTTATCTTGTTACTTTGTTCTTCTCTATTAAAAGGAAACTTATGATAAAATGCAACGGTTTGAATGGAAATGACACAGTGTTCTTTTTATGCTCGTGTGTTGCTCTAACCATGGTTTCGTGCCCATAAAAGCCTTCCCTTGTTCCTTGTTAGTATGCTGACGAGTCACCAAACAAAATTGCACAATGTCGGTTTTTTTTTTTTTTTTTTTTTTTTTTTTTTTTTTTTTTTTTTTTTTTTTAAGACAGGAAAGGAAATGAAATAGGCCGTACCTTTTCGTAGAACCCATCAGAAAAACACTAAATATAATGTGTGTTTGTGATGATGGTTTTGTGCGGTGGGTAAAATAAATAAATTAGTGAGACACTGGTCGCAGAAGTCTGCGTATTTATAGCAGCACTTTTGTCTGAGAAACACAACAAGGGGCTGTTATTATACACAGAAGATAAAAGTTAAATTTCGTGGTAGGGTACCCTTTTTCACATTCGAATATTGACTGTTGGCCCTTGTATATCTATTTTCTCCCCATTCTTGTTGTGGGTTTATTACCGTTCATCAAAAAATGTAGGACTTACATTTTTACAGCATTCGGCAAGAATAACGTATTTTGTGTGCATAATGAAATCTGTCTCTTGAATTCTATCTGCAATTTTAATGTGACAACAGTGTACTAGTTTCAGTATGTTCTAGGACTCCTGCATCAAAGAGAGAACTCTATTCTCCTTTCACACTGTGCAAAATTTGTCCCTATTATTGTCCTTCACTTTTTCTACAGTTTTTTACGAGAACTTACGCTTACTCGGACTGCAAAAGAACGAGCCTGAACAAGTCGGTTTCGTACGCACGGATAGTAGAATGAATGAAAAGGGGTGAATTAGAGGGAAACTCGACCTAGCTGATTCCTAGCCTCATTGAAAGAAGGAAGAAACGACACGTGAAAGTGTTTATTTCGCAAGTTTCTTTGGAATCTTCACCGTTCGCGGTGGAATGGCTGAGCGCTCTAAGGCGCCTTTCTGCGGAGCTTGCGGTTGCTCCCCGTCGGAGGTTCGAGTCCTCTCTCGGTCATTGACGACTGTGTGTTGTCCTTAGCATAAGTTAGTTTAAGTAGTTTGTACTTCTAGGGACAAACAACCGCAGTAGTTAAATCCCATAGATTTGAAAGCAGTTTTGAATAATCACCCACGTAGTAAGAGAAACAACGAGTTAACCGTCAAGGCAACACAACAGCCTATCTCTCTTCTTCATAGTGATTTTTTTTTATTTCGCAAACATTTTGACTCATTAACGAAAGACTGGAAAAGGTAATGGAGGAGAACCTGGCGGAAGAGCAATTTGGTTTTAGACGGAACAGCAGCACAAGAGATACACTCAGACGCTTACGAATATTTTCGGAGATTTATTTATCGAGGGAAAAGAGAGTGGAGTGGAAAACCAGAAGACCGATAAACGTATTATATTTAAATCAAGATGCGTCAGTAGACGAAGAGAAAGTACCACCTCGACAAAACTAGAAAATGCAATAAAACAAGGCTGCTATTTTCCCCCTACCCTTTTCAGTCTATACTGGTCACTGATCTCTACATACTAGCTGACAACAGGGCGAAAATGGGTGCAACAAGAATATGGTATTTGAGATTTGCAGAGGACGTGGTCCTTCTGGCAAAAGATAAAAAAAGACTTTCACAACGCAGTGGATACCTTTGAATACAAAGGAAACATTTATGGAACGAAAATCAACACAATGAAATAAGAATTGTTGGTAGTGGGAGAAAATCAAAAAGTGAAGATAATGCTGAATGGAGGAGCATTAGAACAGTGAGAAGCGTAGACGTTAAATCCAGAGTAGTAACAGCGAAAGAGGAATTCATAGAAAAAGAAGACTTATCTGCAGTAATATGGACAAAGATCTGAGGAAAATAACAAAATGTTTCATATCGAGTGGACAACTGCATGGTGCAAAAAACATGGCGTTGAAGGGTAAGGAAGAGAAAGCGTGGAGCCTTTGGACATGGCGAAGGATACGAAGAAAACGATGGATGGGCCGGGTGAAAAATGAAGAGTGAGAGACCAAAGGCATTTATTTGATGCAATAAAACAGTAGGAAACGAAACTGGATTGGGCATATATTAAAAAAGAGGAAAGGGGTTATAAAAACAGCACTAGAGGGCTATGTGATGGATAGCAGTACGTACAACAAGACTAAGAAGGAAGCAATTGAATGTAGAAAATAGCCATGTAAAGGAACTTCTAAGATAGCATAAAACTGATGATGATGATGTGCAGAAAAAATTAATTCTATAGCCGTACCTACTACTTAACTGAAGAATGTGGGGTCATCAGTAAAGCCAGGCATGTCTCGTTATTACTCTCTAATTAAAATTACCTACCGCGTTGGAGGTTCGTTTCCTCCCTCGGGCATGGGTGTGTATGTTTGTCCTTAGGTTTATGTAGTTTCTAAGTCTAGGGACTTATGACCAAAGTAGTTTGGTCCCATAGAATTACAAACAGTTGAATATTTTAAATTAAAATTAAATATGTAAAAATTGTCACATTTCCTTCCGTTGCACCACAATTTCTGGTGATAATATTTGCTTGTACTGAATATCCTGACCTAAATTATGTATTGACGACGCAATATTAATCAGTTCATATTAAGTACAATATTCATAACAGCATGCAAAGCTTTCCGAAATTCCTTTACCGAAGAAGATGGAAACGAACATCTCTGAATTCAAATAAAAAACAGCTGCCATCATCCGTAATTTAGAATTATTCTTGGAGTAGTAAAGGAAATTAAATCACATAGCGCACAGCGAAAGATCCGTACCCAAAGACTGGAAAGCTGCACAAGTCACTCCAGTAATCAAGATAGACAATAGCAGTGATCCGAAAAATTACGGGCCCATATAATTGGCGGCTTGTAGTAGGTCTTTGGAGCATATACCTTTTTCGAACATTATGAATTACCTCGAAGAGAACGAGCTATTGACTGGTAGTCAACACGGAAAGTATCGTTCTTGTAAAACATAGCTACCTCTTTACTCACGTTATGTGTGTTATCGACAACGGATCTCAAATCGATTCCACATTTCTAGATTTCCGGAAGGCTTTTGACACAACGCCTCACAAGCGGGTTCTAATCAAACTGCGTGCTTATGTAATATCGCCACAGTTGTGCGATTGGATTCGTGATTTCCTGTCGGAAAGGTCACAGTACGTAGAAAAGGCCGGAATGTCATCAAGTAAAACGGAAATTATATCTGTCGCTCCTCAGGGAAGTGCTAAAGGGCTACTGCTGGTACTTATCTTTATACACGATTTAGGAGATGATCTGAGGAGTTATCTTAGACAGTTCGCGGATGATGATGCCTTTTATCGGTTAGTAACGTAACCAAAAGATAAAAAAGCAACTGCAAAGCTATCCAAATGAGATATCTGCATGGTGCGAAAATTGGCAATTGACACTAAATAATGATAAGTGTCAAGTCATCCATTTACGAACATTGTTAAAATAAAGCTAATAATCAATCGAAGACAAATTAATATAGAGTTCTTTCAGCAACTTTCTCCTCCGATTGGAAGAAAGGAAGCTTGGAGTTTAACGTCTCGTCGACAGCGTGGTCATTAGAGACGGATCTTACGCTACGCTCGGAGTGTTTGGGTAAGGATGTGGAAGGAAATCGGCCGTGCCCTTTCAAAGGAACCATCCCGGCATTTGCCTGGTCTGATTTAGGGAAATCACGGAAAACCTAAATCTGGATGGCCGGAGGTTGATTTGAACCACCATCCTTCCGAATGCGAGTCCAGTGTGTTACCACTGCGCCATCTCGCTCGGTTCCTCGGAATGCGAACATATTTTTGTAGCATCCACCTACGTAGGGAGACATGATGACAATAATAAAATAACAGGAATCAGATCTAAAACGGAAAGATTTAGGTATTCCTTCTTCTCTCACATTGTTAGAGGATGGAATGGTAGATAAATATTATGAAAGCGGTTCGATGAACCCTTTGCCAGGCACTTAACCCTTTCAGTCCCACATTCTGAATTCAGCTTTGGAAAAATTGAAATTGAGCTGTTTCTGTATTAATACAGTGTAGTAAACGTCATAATATGTGTTTTAAAATTTTTGGTCCAACTATTGATTTTTTATGTCATGTATTTTATGTGCAACACATACGTTTGGCTTCGACGTATTTTATTACTTGGACGTTTTTTTGTTGATAGTTAACACTGCCAGATCAATAATGTTAGCATAATCTTCACCACAGCACAAAAGACAAAAAAAAAAAAAAAAAAAAAAAAAATTCACTGCTGGAATAAAATAAAAAGGAACCATACTCACGCTTACACTCTCGGCCACGTACAGACGGCAACGCAATACAACCTCCACGATGGACAGATTAATGCCTCAGAATTGGCTACACGCCGTACCAAGCGGCAAAAGTCGTACTAGAAGCATGTTGTTCACAAATAAAAATGCAACTTTAAGGATTGATGCACGAAATACGGTATTAATCAACTTTTAATACTTTGTTTCCGAGGAACAACACTGGGAATGAAAGGGTTAAATGTGATTTCACATGCAATTGCTTGTACTCAGGTAGTCACATACTTTACATCCTCTCCAACAGTAGCCTCATAGAATCATGAAACAGTCACACCTGAGTGCTGAACGAGCTTTGTGAAGTACCGGGTGATCAGAATGTCAGTATAAATTTGAAAACTTAATAAATCGCGGAATAATGTAGACAGAGAGGTAAAAACTGACACACATGCTTGGAATGACATGGGGGTTTATTAGGAAAAAAAAAAGGTTCAAAAATGTCCAACAGATGGCGCTTCATCTGATTAGAAAAGCAATAATTAGCATAACAAATAAAAGCAAAGCAAAGATGCTGTTCTTTACAGGAAATGCTCAATATGTTTACCATCATTCCTCAACAATATCTGTAGTCGAGGAATAATGTTGTGAACAGCACTGTAAAGCATGTACGGAGTTATGGTGAGGCATTGGAGTCGATCACGATACACTTGTCGATACAGATGTCGGTCGATCACGATACACTTGCGACTTCGGGTAACCCCAAAGCCAATAATTGCACGGACTGGGAGGCCAAGCATGACGAAAGTGGCGGCTGAGCACACGATCATCACCAAACGACGTGCGCAACAGATCTTTCACGCATCTAGCAATATGGGGTGGAGCGCCATCCTACATAAAAATCGTACGTTCCAGCAGGTGTTTATCAGCCAGGCTGGGGATGATGCGATTCTGTAACATATCGGCGTACCTCTCACCCGTCACGGTAGCAGTTACAAAACGAGAACCATGCGCCATCTGTCGGACATTTTGTTGTTGTTGTTATAATAAAACCCCATGTCATGCCAAGCATGTGTGTCAATTTTTACCTCTCTTTCGACATTATTCCGTGATTTATTAAGTTTTCAAATTTGTACTGACTTTTTGATGACCCGGTATACGCACACAAAAAGCCACCGGTGTGCAGAACGTAAGGACCACAGTAACTTTGGCAGATTTGTCACTAGCAAGTAACACAGCTCGATCAAAGTTGAAAAGAAGTGCAGCCGAAGCGATGCTAGCGCTCCAAGCGATCGGTAGGTAGCAACAGAAGAATGCCGTGAAACGAACTGACAAGTTGCTATTTTTAACGCTGTTACCATTGTGTTTCCTAGTCACGAAACGTGCTGCTGATTTTCTTAATCCAAATATGAAAACGTCATTGAAGTACTATCACATTGTGTGTCAATGACAGTCTGTAATAACAAAATGTCAGAGCAGTGTAATAGATACGGCTCACAACAGCAGAGTCGTTGCACCAGTCGTTTTAAAAAAAAATCTGATTTTGGATATTTTAATATACGCAAAACATGAAAAGTAGGTGGTACATCACCTTATAAAGGGCTTTTCGCATTGTCCTTGCTTTTGTGCTTTGCGTGTACCTGCCATGAAGAGAGGGTTTTTTGTTCTCTTTTTTTCTTTTCTTTTGGTACGTGACAGCTATCAACGATGTAACGTGCTATTGTTAACAGTTTTTACAAGTCAGCAAATATTATTTATTTGTAACTCTGCTGCACTACAAATACTCTCTCAATCGTTAATCCAGCCACAGCATAGACCAGCGTGCACACACACACACACACACACAGAGAGAGAGAGAGAGAGAGAGAGAGAGAGAGAGAGAGAGAGAGAGAGAGAGAGGAGTAAACGAAATTCAAACCCCCCCCCCCCATTCCCACCTGAGAACAAATGAAGGTCAATTGGTATAAAGAACAATAACAAAACCTACACAGTCTGTTTTGGCCAAAGTGTAAAGTTCATTGTGTGTGTTTCTTTTGTGTGTGCCTGACGAAAACACGGAAGAAGTAGTACAGACATTTCCACAAAACCAACTGTAAGCAGCAGACAATATAGGTTGATAGATGAAAATTAACTGCATACCAAAATTACCTTTTAACAAACAAAGTAAGCCTAACTTGTTAACTCCTCAAAAATAAAACAAAAAAAGTGTCTATAAACTATTTATTTGGTTGCAGATGACGAAGTTACCGCTATTGGATGGACCTACACGACGTCACAATGTGAAACCAAGGTAATAATCCAAACCAAGACATACGATTTTGGTGCCTAATTTTTCACATCTAGATTAGCATATAATATGATCATTTTCTCAGCTGTAATCTAATTAAAAAAAGACTTATGTTGGCACAGATGTGCGAAAACATATTTGGGTAACCTGAAAAACAGTGGTTAGGATATCAGGCGGACATCACATCCACGTTCGCCGCGCGCAAAGGGCCGTGGTCAAGTCATGCTACGGAAAGGGCAACCGTTCCCGCAGGAGGTTCGAGTCGTCCCTCGTGTGTGTGTGTGTGTGTGTTTTATCGTTGGTTTAAGTAGTTTGTAAGTATAGGGACTGATGACCACAGCAGTTTGGTGCAATAAGTTTACAAACATTTGAGCATATCGACGCTTTTGCAGCAAACACAAATAAACCGAAGAGCTGCAATTCCAAAATGATGAATAGTACTCCTCTTTAGTTCGAAGCAGGAATAGTAAGCTAGTGTTCAATGTTAACCAATAACATCAGTTTCAAAAACATCTTTCTTGTGCCTGAGCTGTAAAATACTTTTATTTATGTTCGACCGGTTTCTGCAGTTGCTGCCATCAACAGGAAATCAACAAAATGTTTTACGTCAAAGATAATAAGATAACATTTTTTTATGTAAAATATTTTGTTGATTTCCTGTTGATGGCAGCAATTGCCGAAACAGGTTGAACATAACACATAAAAGTATTTTACAGCTCTAGCACAAGAATGATTTCTTCAAAGTACATCGCGACGAAGACTGCCACCTAAAAAAAAATCGCACTGACGTGTCTTACGGCCCACTTTAGATTTGTAGGTTTGTAATTTTTTGCAAGCATTTTGGACCAAAATAATAATGTAACTAATAAAAAATCAATTAATAAGAATGTCTGAAACCAATTTAGAAAAAAAAATCGGTAGTGGCCGGTTCCTAATCACTGGTCTTACGCGTCATAGTCCAGCGCATTGCTCACTACGCTACGACAAAGAGTTAGAAATTATGTTCTTTAATTTCGTACTATTGATGGCCGTTGTTAACTGATGCTAACATGGCATTTGTAGACACTAGATTATCATTTATCGTACGAAGAACGACGTGTTTTTGTTAATTCTTCAGTGCGCCATTACTTTGAAATGACAACGTGTAAGTTACAATACGAAAATCATCAAATACGCAACGCAAGTTGGCGTATACCAGAGAGAGTTCTGGGCGAGGAATGTCACGTGACATCTGCGTACGGCTGGATTTCGTTAATTCAATGGAGGTTGTCAAAACTCCGTTATTTTTGCAAATATCTCTCAAACGATACGAGATATGAAAAAAAAAAAAAAAAAAAAAAAAAAAAAAAAAAAAAAAAAAAAAAAAAACCATAAGGGAACAAAATTGTAGAGAATTTTCTCCTCTACAAATTCGTTTATTCAATTTTCGCGTCGGATGAACGGTTTATTTGCAATTAAAATTACATTACAAATGGCTTTTTTTGGTATTATTAACGTATTTCTTGTCCGAAATATTTCAAAAGCGAGGTTCTGGTCTCTGGTAGCCAACAATTACGTCTGTAAAATTTGGTGCCGATCGGGTGAACGGTTCGACCTAAAAAGTGGGAACACATTACAGCCAGACAGACAGTCAAATCGCCGTTATTTTTGCAAATATCTCTGCAACGATGCAAGATAGGAAAAAAACATAATAGAGCGAAGTTGTAGAGAATTTTACCCTCTACCAATTTGGTTATTCCATTTTCGTATCAGATGAACAGTTCGTTTGCAATTACAATTGTATTTCAAACGGCTTTTTTTGGTATTAGTACCGTATTTTTTGTCCGAAAAATTTGAATAAAAGAAGGTTCTGGTCTCTGGCGGGCTACAATTATGTCTGTAAAATTTGGTTGACGGTTCGTCTTAAAAACAGGGAACACGTTACGGACAGACAGACAGACAGACATTCCAAAATCGCCGTTATTTTTGCATATATCTCTGAAACGATACGCGATATGAAAGAAACATAAGAGAGCAATGTTGTAGAAAATGTTCTCCTCTACAAATTCAGTTATTCCATTTTCGTGTCAGATGAACGGTTAAGGCGTTATTTTCATTTAAATTTCGAGTGTAAACGATAGCAAAGGCCACTTTTAGTGTTACTACCGTAACCTAAAGGGGGCCAACATTGTGGATTGAAGTACATGTTCCATGCAAAATTTGTATCTGAACGGGTTCACTCAGCTAAGACGGTAGCAAGGATCCCCTGTGTAGCACAGTTTCTTGCTGCTCCTTGCAGAGCATGCGAGCGTACTATCAGTGCAGCACTAGCTCAGCGCGTACTTCCCCGCCGATACTGTAAGAGGCTTCAGCGATAAGACACTCCCCTAGGGGGGAGGCCCCAGTTTCCACATCAGGCGGCAGGGCTTAGCGGCGGTGGGTGTTCCCCACGGACAGCGGCGTGTGTCAATGTTTACACAGCTGACACCTCCACGTTCTTTGGGCTGCGTAGCCAAACATTGACACAAAAGTTTTGGAAACGCTCTTTACCTTCGGCACTATTGTGTAATTTTCTCATTACTTTTGTTGTGACGCTGTTTAATTATTCAAGGTAGTCTTGTATTCACTTCCGAGTAACTGACCTCATAAGGGCAATGACGTTCAGTCGACTCTGGTGCTTGTTTCGTCAACCCAAATGCCAAGAACAATTGTTGATTATACTTAAGCACTGTAAGCAATATATATATATCTATAAATGTGAATATCTGTTCGGTGTTCGTTTATCACGTCTGAACCACAAGACACAAAGAGCTAAATATTTGTACAGTTAGTAATGTCTACCCTGGGAAGGCTTTAGGCAAGGTTTTATGGCGATCGGATAGGTGTTTATCTATATATGTTAATGTGAATGTCTGATCGGTGTACGCTTATCACGTCCGAACGACAGGACGCAAATAATTAAATATTTGTACAGTTACTAATTTATACCTGAGGAGGTTCTAGGCACGATTTTATAGCGATTTGATAGATATTTAGTAATTTGAAGAATATGACGCGAAATGCGGAACAATAATTACTCTTTCGAAATTATATTTACTCTTTGATAATGGTTTTGTTGGTTGCATTGTTGCTTGAAGGTTGATAATGATAAAAGTGTGGTGTATATTGCGATGGAAAGTTATTGGTGTATATAAAATTCAACGTGTGTTAATATTTCGCTCTGCAGCGAAAACTACAGGACGCAAACGAATGGTCTGTGTGTAATTGTTGTCCGAAGTCTCCCGTTGTACACCATAACAGTTCCATGCCGATAGCTATAAGGGGGTGGAAGATGTGGTGGTTGAAAGTCGTCAAATTATAAAAAAATTCGGAATGAAGGCCAGCGATGACGTTTGCGATTCTATAGCAAGGAGGTTACATACAGCGACACGTGATGCCACAGACCATATCTTTGGTCTGTGTGTGCTACTATGCCAGCCGGCCGCGGTGGCCGCGGGGACTGAGGCGCTTCAGTCACTGTCTGCACGGTCACTACGGTCGGGGGTTCGAATCCCCCCTCGGGCAAGGATATTTGTGCCGTCCTAGTTCGTAAGTAGTTCATAAGTAGTTTGTAAGTTTAGGGACTGATGACCCCGTAGTTAAGTCCCATAGACTATACAAACATTTGAACATTTTTTTGCTACTATGCCTTCAGCTCTTTCTCTGTAAGGATAAGCATATGAATAAGGAAATATAAAAATAAATAAATAAAGCAGTAAAAAAGAAATGTCTTTTAATACATCTCTTTAAAAAATCGATTTGACGATTCGCGCATTACATCAAGTGATCCATCTGTGATATTATTACAATAATTATTGTTAAATTTCGTGATTGGATTCTTCAAAACTAGTGCATTTTTACGTGTGATTTGATCTACACTACTTACTTTCCTTACTTACACTACTTACTCACCATACGTGTTGAGATATTGCAACACAGGCTATGTATGTATTATTTGTGAAAGATAGCTTATCTATCATAATCAACCAACTCGCGAGCGGAGCAGCGGATTTAAGTTAGTCATTAATATAGCCGTTGTTAGGAACTGTACGAAGCGACATTTTAATAAATATACAGCCGTTAAATTACAGGTAATATTTTTATTCATTTTTGAAAACATCTTGGAGATTCAGCGATCAGAATGATTAAATTCACTTGATAAGTCGGTGAAGATCGGAAGTTACAATTACAGTGGATAGCTTTAGACCAATTTAGCTGTAAATAGTACAGATAAAATAAGGTCTAAAACACCTACTTAAAAAATAAGATATAAAATATACCTGTAGTGTTATTGACTAGTTGCGACAGTGGGAGGTGAAAATATTACAATAAATAGCAAGTCAAGCATAGTTCTAGAAAGGTCTGCTTATGATATTTTCATGGAGATTAATAAATCGTTTAAAGCCAACTCATTGACATTAAACTTTGAAAAGGGTCACTGCATGCAGTTTAGAACATGTAAGAAATTTCCATCCAGCATATGAAGAAGAGCAGATAGAAGAGGTTGACAGTATTATATTCCTGGGATTACAGCTTGATAATAATTCAGTTCAGAACTGCAGAAACGACTTAAAAAAGTCTGTATTTGCAGCAGGAGTGTTATCATACGTAGGATATAAAAATAAAAAGCTTGCATACTTTGCGTACTTTCGTTCTATAGTGTCATATGGTATAATATTTTGGGGTTACTCTTCAAGTCAAGAAAAAGTTTTCAGAGTCCAAAAGCGTATAATACCTATATTTGAGGAGTAAATTCACGGAAATTCTGTAGAAGCCTTTTCAAAGAACTGCCACCAGTAGCCGGCCGCGGTGGCCGAGGAGACTGAGGCGCTCCAGTCACGGTCTGCACGGCCATTACGGTCGGGGGTTCGAATCCCCCCTCGGGCATGGATATTTGTGCCGTAAGTAGTTCATAAGTAGTTTGTAAGTTTAGGGACTGATGACCCCGTAGTTAAGTCCCATAAGATTTACAAACATTTGAATTTGCCACCAGTATATTTATTCCTTTATGAAATTTGAAGTTTGTCATAAGTAATACACCCCTCTTCCCAGCAAACAGCTCAATTCATACATACAGTACTAGGAAAGAAACTATCTACATAAGGATTTAAAGGCACTTACTTTAGTTCAAAAAGGAACACACATTTTCAGTAATTTACCATAAAAAATTTAGCTACAAATGTTCTGATTCCACGAGGCTCTCCTCAACATGGATCTGTGGAACGAACAACTAATCTAATCTATGCTTATGTCGACTCTTGTAGAAGTCAGTGCAGTCATCCTTTAAGTATTAGTAGTTCCGCACTCTAATTTCAACGTTGGCCAATCGAGTATAAGTCTCAACGGCATATATTTTTGAAAATACATTTCGACATGCACAGAAACAAAATTATTATGTAGAGTGGTTGAAATAAAAATACATGCCAGGTAGTACATGTGGTTTACCTAAAATGGCAATTTAAAGAAAAAAACTTCAAAGAGAATACAAAACGTCGCTAATCATTACATTCCTGCCCTCTATGGGTGAGTTAAATACATTTTGCAGTGATAAGTGATACTGTGGATGGTTTCGTTTGATAGCAGCAGACGGCAGTCTAAAGATGAGGAGGCAACGAGCTTTGGACGGTTTTCATTGGAGACATGCACATATAAGCTCCAAAGATACGTACAATTTGTAAATGCGACATGAACTCGTGGAAGAGGCAGGCCAGCATGATGAAAGTAATGGGTAGTGCTCCCAATTAGCTGGCTAGGTCGCTAAAATTATTTATTACAGGTCACACTTCATGTACAGTGTGACTCCATTGAATCGTTTCGGATCAACCATCATCAGATTTGTATCTCTTTTTTGACATAGCCACAAATATGCAGATACATTGATTTAAAAAGTTATTTACACACACACACACACACACACACACACACACACATACGCATGTTGCCTTTTAAATCCATGTGCCCGCATAGTTGTTGCTATGTCATAAAATAGATACAAATCCGATGATGGTTGTTCTAATAAGTTTCGTGTGTGCAACCGCAGGAATTCTCCTTCTTGTTCTAATATTTTTGGCTGTGTAATGTGCAGCCATCTTCAGAATGAGCGGTAATTCTGACGCTCCAGTTTTTTGTCCTTTATTGTATTTTTAACACTAGTACAGTTACAATGCTAGTAGGCTGGCAGCAGCTCGATAGGCTGCTCTTCAGTCGAGAGAAATGAAAATATGGACATGAATATATTAAAAAATAACAGGAGATAAAATAACGGTGAATTCAGACGTAGACATGGTGACACTTTGAAGTACAGACAGCTTGACAGGTAATTAAAAGCACATTTAGTCTGTTAAAACGAAGAGCCACGGTGACATAAAGTATGACAGCAAACACAGGACGGCGAGCACTCGGAGACACAATATTAAAACACACGATGGGGCGCTTGTTTGTTGCCGGTGGACGCGGATAAAAACACACATACTGTAGCACTTCACACACGACACTGAACGAAGCACTGTTAAAACTGACGTCGCAGGACCCCGCGGGGTAGGGGGAGGTGCATGACTCTCGCCAGTCCCAGCGTTTCATTGCGGACAAGAGGTGTCTTTGAGTTGCCGGTGGCGTTGGAATGTATCCCACTCACGAGTCCGAAGGAATGAGCGTTAGAGGCGACGGGATTCGCGTAGGAGAAGGATGGCCTGTGGAGGAAGGGTAGGACGGTGAGGATATGTAGCCTTGGTGGGGATGCAGCATCAGCAGCAGTCTGTTGGAGGAAGGAGGAGGCATGGTCATTGTCAGCGGGAGTGTGGAGGGGAAGGGGATAGCTTGCGACCGAGGTGTCTATGGAGCGACGATAGGTATCCCAGTCGGCACGGGAGTAAATGTTCAAATGTTTGTGAAGCTTAAGGGACTTAACTGCGGTGTCAACAATCCCTAAACTTACAAACTACTTATGGTAAAGGCGACACAAACATCCATGCCCGAGGGGGGATTCGAACCCCTGACAGGGGACGACCTCGCGCATTAGAGCATAGCGACTCAATGGGCTTGGCCATTCTACTGCGGTGCACGGGAGTAATCGTGGACAAGTTTAGGAGGGGGCATAGGATGGGGAGCGTGGGCAGAGTGGGAGCGATGGTCAAGGATGAGTAGGACATGGGCGTGGTCACTGCCTATAAGGTCACGAACATCTGCCGTGATGCGCCCAAGGAGGTTGGGAGACACCAGTACAACATCGGGTGTGGTGTTGCTTTTGGGGTAGGTGGGTTGGGGAAGGGGGGGATGTCGCCCCAATGCAAGGTGGCGACAAACTGACGGCACCGCCGGAGTTCAGAGGGAGAGCGGGAAGAGAGGTTAATCACATAGGTCGTAAAGGATTTGGTCAATGTGGGAGAGGGGCTGGTGTTGGATGTGGCCGATCGCCACTCCGCCTCGGGCAAGGAATGGGGGGGGGGGGCATCTGTATGGTGGAGGAGGTTGGAGCGGTGCTGATAGGATGACGGGGTTGTAGGAAAGTTTCGTTAAGAAGAAAGGCATCCACATGGTGGTGGGAGAGGGTATGCATGAGGAGGTATTTCTTGACAGGAAGGGAGCATACATTGTGATAGGTATAGGAAGGGCTTGCCATAGGGGTCTAAAGGGAAGGGCAAAGGGGCGAAGGGAAGGAGGGGGGTGATGGGAGAAGGTGAAGTGGGAGTGTGCATGGGAGAAGGTGGCGAAGGTCTCAAGGTGGAAGACAGAAGGGTGGCAAGGACGATCTACTGGAAGGTATGGGGACGCTGCAAGGGATGGATGTTTTGGAGGACGGTGGTTACAAAACGGTTGACGTCCTCAATGATGGGAGGGGGCTGAGGGAGTTGTTGGAATGGGGAGAGGGATCGACAGGACGTATGGGGACGGTGAGTAATGGATTGGTGGGAGCGGGGACGGATTTGCATTTGTAGGGGTATGTAGGATAGGGGCCGCCACAGGTGTTGCAGACAGGAGGGGAGGCAAGGTTCGGGCAGTGCTTTTGGAGATGGGCAGACAGGTGCTGTGTCAGGTCGTTGTAAACGAGACACCTGGCACAGTGGTAGGACAGGTGGGGAGTGGGAGGCTTCTACCTTGTCGCGGCGGTTGTAATGAGTGCCCCTTCGACGAGGAGGCGATCGATGGATGATGCAGATTCGGTGAAAATCCGCATCAGGTAGTTGGGACCAATGTGGATCTGCTTGGTGGAACAGATGGAGATAACAGGGTGAGAATTGAGTTGGCTCAACACGTCTTCCTCCGTGATACCCAGGCTTAGTTATCATGGCAGTGAGGGAGGGCATGCAGGGGGGAGGGACTGGTTGGTGGGGAGAGGAGGTGGTCTAGTAAGGGGTAAGGGTTGTGTGGGGGCCAAGGTGGATAGCAGGGAGGCGCTGAAGCATCTCGTGTGGAAGGTGGGGCTGGGAGATTTGATCATTTGAGCAGGACAGAGTCCCAAAGGTGGGGGAGCTGGGTGATGGTAGCAGCGGGAAAGTACTTGCGGAGTTCTTGGGAGAGAGTTCTATTGTCAAGGAAGTGGGGATCAGGGCGGGAAAGGAGGTAGGTATAGAGGACTGGCTGGGGAAAGATGGGTGCGTCTCCATGGTGGAGGAGGAGGGGGGTAGGAGGGGTCTTCTTGGAGGCAGCAGGAATGGGATCCACACTTCCACGTTTAGTGGTGGTCTTTTTATGGTGCCTGTGGAGGAGGATGGGACAGGTTCGATGGGGATGTGACCGGGGGGGGGGGCATTGCTGCGCGCCGGGAAGAGGCGACGACTGAGGGGTGTCGGCCACCGTGGCTCGGCGGTGAGTGATGCGTGTGTGGGAGAGGGATGGGAAGCCTGTAGGGGAGGTGAGAGGGAGGTAGACGGTGGTGGTGGGGGGGGGAGAGACCTGAGAAGCGGCTGCGGTGGAGAGGAGGATGGGGAGGGGGATATCTTAGGAGGGGCATTTTATGTAGCGTACGTCGTGAATAATAACACAGATTCACTGTTTACGTTCTGTATTTTCAAAGATAAAGCTACATCAAAGATTCAATTATTAATCTAGAGATATTTACAAAGACATTACAAAATAATATATTATCAATTCCTAACATCCTCCCCACCCTGGTCAACCTCCAGGGGGATGACCAGTTGAATGGGACGAACTATTTGGTGTCCTTCTGGTGTGCATAGAATTACTGTTCGTACTTTCTGATCTCTTCCTTCGACTAGTTTCTCTATTCTTGCTTTCTTCCATAGGTGGCGCGGGCGTCCATCTTCTTGTACCAGAGCAACATCACCGGGGCGGAACTTGATGACTCTTGTCGAAGTACCTCGAACTTCGTGGAAGCTTCTAAGTTGCAATAGATATTCTTTAGTCCATCGCTTCCAAAAGTCATCTGTCAACTTCTGTTGCAGTCTGAATTATTTTGTCAAAACAGATTTAGTCGACGGTTCTGGTCCTGTTGGCACTGTCAGTAGTCCTTCACCAATTAGAAAGTGGGCTGGTGTTAAAGGTTCATCGTCGTCTCCTTGAGAAATTGGTCTCGAATTCACTGCGGCTTCGATATTAATCAGCGTGGTATTGAGCTGCTCTTCCGTTAACCTTGATTGACCAAGTACTTTTCGTAGGCATCGTTTGATGGTACCCACCATCCTTTCCCAAAACCCTCCCCACCAAGCCGCGCGGGGGGCGATAAATTTCCATGAAATGCCATCTCTGGCTAGGACACGTTGAGTCTTTGGGTTAGATAACACACTCCATATTTCAGACAGTTCAGCATTAGCTGCATGGAACGTCTTTGCATTGTCTGTGTAGATTGTGTGGGGTAGTCCACATCTACCAGCGAATCTTTGAAGAGCCATGAGGAATGCGTCTGTTGTCATGTTAGAGCACAATTCTAAGTGCACTGCGCGTGTCGTCGCACAAGTGAAGAGTGTTATGTATGCCTTTTCCATGGTAGTGCCAACCTTTACATAGAGAGGGCCTGCAAAATCTATGCCAGTTATAGAAAATGGCTTGGATGGTCTTACTCGATCGGCTGGTGGGGGTGCTTCAACTTGTTTTCTTGGGAGGCGTACGACTCTTCGATGGTCTCGCACACAATAGGATGAACGAAAATCCTCAAGAACTGCGGAATCACTTTTACTCAAAGCTCGAGGAGGGTTTGCCGTTATTCCAATCGTTTCTAAGTCCCAGAACTTCCGTAATTCATCATCAGATGGTGAGTATGTTTCATGGATGAGATTTACAGCAACTGAATTAGCACAAACTCCCAAACGATTTCCACTTAGGACCCAACCAAATATGGTGAGAATTAGAACAATCGACGGAGAAATACGGACAGGCGAACTATCCTTGACTATCCTCCAGTAATGGTCACTACCGATTAAGATCTCTATTGGTAAGTCTTCTTGAGATCCAGTTTTAGGATCAGCTAACTGAACTCTGCAAAGGTTCACTCTGGTTACAATGTCTTGTGAGATCACTGGCTGAGGTGAGAAAGAGTGATCACTTTCGTAAGTAGTAATAGAGACAGTCGAATTTGCTCAGGCTCCTTTAATATTAAAACGAACGAGTTTACGGTGACATGAGTAACTCTTCTCTGCCTCAAAAGTACAAACAGTTATCTCATGTTGATCAGTGATTTGTAGTTTTAACTCTTCTATCAGTGACTTTGATATAAATGTAGCTTGGCTTCCGCTGTCCAGTATACACCGAGTCAAGCGCCTTAGGCCGGTCGGCCCTATGATGCAAACCTGAGCTGTTTGCATGAACGTGAAATTTCGGGTCGTAGCATCGATTTGACTAACAGATGCGACATTTATCTGATCCCCTGTTGCCTTAAGGGTATCCTGATTCGTGCACAAAGACCTATGATGTGACTTTTTACAGTTAGCGCAAAGTGCCTTGCCTTTCTTCCCACAGTTAGCTGCTTTATGTCCTCTGTTCAGACATAAGAAACAACGGTTAGAATTTTTTAGTGTCTCTTTTCTTTTCGCAACGTCTGTAACTATCTTACAATCCTGAGCCCAGTGGTCACGAGATTCGCAGAAAACGCAGAACGGTACCGGTTGTTTAGTTACCTTCGTTAACTGTTGCTTGGATTTAGTGCGAACATGGAGAGCTGCCGCGGCAGAGGTGTAACTTGATGACGTAGGCGTCATGCAACGGATCTTTTCTGTGGTGAGAGCTGTCTCTACTTCTTCTCCTATAAATTCAATGAGTTTAAGAATATCACCCTCTGACAGACCTTCACCTTTTACATGTATGATCCAACGCCGACACATGTCGTCTGGAAATGCTCTAAGTATTTTCGGTGCGAGCACTCGGCCATAGGCATTTACATCTTCTCCGAGTGCACGCAGAGCTTGAATACGGCGATTGCAGTCAATAAAGGTGGAGTTAAGCACATCTGGAGTCACAACCTGTATTGGCTTAATACTTTCGAGAAATCCAAATGAGCCTGTATAATTCTATCTTTGTTAGCGTAACGAGCCTTAAGCATCTTCTTTGTCTCCTCATATGTTTCGGCTGTCACAGCGATACCTTCCACCAAACTTTTTGGTTCCCCTTCTAAATAACCGCGCAAAAATATGTGTTTGTGAACGGTTGACAATGAGGCGTTCTTATCAACTGATTGCTCAAACTGTTCCCAAAATCGCGCCCATGATTCTATATCTCCTGAGAATGACTCAAGCTTTATGGACGGAAGCTTAACTGTGGTTACTGGAGCAGCAGAGGCAACTGTTGCTGCAGGTTGGGCGTCGTTAACTGAAACATGGCTCTAGACAATTTTTTCTCCATTTCTTCAGAAGTTAGTTTAAGGACACACTTGGCAGTATCTATGTACTCATCGCATTTGGATATGTCAGCGGCGTAATCATTATCGTCAAGAAGGCTGTGAATTTCGTCATCAAGTCGTATCAATTTATCTAAGGTCTCCTTTAATCGTTCCCTACAGTACTCCACGTTCTCCACGGTCGAAGAATCGGCAAATTCTTGTATCTCCTTGACAAACCGCGTAATATTGGCTCTTTCTCTAGTTCGTCGTCTTTTCAGATGATGCAAACGTGCGCTACCGTCAGCAGTTTCGACGTCAGACATCTTGCCTACGTTATACGGTACTTCGCAATGTATGGAATGCGTAACTGAAGCAGAACAGATTTACTTTACTTCGTAGTAATCAGTGAATATAGCACCACTCAAAGAACTGCGTAAAATATTAACGCACGTTGCGTACGCTACTTTTAATAACTTCGTACTACGATACTGTTGCGAATGCCAAACAAACAATCGACAGCGCGTGTGACGTCATCAACTGGAATACCTATCTGCTGTCGGGGATTATTACGTATGGTATTCAAGTTACAACAATATTTATTTCTGTGAGGCTTCTACTATTCTTTGCTACTTCAATAATATCTCGCCGTGAAGCAAGGCTACAAATAAGTAGTCATTGTACTTATCTCAATCAGCTGTTGAGACGATGTCGAAGTCGTGACGTGATTCCTCATTCACAGCTCCGTAATACTCTGATACGGCGTGCAGTATGCTTAGATAATTATCACTGAATCTTGAGTTTGCGTTTTTTTTTTTTTCCTTGCGTTCTCTTCCCGGGTTTCGGCACCAATTTTTTTATGTAGCATACGTCGTGAATAATAACACAGATTCACTGTTTACGTTCTGTATTTTCAAAGATAAAGCTACATCAAAGATTCAATTATTAATCCAGAGATATTTACAAAGACATTACAAAGACGTTCCATGCAGCTAATGCTGAACTGTCTGAAATATGGAGTGCGTTACCTAACCCAAAGACTCAACGTGTCCTAGCCAGAGATGGCATTTCATGGAAATTTATCGCCCCCCGTGCGGCTTGGTGGGGAGGGTTTTGGGAGAGGATGGTGGGTACCATCAAACGATGCCTACGAAAAGTACTTGGTCAATCAAGGTTAACGGAAGAGCAGCTCAATACCACGCTGATTAATATCGAAGCCGCAGTGAATTCGAGACCAATTTCTCAAGGAGACGACGATGAACCTTTAACACCAGCCCACTTTCTAATTGGTGAAGGACTACTGACAGTGCCAACAGGACCAGAACCGTCGACTAAATCTGTTTTGACAAAAGAATTCAGACTGCAGTGAATTCGAGACCAATTTCTCAAGGAGACGACGATGAACCTTTAACACCAGCCCACTTTCTAATTGGTGAAGGACTACTGACAGTGCCAACAGGACCAGAACCGTCGACTAAATCTGTTTTGACAAAAGAATTCAGACTGCAACACAGATGACTTTTGGAAGCGATGGACTAAAGAATATCTATTGCAACTTAGAAGCTTCCACGAAGTTCGAGGTACTTCGACAAGAGTCATCAAGTTCCGCCCCGGTGATGTTGCTCTGGTACAAGAAGATGGACGCCCGCGCCACCTATGGAAGAAAGCAAGAATAGAGAAACTAGTCGAAGGAAGAGATCAGAAAGTACGAACAGTAATTCTATGCACACCAGAAGGACACCAAATAGTTCGTCCCGTTCAACTGGTCATCCCCCTGGAGCTGGGGCGGCGACGGCGACGGCCGTAGGCCGTCCGGACCTCGGCGGCAGGCAGCGGCGACTGGCGGTGGGCAGACTGGAAACCTCCGTAAGGGCCCGGTCCTAGCCTCCGGGGTGCGGGGACGGAGGATTTCCATCAGTTCCGTAAGATGTCCCATGATGGCGCTGCGGTCAGAAGCAGCTCTTTAAACTGGCCAGAGCAGGCGGCAGGTAGCGGCTGCCCCCACCACCACCTCCACTCAAACGCCGGCAAGCCGGACACAGCCGTGGCCTCATGGCAGGCGGCACGAGCTCTCCCCTCAGCCTCCCCTCCACTCTACCCTCTAACTAGCGAGAGGCACCCTAAGACAGCGGACCGCCTGACACCTGCTAACATCTTACGGAACTACGAGGGGAGCGTAACACAGTGGTTTAGGGTAGGCTGCTTCTCTGTATATGTTACTCTGTGGCAGCAGGTCCATCGGCGGCGGGCACACGGCCAGGAGAGCTCCGGCAGCAGGACGGCGACCAAAACCTGGCAGCAGACCAGTGACGCTAGCAAGCCTGCTGCCAGGCGGGGTGGATGGCGCTTCAGTGCTCGCTTTGGCCCACCGCGCATGCGGCCACAGATACATATACGCCAGCGGATTGTACTCACTGTTGGGCATTAATGTAATTACAAACTGATATGACTTCTGTCAAGTAAAAAATTTTCATCATGTTACAGACATATAATCGGAGTAGAAAATATGTTAGATACCAATATTTTCCTGCAGAGTGACTTATGTCTGAATGCATGCTATTGA
Source organism: Locusta migratoria (assembly GCA_026315105.1). Classification (NCBI taxonomy): domain Eukaryota; kingdom Metazoa; phylum Arthropoda; class Insecta; order Orthoptera; family Acrididae; genus Locusta; species Locusta migratoria. The sequence continues at coordinate 121,831,892 of CM048750.1, read as the reverse complement.
CAGTGGCAAAAGGTAAATAATAAACTTTCACATTGTTAAATGAGTTATATAATTTTTTCAATATTTTTTCCCCTGTATAGGTGAACATTTTCTAACACACACACAATATATATATATATATATATATATATATATATATATATATATATATATATATATATATTGTGCCAAAATAAAAATACATGCAGTGTAGGGCGAAGTATAAACCCCTATTTTTATTGCACATTTAAATTCTCCCTGCAAAAATATGTAACTTTAATACATTGTTGTTTGTTTCATGATATATGGCGCTGTAATCGGCAAAAATGAAAATTAGTTGGAAATTGTTGAAAAACGGTAATATCTCACACAAATATACACCAAGTTAAGGGTGTGGAGCCGCAAGAATTCGCCTTCTAATATTTCGGCTATGTAACGTCCAGCCATCTTCAGTGTGAGCTGTAAGAGCCAGTGCTCGCCTCGGCCCTTTATGCTAGCGTACCACGTAACTGCGCATGCGGCCACGGATACATAAACGTCAGAGACGTTGGTCGCGTGCAAAGACGTGCATAATGCACGAGATAAATCTATGACTCCGCAATCGATCTGTGTTGGCATATGTTCCTGTGAGCTGCATTAACGACGTCTTTGTGAGTTTATTACCTAAAGTGCCGGATTACATGATTGAAACCACTATATCTATTAATTAAATTCGCCGTCAAGAATATTACAATTGCCTCCTTCACTAATGAATTCCAAAAAGATGATGTAGTTGCCAAAATTTCGACGTTGTCTTACAACAAACGTACTGTGACCAGTATCAATGCAGTGCTCTGCCACTGCCGACTTGTTAGACTGTAAAAGTCGTGTGTACCTTCGGTGTTCTGTACATTTTTCATGGACAGTACGAGTTGTTGGTTCAATGTAAGATAGGCCACATTCACATGGAATTTTATAAGCACCATATTTTCGAAGCAGCAAAACATCTTTGACGGAGACCACGAGTGCAGCTGTCTTGGGTGGAGGACGAAAGCCGGCCGCGGTGGCCGAGGAGACTAAGGCGCTCCAGTCATGGTCTGCACGGCCACTACGGTCGGGGGTTCGAATCCCCCCTCGAGCATGGATATTTGTGCCGTCCTAGTTCGTAAGTAGTTCATAAGTAGTTTGTAGGTTTAGGGACTGATAACCACGTAGTTAAGTCCCATAGACTATACAAACATTTTTGGAGGACGAAAAATCACTTTCACTTTGTGTATATTGAGAATCGGTCATATTTTTGACGAGAGGCTACCCACATATGGCAGGTTTCTTCGTCTTCTTCTGCATTCTTAGTGACCTCTTGCGGTTTCATTTGCAGTGCCTCCTGTATCTGCTGTGGAGAGTACCCGTTGTCTTCAAACACTCTCTGTAAGTGGAAAAGTTCATCTTGCAGACTGCTTTCGTCAGATAAATATGTGCTCTATGCACCCAAGTTTTGAGGACACATAGTTTGGGGGTGGTGGCAGCTATTTGCACGTAAAAACAGATCCGTGTGCGTCGGCATCCGATAAACTTCATGTCCTAAAGTACCATCCTATCTGCACCGAACTGGAACGTCAAAAATTGGAAGCCATCGCTCACTTTCAATTTCCATTATGAACTTTATTTGATCATGGAGATCAGATATCTTAAAAAGTTTGGAAGTTATCTTCACCATGATGATGGTTAATCCGGAACGCATCATTGATGTGTACATGAAGTGCGACCTGTAATAAAAAAATTTTGCGACGTAACCATACATGCTTAAAAGGTCTAGCCGGGGTTGTTTTCCTTTGGTACTGACAGAAGACACTCTAAAAATGAAGATGTCTCTTCCCATTGGAGACTTATATCAATAGAAGAACAAAAGACGTGCCAATCATTCGTTTCATTGACAACAATTTAAATAAAATGAGAGAGCAATAGGAATTAGGCAAATAAAAGTCAAAGGATTTAAAAGCTGTGATACCCAACGATGCTCGACAATAGACAGGGCTGTTCTCAGCGTATGCAAAGATGGCGGGCAATATGGAGAATGGGTCTGAGTTATGTTCATACTTGCAAATACCGAATTCAATAATAATTCACCCTACTGACCTGTAGCAAACCCAAATATATTAAACATCACAGAAAAATTAGGCTATTTTTAAATATCTTCAAAACTACAAAAGTTAATTTTCACTGTATCTGAATATATCGAAATTAAATTAAATGTACCAACTTCTGAATGCGTCATGCGATTTCAACAAACTATGTCTTAGATAATGGCTTATTACCTCAAGCTATCATCTTGAGGGCAACACACTTTTATTAATACCCTTAAGGGTTTGTTACACTTGTTATAATAATTTGTTATGAAATACAATCATGCAATTGTATCCTCGACAGTAACTCACCAATTGCAAGTAGCATGATATATTCCTCTTATTTAATGAATAATTTTAATAATAACGGTCAAGCTAATGGAGGTTGGTTTATTTATTTATAGTCACAAGGTGACCGAATGTTTATAATTTTTCTATTTAATATTGTAAAGTGTTCGTGTGGAAATGGTCAAAGGTAAGTCAAAACACGTCTTTTCTGCTCCTTTTGGAGGGTATGGGATTGTTTCTCCTACTCATCTGCACCACTTTAAATTTTCTACATTTAGAGCTAGCTGCCATTCCTCTCACCACCTAGCAATTTGATCTATATCATCCTGCATCCTACTACAGTCATTCCTGTACACCACAACATCAGCAAACAGACGCGGGATAGCCTTCTTATCAGAGTTGCCTGGGGCGCCCCTGAAGATAAAATGTTCAAATGTTTGTAGAGCTTATGCGACTTAACTGCGGGGTCATCACTCCCTAAACTTACCAAATAAATACGGCACAAACATCCATGACCGAAGGGGGATTCGAACCCCCGACCGCAGCGGCCGTGCAGACCGTGACTGGCACGCCGCAGACCGCTCGGCCACTGCGCCGGCCCCTTGAAGATATCCTAGTCTCTGATGAACACTCGCCATCGAGGACAGCGTAATGGGTTCTGTTACTTAAGTAGTCTTCGAGACACTCGCATATTTGGGCACCTATTCCGTAAGCTCTGTTTGAACACCATTATGGTCACAGAGTGTTTGGATATCTGGTTTCGACCAGTTTACTGATTTGACGTGGGACCAAAATTCGTTAGGATTTTCTGCCAAGTCGATTTACAGAAGATTGATAAACATTGCTATCAGGACGCGGTGTAAAATTATAGGGTCACAGATCGTGATGTGGTCAATGTTTATTGACCCGTTTCGATTAAATCATCTTCAGAATCGAGGAGGGGCGTCCACATAATAATATAATATGGCGTCAAGGCCCTGCTGAACATTACTCAGGGCCTTGACGCCATACAATATTATTATGTGAGCCCCACTCCACGATTCTGAAGATGTTTTAATCGAAACGTGTCAACAAACGTTGACCACATAACTATCTGTGGCCTTATAATTTTACACAGCGTCCTAATAGCACTGTTTATCAATTAATACCGATGTGGGCGCATACCTCATCAACGACTTTATGTCACGTCTGGAAATTACAAAAGATTGTTCTCAAAGTCGTTGTAGGCCATTCGCAAGGCAGCTCTAACACTAATGTTGGAATTATTTAACTTTTGTTTGTAAGCAAGACTCTGGCTACATTTATATTTGCGGCGAAGTTATCTTAGCTTTCGTAACATTTTCCTAACTCGGTTGTTGAACCACGGTGGAACTTTCCCATCTCTCATAAGTTTACTTGGGACGTAATTATCTAACGCTTTTTGTAGAGTACACTTGAACTTCTTCCACAGTTGCTCAGCACTGTCAGTGTTTGAAACGAAACTGTCGTGTTAAGCAGACAAGTACTCCGAAATTTGATCCTTTTCGCTTTTGCTACTGCTTTGATATTTCTATTTAAAGCAGTATTCATTGATGTTGTAATGCCCCTATGATCGCTGATTGCCTGATCTACGTTAATTGAATCAAAAAGTTCGGATCTCTTTATCATCGGCAAGTTATCGAGTCGGTTCTCTATTTAACTTTTCGAGGTAATTTTCGGATACAGCACTTAGAACAATGTTGCTCGATTATCTGTCCCTGTCTTAAATATTTTTAACTCCCATTCTATATCCGGTAATTTAAAGTGTCTACCTAAAACTAAAACATGACTAGCAAACCTATGGGAAATACAATGTAGACCTTTACGGTCTGCCTTAACATTACTTACATTTTTCGGGTTGATAGGTAATACTTTCTCATAAAGTTTCGTATTATGGACAGACGGCGAAGAGAATTAGATGCTTTCTTGATACATCTTAACACTATCAACCCCAGGATCCAGTGGCAAGAGAGCTTAATGACCAGCTTATTGTGTCTGTGATCAAGCGAGAAAACGGAATGTTGGGTCACAAGGTTTACAGGAAAGCCACGCATACAGACCGTTACCTTCATAAAGATTTCAACCACCACCCTAGACAAAAGAAAGGGGTGATTAAAACCTTAGTCGACAGGGTGCACAAAATCTGTGAACCGATTTATTTACAAGATGAGGTCCAACATCTACGAAAGACCTTCAAGAAGAATGGCTATTTCGCCAGAGACATAAACCTATTGAAATTATTGGGGTGTTTTACAATTTCTGTAGCCTCTCTGTACAATCTTTCGTGATATCCGTTTGTGGCTGAGTCTTATCATATTGAATAAGGCGGTCTCCTGGTTTAAAACATGTTCAGCAATAGATGATCTATATATCTGTCCCCTTCTACACTTACACTTGTGCTTTTCTAGTTTTTTTTTTTTTTTTTTTTTTTTTTTTTTTTTTTTTTTTTTGTGGTACCTACGTATAAATCTCCACAGCTACACGGAATCCTATAAATTCCTGGTTTTTCCAGCGGCATCTGTACTTCCGAGTAGTTTGTAATATTACGGCTATAGAAATTGTAAAACACCCCAGTGATCGCAATAGGATGGATGAGGGCGTGAAACCGAATGAAATCTGGATTCCGGTGTTGGAAAAGAAATATAACAGTTTTTTTTGTAGCATGGGACGATGTTAACAATGGACAAAGACAATCGGCAACGGTGAATTGTGCGTACCTATCCAAAACATCTGGCGCTACACCCCTGCGCATGAGCACGCGTAAACGGAATTCGGCTGCCTTCAGTAACGAGCCATGGTGTGTATCTGACTTTCAAAAGAACCACGGTCCCACTTGAGAATGTGCTTCGCAGATTGGGACGAAACATTGGGTTTTAATAACAATTCACAACACCACGTGATAATAGCCTGGAAAATTGTAGCCAAATTAGGTGTTGTATGCGCCACGATGTCGATGTTGACCTTGAAACCGCGGGCCGACATCAAAAGCTAATCATTCTGCTTAACATACTAATGTACATATCTTGTGGATACAATCGTCCTATCTCTAGTCTCTCAAGGTATTCCGTTTTTTTCCTGAACGTGAGTGTATGTAGATATTATCTGCAAAATAAGTTAATAGAGTTAGTAGTTAAAAAGACCACCCCCATGAAACACAGACATTGCCGAGGTGGGGTGGCTTACGTGCCTCAACGATGCAGATAGCCGTACCGTAGGTGCAACCACAGCGGAGGGGTATCTGTGGAGAGGCCAGACAAACGTGTGGTTCCTGAAGAGGGGCAGCAGCCTTTTCAGTAGTTACAGGGGCAACAGTCTGGATGATTGACTGAGCTGGCCTTGTAGCATCAGCTAATGTGGCTTTGCACACAGTTACTGCGAACGGCTGAAAGCAAGGGGAAACTACAGCCGTTACTTTTCCCGAGGACATGCAGCTCTACTGTATGAAAATATGATGATGGCATCCTCTCGGGTAAAATATTCCGGAGGTAAAATAGCCCCCCATTCGGATCTCCGGGCGGGGACTACTCAGGAGGATGTAGTCATCAGGAAAGACAATACTGGCATTCTACGGATCGGAGCGTGGAATGTTAGATCCCTTAATCGGGTAGGAAAATTAGAAAATTTAAAAAGGGAAATGGATAGGTTGAGGTTAGATATAATGGGGATTAGTGAAGTTCGGTGGCAGGATGAACAGGATTTCTGGTCAGGTGAGTACAGGATTATAAGTACAAAATCAGTTGGGGGTATCACAGGAGTAGGATTGATGATGAATAAGAAAATAGGAATGCGGGTAAAAGGGAAGATAGTAGGTGAATATGGTCTGGGAAAAAGGAATGAAAGAGGAAGTCGCCTGGTAGAATTTTGCACAAAACATAATTTAGTTATAACAAACACCTGGTTCAAGAATCACAAAAGAAGGTTGTATACGTGGAAGAGACCAGGAGACACCGGAAGGTATCAGATAGATTTCATAATGGTAAAACATAGATTCCGGAACCAGGTGATGAATTGTAAGACATACCCAGGGGCAGATATAGACTCTGGCCATAACCTGTTAGTCATGAACTGTAGGCTGAAACTGGAAAAGAAAACTGCAGAAAGGAAGGAAAATAAGGAGATGGGACTTGGATAAATTGAAGGAACGTGAAGTTCCGGAGAAATTCAGAGGGAGATTTAGGCATCAATTGACAGAAACAGGGGGAAATAAAACAGTAGAAGAGGAATGGATAGCATTGAGAGATGAAATAGTGAAGGCAGCAGAGGACAAAATAGGTAGAAAGGCAAGACCTACAAAAAATCCTTGGATATCACAGGAAATAGTAAATTTAATTGATGAAAAGAGAAAATATAAAAATTCAGTAAATGAAACAGGCAAAATGGAGTACAGACGACTGAGAAATGAGATTGACAGGAAGTGCAAAATGGCTAAGCAGGAGTGGCTAGAAACCAAATGCAAATCTGTAGAAGAATGTATAAGAAGGGGAAAAGTAGATACCGCCTACAGGAAATCAAAGAGACATTTGGGGACAAGAAAAGCAACTCTACGAATATCAAGAACTCAGATGGGAAACCAGTTCTCAGCAAAGAAGGGAAAGCTGAAAGGTGGAAAGAGTACATAAAGCAGCTCTACAAAGGAAATGAACTTAGAGACGATGTTGTAGGAAGGGAAGAGGAAGTAGATCAAGATGAAATAGGAGATACTATACTGAGAGATGAATTTGACAGAGCCTTGAAAGACCTAGGTCGGAACAAGGCCCCAGGAGTAGATGACATACCTTCAGAGCTACTAAAGTCTCTTGGAGAGCCAACCATGGCAAAACTATTTGAACTGGTGTGTAGGATGTATGAGACAGGCGAAATACCCTCAGACTAAGAAGAATGTAATAATCCCCCATTTCAAAGACAGGTGTGAAAATTACATAACCATCAGTTTGATAAGTCATAGTTGCAAAATTTTAACACGAATTATCTACAGGAGAATGGAAAAGCTGGTAGAAGCTGACCTCGGGGAAGATCAGTTTGGAGTCAGGAGGAATGTAGGAACCCGGGAGGCAATACTCACTTTACGTCTTATCTTAGAAGATAGATTACGGAAATGCAAATCTACATTTTTAGCTTTTGTAGATTTGGAGAAAGCTTTTGACAATGTTGACTGGAATACACTCATTCAAATTCTAAAGTCAGCAGGGGTAAAATACAGGGAAAGGAGAGTTATTTACAACTTGTACAAAAGCCAGACCGCAGTTATTAGACTCGAAGGGCATGAAAGGGAAGCATCAGTTGGGAAGGGAGTAAGACAAGGTTGTAGCCTTTCTCCAATGGTGTTCAATTTGTACACCGAGCAAGCTATAAAGGAAAGCAGAAATTGGGTGAATGAATTAAAGTTCAGGGGGAAGAATTAAAAACATTGCGTTTTGCCGACGATACAGTAATTCTGTCAGATACAGCAAAGGACCTGGAAGAGCAGTTGAACGGAATGGACAGTGTGCTAAAAGGTGCTTATAAGATCATTAACAAGAGCAAAACTAGGGTAATGGAGTGCAGTCTTAGAAAATCGGGTGATGCTGAAGGAATTAGATTAGGCAACGGAGCAATAAAGGAGATAGATGAGTTTTGTTACTTGGGCAGTAAAACAACAAATGATGGTCGCAGTACAGAGGATATAAAATGCAGAATGGCAATGGGAAGAAAAGCATTTTTGAAAAACAGAAATTTGCTAACATCGAATATTAATTTAAGTGTAAGGAAGTCTTTTCTGAAGGCATTTGTGTAGAGTGTTGCCTTGTATGGGAGTGAAACATGGACGATAAGCTGTGCGGACAGGAAGAGGATAGAGGCTGTTGAAATGTGGTTCTAAAGAAGAATGCTGAAGATTAGGTGGGTAGATCGTATAACTAATGAAGAGGTACTGAACAGAATTTGTGAGAAAAGGAATTTTTGGCATACCCTGGCTAAAAGAAGGGATCGCTTGGTAGGACACATTCTTAGACATCGAGGAATCGTAAATTTAGCATTGGAGGGAAGTGTGTGGGGTAAAAATCGCAGAGGGAGACCAAGAGACGCGAATAATAAACAGCTTCAAGTGGATGTAGGTTGTCGTTCTTATGAGGAGATGAAAAGGCTTGCTCAGGATAGGGTATTGTGGAGAGCTACATCAAACCAGTCTCCGGACTGAAGACCATAACAACAACAGTTAAAAAGTAATGAATTAGAACGTGCTAAAGTGGCATCTAAGGCTTTCCGGCGTTGTAAATCTTGACAGTCCTTCCGGGTATGCTGCCGGATACTAAGAACAAACTGGACGGATATTTCGGCGATCCAACTGCCTGCCATCCTCAGGAACGCTGCTGCTGCGAGTCCCGTCGAGTACTGAGGGTAGAGCCGTAGTCTCCGTCCCATATAGGCGTCGCGCGTGTGTGCGGCGCATGCGCCGCCTTCCAAGGTTGCTACGTACGGGACGTGTACTAGTGGCGCCGCCCCTAGTGAGACATCGGTGTAACGATATATCGATTATGGTTGATCAAACACTGGCGCTGGCTTCGTCACAGAACGTTGCAATTTCATGTTTTTTTAAAAAGCGGGTTTCACGATCTGCTCAGAGGAAAACCCTTGTCTCGGTTAATCAGATTGTCCGCCAATCTAATTTCAATAATAGCAATTGAAATGAGATTGGCGGACAATCTGATTAACCGAGACAAGGGTTTTCCTCTGAGCAGATCGTGGAACCCGCTTTTAAAAAACATCAAATTGCAACGTTCTGTGACGAAGCCAGCGCTAGTGTTTGATCAACCATAATCGGTATATCGTACACCAACAATAACAACAGCGTTCCTAAGGATGGCACACAGTCTGTTCTTAGTATCCGGCAGCACACCCGGAAGGACTATAAAAACGCGCTAAAGCTTAAAATGTAGAAAGGGATACACATTTTTCCTTTGTTCATTTTGTGGCGAATGTCAGTGACAAAATGTTTATTAAAGCTTTGGAAGTATGTGTGTTGTTGGAAGTCTCTAGGTATTATGAACTTTGAGTAATATACGAATAAAACAGGAATATTTGAATGCTTCCAGCATCTAAATTTTTTTTTTAAATTGCAATACGTACCTTATCGCATTTAAAAGATTTTACCTCTTAATGAATACATTACGAAAGAATTTTAAATTTTTTAATTCGGTCAGTAATGAGAGACATTCTGAAAATAAAAATTTTGTTGGCCTTGTTGAAAGTCGTCAGATAAGGCAGGGGCAACAAAAAGTCCATCGAACCGAAAATAGGATTTTATATTAGCGGATTATTTTATGTTGGCAAATTAGACGACCGAATATTACAACAATAAAGTTTGGTGAATAGTCCTATAACATTAACGTTGATGAACTATAAACTACAGTTACCTTGTTGTCTTTCGAAATAACCAACTTCCGTAACTAAGTACCGCTAAGTTGTGCCATACATGTTCTGGAAAACTTTGCACGAAGTCTTCCTTTGGGATACCCTCCAGGGGGCTCATAGTTCTTTCGTGAGCATGTGCGTGGCGACACAGACAAAAATATGCAAACGGGAAACCTCCGTATTCCGTAAGGGCCGGGTCACACGCCCAGTGGTGCGGGGAGGAAGGGCCAGAGCAGTTCCGTAAGATGTCCCATGATGGCATTGAGGTCAGAAGCAGCCCTTTAAAACTGGCCAGAGCAGGCGGTAGGTAGCGGCTGTCCCCACCACCACCTCCCCTCAAACGCCGGCACGCCGGACACAGCCGTGGCCTCGTGGAACCCGGCATGAGCTCTCCCCTCAGCCTCCCCTCCACGCTACCCTCTGATGTGCGAGAGGCACCCTCAGAAACGCCGGTACTAAGCCAGGGAACCGTCTGACATCTGCTGGCATCTTATAGAACTACGAGGGAAGCGTAGTACATAGGTTTTTTTGGGGGGGGGGGCTTCTTCTCTGTATATGTTTGTGGTGGTGAGCACGGGGCCCCAAGCTAATGCAGTCTTCCTTCCTTCTTTACTTCCCGGACTGCATTTCCTTTCTCCTTCCCTATCCTCACTCCTTCCCCTCCCCACCGGGGGGCTAATAACCTCAGTAGTTTAGTCCCCCTATCCCAACCAAACAACCCAACCCAACTCCTGTGGGATCCTGTTCAAAAGCCTCGTCACATGTGGTTGGATGTCAAGAATATCGTCACATCTTTGGGCCCACTTCAGGTTACAGTAGTAACACTAAAAGTAGGCCTTTGCGATCGCCTTTCCACAGCTCGAAATTTATATAAAAATAACGGCTCAACAGTTCATCTGACACGAAAATTGATTAAACATTCTAGTAGAGGAGAAAATTCTCTATAACTTTCCACATTTATGTTTTTTTCGTAACTCGCACCGCTACATGGATACTTGCAAAAATAACGGCGATTTGTCACCGCCTCTTGATATTACGTATACTAGGCGTTAGGAAATGTCACGTGACATTCCTCGCCCAGAACTCTCATTGGCATATGCCATCTTGCTTTCTGTATTTTATGAATTTCTTATTATAACTTACGCTTTGTCATTTCAAAGCAGAGGCGCACTGAAGAATTAACAAAAGCACGTCATTCATAATACGATAAATTATTATTAAGTATCTAAAACTGTCATTTTAGCTCTAAACAACAGTTAGCAATAGCATGAGAATTAATGAAGAATGCTGTATTTGTTCGCCATGGTGTAGTTGGTAGTTCGTTATGTTGTGATGCATGTGGGCGGTAGTTCGAAACCCGGTAATGCCATTTTTTCCGCCTTAGCTCTTGAACTGGTTTCCGGCACTCTTATTAATTAAATAGAGCTATCTTCTGAAATGTTTAGAGTTGTGCAGATGTAAGAGTGCTCTCTCTAAAATGTGCATTTGTTCTATTTCGTCAACATGCCGTGAAATACGTAACAACGAATTGAACGCTGGGCTTATAAACATTTGCACTACAACGGAGAGGATACTGTGATAAAGAATGTTCTAAATAACGCGCAGATACTGGTAGTTTCATACATAGATGGAGTCCTAGATTTCTGTGACAGCTGTCGTTATTCACTGTTAATGGAATATTTTGAGAGTCATTAATTAGAATAAATGCATCTACTAAAATGTTTGTCTTTGGCATGGTTGCTATGGACGCTTTTAACGTAGATTGTATTAGCCTACCTTTTCTGTAGTTGACATATGACTTTGTTCATGGTACTTTGTTCAAAAATGTTCAAATGTTTGTTTACCTTAACTGCGGAGTCATCAGTCACTAAACTAACAAACTACTTACTAATTACCTTATACTAAAGACAGCACAAACATCCATGCCAGAGGGCGGATTCGAACCCCCCAACGGGGAACAGCCTCGCGCATCGTAGCATAGCGCCTCAATGCGCTCGGCCGCTCCGCCGCGGTATGTTACTTTGTTCTGCGCTGAAATAAAGAGCAAATATTCTGTTTCAAATCCTGACTACGTTTTCCGATACAGTTAAAATAACAAACGGAATAAGTGTGGTAATACCGAGTTCCGCAAAGCTCTAGTACTTAATCTATATACAAAGTTACTATTACCATTACGTCATTTACAACAGTCATGGTAAAAGTATTTCCCCAGTTTGTGTACGTGTGATAAAGAAGTCTATGTTTGCAATTCTTTGGTATGTATTTCATGATATGTTCACAAAATAACAAACGCACTTGTCAGAGAAAGCGCTGTTACCTTTGAACAACTCAGAATCTTGCAGGATATAGTTGTGTTCAATGAACAAGAGAGTGCCAAATCTTTTATGAAACAAGATACAAAAATGCCGTTGGGGGAGGTAGATCGATGCTTTGCTGTCGTTTGTTCGTGTTCGTTCTGGTTGTTTGATGAGAATTTTGCTCAGTTTTTTCATTACAGATAGTGTTGAGCCCTCTTTCTTTTCTCTCTCTCCATTGGTTCTTTCTTTTGATCGGTTCTTTGTGGACGTTGGTTTATTTCGGTTAATTTTGATCGTCGTTGACTCAGGAGGGCGTCGAGCACTCTGACCATGCACGCTGAGCTACCACGCCAGCAACCCTCTGACTGAGCGCTCTGAGCCACCACGCCCGGCAAGTTTCCAACCACCAGCTAAGATGTTCGTGTATCATAAACTAATTCGCTGCTCATTACGTTACGGCGAACAGCTGCGAGAGTAATCCGTAATACTCGTACCATCGATGGCAGGTGTTATCTGCTAACATGGCATTTTTAGACATTACATTGTAACTGACTGTCCTAACAACGTGTTTTTAATAATTTTCAGTGCGACATTGCTTTGAAATGACAACGCTTCAGCTATAATAAGGAAATCGTCAAATACATAAAGCAAGAGGGAGTATACAAATGACAGTTTCGAGCAAGTTTTCGAACGACGGATGTCGCGTGACTGATATCCGAATGACAAGCACCTCCATACGACCAACCAGACACGTGCATTTGGTGGTTATTATTTCATGTACCGTATGTTTCACAGATAAGACGATGGCTGAATAACAAAAAAGGCCCCAAAATCTTATACAATGGTTAAAAAAAATGAAATTTAGTCTGAAATTGGCAATTTCGCAGATGTCCTGCATAGCGCAGCTTCGACCTCCGAACGATATATATCGAAGCGGTTAACTATCGAAACGATACTTATAGAACAGGCGAATGTTATGATTTTTATGAATATGTCGTGATTTTAAAAGATGTGGTTAGGCAGGAACCTAAGAGTAATTTACAAGAAAGCTTACACTCGAAGTAGGTCGGCCTGAAATACATCGAATGTACAACCGTAAATCGATTTAGTGTTTTTGAGCCGTAGATTCGGACGCTACGCGCCCTCACACGCTAAAAAATCTTCTAGTTTAACCTACACTTAACCTTCTAAAGGCTACGCTACAGACAACGTTTTTAAAAGTGAAAGTTACGTTAGGTATAGGACAAACAAGAAAATTCTTTTTTAGTACGTGAGGGCACGTAGCGGGTGAATCTCCGGTTTAGAAACATTCCCTTATTCCATACACATCGTTTCGAAACGTATCGATCGGATACACTTCGTTTGGAGGTCGAAGCCGCGCTGTGCAGCACATCTGCGATATTACCCTGATGAAATTTACATCGTGGAGGAAAGATTTACGAAAACAAAGTTTTGCGCAGTTAAAAAAAAATCACTTTTCGAGCCTTATTAATTTACTGATTGGACAAGGATGCCACAAAGCAGGAATAGAATTAATTATTTACAATGCAGCTTGATTTTACAATGCCGCTTGTCAAAAATAATTTCTCAATATATCCAGAGTCGCAGTGACACGATTAGGGTATAATTACGTACGGAACAGTGAAAGGGTTAAAATATTTCGGGCTATACGCAACAATTGCGGCTTCCTTTCACCGGCATAATATATGCATCGGCGCGATTAAATATCGTCTCGACGAAAGAAATTACTTTTTTTTCTTAAATTTCGAGGTAATATATATATATATATATATATATATATATATATATATATATATATATATATATATATATATATATATATATATTAAAAGTGCACTTCACATTCAATGAATATATAGATAGCAATAGATGGAACGATACTTCTTTTTTTACCTTTGTTCCGGGTTTATTACAAACCTTTAATCTAAAATGTCCCTTCTATTTAAATATTTCATTGAAAGAGACTTCTCAACAAGCTTTTTTTTTCTTTTTTTAAGTAATCCAACCTAAAATAATATTATTTCCCGAATGAAACTTTCACTCTGCAGCGGAGTGTGCGCTGATATGAAACTTCCTGGCAGATTAAAATTGTGTGCCGGAACCGGGACTCGAACCTGGGACCTTTGCCTTTCGCGGGCAAGCGCACTACCGACTGTGCTATCCCGACACGACTCACGATGCCGCCTCACAACTTTACTTCCGCCAGTACCTCGCCTCCTACTTTCCAAACTTCACAGAAGCTCTCCTGCGAACCATGAAAGACTAGCACTCCTGGAAGAAAGGATATGGTGGAGACATGGCTTAGCCACAGCCTAAGGGTATTGTGGAGAGCTGCATCAAACCAGTCTCCCGCCTGAAGACCATAACAACAACAACAACAACAACAACATCCGTCAACGATAATATTCGTAACAGTCGTAATCGATTCCTTTACTAAAATTAAATATTTTCTTTATGTCAAATTAACATCTTTTCATTTTTAAACATTCTTGGACATATGGTTGGCTTTATACTATATGTATCCCAAAAGAACAAGTGTATATTTATTTCTTATTGCTCCCTTACTCTGATAGCATATTTATATTTTATCAATAGACCAAAGATGTTAATATCTTTATCAGATATTTTCAGTTTATGATAGTAGTCATAATTTATACTTCTTTCTTTTTTTTCCTTGTTCAGAAAAAAAAACCTTTCTTTTAAACCAGATAATAAGTAAATCAACTAAACTACTTTTATTTTTATCACGCCTCCAGGCTTATTTCTGTTTTATTGATATCTTTTATGTGTGCCACATACAGATCTTAGCTTTAGAGTGGTAACTAACTGTCCCCTCTGACTATTTTTTTAAGTATGTTCAAAAAAAGTAATGAAAAATAAAGCCTATGGCGCCACCACCAATTACAGATCCGTATTTAAATTTAATTGATTTTGAAGCAAGCTTGGAACTTCAGGTGTTGGTATCGAACAACTCTAATGTAGGAATGATAACTTCGCACCGAACCTAAGTCACTCTAAGCTGGTAGATTGTTACTTGCGAGATCTCCAAATAGTTTTATTGGTTCCAAGCCCTAAGTTATTACCATTCTATCCGCACTGTGAAAATATTCAGTTAAGTCTCGGAAGGTAAGTGGGTCTATTATATTTTATGTAACTTACGGAACCCAATTCCACACAATTTGTAACCAGAGCCAGTCATATCATACCAATAAAGCTCACGACCCACGCGTGGCTCAATTAACTCTCGCAGAACTCATAAAAAAACACAATAACACTGCTCTGTTAAAATTGCCTCGTCAACTGCACTCGGTAATTATTACCAAACACACCACAAACCAATCCTGAATAGAAATGTTCCGTAGATGTGTTACTTAATGCTGCCACACAGCATTAACTTCAATTAACGTAAAACCAACTAACATTTCTCATAAACCGTCACTACCCTGATTCCGACAAATCTCGTCAAATTACACTATTATCATTAGTGATTATGTCACAGCCACCAACAGAAACCTGTCTACTTTGGAAAATTCCTCCCTGTTTCGCAAATGATGTTAAATTTGTGACGGATCTAGACTTACGCAACCACAAATACGTTATTCTACTTTTCAAGCAACTAACTATGAACAATCTTAGGAATCAGTAAATCATTAGGAGATCTCCATCTTTCAACTTTAATATTCTGTTATAAATGGAAGTACTCTTTTTTTCAATGTTATCTTCTTTGGCATACTTGAATTACCTTGAGCGGCTCATATGCAATTAAAATATGTCTATGAGCTCTCTCCTGGATATCTCTTAGGCGTTTCCTTGATGTAAAATCTAGAACACACATCAAACAAGTACACTGTAATTATATAAATATTACATACAGTTATATTTTAATGGAAAATTTCAGAAAAAGTAATTAATAGAACATATTTTCGAAATAAATTGAAACGAAACCGTTCGAGAACTCCGTAACGAACCAGAAAAATATTTTTTCCCGTTACATACAGCTAATAGACTTTATGCGGAGCATTATAATAAGCAGTTTAATGTAGATGCTGACACCACAGAGTGTCGAAACTGGTCGTCTTGAATAAATAAAATAAAAAATTGCGACCTTGGTATCTGTCCTATTGATACAATACGAAGGTTCCCTAAGATGGGTAAATTACCAGAATGAAAGCCATGTCTCCACCATATCCTTTCTTCCAGGAGTGCTTGTCTTGCATGGTTCGCAGGAGAGCTTCTGTGAAGTTCGGAAAGTAGGAGGCGAGGTACTGGCAGAAGTAAAGTTGTGAGGCGGCATCGTGAGTCGTGTCGGGATAGCACAGTCGGTAGTGCGCTTGCCCGCGAAAGGCAAAGGTCCCAGGTTCGAGTCCCGGTTCCGGCACACAGTTTTCATCTGCCAGGAAGTTTCATGGGTAAATTAAGTGATAATGAAAATGTGGGAGAGATATTAAAATAATAGTTTAAAGAGGTAAAAGTTCTAAAAAAGAGTGTATTTGTCTAAGCTAAACTCAAATATCAAATAATTTTGGCTGTTTTTTTAAAATACAGTCAGAAAGAATATTACGTGTTGGACGCATAGGTTATCGCAATAGTAGAGTCGTAATCGTATTGTCTATCAGTTTTTGTTATTATTTTTCCTTTAAATGTGAGTTTGAGTCTAGAGAATAGGAACATGTCTGGAGGATTGAGATCCGGCGACCATGGTGGATGTTCAGGTTACAAGGAACATTTTCACGGCACTATCTGTGTGTGGAGGAGCGTCGTCGTGCAACTAACATCGATCATACTTGCCAGATCTCAATCCGCCATTCTTCTTCCTATTCCCTCGACTCAAACTCGTTTTGAAAGGAAAGAGATTTGACCATATTCCTGACATCCAATGACATGTGTCAAGGCTTTTTAACACCACCCCAAAGAAATACTTCGTGCAAAAATAATAAATCATTGTACAGAGACATAATTTATCTCGATATATGAGTAGCCTGTTATCAAAGACGGACATCTGCCATTTTCCAGGAACTGAGATAAACGTCATTTTTTTATTGCGAAACGTATAGCTAATATATTTATAAGCTGATTTGAGCATTATCAACTTTAATACTCGAGGAGTTATACCTGGAAGTGGCTTATATCAATTTGATTATTCAAGTACCTTCAAATTGTGAAAGTACAGATGTCCGTCTTTGAAACCAAAACGTGTAGGTGTCCGCTTTTGATGCGAACGCGCTTTCAGATGTCCGTTTTTGATACACAGAGATTCGCTTACAGCTGACAAGAATCTTTTACAGGTGTATAATCTGGGAAATTATAGGAATATTGACATAAATTGTAAAATATTAAATTTTGAAATCTATTACATATTGGAAAAATGAAGAACTACAATAATCATAATAATCTTTTTAATTTTATACACAAAATGAAATGTTACGGCACTGAATTTCTAAAATTATTAGCATAAGGTCTGTTGAAACTTTACGTTATTTCTGACATCGAACTTCTTTCCAGCAAGTGATAATTTCGTACAACACACCTTACAACAGAACTGTGTAGTTTACAAGCTAGTCTTACCTTCGTTTCTTTTCAGTGTGTATTTTGCACTTTTCAGGTTGTCTCAACCACTTCCTTGCTTTTCCTTCGGACGCTGGTGATATATTATGTTCCATTTCACTCGCTTTGAGATGGTTATTAGTAATCATACTATAAAAAATTACTGAAAAACTTAAGTACGGGCTAATACGTCTTAGTACCTGGCACATGTCTGATTTTCGAGGTCATGTGATCATGTACTGTGTTCCCATTGTTGCACACTGCTTTATTCAACAACTGTTCGAATTTGATATCAAGCTCGTATGTAGGTGTCCGCTTTTGATGTGAACAGTCAACTTTAGCGTGTGATTTATCACATTTACGTCAATTTTTGGAAAAACGGACTTCATCAGTGAAGAGAGCGGAAAAATTTCCCTTGGGATCGACTGCTAACTAAATTTCGACCATTAGGTCAGATGTCCAGGTTTGATATTAAGCTACTCTGCTACGACCGGGATTCTAACCCAGGACCTCCTGTTTACCAGGCAAGCACTATAACTACTAAGCCACCGTGACCGAAAGGATAGAGCGATTGCACGGACTGTTTAAAGACGTCTCCCTCCACGAGACGAGCTTCCCCCATATAAATATGTATCAACATTGCAGAGGCTCTCCTATAGTGGAATAGCACGTTAATGGGAAAGATCCTGCTTTGTACCTCAGGCATAAGTGATGTAAATATCAAATAATAAATCAATGTCTTGAGACACATTTTCTCTCATTATATATAAAAGACATTTTAATTTAATGCCTCTCCACCAGTTTTAATATCTTAGATAGATACATCAAGACAAAATATGTCTCTGGACATTGATTTATTATTTTATTATTTATATCACTTATGCCTGAGGTACAGGGCAGGATCGTTCCCATTAACATTCATGTCTGGGGTGCTATTCCGCTATTGGAGACCCTCGGCAAAGTGGGGAACATGAGGCAGAATTAAAGTTTGTGTAGTGGGGGTAAAACGGGTCCTGACGAGGCTCGACTGTTTTCCGTGCTGCTACACGTACAAAATAATATCAGTTAAGGGATGCCATCTACATGAAATAAGAGGCGTAGAACTCTGTAAATGCCTCGTTCCGTTACACGCGGACACACACCTCACAATATTCAATGTTCCTATCAGTGTTCAGATTAACCAGGCGTGTGCCCTCTCCCACACACTCTTTCCAAAATAAAGTCTAACAGGATTTCTTACCTGTAGTATGTTGTTTTCATATGTTTGTATAGCTTATGGGACTTAACTACGGGGTCATCAGTCCCTAAACTTACAAACTACTTATGAACTACTTAATACTAAGGACGGCACAAATATCCATGCCCGAGGGGGGATTCGAACCCCCGATCGTAGTGCCGGGCAGACCGCGACTGGAGCGCCTCAGTCCCATAGGCCACCGCGGCCGGCTACCTGTAGTACAACTGTAATGTCCAGTTGGAAGTTCTTCTCTTCAGGCCGCAGATTCTAACGCTTCACAAATTGCAGTGTGTCTGTCAAGAATAATGAGCATAGAGGAAGTTGCTCTAACTACTTGAAATAATTTGAAAATGTTCCTGTACAGATTTTTATTTCTACCAGTGTGGAAGTCAAGTATGAAGCCAAATATAAATTGTCTTAAATCGCGGCAAATAAATTCTGTGAACTGAGCACCTCAAAAAGAATGATAAACTTCTACCTTCAGCGCTCTCAAAATTACAAAATTATAGTAATTAACACAGCCAAATGCATAATTAACGCAGCCAAATGCAACTGCTGTGCGCATTAACATATGCTGCCAAACAACTCAATCAGCGCACACTCCGCTGCAGAGTGAAGTTTCATTCTGGAAACATCCCTTAGGCTGTGGCTAAGCCATGTCTCCACCATATCCTTTCTTGCAGGAGTGCTAGTCTTGCGTGTTTGCAGGAGAGCTTCTGTGAAGTTTGGAAAGTAGGAGACGAGGTACTGGCGGAAGTAAAGTTGTGAGGCGGCATCGTGAGTCGTGTCCGGATAGCACAGTCGGTAGTGCGCTTCCCCGCGAAAGGCAAAGGTCCCAGGTTCGAGTCCCGGTTCCGGCACACAACTTTAATCTGCCAGGAAGTTTCAACTCAATAAATGCTTGGTTCCATACCGAACACCACACACCACACACCTGCACGCCCCTAGCGCGATCGAAACAATAAGTTAATCCACACGGAAACGTCACACAACAACGATAAACCCTCTGATATCCACCGCCGCGGTGGAGTAGCCGAGCGGTCTAAAGCGTCTCGGTGCGGAGCGCGCGGTTGCTCGCCGTGGGGGTTCGAGTCCTCCCTGGGGCATGGGTTCAAATGTTTGTTAAGCTTATGGGACTTAACTACGGGGTCATCAGTCCCTAAACATACAAACTACTTATGAACTAAGTAAGACTAAGGACATCACAAATATCCATGCCCGAGGTGGGATTCGAACCTCCGACCGTAGTGGCCGTGCAGACTGTGACTGGAGCCCCTCAGTCCCCTCGGCCACCGCGGCCGACCATCCAAAAGTCCCCAACGCGTAGGTACTTCGGTAAAATTTTACAATCACCGACACAGGCCTGACAACAAAACAGTTGTCAGCACGCGAGAATGAAGCAGACCAGTTGTGGCAAATTTTGTAGTAGCCAATGATATTTTAGACGGTGTAGTTGTTTTCTGTTCATAGTAAACAATATTAATTTGAAAACTTTGTTTCAGACACATTAAAATTGATGCGAAATATGATGATTTCAATGTATATCAGTGGAATGGAGAGTCGGTTTGGAAATAGTGTTAGAAAATGTCAGCAAAAGAAGAATTCATTGTTTCCATGAACGAAAGACGTTTTATTACCTTGACTAGACTTACTTATTTACGTCAGGACGATATACTAGTTAGTACTTGTAAACGAGAAGATGCTGACAAGAAAACGCTAAAACATTTGCGACAGCCAACGTTACAATAAACAATTCGTTGTCAACATTCCTCTTTGAAAAGCTAATCATGTAGAGTGACGGACTTCCTTTTTTGTGCTGACTGTGAACTAAATAATTACTGCTGTTCCTTCTCCATGGTTGATAGTGTTTCGATGTTTCCTTGTGCGGTCAATAAATCAGTTATCCTCGTGTAACAGTGCACTCGGAATTAGCGGCATATTTGGGGAAACTAATTAATGCTGTTCCTCTCTATGGTTGACAGGTTCTTGATGTACCCTTGTCCGATCGATAAATCAGTTATCCTCTTGTAACAGAGCACTTGGAATTCGCGGCATCAATCAGTAATGATCAGTCACTGGAAAAACATATCTAGCAAGTGACGCATGATGCCAAATATTTATTTCAAAGTTTTTCAAAATTGTAACATATCACATTAATGAATTGGTTAACCTCTGCTGGCTGGACTTTTGGATTCAGCTCCTCCCAGACCCAAATCCTGGCTACGAGCCTGGTGTAGGGGCATTAATGAGGTGGTAACGAGTGTCACGGAAATGCTCCGGCAACTCAATTGGGGATCGCTGGAAGATAGACGACGTTCTTTTCGTGAATTTCTGTTAAGTAAATTTAGAGGGCCGGAATTTGAAGCTGAGTGTAGTACGATCTTGCTGCCGCCTACTTACATTTTGCGTAAAGATCACAAAGACAAGATAAGAGAAATTAGGGCTCGTACGGAGGCATAGAGGCATTCTTTTTTTCCTCGTTCTATTTGGGAGTGGAATAGGAAAGGATATGCCTAGTAGTGGTGCAGTGTACCCTCCGCCACGCACCTTACGGTGAATTGTGGAGTATGTGTGTAAATGTAGATGTAGAAGTAGGAAAAACGTAGCTACATTTTTGTGAGACTGTAGGTATTTTCTTTTGTGTCCCTGCCTCGTCGCCATCCTCGTCGCCACTTTTGTGTCTCGTTTCCGTCCTAGGTGGCGGTGGCCGAGTAGAAAGACCGACACAGGAATAAAGGATGCACGCTTGTGCAGGTAAGGAGGTGAGCAGCCAGTGGGACAGCAGAAACTAGAAACACTAGAGTAAATTAGAACGAGATATGTATTTCTTAGAGACTTAGTAATACTGTTAAAAACGAGATAGAATGGCTGGCCAGTACTTACCATTGTGCTGTACCGCCGATAGTCACACAAATGAAGAATCAGAAAAAAAGGGGACAAAAAGGACAAGCTTTCGGAACACAGTTCCTTCGTCAGGTGGGAGAGAAGGGAAGAAGAAAGGATGGGAACGGAAGGGAAAGGTAGTTCACGACCTAGGTCATGAAGGTGGTGGTGTTACTTAGTAATACTTAACTTTTACATAGCTCAGTACTGCAGAATGCTGATACACAGTTGAGCGAGAGGCCTGCCTAGTGCCAAGTCTTCACTGGTGCCTATCTGATTCCGAAGTGTTAACTGGTTCCTATCTCAGTCCCAAGTGAACAATGTCGTTCAGTGGTGGCCACGAGCGGGATAGCAGCAGAGGGCGCTCGTGGCTGACGTCGTAAGAACGCCGCGCCGTGCGTGCATGGCGGCGCGCGGCGATCGTAGGTGGCGCGCACATTAGACTTGTGCGACACCACATTTTCTCTCTCTGCCATCTGGCAACACTGGTTACAGTTCACAGAACTTTATTGTTAGAGGTTGTACGTGGATGGAAGGCAGAACGGTAGGACACGAGGGCCTGCGACATCGGTGCGAATAGTGCGCCCACGGCGACTGCTGGCCGCCGCGGAAGGCGCACTGCCTCTTCCACTGGGGAGGCCTTGAGCTGATCTCTCTGGAGGGGGCGTGGCCGCTACTTACTCACCGCTGACCGCACCAAGCGGCCGCCGCCACCGCTTCCGCGAAGAAGGACTGTCCATCCAGTCACGTCGCTGTGACCAACTCCACTGATTCAGGCACCTTATTACTACGTGCATACCGACACTTCATACTTCCCTATAAACTGACTCCATCTAGCAAGAAGTGGTGTGGTCCATTTAGTAGAATCCATCTTCTGTTAATGGCCAAATTAGTTCACCGGGCAAAAAATTAGTCATGCCATTAGTCACGGTATAACGTGTGTCAGCGTCTCCAGTCTTGGTAAGGCCTCCACTATGCAAAGCAAGAAGTTCACGCATTTCATCAATTATTACCACAGTCTTAAGACAGAGGTCGGCAATTAATCTTACAAGGAAAGCACATGGGCTCGAACAAACATATCTGTATGAACTTTTGGTAACAGGACCTCTACGTACACCTCAATGTGCTGGTGAGTGTCGTTTCTGCGAAGCTCTGCAACCATGCTCTAGATAGCACTGTAGATGTAATTGTAGACACCATAAGTAATGCAGATATCTTAACTATAACTTATGTAATAATCATAGTACATGTTCTCTAGCGAATTGTCATAAAAAACCGTGATGATAGTTGCATCTTTAACCTTCTTCCCGAAAGACTGTTGGTATTCACTGCCACTGCTTCCATCGCCTCTTCCCGCATTTACCGTAGCACTACCGCTTGCATTGAGTTGTTCGTCATTATCATCCCTATTATCATTATTATGAGTTTGTAACAACAGTATCTAACTTATGCTCATATTTCTGTACCATAACAAATACGAGAAAACATGCAAATGATTCATCTTCTACACTAATACCATCTTCACGAAGAAGGGTTCTTCGTAACTTCATCTCAACTAATCGCAATACATT
This sequence comes from Locusta migratoria, assembly GCA_026315105.1. Lineage (NCBI taxonomy): Eukaryota > Metazoa > Arthropoda > Insecta > Orthoptera > Acrididae > Locusta > Locusta migratoria. The sequence continues at coordinate 121,808,563 of CM048750.1, read as the reverse complement.
AGCAGGATTGATTATCAATCGCCGCCTCATCTGATGCTCCACCACAGAAATAATATCACAAAACGCAACTTCGGAGGCACACTGCACCGTCCCTACTGGCGAACCGACAGGTCAATGTGCAATGCGGCATGGCACACGCAGAGGCCTCTAACGGACGACTGCAGAGTTTTGCAGATGCGGGAGTATCACTTGTGCAATAAGGAATCTTTACATTATCTCGCATACGATTGTGGTGTAAATGTGTTTGTTCGAGCCCAAGTACTTTCCTTGTAAGATGGGGTCCGGATACTTTTGAAAATTTTTATCGAGGTCCAGATGCAAAACCTCATGTTCATAATTAATTTTTTATTAATTATTTATTATAATTTTCACTCACAAAGTAATATGCAATACAACAGACATGTATATTTGTATTGAAAAGTCGAGAAAAAGTCATAATCTTTAATAATATCTATTTCAATTTTCACTCTCAAACTAATATGAAATACAACACATGTAAAATAATAAAGTATAAAAATCCAGAAAACCTTATATTATTTGCTACTTATTTATTTTTATTTTCACTCAAAAAAAGTATGAAATAAAACTGATAGTCAATCTTTTATTGAAAAGTCCAGAAACAGACATGCATTATCCCGACTATTTTGTATTCTAATTTCCACTAAGAAAGTATGAAATACAATGAAATGTGCGTTAAAAATACTTGGGAGAAATTACATTTGCGTTCTTGAGGAGGGTCTTAAAGTAAGGTTCACGTGGGGAGCAGCTTATGCAAATAGTGCCTTCAAAGTGGTCAGTCGTTAGTCTTGAGCGAAAATCATTCTCCAAGAAACTTATTTTTTAAATGAAATTTTACAAATATTTGTGGAGCCGAATATAGCAGCCAGGTAGATCGCTAATTTTTTTTTGCAATTTTCATATTTTTCCTGGACATGTTGACTCCAAAATTCTTCAATAGATACAGTTTTATACGTTTGCAAGGAAATGTCTTCCTGTAAGTCTATTATCTCCATTAGGAGTAAAGGCTTTGAAAGGTGGAACAACTCTGCAGTCACATGTGTTCGTTCTGCTGCAGGAGAAACCTCGTGATGTGATTTTAATAATCGTGACGACACGTATATTTTTTGAATCTTACTGCATATTTCTTCTTAAGATCTGCCAAGAAATTTGATAATAAGGAAATGTCTATTTCGGGATTATTTTTATATTAAAAATTGTTGTAAAATGAAGAAATTCTTGACTCAAAACGTCTCTTTCAACTAACCAGCTTGCGACGGAATGATGATACACTTTTAACCAAATCACAAATTAATATCCCATTTCCTTGTAGCTCGGTGTTGTTATCTACAGATTTTTTTAAATAATTAGAGTATGTAACTCGTTGTTGTTGTTGTGGTCTTCAGTCCGCAATCTATCCCTTCTCTTAGTCAGGATATGCCAGAAACTCCTTTTCACTCCGATTCGGTTAAGCACCTCCTCATTAGTTACGTGATCTACCCATCTAATTTTCATCATTCGTCTGTAGCACCACATTTCAAAAGCTTCTATCATCTTTTTATCTGAACTCCTTATCGTCCACGTTTCACTCCCATACAATGCTACACTCCAGACAAATACTTTCAGAAAGGACTTCCTAATATTTAAATTAATATTGGATGTTAACAAGTTTCGCTTCGTTAGAAACGCTTTTCTTCCCATAGTCATTCTGCATTTTATATCTTCCTTACTTCGGCCATCGGAAGTTATCTTGCTATCTAAATAACAAAATTTATCTATTACTTTTATTGTCTCATTACCTAATCTAAGCCGGCCGCGGTGGCCGATGTGACTGAGGCGCTTCAGTCACGGTCAGCACGGCCACTACGGTCGGGGGTTCGAATCCCCCCTCGGGCATGGATATTTGTGCCGTCCTAGTTCGTAAGTAGTTCATAAGTAGTTTGTAAGTTTAGGGACTGATGACCCCGTAGTTAAGTCCCATAAGCTTAACAAACATTTGAACCTATTCTAATTCCTTCAGCATCGCCTGATTTTCTGACATTGCATTCTATTACTTTCGTTTTACTCTTGTTAATATTCATCTTATATCTTCCTTTCAAGACACTGTCCATTCCATTCAATTTCCCTTCCAGATCTTTTGCGGTCCCTGACAGAATTACTATGTCATCGGCAAACCGCAATGTTTTTATTTCTTCTCCCTGAACTTTAATTCCCTCTCCAAATTTCTCCTTGCATTCCTTCACTGCTTGCTCAATGTACAGATTGAACAACATTGTGGAAAGGCTACAACCTTGTCTTACTCCCTTCTCCACCTCTGCGTTCCTTTCCTGCCCTTCGACTCTAATAACCGCTGTCTGGTTTTTGTATAGGTTGAATTTAACTCTTCGCTCCCTATATTTTACCCCTGCGACCTTCAGAATTTGGAAGAGTGTATTATGGTCGACATTGTCAAAAGCTTTCTCCAAATCGACAAACGCTTAGCCTATCTTCTAAGATAAGTCGTAAGGGGAGTATTGCCTTCCGTGTTCCTACATTTCTCCTAAATCCAAACTGATCTTCCCCCAGATCGGATTCCACAGGTTTTTCCATTCGTCTGTAAATAATTCGTAAGTCACACTTTGAAAATATTCTTGGCGCTGGTCTGACATTTACAGTGGCGACACTCACTGCTGTGAAAGTTGTAACCAACTGACAGTTGCAATTACTCTAGCACTGCTAGCGGTGGGCAAGGCGCCGTAAGAGTGATGTTTGTTTATAATTATTTGTGTGCGTAATTAACAAAATAGTTAGTATAACTTTTTCGTTACAAGCATCAGTAAAATATCAAGAGATGTACATAATGATGGAATTAATGTAAAAACAGCCCAACTGAAATGATTCAGCGGTATAACGAAAAGCTTCGTCATGAACCAATAGTTACGAATATGTGTAAATTTGCAACTGATTCCGCTGAAAGTAAGTAGAATATCAGAGAAACATAAATTTCTGAAATGGTCTGTTCTTAGTATGACGAGAGTTTTTTTGACAGGTATCAATTTCGAATGGAGTCCAATGATTCGCACATTTTTAGGCTACACTCATCTTTCTTATATGCGCATATTCTTTTGAGTGTGATTAGTTTAAGAAGGTAAAGTCTTGAAGATTCTTGTCGTTTGTGCTTCAGCTGTAATAGCAATTGTGGAATTGTAGAATTCTTTGTTGGATACAGTTTGATTGCTTTTTCCGTTTTCTTGTCACGTCTGTGACGTTTTTCCTTCAGCTACAGTTGTGGTGGCTGAAGTGGTATGTGAAATACTGTAGTTATTACATTCTATATTCGTTTCCTACGTTCCACCCTCACCGATTTTACTGGAATTGTACTGAAGAAACGTTAGCGTTCTTGAGTTGAAAAGCGACTTCTTTCTGCCAAAGAGCAGATCTTTTTTAATTATCAGTAAAAGTAATTAATAGTATGTAGTAATTATTCAGTAAAAGCAAAAAAAGTTTGTAAATCTATCGGACCAAACTGCGTGGTCATCAGTCCATAGCTTACAAACTACTTAATCCTAGGTAAACTAACCTAACGACAAACACACACACCCATGCCCCAGGGAGGACTCGTACCACCGACGGCGAGCAACCGCGAGCTCCACAGCGAGGCGCCTTATAGACTGCTCGACTACTCCACCGCAGCAGCAATGTTTCCTACACTGTACCCTATATTACCAGATAACTTCAATATAAGCTTAAACGTATCTGTTGTGAAAGAAGTAAAAGAGATTAAACCAATATCACATAGAAGCGAATGCGGACTCTTCTTATATTTACTGGCAGAAAATCAGACAGAAGCAGTAAGAGTAAGATTAGCACGAAAATAGCAGACTACAAAGCAGACGAAATTATCAATGGTTCTTTCTTCGGTATGTTCCACTGTGATAAAATTTATCCTGTAATTTTAATGCGTTACTGTTATCGAACAGTGTGTACAAAATGGTGATCAGTTTCCTATTTATTTTCTTAAATTTACATTACCGTTACCTGTGGACGTGGTAGTGTTCTTTCGGGCAAAAAGACGCAAGAGGACGTTTCTTTACAAACGCAAAACATATCCCCTTCACGAATTTTTTTAATCTGTTATAGATGTTCAAAGTCAATTGTGGACATAAGATACTACTGGCCATTTCTACTTGTAACAAGTAATTAAATATTCTTCTCAAGATCTTAAAGTTTCATCCTGACCAGTAGAGAGCCGAAATCTGTGGACTCGTAGCAGACTTGTAACTGTTCGGGTCTGATGGGTACAGCATGAGGTGAACAGCTGCGAATAATACATCAGAGCTCCACGGCTGTTTCCGCTTGATAGAGACGCTGGGTTTCCCTAAGCCCCAGCACTATCTCCCCACGCTCACGTGATTACGTGCTGACGTCGCCAACTACCGCTCAGTTATAGCAGTAATAAAACAACTGTGTGGGGACATTGAAGAAAGGAACATTAGGGTTCAACGTCCTCTCAACAACGTGGCTACTAGAGACGGAGAACAAGTCTGGATTGCATTTAGTTTAGGACGTCCAGTAAGTTCAAATGTGTGTAACCCGAAGGAATCAAACTGCTATGGCCATCAGTCCCTAGTCTTACAAACTACTTTAACTTAAGCTAAGGACAGCGCACACACCCACGCCCGAGGGAGGACTCGAAGCTCCGACGTGAGCGGTTGCGCGATTCGCAGCAAATACGCCTTGCTCTCTCTCTAACCGGCAGTTGCCTGAAACGATTTAGGCAAATAACAGGAAACCAAAATCTGTTCGGATTGGAACCGCTGTAATTCCGAATGCGAGTGTACATGACTGGCTATTGTCCTCATCGTCAACATATCATCATCATCGGCACACAAGTCGCCCATGAGGCGTCAAGTCAAAAGACTCGCACTAGCCGGCCTAACAATCCCTTAACACTTTCGCTGCGGCTTACGCGTATAAGCGTCCGCGCTCAATGCACTACGGTCGGGGGTTCGAATCCCCCCTCGGGCATGGCTATTTGTGCCGTCCTTAGTGTTAGCTAGTTAATAAGTAGTTTGTAAGTTTAGGGACTGATGACCCCGTAGTTAAGTCCCATAAGCTATACAAACATTTTTAGCGCTCACTGTGGGATGGCGTCAGCCGCAGCGAACGTGATATGGCATCTCCTGGGCAAACATGCCATACGATCGTTTCTATGACGTTCTCTGCAAACCACATCTAACTGCCTGGCAGAGGGTTCAGTGAACCATTTTCATTATCTATCATTCCATTCTCGAAAATCGCACTTGAAGAAAAGACAGCTCAATCTCTAGATCTGATTTTTTTTTATTACGATGTTCAATTCGTCCTGTGTAGGTAGCGGCCAGCAATATATTTTCGATTGTGATGAAAGCTTGTGATCGAAATTTCTACAACTCGCCGCAGCGGAAAAGTCGTAAATAATCCCAACTGAGGAAGTAGTTGATTGAGAAATAGCAACTCCGGCTTGGAAAACGGACACAACGGTCGAGAGTGCGGGGCGCTGATCACGCCCCCCTCCAAACGCCATCCGGTGAGCCTTCAGGCGGCAGATGACGGTCGCAGGATTATCGGATTGAGCAGGGTACAAATGTATCACGTGACACATCGAAACCGGAATTTGCTGCTTATCGTTGAATGGAAGCGTCGGCGTTCATACGAAGGAGGGTACAGTATACAGGCGTCTAAATACAGCTGTATATGTTCAGCTCATTTCCTCGAAATAGGTATTGATAGAACATCGTTGTTCTGTGTTTGAATACGAGACGGTATAGTGCCTTGTATTTTCCGAAATTTCCGGCGAACATGCACCCTTACTTGGCGCGAGTTAATTCCCTATTTGAGTTGAAAAATCGTTTGCCGTCTTGTAAAGAATTCTGTTTGCTAGCTACCGAGCAGACAAGGGTATATACAAGAACCTGTCATCCATGGGGCAGTAACAGCATCACTTACTTACTTCATGGTCAGCGCCAAAAAGTATTCCTGTAATTCTATAGGATTCAGATAATATTATTTGAAAACCGAATCTTATAGAAAGACTGGAATACATTTTTGCGCTAACCATGAAGTAAATATTTAACGCTGTTCCTGCTCTATGATTGACAGGTTCTTGTATGTAACCTTGTCCGACCAGTAAATTACTCTCCTTCTCTTCCTGCACCTGCAACATGACAACTCGAAGGGGTAATCACTACTCTTAGTTTCCGCACAAGTCTCTCAAACTGTTCCTCTCCACAAGCTATGCAATTTGTCACTTCGTCCGTAGATAGCAAACCGAATTCCCTATATAACGGCAAACAATTTTCCAATGCACTCAAACAAGTATTAACCACCCGAGACTTATCTCACACTAAGTAATATTTCCCAGTAATGCGCTAAACGAAACTTTATAGCCTTGATACGGTGCAATACTTAAGGTAGCTTAACATCTAAAAATGCTTTTGGTTTCTGATGCACATTGAACTTGGAAAATTTGTTAATCTTATTGTTTTCAGAATTTCCTTAAAGTCTTCCAATGTTTTAATCCATTCTTCATTTTCTTCGGTTTATTTGTTTATTTAAGTTCGAGAAGAAGAACGCACCAAAAGCACTGAGCCCAGTGGCAAATAAAACGTACTGTTGCGGGTCACTTCTGGTTTTGGCGAGTCACGTGATACGTTACTAGTACCCTGCTCAATCCGATATTCCTGCCACCGCAGATGACACGATGGTACTCATTGGGCCTTCGAGGCATCTGTGGGACGGAGTTTAGTTTTAGTTCTAACTTTATATCATAACTGTTATGTCACTGTCCCTTGTATCACGGTGATAAAACGAGCAACCATTCTTTGTACGCTTTCGTCCGTCAGTCCTACCCGATAAGGATCCCATACTGCGCAGCAGTTCTCTGTAAGAAGACGGACAAAGGTAATGCAGGCAGTCTGTTAAGTAGTTCTCTTGCATCTTATAAGTGTTCTGCTAAGAAATGGCAGTCTTAGGTTCCCCTTCCGCACAACTTGTGTAAGTCTGTTGTAGCAGTACTTCCTAGGTATTTAGTTCAATTTACGGCCTCCTGATTAGATTAGCGTACCTCGCAAACGAAGTAAACGGATTCCTTTTATAACTCATGTGCACGATTTTACACTTTTCACTATTTAGGGTCATTTGCCTGTTTTTGCAGTTGGTTTAGATCTTCAGCTGATTCTGCTACGCAATAAATGACAGCATTATATGGAAAAAAGGGGGGGGGGAGAGAAAGAGAGAAATTTGGGTTTAACGTCTCGTCGACCTCAGTGTGCTCTTTAGAGATGGAACTCACTTTCATATTCTTTGGGCAAGGATAGAGGGATAGGGAAGGAAATCGGCCGTTACCTCTCATAGGAAACATCCCGGCATTTTCCTGGAGTGATTTAGGGAAATCACTGAAAACCTGAATCTAGATGGCAAGAAGCGGACTTGAACTGCCGTCGTTCTGAGTGCGAGTGCTACCTCGTCAGGGGACATCTGAGTAATTTACGTAGGATTTCGCACGTAAAATACAATCTGAATATTTTAATGAAGCTGACGTTATTAAGAAACACACTATACCAAGCAAGCCGAAGGGTTCAACCATCTTCTAGTTGAAAATTACCCGGTTGAGCTCTGAAAAATGTGCAAATGTTTGTTAAGCTTATGGGACTTAACTACAGGGTCATCAGTCCCTAAATTTACAAACTACTTATCAACTAGCTTATCCTAAGGACGGCACAAATATTCATGCCCGAGGGAGGATTCGAACCCCCGACCGTAGTGGCCGTGCAGACCGTGACTGGAGCGCCTCAGTCTCCTCGGCCACCGCGGCCGGCTGAGCTCTGAAATACGTCTTTATTTAAGTACTGCATTTATTATTTTCTTTTACACGTAATGCCGCGATAATTTAACTTAGCTTGTTTCGATATTTTCGCCTTGATACTTTATTAGGTGGATACATGTTTGCTGAGGGGGGCAGTAGTGCTCCATGATTAGTCTATTGGACGATGTTGTTCCCTCATGGCCAGGTATGTCAATAGTGAACTGTTGTTCAAATTAAATATGCATTATTCGCTTAGGATTTAAATATCTAATAGAACGTACAATTGCAGACAAGTACATGGGGAACCTTCCACACCGCCGTTGCTTCTCTTTATACAGTTATCCTGTACCTCGGATACTTCCCCGATCTGTGGAAAATCTCCCACATCCTCCTTTCCCTCAAATCCTGCAAGCTGCCCTCCGAAGCCTAATCCTACCTCTCATCAGCCTCACCCAGTGTTTAGCAAGGGACTGGAAACATTTCTTTCTTGACGTGTCCACCAACATCTCCATCAACACTAGCTTTTTTCCCTAGCCCAATGTGGCTTCCAACCATTGTTCTCTGTTGATGACCAACTCCTCCGCCTTATCCACCTCCTTTTCTTTCATATGAACGTCTGTCGTGCCACTATCTTTGTCTTCCTCAACATCAAGAAGGCCTATGACCATGTATAGCATTCTGCTCTCTTTTCAAAGCTCTACGTCCGTCCTATTAATTATTCTGTTTCATTCTATGTCACTGTCAACAATTCCGTTTGGTTTATCCCTCCGCTGGGGTGCCCCAGGACTCGTCCTCTCCCTCCGCCCCTACCTCGTCTACTCGGCAGACATGCCACAACCCACACTCCTGTACATCTCCTACAGTTTGCTGATGACACCACTTTCCTAGCCCTTGCCCTCTCCCTGGCTCGGTCCCAATTCCAATTACAGTCTCACCTCTCTGATTTCTCCACCAGTGGCTCCTTACCGCCCGTCCCACCAAATCCCAGGCAATCATCGTAGGTCTCATCCTCCTTCCACCACTATGACCTTTTCCTTACACTCCATGGCCGCCCCATCCCTCAAACCAAAGCCGTCAAGTACCTTGGCCTTACCCTCGACCACTCCCTTTAACCACCCATCAAAAAGCCCTCTTCCACCTCAACCAATCAAACTCCTGACCTGCCGTACATGGGGCCCCAATCCTTCCACCATCCTCCAAACTTAGCGCTTCTTAATGTGTCCTGTCCTATGCTGCTTCCACCCCATTTGGGTTTCCGCTCATCCCGACCACTACCAACCCCTAAAGATCCTTGAGTGCCACACTCTCCACCTTGCTTACCGTGCAGATCCTATATGACCTCATTCTCTTCCCTCACCCCAAGCTCCTCGAACACATCTGCTTCCGCTACATTACCCGCAGAATTGAATCCCAGCACCCGCTGGTTTCCCATCTCCTATTGCATCCTGGGCTTCTGCCACGCCTTTACCAAGTTATCCCTCCCTCTCTCCACCTCCAGACACTCCACATCCTTTCTGAGGGTATATTCTGTCAGCTTACTCTCCCTGATGACGCCCTGCATCCCGACATCTACCCTTCCTACCAATCTTAATCCTTCTCCAGACATGTGCGTCCCTCTCATTCCCCCTTCCCCTCTTGGTTCTCCCCTCCCTACCCTTCCCCAGGAGTCCTTATATCCTTCCACATCACTTCCCCTCCCCTCTCCTCCTGCCCTCCCCTTGTTTCTAGTGATTGGAAGATACACAAGTCACACTCATCTGTAAGGAGCAGACATAAGAGAATACATGGGAAAACTAAGTAAACTGCACATTATTTCAGTAGTATGTTTGCAGTTAGCTACAGGGATATGATTTCTACCCATGGTGTGCACTGCTTCATGTGAAACATATCCATGATCATGAATGTATTTCTTCATGGCTCCAAAAATTTGGAAATCGCATGGAGATAATTCGAGACAGAATGGAACATGTCTACGTAACAATTTACCAGCCTTGACATATTGTAGACTGATGCAATTTTTTTTATTAGCTTTGTCAACATTTCGGAAGGGAATTGAACCCCAGATACTAACCCTCTGCTTCGCTTATTGTAAGGCGGCAGGAAATTTCACCACCCTACATGCTATGTTTACAGATTAACAATTAATAATGTGCATTTATTTATAATGTAATTATTGGTATCAGTTTGATTCCAGTTAATCTGATAGCAAAAATAGGTAGGAAGAGTGGGAATATTAATTTTGACTAGCTCACAGAGAAAACTGGTTGATGCCGGTAGGCAACATTTAAGATGAACAACATTTTTTATTTATTGGTTTTTTCTGTTCCATAGGACCCAATTGAGGAGTGAGACCCAATGATCATGGAACAAGTCAATACATTAATTGTTACACAAGAATGGTAATAGAAAATTTTTAAGTAGTCCTTTGCACACGACAATCTTAAGACAAAGTGAAAAGAATCAATAAAGAAAAAAATGAATTAGCTTAATTGTTTAACTTTTCTAGGAGTTCCTCGACAGAATAAAAGGAGTGAGCCATGAGGTAACTCTTCAATTTAGATTTGAAAGCGTGTGGATTAGTGCTAAGATTCTTTAGTTCTTGTGACAGCGTATTGAAAATGGATGCCGCAGAATACTGTACTCCTTTCTGCACAAGTGTTAAGGTGGTGTGATGCAAATGTAGATTCGATTTCTGTCTAGTATTCACCGAGTGAAAGCTACTAACTCGTGGGAATAAGCTGATATTATAAACAATAAACGACATTAAAGAAAAAACGTATTGTGACGCCAGAGTCAAAATTCCCAGACTTCTGAAAAGGGGTCGACATGACGTTCGCGAACTTACACCAGATATTGCTCTAACCGCCCGTTTTTGAGCCACAAATATCCTTTTTGCATCAGGTGAGTTACCCCAAAAAACAATGCCGTGCGTCATAAGCGAGTGAAAGTAAGCGTAATAGACTACTTTTCGTGTTGAAAAATCACTTATCTCATATATTGTTCTAATGGTAAATATAGCAAAATTTAGTTTTGGAACAAGATCCTGAACATGGGCTTTCCATGACAGCTTACTGTCTATATGAACACCTAGAAATTTGAACTGTTGAGTCTCACTTATCACATGCCCATTACATGTAATCAGAATGTCAGCTTTCCTCAAATTATGTGTCAGAAATTATAAAAACTGAGTTTTACTGTGATTTAACATCAATTTGTTTTCTACAAGCCATGAACTTATCTCTTGAACTGCATTATTTGATACTGTGTCAATATTACGAGCAACATCCTTCACCACCAAGCTGGAATCATCAGCAAACAAAAATATTTTACAGTCACCTGTTAGCCGCGGTGGAGTAGCCGAGCGGTCTTAAGCGTCTCGCTGCGGAGCGCGCGGTTGCTCGCCGTGGAGGTTCGAGTCCTCCCTGGGGCATGGGTGTGTGTGTTTGTCGTTAGGTTAGTTTACCTAGGTTTAAGTGGTTTGTAAGCTACGGACTTATGACCACGCAGTTTGGTCCGATAGATCTACAAACATTCGAACATTTGAGTCACCTGTTATACTCGAGGGCATATCATTTATATAAAGAAGAAACAGCAATGGTCCCAAAACAGACCCCTGGGGCACCCCATACTCAATTGTGCCCCAATGGGATTGCAAGACTTGTGGGTGGAAGCAGTACTAACTTCTCCGTCCGCAAATAAAACCCTAGGAAGCTTGTACATGGCATCCCTTGCGGGGAACAACATTTCGGAACGAAATAGACAGATACAGTGAGGCGATAAACGGTGGAAGTGATTCGCGAACTGTTAGACATCAAGAATTTTACAAAGAAAGTGACCGTTAGCCAGTTGAAGTACGCGAGTGAAGCAAGTGCAAGTGTTGAGTTCGCGGTCCATTGGATTACGTAACTTCAAGAATCGACGAGCTACAGAACGGCGGCGTCGCAACACCTCATCGGGCACGTCGACGGAACAGCCACGCTCAGCGCCATAGCAGACAGAAGAGGGGTGCGGCGCCTGAAAGGAACGGCCGTAAACATCGCGAGCAGCGGCAGACGACGACTCCATCTATTAGCGGAGCTACAACCACCAGCCTTCACGTCGCAACAATTGCACATCGCGACGCAAAGAAAAACGGGAGTAAGTGCCAACTCCTGTAAATTATAATTAATCACTAGCGTAAAAAAAGGGAGATAACGGGTATTATCTCAGAAGTAGGGACGGAGAATGTGTTCAGAATAGAGGCAATGATCATTCAGGTCAACAACCTCAGATGCAGGGTGACAATATCAGTCCATATTTTGTAGCGAATATGAGTGAATTGCAATATAATATTATCCAGGATATAGAGGTTAATCAGATCAATAGCACACATAATGTAGAACAAAGTGCTGTTGAAAATGTTGTAAGTGATGTGCAGAGAGATACACAAGTTTGTCAATCTGTCGCTCCTAACCATACTGACGTGGTAAATCTGGATGCAGCTGTCAGAGAAGATTTGTCTGGCGCCTGCATAACAGAGGAGCATATGGAGGTATCAAGTGACAGAAGCCATAGCACAGCTTCAGCTGATACGTTGCCAGTAGAAAGTAGTGGAGGGAAGGAAACTGGCATTGACAATCATATTATATCAATGCTTAGCGATGTGTTAGCTAAATTAGATCAAAACAAAGAATAACAAAATAAGTTGGCAAACGATATTAATGCAAAATTTGATCAAAACAAAGAAGAACAAAAACAAAGCATAAATAAGTTAGCAGAAAAACTTGACCAAAACATTGAAAGATTAGACCGTGTGATAGAGGAAATACGTACACCAATGGCTAGTGTAAATAATAAATTCCAGGGCTTAGGAAACAGGATAATTAATAATGAAAAAAAAAACAGAAAAGTGTTTTAAACAATTAGATTTGAAAATTTGTAAAAATGACGTTGTGCACAGGGTGGACTCTGAAGTAAGCAAAATGAACGAAAGATTACAGGTTAATAGTGACACGCTGTATACAGTTACTACTAATGTAGAGTGTTTGAGAAAAGAACAGGCTAGCGTTAGTATAACATGTAAACATGGATATCTGTCACAGCAATCAGACATCGACAAAATGAACAGAAATGTAGCATTAATTGACAATAAAGTGTCACAGGTAGGCACATCATGTACAAGTTATGCAAATGCATCTCACAGTAAATTAACAGAGATCGAGCAGAAACTGAAGGAGCTGCCCGATTCATGTAATTTAGTGGAAAATATTAGCACCAATGAAAATGAATTTGAGAGAAAATTTGAAGCGTGGGTGGAACAGGAACGTAAGGAAGGTATAAGTAACATAGTTGATGTTGCAAATGATCCTTATTCATACAAATTTCAAAATTTTTCAAAGACAGGTAGTGTACATCCTGTTGCTCTCATCAAGCAGTTCGATGGTGTTATTCCTAATAACATGACAGAACAACAAAAGATGAAATTCGTAGCGTGTAAATGTGAAGGTGATGCAGTTTCGTGGGGAACAGGAGCTATAAACATCTGTAAAACATATCAGAAATTTGTCACTGCATTTCTTAACCAATATTGGTCTGAAAGTACACAAAATAATATACACACTGAAGGCCGCATGAAAGACTACAAGTATAAATTTAAAGTCAGGCCCAAAATAATTGAGGAACTTGTTCAGAAGTTTCATGGAGTCAAGATATTAAAAAGCATGGACTTGACTGCTAGCTTCTGGCAAATACAGCTAAAAGGAAATTGTTGCAAATACGCTGCTTTTACATATGGAAGAAGGTGTTGTCAGTTCAGAGTGTTGCCTTTTGGTCTGAAAATATCAATATCTGCCTTAATACACAAAATAGGTACAAATACCTCAGGGGGCAATAGCGCTCTTTGCTTTGCCAGGTAACTGACGCCTACCCTAGTTAACTAGCAGCTTACTTCCTTTCCTTTCATGCTGTTAGTTCTTCCTCTTACTATTCAGTCTGATCTCTTTTCTATCGTCTTTACTTTCTTCTCTATCCATACCTCAGAGGGCTCTAGCGCTCTTTGCTTTGCCAGGTAACTGACGCCTACCATGTACCCTAGTTAACTAGCAGCTTACTTCATTTCCTTTCACGCTGTTAGTTCTTCCTCTTACTATTCAGTCTGAACTCTTTTCTATCGTCTTTATTTTCTTCTCTACCCAAATAACAGATTGCACTAAAACACTAATTTGGACGAGTAATAAAAAACAGGATTTGATATGAGTAAGCAGAAATGAGAGATTTACAGACTTATTACGTACTGAATTTGGCTTAATGTGAGTAAGTAACAAATATGGAGTATGGTAAATATTGTAACTCAGCAGCAAACATCTGCATAGCACGAGTTACCTTTGCAAAGTTTAGTGGCAGTCACAGATCTCCTCAGAACGAAACTTAACATTGAAAATAGCTGTCTACTTTATTGGTGGATTTTTATTTAATTTATTCAAAGATTGTTTACGCTGATGAGTAAAACATGGTTTTATTATGAATGGTATGAGGAACGAGGTGTATGGTCTGCTATGTGTAGTTTGAAGTAAGTGTTGAGAAAGTGGTAAGTAGGGTCAAGTACAGGTGACTGATAATTCGGCCTGGAAATAGGCTCATTATTGAGAATGTTGTTAAGTGGTAAGAAAGGGTCAAGTACAGGTGACTGGTGGATCCGGCCTGGAAGTCGACTCATTATGATTATATATATGGTGTTTTAGGCGGCATAGAAGTCGTCATTTGTGGAATATTGAAAGTAGGTAGGGGACGCAGTGTGTGCCTCTCTCTACATTTTTAAATTAGGAATACACAGTAGCAGAAATGGCACCATTTTTGAATACATTTGTCCTATGCTCTTACACATACACGCACATCTATGAATAAGTATATGAGTAATTATATGATATTTTGACCTGTTTCGCCTCCACATAAACCTCAGGAAATCATAACACATTAGAGCGATAAACAACATATACTATGGAATATACGTATCATACATAATGGAATTTCACGGTCTGCTGTCAATGAAAGCAGCCATCAGTCAGTCGGAATTATATTTTGCCTTTATGCAGCAAATGGTTTCTTTTGATTTCTGTGATCTGCATTTTGCATTAAATATTAAGCATTATGACAAGCTATGTGTAGGCTATTACAGTGAATATAAACGTGGCATCTATTTGCCAACAGTACGGTATTAAATATTAGACATGGCATTTGTGGCCAATTGTAATATGGGAATAGAGGTAACGTCTGATGACAACATAGAGTATTGTCAATGAATGAAGGGTCAGTGACCCAATTATGAAACAGATATATATGACTTGATATATCTTAAAGCGTGTCACGAAAGATAATTAAATATGAACTGATGACAGAAAAGGTAACTGAAGAAATATGGGAAAGGTCAATGACCTCCTTGATTCAATATGCAAAATGTCTGCATTGATTTGATTTCATAAATGTATTTGTATGCATAAATTTTATGTACCACTTTATATATATCCTTTGTATGTACAAGCGTGTGAAGCCAGCAGTGCTATATATGCTACGAGAAATGTTATTAAAAGTATAAAGTCATGAGTGTCTAGTGTTGAATTTGCACTCAATGCGTGTGTCAAAATTGCAAAACCGAAAGTGAGTAGGCAATTCTATTAATAAAAAGAAAAAGTGTTGATAGGTTTGGTGGACGGCATTGTCCCGATATAAGTGATAAATGGACTCGTGCCAAAAATAGTTTCATTTGTTTTGTCAACAATCGGAGTTGTGGTGGTTTTGATGACGGCAATGCGCCGAAAGTTAGTAATTTTGTGTAAGGCAGTGTACTATGTGTTGTGGTGGTATTGATGGACGGCAATGTGCCGAAAGTTTAGTTGGTGTTATAAGCGGCCATGAGCCAAAAGTCTAAATGTCAGATATTCAAATGGCAGGTGCCAATATATTTTGTAAACATGGACGGCAATTTGCCGATTTTAAATCACAACTATTGAGAGGCTTTATGCCTGCTGTATTTCCTGGAATTATTCTAAGTAACAGTGTTACTTATCTATTGTTTAATCATCTATTTTCTGTACATTTTCATAGCATGTGTTAAGTAATTTGTAACTTTGAGTTTTTGTGTGTGTATTTTCAGAAGGATATTTAGGTGTATATCAGCATTTACATGTAGTTTCTTATGTTGTAAAGTTAGCTAATTCATAGCTGCCCAAGTTCAATTTAGGCAGGGTTATAATGTTGATGTTTCTATACCTTTTGTGTAATCATTTTGAATTAGATGGGAACATTCAGAATTAATAGTTTCAAGAATTATGTAAGTTCTTGAGAGATAATGGGTACTATTTTTTCAAAATTTAGAGGTTTCTTATTTCCAAATTATCTGTTGTCTTTGAGAACATTCCAAGTTTGGAAATCTCCGAAGGAAGGGGATGTGTGATATTCTTGGCCTGTGGCCACTTCATATTTCTGGCCGCTGGCCGTTTCTTTGCTAACATCGTACGTGTCTTAAACGCGGAAGAACGACAGCAGTGCAGCATATGTTGAAATGTGGGGTCGGGAGCACTAGCATATGGCACAGTAGGTGCTGGTTTCCATGGGAAAGCCCGCCTATGTTACTGGTACTCTACTCGCATTGGCTGCTGCATTTCGCGTCACGTGATTTCTTTTGAAATTAGTTTTGTTTATTATATACTAAATATTAATTATTCAGAGCTGAGAATTTGTAATAAATATCTCTCAAGGACAGGCTAGATTTTGACAGTTTAAAAAGTTTAAGGTGTCTTCTCTTATTGTAACGAGAGAAGAGCGATTTTGCAGAAGGCACGCGACGGCCATGTTATGGCGCGAAATAGAGCGTCAGGTGCCCTCTCGCAACGCGCCGCAGTTTCAGTCTCGAGCTGACCACTACACGCGCCGGACCGCGCCGGTGATGAGTAAAGATTTGCGTAAATTGATAACAGTCGAGGTCTCAACATGAACTATGGGCAGCATAGGCCGTATCATATTAACAATAGTTACTCATTTTTTTATAATTCATTTAATAAATGGCATCCCTGACAATTAAAAATCTCGCGAGTCGCTAATTATGCTTCCATCATACAGTACTTATTTTAGCCTCACTTGTATGCTGTAGAAGAATCAACGACCTGTGTGTTGTCTTCTGTGCTGGGGACACAACTATAGAAGACAACAGATTAGTCAGAACTCTATGCTTTCCAAGTCTCGGAAAGCAACTACGGCACCTCGTGCGTACTGTAGGGCGGTACAAACGCACACTGCTACGCAACAGCATCCGTAAGGATGTGGAGGTTTTAGGGGACTTGTGGGTGGAAGCAGTACTAACTTCTCCGTCCGCAAATAAAACCCAAGGAAGCTTGTACCGACTTCGGTTTATTGGGAGAATTTTGGGAAGATGTACTTCATCTGTAAATGAGACCGCGTATAAAACGCTTGTACGACCACGTCTTGAGTATTGCTCAAGTGTTTGGGACCCACAGCAGATATTTAAAGGAAGACATAGAAGCAGTTAAGAGATGAGCAGCTAGGTTTGCTACTGGTAGGTTCGAACAATGAGCGAGTGTCACGGAAATACTCCGGCAACTCAAATGGGCATCGCTGGAGGAAAGAAGATGTTCTTTTCGTGAATTTCTGTTGGGGAAATTTCGAGGTTCGGAATTTGAAGCTGAGTGTAGTACGATCTTGCTGCTGCTTTTACTGCATTTCGCGTAGTGATCACAAAGACAAGAGAAGAGAAGTTAGGGCTCTTACGGAGGCATATATCATCACAATCATCATCATCATCATCATCATTAGAGACTGATTATGCCTTTCAGCGTTCAGTCTGGAGCATAGTACCTCTAATAAAATTCCTCCATGATCCCCTATTCAATGCTATCAATGATGCCTCGTCTGATGTTATGCCTTTTACTTCAAAATCATTCTGCACCGAATCTAAGTACTTTCTTCTTGGTCTACCTCGACTCTTCTTACCCTCCACTGCCGAGCTCATGAGTCTCTTAGGTAACCTTGCTTCTCCCATGCGTGTAACATGACCCCATCATCTCAGGCTGTTCGCTCCAACTGCTTCATCTATGGTGTTCATTCCCAGCTTTTCTTTGATTTCCTCATTATGGACACCCTCCTGCCATTGTTCCCATCTATTGGTACCTGCAATCATTCTTGCTACTTTCATATCTGTAACCTCTACCTTATGAATAAGGTAACCTGTATCCACCCAACTTTCACTCCCATACAACAAAGTTGGTTGAAAGATAGAGCAGTGCACTGCTAACTTAGTCTTGGTACTTACTTCCTTCTTGCAGAAGACAGTAGATCTTAACTGAGCACTCACTGCACCTCGACTCCCGTTCTTTCGCTATGTTGCCGTCGTATGAGAAAATACATCCCAGGTACTTGAAACTGTCTACCTCTTCCAACTTTGTTTCTTCTATTTGGCACTCAATCCGTTTGAATCTCTTTACCACAGACATTACTTTCGTTTTGGAGATGCTGATCTTCATATCATAATCCTTGCTGATCGAGCTCTGAAATATTAGTTTGCAACCTTTCAATCGAATCGGCCATTACAACTGAGTCATCCCCATATGCGAGACTGTTTATTTTGTTTTCAGCTACTTTAATTCCGCCCTGCGAGTCTACTGTTTTCAACATATGGTCCATGAATAGTATGAACAACAGTGGTGACACGTTACAGCCTTGTGTTACCCCTGAAACTACCCTGAACCATGAGCTTAATTTGCCATCTACTCTAACTGCTGCTTGACAGTCTACGTAAAGCCCTTTAACTGCCTGCAGAAGTTTGCCTCCTATACAATAATCTTGAAAAACTGACAGTAGCTTCCTCCTAGGAACACGGTCATAAGCCTTTTCCAGATCTATGAAACATAGATACAATTCCCTGTTCCACTCATAGCACTTTTCCATTACCTGCCCTAAGCTAAAGATCTGGTCCTGACAGCCTCTAAGAGGCCTAAACCCACACCTCAATTAATACTCGCACTCTCCTTTCAACAATAACTGAGCTAATTTTGCCTACAACGCTAATTAATGAGATACTTCGATAGTTGTTGCCATCTTTTCTGTTTCCATGTTAGAAAATTGGCGTGATTACCTCTTTCGTCCAGTCTGAAGTATCCTGTCCCGATTCCGACGCCTTCTCAATTATCCTGTGTGACCGTTTGAGACCTGATATTCCACTGTATTTGACGAGTTCCGGCTTAATTTCATCCACCATAGCCGCTTACGCATTCTTTTTTCTTTCGTTCTATTTGGGAGTGGAATAGGAAAGGAAATGTCTAGTAGAGGTACAGTGTTTACGATGGATTGCGAGTATGTATGCAGATGTAGATGTAGAAGCGATAGGGCCGTACACTGTATCTCACCAGCTTCAGTACTAACATTACAGCACGGGCTGTCGGTACGCCGCCACGGCTGACAGCCGTTGGTGCGTGGCTGCCAGCAGGCACGCGGTCGCGACACGTTGCCTCGGCCCCTGCCGCCGGCCGCAGCCTCCATAAGCGGCGCCATTGTGGGCACGTTGCGCCACCCGGCCGCTTTGTCCTGACTCCTGGCCAGTGTTCTCGGAGTCAAGACTCCGGCGGGCGGCAGGGCTTCCCGACCACAGGCGCGCTTCCATAAGGCGTGCCTTGTCCCGCAGACTGCAGTCGACCGTACGCAAACCCAGGGAAGTCCGGAGGCCGGCAGCCTGAGGCGCCGCAGGGGCTGTTCGCCGAGTCAACGACACTTTCACCGTCACTCCTTCTGATACAAACCAGAAATATACGAGGCACGTCCAGAAAGTAAGTTCCGTTTGGTTATATAAAACGAACGGGTACAGATACAGAAAAAATATTGATTGTACAAAAATCTACAACTGTTAAACTACTTTTCTACATAGCTTCCGATATTTTGTGGGCAATTGTCATAGCATGGCACAAGGTTTTGTGTGCCTTTTTCATAGAATATTGCCGCCCGCCTGTGTATTCAACCATGTGGTAACAAGTCATCATCGTTGAAGTGTTGTCCACCAAGGACAGATTTTAGGTGTAAGAAGAGGCTTACTGTCAAAAGATTTTTTTTTCACGATTATGCCTGACCTCACACGCTGAATGTGACCAAACAATCCTTACGGAAATTTCAATGGCACCTGTTTGATCATCCTCCATACAGCTCGGACCTCTCTCCTAGCGACTTTCATCTCTTCTTACACCTAAAATCTGTTCCTGGTGGTCAACACTTCAACGATGATAAAGCGCTGTTACCACATGGTTGAATACACAGGCGGCAACCTTCTGTGAAGGATGCATGCAAAATCTTGTGGCACGCTTTGACAAGTGCATAAAAAATTTCGACAGTTATGTGGAAAAGTAGTTTAAAAGTTGTAGAATTTTGTGCAATAAAAATTTCTTCTGTATCTGTGTACAATTTCATTTTATTACCAAACGGAAATTACTTTCTGGACGAGCCTCGTACAATGATGACCCAAAGACAAGTGTGAAAATTACAGAACTATCAGTTTAATAAGTAATGGTTGCGGAATACTAACACGAATTATTTACAGACGAATGGAAAAACTTGTGGAATCCGACCTCGGGGAAGATCAGTTTGTATTTAGGAGAAATATAATAACACGGGATGCAATATTCATAGTACGACTTATCTTAGAAGATAGGCTAAGGAAAGGGAAACCTACGTTTTTAGCGTTTGTAGATTTGGAGAAAGCTTTTCACAATGTCGACTGGAATACACTGTTTCAAATTCTGAAGATAGCAGGGGTAAAATACAGGGAGCGAAAAGTTATATTCAACCTATACAAAAAACCAGACACCAGTTATTAGAGTCGAAGGGCAATAAAGGAACGCAGAGGTTGGCATGGGAATAAAAATTGTTCAAATGTTTGTATAGCTTATGGGACTTAACTACGGGGTCATCAGTCTCTAAACTTACAAACTACTTATGAACTAGCTAAGACTAAGGACGGCACAAGTATCCATGCCCGAGGGGGGATTCGAACCCCCGACCGTAGTGGCCGTGCAGACCGAGACTGGAGCGCCTCAGTCCCCTCGCCAACGCGACCGGCTGGGAAGGGAATAAGACAGGGTTGTAGTCTTTCTCCAATGTTGTTCAATCTGTACATTGAGCAGGCAGTGAAGGAATTCAAGGAGAAATTTGGAGAGGGAATTAAAGTTCAGGGTGAAGAAATAAAAAGTTTGCAGTTTCCTGATGATATAGTAATTTTGTCAGACACTGCAAAGGATCTGGAAGAGCAATTGCACGGAATGGACAGTGTCTTCAAAAGAAGATATAACATGAACATTAACAAAAGTAAAACGAAGATAATAGAATGTAATGTCAGAGAATCAAGCGATGGTGAAGTAATTAGATTAGGTAATGCCACAATAAAAGTAGTAGATGAGTTTTGTTATTTGGGTAGCAATATAAATTCTGATGGCGGAAGAGAAGGAGATATAAAATGCAGTGGCTATGGGAAGAAAAGCATTTCTAAAGAAGCGAAATTTGTTGACATCTAATATGAATTTAACTGTTAGGAAGTCGTTTGTGAAAGCATTTGTCTTGAGTGTAGCACTGTATGAGAGTGAAACGTGGAGGATAAGGAGTTCAGACAAAAATATGACAGAAGCTTTTGAAATGTGGTGCTACAGACGAATGATGAAAATTAGATGGGTAGATCACTTGTCTAATAAGGAGGTGCTTAACCTAATTGGGGACGAGTTTCTAGCATATCCTGACTAAGAGAAGGGATAGATTGGCGGTACACATTCTGAGTGAGACATCAAGGAATCGTCAACTTCGTATTAGAAGGAAGTGTGTGGGGTAAAAATCGTAGAGGGAGACCGAGGGACGAATGCCGTAAGCAGATTCAGAAGGATGTATGTTGCCGAACATATTATCAGATGAAGAGACTTGCACAGGACAGGGTAGCGTGGAGAGCTGCATCAAACCAGTCTGCGGACTGAAGACCACAACAACAACACGACCGAAAGACACTGGTATAGGCATGCTTAAAATACGTAAACAGACAGAGGACGGTCTTCCGGTTGGCAACGCCCCAATAAATACCGTTTTACACGACAGCCTTTGTGGTGAAAAGTGACTACTCGAAGTACATGCTCCTTTCGTGCCTGCGTCTAAATTAGCAGCCAACTTCATGACGAGTATGTCTATGATGTCAATGATCTATAGATTGTGCTGCGAACGTACTTGTGCAGAACCAAGCAACAGTGGTGGTCTCTGCTAACATCGAAAGTTACCTATTCTGGTCGAGCGCATTCATATTACAGAAATGCTTTCACATCTTGTTTAACTTTATTCTGTTGTTTGCTTTGTGTTTTCATAACAGCGAAAAAGTTGCACCACGGTCTAATATTGTTTTTTCTCCTAGTTTCTCCTACAAAAGAGACGAAATATCTGCTAGCAGAAAAATATTTATGGGTGTGTGTTTTGTCCTTAGGTTAGTTTACCTTAGTTTAAGTATATTGTAAGCTACGGACTGATGACCACGCAGTTTGGTCGATAGATTTACAAACATTTGTATTTTGAGAAAAATATGTTCGTTTTAGGGGAAAATACCTACACTGTGTAGCCTATATAAACGACTGTAAATGTATAAACGTGTACTGACGCAGCTACGTTAGTACGAACGCAACCTCCAGGGGAGGTCGAGATGTTTTAAGTATTTTAATTGTTATTAAGCATTGATAATGACCACACAGTGGTCGAAATATAGATTTGCGAATAAATAAATATATTTTTTAAGTATGGCTTTACACATTGTTCTGTTTTTTTAAAATTAATATGTGTCTTTTAACTTACTCTTTGTGGATGGAAAAAGGGACCGATGACCAATGTAATTTGGCCCTTTAAACCACAAACCAAACCAAAAAAACCTCATGCTCTCTAGGCAAGGACTTTTTGTCGTTCAAATTTGTATTGTATGTGTCCATTTAATTTATTTTTCAATATTACACTATTGTGTAAATTGCTCCTTTGAGGAATAAATTATTTATTGAAACTTTTGCATGTAAGATATTCTTTAAATTGTATTATGCACATAGATATTTTGTACCAAGCACATCTTATTGTTGCACATACATTGCAGAGCTGGCAATATGTTCCACATATCAAAATATCAAAAACAATAGGAGAGTGACAGGTAGGTATACTTGCGAGCAGGACAATACCACTATGCGCGGTATCAGCAGGAATGGGCGAACCATGGCCGATCGCAGCGCCAAGAACGAAGCAGTCGACCTAGAGAGACGACAGAGGGAGAGGACCGATAAATCGTCAAAGAAGCACTCAGAGCCGCTGATTCATCATTATCATCGATCAGACATCCAGCTGGTGGTTCAGTGACTGCAGAGGCATCTCTGAGGAAGGTTATGTCTATGGGAAAGGTACAATAATATCGTTGGTTGCGTGCAGGTGGCGGGAGAGACTGTTTCGCTAAGGGTAGTGATGGGCGGAGAGTAGTACTGTTTGGACAACCTGACTTGAGTAAAAAAGAAATGTTTGTTCAGCTTAAGGGACTTAACTGCGGAGTCATCAGTCCCTAAACTTACAAACTACTTATGAACTAGCTGATACTAAAGACATCACAAACAGCCATACTCGAGGGGGGGGGGATTCGAACACCCGACCACAACGTCCGTGCAGACCTTGACTGCAGCGCCGCAGACAGATCGGCCACTGCGGCCGGCTGACTTCAGTCTGGACGCGATTTGAGACATTGTGTTCGTTATTTTGTTTTAAATTCTTCGAAAATACATATAATTTCATTCTATATGCGGAAAAAATGTGAAGTTCTGAATAATTTTTGTTTTATTTGATGGTGTTCATACGTAAAAACTAGGATATTGCTAAGGTATGTTACAGTTTTAAGGCGCTCTGCATGTTCTTCTTTTCTTTTAAAATGTCACATTATAAGGTAGTTTGCTTACTATTAGAATTTTTTATTTAAAAAATGTAAAAGAATTACTTCATTCTGTCATTATTTCTCTATAAAAATTGCTTTTTTTTATTTCGGATATTCAGCGGTCATGTTTAACAGGACAGAAGAAAACCTATTTCGTTTCTTAAAAATATGTGTTCCAAGTGAATGTGGTTAACAAGACATTGTTAGATAATTACTATATCGGCTATTGAGTTCTACGTTACGTGTTTTTTGTAGAACTATTTCCTTTTCATGGTTTGGGTCTGATCTGTTTTCTAAAGAGCATACAACGTAATCAATAACTCAAAAGAAATATCTATATCATAAATGTGAATGTCTTTTCGGTGTACGTTTATCACGTCTGAACCACAAGACATAAAGAGCTAAAAGTTTGTACAGTTACTAATGTCTACCCGAGGAAGGCTTTAGGCACGGTTTTAAGGCGATCGGATAGCTATTTATTTATATATATTGATGTGAATGTCTGTTCTGTACGGCAAATATCCATGCCCGAGGGGGATTCGAACCCCCGACCGTGTTGGCCGTGCAGACCGCGACTGGAGCCCCTCAGTCCCCTCGGCCACCGCGGCCGGCCAGCGAAAACTACAGAACGCAAACGAATGGTCTGTGTGTAATTGTCGTCCGAAGCCTCCCATGTACACCATAGCAGTTCCATGCTGATAGCTATAAGGGGGTGGAAGATATGGTGATTGAAAGTCGTCAAATTATAAAAAAATTCGGACTGAAGGCCAGCGGTAACGTTTGCGACTCTATATAGCAAGTAGGTTACATACAGCGAAACGTGATGCCACAGACCATATCTTTGGTCTATGCGTGCTACAATGTCTTCAGCTCTTTCTCTGTAAGGATAAGCATTCGAATAAGGAACTATAAGAATAAATAAACAGTAAAAAAGAAATTTCTTTTAGTGCACCTCTTTAAAAAAAAATCGATTTGACGTTTCGCGCATTACATCAAGTGATCGATCTGTGATATTATTACAATCATTATTGTTGAATTTCGTGATTGGATTCTTCAAAACGAGTGCATTTTTACTTGTGATTTGATCTACACTACTTATTTTCCTGATAAACGGTAAGTGCATGGACTCCTGCAATCTGATAGGAATAGTTTTCAGTTTGTTTCTGCAGAAGGTATTGCATTTCATTTCATTTCATTTCATCCTTCACAACCAGTCTCATAGCACACTACTGAAAGATAGCTTATCTATCATAATCAACCAACAGGCGAGCGGAACCGCTGGTTTAAGCTAGTATATATATATATATATATATATATATATATATATATATATATATATATATACTCTTACCAACTATTTAGTCTAGTAGCTACCAGTACTTCTTACCAATTTCTTTCCTTTTGAACCGCTTAATGTATTCGTCACTTGGTCTCATGCCATACACTTCCTTCTACTGTTAAACTGCAATTCAATGATGTCTCTAAACGTGTTCCACCAACCTTTCCCTTCTCTTAGTCAATATATGCCGGAAATTCCTTCTCTCTCCAATTCTGTTAAGCACCTCTTAGGCCTCGATGGAATGGCCGAACACTCTTAAGGCGTCTTGCTGCGCAGCGTGCGGTTGCTTCCCGTCGGAGGTTCGAGTCCTCCCTCCAGCACGTGTGTGTGTGTGTGTGTGTGTGTGTGTGTGTGTGTGTGTGTGTGTGTATGTGTGTGTCGTTCTTAATGTAAGTTAGTTTAAGTGGTTTGTAAGTCTAAGGAGTGATAAGTACAATAGTTAAGTCCCATAGATTTTCAAACATTTGAATTTGAACTTCCTCATTAGTTGGGCGATTTACCCATCTTCCACATTCGTATGTAGCGCCACATTTCGAAAGCTTCTATCATCTATTGGTCTGAACACGGTATCGTCACATTTACCTTCCGTACAATGCTACGCTCTAGACAATTGGTTTCAGAATTGCTTTGCTACCCATTTAACAAAAGTCCTCTGCTACTTTTATTGTCTCATTACCTAATCTAATTCCTTCAGTATCGCCCGATTTTCTGACACTAAATTCCCTTACTGTCGTTTTACTCTTGTTAATGTTCATTTTATACTCTCCTTTCAAGACAATGCCCGTTCCGTTCAATTGCTCTTGAAGGTCGTTTGCTCTCTCTGACAGAATTACTACGTCATCGCAAACAGCGAAGTTGTTATTTGTTCTCAAATGTTTGTAAATCAACGGGACTACTGAGGTTATGAGTCCCTAGCGCTACAAACTATTTAAATTAACTTAAACTAACCAAAGGAGAAACACACACACCAATACCCGAGGGAAGAATCGAACCCCCGACAGGGAGCAACCGCGCAATCCACAGCAAGGCGCCTTAGAGAGTTCGGCCATTCCAAGGAATGAAGGAGGAAGGAAGCTTAGGGTTTAACGTCCCGTCGACAGCTTGGTCATTAGAGACGGAGCTAACATTCGGAGTTTTGGGTAAGGATAGGGAAAGAAATCGGCTGGGCCCTATGAAATAAACCATCCCGGCATTTGCCTGGAGTGATTTGGAAAAATCACGGAAAACCTGAATCTAGATGGCCGGAGGTGGATTTGAACCACCGTCCTCCTGAATGTGAGTCTAGTGTGTTACCACTGCGCCACCTCGCTCGGTGTTTTGAATAGCCTGCTTTGGAGTAGGTAAAGAACAGTTACCGTGATTCGTGAAGTCAAAAGAAGATAAGTTGTCGCAGAAATGGCACAATAATTATACACTCCTGGCCATTAACTTTGCTACACCACGAAGATGACGTGCTACAGACGCCATTCACACAAGGTTGGCGCCGGTGATGACATCTAGAACGTGCTGACATGAGGAAAGTTTCCAATCGATTTCTCATACACAAACTGCAGTTGACCGGTGTTGCCTGGTGAAACTTTGTTATGATGCCTCTTGTAAGGAGGAGAAATGCGTACCATCACGATTCAAACTTTGATAAAGGTCGGATTGTAGCCATTCCACCTCGGCTTATTTGTTCTCCCTGAATTTTAATTCCTTTTCATAAGGAACATATGAGGCCGTATAACGTACATAAAGATACCTAAGAGTCAGTCGCTATATATATATATATATATATATATATATATATATATATATATATATATATTCATTCGCGATATTTAAAAAGCGATTTTTTCTGCTCCAGTTAATTCGAGTGTGCATAAAGTATCCTAGTTTCGTGTGGCCACTCGCACTGTTGAGTAGCGGCTCTCCCACGGAATTTCCGGGAGGCTTAATGCAGTCCACCGGATCCGGACTGAATCGTGTCTCGCAGCCGCGAGCGCCAATTTTCTGAGCCAGAGATCCTGTTCGAGTACCGGCCGGCACCGGCACTCAGCTCTGACCTTCCAGAGGGTTCATTTCAACACTCCCGACTCCACACGGCCAGTTTTCAGTCCGCTCCAGTACACTCGTTTCTCACTGGAACAGTGCTCTCGCCTCGCCTCCCGTTCCTCTTCAGCTGCATTCAAATCACATTTCATTCTGCTCTGTTGTACATGCTTGACTAATGGGGTTTTTAAATGTAATAAAATTTGGTATTTTAATAAAATTGACTTGCGCTGTACTCATAGCTTTTTATCCACGATGATGGTCTACGACCATTTTTTAAGGATGTAATAAACAACTAATGGTTTAAGATGCATCTTGTAAAATATTTGAAGGCTTCTTACTCTCACATAACCAAAACGTTTAAATTTTAGATTGTTTCACTGCGTCTCCACCCTGTATATCATTATATAAATACGCTAACATGAAAATTGTGGTACAGATTACTAATTTATTCGTACAAGATGGCCAACGAAAGTTACATAATTCGAAAGACTGTTTGTCGTAGATTTCACTAATATAAATATTATGTGTGTATTTAGCCATTACAAGTGGTAAAAGGAAGTACAAATTTTCCTATCTACAGATACGATATTTCGGCTGTCCACCTGGCCGCCATCTTCAGGTATGACTGGTGCACAATCACGCCGGATCTGAGGACATATCAGTTACGGCGGCTCCTTTATACCGCGGGATTAGGCTACTGCGCATGTGCAAGAAGTGGAAGAACGCCTTTTGGGACGTGAAGAGTATAGCAGCGCCACCAGCGATGGAAGTTGGCCAAAGCTAGTAATCGAAAATTAAGAAGAAGCTGGTCGAAAACTAGACCGTTGTTTTTTAATATTAGATAAAACGGGATTCCACGTTTTACTCAATGGAAAACCTTTTTCCCTATTAATAAGATTATCTGATAATCTTATTTCGATCGCTTCCTGAAGGACACAATCCCAATAACGTGAGGCTGGAGCAATAATTTGCGTGTCTTTAAATGACATGTTATGCCCTTCATTAATACAATGTTCAGCTACTGCAGACTTTTCAGGTTGGAACAGACGTGTGTGCCTTTGATGTTCCACACAACGGTCGTGAATTGTACGAATAGTCTGCCTTTCCACAGTGGCAGGGGATTTTATATACTCCAGGCTTTCTTAAACCCAAATCATCTGTCGGTCGGTCTAGTTTTCGACCAGTTTCTTCTTAATTTTCGATTGCTCGCTTTGGCCAACTTCCATCGCTGGTGGCGCTGCTATACTCTTCACGTCCCAGAAGGCGTTCTTCCACTTCTTGCACATGCGCACTGGCCTGTTCCCGCGGTATAAAGGAGCCGCCGTAACTGATATGTCCTCAGTTCCGGCGTGATTGTGCACCAGTCATACCTGAAGATGGCGGCCAGGTGGACCGCCGAAATATCGTATCAGAAGATCGACTTAATCCGGCCGCAAACCCGTGAAGAACAACAAATATTATTACGCCGGGAAAATCGACGGAATTATTTTCCTATCTACAACTTGGATCAAGTTCTACATTATCCAACGATCAGCTCACTGATTGGCTATTCGTCTCGACCAAAGACGCTGTAATGCAGCACATCTGCAGCATTAAAATAACGTATTAAAATAAGTGAATATCGAAACATGGAGTGCTTCCATCTCACTTTCTTGTACCGTTCAAATGCTACATTTTCGCTGTGATTAAGAGTGGTTAAAGGAAATTGATGTTTTCATGTGAATGCCAATATAAAGGATGATGCGCCGGGAGAGGCATCTAGCGGTGTTCGGGTGGAAGTACTAAGCCGAGAATGCCGATATAAATGATGATGCGCCGGGAGAGGCGTGTAGCGGTGCACGGGTGGAACTACGAAATCGACATGTTGTCAGCTCTGGAATTCTGAATATCGCAGTATCGAAATAACATTAGTTCTTGGCGTTGTATAAATATACGAACACCGAAATTGTAGTTCCATTTCAAATATTAGGCTAATGAAAGTTATATAATTCGAAAATGGCATGAGAAGTATATACTTCCGTTTTTATTTGTTGTTATTGTGTCAGGCATTTTCCTTAACACGTAAAGGATACCGTTTCCTACCTCCCAGTGCCGGTTAAATTTTACCAAATATCCCAGCGGCCTCCTATGATAATGTTGGCAACAGAAGCTGAATAATGAGAATCCTGCGAGTCTTCATTTTAGCCAATCGCTTGACAACGCTGATGTTTTCTCATGGAATCTTCGCTTTAGGAGGGCAATTATTTTTACTGAGCGGACGAGGGTACATACAAGAATCTGTCAACCATAAAGCAGGAACAGCATTATTTGTTTACTTCATGGTCTGTACGATACACTAATCGAGTCATTCTATGTGGTTCGAACAAATGGGCAAAGATTTTCTATCGTGTTGTTTATGTTGCCAACATAATCACGCGAGGCCGCCGACATGATATGTAAAACCTTACCCCAGTGACCACTGTAAACAGAATTGGTCGATTTTCGACCACAGGCAATACTAGTCCTTATAAATTTTATCCTCCCCACTATTGTATTATGTACGCATTGTTGCTTGCAATACTTCAAATACCAGGATCTTCAGTTTTCAATGACGCTATTGGAGCATAGCCCAAAAGTTTAAAACATTACATCACTTTCAGCATCTAAATATTCAAAACTTATGCGGATATTCTGCTGTTTCATGGAAGTGAAAAAAAAAGCATTCATTCACAAATTTTAAGAATGAGAGAGCTGAGGATCCTACATTTGTGGTATAGACTGTAAATCTCTTACTTGGCTGTATTATCTTTGGTAGGAACAGGGGACTGATAACCGTGTGGTTTAGTCCCCTCAAAACCCCAAAACAACAAGACTGCAAATCCTTGCAGGAATGATAATAAAGTTGCTATGAAACATAGAGATACTCTTGCTGATTCCAATATGATATTATTATTATTTATTCTAGAATACTGGAAAGTGGGTTTTATATCAACAATTCACAAGAAGAAATGGCAAGATGAATAAAAGAACTACACCGGAATAACTACAGCTAATGTATGTAGCAGACATTTGAAGGATTAAGAATTTTTTGGAAACAGAATTTACGGAAGTGGAGGCCGAGCAACAAGCTGTTTACAGAGCAGGAAGGTCAACTATAAGTCATGTAGTTTGCTTGCAACAAATAATTGAAAAGAAAAAAAATTCGAAATCAACCTTTTCATTTTGTATTGGCAGAGATAGAAAATGCGTATAATATTGTACCTTTATGTAGCTTGTGTAAAGCTTTATAAGCATTTAATATTTATCCTTTCGTAATTAAGGCAACTCTTAACATTTATAAAAACTCTATAGCAAGAATAACAGTACAAAATTATCTCACTTGGATTTAAAGTTACAGAAGTATTACGTCATGGATGCAATAGGTCACCAACACTTTATAAATTATATACATAACAAATAGGAGAAAATGTAAAAACATGGGAATCCCAATAAATGATATTACTACATATTAGTTTACTGATGACTAACTAATTTTGGCACAAATAAAAATATAGAATACATTACAGGTAAATTAATAGTGGAGTATGAAAATGCGGATTTCAGGTCAACAAAAATAAAACAAAATGTACGGTAATAGGAGACATAAATCAAGAATTGACACTGGAATAAACAACGGGAACTATTAAATAAACCGATGAGTACAAATATCTAAGAGACAATATGACACCAGAGGGTAAACAAGATATGGAAATTAATTAAAGAATAAATGGTGGGAAGTATACTATTGGAACAGACAGATCAGAAAGGGGAAAAAATATTCAGCACAGTTATTAGAAGCATTATGACGTAATGACAATAGTTAAATCGCAAGTAGTACAAAGATTGGGGTATCGAGGCGAATAAAAAAAAAATAATAATAAAAAAAAAAAAAAAAACGCAGTTGAGTGGTCGAGCGTTCCAGGGCGCCTAGCCGCGGATCGCGCCGCTGTTCGCCGTCGGACGTTCGAGTCTTCCTTCGGGTATGTCCTTTGCATAAGGTAGTTTAAGTAGTTTGTAAGCCTAGGGACTGTTGATCAGAGTAGTTAAGTTCAAAATGTTCAAATGTTTGTAGAGCTTATGGGACTTAACTGCGGGGTCATCAGTCCCTAAACGTACAAACTACTTATGAACTAGCTAATACTAAGGACGGCAAAAATATCCATGCCCGAGGGTGGATTCGAACCCCCGACCGTAGTGGCCGTGCAGACCGTGACTGGCGCGCCGCAGACTGCTCGGCCACCGCGGCCGGCAGAGAAGTTAAGTCCCAAAGATTTACAAACGTTTGAAATTTTGAGAAAATATGATATGAAGTCATCAAGACCGCACGAGAATCGTCGTTCTTGGCGCCATGTCAGGAAATGTGCGGCCGCTCCCGCCGGAGGTTCGACTGTTCCCATGTGTGTGTGTGTGTGTGTGTGTGTGTGTGTGTGTGTGTTGCCCTTAGGGTAGGTTAGTTTAAGTAGTCTAGGGACCGATGACAACAGTAGTTTGATCCCATAGGTTTACAAACATTTGACCATTCATTTAAGTCATCAGGAACAAAATAGACGTTACAAATTCGATTACGGATTTTATAGAAGAAAAAAACTCATATGGTATCGGCATACAAAAAGAGAATGTCAAAGGATAGATTACTACATAGAATTATGGAAATGGAATCAGAAAGATTGAAAAAAATTTATCAACAGATAGACAAAAATTGAGACTGGATCTCAAATTAGAGTTATAATCTTGGGGTACCGAAAAATATGAAACCGAACTGTGATGATAATAATAATTAGAAGTGGAAGTAGTGTAATAATAATAATAATAGTATAATGAATCAGTTATGCAATTCATAGGTAGAAATTCCCAGTAAGTGAAACAATAATTTATTCTCTGGTTAAGTGAGGCATTCAGAACCTCCTAAACCATAAGGATCAAAATTATACACAAGGTTGACAATTCGGATCCGGTAGGGAGCGGGCGAAATGAGTGGTAAGGTGCTGGGCACATTAAATCCAAAAGCATGATTTAACGACTTTTATTAAAGCATTAATCAAACTACACTTGAAGCAAAACAATACAGGATGAACCAAGGTGGAAAATTTCAAACTCATACTATTCAACCACTATTGAAATCTTGAAAGCAACTCGTTAGTCAAAAGGTTAATTACGATGTTAAGAGACAGCGTCACGAAAAAACCCATTTTTCTTCTCCATTCACTGTCAAACCGCCTTTAGATTGATTGCCTGTAACAAGTTTATTTTTTTTTCAGTAGCACGACAATTTTAATGATTTCAGGACGGCAGAAGAAGTGTGCTCATCAGTTTAGGCATAAACATGTAAGATAAAATTCTACATCTACTTTGTCGAGACCGAACATGCGAGGCTAATGTAATATTGTAGTGAACTAGCCACTAAAACTTCATTTTAAAAATTAAAAATTCTATGACAACTAATTCTATTAAGTTCTTCATCTATAATCAAGATGCAGAAATAGAAGCTCAAGAGTGATAATTATTTATGACTTGATGACGTGCATAGTTGATGGAAGTATTGTACTAAAAGAAGATAGTTAACAATGTGAGATAGAGGAACATTTATTGAGAAGTTGTTAATAATTGTTATAGCATAATGCTTCTTAGATTCCGGTCTCTTTTGAGCCAGTGCAGAAGGATTATGGATAAGAATGGTTGAGAAAATCAGTTATTATATTTTGAAAAGACTTACTTTGGTAATCGCTTGAGATAATTTTCAGATGACAGAGAAAAATCAACCATTGTCAAACTTGGATGGAAACTATACAAGCTGTACTTCCACTAACTATTTACGATAAAGAAAAGTCTTAGGATAATTTCGTTTTTTCTGTCTCGCATCATCATTATATAAATACCCTAACACGAAACTGAGCGTACAGATTTTTAATATTAATCACATAACAGGGTCAATGAATCGTACATAATTCGAAAGGTAGTAAGCAATATAAAAATTACGTGTGCACGTAGCCGTTAAGAGTGTTAAAAATAAAAACCTATAAATTTGCAGTGCCAAATAAATTCCACTTAAATTAAATTTTTTTCATTTTCATGACTCTGCAAACACAACTGATCGAATTTCGACCACAGGCAATACTAGTATTTAAAAATCTGCACACGTGTTGAGAAGTAAACTGCTGCTTTGACCTTTTTTTTATAATCACTTAAGGCAGTTATTAGGATGTATTCAGCACGATGTCAACCAAGCGAGGTGGCGCAGTGGTAACACACTCGACTCGCGTTCTGTAGGGTGGTCGTTCAAATCCACGTTGGTCATCCACATTCAGGTTTTTCCCTGCATCACTCCAAGCAAATGCCGCGATGGTTCCTCTGAATTGGCACGGCCGATTTCCTTCCTCATTGTTACCCATAACTCCGAGCGTGAGCTCCGTTCTTAGTAACTACACAATCAACAGCACTTTAAGCCGCAAGCTTTCTTCTTTTTTCCTTTTATCACGAAGTCGACCAATATGCTGTTGTCTCTCTTCAGTAATCCACACTAAAGTTACGGGAAGTTGGGTTTTTACCGTATTATTTTACGGACCTTAGTAGTTTCGTACTGTTTCATACGTCGAGACGTCCCTTCTCGGATTACTCGTGTACTGTAACTGAATTCCAGTAAACTGTTTTTTAATCGCGTATTTTCCTACTTCTCTACCTCTTGACTGAGGGAACGGGATTTCCTGAGGGAAGACAACAATGAGTAAGCAGGTAAGACTCGCAGACGTTAGTGACGTTTAGCTACGGAATTTCTGGGAAATGGTGTGTGGTACGGAGAGGCAGCTCTATTCTCAGATTCATTGATATGGGCAGCTGAGATACTGGGGAGCGGTTAAGAAGCCGTAAAATTATAGAAAACCTCTAATGAATAATATACAATCACGTTCAGAAAAAAAAATAAAAATTACACACACAGAATAGGGGACAGGCGGGAAAGTTGACGAGGAGTCTAAGTTGACGAATCAACAAATTTCACGTAATTTTACAAATACAAAACACGACATAAACAAGGTGCAATTCGTGTTATTAAAGTATGTTTCCGTCTTCCCACCACAGAGCCACTGACGCTTAAAATGATTCTGTAAAATGTTCCATCTGAAGATGAACCGGAAAAGGTTCGAAAACTGGATCATAGGAAAAACTGACGCTTAAAATGATCTTGTAAAATGCTCCATCTGAAGATGAACCTGAAACATTCTTAGACATCGAGGAATCGTAAATTTAGCATTGGAGGGAAGTGTGTGGGGTAAAAATCGCAGAGGGAGGCTAAGAGACGCGTATAGTAAGCAGATTCAAATAGATGTCGGTTGTCGTTCTTATGAGGAGATGAAAAGGCTTGCTCAGGATAGAGACCATAACAACAACAACAACAACCTCTTTTTTTTTTTTTTTTTTTTTTTTTTTTTTTTTTTTTTTTTTTTTTAGTGTAATAACCCGAGACATGTTGATCAGTATTGTACGATTAGACGTGTGAGAAGTAATGACAGATAACGTTTTCGGCAACAGTGAATAGGATGACCAGCCAAGGTGTACTGGGGTGACTGGAATCAGTACGACCTCCCCATTCTTTACAAGTATCAACCTGAACCATGAACACAGGTGAGGGTTGTTTGAACATTTCCTTTGCTTGATTGTGAGGGATATCTGAAAAATGGTAAGATCTGTAAAATGCCCATTTCAGTACCACTGGATAAATGTTCAAATGTCTGTGAATCTATCGGACCAAACTGCTTGGTCATCAGTCCGTAGCTTACAAACTACTTAAACCTAGGTAAACTACTTAGACAATACACACGCCCGAGAGAGGACTCGAACCTCCACGGCGAGCAATCGCGCGCTCGAGGCACTTTAGACCGCTCGGCTACTCCACCGCGGCACACTGGATAACCTGGTTTGGACTGTTAATGGTCGTTATTACGTTTTTTTTGGGACATAATTTGTGCCAGGTCTACGAAATGGAGACAGCAACATCAACAATACGGAAACCGAGATGGTGGTAATAACAGAAAGTTGCTGCAGAGGGGTTGGGGTTAACTTGTGTTTACCAAACCAATTTCACATGCAGATAGTGTACTGAGCAGACAGCGCAATGCAACAACAGGGTGACTTAGCCGAAGCTATGGCAGGGAGAGTCAAGGAGAATTTGCTTATGTGCAGGAAACATCACCGTATCATGTTGCTATGTCTATGTCGTTCAGGATAGCACTTTGACTGCTCAGAGGTATATAGTCGAGATCCTTCGACCTTCTTCTTGTGCTCTACGCTAATGCCTTAGGAGATGGGTTCCTTATTGTGGACGATAACGGTCTTCCCCCACAGAGCTGCACTGGTGGACATGTTTGAAGCGAAAGTAATAGAACGAATACAGTGGCCAGCTTGTTCACTGCACTTGTCTGGGATGCATTGCAGCCAGACCAGCGCTCCCCACGACGGTTGCAGAGATGGATATGGCACTCATGGAAGAATAGCCCAATGTCCTTCAAACGCTGATTGATAACGTCACACTGTCCATGAAACGAGTGTACTGGCAGTCCAAGGTGAACACACACCATATTAGAGAATCAATGTTTTAATATTATATTAACCCCATGGTGCCTCGCTCTAAGTGAACGCCATGTAAACCTGAATCACAAGACGATCATATCAAGAAGAGAGGTGAGACAGCAAAATATCGTACTTTACACACACAAATTGTAACCAGTATCTGAATAAAATGCGTTGACATGTGTGTATTGTGTATGATAATTCACTTGATCGCTTAACTGTTTTTAGCAGTGTAAATTCACATCAAACTGTAAATGTAACTTCAGGTTTTCAGTTAGACGTGGGAGAGGTTTTTTTTTTTTTTTTTTTTTTTTTCTTTTTTTTTTTCCTACATCTACATCATATATACTCCGCAATCCACCGTAAGGCGCGTGGCGGAGGGTACACTGTACCAGTATTAGTCATTTCTTTTCCTATTCCAGTCATAAATAGAACGAAAGAATGTCTATATGCTTCTGTACAAGCCCTAATTTCTCAGCCTCTGAACTGCCTCCATGTATACCTTTAAACTGATCTGCTGTGGGTCCCAAACATTTGAGCAATGCTCAAGACGTGGTCGAACAAGTGTTTCATATGTGACCTCCTTTACAGATGAAGTACATCTTCCCAAAATTCTCCCAATAAACCGAAGTCGGCTGTTCGCCTTACTGACAACTGTCCTTACATGTTCGTTCCATTTCATATCGCTCTGCAGTGTTACGCCTAGATATTTGAACGACACGATTGTATCAAAAAGCTCCCTAATAATGATTTATTCGAACATTATGCGATTGTTTTTCTCACTCATGTGCATCACTTCACATTTTTCTACATTTAGAGCTAGCTGCCATTCTTCAAACCAACTAGAAATTTTGTCTTAGGCATCCTGTATGCTATTACATCTACATCTACATGCGGTACTCTGCAAATCACATGTAAGTGCCTGGCAGATCTTTCATCGAACCACCTTTATACTATTCATCTCCTATTCCATTCTCGAATAGCGCGCGGGAAGAATGAACACCTGAATCTCTCCGAGATCTGATTTCTCGTATTTTTTTCTGATGATCTTTTTTACCTATGTAAGTGGCAGTCAACAATATATTTTCGCATTCGGAGGAGAATGTTCGCGATTGGAGTTTCGTAAGTAGCCCACGTCCCAGCGATAAGCGCCGTTGTTGTAGTGATTCCCACCCCAGATCCTGTATCATTTCCGTATCGCTGTCTCCACTGTATCGTGACGATACAAAACGGGCTGCCCTTCTTTGGACTCTTTCGATGGCTTCCCCACCTGATGAGGATCCCACACTGGCCAGCAATACTCCAAATAAGGACGGACAAGCGTGGTGTATGCAGTCTCTTCAGTAGTTCTGTTGCATCTTTTAAGTGTTCTGCCAATAAAACGAAGTCTCTGGTTCGCCTTTCCGACGACATTATCTACGTGGTCTTTCCAGTTTAAGTCTGAAGTAATAGTAATTTGTGGAGTTTACGGCCTTCACATTTGATTGATTTATCTTGTAAACAAAGTAACGGATTTCTTTTCGTACACATGTGGACGACTTCACACTTACACCATAGTGATATCTTACTTAGATCCTTCTGCAGTTGGTTTTGATCTTCGGATGACTTTACTAGACGGTAAATGACGGCGTCATCTGCAAACAACCTACGAGAGCTACTTAGATTTTCCCCTAAATCGTTTATGTAAATAAGGAACAACAGAGGACCATTAACACTATCATGTGGAACGCCCGATATCACCTATGTTTTAGTCTATGCCTTACCATAGATTACTACAAACTGTGTCCTCTCTGGCAGGAAATCCCCTATCCAGTCGCAATCTTGGGGCGATATACCATAGCCACGCAATTTGATTAAAAGCCGTTTGTAAGGTACGGTGTCAAAAGCCTTCTGTAAATAAAGAAATACGTAATAAATTTGAGAACCCTTGTCGATAGAACTCATCACTTCGTGTTAGTAAAGAGCTAGTTGTGTTTCGCATGTACGATATTTTCTAAATCCCTGTTAACCTTGTGTCAATAGATCATTCTGTTCGAGCTAATTCATAATATTTGAATACAGGATATGTTCCAAAACCCTGCTGCAAATTGACGTCAATGAAATATGCCTGTAGTTTAGTATTACAGGCAATTAATGACGACATCCTCCCATACACCACAGCATCACCAACAAACAGCCGCAATTTACAAGGTACTCTGTCCATATCATTTACCGGATGATCAAAAAGTCAGTATAAATTTGAAAACTTAATAAACCACGGAATAATTTAGATAGACGCAAAAATTGATACACATGCTTGGTATGACATGGGGTTTTATTAGAACGAAAAAAGGGTCAAAAATGTCCGACAGATGGCGCTCCATCTGCTCAGAAAAGCAATAATTAGCATAACATATTAAGACAAAGCAAAGATGATGTTCTTTGCAGTAAATGCTCAATATGTTCGCTATCATTCCTCAACAATAGCTGTAGTCGAGGAATAATGTTGTGAACAGCACTGTAAAGCGTGTCCGGAGGTATGGTGAGGTATTGGCGTCGGATGTTGTCTTTCAGCATCCCTAGAGATGTCGATCGATCACGATACACTTGCGACTTGAGGCACAAAGTGTCTCTGCTTCAGGTAACCCCAAAGCCAATAATTTCACGGACTAAGGTCTGGGGACCTGAGAGGCAAAACATGACGAAAGTGGCGGCTGAGCACACGATCACTATCAAACGACGCCATCTATCCGACATTTTTGAACCCCCCCCCCTCCCCAATGAAACCCCATGTCATTCCAAGCAAGTCTGTCAATTGATACCTCTCTATCTACATTATTCCCCGATTTATTAAGTTTTCAAATTTATACTGACTTTTTGATCACCCGGTATATAGATTCTAATATATAAAGCAGAGTGTTCGAATGTTTGTACGTGTTGCATACAAATCTACAGTGTTGTTCCAACCTTCATGAAATTTTGTAGACGTAACCTTCAATCCATGAAGATGGTCGCCGTAAGTGCAAGAATGGATGGATGCTTAGGGTTTAACGTCCCGTCGACAGCTTGGCCATTAGAGACGGAGCTAACGCTCGGAGTTTTTGGGTTAGGATGAGGAAGGAAATCGGCAGTGCCCTTTGAAAGGAACCATCCCGGCATATGCCTGGAGTGATTTAGGGAAATCACGGAAAACCTAAATCTGGATGGCCAGAGGTGGATTTGAACCACCATCCTCCCGAATGCTAAGTGCAAGAATCACTTACGATATATAATTCACGAGATATGACTCATAAACAATGAGACGCGGGAAAAACTGCTGCATTTTGCGACAATGCTGCTCATTTTTTCCTAAACCATAGGACCGATTTCAACCAAAATAGGCACACACTTTCCTTACCGTGAGGTAACAATTGTTGCATGTTTAAGAATCACATACGACACACGGTTCAAAAGATATAACTTCATAACCAATAAAATCGCAAAAAATGTCATATAATGCGGCGAGACTTTCGAAATACATTGTATGAGAATGACAGTACTTAGCGACTTGCAACAAACTTTCAACATAATTTCAAACCTTTATTAAACTTTTTCTCGCTGGCAACCATAGTAAAATAATGAAAGGAAAACAGTTTCTCGCTTACTACTTTTCCGCTGTTTATGGAGTAAAACTACGGCTCTCGTTATAACGTTACAATTTATAATTTGAACACTACAAATTGTAGCGACAGGAAATTTTACAGACAGTATACATAGTTGAATGTACATTCTCTATTGTATCACATTCCGACACGTAGTTCATGAGATATGAGCACATAAACGGTAACTTTCATGGAAAAACGCCCCATCACGCACCAAGTTTTAATCTATTTTTTCTTTACTACTAATTATATTTCCAAGAGATTTTACAGGCATACAGGCATACAAATGAATATATACCTGAAAAATGGCAGGAATAAATAGATAAATACCCGGGCAACGTCGGCTTTTCAGCTAATAGAAAATAACAGCGGTCCTATCACACTCATCTGGGGCACGACTGACGATACACTCGTCTCTGATGGAACACTCGCCCAGTGTTGCCAAATCTTGAAATGAAAAAGCACTGAATCCTACACTTTAAAACACCAGAAAAGTACCAGCTGAACTCTACTATTAAAAACCAAGAAAAACGCCAACATATACGGATTTTTATTACTTACATTTCTTTTGTTAAAAATCTTCTTCATTTGAGGAGTGAGCTGCCGCTACTACATTTTTAGAACAGGAAGGCGAAGTAGGGCTGCAGCTCTGCATGCTTCCAATTTTGGCCACTATATCCTTCGGAAGTTCATAGCTGTGACAGCATTTTCCCGCAGTTTGAGTCCAAATCGTACACATAAAATGGAATGCAATATTTGAACACTCATTCGATTTCTATACTACATTTTTACCAACTGAACTTGACTGAACACACTAAGTCTGCAGTAGAGTGGCCGTCCGCGGTGGCTGAGGGGAC
Organism: Locusta migratoria; assembly: GCA_026315105.1. Classification (NCBI taxonomy): domain Eukaryota; kingdom Metazoa; phylum Arthropoda; class Insecta; order Orthoptera; family Acrididae; genus Locusta; species Locusta migratoria. The sequence goes on along the minus strand of CM048750.1, from coordinate 121,768,365 downwards.
TGAGGCGCTCCAGTCACGGTCTGCACGGCCACTACGGTCGGAGGTTCGAATCCCCCCTCGGGCATGGATATTTGTGCCGTCCTAGTTTGTAAGTGGTTTGTAAGTTTAGGGACTGATGACCCCGTAGTTGGGTCCCATAAGCTTGACAAACATTTGAACATTTTTTTTTTCTTTTAATGAGATTCAGATTTTTTCCATTCATTGTATACAGCTGTAATAACACGTGGGTCCTGCACAAACAGCTGTGTTATTTCAACAATAGATGGGTAGACTGGCTTTAGGCAGTCCAAAGGTGAAAAGAGAGACATATTCTTAACTGGGAAATCCTCAGGGAGCTGGGAAGAAAACAAAGGACTCTTTGAACAAGTGCGCTTGCACTGAGCCCCACATGCTGCGCTTACTTATGCACGAAAATTACTATTCCAGGGACTTCCTCTGCTCGAGTGTTGACCTAGACACGTGTAAGGCTGAACTTCGTTTGTGTACATCATCATCATCATTAGAGACTGATTATACCTTTCAGCGTTCAGTCTGGAGCATAGTACCTCTAATAAATTTCCTCCGTGATCCCCTATTCAATGCTATCATTGATGCCTCGTCTGATGTTATGCCTTTTACTTCAAAATCATTCTGCACCGAATCTAGGTACTTTCTTCTTGGTCTACCTCGACTCCTCTTACCCCCCGCTGCCGAGCTCATGAGCCTTTTAGGTAGCCTTGCTTCTCCCATGCGTGTAACATGACCCCACCATCTCAGTCTGCTCCATCTTTGTTTTTCTTTGATTTCCTCATTATGGACACCCTCCTACGATTGTTCCCATCTATTAGTACCTGCAATCATTCTTGCTACTTTCATATCTATAACCTCTACCTTATGAATAAGGTAACCTGTATCCACCCAACTTTCACTCCCATACAACAAAGTTGGTCGAAAGATAGAGCAGTGCACTGCTAACTTAGTCTTGGTACTGACTTCCTTCTTGCAGAAGAGAGTAGATCTTAGCTGAGCACTCACTGCATAAGCTTTGCTGCACCTCGATTCCACTTCTTTCGCTATGTTGCCATCCTGTGAGAAAATACATCCAAGGTACTTGAAACTGTCTACCAGTTCTAACTTTGTTCCTCCTATTTGGCACTCAATCTGTATTAATCTCTTTCCCACAGACATTACTTTTGTTTTGGAGATACTGATCTTCATATCATAAACCTTGCACCTCTGATCGAGCTCTGAAATATTAGTTTGCAACCCGTCAATCGAATCGGCCATTACAACCAAGTCATCAGCATATGCGAGACTGCTTATTTTGTTTTCACCTATTTTAATCCCGCCCTGCCAGTCTACTGTTTTCAACATACGTTCCATGAATAGTATGAACAACAGTGGTGACAGGTTACAGCCTTGTCTTACCCCTGAAACTACCCTGAACCATGAGCTTAATTTGCCATCTACTCTAACAGCTGCCTGACAGTCTACGTAAAGCCCTTTAATTGCTTGCAGAAGTTTGCCTCCTATACCATAATCTTATAGAACTGACAGTAGCTTCCTCCTAGGGACACGGTCATAAGCCTTTTCTATATCTATGAAGCATAGATACAACTCCCTGTTCCACTCATAGCACTTTTCCATTACCTGCCCTAAGCTAAAGATCTGGTCCTGACAGCCTCTAAGAGGCCTAAACCCACACTGATTTTCATCTAACTTGTCCTCAATTAATACACGCACTCTTCTTTCAACAATACCTGAGAATATTTTGCCTACAACGCCAATTAAAGAGATACCTCGATAGTTGTTACAATCTTTTCTGTTTCCATGTTTGAAAATTGGCATGATTACCGCTTTTGTCTAGTCAGATGGAACCTGTCCCGATTCCCATGCCTTATCAATTATCCTGTGTAACCATTTGAGACCTGATATTCCACTGTATTTGACGAGTTCGGGTTTAATTTCATCCACCCCAGCCGCTTTATTGCACTGTAATCTACTGACCATTTTCTCCACTTCCTCAAATGAGATCCTGTTTCCATCGTCGTTCCTATCCCATTCTACCCGAAAATCTGACACATCATTGAGCGTTTCACCTACATTGAGCAATTCTTCAAAATATTCCCTCCATCTGCTCAAGGCATCCGCAGGATTGACTAGCAGTTTTCCTAAACTGTCCAACACACTTGTTAATTCCTTCTTCCCTCCCTTTCGAAGATTGCTAATCACGCTCCAAAATGGTTTTTCCGCGGCTTGACCCAGAGTTTCTAGCTTATTTCCAAAGTCTTTCCATGATTTCTGCTTGGAGTCTGCAATTATCCATTTGGCTTTGTTTATTTCTTCAACATAACTTTCTCTGTCTGTCTGATTTCTAGTATGGAGCCATTTTTGAAATGTCTTCTTTTTCTTTTTACAGGCTGCCTTGACTGTGTCATTCCACCAGGCTGTCTACTTCTTCCTGCCTTTACAAACTACTGTTCCAAGACATTCTCTAGCTGCTTCCAGTAGCGTGTCCCTGTACCTTGACGATTCCTCTTCCAGCGACTGTGTACCTCTATTAAAATTATTAAATGAATTTCAGGATTTACTTATTACTCGTAGGAGACAATTTAATGAAAAAATCCGTTAAGCACCAGATTTGGCACTGGATTTTTTTTAAATGTTCAAATTTTTGTATAGTCTATGGGACTTAACTACGGGGTCATCAGTCCCTAAACTTACAAACTACTTATGAACTAACTAAGACTAAGGACGGCACAAATATCCATGCCCGAGGGCGGATTCGAACCCCCGACCGTAGTGGCCGTGCAGACCGTGACTCAATCCCCTCGGCCACCGCGGCCGGCTTTTTTGAAATAACACCAGTATTTCACTATGGTGCTAAATGAGAATTTCTGGAACCAGACGAACTTCAAAAACACCAGATCTGGTGCTAAAAAACACTAAATTGGCAACACTGCACTCGCCGTTGAGAACAACGTACTTCGCAGGCGTAGAAATAAAAGAGAGAGAGAGCTGAGGAGCGGTGCTTGTCTTGGTAACAGCCAGTGATCTCAATGATTAACACTGGATACACAACTGTAGTGTTTTGAATCTGTGAAAATCGTGACACTATTTTTGTTAGGTTGGCAACACCGTACGTATAGGTCGTGTTGTTCTTTTGTACTCTGCGTCCGTTGAAAATAAGATATGAATGAATAATTAATAAATACATTATACTAAACTTCGAGTCGTTTATGCTTGAAGAGAACTCAAAGGAAACGAAGTACAGTTCATATCCATAGATGGACTATATTTTTAGTCAGTTCCTATCACATTCAATTTAATGAATAAATTACACTGTTGTAGACGCTCCTTCTCGTGTTCATTTCTCTATTTGCCTCTTGTTTATAATGATTTCCGTTTGAGCCCATCGACTGGAAATTACTGCATGAAAAATAACGCTTATGTCAAACACCTCGAATTGATCGTTTCTACACCTTCATTTGTCTTTCTACAGTAAAACAATTTATCCAATATGGTAGAAACACTACTTCTGAATAAAAATATAACTGACGTACACGTTTTAAAAAAATCCATGCTGTTTCCTGCTGTTTAATTTCATGAGTATACGGTTTATTCCAAGTCTCAATTATTTTGTGAATAATATTAAAATTTTCATAGGTAACTGCCGTTGTATTTGAGTTACTTTGTTTGAAAAGAAACTAGAGCAAAAGATTACAGATGTCATAATGTTAAATTCGGTGTACGCAAATACTACTAACAACTAGATAGAGACAGATATACGTTCACAAACATGGCGTCGAGCGTCACGCTTTCGTAATACACAGTGAAACGTGTCCATAAAAAAATTGTAAGAAAATTTCTAATATTGTGCCTCCTGTTTTGTGTCGAGTAACTTGCTTGCAAGAAAATGTATAATATTGCTTCTACTGTGTATCGATATGTGTACTTAAGTCTGTGAAGTTTCATCTTTGGCAAAGATTATGTGCCGCATAGCATTGTAGCTCGCGCAGAGAGAGAGTAGGACTTGTGGTTTTAGCTCGCTTAGAGAGCGGTTGAGTTATGTGTATGGCTCCGATGTAGAGCAGAGGCTGCTGTGCCAGCAAGTTGATTTGATTGTATTTGGAATATTTATATTGTATTTTTTATTACTATGAAAAAGTTGTACCACCGCTGGAATGAAAGTAATTGCATTCCATGTTAGTATGAAATGTTTGTATTATGTAGGTAATGTAATGGTGATTATTAATAATAAGTAACAATGTTGACCTTTCTTTCCTGTTTCATTTACGTAGTTAGAAGATTAACCTACTTCCTTCATTTGATAATTAGTTATTTGTGGGTTTCAAGTGCAGTATTTATTTTGTAATCTTGTTGAACAGATTTCGTATTGGTGCCATAGTAAATGATTGTCATGCAACACTACAGTTAATTCATTATGTTACTAAATTTCAATAATCAGGCACTGATCTGCATAAAATTCTCGCAGTCAAACATTAACAAAGTGGTTTGTGGTTTTTTAATATCTTTCTCGCAGTCAAATTTTTGAGTATATTCAGAGTGTGTTTCATATGGTGACTTGCCACAGCTGTTTTGTTAAAAGATCCGTTGCACTATTTCTTATTTAACAGTATATACATCAATATGAGGGCCATAATTAAACCAAATTGCTGTGTTACTGAACGATTTGTTGTCTGATTTAACGATAGGTTCAACATCAAACTACACACACACACTGTAACGTCACTGCTGCGTCCACTTAATCCTCGATGGGCGAAGTTGCCGTTACATTCTATTTTATGCTTAATCATTTAATAATTGTTCCAATGATTTGACGGTATGGGATGCGGACAATTACTAGGTTGATCCATAATAGTAAAGTTTGTTAACTTCCTTTATTATGGAACGACAAATGTTAAAAACTCTTCCCTTTAAATACACTGATTAAATAACTGCGTGCCACTACGATGAATGTCTACAAGTCCACACTGAAACATTTCAATATGCAACTGCAACCTATATGCGATACGACGGAAAGGCAAAATCTTTAGCCACCACTAAACGCAGGTTACGAGCTCACTGCCGACATGCTACCGCCTCGCTCTGCGGTCGGCGGGAGACTGCCGCACACCGGCCAACAAACGAATAGATATATATTGGACGTCTTGGAGGCCATAACAAATGCACAGACAGTGGGAATAGACATCCACTTACTTTGGATTAAAGGACATCAAGGTATACCCCATAACGAAACAGTAGACCGCCTTGCCAAGAGAAGTATTACGGAAGGACAACACTGCCCCACGACGATTCCATATACAGACTTCCGAACGACGATTCGAAAAGCTGCCTATCGCGCTTGGGATCACGAATGGCACCTCTCTAGAGCTTTTAAGGGAGGACACCTGGCAGCTATACAACCAAATGTCTCCTCACGACCATGGTTTTCATCGATGACGCTTAGTGGACGTCATGCAACGTCTATCATTCGGATGAGACTGGGACATGGATGTTACCCTGCCCACCTACACCGTTTGAAAATCATCGCTTCTCAGCATTGCGACAAAGACGTAACGACAGTGGCGGATCTCAACCACATCATACTGGCATGCACCAAGTACACGGCCGCACAAAGTGTATTCTACCGAACGCTGGTTGCGAGGGGTTACCCTCTCCCCACAAGTGTCACTGTCCTCCTTCATGGATTCGACAAGTTTAAGTATAGTTTACTAAAGGACTACATCAAAGTCACCGGCATACAGCTCTAATTTTAGAGCTAGTGTGTTTAACTTGAACATGCACAGCGTGAAACTTCCTAAGTGATTTTATATTATATTTTACTTTTATTTGTCTTTGCTCCTCTCATATGGTCCTATGCTGTTTGCACTTTTGTTGTATTTCATATGTCACTCTTACTGTTAAATATGTATTGTTTTATGTCTTGTACATATGATTTTTCTACTTTTATTCTAAGACTGTATGATGTAAGATACTTATTAATATTGTGCTAAACATTGTAAGAATCTCAATTCAATTGTAATGTTGTCACTGTAATAACCGCTGGCTGTATGGTCACTGTAACCAAAAGAATAAAAAAAAAAAAAAAAAAAAAACAAAAAAAAAAAAACACATTCCAACCTAAGCATTGTTGCCAGCAGCTCTCGCTGCACACCAACGATAACTATCGTTCGACCAAAACGTACCAAAGAGGTTACTAACCTCACAACACCTTTTAACAGTACTGACTGCAGATTATCTTTGAGCTGACTGGTAACAGCTGACGAGCAGTGCAGGCGTTTAAACTGGGTCTTCCAGACGGGGAAGGCGCAAGGCCGCTGGGGCGCAGAGCAGAGGCAGCGAGCGACACGCAAAAAGCGCCGCCGTGCCTCGGGTTTCCCGGCCACGCGGTATTCCCGCTCATCCCGGCCGCGGTTGATGACCAACCATCGGTGCAGCCGCCAGCCGCAGCTGCAGCCGCGACCGCGGCGGCCTTGCACCGCTGTTTGCATCGCTACACACGCCTCCCGCAGTGCAACCCACTCGCCAGTTCTTTGTAGGGGAGACCAGGGTAACGGCGACACCTTGGGTAATCGCGCCGAGTTTGTGCCACTTGCGGGGAAAGGGAATGTGTAGTAGGGATGGGCAAGAAATCACGTATTCTTTAAAAATCACGGTGACTGAGAAGTCGCTGTTTTCACGGTCGCGGCGATCTGGAATCTGGCCGCGATTTCAGTCACGTTAGCGAAGAGCAGGTAGAGCAACGAATATCAGCTAAACAGCAGGTAATACAGCGAACAGCAGATAACGGTAGAAAGAGGCATCTGTTGACCAAAATGTTTGCCAAAAGCATCAGTGAATGGCAGGTGTAGCACGAATAGCGGAAAACCGAAGATTAGATGAGCGAAAAGGAGCTAAGCAGCAAAGGGTAAAAGAGCAATCTGTTGGCCGAAATCTGTACTGATATCGCAGAAGCGAATAGTGGGTATAGCAGCGAATCACCGCTCGGGTATAGCTGCGGATCGCTGATTAGCGAAGAGCGGGTGTCGCAGCTAATAGTCGATTAGGGACAGTGACCAATGGGCATACACTCGTGGATTTTTCCTAGAAAACTCCAGGGCCCCGGGATAGTTTCCAAACTGAAAAACGTAGCTCGTTCATATCTGAATTGAAAAGCAGAGTCTGTTCACAATCACAACTTGCGTAACAAAGAAGAGACGATAAGTTAGTGACTTGCGGATGAAACATTATAACAGTACTATCTAACTCAATTTTTGGCAGTTCTATGGTAAATCACACAAGTCGCGGGAATTGCAGAAGTAGCAAGCAATCGCTGCGATTTAATCACGGAATAGCGGAAAGGACAGAAATCACGGAATAGTGGGAATAGCAGAAATCGCGGAGGGATACATTTGGTGAATTCTTCACACAGCGATTCTAAACCATGATTAATCACGGTTGAGAATAACTTTTATCTAAAAGTAGCGATCAGGGAAATCACTGTTATTGGGAAATCGCTGTTTAGCCCATCTCTAATGTGTAGACACTTACGGGGAGACCCGGACGCTGCAGGTAATGAACAGGGTGCTCCAGACGTAGGGATACACCACCCCTACTCCACGCCCTCCAGCCGCTACCTGTGCCGTATTCAGGGAAAGGCCCACCGAGCGAGGTGGAGCAGTTTTCCCTTCCTGAGTAAATGAGCTGCTTCTTGTAGTTTCAACAGCACAGTAGTCTTTTTCTTGAATGTTCTGAATATAAATCTTCACACAGACTTCTTGAGGAGGAGAGTGATACGGATATCTGATTGTAAACCACTGCCTGTTACCTGAGACCTTTTTGACTGTACTGAACAGGAGTTCTGCGTATTCCGTAATTTATATTTATACAGTTAACAGGCAATGTAATTTATAACCAACTACTGGCTGCCAATTTCTCTTCATTTTTCCTGGAAATCTTGCAACTTGTTTCTCCCTGTTGGTTTATGCCAAGTTCGGAGTAAAATGGTTCTAAATGACAGCGATAGAAAATAGAATTTATCTTTAGCATTTTTCGGCGTGTGACATTCCCTTATACATTCCGTATTTCATATATTTCTTAGATGTATTTGTAATTCGAATACAGCAAATCGTTTTGGGGTCTACGAATGAACGATTCAAGTATGTAAAGTACTCATTGACTTATTATTAACGATATTTAATTGATGGTTTAGGGTTGCGTCTCCTACTAAAAAGCATAGTAACTATTTTTAAAGAGATGGAAGTTGCGTGATAGTGGGGTTAACTACATAGCGGTCAATTACATCAACGTATCTGCGCAGGATGCCTAATATATTTATTGCTTGCGCAGGTGTCTTGATACGCTTAGTGTTCTGAATAATATGCTTTTAGGAGGTATGACTGTGAAAAGTCATCGTCTTGTAGTAGTAGAGAAGGTCTTAATAATTCTCCAAACATTATCACTATTAAGCTACGTTTTTACTTTCAGGAGGAACACTCAACGAATTAATATGTAGTTAGAACAAGTTACTATATTGCTCTTCAGCTTGCAAAGGGTTGTGCAATTTCACTGAGTTTCGTGTTATGTTGACAGTGTGGAAAGTTGACAACGGCAGTGCTAGACTTCTTGGTGTGCCTGTACCCAGGAAAAGCCATTAGCCGCCCCAAGGGCCCCGGGTTCCCCGCAAGTGTCACTCTCCGCAAGTGTCACTCCCCGCAAGTGTTCCAACCCCAATCGCACAACCCCAGTTCTATGACGAACGGTTGCAATACGAGTACGCTCGCCAGTGTTTGTGACATCCTATATTTGGTTGGTAGTAATTTATGATTGTAAATTAATAAAATTCAGCAACCAGTTGCTTGTGATTATTTATTTTAGACGACCGGTTTCGGGCGCTTGAGTGCCCTTCTTACGGTCTCTATACAGACAAACAAATGGATTGGTATACAGTTGTTGTTGTGGTCTTCAGTCCGGAGACTGGTTTGATGCAGCTCTCCACAATACCCTATCCTGAGCAAGCCTCTTCATCTCCACATAAGAACGACAACCTACATCTGTCTGAATCTTCTTACTATACCCATCTCTTGGTCTTCCTCTGCGGTTTTTACCCCACACGCTTCCCTCCAACGCTAAATTCACAATTACTTGATGTCTAAGAATGTGTCCCACCAATCTATCCCTTCTTTTAGTCAAGGTATGCCAGAAATTTCTTTTCTCTCCAATTCTATTCAGTACCTCGTCATTAGTTACGTGATCCACCCACCTAATCTTCAGCATTCTTCTGTAGCACCACATTTCAAAAGCCTCTATCCTCTTCCTCTCCGCAATGCTTATCGTCCATGTTTCACTCCCATACAAGGCAACACTCCACACAAATGCCTCCAGAAAGGACTTCCTTAGGCTTAAATCAATATTCGATGTTAACAAATTTCTCTTTTTCAAGAACGCTTTTCTACCCATTGCCATTCTGCATTTTATATTCCCTGTACAGCGACCATCATTTGTTATTTTACTGCCCAAGTAACAAAACTCATCTACCTCCTTTATTGCTGCGTTTCCCAATCTAATTCCTTCAGCATCACCTGATTTTCTTACACTGCACTCCATTACCCTAGTTTTGCTCTTATTAATGTTCATCTTATATGCATCTTTTAGCACACTGTCCATTCCGTTCAATTGCTCTTCCAGGTCCTTTGCTGTATCTGACGTAATTACTATGTCGTCGGCAAAACGCAATGTTTTTAATTCTTCCCCCTGGTATACAATAAAGGCTATAAAACGTACAAAAGTCGGTTACAGAAATTTGTAGCAGTTTGGAACCAAATCTTACACTAGTAAATATTACTCTGTTAAGCGACTGTTTTATCACTCCCATCTTCACGCTTTTCTTTTCAATACATAGAGTACTAGCTTAAACCCGCGGCTCCACTCGCGTGTTGGTTGATCATGATAGATAAGCTATCTTTCAGTAGTGTGCTATGAAACTTGTTTTGAAGGATGAAATGAAATAAAATACCTTTCTTTTTTAAAAAGATGTATTAAAAGAAATTTCTTTTTTACTGCTTTATTCATTTATTCTTATATTTCCTTATTCGTATGCTTATCCTTACAGAGAAAGAGCTGAAGGCATTGTAGCACGCATAGACCAAAGATATGGTCTGTGGCATCACGTTTCGCTGTATGTAACATCCTTGCTATAGAGACGCAAACGTCATCGCTGGCCTTCAGTCTGATTTTTTAAAAATAATTTGACGACTGTCAACCACCATATCTTCCACCCCCTTATAGCTATCGGCATGGAACTGCTATGGTGTGCAACGGGAGACTTCAGACAACAATTACACATAAACCATTCGTTTGCGTTCTGTAGTTTGCGCTGCAGAACGAAATATTAACACACACACACACGCACACACACACACGTAGAATTTTATATACACCGATAACTTTCCATCCCTCCACCCTTCTTTCATTATCAACCGTCAATCAACAATGCAACCAATAAAACCATTTTCAAAGAGTAAATATAATTTTCAAAGAGTAATTATTGTTGCACATTTCGCGTTATATTCTTTAAATTACTAAATATCTATCAGATCGCTATAAAACCGTGCCTAAAACCTTCCTCAGGTATAAATTAGTAACTGTACAAATATTTAAGTCTCTGCGTCTTGTCATTCTGACGTGATAAGCCTACACCGAACAGATATTCACATTAATATATATAGATAAATTGCTATCCGATTGTCATAAAACAGTGCCTAAAGCCTTCCCCAGCTAGACATTAGTAACTGTACAAATTTTTAGCTCTGTATGTCTTGTGGTTCAGACGTGATAAACGTACACCGAACAGACATTCACATTTATAGATATAGATTACTGTTTTCCCATAGCCTTTTTCCTTATTTATTTTTACTCTTTCACTATGAGGCTCATCCATAGGTACTTTGTTAGCAGCTGATTGCATAATCTCTGCACTCAGTGGTGATTCTCCTAATAGCATGTAGCTACATTCATTAAGCAACGATACTAAAATATAAGTGTTAATTTTATCCCATTATATGAACATATCTTTTATTACAATCGATTTGGTTCAAAACTGCTTCAAATTTCTGTAACCGAGTTTTGTACGTTTTATAGCCTTTACTGTATACCAATCCATTTGTTTGTCTGTATAGAGACCAGAAGAAGGGCACTCAAGCGCCCGAAACCGGTCGTCTAAAATAAATAATCACAAGCAACTGGTTATTGAATTTTATTAATTTATAACCTGAATAGTTGCTGAAATGGATAAAGTACTTCAATTTATTGTTTGTATGTATTGCTTCTTTATGATAGAGGCGACGTCAGCGGGCGTGAAGCTTTCGTCGACTTCAATGCTAGGGTTCAATAGGCTAGTAAAATTTTATTTAAGGCATACGTTGAGTATTTAAGTTGGTACACCTAATTATTATTCATATATTCAGTTTACTAATACCTCTGGATTAAACCTTCCAGTGCCGAACACAGTTTCTTGAATATTGTCATTACTGTTTAAACATGGGCTCTTTATTTCTCAGGGGGTTATTTAAATTACCAAGTCCTTTTAGAATAACATCTTTTCTTTCCCGGCAGTTCCTTTCCAAGAAGCACGTCACATAAACCTTTTTTTTATCTTTGCATTTAAAAATCTTATTACTGATTTGTTTGACTTGAAATATCTTTACTGGATATTATATCCTCTAATAACTTTCATTCACTTTATTTCAGAGACAAATCAAAGATATTACTTTTGAAATGTTCCTCAAATTTCAATATTTAAGGAGAAGTGCTAACTACGAATAGACGTGGTCGAGACAAATTTTAATCACCATTTTACCTATATTTCACCTTAGAAACACAATTGTAACATACAATGTTCAAGTCACACGTTTATTTTTTTCTAGTACACAGTTCTCGACAGTACATATCATAGAATAACAGTTCAATATCTTTGACAAAGCTAATATTCGGAATATTCTTCCCAATTCAATTTTAAAGTTATTTAACTCAAAACCTTCTCAATGAAAAAATCCTTTATCAATATTTGACATTCCCTTGAATATCCACTGTCCTATATGGAGGCAGATTTTTTTTTTTAGTCCGTAGCCTAACCCGAGTTAAAGTCCACAGATAACTTTTACTCACTCGCGTAACAGTTCGACCCTTTCATGATAAATAATGAAGTCTTTAAATTATAAAAGAAAATCGATTCCATCGCATTTAAAAGAGTTCGGAATATTTCCGCACCTAACTTTAACTATTTCTCAAACACGACTACAAAGACTGAGACAAGACTGAGAGATTTTAATGCAACGAGAAATAAAGACTGAGAGAGCGAGTAGCTATTTTGCGGAAATATTTATACTAATATTTGCAACAAAAGATGACTTTCAATTGCGGTGTTTAGACGCGGTTATTCTGTGGCTTTACTATTCTGAAACTTCAAAGATATTCTGATTTTACTGGAATTTTTGAAAAAAATGTGAAAATTCTGCCTCTTACAAAATTATTAAGACTGAAATTGACTGAAAATAGCTACCTACCGCGACACTAATTCCTGTGGTCGCCGTCCGTGATTGTATACAGGTATTAATCGTGTGAAAGAAATAGTTAGTTTCGACTTTTGGATCTAATTTTCGATGTTGTATTTTATTGAAATAAGTATCTCTGTAGGCTGACAGTGCTTTTTAATATAATCTGTAGCTATTTAGCTACTATTTCGAGTCTCCAACCTAACTGTTTTACAAAATCTTATTAAACTTCCTGCCAGATTAAAACTGTGAGCCGGAACCGGGCAAGCGCTCTACCATTGAGCTATCCCGACACGCTTCACGCTTCGTCCTCACAACTGCACTTCTGCCAGTACCTGGCCTCCTACTTTCCAAACTTGTAAAGTTGTGAGGACGGACCGTGAGTAGTGTAGGGTTAGCTCAGTGGTAGAGCGCTTGCCCGCGAAAGGCAAAGGTCCCACGTTCGAGTCCCGGCTCCGCACATAATTTTAATCTGCCAGAAAGTTACATATCAGCGCACATTCCGCTGCAGAGTGGAACTTTCACTCTGGAAACATCCCTTAGGCCAGAGGTCGACAAGTAATCTTAGATGCGGTCCGGATACTTTTGAGAATTTGTATCAAGGTCCAGATGTAAAACCTCATGTTCCTTATTATTTTTACGTTAATTTTCACTCACAAAATAATATGAAATAAAAAACACTGGCAAATTTGTAATAAAAAAATCCAGAAAAAGTCTTATTCTTCAATGACTTTTTATTTTAATTTTCACTCTCAAACTAATATGAAGTTTAACAGATGTAAAATAATAATGCATAAAAAAGCCAGAAAAGCTTATATTATTTGCTATTTATATATTTCTATTTTCACTCACAAAAAAGTATGAAATAAAATGGAGTCAATCTTTTAGTGAAAAGTCCAGAAACAGGACATGCATTATACATACCATTTTTTATTCTAATTATCACTGAGAAAGTAAGAAAGTATGTTGGTTCACCTGCAGAACAGCTGATGCGAGCAGTGTCTTCAAGTGGGTGGCCGTTAGTTGTGAGTGATAATTTTTCTCCAAGAAATTCATTTTTCAAGATGAAATTTCACAAATATATGTGGGGCCAAACATAGCAGCCAGGTAGATCGCTAATGTTTTGCAATGTTCATATTTTTTCGGGACAATTCTTCAGTGGACACAGTTTTATACGTTTGAATGCAAATGTCTTCCTGTAAATCTATTATCTCCATTTGAAGTAAATTAGGCTTTCGCCCCCACATCCGTACATTCCGCTGCAGGAGAAACCTCAAAAGGTGATTTTAAAAATGTGACAACTTTTCTGTTTCTGAAAAGTCTTTGAACTTTCTGCAAATTCCTTCTTAAGATCTGCCAAGAAATTTTATAATATGGAAATGTCTATTTCAGAAATACTTTTACATTAAAAAATTGTTGCTAAATAAAGAAATTCTTGACTTAAAAACATCTCTTTCAATGAACCAGCTTGTGACGGAATGGTGATACACTTTGAACGAAACTACATACTTATTTCCTATTTCCTTGTAGCTCGGTGTTGTTATCTGTAGACAAAATGGTTTTTTAATAATTAGAGTATTTGACTTACACTTTCCAAATACTGTTGGCGGTCCAGATTTTGGCCTTCCGCGGTCCCGACCTGGACCGCGGTCCGCCGGTTGCCGACCGCTGCCTTAGGCTGTGGCTAAGCCATGTCGCTAGTCTAGCAAGTTTCGCAGGAGAGCTTCTGTGAAAGTAGGAGGCGAGGAACTGGCGGAAGTAAAGTTGTGGGGCGGCATCGTGAGTCGTGTCGGGGTAGCTCTGGTGGAGCGCTTGCCCGGGAAAGGCAAAGGTCCTGGGTTCGAGTCCCAGTTCTGGCACACAATTTTGATCTGCCAGAAAGCTTCGTATCAGCGCACACTGTGCTACAGAGTGAAAGTTTCATTCTTAAGCTTTAAATTGAAAGTTCTTAGCCATATAATTTGGGCAAAATGAAGTGTAATACAGATGTATATATTTTGTGAAATGGGAACTTGCTGAATGTAGTAGTTTTGAAGTGCCAAATATTTCTGACTTTTGCGGTGTCTTAATCAAGTCTAAATTATAAAATGTATTTTTATTCCTATATTACATCGACAAATGCTTGAAGCCTTCTAAATGTCTAATACAGAAGAGTGATAAATATAAGTGGCAACAGTTGTAACACTTATTTACTACTGCTCATTCATCGTGTAAGTTTATCCTTGATTTTCAAATATATGGCGTCATTACCCCAGAACCCAGGGTAATGGCGCCACTGCCACAGTGTATATTTTCATAACATATAACAATAAAACTTAACATGATATATGGCTGAAAAAAATTATAATGAAGTAGTATTATCTGGCGAAGCTGTAGTATTATTGTGCACGTAAAAGACACACTTTTAAAAAGGTAAAAAAATTGGTTTCCTTTAGGTGGCGCCATTCCTCTGGTCTCCCCTAACTAGACAATACTGCCAGCCGCAAAAATCGCGTGTACCGTGTGTGACTTTACAAGCTTTGCCGATGAATCTCTTGCAAATAAACTTCCCGGGTTTGCCGTCGGCTGAGTCACTTCGCACCGTATTTCTGCGATGCAGCTGCAGTTGCTCGTCGGCTGAGTCACTTCGCACCGTATTTCTGCGATGCAGCTGCAGTTGCTCGACACTTTCTGGTGCTGGTTACAGCTGCAAATTTTCACACTATATGTTTTTTTCTGCCATACGTTTTCCCGTTTATTCCGATGCAATTTGACGTCATTCTGACCAATGGTGCTATTTTTGCAGCATTTTGAAAGTTTAATTATAATAACCATGTATATATCCTGTGAATTTGAACTTGCTATCTCTGTTTTTCTGAACATGAGTGTAACGAAGATTGGAATCCTTGTTTTACAGTAGCTTTTTCAGTATTGTTTCATATTGGATAAAGTGAAAATTAACAGAATTCTGATGTTTTGTGTAGTTGGCTGACACACATTTATTACATGTGTGCTAAGTAGAGTTTAAGTCACAGTCGCTTTTGTCGCATTATGCTTCTCGATGTCATAGAATGCGACCAGTTTTAAAATAGCATTCGAAAAATGCGACAACAGTCTATCACACAAACAATAGAGGTCAAAACCGTTCAAGTTTCTATATCTACATGGGATACTCTGCAACAAGATATAATTTATTTAATGTCGCTAGATTATCATTTTGTTAAAACTTGAACCCCACTCGTTTCAAGGTTCGAGGAATACCATTTTTATTTCATGTGTTGAAATATTAGTTAATATTGCTAGGTTTTTCTTATTTTGTTATGTTAATAATTTATTATTATATTAATTAATGTGGCATAAGTACGGCTTCTCCGCTCTGCCACTATCCCTGTGAGAATGTGCAGTTGTTTTACTTTTAAGTGGGTGCAAGAATCTATGGCTGTATGAATGTGGGGAGTGATAGCTCGCTTTGCATCCGGTTTTTACACCCTTTGGTTACAGCCCAGTCAGCGAGCCTTCTCTAGGGCGAATCTCTCCATCCCCACCACCGCTCATCTTGGATTTTCAGGCTTCCGGTGGCTTCCCGCGTCCCGTGGCAGCTCGGTCTGGACATTGTGCTGATCGTCTGGTGAGGTAAATTTGGTTCTGGTGTTGTTTTTGGAGATGGTATTCAATAGATAAACGCAGTGTGTGTGATTCTAGTTGCGGTTTGATACCGTAATATGTTAAAGCCTTTTGTGATCATGTGGCGGTGTATGAACTCTGTGTAAATACTTTCTAGTTTTGTGGGGTCCAATTTCTAATAGGTGATATGTTCATTTTTGTACAGTGCATGTAAAAATCTTCTCATCCTTTCCTTCCGTGAGTTATATTTGTTCCACGTGGTTGGTTCATAGAACAAAGCCTTCATCTTCCACTCTTGTTTGTTCCATGCCCATCAGGCAAGTAACTATGCAGGTCAGGTATCCTTCTGATTTACACTAATATTTCGCGATCTTCTATCCCCACCTATTTTAATTTTGCCGTTTCTTCTCCGACTTGTAGTACGTCCTCTTTGTTAGTAATTCTCTCTGAGCCTTGTACAACCTCCTTCAATAGCTTCCTTATGTAATTCTAAACATTTCTATGGGTTGCATGCCGCAATTCTTATTTTTATTTTTCCGACTTTGTAATTATTCCATTTTTGTGGTTTTTCTGAGACAGGACCTCATCCATTTCTGTAAGTGCCCCCTATCGCGTGTAGCTGTATTTCATTCGCTTCCTTATATAATTCTAAACTTTTCTATGGGTTGCATGCTGTAGTTAATTTTCTTTATTTTTCGGAAACTGAGTTTATTCAATTTTATCGATTTTCAGAACCACGTGGGTCCGATTTCCGACTTCCTGGGTTTGCAGCTAGTCGCCTGAATTCATGACACTTCTCATCTAGATCGATTTCTAACAAACCACAATTTAAGAATCCACCGTAATTTTGTATAATGAATCCGATTTTCAACCACTTCACCTTCATTGGCGTGCGTTTATGTAACGTAGCCGTATGTCGCCGTTAGCGTGTTTGCTCGCGGTCCAGTTCAGATGTAATTTAACTTGGCTATACACACGCACCATCTCAAAACAAGCACGAATGACCAGAGCCAGCTTTAAAGTGTCTGTATATTGTGTTTTGTGCTACCTCCGACTTGCTGAATTTAGTCTACGATAGCGGCGCCTGCTTCCGCTTCGTCTCAGCACGCTGATTTTGGTGAGTTTCGCTGTGGCATTGCGTGTGTGTAAGAGAATGAGTGTTGTTTGTGAATTCTTCCCCCCAGTAGCGTTAAATCATGTATAATTTAGGCTGGGCACCGTCCGAATTAATCCATGTAAGAGATGCATTTTATTGTATTAACAAAATTGGTTCCCCATTTTGCTTGTTTTCTATCTTAATAAACAAGTTTAAGTTCAGCATAATCCGTAAGTTGCCAATAAATTGTAGTTTTAGAGCACCTTCCCTCTTTTATTTAATATTGTCCTTCACAAGTTCTGAGAACAAGGTCAGATGCAATTTTTCTTATCTCTAAATTCCGTTGCGCCATAAATGTTTTCTTAGTCACCTTTCTAAGATAACTTTAATTGTGGTGGCTTGCTTATTAATGTGTGTGTGTGTGTGATAACGTGTGAGCTGCTATGTATATTGACCACTGTAGTATTAACTTCGTGTTATTGAAGTAATTTGAAACTAGTCAGTTCCCAGTTTGGGCCAGGGAACAAGGCTTTGTAGCAGGGAGTAACCAGTAGTTCACACGGACCTCATTTGCTAATTTTACTGATAAAACAAGGATCTTGTTTCGTACAGTGGTCGACTTTTAGTTGAAATAAATCGCAATTTGCGATAAGTTATGGCTTCACTGTACTAGGTTTATATGGAATACCAAAGTGCAGCGAATGATAATTTGTGCCCGGCCGATATTCGAACCCGGGATCTCCTGCTTACTAGACAGACGCGTTGACCACACCGCCACCGAGGACACAGTGACTAGCCTGACTGCAGAGGACTCTTCCCTGCACGTCTCCCGCCACACCCAAATCTCCATTCGCCACACTGCCTCTTTCCTATTACCACAGCCTCAGCCTCTCCCGCGTCAGGGAGAACAGACGTGCAGCGAAGAGTCTTCTGCAGTCGGGCTGGTCAGTGTGTTCTCGGTGGCGGTGTGGTCAACGCGTCTGCCTAGTAAGCAGGAGATTCCGGGTTTGAATCCCGGCCGGGCACAAATTTTCATTCGCTGCACTTTGGTATTCCATCTAAACCTAGTACGGTGAAGCCATAACTTCTCACAAATTGCGATTTATTTCATTCATTGAACGCTGTAACGTCGTCAAATAATGTATAATTGCACTTGATAAATATTCCACACCGGACAGCAATACTCCAAATGAGGACGGACAAGCGTGGTGTATGCAGTCTCTTTAGTTTGATAAGGCCGTAACAATATGTACTAGTTAATTCTGCCACATCTATGAATTTAAATAATCTGTTACTAGAATGGACATTGTTTAAGAAGTTGTTGAAAAGTAAATACAATGGAATGAATTTCGAAAAGCTGGTAGACTTCTTTTATATTAATAAAAGGAGAGAACAATTCCCCATTACGAATTATATATAGGACATGCCTCCAATATTTCCCTTCACACAGCTGACTGCAAGCAATGGTTTAGTTAATGAACAAAATCACAAATCGTCCGTGAAAACGCTTATAAAATAAAAATCTATATTGAAGGCCCACCTCGCAATGACTTTCATTATGTGGATTATGTATACAACTGACATATTCTAATCTGATACGATATACTCAAACGTAAAATAAGCAAATCAATACTTGCAGTTTAGTGTAGTGTGGATAAGATATGGAAGTTGAGCATCTATACATGTATAAGATAATTTTTAAAAAGATGATAACAAAATTTAATTAACAGATTATTGTTAACATCAGCTCAGTATAAACATATTACTTTTAAAACCCTCATTAAAAGCGTAATTTATAAAAGTTTCTGCTAGCAATTATTTCCCTCACATTATGATTGGTTCAGTTTGGTTATTCTTTAGCTTAAAATTCCAGATCCTTACAATTTTTTCTAGAACACAAACACCAAAGGTGATAAACCCACGCCTTGTCTAACACCTGTTTTTATTTCAAATGGCTGAATTACTTCTTCCATAAATTTGCCTTTAGATGTCGTACATGTTTGTTTTACAAATTATTTGCTAATTTTAACACCAAATTCTTCAATGACCTTATCTATTTTTTCTCTGTCTATACAATAAAATGCTTTCTTTAAATCAATAAATGACACTAATATTGGTTTTCTGGATAACATTCTATGGCGAAGTATTGACTTTAAGTTAAAAATTTGTTCTGCACAGGATCTTCCCTTCCGAAAAGCACCCTGATATTCTTCCTGTTGTTTCTCTAGAGTATCTACCACTCAGTTCAGGAGAATTTTTGATAATATTTTATATGCCACTAGCAGAATTGACACTCCTCTGTAATTTTTGACATTTTCTTTGTCTCTCTCTTTATGTGCTTTCCATTCAACTAGAATCTTTTCAAATGTTTTCAAAAAGCAGCTGTAGATCCTTCATGATTTTTGGTTCCGACCAATTCTGCTGCAATGGAGTCTTCAACACTTGCTTTATTGTTTTCGTTTTGATGACTTCATGAATGTATTACTCTGTACGTGGATTTTGAGGTGTCATTGGAAATTCTATTTTATCTGTTGGAACTGGACAGTTTAATACCTTTTTTAAAAAGTTTGCTAAAATTTCACAATTTTCTTTGTTATTTAATTCCATTTCGATATTTTCATCTTTGAAACAAATGCTTGGTGCTTCATATCCTTTAAGTATGTTTTTAAAAGTATTTGTAGTATTTCTGGTGAAATTTTATTGTATTTCAATAAGCTGAGAATTTTCAGTTTTGATTTTCCGGATTATTTTATTTGTTTGTTGTCTGAATTGTTAAAGATCTTCCTCTTTTTTCGAACATTTCCATTTTCTTCATTTTTGACCTCTTTGTACTTCTTCATACTCCTCATTCCGCCATGTCTTCTTTTTATTCTTGGCCAATCCTAAAGTTTTCTCTGCTGCTTGATTTATTTTTATCTGGAGTTCACGCATATCACCTTCTTTACTTGTCTGTTTCGTCTCTAACTTTTTCTATATTTTCTTTTGTAATATTAGCTGTAGTGATGTTGTATCTCATCACTTTCTTCGTCGCATTTTTTGTTTTAGATGGAAGCAATTTTATTTTAATCTTAGAGAGATAATGATCTGAATCGAATTCCCCATTTCTGACTATTTTCACATTCATAATTTCCGTGATACACGTTTTAGACATGGTCACAAGATCCATTTGAAACTCTCCTAGGTTTGGATTGGATGTATCCAAGTTTTAGCTTTTCTCGGTAGTTTGCGGAAATGTGTGGACGTGAGTTTTAATTGGAACATATTACACATATTGATCAACATTTCACCATTTCTGTTTGTTCTTGACTGTGCTGGATATTCACATACAAAGGTTCTAAATTTCTTTTCCCTCCCAATTTGCGCATTGAAGTCATGAAGAAGTATTTTAACGTTCTTTTTAGGTATGATAGAAATTTGATTCTAAAAAATCCCAGAATTGATTTACTTTCTCCAGATTTTTTTCTGTTGTCAGCACTTTGCATGACTGTTTATGAATATGTAATTTTTATTTTTGCACTTTATTGTTGCTGTTTTTGTGGTCTTCAATCCAGAGACTGTTTTAATACAACTCTCCAGTGGGGGACAGTTACATACGTTTGGTATATCTGAATATGGAACAAACGAGCTATATTAAAATTCGCCGGTTTTTAACAAGAATGGTGACATAAAAAGCACAAAGAAGGAAACACACTGGAATGTGGGTGAGAGGTCTTACACAATTTCAAGAAGCATGGTGGCAGAATTATACCTATCGGCTGTTACTTTAATAAGGCTGAATACTGGAATTGAGTTTGATCCTTGAGAATTAAGTTTGTTGATAGATTTTCAGGCAATGTTAGCTTTCTGCCTTTTATTGCGCTGTGGAGAACAGCACATTTAATGTCAAATGCATGGCATTCTTTGAAGGCATGTTCTGCAAATTCACACATTCGAAACATATGTAATTGTCCCCCACCCACATTTCATTGTTTTTTATATCGTCTTCATTCAGCTGTTCCCCTCGCACATTTGTTCATATATAAAAGTTAATTTCATATACAATTGTATTTACTGGTACACTCAATGGACCGTATGTTAGTTTCAGCTTATTTATTGAGAATTAATTCATAGTTATTTCTTATTCAATATATACAAAAACCAGACAGCAGTTATTAGAGTCGAAGGGCAAGAAAGGGACACAGAGGTTGGGAAGGGAGTAAGACAGGGTTGTAGCCTTTCCTGAATGTTGTTCAATCTGTACATTGAGCAAGCTGTGAAGGAATGGAAGGAGAAATTTGGAGAGGGAATTAAAGTTCAGGGAGAACAAATAAAAAGTTTGCGGTTTGTCGATGACATAGTCATTTTTGTCAGAGACTGCAAAAGATCTGGAAGAGCAATTGAATGGAATGGACAGTATCTTGAAAGGAAGATATAAGATGAACATTAACAAGAGTAAAACGAAGGTAATGGAATGGAATGTCAGAAAATCAGGCGATGCTGAAGGAATTAGATTAGGTAATGAGACAATAAATGTAGTAGATGAATTTTGTTATCTGGGTAGGAAGATAACTTCCGATGGCCGAAGTAAAGGAGATGTAAAATGCAGAATTAGATGGGTGGATCATATGACTAATGAGGGGGTGCTTAACCGAATTGGGGGAGAAAAGGAGGTTTCTGCCATATTCTGACTAAGAGAAGGGATAGATTGGTAGGACACATTCTGAGACATCTAGGAATTGTCATCTTAGCATTAGAAGGAAGTGTATGGGGTAAAAATCGTAGAGGGAGACCGAGGGACGAATACCGTAAGCAGATTCAAAAGGATGTAGGTTGCCGAACGTTTTCTCAGATGAAGAGACTTGCACAGGACAGGGTAGCGTGGAGAGCTGCATCAAACCAGTCTGCAGACTGAAGACCACAACAACAACAGTTATTTCTTCGTTACAGTTTAGATTTAATTGGTTGAACGTCTCTGTTATAAAATACTTAAAGTTTACATAGTCTATGAAGCATACATGTCTTTATAAAATCTTTGTACTCCAAACACAGAAGCTGGTGTGATGTGGTTAATCTGTAGTATTAAGTTGCCTGAAGATGGCCTACGAAGCTGAAAGCTAGTTCACAACAAAATAAATATTATTATGGAACAAATATATAATATATCAAAGTTATTAAATTTGTCTATGTTCCATCAAGAACCGACGGAAGAGTCCATAAATAGTATAATACTATGTTTGGTTGTGTGGCCTTTTTCCGCATCGGCTATATATCATTTATAATATTTAATGCAAGAAAGAGAGATGCCGGCCGTTGTCAGAACTTCTGAAACGCTTAAAGGTAAAGCAGTCAACAATCCGGAGATTGGTTTGAACACCACAGTGCTTTACTAGGCATGGTCCTGTTTGGAGTTGGTATGCCGTTGCCTTCCTCCGACTTTCGAACTGACTTACCCAGCCAGTTATGGGGTTGGAACACTTGCGCGGAGTGACACTTGCGCGGAACCCGGGGCCCTTGGGGCGGCTAATCGCTTTTCCTGGGTACAGGCCCACCAAGAAGTCTAGCACTGCTGTTGTCAAGTTTCCACACTGTCAACATAACACGAAAATCAGTGAAATTGCACAACCCTTTGCAAGTTGAAGAGCAATATAGTGACTTGTTCTAACTACATATTAATCCGTTGAGTGTTCCTCCTGTAAACAAAAAGGTATTTTAATAGTGATAATGTTTTTGAGAGTTAGTCTCTGCTACTACAAGACTATGACTTTCCACAGTCATACCTCCTAAAAGCATATTATTCAGAACGCTAGGCATATCAAGACACCTGCACAAGCAATAAATATATTAGGCATCCTGCACAGATACGTTGATGTAATTGACCACTATGTAGTTAACCCCACTATCACGCAACTTCCATCTCTTTAAAAATAGCTACTATGCTTTTTAATAGGAGATGCAACCTTAAACCTTCAATTAAGAAAACGTTACTAATAAGTCAATGAGTATTTTACATACTTGAAGCGTTTATTCGTAGACCCCAAAACGATTTGGCTGCAGTCGAATTACAAATACATCTAAGAAATATATGAAATACGGAATGTGTAAGGGAATGTCACACACCGATGCTAAAGATAAATTCTATTTTCCATCACCGTCATGTAGAACCAATTTTACTCCGAACTTGGCATAAACCAACAGTGAGAAACAAGTTGCAAGACTTCCAGGAAAAATGAAGCGAAATTGGCAGCCAATAGTTGGTTGGCGTCGCGGGTCTCCGCGCAAGTGTCTACAAATTCCCTTTCCGCGCAAGTGTCACTCCGCGCAAGTGTCACAAACTCGCCAGTTATAGGGGGACCTAAAGTTTAACGTGGGTTCCGAACCACGGTGCTACTCGGTATTTTTTACATGAGCAATACTGCCAGAGGTGAAAGAAGTGGAAAGTGACAGATAAAAATCCTAGGACAGGGCGGGGATCGAACCCGCGACCTTTGGATTTGTAGTCTGGCACTCTACCACTGTGCAACCGAGGCGCTGAAACGCTTATGAGTTTAAAAAATCCTGACTTGGATTTTTATCAGTACCCTTGTGACAAACGGAGCTGGGTGCTTCATATTAGTGCGCAGGAAGAATGGGGAAACTGATTCCGCCAGGGAAGACCATTGCTCCCTCGTTTTCAGTGCGAGTGTTCTGCGGAACAGTGGAGCACGTGACAATGGACAGGTACATTTTGGGACAATCCGCTGACTGTGCACAGTTGGGAGAAGAGAGCGCGGGATTCCACTAGCTGCAGTTTCGCACAGGGTTTCCCGCTACCACAATGCAGCCGCTCACAACGCCGCCAACAGGTATTCCCGATAAAAAGCCGGCTAAATCTGGAAACTATAGGTCTCTCTTTCTCTGGCACCTGGTTATCAACAATTAGTTGCTATTACGAAGACGAAACCACTGTGCACTACATCTACATACATACTCCGCAATCCACCGTAATGTGCGTGGCGGAGGCTGCACTGTACCACTACTAAACAATTCCTTTCGTATTCCACTCCCAAATAGAACGACGGAAAAAAAAGATTGCCTATATGCCCCTATATGCCCCTATATGAGCCATAATTGTCTTTGTGATCTTTGAGCCAAATGTAAGTAGGCAACAGCAAGATCGTTCTACAGTCGGCTTGAAATTCCGTACTACTAAATGTCTTCAACAGAATTTCTAGAAAAGAACGTCGTCTTTCCTCTAGCGATTCCCATTTGTGTTTCCGGAGCATTTCCCTGACACTCGCGCATTGGTCGAACCACTGTTTCCATGTCTTCGTTTAAACTGATCTGCTGCAGGTCCCAAACACTTGAGCAATACTCATGACGTGGTCATACATGCGTCTTATACGCAGTATCATTTACAGATGATGTACATCTTACCTAAATTATTCCAATAAACCGAAATTGGCTGTCCGCCTTACTCACAACTGTCCTTACAATATCGCTCTGCAGTGTTGCGCGTAGATATTTGAACGATGCGACTGCATCAAGGAGCACACCACTAAAGCTGTATTCGAAAATTATGTGGTTGTTTTTTCTACACATGTGCATCACCCTACATTTTTCTACATTTAGAGCTAGCTGTCATTCTTCACACCAACTGAGTTATCCCGTATGCTATTACAGTCAATTAAAGACGACACCCTTCCAAACAGTACAGCATTATCAGCAAACAGCCACAAATACAAGTTACTCCGCGGAACTCCTTTCCATCTCCTCCTCCCACTTTGTCTGTCAACATAACTTTTCTCCACCTCTCACGCTCCATCTACTCCACCCTCCATCGCCTCGTTCTGTATGCTCATCCATGCCCATCTCCACATTGTCTTTACCCTTTTTGTACGCATTTCCTCTCCCCTATCCCTCCATCCATTTCATTCCACCTTAATCTAAATTTCATTCTTCGCCACTGCCGGTCCCAAGCCCGTGGCACCATCTCACAACTGTTGGGGTAAGAGGAGGGGGTGTAAAAACACCTCGTTAAACATCCTGGGTCCATCTGGCTCCGGATGGTATCACCCTTTCAGGGTCCCCGCCTGATGTTGCAGGTGAAGCCTGGTGAACGATCTCGACACGGAAGAGGCACTTCATTTCCCTATGGCGGAGAGTGCAGAAGAGACACGGAAATATGGTGTCCTGACAAAAGCACCCAGTGACAAAAGCACCCAGTGACATTTGCACCCAGTGACATTAGCACCCAGTTCTGGACGAGGGGCGGCCCGCTAATCTCCCCGTCCGGTCTCTGCTCGGCAGGTAGAAGAGCCGGGGGCTGTGAGGTCGCATTGACACAAGGCCGTACTTGACGGCAATAGCATTGCTGCAATTTATAATGGAAGCGAGCCTAAAGAACAACCAAGACATATCAATAAGATTTGTGACCTGGAAAAAGTCTTCGATTATGTAAGGTGCTGGATGATGTTCGCAATTCTGAGAAAAATAGGAGGAAGCTTGTTGGGAAAGCGGAAAATACATAGTTTGTATAAGAACGAAATCGATACAATAAGCGTCGAAAGTCAAGAACGAAATGCTCAGATTAAAAAGGGGGTAAGAAAAGGTTGTGGACTGTCGCCATCACTGTTCAACTTGCACAATGAAGAGACTTAATGTAGAAAATAAAGAAGATGTTCAAGGCTCTGATAAAAGTTCTGGGTAAAAGGATATCAGTGATAAGGTTTGCTGATGACATTGCTGATGATCTGTGAAAGTGAAGGAAAATTACAGGGTCTGTTGAATAGAATGAAAAGACTAATGAGCACAGACCATGGACTGAAGGTAAACCAAGGAAAGATGAAAGTCATAAGAAGTAACAGAAAAGTAACGAGAAAATCCGAATTGGTGATCACAATGCAGTGCTGTAGCCGGCCGCAGTGGCCGAGTGGTCTGCGGCGTGCCAGTCACGGTCTTCACGGCCGCTGCGGTCGGGGGTTCGAATGCCCCCTCGGGCATGGATGTTTGTGTCGTCTTTAGTATAAGCTAGTTCATAAGTAGTTTGTAAGTTTAGGGACTGATGACCCCTTAGTTAAGTCCCATAAGCTCTACAAACAGTTGAATTAGATCACAATGTACACCAAACAAGGAATTCCGCTACCTTTGCAGTAAACTAACTCACGACGGAAGAAGCAAGAGGGACAAAAAAGTAGATTAGCACAAGCAATGAGAGCATTCACGGGAAAGAGAAATCTACTGCTGTCAAACATCACCCTGGACTTTAGGCAGAAATTTCGCAGAACATAAGTTTGCAGTATAACATTGTATGTAACTTGGACTGCTGAGAAATGAGAACAGAAGAGAATTGAAGCATTTGATATGTAGTTTATGGAGTTGTACAAAATATCACGTAATTTTTTTGCAGGTACTGCTTTTAAGTTTATGTTTTAAAGCCATAAATGCCTGGGTATTTATGAATTTTGGGCATTTGCCCAAGAATTCATTCTAGGCATTTGCCGCAACTTGCAAATGTCGAGGCATTTTACATCACTAGGGGAAAAACAGAACGGAAACATCAAGCAAGTAATTGACGATGTAGGTTGTAATGGTACTCTGAAATGAAACGTTTGGCTAAGGATTTGGTGGCAGGTCGCATCAAAGCAGTCAGAAGACTGATGACTATATGCAAACGATAAATCTACGTTTTGAAAACATCGACGTTTTGCCCCAAAACATAGATGTTAACAGCGATGGTTTGAACATCGATATATCGCCTATGTATCGGTGATAGAAGTCGAAAACTATCAACACCGTTAAATTCTGGTTCTAAGCCTTTTTACTGTATATGAAAAGGATGTTCTAAAGTATTGTATGTTACGTTTAGAAAACAAAGGAAGAAACAAATATTTGGGTTTTATTTCCGAAAAAGTGATAATTTGCGAATGTGTAGTTACGTTACAAAAAAATTTATCAAATACACAAATTGCACGAACCGAACACTACGATCTTCATAATCGTACTGACAGGTAGCAGTCATCCGCTGAGGTGGACAAGGACCTCGGGACTGCAGGCAGACTGTGTCGAGAGAGCGTTTCCGGTGAGCGAGGACTGGGCGGCGTGGCATTACCGCGAAAACAGGGACGGCTTAAGGAGGGTACGGGCTGCAGGTAGGTCGTGACGTAGTAAACAGGTCAGACTGGGTGCAAATGTCGCAGATTTGGGGTTGGGTGCAAATGTCACTGGGTGCTTTTGTCACATATCCCGGAAATATATCAGGTTCTTAGGCGGGTGAAGATATTAATCTCAACGGCAAAGAAGGCGGACGAGTCATTCACAGCGGCGTCTGTTATCACAGTGGTCGGCTACGAAGGGCGTCTGTTCCCGTATTGGGCGGCCTGTTAAAACCCATTTGGCGATACGATCACAGATGTAACAGCCGACAAAGGGATTTAATATCCCTTCCCAACTTGCTTTCAACCAAGACGTGATGGTAATGTAGTATTACATTAGGGTATATATCTGCAACGCTTGTCGCTGGCAACCGCTTTCTTTGGCAGTGAGTAGTGATAGTGTGCTATTTTTGCTTTTCAATTTTTTTTCTCTCGAACTGAGAAGAAAGCGGAATTGCATTTCGTAGTTTTCTGTTCTAGCCATCGTACGATACAGACGCAGCTCTGGGATCTCTCTACGCTTACATGGAAGTGTGTGAGCTTAGGGTATAAAAATATTTGAATAATAATTTTCGTGGAATATCTTTTCTTATTTTACCATGAACTATCAGTACCACATTAATATCATGTTTCTATTTTTTCAGCAATATCATTAACTTGTAAAATGATGCTTGGACTCATTGTTGGATTTATAATAATAATTAGATGGAAGTTTCTGGATGCTATTTAAAGTAACCTGTTAAACGAAGTTCGATCAATTTCAACAAAGTTTTGCTACAAACAAAATCAACTTAGTATTTTTTCACGGTCATTTAGCTCATGCATCTCCCACTAAACAAACCAAGCATAATTTTACAAAATGCAGTAAGAACTATCAAAGTAGGTTCATCCAGTAGGCGACCAACTAAGTGCAGGAAATCTAATACGACAGTTAAAGTTCGGACTCCGCCACTTTCTTATGTAGTGATGCTTTCTGGTGCTGTCTTTGTACAAACTATTACGACCGCTAAACATTGAGTGCGGAATCTTTCATGTTTTGTTCAGTAGATCACTTCTTCATAATTATTTTTCTCCGTAATATTTCATGACCTGTTCAGTTTCAATAGCGGTACCTAACATTAACCTTAACGGCAACACCAAGCAAGAAAGGAAAGAAGCATTACAGTTAACACTAATAGGAAAACTACTCCAGGAGGTAAACAATCCCTCATCGCTGGAAAGAGTGATGCAACTAAACCATGGGATTCTGGAAAGACTTAGAACATCATCTAAGGAAGAGTCGGAGCTTCCTAGAACTTCTCGCATAAGGCCTGGAAGAAAACATCTACTCGGCACATTGTATATTAACACTTTAATAAAAACTGGAAAATGAATCAATTAAGGGATGCAATATCCTCTTACTAGCACTCCAGAAAACCAGATACAGAGACGAGAATGCATTTTAATCAGTAGGCTACAGAATTTATACAGGGAAACCAGCCATTAAGTATTCTTGGAACAGCTTTCATGGTACAACGAAACCTAACAGAGTCCATAACAAATTTTACATCCCCATCAGAGAGAATTTCACTTCTCTCATTTAAATCAGCAAACAAAGGCTATACCATCATAAATGCATCCACCAACAATGACAACAGAATACAATCCAGAGAAAGTGCATAATTTTGGGAAACAGTAGATGAAGAGACATATAAAATACCAGAGCATCACATAAAGCTACTCGAAGGAGATTTCAACGCACAGGTAGGCAGGGAAGAGGAATATCAATAGAAATTTTCTGGCCCACGGAGAAAGGCTCATCAACTTATGCAGGCAATTTGAACCGAAGCTAATGTCTACCTTCTTCAGAAAATTGACAAGGAGAAATAATACCTTCTAATCTGCGAAGAACCGATACAACAACTAGTTTTGTTTAAACCTCAAAAGGAAAGACCCCCATCATCACCACCGTCACTGCATCAAGTTGAGAAATACATTGGCCATTGGAGAACGATAGAGCCCCAGGTGAAGACGGGATAGTTGCTGAGATGCGGAAACTGAGAGGGACGGGGCCAGCCGAAATTATCTGTGTGGTTTTTAAAGATTGCTGGGAAAAGGAAAGCATACCGTATTATTTGAAACAGACCATAACTCACCCATTACATAAGAGTCAGACACCAACAACTACCGAGGAATATCTCTCCCTCCAGTCACATACAAAATTCTATCCAAAGCTTCGCTGAATAACATAGAAGCACAAGCAGAACACACAGTTTGTGCGTACCAAGCGAGGTTCAGAAAAAGTAGATGGTGTCCAGAGAAAATCTTTAACCTCAAAACAATTTTCAAGATCAGAACAATGCGAAACCTTAACACAGTCGTTACATTCGTTGGTTTCAAAACAGCTTATAATTCCGTACACAGACAAACAGAATTCCTAACACCGGAAGAGGTAGGTGTCGATAAAACCACCAGAAAGTTATTTGTACAGGCACTCACAGACACAACGTCAAAAGCTAAATTTCTTGGAGAAGTTTCTGAACCTTTCAGAATTAACATAAGAGTGCGGCAGGGTGATGGACGTTTACCAATTCTCTTTAATCTGGTCTTAGACAAAGTGGTGAGAGAATGGGAAAGAGAACTGAATGATAAAAACATTGAAGGAATTCATTTACGACAAGGAAGGAGATGATTTGAAGTGAAATGTCTCGCTTTTGCTCTCGATATTGCAATAATTTCTAAGGACAAAATAATTGAAAAAATAATGATAAAAACACTTCACAGAACTGCAGCCAAACCGGTTTACAAATTTCGTATGAGAAAACTGAATACATTGAACATAAACACAACAGAGAGAAATATCTACAAACGCAACACGGAAACATTAAAAGACTAGAGAAGTTTAAGTATTTGTGAGAATGGATACAATCAAATGGACTGGATAATACCACACGTAAAGAAAGGCCAAGGAAATGGAATTAGCATACAAAGTTACCAAAACCGAAAAGAGCAGTATCGTTCCAGGCAAAACTTAAACGGCGCAAAAGTAATTATATCAGAAACTCTGTACGGGTCTCTATGCCTAACACTGAATAAAAAAGTGGAACAAAAAGAAATAAAGAGAAATAGAAAAATTTTAGGATCACAAAAGAACATTGATAACAACTGGATGAAAAGAAGAAATGAAAATTTATACAGAAACATGGAAAACATCACAGACACAATAAGGAAGAGGCGGTTAAAGTTTTACGGACACATTTACAGAATGAATGACAATAGGCTGACAAAAAAAATCAATTTCGAACTTGAACACCACAGAGTGGCTAGAAGAGGCAAAAGGGAATTTGAGAACACATCACAGAAGACACCATACAAGATAGGGAAAATTTCAGGCAATAGATCGATTATAAAAAATCCGCATCTAACAAAAAAAAAAAAAAAAAAAAGAAAAGAAATTACAACATAGGAGGGCAATGGCAATTGAAAGCAAAGGCAGGCCATTAGCCAACGCATGATGTTCTGAGAAGATAAGAAGAAAGAGATTGTACCATAGTCTTAGGTTCTAAACAGTCTGTAATTGGCCAAATTCTGTAATTAAAAGAAATGTCATCCTCAACCCTCCTGTCCATCTTGCAATCTCTAACCCTTCCTCCCACTCCCTCCTCCCCTCTGTATGTCCTCCTCCCTCTCTTATCTGCCAGTCTTCCACTCACATGCCTGTTCCTACCATCTCTATGTTTGCCCATCTCCTCCACCTTTTCCCTGTCTCTCTCTCTCTTACATCTCGTACTCTCATTTATATATCTCTCAATGCCCATCACCTACACCCAAATTATGTATATATATTTTGTATCCATCTCTTCCTACCCATTCTCTTTCTATCCTCCTCATTTGTCCATCTTATTGTTCCACCTCTGTTCATCCCTTTTTACCCCCTTTGTCTCCAACTCTTTCTTCCCCTGTATCTCTAACAATCATCTTCTTCACCCCAACATCTCAGACTAATTCCCCTCAGCCCTTTATCTTGATATCTCCTCCCCTCACATAACTCTGGCCATTTCTTCATATCCCCTCTTCTATCTCCTCTCTTTTCATCTTCTACTTCCCCATCTCTGTCTGTCTAATTCCTCCTGTCCATCTCATCCTCCTGATTTTCTCTATCTATCTCTTCCGTCATTTCTCTCACAGTTTCTTGCCTCTGACATGTAGACAGCCCTGTAGAACAGATCGATAAGCAGGCTAATACCATTCCCACACAACACACTAGCTGTGCAGGGTAGTCTATATGATAGAGGCTGGCCAACACGTTTATTACTGTATCACAGTTTGTGAGGGAACTGGGAAGTCATAAATCCCATGACGATGAGCCTCATGTTGCAAGCAGTATGTATACCAAATTTGGTTGAAACCGATCCAGTTGTTTCACAGGAGATCTTCCTGTAGAAGATATTCACTGTCATAAGAAATGTTACACTGTCATGTCAGTGAACATGTCACAGGTTACTCTGTGAAAATTGATCTGAAGATGGGCAGTTCACTGTAAACTGATAACGCACAAAATAAAAGCTATCTTATGACTGGCAATACAGATGTTCATTATTATTAAACGTTTTTGCAATCGAATTATTGTGCGTTACTCTTCGATCTTCCCTCCTACTAGAGAATAGTAACATTTTTAAAAGTATTTTTCGCTTTACATTTTCTACATTTTGCTTAATCCTCTGTTGTGACGGTTTAAAACGCATTGCTGTGGAAAAGCTTTCATTGAAGAAAGAAAAAGTGATGTGTTCATCATCTTGAAAGTGGTAGAACTGTGTATCCAATTACTCGTCACGGAATTTTATACCTTATTTATTTCTTAAAAAGTTTGATTCCCGACAGTAAGACTGTAAAATTGACGTTAAACTTGATTTTCGAAATTCAGTGATTGTATGTTTTATACCTCTACGGTTAAATGCTAGTTTTACAGTCAGAAGCCAACATCTGCTATGGAAATAATTGCATAGATAAAGGAAAATACAAGTAAGATTACAGTTAAACATCTTCAATAGTGTAGTCTCGCAGCAAACAGGGGGGAAACCACAGAAGTTCGGAAAATAGTGATAGACAAACAGATTACTTTATAAAATACTGTGAAATCCCCGCACCACGCACTGCAGCTGACACAATATTGGTAATACTGCACGTGGCTGCTGGTAGATTCCCAGAACTGGATAGGTCGATTTAAGTGGAGGCCTCGGCTGGATGACGAGGCGTTTGTTAGCAGTAAAGGAAGCGGGAAAACAGCTGGAGGGAGCGATATTCGCCGTGGAAGCCAGGGCTTTCCCATGCTGCTGCGGCTGCAGGTGGCGTTTGCCGAGTAAGGTCGCTTCCAGCTGACTCAGTGGTCGAGTTTCCTTGCAATGCGACGGCGTTCCTCCACCAGGAGCCACCAGGAGCCACTAGGCCTTCTTACTCCCATACTGCCCATATACCCAGCAGGGCTCAAGGCGATTAGATTCTACATCTATATACTCCGGAGGGAGATGCGTGGCGTGGCGGAGGGTACACTGTACCACTACTACCCATTTCCTTTCCTATTCCACTCCCAAATAGAACAAGGAAAAAAAGGATGCCTATATGCCTCCGTACTAGCCCTAATTTCTCTTATTTTGTCTTTGTGATCACTACGCGAAATGTAAGTAGGCGGCAGCAAGATCGTGCTACACGCAGCTTCAAATTCCTGCCCTCTAAATTTCCTCAACATAATTTCACGAAAAGAACGTCGACTTTCCTCCAACGATCCCCAATTGAGTAGCCGGAGCATTTCCATGACACTCGCGCATTGGTTGAACCTACCAGTAACAAACCTAGCTGCTCGCCTCTGAACTGCTTCTATATTTTCCTTTAAACTGATCTGCTGCGGGTCCCAAACACATGAGCAATACTCAAGACGTGGTCGTACAAGCGTTTTATACGCGGTCTCCTTTACAGATGAAGTACATCTTCCCAAAACTCTCCCAATAAACCGAAGTCGGCTGCCCGCCTTACTCACAACTGTCCTTACATGTTCGTTCCATTTCATATCGCTCTGCAATGTTCCGCCTAGATATTTGAACGACACGACAACATCAAAAAGCTCACTACTAATGTTGTATTCAAATATTATGGAATTGTTCTTCCTACTCATGCGCATCACCTTACATTTTTCTACATTGAGAGGTAGCTGCCATTCTCTGCACCAACTAGAAATTTTTTCTCAGTCATCTTGTATGCTATTACAGTCAGTTAAAGACGACACCCTCCCATACACCACAGCATCATCAGCAAACAGCCGCAAATTACAACTTACTCTGTCCATCAGATCATTTATATAGATAGAAAATAATAGCGGTCCTATCACACTCCCCTGGGGCACGCCTGTCGACACACTCGTCTCTGATAAACCCTTGCCTTCGTGAACAACGTACTGCGTTCTATTACTTAGGAAGTCGTCCAGCCAGTCACAAATCTGTGAACCTATTCCATAAGCTCGTATCTTCGTTAGCAGTCTGCAGTGTGGCACTGCGTCGAACGCCTTTTTCAAGTAGAGAAAAACAAAAATTCGCATGTTGCCCTTCATCCATGGCTCGCAAGATGTCACGTGAGAAAAATGCAAGCTGAGTTAGATTCGTACTTAACATGAATACGACACTTCGATGTGGAACGTGTCAGGTTAATGAAAGGTGTCTTTACAAATTATTACTTTGTACTAAATATCATCATCATCATCATCATCATAATTAGACACTAAATGCCTTTCAGCGTTCAGTCTGGAGCATAGTACCTCTAATAAAATTCCTCCATAATCCGCTATTCAATGCTACCATCGATGCCTCGTCTGATGTTATAGCTTTTACTTCAAAATCATTCTGCACCGAATCTAAGTACTTTCTTCTTGGTCTACCTAGACTCATCTTACCCTCCACTGCCGAGCTCATGAGTCTCTTAGGTAACCTTGCTTCCCCCATGCGTGTAACATGACCCCACCATCTCAGTCTGTTCGCTCTAACTGCTTCTTCCCGAAAAAATTCCTGTCCTATGTAAAATCGATAAGCGGGTCAAAGCCCACTGTTCAGTCACTCGTTGATCATTCCGGGACAGTAACAGAAGAAAGCAAACGGAAAGCTGAAGTTCTAAATTTAACGTTTAAGAAATCTTTCACGCAGGAGGACCGCACAAATGTACCACCATTTGATCAACGTACCAATTCCGAAATAGGGGACATAGCAATAGGTATTTCCGGTGTAGAGAAGCAGCTGAGAGAGCTAAATACGAAAAACCAGTTCGGTTTTACAAAGACTATTCTGCGGCATTGGCCCCCTACTTAGCTTGCATTTATAGCGAATCTTTAATTCAGCGCAAAGTTCCTAGTGATTGGAAAAAAGCGCAGGTGACTCCCGTGTATAAGAAAGGAAAGAGAACTGACTCATACAATTACAGGCCAATATCGTTGACATCAGTTTCATTTAGAATTTTGGACCATATTCTCAGTTCGAATATAATAAATTTCCTTGAAACAGAAAAGCTTCTTTCCATGAATCAGCACGGGTTTAGGAAACATCGTTCATGTGAAACTCAGCTTGCCCTTTTCTCACATGACATGTGGCGAGCCATGGACGAAGGGCAACAGGCGGATTGTGTTTTTCTAGACTTCAAAAAGGCGTTCGACGCGGTGCCACACTACAGACTGCTAACGAAGATACGAGCTTATGGAATAGGTTCACAGATTTGTGACTGGCTGGAAGACTTCCTAAGTAAGAGAACGCAGTACGTTGTTCTCGACGGCGAGTGTTCATCAGAGACGAGTGTATCGTCAGGCGTGCCCCAGGGGAGTGTGATAGGACCGCTATTATTTTCTATCTATATAAATGATCTGATGAACAGAGTAAGTTGTAATTTGCGGCTGTTTGCTGATGATGCTGTGGTGTATGGGAGGGTGTTGTATGTAACTGACTGTAAATGCATACAGGATGACTTAGACAAAATTTCTAGTTGGTACGAAGGAAAAACAATCCCATAATGTTCGAATACAGCATTAGTAGTGAGCTTCTTGATGTTGTCGCGTCGTTCAAATATCTAGGCATAACATTGCAGAGCGATATGAAATGGAACGAGCATGTAAGGACAGTTGTGAGTGAGGCGGACAGCCGACTTCGGTTTATTGGGAGAATTTTGGGAAGATGTACTTCACCTGTA
The DNA here is from genome assembly GCA_026315105.1 of Locusta migratoria. Classification (NCBI taxonomy): domain Eukaryota; kingdom Metazoa; phylum Arthropoda; class Insecta; order Orthoptera; family Acrididae; genus Locusta; species Locusta migratoria. The sequence goes on along the minus strand of CM048750.1, from coordinate 121,732,828 downwards.
AAGGAGACCGCGTATAAAACGTTTGCTCAAGTGTTTGGGACCCGCAGCAGATCAGTTTAAAGGAAGACATAGAGGCGGTTCAGAGACGAGCAGCTATATTTGTTACCGGTAGGTTCGACCAATGCGCGAGTGTCACGGAAATGCTCCGGCAACTCAATTGGGGATCGCTGGAAGAAAGACGACGTTCTTTTCGTGAATTTCTGTTAAGTACATGTAGAGGGCCGGAATTTGAAGCTGAGTGTAGTACGATCTTGCTGCCGCCCACTTACATTTCGCGTAAAGATCACAAAGACAAGATAAGAGAAATTAGGGCTCGTACGAAGGCATATAGGCATTCTTTTTTTCCTCGTTCAATTTGGGAGTGGAATAGGAAAGGAAATGCCTAGTAGTGGTACAGTGTATCCTCCGCCATGCACCTTACGGTGAATTGCGGAGTATGTATGTAGATGTAAATGTAGATCTATGGTGTTCATTCCCAGTTTTTCCTTGATTTCCTCTTCATGGACACCCTCCTGCCATAGTTCCCATCTATTAGTGCCTGTAATCATTCTTGCTACTTTCATATCTGTAGCCTCTACCTTATGAATAAAGTAACCTGTATCCACCCAACTTTCACTCCCATACAACAAAGTTGGTCGAAAGATAGAGCGGTGCACCGCTAACTTAGTCTTGGCACTTACTTCCTTCTTGCAGAAGAGAGTAGATCTTAGCTGAGCACTCACTGCATTAGTTTTGCTGCACCTCGATTCCAGTTCTTTCACTATGTTGCCATCCTGTGAGAAAATACATCCTAAGTACTTGAAACTGTCTACCTGCTCTAATTTTGATCCTCCTATGTGGCACTCAATCTGCTTAAATCTCTTTCCCACTGACATTACTTTCGTTTTGGAGATGCTGATCTTCATATCATAATCCTTGCACCTCTGATCGAGCTCTGAAATATTAGTTTGCAACCTTTCAATCGAATCGGCCATTACAACTAAGTCGTCCGCATATGCGAAACTGCTTATTTTGTTTTCACCTATTTTAATCCCGCCCTCCCAGTCTACTGTTTTCAACATATGATCCATGAATAGTATGAACAACAGTTGGGACAGGTTACAGCCTTGTCTTACCCCTGAAACTACCCTGAACAATGAGCTTAATTTGCCATTTACTCTAACTGCTGCCTGACAGTCTACGTAAAGTCCTTTAATTGCTTGCAGAAGTTTGCCTCCTATACCATAATCTTATAGAACTGACAGTAGCTTCCTCCTAGGGACACGGTCATAAGCCTTTTCTATATCTATGAAGCATAGATACAACTCCCTGTTCCACTCATAGCACTTTTCCATTACCTGCCCTAAGCTAAAGATCTGGTCCTGACAGCCTCTAAGAGCCCTAAAACCACACTGATTTTCATCTAACTTGTCCTCAATTAATACTCGCAATCTTCTTTCAACAATACCTGAGAATATTTTGCCTACAACACTAATTCAGGAGATACCTCGATAGTTGTTACAATCTTTTCTGTTTCCATGTTTGAAAATTGGCGTGATTACCGCTTTCGTCCAGTCAGACGGAACCTGTCTCGATTCCCACGCCTTCTCAATTATCCTGTGTAACCATTTGAGACCTGATATTCCACTGTATTTGACGAGTTCCGGCTTAATTTCGTCCACCCCAGCCGCTTTATTGCACTGTAATTTACTGACCATTTTCTCCACTTCCTCAAATGAGATCATGTTTCCATCGTCGTTCCTATCCCATTCTTACTAAATATTACATGACACAATTTCATTCATATCATTTTTGCCCTTATGGACAGTGTTTGAACTCGAATATCTCACGATGACACAATTTTCACTTGTTTCCCTTCTTCCTCTTCTCTTCCCAAAACCTCTTCATCCTTTGGCTGTGCTCCTGTTTCCTTTCTTCTGTCCACATTGTTCCTGTCTTCTTCTTCTCACGTACCATAAGTTTTACATTCTTCATTTTGTTTCTGAACTCTTTTCTGTCTCATATAATTTACCTGTTGATTCCCAACTGCCTTAAGTCTTCCTCTATTTCGCGATACCAGTTTTCTGGCTTGAACTGCTTACTACATTAAAGTTTCTCTTTGTAAGTATGGTCTCGCTCATTCTCTGTATGTGCCCATAGAAAGTTAATCTACGTTTTCTGATCATGTCTGTGAGTCTGTAAGTGTACTGGTACAGTTCTTTAGTAGGTCTTTCATCCATATGCCATCTCTGTGTATTGGTCCAAATATTTTCCTGAGAATTTTACGTTCTATTTTCTCTGTGATGCTCGATGCTCCAACTGTGGTCGTTTCTGACGCATACATTACTTCTGGTAATATGACTGTTTTGTAGTGTCTAAGTTCGGCCAATCATGATATGCTTTTCTTATTATAATAAGACCGTGTGAGTTTGTATGCTTTCTGGAGTTTTTCCGTGCGTTCTCTGTTGACACAATGTATTATTATTATTATTATTTAGATTTATCAATTTATATCTAGAAATTCATCTATAGTGTAGAAGGAGTTGCCAGTAGGAAATTTCTTTAATTTATTTTTAAATGCTAGTAGGAAATTTCTTTAATTTATTTTTAAATGCTAGTTTGCTATCTGTCAGGCTTATAATGCTGTTTGGTAGGTGACAAAAGACTTTTGTGGCAGCATAATTCACCCCTTTCTGTGCCAAAGCTAGATTTAACCTTGAATAGTGAAGATCATTCTTTCTCCTAGTGTTGTACGTTCCTTGCCATTAAAATTGCTACACCAAGAAGAAATGCAGATGATAAACGGGTATTCGTTGGACATATATCAGTGGCGTAACTATGCGGGGGGGGGGGGGAATAGGAGGATAGACCCCCCCAGAACCCGAAAAAAGAGAGGGAGAGAAAAAAAAAGTAAAGAAAAAGTAATCGTATAACAGCAATCCGGTAAAGGTAAAGATTGGAAACTTGGGGTGTTTTACCATAAGCTTTCATTGGAAGGGAGTGAATTAGTTTCTTCAACGGGAGTGGTAGATGGTAGTCTGTCTGGAAACTAAAATTTTGCTCGTCAAGCAGATCTATCCCCCCCCCCTAAGCCAAGTCCTAGAACTGTACTATATACTGTACTAGAACTGACATATGATTACATTTTCACGCAATTTGGGTGCATAGATTCTGAGAAATCAGTAACCAGAACAACCACCACTGGCCGTGATAACAGCCTTGATACGACTGGACATTCAGTCAAACAGAGCTTAGATGTTGTGTACAGTTACAGATGCATATGCAGCTTCAACACGATACCATAAGAGTGACGGGCGTATTGTGACGAGCCAGTTACTCGGCCACCATTAACCAGAAGTTTTCAATTGTTGAGACCAGGACAGCAGTCGAACATGTCCGTATCCAGGATCTGCAACATGCGGTCGTGCATTATCCTGCTGAAATGTAGGGTTCCGCAGGGATCGAATGAACAGTAGACCCATGGGTCGTAACACATGTGAAATGTAGCGCCCACTGTTGTGGCGCCGATGTGAACAAGAGGTGACCGAGACTTGTAACCAATGACACCCCATAACATCAAGCCGGGTGATACTCCAGTATGGCGATGACGCATACACGCTCCCAATGCGCGTTCACCACGATGTCGCCAAACACGGTTGCGACCATCATGATACTGTAAACAGAACCTGGATTCATCGGGGAAAATGACGTTTTGCCATTCGTGCACCCAGGTTCTTCGTTGCGCACACCATGTCAGGCCATCCTGTCTGTGATGCAGCATCAAGGGTAACCGCAGCCATGGTCTCCTAGCTGATAGTCCATACTGCTGCGAACGTCGTCGAACTGTTCGTGCAGATGGTTGTTGACTTGCAAACGTCCCTGTCTGTTGACTCAGGGATCGAGACGTGGCTGCAAGATCCGTTACAGCCATGCGGATAAGATGCCTGCCATCTCGACTGCTAGTGATATGAGGCCATTGGGATCCAACACGGCGTTCCGTATTGCCCTCCAGAACCCACCGATTCCATATTCTGCTAACAGTCATTCGACCGTGACCAACGCGAGCAGCATTGTCGCGATACGATAAACCGCAATCGTGATAGGCTACAATCCGACCTTTATCAAAGTCGGAAACCTGATGGTACGCATTTCTCCCCCTTACACGAGGCAACGCCGGTCAACTGCTGTTTGTGTATGAGAAATATGTTGGAAACTTTCCTCATGCCAGCACATTGTAGGTGTCGCCACCGGCTCCAACCTTGTGTGAATGCTCTGAGAAGCTAATAATTTGCATATCACAGCATCTTCTTACTGTCGGTTAAAATTCGCGTCTGTAGCACGTCATCTTCTTGGTGGAGTTTTAATGGCCACGTGTGTAGTTATGTACACTGCTATTGCTTTTAAATTAGGTGGGATTGGTAATAACCAATTTCATAAGTGAATATTTATACTGTGGAGCTACTTTGAAGATCCCTAGCTCTTCAAAGAAGTGTCTGCATGATGATCTTGGATGGGCTCCAGCAATTATTCTGATTACGTGCTGTTGTGCAATGAATACTCTTTTACTCAGTGATTAATTACCCTAAGAAATGATGCCATACGAAAGCAGAGATGGAAAACAGGCATAGTAAGCTAATTTACTAAGATGTATTTCTCCAAAATTTGCAAATTACCCTAATAGCATAAGTAGCTGAACTTCAAAGTTTCAGCAGCTCTTCAGTGTGTTTTTTCCAGTTCAACCCCTCATCAATGCATACACCTAAAATTTTTTAACGTTCTACCTGCTGCAAATTTCGGATCAAAGTCTATATTTATTAAGCAAGAAATACAGTGACTTCCTCTGCTATAAAGGGAAAGAAAATAAAATGCGATCAGGGCTGTCTTTAAGACAAATAAAATCCAATAGTAAGATCAAAAAATCTGCCAGCAAGTTATATAATCCATACTAATCTATATATATAAAAGAAAGTCGTTTTAGTTATACTCTTTATAACTAAAGAACGTCTGAACCGATTTGACTCAAAATTGGTTGGGAGGTATCTTCGAAGCAGGAGACGGACGTAGGAATATTTTTAGATATCCATTTATTTAATATTTTATGTATGACACATCTATCCATACTAATAAAAATGAATTGTCGCGTGTATGAATGCGCATCACTTGAGAATGGCTTCACCAATTTGGCTGATCTTTTCTTTGTTCTGTTCGCAATTCTCAGGACAAGGGTTGTATGAAAGAAATTTTTTGGAAAATTTACCGGATAATATTAGAATTTGAGAATAGCTGAATGTACGCTTCCAGCTCGGATCATTTTCTAGATTCTCCAATAATCAGATCATTCATTCACTACTCGCTTAGCGACCAAATACGCTGTAACGGAGCAAACAAATACACCAAGGAGGTTAGAAGAAAGGGAGGGCATTGCTTGAAGCCAGGGATTAACTGGTAAGTAGGGTTTAATTTTAAATCCGCTACACAGACCTAGCGGGCAATGTTGGCAACGGCTGTTGATTCCGGGAAATGGCGTTACGTCGTTGTTAGCCAATCGGGTGATAGTATACAATATCCAATGAGATTTGTCGATTTCTTACTAGTACTAAGGGAAAGAAAATAAAATGCGATCAGGGCTGTCTTTAAGTCAAATAAAATCCAATAGTAAGATCAAAAAATCTGCCAGCAAGTTATATAATCCATACTAATCTATGTATATTGTAGTCGTAATTCTACCACACATTAGTGAAACAAACTTAATATGCCTAACAAGAATACTTTTATTTAAAACTTCACACGACATCAAAACCACAGAGAATAACACATGTTTATTGATATAGCAACGCAAAAATCCATAGAAATTATCATCAGAAAATAACGGCAAAGATCAGTTAACTTACTATCCACCACAGAGGTTACTCACACGCGTACTTGTCATTATGAGAACACACAAACTTAAGATCGCCACACAGCTCCCCCCTTAAAGAGCGGAGCTCCTGGAATGTCTTGATACTTGAACTTGATCTGACGCCCAGCTCTTGTGTGCATCGGACGATCTTGCGGTGGTGAAACTTCCAACTGCGACGCCTCTGCTTCATTCTGTGGTGGTGAAGTCACAGGAGGTGTCTGAGGTAACGTGTCAACGTGCCCTGGGATCACATCTTCCTGCAGTATCGGTTCATTGTCTGTTGTTGTTGTAGGTATAATCCATGCTGGCTTAACGCGCTCAATTGACACTTTCGTCGGAACACCATTGTACAATATGTCCATGGTATGTTTACTTCTTGCTAGTACTTGATATGGACCAGTATAAGGTGGCTGTAAAGGAGCTTTGACAGAATCCACACGAAGCATCACATGTGAGCAAGTGTTTAAATCTTTGTGCACGAATACCTGACGGTTGCCATGACGAGAAGGTGGTGGACAATGTATTTTAGCACAGTGTTGTCTTAACTGACGCACCAGCTGAGGAAGCTCTTCTGAGCTAGGTAGTGACACTGGTATCAAATAGTCTGCTGGGATGCGAATAGCTTCACCATAAACCATTTCTGCAACTGATGCACCTATGTCGGGTTTAAATGCTGTCCGCAGCCCTAACAGCACCAAAGGCAGTGCTTCTGTCCACTTGTCTTGGTGACATATTAATGCTGCTTTCAAAGTTCGGTGCCAACGTTCGACCATCCCGTTACTGGCTGGATGGTAAGTGGTCGTGCGATGCCGCTGAAAACCACACATTCTTGCGAGCTCTAAGAACAGTACAGATTCAAATTGTCTTCCCTGATCAGTGGTAACATGGAGTGGACAACCAAAGCGTGCAATCCATGTCCCTATAAACGTCTTCGCTGTCGTCTCTGCTGATATATCGGCTATAGGAATCGCCTCGGCCCACCTTGTGCACCTGTCTATGACTGTAAGCAAGTACCTGTAACCTTCTGACTGCTGTAGAGGTCCTACCAAGTCGACATGGACGTGAGAGAATCTAGCTGAATTTCGTTGAAAGTCTCCTACTTCTGCGTGCACATGACAACCCACTTTACTTTTCTGACAGGGAATGCATGTGCGTGTCCAAACATGTGCGTCTCTTTTCATTGATGGCCACACAAAACGATCTGTCAGCAATTTAACTGTCGAATTGGCTCCCGTATGTGCAAGACCGTGAACACTGTTGAACGCTGTTTTACGAAATTTACTAGACACAAATGGCCTTAGTTTGCCTTGTGACATGTCGCACCACAGTCTAGCATCACAGTTGGGTACGGTAATCTGTTTAAATTTAAGCCCAGTTAATGGATCATTTAAAAGTTGTTGCAGTTCTGGGTCTCTGGTTTGCTCTTCTGCAAGTTTATGATAGTCTATAACTTCTGATATGCCACAAATCCGTGAAAAATAGTCAGCAACTATATTCTCTGCCCCATTCCCATGTCTAATGTCGGTCGTAAATTGACTCACAAACTCGATATGACGAAACTGTCTTGGAGAGCACTTGTCACTAGTAGTTTTAAATGCTGCAATTATGGGCTTGTGATCTGTAAACACAGTAACTGGTCTACCCTCAATTTGTGGACGAAAGTGTTTAATTGCTTCATAGATAGCCAGCAGTTCTCTGTCGTATGCACTCCACTTCTGCTGCGCTGGTTGTAACTTCTGAGAGAAAAATTTTAGTGGTTGCCAATGTTCTTGTACTCGTTGTTGTAGAGCTGCCCCTATTGCTACCTGACTTGCGTCCACAACAATAGCCAGCTGTGCGTAAGGAACTGGGTGTGCAAGCAACACTGCACGACTTAAACTCGCCTGCAAGTCATTAAATGCTTTATTCATCTCTGACGTCCAATTAACAAGGCGCCGACCTGTAGCTTCGTGTCCAGTTAGCGCATCAGTAAGTGGTACTTGTACTTTAGCGGTTCCTGGCAGATGACGTCGATAAAAATTTATCATTCCTAAGTACTGTCTTAGCTCTCGATAGGTTGATGGTTTCGGTAGCGACTGTATTGTTGCGATTTTCTCCGCATTCGGCATAACGCCTTCTGCTGAAACAATATGACCCAGAAATGTGATTTCAGCCTGTTTTATGATGCACTTATCGTGGTTCAAAACTACTCCGTGGTCAGATAATCGGTTGCGAACCTGGTGTAGATGTTGTTCATGCACTTGAACGTTTGGAGAGAACACCAAAATGTCATCCAAGTAAGCAAAACAAAATGCAAGTCCCTTTAGTATTTCATCAATGAAACGCTGCCATGTTTGAGCAGCGTTTTTTAAACCAAAAGGCATGAATAAGAACTCAAATAGTCCGAAAGGCGTAATTACAGCTGTCTTTGGTACGTCGCTCGGGGCTACCGGAATCTGATTGTACGCTTTCTTGCAGTCAAGGACACTGAAAACTTTTGCGCCTGCTAGTGCGTATGTAAAGTCTTGTATATTAGGTACTGGGTACCTGTCAGGAATTGTTCGAGAGTTTAATGCCCGGTAATCACCACATGGCCTCCATGAGCCGTCCTTCTTGCGAACCAGATGTAGAGGTGACGACCACGGACTGTCTGACCGACGGATTGTTCCAGCCTGTAACATCTCTTCAAAGATAGCCTTTGTTTTTGTCAGTTTCTCTGGTGCAATTCTTCTCGCTCGGAGCGCGACGGGTTGCCCTGGTGTGGTACGTATATAGTGCACTGTATTATGTTTAACCTGTGTAAAGTTAACCTGACTTGTCGACAGGCCGTTATCAATTCCTTGCATCTTCTCAGAAGTTTGTCTTTCTCTGTTGCCTGATGTTGCAATGTTCTTCTCTAAATTCAGTAAACGTTTTCCTTCCAAGTCAACTGCCAACTTGAAATGTGTTAGGAAGTCTGCACCTAGTATGGGCTCTCCTAAATCTGCAATCACGAAAGACCAGGTGAATTTATTAGGAAATCCTACATCAACGTCACATACTTTACGTCCATATGTATTAATCGCAGAGTTATTCACGGCCTTTAATCTCGGTTGTCCATCTTGCTTGTTGTGAGGTGCGTAGCTGACAGGAAGCGTGCTAATATCAGACCCTGTGTCAACTAAAAACTTTGTACCGGTACGTAAATCTAATACATACAGCCTTTTCGAATTGATGTCTTCATACATTGACCGTCGACTCTGTTGACTCGTAGAGACTGCGCTGTTATTGTATGCTCTCTGGTTCGTGGTGTAAGCACATGGTGATGTGCATCTTGTAGTGTCTCTCCCAAATCGCTTATGATACCAGCAGAGTTCGCTGAATTCTCTTTTTTGGCTACGTGTTTCACGCTTTGTCCAACTTCTCCTTCTGCTGTTTCCATCTCGGTCATTTTGTCGTACACTGGTACTTAGCTGTGCTGCCAGTGCCTCTATTGAAGCTTTTAAGCCTTTAATTTCATCTGACATGCTTGATCCGTGACGTGGGCTAACTGCTGCACAGTGTGCAGTGGTTCCACCGGCTGAATTGTGTTGAGAACGTGTGTTATCACATGTTGCATCTATCGACGTCATTGCCATTGTTGCAGTAGATTCTTGTGTCAGGTAGACTCTATCTGCTGCTTGTAATAATTCGTCCGTCGACTTCTCTTCAAGTACTGCTATCGATGATCTTACTTGTACTGGTAGCTGTTGCTGCCACACATGTAACAATAAGTTGTCAGATACAGTAGTACTATCTACTAAACCTCGCAAATTTCTCCAGAATTCAGACGGGGTTCTGTCCCCTCTTCTCTCTTGGTACAACACTCGCTTAATTCTTATGTCTGCTGACTTCAAACACCGAGAGATAAGCTCTTCTTTTAATCTGCCGTAGGCTCCTTCTAATGGTGGGTCGGTTATCACGTCTGATATCAACGTCGTGCTTTGTTGATCAAGATTACTAATCACCAAGGTAAATTTCTCATGATCGTCTACAACCCTTTGCTGACGAAATATATTCTCCATTACTGCAAACCAAGTGCGTGGTTGTAAAGGCATAAATGGAGGTGCTCTTAATTGCAGCCGTTGAGTAGGTGAACTGATAAAATTGGCAGAATTTTGTCTGGCTGTATCAAGTTGTAACTCGCTTGAATTAACCATCGTACTGTATGGAAGTTCCTTTCCACCAGATTGCGGCCGAGTTGTCGAATCAACATTTTCTCTATTCATCATTACATGCTTGTTACTCGTATTTCTTGAAATCTGTAACTCCAAATTCTTTATTTCATGTTGAAGCCGTTTGATCTCTTCCGATATGCCTTCGTCGCTCATCATAAAGCCTGATATTAAGTATTTAGACGGAAGGCAAAAAAAAGAAAAAGACCTATTTCTTCAAAACCTTAGTCGGGAGTCACCAATTATGTAGTCGTAATTCTACCACACATTAGTGAAACAAACTTAATATGCCTAACAAGAATACTTTTATTTAAAACTTCACACGACATCAAAACCACAGAGAATAACACATGTTTATTGATATAGCAACGCAAAAATCCATAGAAATTATCATCAGAAAATAACGGCAAAGATCAGTTAACTTACTATCCACCACAGAGGTTACTCACACGCGTACTTGTCGTTATGAGAACACACAAACTTAAGATCGCCACAATATAAAAGAAAGTCGTTTTAGTTATACTCTTTATAACTAAAGAACGTCTGAACCGATTTGACTCAAAATTGGTTGGGAGGTATCTTCGAAGCAGGAGACGGACGTAGGAATATTTTTAGATACCCATTTATTTAATATTTTATGTATGACACATCTATCCATACTAATAAAAATGAATTGTCGCGTGTATGAATGCGCATCACTTGAGAATGGCTTCACCAATTTGGCTGATCTTTTCTTTGTTCTGTTCGCAATTCTCAGGACAAGGGTTGTATGAAAGAAATTTTTTGGAAAATTTACCGGATAATATTAGAATTTGAGAATAGCTGAATGTACGCTTCCAGCTCGGATCATTTTCTAGATTCTCCAATAATCAGATCATTCATTCACTACTCGCTTAGCGACCAAATACGCTGTAACGGAGCAAACAAATACACCAAGGAGGTTAGAAGAAAGGGAGGGCATTGCTTGAAGCCAGGGATTAACTGGTAAGTAGGGTTTAATTTTAAATCCGCTACACAGACCTAGCGGGCAATGTTGGCAACGGCTGTTGATTCCGGGAAATGGCGTTACGTAGTTGTTAGCCAATCGGGTGATAGTATACAATATCCAATGAGATTTGTCGATTTCTTACCAGTACTAAGTTCTTAGTTCATGGAAACACTATTGATTGTTCTCGTGGTTATAAGTGATTAGCATTTGTAAGACTACTTCCATTAGGGAAGTCCATTTCACTCTTATACATGAAAAACATCATCTTCCTCAGTAAGTTTAATGTGAAACTAAATTATTATGCGCATTCTCAAAATAATATCGTTTAGTATGAAGAGAAAACAACTGTCGCCAACTAAAATTTCATTCGCTGTCTCAATCTTTGCCACGATTAGTTGGCTTCATTCCCACGATCCAACAGCTGTTGCCTGTGTCGCGGAATGTAAAATTTTATCGGTATGTAGCAATGTTGTTAATTGTGTTTCAATTAGATTCCTAATAAGAGTTCATTATTAACTTACAGACAAAGTAACTAACAAGAAGGTCAACTGTATGAATTTTTATGCCTACCGTTTGATGATTCACCGAAACGAGGATAATCACATACTGAAATGCCGCAGATAGTTTCATCAGTTCGCCGTTGATATGTATGTTCGTGCAATAAAACCATTAAGAGTACAGACATTAAAGCTACTAAACTCACAGATAGAGCAGCTCGAAAGTTCTTTTTATTAACCCGTTTCTAATTGTTTACCCATCCTTTGCCACTTCTATTCCCAATCCTGGTCCCGATTGCAATAATAATAAATAAGATCAGAGAGAGGGAGAGGAGGAGATAGAAAATGGGGGAGTGAAATGGGATGATAGGAAGGGGGAGGAGATGAATATGGTGTGGGGTAAAGAGGGAGGTGGGAGGAGGCGATGGAGTAGTAGGGGAGGGAGGAAGGGATAGACATCCCATACACATTAGCGACTGCGACGCGTTGCCGGGTATGCTAGTTTATAATGGATATAACATTATAAATGGGAAAGAATCTCTGTCTCCTACGCTTTCACGACTAAACCGCTAAACGGATTCTGTTAAAATTGAGTATGGTGATACACTATGTGATCAAAAGTATCCGGCCACCCCAGAAAACATACGTTTTTCATGTAAGACGCATTGTGCTGCCACCTACTGCCAGGTATTTCGTATCAGCGTCCTCAGCAGTCATCAGACATCGCGAGAGGGTAGAATGGGGCGCTCTGCGGAATTCACGGACGTTGAACGTGGTCAAGTGATTGTGTCTCAGAAGTCTGTACGTGAGATTCCCTTATTATTTGTTGAGAATAGCCGTTTTTGCGGTAAGATGGCTGAATTAGTAGGTGTTAGATTGTAAACATCCCTCCGAAACATCTCTAGGGCCACTGTTTCTGATGTGACAGTGAAGTGGAAACGTGAAGGGACACGTACAGCACGAAAGCGTACAGGCGACCTCGTCTGTTGACTGACAGACAAACCGTCGACAGTTGAATAGGGTCGTGCAGTGTAATAGGCAGGCGTCTATCCAGACCATCATACAGGAATTCCAAACTGCATCAGCATCCACTCCAAGCACTATGACAGGCGGGAGGTGAGAAAACTTAGATTTCATTTTCGAGTGGCTACCCATCAGCCATACATCACGCAGGTCAATGCCAAACGACGCCTCGCTTGCTTTAAGGAGCGTAAACATTGGTCGATTGAACAGTGTTGTAGCCGCGCGGGAGTAGCCGAGCGGTCTGGAGCGCCACGTTACGCATTGCGAGGCCTCCCGCGTCGGAGGTCCGAATCCTCACTTGAGCATGGATGTGTGGGTTGTCCTTAGGTTAGTTTAACTTAGTTTAAGTAGTGTGTAAGTCTAGCGACTTATGTCCAAAGTTTACCTTCAACATCTTGATACACGCTGAAGTTGTTGCTTATATATTAGCCGAATTCGTGGTGGTATGGATTACTATGAGTTTAGTTATAACTTCCGCAACTAATGCAGTTCAACCTCTGAAGAAGACCAAATTAATTTTGTCGAAACCTAGGTAAAGATTTTAATTAAACCCGTTTTGACGCAACTGATTGGCTGTTATTTATTGTAAAAATTTATTTGTTCTAAAATTTAGTTTACCTTGATTTGTGTACGCTCTCACTACCGATAACACTGTCGATAATTAATCGTTGAACAGTGGCATTAATTTTCAATTCAATTTATTGCCACAAAATTTAGCCTTTAACCTTGATCTCTAAACAGCTCGTACATTATCATTTTACATTGTCTCATACACTGTTTTATAAATATAAATGTAGTTATTCTGAAGAAGAGTAATTTGTTGACGTCCAATATTAATTTAAATGCTAGGAAGTCCATTCTGAAAGCATTTGTGTAGAGTGTAGCATTGTATGGGAGTGAATCGTGGACGATAAGGAGTTCAGACAAAAAGATGCTAGAAGCTTTTGAAATGTGATGTTACAGACTAATGATGAAAATTAGATGGGTAGATCGCGTAACTAATGAGGAGGTGCTTAACCGAATTGGGAAAACTGGAGTTTCTGGCATATCCTGACTAAGAGGAGGGATAGATTGGTGGGACACATTCTGAGACATCAAGGATTCGTCAACTTAGCATTAGAAGGAAGTGTGTGGGGTAAAAATCGTAGAGAGAGATAGAGGGACGAATACAGTAAGCATATTCAATAGGATGTAGGTTGCCGAACGTATTCTCTGATGAAGAGACTTGCACAGGACAGGGTAGCGTGGAGAGCTGCATCAAACCAGTCTGCGGACTGAAGACAACAACAACAACAACAACAACTGCAGTCATTTACAACATTAATGTGAATAAAATTAAAGAAATTTAAAAGTATTGAAAATTTACATAAAAAGAGAAAAAAAGAAAATTAATCTTGAAATAAAGTAATTTGTTCCTTGGCTTAACTGAAGTCTTCTAGAGTAATAGTCAAGAATCCCTTTATAAGATTTTTATTGCCATAGATCGCTTATTGATTTTATATGACTTGTTTCGTCTCGTTAAAGAGTCATTATCAAATCTTACTTGTCCAGGCATGTTAAGAAATATACTTCAGATGAACCAACACCACTGTGGCAATTTACAAATGGTATGCACATCATCAGTTGAACATGCATTTGGGTCACGGTGTTCAAGAACCTGTGCAACACTGTGCCTCATGTCTAGGTGGTATGTTATCACATTGAAAAACCTTGCATCAGGTAGCCCGAAGGAATCTACTTTCTGTGGAAGTGTGTAGGAAAGGTGTGCCCGGGCTTTTACGCCGTTGCAGCTTCGGTTTCTCGAGACAGATGGCCGTCCGTGAGGCGTGGCGGTTCCTGACCACCTGGTGAGCAATCAGGGACATTCTGGTCGAGACGCGGCGGTCTGCCTTCCCAGAATCCAGCACTCGGCTCTATAGTCAGCCACATGCTGCGGCGATGCGTTCTCAGTCTCGTTGCACGGTTGACGTCTCCCAAAGCTTTGAACTTTCCATCTTTTCGTGTCTGGTACTCCCCTCTCTCTCAACCGGGATCCGAACCCGGGTTTCCTGGTTGGACAGTTCCAATTAAGGCCTGGCCGAACATTCGGTTTCGGCCAGTTTCGGCCAAGGTATCGGTTTCGTCGATCGCAGTTTCGGTTTCGGACAAAAATGAGCCGAATCTTCGGCTTCGCCGAAACTAGCTTTCTTCAACTTGAAGTCGGGTCGCTTTACCTCAGTTGACGGCACGCCATTTAACTGCTTGGAGCTTATCCTCGCGCGAAAAAATTGTGGGTGTTTTGTTGTTGACCACACAACGAAACTCAATCGTCTCTCTTCTAGAAAGGGAAGAGGAAGTAAATAAAGATGAAATAGGAGATAATATACTGAGAGATGAAGTTGACAGACCTCTGAAAGACCTAGGTCGGAACAAGGCTCCGGGGGGAGATGACATTCCCTCAGACCTACTAAAGTCTCTTGGAGTGCGAGCCATGACGAAACTATTTCAGCTGGTTTGTAATATCTATGAGACAGGCGAAATACCCTCAGACTTTAAGAAAAGTGTAATAATCCCCTTTCCAAAGAAAAGGTGTGAAAATTACAGAACCATTAGTTTGATAAGTCATGGTTGCAAAATTTTAACTCGAATTATCTACAGGAGAAAGGAAAAGCTGGTAGAAGCTGACCTCGGGGAAGATCAGTTTGGATTCAGGAGGAACGTAGGAACCCGGGAGGCAATACTCACTTTATGACTTATCTTAGAAGATAGATTAAGGAAAGGCAAACCTACATTTTTAACTTTTGTAGATTTAGAGAAAGCTTTTGACAATGTTGACTGGAATACACTCATTCAAATTCTGAAGTCAGCGGGGGTAAAATACAGGGAAAGGAGAATTGTTTACAACTTGTACAAAAGCCAGACCGCAGTTATTAGACTGGAAGGGCATGAAAGGGAAGCATTAGTTGGGAAGGGAGTAAGACAGGGTTGTAGCCTTTCTCCGATGTTATTCAATTTGTACATCGAGCAGGCGGTGAAGGAAAGCAAGGAAAAATTTGGAATAGGGATTAAAGTTCAGGGGGAAGAAATAAAAACATTGCGTTTTGCTGATGACATTGTAATTCTGTCAGAGACAGCAAAGGACCTGGAAGAGCAGTTGAATGCAATGGACAGTGTATTGAAGAGAGCGTATAAAGTGAGCATTAACAAGAGCAAAACAAAAATAATGGAATGCAGTCTTAGAAAATCAGGCGATGCTGAAGGAATTGGATTAGGTAATGAAACAATGAAGGTGGTAGATGAGTTTTGTTACTTGGGTAGTAAAATAATATGCGATGGTCGCAGTACAGAGGAGGATATAAAATGTAGAACGGCAATGGGAAGAAAAGCATATTAGAAAAAGAGAAATTTGCTAACATCGAATATTAATTTATGTGTAAGGAAGTCTTTTCTGAAGGCATTTGTGTGGAGTGTTGCCTTGTATGGGAGTGAAACATGGACGATAAGCAGTATGGACAGGAAGAGAATAGAGGCTTTTGAAATATGGTGCTGCAGAAGAATGCTGAAGATTAGGTGGGTAGATCGCATAACTAATGGTGAGAAAAGGAATTTTTGGCATATCCTGACTAAAAGAAGGGATCGCTTGGTAGGGCATATTCTTAGACATCGAGGAATCGTAAATTTAGCATTGGAGGGAAGTGTGTGGGGTAAAAATCGCAGAGGGAGACCAAGAGACGCGTATAGTAAGCAGATTCAAGTGGATGTGGGTTGCCATTCTTATGAGGAGATGAAAAGGCTTGCTCAGGATAGAGTAGGGTGGAGAGCTGCATCAAACCAGTCTCCGGACTGAAGACCACAACAACAACAACATCTCTCAGTGATACTCTTATACTAAGTTAGTAACAATTTACCATATTTGCCGGCATATAAGACGCACCGGCGTATAAGACGCACCCCTCTTCTAAGACATCTTTTTTGGAAAAAAAAAAGATCACACCTAATACGTCAATTCCAATATAATTATAATACGTTTGTTCAGGCACATCAAGTAGTGTTATAAACTTGATGCAGTCGAGTTTCTTGACAGTTTGCGCTTATTCAAACGGATATTTTGCCTATCGCTGTTTACAGTGCACGCCGACTATGACGGGATGGTTGACGAGAGCGTCGTAAAGGCTTACGACACCTAGGTGGCTCTGCTTTGCCCCGGTCAGACATCGTGCAGAGTATCAGTTCGGGAACTTCGCACGACGAGTGCAGGCTTTTCGTCTTCAAAATGCGTTTTGAGAATTTATTGTGAAGCGCAAATATTTATGTAAGTATTTTTGTGATGGTTCATAAACTGTGAGAATGGTGGATGGTTTGTGTTTGTGTATTGATCGGGGCACAGCATGTTATAGTCTCAAAAATCCAACTGTGAGACGCAGTGAACATATTTGCATTTGAGAATACGAATAAATTCTATAATACCGTCAAGAGAGACATGGACAAATACGTGAGCAGCGTTTCGTTATTAAAATAATGAAAGACACTGTTACAGGATTGCCGAAAAAATCGATTATGATGACTGAAATTACGTCGACAGTTTCTACTTCCTATTAAGTTACTAGTTTCAGTTACGCTTGTTACTAAAAACAGTACAAAATTCAGAAAACCTTTACTACATAATAAAGCTCCTGACGGGTATTTTGGTGTATATTAAGTACATATATCAAATAAAAACTACGAAAATGTAAGAGAAACTTAAAGCAAATTTTCCCGCTTAAAACATTATTTCCCGTATTTTACCACCATTTGTGAAATCCCTTAAAAGAAATCGAACTTGTAGATACCTACTTTAACTGGCAAACGACGTATAAGACGCATCCAGTTTTTGGACCAAGTTTTGTAGGGAAAAAAGTGCGTCTTATGCGCCGCCAAATACGGTAACTCATACAGTATTATACGCAGTGGAACGGGTTACCATATTATCTTATTAATGTCTTTCCTTGAGAGAGGGAGGTTTGTTAATAACATATGTGTTTGGGAAACATGTTTATGTGGTAGAAAGCTTTCCCTGTTCATTTTGCGTACATTTATACTGACAACAATCATACTGTTGGTCGTAACTGTCATCTTATTTTTCAAAGTACTCTCTGCAGCACTGATTGAAGCTGATTTACTAACTGTAACGTATTATGCATTATGTATTTAGAAATACCAAAAAGGAAATATGTAAAGTTGTTTGTCAATTGCAAAAAACGGAAATGAAGACGGTGATAGAACGCGAGCGCTCCCAAGAAAATTTCTTTAAAGAGGCTGCTTAGGAAGAAAACACATTATTACTTTCTGCATATTTTGTACTGTACTAGTCATGTCCAGGCTATAGCATTCCGTAGTATTTACTTGGCATGTCTGCTGTGTACCTATACAGTAGAGTCTCGTTAATTCGAAGTGAACGGGACCTGCACCACCTCGAACTATCGAAATTTATGTGCGAAAAAGAAGGAAATCGACCTTGAAAAGAATACGTGTCAAAAAATAAGAACTTTTTTAAACTAAGTCTTTAAATAGGCACTTACACTGGCAGCCTAAAGGTTTTAAAGTCTTTTAACTATTTTCTTCGCGATACAATGGTGGTGTGCCTGCAGTTTTTGTTTTGTTTTATGACACTCGTAATTCTGAGACTGTACCGGGTTCAGTTTACTTCTTCTCTAACTTACTTTAATATGTTTAGATAGAAAATGTCACAACGAGGACAACAGAATCCAATTTGGAAGTACTTAAGTATGGTCGATTTGTCTTAACTTGCTCGCCTCCTATTACATCTTCTACGGACTCTTGGTTAGGCTTACACACACTTAAGAACGCTTAGTACACGGAGGTGATCTTGTGAAATGAGGAAAAACTAGTGATTTGTGGGGTAATGTAAATTTACCGAAATTTTTCGGCGCAATCATGTTTCGGTGGGACTCTAGTTCCGATCACCACTACGCCACAGCGACACAATGACCGCCACGATATCGTGGACTACCCTAACACGCTCCCCCTCCCCCCCCCCCCCCCCCACGGAAATTGTCAGTTTATGTATTAAGAGAGTTATACCACTAGCAGAGGAAGTTATAGGTGATTATCAGTGTGGTTTTAGAAGAGCTAGGTCAACTAGCGACCACCTGTTTACACTTCGCCAGGTAATTGTGAAGGCCTGAGAATATAACATTGACATCCACATGGTATTTGTTGACTTCAAAAAAGCTTACGACAGCATACACAGAAGCATAATAACCAACGTCCTCAAAAAGTTTGAATTTCCTGGAAAGTTAATAAGCCTAGTTCAGCCTATTGTAAAGAAAAGACTAACACAGGAGTATCTAAGGAGTTTGAGGTCACAACAGGCCTTAGACAAGGAGGTGCATTATGCGCAATACTTTTCAATCCGGTCTTAGAAAAGATAGATATGACAACACATAAAAAAAAAAAAAAAAAAAAAAAAACTAACCCGGTTGGAATAAAGATGGGTCATAATAAAATACATCATCTTGCTTATGCGGACGTTATTGTCCTAATAAGTAGCAATGAAGAAGAATTGCAACACGTGACAAGCTCTTACAGAATGATTGCAAAGAAAGCAGGGTTAGAGATCAACGAGAAGAAAACAGAGTACATGGTCGTGAGCAAGGCACCTAATGATGGCAGTCCTCTGACAGTTGCTGATCTCACTTTTAAAAGAGTAGACCCCTCCAAATATTTGTGAAGAATCATCAATGAACGGAATAAAATGGAAATTGAAATTCAAGCGAGGCTAGGAGCAGCGAATAACGCTTATTTTGGCCTACGAGATGTGTTACGCAGTAAAGCTGTTTCGAGAAGTTTCAAACTCAGACTATGTAGCTCTATACGGGTCAGAAAGCTTTACATTTAGAAAAGCAGATGAACAAAAATCGAGGATGATGCGGTGACCGTGGGCCTGAGAAAAGGAGAATGGATTGCAAAAGCAAGAAACAGAAAGGACTGGAAGAGGAATGTAGAAAACGCGTATGGTTTCCAAGGCCCAAGCGACAATTAAGAAGAAGAAGAAAAAGATATGTTACGGGAATTCGCAAATTGTGAGTAATGAATAAAAACGAAAAGGAGTCTACCTAAGGATTGTGTGAAAAAGAAAATTTGCGAATGACGGGAGGCGTGCTAGGATAGTACAAGAAATGATCACTGTGTCGTAGTGGCGTAGTGCTCAACACAACTGACTAATAAGAAGGCGACCAGAGTTTAAATCCCAGATGTCCACACACTTTCAACTTCCCCAGTTGATTTAATTCAGTGCCCACAGGTAATGTCGAAATTCCTTTCTTGTCAATCCCATACTTTTGGTATTTTAGTGCCCACCCCTTTTACTACTCTTTCCAGAGTCTGGCTGCTGTGACACGTGTACCAATCTTCTGGTAAGGACTTTCATAGCTAGTCTTTTTTCTTCAGCTATTACTTTTAGTATTAATTAAATTCGATCTTCTTTCTTCATTTTTAAAGTTCTTCGTTCTCCGGCAGCCTCACATATTTTTTTTTTTGGTGCAATATACTTGGTGATTTTGTTAAATGGGGATAAACTGCGGGAAACGACCTTTGAAATGGTAAGCTGCAGTAAATGCCTTTCAAGAGAAATGCTTCTACATTTACATACTCTGTAGGCCTTCGTACGCTCTGTGGCTACTTTTTCCGCTGATAGTTATTTCATTTCCTGCTCCACTCGCAAACAGAGTTAGGGAAAACCGCTGTCTAGAAGAGTCCATATGAGCATTAATTTATCTAATCTCTGTAGTCCTTAAGCAAAATGGAAGTGGGCGACTGTAGAAGGCGTTCTGCAGTCCGCTTCAGATGCCGACCTTCAAAAATTTCCTGTTACAAGAAAATAACGTCGTTTTTCCTCCAGATATTCTCATTTGAAATCCCCAAGCAAGTCTATAATCTCTGGCGTTCCCCAGGATAGCGTTGTAGGCCCCTATTTTCCTTAGCTTTATAAACGATTTGGGATATAATGTTAGTAGTTGCCTTCGACTGTTCGCGGATGTTGCTGTCATTTATCGGTAAGTACAGTCATCAGAAGATCAAAAGAAATTGCAAAATGATTTAGATAAGCAAAAATTGGCAATTGACCTTATTAACAAGTGTGAATTCATCCATATGACCAGTAAAACAAATCCGTTGAACTTTGTTTACACCATAAATCAGTCAAATATACAGGACATAAATTCAACTAAATATCTAGGAATAACACAATTTTAAACATGGATGTTGTAACAGTAACCGTTCGTGAAGGATTGTGTTGTGTTGTAGTCTTCAGTCCGGAGACTGATTTGATGCAGCTCTCCATAATACCCTATCCTGAGCAAGTTTCTTCAACTCCACATAAGAACGGCAACCTACATCTATTTGAATCTGCTTACTGTATCCATCTCTTGGTCTTCCTCTGCGGTTTTTACCCCATAAACTTCCCTCCAATGCTAAATTCACGATTCCTTGATGTCTAAGAATATGTGCTACCAATCGATCCCTTCTTTTAGTCAAGGTACGCCAGAAATTCCTTTTCTCCCCAATTAGTTACGCGAGCCACCTACCTAATTTTCAGCATTCTTCAGTACGTGAAGGATTTACATTGAAAAATACAACTCACCGGTTGCAAATTTACAGATTAATTAATTAACCATGGTTTCGACTTCAACTAAGGAAGTCTTCATCAGAAGTAATTTATTTATTTATTTTTTTGTTACATGTAATGGACAAAGGTTCTTGAGCACAGAGCTCACGTTTAAGTTACAAATGTGAAGTTAAAAGAGTCAAGATTAAAACGAACACATTTCACGTAATTAAAACGCGCCGCTATGGATCGCGTGTGTGGCCCACACTGTAGGTGGTGGCATCTTCGGTACAAAGGATACTGAAGTAACGAAAATGGCATTCTTTTAAGGTACACCTACACCAACAGCTGTATGGAAACGATTTTTGAAATCGGCTATCGTTCTGCAGACTTCTGCTAAATGAAGTAGGCTTAAATCCGAACTTCAGACAAATTTTATGGAGAGATGAATGCTATTTCGTCAATGACGCCACTGTGAATCTACATTAGTGGGCTCCTGCAAGTCCTCAGCAGTTAAGACCACATCACATGCAAGCCCACTGGGGTGTTAAAGTATGGTGCGGGATTCTAGGAGACCACATAACTCAACCAGTTTACTTGCCTCCTAGACTAACTGGTCGGCAGTATTTGCAGTTTCTACTGAATGAGCTGGACTTTGAACGTCTCCTAGAAGCCATCCCGCTTCAGTTAGCTGTGAGGCACTGGTTTCAGCATGATGGTGTAGATGGGTTAGGGAATATCTGAACGGTGGATAGGCCGTAGTGGTTTCATTTAATGGCCAGCGAGATGCTCTGATTTAACGCCCTTGGATTTTTCTTATGGGGATACATCAAATCCAGAATTTACAACACGGAACCGGAAAAATCCAGATTTGTTGAAAGAACGACTACGTCATGCTTCATGCTTGCGCTTCAGTACCAGCAGAAATGTTAAGAGCTGTCCATACAAATACCGAGAGGCGCTTACAACAGTATATCCAACAAGGTGGACATGCATTTGAACATTTGTATTATGACTAATGTAATAATGAAAATGTGTCGGTCTAAAACATTTGTTTATCACATCATGCATTATATTCATTACTCTTTACTGAAATTGAAGAGAGAATACTATTTGTTTCTTATTACCGATTGTGAATCACGAACTGTTGCATCATATGTTGGTTATAAATTAGTGTTGTTTATAAAGTAGCAGCCATCCTACAACAAGCAAGTTTTCTAGTGGCGAACTGTAGGAGAATTTACAGGTGTAAATTATGTGTTTTCAAGTGCCAGCGGTAGATTTAGGAAGGTCTCCTCCCAGTTGATTTGGAGTCCCCTGCACTTATCTGGGTAGGCAATCCTTAAGGCGCCTGTGGGATTAACTAACGTCAAAAAAGGACGGTGTCCGTGGGCACAGAGTAGTCTGTGCCGTGGGCCACCTGCTATTATATAATGTTTCTGTCTGTTGTTTATAGTTTCCTGTTTTATATGTATGCCATTGATTAATTACTGTTTGTTGTACCTTTTATAACCACGTATACACGATGCTTCTGACGCGAATTAAAAACAAACAACTCTACCTCTTCCATCTCTCTGCCCATCTTCTCGTTCCCTTCTCTTGGTCCAATTCTCCCGCCCCTCCCCCTTCCATCTCATCTCTCTCTGAACAATCCGTCTCTTCATCTCCTCCTCCCCCTATATATGAACACTCACACATAATTATCAACTTTCGTCGTGATCAGTGACACACTATCCAAGTTTATTTCAATGCACTTGCGGTTTATAACAACTCTCTCGTACATGAGCCAACTTTCTAATCATTAGTAAATCTACATCAAACTCTGTTGTAAGGAAATCTCTTGTTTCGATGGTCAAATACGCAAAATTGTTTCAAGATACGTATGAAACTGTAGGTATGTGTCGAAGTCTGTTAGTAAAGCACTCTGTTTCATCCAACATACGAAAGTTTCCGTAGACCTCGATATTCCTTTTGTTTTAACAGACGCCTGTATGAATTAAAAAGACAAATACGTATAAAGGAACGCTCTTCTGTATCTAATGTGTAAAAATTAATGTTTGTTTGTTCGTCTTTTGTGCACGGCCGTACCGTACATCCGATTGCGACAAAACTTTGTCAACTCCTTGCCTGCACTCGCGCGAAGGTTATAGACATACTAAAATTAACTTCGTATTGTGCATGGCGGAGGGGCTTTTCAATTAGTTAATTCGTTTCTTGCTCCTTCACGCTGAAATGTCGAAACGGATATGAATGAAATTTGGAACAGAGGTAGATTACACCTTGATTATTACATGGGCTACCTTTCGTAATCCTCTGTGTGATGCTTGGAGGATACCTTACAATGGATTAATATGTTAGCTCCTCCTTCGTGCTGAAAGAGATGGACAGATCTGAATGCAATTTGGAGTAGAGATAGCTCACAAAATGCATTAATACGTGGGCTACTGTTCGTAAGCCACATATACATTAACATTGTTAATTACATAACTTTCCATAGGTGGAGGCGTCAAAGGACTGAGGAGATGGAGCGCCACAGAGACACAAGGATGTGACTGGCTGAGAAAGGGGAACGTGGAGGTGTGTGTAAAGACGGGCTGGAGGAGATGAACAGAGAGAAGGGAGATGAGCGGAGATGAACAGAGAGAGGAGAGAGAGAAGGAAAGAGAAGGTAGACAGAGAGAGAAACAGGAAGGAGTGATGGACTAATTTAAGAGCGGAATAAATAAGTACCTGGGCAATCCCAGTTTTCAGCTAGTACTATATAGGAAATTTTCGTGTTCACGTCTTAACATTACGAGGCGTCAAAAGGGTAGCAGTGTGGCCCTTTTGCTTTCTACGGCTGCAGATCCAAACAGATGAGTACAGGAGTTTGCCTTTTGTGGTGCTTTACATCTGTTTCTTTGGGTTTTCCCTATTCCTTATTTTCTAAACCACCCTTGTATTAAAGCGAAAAAAAAAAAAAAAAAAAAAGAGTAAGGTGATTGCTTTGCATGATGTTCCAACGAGAATTTTACTAATCGTGTTAGCGGACATAACTCCACTGAAATTTAAATATTTAAATGACCTTCTTGTGGCCAACATTCGTAAGTTACACTCAATCTTCCATCGGCTCGGATTGCGAGTCTCTTAATTACGTATTCTTTTCCGATTACCTTGTAAGTAGTTTGTCGTATGGTTCTACGCTCATTGGAAAATATTTTAAGAAATCTTTCAATTGTTCGGATTTTTTTTTTTTTTTTTTTTTTTTTTTTTTTTTTTTTTTTTTTTTTTTTTTTTTACAGAAATTCATGACGAATATTTCTCGTTGCTGTACAGGTTATTTGTAAGGAAGTTGAGGTTTTTTCGAACTGCCTCTCGTTTATTTAGCTATCAATTGGTTCATGAAAACAGTTTTATGATTTTTGTTTCTTTATCTTTAACATGGTATGTTTATTGTAAAAAAAGGCTGTTCTATTCAAATCAGAATTGATTATAACAAGGAACTTCGTATTTTTCTTAGGCAGTTGTGGTATTGTGGAGCACCAAGTACCAGACGTGCACTGTTTTTTTTTTTTTTTTTTTTTTTTTCTTTTATGGTGCAAGTACTTCCTCCTTTGACGAAGATCCCTGTAAGAAGGCTTTGCGTCCCATCTGTGGGTCACGACCTACAGGTTGAAAACACTGCACTAACCTATCAGCGTTAGGTCTCTGAAGTGTCGGAACCTGTTATCCTCCCATACCTTTAGAGTTTGACGACGACCACTCTGGAACAGGATAATGCATGACATGAAATGTTCTTCGGATGGCATTGTTACCGTGGCCTCATTATTGTCCCAATCTTTGGTCTATCTAAAAAAATCTGATCAATGATTGTAAAATGCCTGGTCCAGGATGCTCAAGTCTTAGCTTCATCAAATCATGCAACATGTGGAAGACGTGTAAACTGTCCAATAACTCATCGACAGCATCTTCGATTCAAAGCTGAGGCAATCGCTTATAGCCAGCAAAGACGCCAATACTCACTACTGATTTCAGCGTCTTCTTCACTTGAGGGTGTATTCTGAATCACCCGATATTCGTGCCGCACGTTATCTCCGAAATAAATTTATCTGTAATCCCTCCGGTCCTTTCTGGTGGTACATTTTGGATGATTACGTATAGTTAAGCGCGCGGAATATACAAACACTCTTGTGTTCTTAACAGCACCAATTTTGTATTTATTCTGTGTTTTGCCTCTTAATGATGGGACTTTTATAATTTTCAAAATGAAATGCCAAGATCGCACATTAATAATTTATTCACTGACGACCGGTTTCGGTGAACTGTGTCACCACTATCTGGTCACATACATATTACAAGCTGGTCATCTTGTTAAAAATTTGGTATAAAATAAGTGCAGCATTGCACTTGGTCACTATATTGACCAGATGATGGTGACACCGGTCTTCAGTGAATAAATGATTAATGTGCGAACTTGGCATTTCATTTTGAAAATTATAAAACGATCAGATCGCCTTCAAACCGGACTATGTCAGGTAATCTTATGGGACTTTTGTTTTACATGCAAATGCTACCTTGTGAGTGGCTATGTTGCGCCCAAGTTGCCTACAGTGCCTCCCGACTTGTTGCATGTAGCAAAGACTCGCTATTTTAATATTTTCCTAATTGAAACAGTTTCACTGACTCACTAAGTAGTTATACTCCCTTTGTACTGCATAATTTTAGTAAAGGTATAGGGTAGCCTTTTTATTACATGATAGTCGTCACTATTTTATTTGATTGCAATTTGCAGATGCACTTGATGATCCCGAGATATGGGTCACGAAATTCGGATGGTGCATAAAAATAAAAAAAGTTTAAAATTAACAGCTGTTGTCGTTCCCATTATTTAAAATGAAGATTGACAGTTGTGGATGTTCCGAAGGAAGAAAATTAGATCAAAGAAAAGCTTTGCAGTAACGTTTCTAATACAAATAACACGAAACTAGACATCAGAACTACGTTCCTGGCAGTCGTACGCCAGTGGAACAGTACAACCCGAAGAATTCGCCGTGGAATCGTCACCGTGACTTGCAAAGTATAGCGACGCCTCTAGGGCGGACAGCTTGGTTGCATAACCGGCGGTATCGGACATCCCGCAGCCCGCGACTGCAGCGACACTGGCCGGCGGCGGGATCTGGGCTAACGAGTGGGTCAAGGTCACGTGACGCAACGGCCCCGCGCAAGGTCGCGCGTAGCTGCGGCGCGTCGCTCTCCCAGCGTCGACGCGCCAGGGCATCGACTCCACAGACACGAATATGGCCGAGGAACCGTCTCCACAGTGCGATCGCCTGTTCCGTAATGTTCACTGCTCTGCCATTATTCGATTCCCTAGATGCCAAGCCACTCGGAAGTTAAAGGATGTTCTCCGTGATGACCCAATGCCACCCACTCGTGGTTGTGCTGGTGGATATCTGTTGGTATCATGCGGTGCGTGGCAGTGGGTGAATGTGACGAGATAAATTCCGCAAAATAATGAGCATAAACAACCTTAGCAAAAGCTATATACGAGGTACGTCCAGAAAGTAAGTTCCGTTTGGTTATATAAAACAAACGTGTGCAGATACAGAAAAAATATTTATTGTACAAAAATCTACAACTGTTAAACTACTTTTCTACATAGCTGCCGAAATTTTGTAGGCACTTGTCATAGCGTGGCACAACTTTCTGTATGCCTTCTTCATAGAAGGTTGCCGCCTGTCAACTTAGCCATGTGGTAGCATTTTCTTTCAGCTCGTCATCACCGTTGAAATGTTGACCACCTATTTTTAGGTGTAAGAAGAGGTGAAAATGGCTAGGAGCGAGGCCCGGGCTGTACGGATGATGATCAAACACGTCCCAGTGAAATTCCCATAAGAGTTGTTTGGTCACATTCGCCACATGAGATCGGGCACTATCGTGGAAACAAACACCACCTTTTGATGGAAATCCTCTTCTTACACCTAAAATTTGTCCTGTCAACACTTCAACGATGACGAGCTGAAAGAACATGCTACCACATGGCTGAATACACAGGCGGCAACCTTCTATGAAGAAGGCATACAGAAACTTGTGCCACGCTATGACAAGTGCCTACAAAATTTCGGCAGCTATGTAGAAAAGTAGTTTAACAGTTGTAGATTTTTGTACAATAAATATTTTTTCTGTATCTGCACACGTTTGTTTTATATAACCAAACAGAACTTACTTTCTGGACGTACCTCGTACTATACACAATAGCCTTTGGCCAGACAGAATGAAGCAAGTCATCGACAGTTCGTGTAACTCTGTGCTTCCTGCACGTCCGAACAACACAGCTTTGGTTTACTCCGAGTCGTTTGGAAATTGATGAAAAGTTCCTCCTGACACAGTAGCAATATGGATACGATCGAACGTGACCTTCTAGGCATGGCAAAACACGATGTGATGAGTGCTATCGACACGGAATGTCAAATAGATTCCGTATTTCTAGATTTCCGGAAGGCTTTTGACACTGTACCTCACAAGCCTCTTCTAATCAAATTTCGTGCTTACGGAATATCGCCACAGTTGTGCGATTGGATTCGTGATTTCCTGTCAGATAGGAATTAGTGCGTTGTAATTGACGGTAAGTCGTCGAGTAGAACAGAAGCGTTCGTAGGCAAGTGTCGTAGGACCCCTGCTGCTTCTTATTTTTCTTACTGTTCATGCAGTTATTTATCGGTTAGTAAAGTCACCAGAAGCTCAAAAGCAACTGCAACATGGTTTAGATATCAACATGATGTAAAAAATCGTAGTTGATCCTTAATATGGATAAGTGTGAAGTCATACATAGGACCACTAAAATAAATCCGTTAAACTTCATTTACACGCTAAATCAGGCCGTAAATTCAACGAAATACCTAAAAGTAACAATTACGAACAAACTTAAATTAGAAAGAACACATAGAAAATATTGTACGGAAAGCGAACCAAAGACTACGTTTCGTTGGCAGAACACTTAGAAATTGCAACAGTTCTGCTAAAGAAACTCCCTACACTTACACTTGTGCCTCCTATTTTGGAGTATTGTTGCACATTGTGGTATCCCCACCAAGTAGGACTGACAGACGATTTAGAGAACGTTCATAGAAGAGCAGCACGTTTTCTATTATCGTGATATAAAGGGGGGGAGTGTCACGGAAATGATGCGCGAGGTGGGGAGTAAATCATTAAAAGAAAGGCGTTAATTGTTGCGGCCAGATGTATTTGTGAAATTTCTTTCACCAACTTTCTCTCCTGAATGCGAACATATATTGTTAGCACCCACTTTAACATCATAATAAACATTATCATCATAATAAAATAAGAGAAATCAGATCGAAAACGGAAAGATTTAAGTGTTCCTTTTTCCCTCGAGCTATTAGAGAATGCAACTAGAGAGAAATATCATAAAAGTGGTTCGATGAACCCTCTGCCCTGCACTTCAATGTGACATGCAGAGTACTTATGTAGAACTACACTCAGCACAAGCAGTGTACGTACTTCCTGGGTTATGACTGAAACTGATCGGCCGCCTTACCAAAAATCAAATGTCACATGTTTGTAAATAAAGGTTCTTAACTACATTGGTCATTAGTCCCTAGGCTTACAAACTACTTTGTTGTTGTTGTGGTCTTCAATCTGCAGACTGGTTTGATGCAGCTCTCCACGCTACCCTGTCCTGTCCAAGTCTCTTCATCTGAGAATACGTTCGGCAACCTATATCCTTTTCAATCTGCTTACTGTATTCGTTCCTCGGTCTTCCTCTACCAGTTTTACCCCAAACACTCCCTTCTAATGTGCATCTTCATGTTTTCGCGGCGCAATGACTGTTCAAAGAAGTTTCGGGCGTGCAGCCGCATAAAGTTGACTTCTTCTAATATTTCGGCTGAGAAACGCTCCAGCACGCGCTTCGTGCTTATAAACGGGCGGGCCGCGCTACTGCGCATGCGGCCACAGATACAACAAGGCGCCAAAGACGTTACTCGGCGGCAAGGAAGTACACGTATGTGTAAATTATGTCTGGGGCTGCATGGTCGATTACTGTGGAGAAATCGATGTATTATGATCTGTGCTGTGGCGGCGTCTTTGTAAATTTATTAAAGAAAGTGCCGGATTCCATGATTTATCTAAACTGAAGCCACTGTCTCTGTTAATTAAATTCGTCCCCAAGCGAATTTCTATTGCTTCTTTCACTACTGAGTCCCAGAAAGATGAAGTGGAAGCTAAAATGTTGACATTTTCGTACGTCATGGAGTGTCCAGTATCAATACAGTGCTCTGCCACTGCCGATTTATTTGGTTGTAAAAGACGGGTATATCTCTGGTGTTCCGTGCATCTTTCTGGACTGTACGTGTAGTCTGTCCTATGTACGAAAGGCCACAATCACATGGGATCTTGTAAACCCCGGCCTTCCGGAGCTCCAAATCATCCTTGATAGAACCCAAAAGTGCTGCTGTCTTTGGTGGGGGTCGAAAAATTAAACATCGTGTTTGTTCATAATCCGTCCGATTTTCGATGACAGGCTCCCAACATATGGCAGAAAAGCCATAGATTTAAAACTTTTTGAATCATCTTCTGTATTCTTTGCATGTACCGTTGGCTTCGTACGTAGTGCCTTATCTATCTGTTGTGGAGAGTACCCGTTTGCTTCAAAGACTCTCTTCAGGTGTAGAAGCTCGTCCTGCAGACTGCTCTCGTCAGCAATGACGTGTGCTCTATGGACCAGTGTTCTAAGAACATTCATCTTCTGGGATGGATGATGGCAGCTATTTGCATGTAAGTATAAATCAGTATGCGTCGGTTTCCTACATGCTGAATGTCCTAAGGTGCCATCGTCTTTACGTCGTACCATTACATCCAGAAATGGAAGGCATCCCTCTTTTTCGACTTCCATTGTAAATTGGATTTGGTTATGGATGGAATTCAGGTGGTTTAAAAATTCTTGTAACTTATCTTCACCACCAAAGGGCCACCCATGGAGACACCGTCAGTTTGTTCAAAGAACTCGTTATTGAATAAAAAATATGTCTAGGTCATGACATGTTTAAACAAAGCTGAAATCTCTTTGTCAAAGTTCTTGCCAATAAGAGATAATGAGTCTGAAAGAGGAACCTTGGTAAATAAGGACACTACATCAAAACCGATTAACAAGTCAGAGCTGTCCAAATTCAAAGATTTTAGTTTGGCAATGAAGTCAGCGGAGTTACGTATGTGATGAGCACATTTTCCCACCAATGGCCTTAATAACGACGCTAAATGTTTGGCACAATCATAGTTAGGAGAGCCAATGCTGCTCACTATAGGACGCAATGGGACATCCTTTTTGTGGATCTTTGGAAGTCCATAGAGTCTTGGAGGAACCGCACCACTCGGTTTTAATCTTCTCACTCCCTTCTAATGCTAAATTGACGTTCCCTTTATGTCTCAGAATATGTCCCTTCTCTTAGGATACGCCAGAAACTCCTTTTCTCCCGAATTCTTTTGAGCAGCTCCTCATTGGTTACGTGATCTGCCCATCTACTCTTCATCATTCGTCTGTAGCACCACATTTAAAAAACTTCTATGATCATTTTGTCTGAACTCCTTATTGTCCACGTTTCACTCGCATACAATGTTACACTCCAGACAAACGCTTTCAGAAAGAACTTCCTAACATTTAAATTAATATTTGATGTTAACAAGTTTCGCTTCTTTAGAAACGTTTTTCTTCGCATAGCCATTCTGCATTTTGTATTTTCTCTACTTCGGCCAACAGAATTTATCTTGCTACCCAAATAACAAAACTGATCTCCTAGTTTTATTCTCACATTACCTATTCTAATTCCTTCAGCATGATTTTCTGACAATGCATTCCATTACCCTCGTTTTACTCTTGTTAATTTGCATCTTATATCTTTCCTTCAAGACACTGTCCATTCCGTTTAATTGCTTTTCCAGATCCTTTGCAGTCTTTGACAAAATTACTATGTCATCGGCAAACCGCAACATTTTTATTCCTTCTCCCTGAACTTTAATTCCCTCTCCAAATTTCTCCTTGCATTTCTTCACTGCTTGCTCAGTGTACAGATTGAAAAACATTGTAGAAAGGCTACAACCCTGGCTTATTCCCTTCCCAACCCCTGAGTCTCTTTCTTGCCTTTCGACTCTAATAATATAGGTTGAATATAATTCTTCGCTCCCTATATTTTACCCCTGCTACCTTCAGAATTTGAAAGAATGTGTTCCAGTCGACATTGTCAAAAGCTTTCTCCAAATTTACAAACGCTAAAATCGTATTTTTGCCTTTCCTTAGCCTATCTTCTAAGATAAGTCGTAATGTGATTATTGCCTCCCGTGTTCCTGTTTCCCCTAAATCCAAACTGATCTTCTCCGAGGTCGGATTCTACAAGTTTTTCCATTCGTCTGTAAATAATTCGTGTTAGTATTTTGCAACCGTGACTTATTAAACTGATAGTTCTGTAATTTTCGCATTTGTCTGCACTTTCTTTCTTTGGAATTGGAATCACTATATTCTACTTGAAGTCGGAGGGTATTTCTCCTGTCTCGTACATCTTGCATAGTAGGTGGAACAATTTTTTCATGACTGGTTCTCGTTATGACATCAGCAGTTCAGACGGAATATCATCTACTTCAGGAACCTTGTTTTGAGTACTTACACTAACAAAAAGTAACTTATGCTAAGGACACCCATGCCTGAGGGAGGACTCGAAACCCCGACGGCGAACGGCCGTGTGCACCGCAGCACGGCGCCCAGTACGCACGGCTAATCCGTCACATTGGCAGTGCACATGCGCGATACTTTACATATTTGTGAGGGTTGAGTAACATCTACGGACAATCTAAGCAGCACGGAAGTGACCGTGCGCTCTAAGTCGCTTTGCTGCGGAGTGCGCTGATTTGCAGTCATTTGTTTGCTCGTTCATATTTCTTCTGTAAGATATCTTTTACTATGTGGTGTGAGTGAAACATAGAGTTCATGCTCCGGTGTACAAGTATCCCGTGGGAAAACTCCGCACAGATTTCCATGTAAGTCTCAGACCGCCAAAGGCCTACAGAAAATTTTGTTAACATTTAATATGCGACAATTTATTTAAATGAGTCTCTTTATACAGAGGTTGGAACTTAAAGAGTTTCAACACTGGTGTGGAGACACTATGCGATGCAATCTACTATTGTCGCTGGTAGTACACGTTGTTGACATACCCACCTTACCTTCGATCAATGGACTCGCCCGTCCCGCGTCACCGACATTAGCCCAGTCGTCTAAAGCACAGTCACATGTGAGCGTGCGGTCTAACGTAACGGTGTCACTATGTTTTCGAAACAGGAACAACGGATGTGGAACAAGACTGAATGTGCCAGGGGTTGTATAGCACGAAAGTGTCATAAACGTCTTCAAGAGGCGTGCGGAAAACCGGCATTGCCGTACAGAACAGTGGCGCGTTGGGCAAAAGCCTTCAAAGTTCCTCCACGGCAGACCGTCAATGCACAGTATTACTGTTCGTTTTGGAGCATCAACCCAACAACCCACCCATCGTTTTACACGACAAAGAGCGGGTGCATACAGTGCAAGCTGTGGCTGCTCTGTTCGGTCGATGGGACAGGGAAGTACTGTACCATCCACCATACTCCCCGGACGTAAGTCCTCGTGACTTTGATTTGATTCCGAAGATGAAGGAACCACTTTGTGGCATTGGCTTCAGAACTGTTCCAGAGATTTGACAAGCAGTAGAACGCTCCATTCGCAGCATCAACAGACCAGGCTCCGCTAACGGCATACTACGCCTTCCACATCGATGGCAACCAGTTCTACACAACGCTGGTGACTACTTTGAAGGACAGTAACAGGTGAAAACATGTAACGCTTTTGCATCGGTTATGAATAAATAGTTGCTACTACTTAATTTCCAACCCTCATATTATGTATTTTTCTTCTGGCAAGCTATGGTCCTGCTGTTTAAAGAATTTGATGACTTCTTAGTTTGACACAGAGATGACAGGCGTAACACTCTAGAATGTTCCTGAGGCACCATAACATAACGACTGGCGCGGAATGTTCCCCTGTCACCTGTCCTAGGCATTCGAGCTAACGACCTAGGAGGTGAACACCTATGTGAATCGAGTGCGTTTACCGAGTAGAATGTAGAACAAAATTGTGAAATACTTTTAAATTTCTGTAATACAGTTGTGGATTTCTGTATTGGAATAGTTATTTATTAATAAAAGAAGAAAAGCCACTGGCATCCCGAAATTTTGTGTGATGAAAATCATTGTTGAATAGCGGAACCTAGCCACACATCCGGAAACCACGGATCTACAACATGAGTGCTGCTCCTCCGCAGGGGACAACTGCAGCGAAACTAGAAATCAGGTTAGTGAAGAAATAAAAAAAAGTAATAATAATAAAATAAAAAACTCCCGTGTTGATACCCTGACGAGTTACGAAGCAGTACAGCCCCTCACGTGCAGTGTTTTTTCTATCACAAATGGCGACATTGTCACGAAATGTCTTGGTAAGAGGACCGAGGGTTGAAAGAGGGGAAAACGTTAGGAACATACGTATTCCCATTCAAATAATTAACTATCTCGAACTATAAAGCCTCCTACATTATTTTTAATCCACGCCGTTTGCTCTTTGTCGGAAGTCGAGTCCTCCCTTGGGCATGGATGTGTGTATTGTTCTTAGCATAATTTAGTTGAAGTACACTACTGCCCATTAAACTTGCTACACCAAGAAGAAATGCAGATGATAAACTGGTATTCATTGGACAAATATATAATACTAGAACTGACATGAGATTACATTTTTACGCAATTTGGGTGCATAGATTCTGAGAAATCAGTATCCAGAACAAGCACCTCTGGCCGTAATAACTGCCTTGATACGCCTGGACATTGAGTCAAACAGAGTTTGGCTGGCGTGTACAGGTATAGATGCCCATGCAGCTCCAACACGATCCCACAGTTCATCAAGAGTAGTGACTGGCGTATCGTGACGAGCCAGTTACTTGGCCACCATTGACCAGACGTTTTCAGTTGGTGAGAGATCTGGAGAGTGTCCCGTATCCAGAGAGGCCCGTACAGGACCTGCAACATGCGGTCGTGCATTATCCTGATGAAATGTAGGGTAGAGCCACCGGTCGTAACACCTAAAATGTAATGGCCACTGTCGAAAGTGCCTTGGATGCGAACAAGAGGTGACCGAGACGTGTAACCAATGGCACACCATACCATCACGCCGGGTGATACGCCAGTATGGCGATGACGAATACACGCTACCAATCTGTGTTCACCGCGATGTCGCCAAACACGGATACGACCATCATGATGCTGTTATCAGAACCTGGATTCATCCGAAAAAATGACGTTTTGCCATTCATGCACCCAGGTTCGTCGTTGCGTACAACATCGCAGGCGCTCCTGTCTGTGATACAACGTCAAGGGTAACCGCAGCCTTGGTTTTCGAGCTGATAGTCCATGCTGCTGCAAACGTGTTCTAAATGTTCGTACAGATGGTTGTTGTCTTTCAAACGTTCCCCTCTGTTGACTCAGGGATCGAGACGTGGCTGCACGATCCGTTACAGTCATGCGGATAAGATGCCTGTCAACTCGACTGCTAGTGATACGAGGCCGTTGGAATCCAGTGCGGGGTGCCGTATTGCCCTCCTGAACCCACCGATTCCATATTTTCCTAACAGTTATGGGATCGAGACCAACGCGAGCAGCAATGTCGCAATCGCGATATGCTACAGTCCAACCTTTATCAAAGTCGGAAACGTGATGGTACTCATTTCCCCTTCTTATAAGAGGCATCACAAGAACGTTTCACCAGGAAACGCCGGTAAACTGTTGTTTGTGTATGAGAAATCGGTTGGAAACTTTCCTCATGTCAGCACGTTGTAGGTGTCGCCACCGGCGCCAGTCTCGTGTGAATGCTCTGAAGAGCTAATCATTTGCATATCACTACATATTCTTAATGTCGGTTAAATTTCGCGTCTGTAGCACGTCATCTTCGTGGTGTAGCAATTTTAATGGCCAAAACAAGGAATGGGTTGAGATCTCTTATACAATATACATTCGGTGATGTATTTTATTCACATATTGGTTACAATTATAAATTTGTGTTGCAGCAGTGGAAGGGGGCTGAGGGCGGACTGACCCGGGCATCTTGTCTTGGGGAGCCTCCAAATACTTCGAAAGTACTATTTTAATTTTTAATTTATTTATTTTTTAGCCGATTTGGCCTCTCGTTCTGGGGTTTCCAAATCTCGAAAGCTATCCATTTTTAGATTGTCCCGTGCTTTCAAATCTCAAAAGTTACTTTTTTTAATAGTAATACCGGTTCACCTATTTTCAAGTAGACGGGGGTTTCATTTTGTTTTGCTGCCGCCTCAGGTCTCCGACAGCCTTAGTCACAATCAAATCAAATGTTTGTATAGCTTATGGGACTTAACTGCGGGGTCATCAGTCCCTAAATTTACAAACTACTTATGAACTAGCTAATACTAAGAACGGTACAGATATCCACGCCCGAGGGGGGATTCGAACCCCCGACCGTAGTGGCCGTGCAGATCGTTACTGGCGCGCTGCAGTCCCCTCGGCAACCGTGGCCGGCCAGCCTTAGTTCGCCACTGTGATGTATTACGATATTTTTCTGTCTCAACTTTACTCCATGTTTACACGGCGTTTACTTTGAGCGATGCACCATGATACTAGCATAATAGTGAAAAGTTAATTCTCGTTGCCCTCTAATATGGCATGTGATCACGTCGGACGGCCAGTACAGTTGCATACCTGCGTGGCGTGGTCAATATAAGGCTAACAATCAGCTGTTGAGGAATATTTTGTCATTGTTCCATGAGTGCTCAAAAAATATTCAAATGTTTGTAAATCTATGGGACTTAACTACTCTGCTCATCGGTCCTACTTAAATTAACTTATGCTAAGGACATCAAGGACACCCAGCAGCTAGGCGCCATGGAACGCTCGGCCACTCCACCGCGGCTGCATGAGTGCAGTATCCAGCTCTGCAGCCGTTGTGGAAAATGTTGGTCTGGCTCCAATGCGCCTGACAAGTGCATCCCAGACACGCGCAGTTGAAATTACGTCCAGTGGCACTATTCGTTAATTTCTCTCAGTTTTAAGCATGTTGTCCACCAGTGCAGCTCTGTGATGGCGACCGTTGTCGTCCACCAGAAGGAACCCATTTACTATGCCGCCATTCTGAACGACATATAAGTTTGTGCGGCCACTGATACTGACTCCTGCCCACACCATTCATCCACCACCGTGATGTGGTGATGTTTCCTACACATAAGCAGGACTGCCTCAAGTTCCACGCTCTCTCCAGATGAGGGAACGACAGTTGTTCAGTTAACCACAAAATCTTGACTCATCTGTGAAGAGAACTCGGCGCCATTCGTTGCAACTCTAATCCTAATCTACCTCCGCCCAGTTTCTGAGAGCTAAACGGTTTCGTGGTTTTAACAGGACGCACGCCATAGGCTTCCGTGCGTAGAGGCCACATCCCTGAACACTATTTCGAGCTGTTTGTGTTGAAATTGTGCACCATGTTGCTGCCTGGAGGGTGGGTTCAAGCTACTGTCTCTTCAGGCTATTAACCCCCTTCCCTCGCACTTTTAGATGATCCGAATCAGAAATCCGGGAATCACTTCTTCAGGGGCGCAGACCCCGTGGGTGCTGAGCACCCACATAAAATTCAGGTGCAAAATAAAATTGTATAAATTTAAAAAAAATCGGGACAAATCAAAACCTACCTTATGACTCAAGAGGCAATGCAAAACGTGACCATAACGAGAGACGATATTTCATACGTGAAAGAAATGATCAGTTTTGTACGCGGGTCCCCAAGCGAGTCGTAATGAGTGTCCGTCTTTTAGCCACTATGCTAGCTTTATTCATCTTGAAGCACGTCGGTCCTTTTGACCTTTCAGGTGTACGTATTTATGAACTTTCAATTCTGTTCTTTCAGGAATTTAGCTTAAAGAATCTGATGCTGACGTTAAAGTTAATCGTTATTCATTTATCTTTGTCACTTCCCTTGTTATTAAAAATTATAGATTCAATTGAAATTTGTAAGCCGGCCGCGGTGGCCGAGGTGACTGAGGCGCTTCAGTCACGGTCAGCACGGCCACTATGGTCGGGGGTTCGAATCCCCCCTCGGGCATGGATATTTGTGCCGTCCTAGTTCGTAAGTAGTTCATAAGTAGTTTGTAAGTTTAGGGACTGATGACCCCGTAGTTAAGTCCCATAAGCTTAACAAACATTTGAACATTTTTTGAAATTTGTAATGCTTTTATCTCAGGCTTAAGAAAAACCTTGGAGTATATTAATACTGTCAGAGATGTAATGAAGTTATCTCTAAGTGATGAAGTTTCGATGAAGTATACAGTTCTTGCTTGGAACTGACCAAAACAAATTCGATGTGGGACTTCAAAATCTCAAAATATTTCAAAGATTTCTTTAAACCTTGGTGACGATGTTCTACCAAACGCTTTTGTCAGAAAGAAGAGCTTCGCACAAAAAGTGTTTAGATTAGTGTACAGTGAACAACTATTTCATTTGGGTGTTAGTTATATCGAAAGATCCACTTCGGCCAATTAGATCGGTTTATTGTAGTGTCCTAATGCAGCCATGCTTTCCTTTTCTTCCTCCTCCTTCTTCTTTCTATCTTTAAAAGGCCAGACAACTGCCTATTTACTTTTATGAAGTATTGCTCATTCAAAAATGCATGAACATGATTTTTATGAGGGTTTGTTTCGAACATTTGCGAACCGTGATATAGAGCACCCACACTGATTTTCAGAAGTCGGCGCCTCTGCACTCGTTAATGGAGAGATGAAAGTTATAGTAATGACTATTTGGTATTCATAAACGTTCGTTTTATGATTATTGAATTTGATAATATTGTCATTCAGAATGGAACTTTCAGTCTGCAGCGTGGACTAACGATACATAAAAAAATTTCAATTCGGAAGTAGAGAAGTCTCAAAAGTACGTTCACTGGTTCAGGGAAGAGCGAAGAACACTAATAAAGCAAAATTAAAACATGATTTTAAAAATATGAACCAAGTATAAACCGATAATGAAACATTTCACGATGAAATAGTTTCTTTTTGGGATACAATTTTTCACACCACCCATCTTGTTACATTTCAGTTTCTTCTTATTTTAATAACATTTCTTTAACAGCATGTTTATGACGTTATATATGCGTGCGTGTGTGTGTCAGTGTGAAAAAATAGGATCACATTTAATCATCACGGAATATTGCTGTTGTTGTGGTCTTCAGTCCGGAGAATGCTTTGATGAAGCTCTCCGCCCTACTCTACCCTGCGCAAGCCTCTTCATCTCCATATAAGAACGGCAACCTACATCCATTTGAGCCTGCTTACTGTATTCGTTTCTCGGACTCTTCGAAGATTTTTACTTCACCCACTTCTTTCTAATGCTAAATATACGATTCTTGGTGTCTCAAAAGGTATCCCACCAATTTATCCCTTTTCTTTGTCGCACCAGATTATTTATTTATTTTACTCTTCAGTACCTCCTCATTTGTTACGCGATATGTCTATCTAATCTTCATCATTCGTATGTAGCATAACATTTAATAAGTTTCTACGATTTTTTTGAACTCCGTATCATCCACTGTTGCACTCCTCTACAATGCTATATTCCAGACAAATGCTTTCAGAGAGGACATCCTAGCATGTAAATTAAAATTAGATTTCAACAAATTTCGCTTCTTCAGAAATGCTTTTCTTCCCACCGCCATCTGCATTTTGTATCTTGTTTACTTTCGTCATTAGAAGTTATTTTGCTACCTAAGTAACTAAATGTTTGTTAACCTTATGGGACTTACAAACTACTTATAAACTAACTTATACTAAAAACAACACAAACATCCCCGAGGGAGGATTCGAACCTCCGACAGGGAACGGCCTCGCGCGTCGGAGCATAGTGCCTCAAAGCCCTCGGCCACTCCGCCGCGTCCCTAAATAACAAAAGTCATTTACTACTTCTATTGTGTTATTACTTAATCTAATTCCTTCAGCACCACATGATTTTCTTTCGCTACTTTCCGTTACCCATGTTTTGTTCTTGATAATGTTCATCTTATACCCTCCTTTCAAGACACACTTCATTCCATTCAATTGCACTTCCAGGTCCTTTGTATGTAATTTAACGTATTTAACTATTAGTGTTTTATCACAATAGTTTATATGTCTATTTGGTTATCCGTCACGATTGCAAATTGTATTTATTATTGGTAACCGGTTTCGGATCAAGATTCATCATCAGATTAGTGGCTAAACAGCAAGTGTAGCATATATTATCAGCCATTCAAAAATAAAACTTGTCTGATGAGGCAAAACCGGTTATCAGTAATAAATACAACTTTATTTGCAACTGTGAAGGACAGTCAAATAAACGAATTAAATCAAGTTGTTAATCCTCCTCCACCTAATGGAAAAGCTCTTAAAATTTTACGGTATCTGTTGTATCCTTTATATCCGAACGCTTACCTTGTCGAAATGCAACCGAATTATTTACAAAGAAGCAAAAGATCAATTAGATCAGACTTACAATCATGCACTTAAGCAGAATAAAAAATGAAAATCGGGATATATCTTTCATTCTGC
This sequence comes from Locusta migratoria, assembly GCA_026315105.1. Classification (NCBI taxonomy): domain Eukaryota; kingdom Metazoa; phylum Arthropoda; class Insecta; order Orthoptera; family Acrididae; genus Locusta; species Locusta migratoria. Next base: position 121,693,024 of record CM048750.1, on the reverse strand, counting down.
TGACAGCAGAGGCATCTTGCAACTCATCAGCACTTCCTAGCGGGAGGACGACCTTGATTCTCTCGGATTCTGCCACCTTTTTCTCCTTTTGTACTACAGGTATTTGCGTGTGCCTGGGAAGTCCGCGAGAAATTACATGTAACGTTTTTTCACTGCCCAATTATACTCAGCCCGAAGCACAGGGCGTCCCACTCGTTTGAATGTTATCCAAGAACGAGTCTCGTAAACCTCCTGCATATATTTTGCATTTCTTTCCAGAATTTTCCAACTCCATCGTTTACGTTTAAAGTTCCATGATTAATTCATTGTAAGGAACTATCACTGTGTTAATGAAAATTGAATGCTTTGGTGAGGCGAGAGTCAACAGCCGTAATATATTTCATAAAATGCATTTTTATAAAAACCATCAGCTGTTTTTTAAAAACCTTATTCATCTACTAGTTTCGGTCATGGACCATCTTCAAGGATAAAAAGGTGTTAACAGAGAATGGTAAAATACATCAAATAAAATAATACAATTGAGATAAACAGGAGTCAGTATAACTAAAAGTGTAAAAAATTACTATGGTCATCTTAGATAAAATCTATCAGTCAAACATGACATAAAAGGTGAGAATAGACCGTTCTCACCTTTTATGTCATGCTTGACTGATAGATTTTATCTAAGATGACCATAGTAATTTTTTACACTTTTAGTTATACTGACTCCTGTTTATCTCAGTTGTATTATTTTATTTGATGTATTTTACCATTCTCTGTTAACACCTTTTTATCCTTGAAGATGGTCCATGACCGAAACTAGTAGATGAATAAGGTTTTTAATAAACAGCTGATGGTTTTTATAAAAATGCATTTTATTAATGAAAATTTTCTTGATTGCAGTTCGGTTGCTGATATTTTCCTGTTTTACTTCAGGTTTAAGTATAACTTTCTTCCTCTGAAGACTCTAATTGCAATTGTTTTTGTTTATTGTTCTGCTATTTGATATCTTGTGGTACTAATTGTAAAGCACGTATATATATAACTGAAAATATTCCTTTGAAACTTAATGTTCATAAATAACTGAAATAATTCTGAGCCTCCACCAGTACTATGAAAATCATCTCTGCACCACTGTTCCCGATTGTGGCTCATTGTCATGGGCCTCCGTAAATGGATTTTTCTTTAGCCTGGTTTCGTTAACCTCTAAGGCTCAATCAATCACTCTTCACACTCTGGCAAATTATTGAAAAGTGAAGAAAATCTCAATTAAGATCTGTAAGTAGGTGTTTGCGTTAATAAAGTTTTCCAGTCACAGTCGTGGTGATTCTAAAAACATTGTACAGTATTTATTTCCCTTCATTGTCAAAAGTGAACCTTACTCCAGTGGGAGAACATAAACGAAGCCAGGCAAGTATCTCGACTAAGTCTCGCGAATGCCGACATCGCTTAAAACTATCAGTCAATTTGTCTATGTTTCTTAATAGCTAAATGGCAGAAATTACAAATCAGAATTAACTTTTCAAGATCGGCGGTGAAAATTCTTAGTTTGGAATCGTTCCCTGGGGGAAAAAGTGTTCTAATATCACATCTGAAAAACGTATATAAACGATCGTTGTTGACACAGGTGAAAATTTCCTAAGCCGTCAATTTGATTGAGCCATAGCAGAGTGTCGCAAAAATGACGGAAACCTATAAAACGGCAAACTTGGAAACATATCCAAGTATACGACAACCTACACTCGGTTGTAAGAGTTAGTGCTATATGAGGAATGTGAAAATTCTACGTCCTCTGAGTACAATCCGAATGAGGACTACGAAGATAAAACTACAGTGGGAAAGAACGCGCTGCTCACGCCATAGGAGTAGGATTACAGTGTAGATTGCGAGTAAGAGACAGTAATGGGCAGGGACACCACCTTCGTCGTGTGCGATATGCTGAAAATTTCTGCAGGACGGTAAGAGTCTGTTTAGACTAATAGGTTTACGCGAAAGCTGCTCCAAAGCTGGAAATTCTGATTGGAATCTTATTCTAGCTCAATTTTTCAACTTCGCCAGAGAATTTATTTCGATGCCCTCCAACGGTCAATAAGATTGAAAACTTCGAATTCGTTTATACATGGTACAACGAAAAGTACACTATCACATGCGCTTGACAGAAGTTTGAAAAGTACTGATGTAGATGCTGGTATTTTGGTGAACTGTTGGAGTCATCAAGTCGAGGAGTGAAAAGTACCTGCACTTTCATCATTCTCGATGTCATTCATTTGTGAAGAAGCATTTTGTTTTTCCCGAAATTTTGGGAAATATTCATATGGCAGCTGTCACAAACAACGACATACTGGAAGTGTTATACGAGGGTTGAAACATAAATAGTGGCAACTATTTATTCACAACCGATACAAAAGAGTTACATGTTTCACCTGTTACTGTCCTTCAAAGTAGTCACCAGCGTCATGTAGAACCCGTTGCCATCGATGTGGAAGGGGTAGTATACCGTTAGCAGAGCCTGTTCTGTTGGTGGTGCGAATGGAGCGGTCTACCGTCTGTCGAATCTCTGGAACAATTCTGAAGCGAATGCCAAGAAGTGATTCCTTCATCTTCGGAATCAAGTCAAAGTCATAACGATTAACGAGCGTGGAGTGTGGTGGATGGTATCCATAGTGACGCATTTTTTCGCAAGCCGAGGCATTCCTTCAGGATACGAAGCACAGTCGTATGCGCTATTCGGGTTTCGTGGGCGAGCTCACAAATCTGATGTCGATCACTGTTCACTAACGCGGCAAAGGTAGCACTTCTCCTTCAAAGACGCTAGGACGACCTGCCCAGTGCATGACTGCCACATTTTGCCGACCTTCGTTGAAGGCTTTTACCACAGACAAATATATGTTACTCTGTGCTTTTACCCACCGTGCCACTGTCCTGTACGGCAAAGCCGATTCCCCGAACGCCTCTTGAAGACTTTGATGACACTGTGGTGCTGTACGACCATTGGCACATTCAATGTGGAAGAAGGTTAAAGTTGCAACTATCGTCACGGCTTTTGATGACAATTCGCTAGAGAACATGTACGATGATTATTACATAAGTTATAGTTAAGATATCTGCATTACGTATGGCGTCTACAATTACATTTACAGTGCTACCTAGAGCATGGTTGCAGAGTTTTGCAGAAAAACGACACCCATCAGCACATTGAGGTGTACGTAGAGATCCTGTACCCAAACGTTCATACAGATATTTTTGTTCGAGCCCATGTATTTTCGTTGTGAGAACATTACTGTCATCGGTTTGCCGCGGCGGAATAGCCGTGCGCACTGAGGCGCTGTGCTGCGGTGCGGGCGGCTGTTCGCCGTCGGGGGTTCGAGTCCTCCCTCGGGCATGGATGTATATGTTGTCCTTAGGTTAGTTCAATTTAGTTTAAGTATTTTTATTGCTAGGGAATAAAAACCAAGCAGTTAAGTCCCATAGAATTACAAACATTTGAACATTTGTGAGCGGTTTTAATGATGCCGCGATCAGCTTTGATGCTGCCACTATTTTTACTGCTATGCTGAAGTTACGAGCCGATTGTTCATACGCGGCGACCCGCTGCTAGGCAGGTCAGCGGTGCCACCGACTGGAATCTTATGAACAACAATAGTGTTATTCTAGTTCAATTTTTAGACATAGTCTCATGTTAATCGAACTGTAAAGAGCTTTCTCTTTCGGTAGTTACACAGAAGCTGCTTAATTTTTACGAGCTGATTATATACACTCCGTTTCCACTACGTTGATTCTCTTCCACTCTCAAATTAATGTGAGTCTAATTTTGTTTCAGGTGACTACCAATTGCGCGCGGCGGTCAGTGGAATTTTGGGTCTAGCACACATTCCTCAAAAGGGGCCTCACCAGCTGCGTGCGAGCGCCTGACCGAGGGACGTGGGGCCGCGGGCAGCCAAACATCGGACAGACCGTTCTGCTTATTCACAAATTATTAAAGAAGTGATACCAGAACTAGCAATGACGAATATTTTTATTATAAGATAAGCAATGATTATCAACTCAGCAAAGTAGGGAATTTTAAGTTGAATAATAACAAAAGGAAATTAAACAACATGTTATCAATATTCTAATATTAGATAAAAAACAGCAAATTTGCTTTTGATTGCTTTATTAACTATATTTACATAGTTCTGGTGCAAGACAGCCATTTATTATTTGTAGTAAATATGAGAAATTTTTTAAATGTACTGAAGCATTGTGATTTTTTTTTTTTTTTTTTTTTTTTTTTTTTTTTTTTTTGTGAAAAACTCAGACAAAATAGTTGAGATATTTCTGCCGCTTAACGAACTTTGGATTACTAGATTGTCTTACCGGGCCTTACGCAGCCAAACTACACCGCCGTGCAACACCTCTTCCTGTCTAAATTTAAATCCCTCGTAAAGTTTTAGTGTTTGCCCTCCCCTCACCCCGTTGATTGAACATACTCTCCACGTTTACTAGTTCACGAACCCTTAAGCCGCGCGGGAGTATCCGACCGATCTGGAGCGTTACGTTGCGGATCGCGAGGCCTCCCGCGTCTGAGGTTCGAATCCTCCCTCGGGCATGCATGTTTGTGCTCTCTTTAGTATAAGTTAGTTCATAAGTAGTTTGTAAGTTTAGGGACTGATGACCCCGCAGTTAAGCTTTACAAACATTTGTGCCGCGGTGGAGTAGCCGAGCGGTCTAAGGCTCCTCGCTGCGGAGCGCGCGGTTGCCCGCCGTCGGAGGTTCGAGTCCTCCCTGGCGCATGGGTGTGAATGTTGTCCTTAGGTTACTTTAAGTAGTCTGTAAGCTAGGAACTGATGACCACACAGTTTTGTCCGATAGATTTACAAACATCTGAACATACAAACATTTCTTATTAACCCTTAAGACTGAGCCGTTCGCAACTTTCAGTTGGCAGTTGGTGTGGGCAGGGGGCTTGTTGTTGGTGGGGCAGTGGTCTCTTCCAGGTTGTCAACGCAGTTAGCACACACGTAGCCTAAAAAATTTCCTTCCGATTCGCTGTGCAGCCCAGCGTGTGGTGTGCTCTATGACTTTTCTTCTCAGGCGGTGATTTGTAAAGCCAGTTGTGCAACGCGAGACTGTCATGGCCAAATGAGTTATTGAGATTCTTCTCGTTGGAGTACATCTAAGTAATTGCATATCTGTGACAAATCAACTTCATGTCATAACAAACAACGTAACATGCCACGTTTTGCTGGTACAGTAATTTAAGTTGACTCAGGACGATAAAAAAGAAGAAGACTGGGGGGTAGGCCTACCAGGGAAACCACGATGGAAAGAACGAGCAAAGTACATTATAGGAGCGTGGAACCTTGTTTATAATAGGGAGAAATCGATTTTTCTCAGAAATGGTGAATCTTGGGGAAAAGTCTAAGGGCAATTTTTGTACATAATTGCATGATCTACTATTTTTGTCAAAATAAAATAAAATAAAATAAAATTATCGTAAAGCTAATCGTTTCACAAAAACATTCAAAAAGAATTTTTTTAACTTTGACCTTGCATAAATATTTTTGCGCACATGGGATCGATGTGAACTTTTCACAGTTTCATTATAACAGTGTCCCTAACGTTCATACAAATTTTCAGCTTCTTGGGTATTTATCTAAGGGTCAATGTCTATTTTGAGCGGGCTGTACGCAGGATCTGTAGGTAATACTCCCAACGATATATTTAAAGTGTCGATATATCGATAGCATCTCGGCTGTCACCCTTCCCTGCTTTATCCAACACGTCCTACGTTACACTGTTTATCTCGAGTTCGTTTTTTAACCGATTCCAGGGCTTACTTGCAGCAGAATTTTAAGCAAATGCTGCCGCAACGTATGTTGCACATCAACGAGCACTGTATTTGTGTTAAAGACTGTACACCGTGTGATCGCTTCGCGCGCAGTTGGCACAGGGGTTGAGAACGCATCCTTCGACCGCCGCGCGCAGCAGGTACTAGACTTGTGCATAATAGTTCGCGATCGGGAGCGCACTGCCGCGAACTAGTTCGTTCTTTTAGTTCGTCCGCTCCCAGTGACGGCTGAGCGGCGTGGTCTGCGCATGCAGGTGGAGGGAGAAGTTCCTCCACCGCTCTGATTCATGCGCTTGCTTGAGCCGCTAACGATATCACGCAAACCAAAAGAAACAGTTTGTGGACAATTTCTCGCGTTTAAGTTTAGAGTTATCACTACATCTTGGCATTATGGAATGTATTAGTCAGATATTGCAGAGTGCAGAATACTTCAAAACAGAAATTTTGTAGCACTGAACTATGTAATCTAGCATTTAGACGCTCACCTCGAAATGGCTCTCATCAGCAGAAGGCAAACACGTGATTTTTAATTCTGCTGCGCGCCCTCTCGCCATTGCCCGTCGGCCTTCGGAAAAGAATCCAACGAACTAAGAAGCGAGATACGTTTGGCACAATAGTTCGCGACAGGTAACGCATGTTTTAGTTCGCGGCCGATCGCGCGTATTTTAGTTCGCGACCGATCGCGCATATTTTAGTTCGCGACCGATCGCGCATATTTTAGTTCGCGATCGGTAGTTCTCCTTTTAGTTCGCAGTTCGGCCGCGAAGTTGGTCGCTCTTTTTAGTTCGTCTGCTCTTTTTGGCTTTTGCTACCGCTACTAAAAGAGCTCTTTCTTTTGTTATGACAGCTTTTTTATATAACGATCAGTGTTGCCCAAGCGTGTACTATTACCCGTATTTTTGGGCAATTAGACATCAAATACTTAAGCAAATAAACCAGTTATTATTTAGACACTGCTGAATAGCTTAGAAAAGAAAATTTGTGGTAGTGATCTATGAAACTACAGCTGAGCTGCATCTCAGGCTCGAAATGACGGTAAAGTGGCAGAAGGGAATCACGGGATTTTGTGCGCTATCGCGTCCTCTCGCTGTTCCCCGTCAGTCTTCGGAAAAGGAGAGGACGAACTAAGAGGCGAGGGATCTGCTAACTAGTTCGCATAGTTCACCTGTGGGAGCGGTCTTCGGAACTAGTTCGTTCGTGAACTACTCAAGACTAGCTGGTACATCCCATTTATTTCCTTTGCAATTGTTTTCGTAGTATAATTGGTTAAATTATAAAAAAGAGTAAACATAAGTGGTAGATTAATAAATTCATTAGGCTTTATTTAAATATATATATATATATATATAGTTTCCCCAGAACCAAAATCCTGCCTGCGCCACTGGTGTGTGTGTCTGTGTGAACGATGCATTCCGACGTCAGACAACATCTTTTTTGATTTTCTGGCATCAACTACAGCTAACTATAATTGCTGGCAGTTTCCACAGTGAAACATAACCGCCAAGCATGACTCGCATTTTCTTCGGGCGAGAATCCTGCGGTCAGAAGTCGCACCGTCCGACACGCACCTGGTTCTATAAGGCATCTGCAGAGCTTCCGTCCTGCTTCAGTTGAACGGTTTCTCCATCGCAGCCGGATGTATTAATACTTCGTGCGCCGCGCTTTTTGAGGGATCAAAGTTTGCTTTTCTCTCGAGCTCCGGGAACGGGCAGAGCCTCTGTGAAAAGCGACTTTCAGTGAATCGACGAACCTTGCGTGGAATCGCGAAGGAAAACCCACTTCGCGGTTTAGCCGTCCTTTCATCGGAACAGGCGTCATTGCCAGACTTCCCTCCCTGACAGCTGATGAAAGGCCTGGTCGCGCGAGCGTGTCAGGTACGTCTTGGCACGAGCCGAGCTACTGTGCTGCTCCTTACCCGTAGCTAATGTTGTAGAACGAGAAGAGGACTCGCAATACAATGGCATAGGTGATAGGCTACTGTGATGAGAATCTGACAGCTCACTGATGGTACGTGAAGTTCCGAACTTAAATAACAATCAACCATAGCCATTCGACGCAACTCTCTAAAATTCTCGAGAAAATCGACTTTGAAGTTTTGCAAGTACATGTAAGTATCAATAATGAAAACAGTTGGAGTATCTGTCGATGTAGCTTAGGTGGTAACGATATGGCCTTACAACCATAGAGTTAGTGGTTCGAGTCCCACTGTAACAGATAGTTTTTCGTTGTTTTCTAATTTAGTTATATAAAACATTTTGGGATCTCTAATTCGACGTGTTGGGTCAGTTTTTGTTTATGTGTATGTAGATGAGCTTAACATCTACACTACTGGCTATTAAAATTGCTGCACCAAGAAGAAATGCACATGTTGAACGGGTATTCATTGGACAAATATATTATACTAGAACTGACATGTGATTACATTTTCACGCAATTTGGGTGTATAGATCCTGAGAAATCAGTACCCAGAACAACCACCTCTTGCCGTAATAACGGCCTTGATACGCCTGGGCATTGAGTCAAACAGAGCTTGGATGTTGTGAACAGTTACCGATGCCCATGCTGCTACAACACGATACCACTGTTCATCAGTAGTGACTGGCGTATTGTGACGAGCCAGTTGCTCGGCCACCACTGACCAGACGTTTTCAATTGGTGAGAGATCTGGAGAATGTGCTGGCCAGGGCAGCAGTCGAACTTTTCCGTATTCAATAAACATGCACCATGCGATCGTGCATTATCCTACTGAAATGGAGGGTTTTGCAGGGATCGAAGTGTAGAGTCACGGGTCGTAACACATCTGAAATGTAACGGCCACTGTTCAAAGTGTCGTCGACGCGAACAAGAGGCGACAAAGACGTGTAACCAATGGCACCCCATACCATCACGCCGGGTGATATGCCAGTATGGCGATGGCGAATACAAGCTTCCAATGTGCGTTCACCGCTATGTCGCCAAACACGGATGCAACCATCATGGTGCTGCAAACAGAACCTAGATTCATCCGAAAACATGACATTTGCCATTCGTGCATCCAGGTTCGTCGTTGCGTACACCATCGCAGGCGCTCCTGTCTCTGATGCAGCGCAAGGGTAACCGCAGCCATGGTCTCCGAGCTGATAGTCCATGCTTCTGCAAACGTCGTCGAACAGTTCGTGCAGATGGTTGATGTCTTTCAAACATCCCCATTTGTTGACTCAGTGATCGAAACGTGGGTGCATGATCCGTTACAGCGATGCGGCTAAGATGGCTGCACTCGCGATAGGCTACTATACGACATTTATCAAAGTCGGAAACGTGATGGTACACATTTCTCCTCTTTACACGAGGCATCAGAACGTTTCACCATGCAACGCCGGTCGACTGCTGTTTGTGCTTGAGAAATTGGTTGGAAACTTCCCTCATGGCGGCACATTGTAGGTGTCGCCACCGGCGCCAACCTTGTGTGAATGGTATGAAAAGCATATCACAGCATCTTCTTCCTGTCGGTTAAATTTCGCGTCTGTAGCACGTCATCTTCGTGGTTTAGCAATTTTAATGGCCAGGAGTGTAGTTGTCACCTATAACGATTGTTGACTAGGTTAGCTGCTTGGAAAGCAATTAGTACCTATGCATATGTCTTTCCAAAAACCGTGTCGTAGCTCTTCACAATCTGAACAATCAACTAATTGCGAAGCCAATACTGTAAGTAATACCTTTTATAATATATAGAAAATTACAAATAATCAAAATTACGTGCATTTTACGCAAAAATCACCTTTTGATATTAAAATTGTGTAAGTACTCAAACACAACGAAAAACAAAAAAATCTGCCATGGCGAGATTTGAACCACCGCCCCTATGATTGTATGGCGAAATGCTATCACCTGAGCTACACCGACAGATGCTGTAACTGATTTATTATTTGTACTTACGTGCACTTACGAATCTTCACAGTCGATTTTCTCAAGACAGGTTAGTGAAATAACTCTTAGAAGGGACGCATCCTACTAAGACAGCACATGAAACGCTGGAACTGCTTTTCAAGACTCACTTTCCTCAATAGACTCTGGGGGATAACTCAGACCAGAATGCGATTCCTGAGAGACAACGGTTCTCAGGTATTCGCAAAGAGGACTGGGATTTGGTCAAGGAGTGTGTCGATCTCAGTAAGGTCCGATGGGCGGTGGGAACATTTCAACCGTTCAATTCACCTGGCCCTGATGGAATCTTTCCAGCTCTCCTGCAACAAGGGAGAGAAATTCTTATTAGATTTCTATGCAGGTTATTCATAGCTTAGCAGCAGGAATCATTCCCAATGCCTGGAGGGCAGTGAAGGTTGTCTTAATTCCTAAACCAGGGAGAATTGATCATACCAAGGCCAAGGATATGAGACCAACCAGCCTGTCCTCTTTCATTCTTAAGACATTGGAAAAGCTGGTTAATGTGCATGTTGGAGAAAGGAGGTTAAGTAGGGCTCCTATACATTCAAACCAACATGTATATCAGCCAGGTAAATCATGTGAGACAGCTCTCCACCAACTCGTTGGGAAAATAGCCCTCTGTATCTTCCTGGACATCGAGGGGGCTTTTAGCAACACGACCTTCGATTCCATGGTTAGGGCAGCAGAGGTTCATGACCTAGGGACCACTATATGTAGGTGGACCAGGGCCATGCTCAGTGGAAGAAAGGTAGAGGCTACCATGATGGATGAAAAAATGGTAATCAACACCACGAGGGGTTGCCCGCAAGGAGGAATGCTTTCCCCTTTATTGTGGAATCTAGTGGTGAATGATCTCATTGGAGAATTAAACTCTAGGCAGTACTTTTGCCAAGGATACGCAGATGATCTTGTCATAGTAATACTTGGCAAATTTGCTGACACAGTGAAGAATATGGCACAAGGTGCGTTGGACATTGTGCAAGACTGGTGCAGAAAACAGGATCTGGGGGTTAGTCCTAAGAAGACTGTTGTACCATTCACAAAGAAGCATATACAACATTCAAGTTGGAATCTAAAGCTTTTCAATGAAGCTCTACCTGTGAAGGGGACAGTGAAATATCTAGAGGTTACCCTGGATGAGAAACTGACATGGACCCCTCACATCAGGAATATTTGCTCCAAGGCAAAAGGTACCAGGAGAGCTTGTGACAAAAAATGGGGCCTGAGCCCCAAGGGTATTAGTGATTAGACCCAGGATCACCTATGGGGTGGTCATGTGGTGGAAGAAGGTAGAACAGCAGGTTGCTGCTAAGGAGCTTGGTAAGGTGCAGAGATTAGCCTGCTTAGCCATAACAGGCGGAATTAGCAGCACACCAACTGCTGGGATGGAAACCATGCTGGATATGCCCCCATTACACCTTTGGGTCAAGATGGAGGCAGCGGCTGGTGCATACAGACTCAAATCTGGCAACAACTGGAACTCTTTGGGATATCCAGAATCACACACTAAAATATTGAGTGAGGTAAATATAGGAAAGGTTGGGGAGATGCCAGCCGACTATATTATAATCCCATACTGCTTCAACAAACCTTTCAATATAACAACTGGAAGTAGGGAGCAACGGGAGAAAATAGTTCGACACCGTACGGGGGATATTATCTGGTTCACTGACGGGTCAAAATCAGACCAAGGCGTTGGGGCCGGTGTATACTGGGTGCAGCGAAGACTGGAGGACGTCATCTCTCTAGGGAAACTGGCCTCAGTATTCCAGGCCGAAATCACTGCCATCAGGGCATGTGTGGAGGAGAATTTGTGTAGGTGCTACAAAGATCGTAGCATCTATATCTATTCAGCCCTGAGATCACTGGCAGCTCCTGCAAGAAGGCCTAAAATTGTTGCAGAATGTCACAGGATTCTGGTGGAGCTAGGGGAAAGCAATAGAATAAACCTATTTTGGGTCCCTGGCCACTTGGGGACCAGTGGCAACGAACATGCCGACAGATTAGCCAGCATGGGGGCAGAGACTCCATTTATTGGACCGTAACCTGTCCTGACAATCACCAAGGCAATAATCAAATTGGAGCTACGTAACTGGCTCAGAAGACAGCACGTAGAATATTGGACCAAAGTCTACCAACAAAAACATGGCAAGGTAATGAAGCCAAAGCCATGTTTTAAAAGAAGCTCTGCAATCCTGGGCCTGAACAGCAGAGAGATTAGACTCACGGTTGGATTGCTGACAGGCCATGGGAATTTCAAAAAAACACCTACATACAATGGGAATAACAGAAGAGGACCCTAAATGTAGGATCTGTGATGACGGTGATGAAACTGCATCACATCTAATCTTCGAATGCATTGCATTGGAGAGTAAAAGGCACACAACATTTGGAACAACCAGACCCGAAGAAATTGTCTAATAAAGAACTAGTAAAGGGACTCCTTGCACTGTTCTAGGACATTAGTTGGCTTTACTAGATGTATAGGGAGCGATACCGCACAATAAACTTAGTTTCGGTGCGGGCAGTGGCGGGTTGGACCAAGACTGTTTTGGCTTCCCTGGAAAAATCAAATCAAATCAAATCAAATCAAATCAAGGGAGTATCGTCAACTAGACACCTCACGGTGTCCATAGTAATATGGAGCAGGTTCTGATAAAAGAAATTTAAGGAGGTTAGCCCATGGCGAAGGTATAGAACCAACAGCTAGCTCTCGCAGTCCACATATCATTTCAAGTCAAACCCATCCCACCGATCCTACATTTTGAGTTCTCTAATTCATGTTCAAATATTTGTAATTCCATGGGAGCAAACTACTTTTGTCATAAGTCCCTAGACTTATAAACTACTGAAACTAACTTAAACTAACCTAAGGAAAACACACACATCCATGCACGAGGGATGACTCGAACTTCCGACGCGGGAGGCCGCGCGATCCGTAATGTGGCGCTCCAGACCGCTCGGCGACTCCAGCGCGTCTAGGCGTATGTAGACTAGCTGAACACCTTGTCACCTAAAACGATGGTCAAGTAGGTTAGTTGCTTGGAAAACTATTAGCAGCTATGTAGATGACTTCCCGAAAACAGCGTCGTAGCTTTTCACAAACTGAACTATCAAAGGCAACGTCGTTAACTAATAGTTAAGCCAATACTGTAAATAAATGTAACTTGTTATGTTCTTTTCATTAAAACCCTGATTATTAAAAAACTTTTATAAAATATAGAAAATACGAATACACAAAAATACCTGTATTTTTGTAAAAATTACCATTATATATTAATATTGTGTAAGTATTTCAACACAATGAAAAAAAGCAGTCACAGCGGGATTCGTATCACTGACCCTATGGTCATAAGGCTAGGACGCTTCCTCCTGAGTTACACCGACAGATGATGTAGATGTTTTAATTATCGGTACTTATATATACTTGAAAAACTATTTTCTCGAGTATTTTTGAGAGGTGCGTCGAATGGCTTTGGATGATTTTTACTTACATCTTCATACATAATCCGCAATCCACCCGTAAGGTGCGTGGCAGAGGGTACACTGTACCACTACTAGGCATTTCCTTTTCTATTCAACTCCCAAACAGAACGAAGAAAAAAAGAATGCCTTTATGCCTCCGTACGAGCCCTAATTTCTATTATCTTGTCTTTGTGATCTTTACGTGAAGCATAAGTAGGCGGCAAAGAGATCGTTCTACACTCAGCTTCAAATTCCGGCTTTCTAAATTTCTTCAACAGAATTTCTGGAGAAAAATTTCGTCTTTCCCCCAGCGATGCCCATTTGAGTTCCCGGACCTTTTTCATGACATTCGCGTGTTGGTAGAACCTACCAGTAACAAACCTAGCTGCATGCCTCTGAACTGCTTCTATGCCTTCCTTTAAACTGATCTGCTGCGGGATCCAAACACTTGAGCAATACTCACGACGTGGTCGTACAAGCGTTTTATATGCAGTCTCCTTCACAGATGAAGTACATCTTCCCAAAATTCTCCCAATAAACCGAAGTCGGCTGTCCGCCTTACTCACAACTGTCCTTACATGTTTGTTCAATTTCATATCGCTCTGCAATGTTACGTCTAGATAGTTGAACGACGCGACTGCATCAAGAAGCTCACGACTATAGATGCATTCTTACGTTAAGGGATTGTTTTTCCTATACATGCGTATGACCTTACACTTTTCTGCGTTGAAAGCTAGCTGCCATTCTTTGCACCAACTAGAAATTTTGTCTAAGTCATCATGTATGCTACTACAGTCAGTTAAAGACGACACCCTCCCATACACCACAGCGTCATCAGCCAACAGCCGCAAATTACAATTTAGTCTGTCCATCAGATCATTTATATAGATAGAAAATAATAGCGGTCCTATCACACTCCCCTGGGACACGCCTGACGATACACTCGTCTCTGATGAACACTCGCCGTCGAGAACAACGTACTGTGTTTGTGTTCGGAACTTCACGTACCATAAATAAAAAAAAAATTCTAAAATCCGATACCCAAGTGTTCTCGTTGTAAGATACAGCGAATCAGATGCCAACCGTTGGACCAAATACCGCTTTCTCCGAAAACTGTCTTGAGCAGTTAAACCGGCAACCCACGTGCAATGGAAATATTCTAGACCTTATAGCCACAAACAGGCCTGACCTTATTAACGATGTCTGTGTAGAGACAGGAATTAGTGATCATGATATCGTCATAGCGTCGATGGTGACCAAAGTTCATAAACCAGTCAAGAAGGCTAGGAGCGTGTTTTTGTTGGGAAAAGCCGACAAGCAAATTTTACGATCGCACTTAGAAAATGAATGGGCATCGTTTAATACTGGGACTATGGATGTAGAGGAATTGTGGACTAAATTTAAATGAATTGTTAATGAAGGGTTAGAGAAATATGTGCCAGTAAAGACGATTAAGGATGGAAAAGATCCACCGTGGTATAATAATAATGTTAGAAAGCTGCTGAGAAAGCAAAGGCTGTTGCACTCTCGATTCAAAAAAGAACACACAAATAATGACAGGCAAAAGTTAGTAGAGATTCGTGCGTCTATAAAAAGATCGATGCGTGAAGCATACAATAATTATCACAGCCATACCTTAGCAAAAGATCTTTCCGAGAACCCGAAAAAATTCTGGTCCTATGTAAAATCGATAAGCGGGTCAAAGCCCACTGTCCAGTCACTAGTTGATCATTCCGGGGCAGTAATAGAAGAAAGCAAACGGAAAGCTGAAGTTCTAAATTTAACCTTTAAGAAATCTTTCACGCAGGAGGACCGCACAAATATACCATCATTTGATCAACGTACTAATTCCGAAATGGGGGACATAGCAATAGGTATTTCCGGTGTAGAGAAGCAGCTGAGAGAGCTAAATACGAAAAAGTCTGCTGGTCCGGATGGTATACCAGTTCGGTTTTACAAAGACTATTCTGCGGCATTGGCCCCCTACGTAGCTTGCATTTATAGCGAATCTTTAATTCAGCGCAAAGTTCCTAGTGATTGGAAAAAAGCGCAGGTGACTCCCGTGTATAAGATAGGAAAGAAAACTGACCCATACAATTACAGGCCAATATCGTTGACATCGGTTTCATGTAGAATTTTGGAGCATATTCTCAGTTCGAATATAGTAAATTTCCTTGAAACGGAAAAGCTTCTTTCCATGAATCAGCACGGGTTTAGGACACATTGTTCATGTGAAACTCAGCTTGCCCTTTTCTCACATGACATCTTGGGAGCCATGGACGAAGGGCAACAGGCGGATTGTGTTTTTCTCGACTTCAAAAAGGCGTTCGACACGGTGCCACACTGCAGACTGCTAACTAAGATACGAGCTTATGGAATAGGTTCACAGATTTGTGACTGGCTGGAAGACTTCCTAAGTAATAGAACGCAGTACGTTGTTCTCGACGGCGAGTGTTCATCAGAGACGAGTGTATCGTCAGGCGTGCCCCAGGGGAGTGTGATAGGACCGCTATTATTTTCTATCTATATAAATCTTATGGACAGAGTAAGTTGTAATTTGCGGCTGTTTGCTGATGATGCTGTGGTGTATGGGAGGGTGTCGTCTGTAACTGACTGTAATAGCATACAGGTTGACTTAGACAAAATTTCTAGTTGGTGCGAAGAATGGCAGCTAGCTCTCAATGTATAAAAATGTAAGGTGATGCGCATGAGTAGAAAAAACAATCCTATAATGTTCGAATACAGCATCAGTAGTGAGCTTCTTGATGCGGTCGCGTCGTTCAAATATCTAGGCGTAACATTGCAGAGCGATATGAAATGGAACGAGCATGTAAGGACAGTTGTGAGTAAGGCAGACAGCCGACTTCGGTTTATTGGGAGAATTTTGGGAAGATGTACTTCACCTGTAAAGGAGACCGCGTATAAAACGCTTGTACGACCACGTCTTGAGTATTGCTCAAGTATTTGGGACCCGCAGCAGATCGGTTTGAAGGAAGACATAGAGGCGGTTCAGAGGCGAGCAGCTAGATTTGTTACCGGTAGGTTCGACCAATGCGCGAGTGTCACGGAAATGCTCCGGCAACTCAATTGGGGATCGCTGGAAGAAAGACGACGTTCTTTTCGTGAATTTCTGTTAAGTAAATTTAGAGGGCCGGAATTTGAAGCTGAGTGTAGTACGATCTTGCTGCCGCCTACTTACATTTCGCGTAAAGATCACAAAGACAAGATAAGAGAAATTAGGGCTCGTACGGAGGCATATAGGCATTCTTTTTTTCCTCGTTCAATTTGGGAGTGGAATAGGAAAGGAAATGCCTAGTAGTGGTACAGTGTACCCTCCGCCACGCACCTTACGGTGAATTGCGGAGTATGTCTGTAGATGTAGATGTAGATGTAGATACCGTTACAGGGACATTTGGTACGGTGCATAACGTAAAACAATAATAATAATAATATGGTTTTCTGTTCCATAGGACCTAATTGAGGAGTGAGACTCCACGGTCATGGAACAAGTCAATATATGAAGTTTAACACAAGAATGGTAGTCAAATTTGTTTAAGTAGTCCTATGCACATGACAATCTTAAGACAAAGTGAAAAGAATCAAGATAGAAAAAATGAATTAGCTTAATTAACTTTTCTAGGAGTTCCTCGACAGAATAAAAGGAGTGAGCCATGAGGTAACTCTTCAATTTAGATTTGAAAACGTGTGCGTTAGTGCTAAGATTTTTTAGTTCTTGTGACAGCTTATTGAAAATGGATGCTACAGAATACTGTACACCTTTCTGCACAAGTGTAGAGGTGGTCTGATGCAAATATAGATTCGACTTCTGTCTAATATTCACCGAGTGAAAACTACTAACACGTGGAAATAAGCTGATATTATTAACAACAAACGACATTAAAAAAAACGTATTGTGACGCCAGTGTCAAAATTCCCAGACTAATGAAAAGGGGTCGACATGACGTTCGCGAACTTACACCACATATTGCTCGAACCGCCCGTTTCTGAGCCAGAAATATCCTTTTTGCATCAGGCGAATTTCCCCCCAAAAAAATAATGCCGTACGTCATAAGTGAGTGAAAGTAAGCGTAGTAGAATACTTTTCGTGTTGAAAAATCACTTATTTCAGATATTGTTAGCAGAATTTAGTTTTGAAACAAGCTTCTGAACATGGGTTTTCCACGACAGCTTACTGTCTATCTGAACAGAAATTTGAACTGTTCAGTCTCAGCATATGCTCATTATGTGTAATGTAAATGACAGCTTTCGTGAAATTAAGTGTTAGAAATTGTAAAAACTGAGTTTTACTGTGATTCTTTAGTTCTTGTGGCGGCTTATTGAAAATGGATGCTGCAGAATACTGTACACCTTTCTGCACAAGTGTCAAGGTGGTCTGATGAAAATGTAGATTCGACTACTTTCTAGTATTCACCGAGTGAAAAATACTAACTCGTGGAAATAAGCTGATATTATTGACAACAAACGACATTAAAGAAAAAAAGGTATTGTGACGGCAGTGTCAAAATTCCCAGACTACTGAAATGGGGTTGTCATGACGCTCGTAAACTTACGCCACATATTGCTCGAACCGCCCGTTTCTGAGCCAGAAATATCCTTTTTGCATCAGGCGAGTTACCCCCCCCCCCGCCAAAAAAAAAAAAATAAAAAATAAAAAAATGCCGTACCTCATAAGTGAGTGAAAGTAAGCGTAATAGACTACTCTTCCTGTTGAAATATCACATATTTCAGATATTGTTAGCAGAATTTACTTTTGGAAGAAGCTCCAGACATGGGCTTTCCACGACAGCTTACTGTATATCTGAACTCCTAGAAATTTGAACTGTTCAGTCTCACTTATCATATGCCCATTATGCAGTGGCGGATCCAAGGGGAGGGTCATGGGGGTCACGACCCCCCCCCCCCCCAAAAATACTGTTTAACTGAAACATTTTTCTTTTTATATCTGAAGTGTGTACGATAAAATTCGGAAGTATTTATTTTTTGAATTTATTTTTATTTATTCTTCTTCACCAATTAGCCACTTGAAGTATCCTAATTAGCTTTTATTTACTGATTCCAACGCCTTTTGGAACCCCAACATAGGTGACAGAAGTAATAACATTCCTGCTCTCAACACACTCATATAGACACATTTTGCATACAAAGCATTGTCGTAGTGCTACGTGTAACAATGAGTGAACACGTCGATTTCACACTGTGCAAATGATAAGGTTATCAAAAATCTTATCATAGTTTTTAAATTAACTGCGTGAGGGATGTTGTACGCAAAGTTTTGGACACATATTTTAAACACCGTGTATTGCGGAATGTCAATCTATTGATTAGGCTATAACGCTGATAAATTGAGCTATTAACTGGCGAAAATTAAAATGTCACATATAATACGGAAAATCAATTTAAAATATTTATATTAAAAATTTACAGAGGTTAAAATAGTACACGTATATGATACGTAACGACAAGGTATATATCGCGTAGGTTTGGGGGAGTCAGTGACAGGGTGAAGACAACACCACAAACAATCGGTGATCTGACCCCCTCCAGAACTGAAACCTCGATTCGCCCCTGCCATTACGTTTAATCAAAATGTCAGCTTTCGTCAAATTATGTGTTAGAAATTGTAAAAACTTTTACTGTGATTTAACATCAACTTGTTTTCTACAAGCCATGAACTTATTTCTAGAAACTGCATTATTTGATATGGTGTCAATATTACATCTGTATCAAAATTTCCTTTATTTCCTCGACGCTTGGCCATCTGGAGTTCCCAGTTGGGGCACTTTCGTGTCCCACCACGCCCTGCACGTACCATGAATCTAGACGAATACGGCCACGACGACTAGGCAGGCGTCCTCTGCTTGCGAGCCGGCTCGCCTCTGGACTTTCAGCTTTCCTCTTTTCCCGCGAGCTGCGTGCAAAAAGCGGCAGCTGGGGTAGTCGCGGTAACAGCATTAACGCTGCTGGCCGGCCCATTTCGCGTGCTGGCACAGCTTCGCGGTCGGGGAATCCCGGGCCGTTTTTCCAGTGGACGGAGCCGGTTTGCGTTTCCTGCGGCCATGCGCTCGCGCAGCTGCGGGGAGACGCCACGAGACCGCCGGTCGCGTGCCGCCAGCACTCCACTCAGATCGTCTGGGAAAATTACACTGCGGCCCTGTAACGTCTGCTAAAAGCACAGTCGCGAAACCCTACAGGTAGGGCTCTGCGCGGATGAGAATAGTGATATCAGCACCACATCCGCAACGCCCATATCCGCGGTACTTTATCCGCACCCGCAAGTTCGTTATCCCCATTCGTAGATATTAAAGTTTTGAATCGGCAATACTAATAGATAGCAGTATTTAAAACCATGGTATGTAATGGCCATTAAAATTGCTACACCAAGTACAAACGCAGATGATAAACGGGTAGTCATTGGACAAATATATTACGCTAAAACTGATATATGATTTTGTTTTCACGCAATTTGGGTGCATAGGTCCCGAGAAATCAGTACCCAGAACAACCACCTCTGGCCTTGATACGCCTGGGCATAGAGTCAAACAGAGCTTGGATGGCGTGTACTAGTACAGATGCCCATGCAGCTTCAGCAACGATACCACAGTTCATCAAGAGTAGTGACCGGCATATTGTGACGAGCCAGTTGCTCGGCCACCTTGGACCATACGGTATCAATTGGTGAGAGTTCTGGAGAATGTGCTAGCCAGGGCAGCAGACGAACATTTTACGTATCCAGAAAGGCCTGTACACGACCTGCTACATGTGGTCATGCATTATCCTGCTGAAGGGATCGAATGAAGGGTAGAACAATGGGTGTAACACATCTCAAATAAAACGGCCACTGTTCAAAATGCCGTAAATGCGAACAAGAGGCGACAGAGACGTGTAACCAATGACACCCCATACCATCACGCCAGGTGATACGTCAGTATGGCTGTGATGAATGCACGCTTCCAATGTGCGTTCAACGCGATGTCACCAAACACGGATGCGACCACCATGATGCTGTAAACAGAACCTGGATTCATCCGAAAAAATGTTGTTTTGCCATTGGTGCACCCTGGTTCTTCGTTGCGTACACCATCGCAGGCGCTCCTGTCTGTGATGCAGCATCAAGCGTAACCCCAGCCATGGTCTCCGAGCTGATAGTCCATGCTGCTGCAAACGGTTGTTGTCTTGCAAACGTCCCCATCTGTTAACTCAGGGATCGAGACGTGGCTGCACCATCCGTTATAGCGATGCGGATAAGATGCCTGTCACTGCTATTGATACGAGGCCGTTGGGATCCAGCACGGCGTTACGTATTGTCCTCCTGAACCCACCGATTCCATATTCTTCTGTCATTGGATCGCGACCAACGCGAGCAGCAATGTCGCGATACGATAAACCGCAATCGCGATAGGCTACAATCCGACCTTTATCAAAGTCTGAAACGTGGTGGTACGCATTACTCCTCCTTACATGAGGCATCACAACAACGTTTCACCAGGCAACGCTGGTCAACTGCTATTTGTGTATGAGAAATCGGTTGGAAACTTTTCTCATTTCAGCATGTTGTAGGTGTCGCCACCGGCAACGCTGGTCAACTGCTATTTGTGTATGAGAAATCGGTTGGAAACTTTCCTCATGTCAGCATGTTGTAGGTGTCGCCACCGGCGCCTACCTTGTGTGCTCTGAAAAGCTAATCATTTGCCTATCACAGCATCTTCTTCCTGTCGGTTAAATTTCGCGTCTGTAGCACGTCATCTTCGTGAATGTAGCAATTGTATTGGCCAGGAATGTATAATTATTGTTATAGTGTCATTTCTGTGACAACTTTACTACTATTGACTTCTCGAATCACAGTAACTGTTCTATACCTACTCCAAAGCAGGCTGTTCCAAACACCGAGGCGGTTGGTGTAGTTGTAACACACTGCACTCGCATTCGGGAGAATGGTGGTTTAAATCCACCTCCGGCCATCCAGATTTTGGTTTTCCTTGATTTCCCTAAATCACTCCAGGCAAATTCTGGGATGGTTCCTCTCAAAGGGCATGACCTATTTCCTTCCTCATCCTTACCCATAACTCTTGAGTGTGAGCTCCGTCTCTAATGATCACGCTTTCGACGGGACGTTAAACCCTAAGCTTCCCTCCATTTTCATTTTGAGCAATTCCAAACGGGAAAACATTGGTGTTCCGGACACACACTGTAGCGCTTCGGAGCCTGTGCGGTCGTAGCACTATGTCAACTCTTTAATGTACGCATCTTCTTAAATTTCAGTGGTTAAAACTGATCGGCATAGAGACTCTACTATGTCCTCATAAAAAAAAAAAATAAATAAATAAATAAATAAAAAAAAAAAATGAAATAAGGGACAAAAGGGACACTTTATTTACCTGATATTAACGCACAAGATGTTATATGACACAAAGCAAAGCTTGCCATTTCAAGTGTAAAAACTGCCGTCTACTTCTAATTGGTAAGTGGCAGTGAAAAGCGACAATGTCGGCTGAAGCTACGATCAGCCTACACAAATTAACCTACCTAAATACTTTACTTTCACTGTACACTGTGTCTGATTATGAAAGTTGCTATAACATGCTATTGTCTGTGTTTATCACTTCCGTCACCAATTATCTAATACATAAACATGAATGTTTGTTTGTATGTTTGTTCGTATTTTATGTGAAACTGACCCGTACATTCGGTTGCGATGTAGCTTTGCCATCGTATTGCTTGCACTTTCGCGATGGATATTGACATAATTAAATTACTGTAAGACACATTGTTCAGGAGATATGATAAACAATGAAATGCGCGGTAAATTGCTGCATCACGCGACAATGTTGCACATCTCCTGCTAAACCACTGGACCGATTGAGCCAACAATCGATGTAGGGGTAAAAACCGCGACACATATTTCAGGAGATATTTCATAAACAATTGATTTCGTGTTCATTTTAAGAAAGAACTGTCACTGTATTCATTACGATATACGTTGTAACACTTCAAATCGCTAACCGAAGACAGCGGAAATGTGGGCATGGCACCTCTGGTGGGCAGTGGGCCGGTTTGTCACCAAGAAAGCACTTGACAGACCGCAGATAAGACACGAATTAGGCGCAGGTGCTTCGGGTACAGGTACGTCCGCTGTGGCCAGGAGATGTCAACAGACTTCTGATCCACCTGGGCCCTGCAAGGATTCCAAGGATGCCCACAGGCTTGAAGTATTTAGCTAACATTTCGAAAGGCGTACTGGACAGATAGATACCTCGCTCTTTATCCGCATATAACACGCTGGTGTCCGTGTCGCTCAAAATTATATCTGCAAACTAAGAAATACTGCGGATATACGCAGATGTATCCGTGGATATCAGCATCCGTGCGGACCTGTACTTATAGAGGAAATAGTGCGCACCCAGTAGGTAGAATGCACACAGAATAAATTGGCTGGTAGATACGCAGACCGCCAGGCAAGTGTAGGGATATCGGTAGTGGTGGGGGTAGTGGCCGGAGCAGTGAGGGGAACTACCCCTCTACAATGAAGCCTACAACCCACTACCTGCCGGAGTTTTATAAATTCTCTATTCTGTACCCAACCATACAATCAAAAATACCTTTTTCCAAACACTTAACTAAACGTTATTAATATTTCATTATTCTTATGAATTTATTTATATTCATTTATTTATATTTACTTCAAAATACATGTTACTTAATGTGTTAGTTATGTAACATTTGCGATACAGGATATGGACTGATTTGTTAGTATAAGTCTACTGGTGTGCATGCAGGACGTATGGTGTCTATGTTTAACTTGCAAACAGAAAAAAATTTCATTAGTCTTCTTTTTATTGCATTCATCTGGATAAAAAACAATCAGTCAGAAACAATACTGAATCAAACTTCCACAATGCGAAACACGTTAATAAAACCGATGGTGTTTCTTTAGCTGCATTATAGAACGTGTTTAAAAGGAATGCTCATTTTTTTCCCTTTTCTACAGTATTGTAAACCAGAAAACGTAAATGTTTCCTTTAGCCTTTAGACGCATTAATACCTTATAGTCTGCAGAACTACTTGTACTTATCAGTTATCTATGTGTACTATAATCTGACGATGTCCTTTAGAAAGTGGCGCCTTTATTCCATTACTCGATCCATCTGTCCACTCATTGGGCGTAGTTTGCGAACTGCGAATATATGTTTCGTCGACATATGTGAGAGGTCAACCCTCTTCACGATACTATTTTATTTCATTCAAATAATCGATACGTTTACTGGGTATTTCTAAACGTTCCAAAGTACATTCCTGTAACCTGTTTTTTTTTGTTTTTTTTTTTTTTTTTGCGCTACCTGGTAAATATTAAGCGTGTTAATTCCACGAAACATAAAGCATGTAAATATTACATTGAAATAAATAAATAAATAAAAACTAAGGTATCTGAAGCCTAACTTTTGAATTACGTACTGCAATGCAAAAATACTTTCCTTGAAAGACGTATTTTCCCTTATTATGGGAAATAGTTATTTTATTGTGGAGCGCTGTTTGTTTCTCACATGGAAATTGTTGTTTATCAATCTCCGCACAACTTGTTCATGAAAATTATATAAATTTAAGACTTATTTCTCTTTATCCCGTTTTTTTTCTGGAGTAAAGAAACCTTCATAACTACTGGCAACTAATTTTTCCCTCTTTTTTATCTTATTTAATTAATTTATTTATTTTTATCGTCCAAAGTGAAACACTATTAGCAGCCTGCATTCTTTCAAAGACAGTTTTAATGGGATTTTTATCCCCTTTTTGCCTCTTCCGACTTAAATATAATTACACTGTGTACAACCTCTCGTGCCTTGCTATGCAGAACTGTTCCTGCACCTATAGCGCTTGGAGACTGTACTGCTACGCCGTTTAGGCCCGGCGGACACTTCACGCAGCACAGGCAGAAGAGGGCAGCGCAACTTGCAACAGCACGTTCTGCATGTCCACTGCAAACCTCTCCATGCAATTAGATTTAATTCTTGAGTCTCCTTCAAAACAATTAATTTATATATATATATATATATATATATATATATATATATATATATATATATATATATATATATATATATATATATGTGTGTGTGTGTGTGTGTGTGTGTGTGTGTGTGTTTGTGTGTGTTTCTGTATTCTGATAAAGTGAGCAGTGAAAGGCCTGTTGAGCAACAGGCAAAAGTGACGAATATATGGCGAACTTGTCTGGTCTATGGAAATTCATTATAAGCTCTTGAGCTATTCCTACTAAACAGACGACAGTTCAAAGAGAATCACATGCTGAGTAAGGAAGAGAAGCAAAATAGTGTGTCACACTTCATACCCACTAAAGAAAAATTAGGGATATGTTTTAGGAATGACCGGCGGCCAGTGCACACGTGACCAGCAGCAGCTCTACATTTTACGGTAACCGGCTTCTTAATAGAAGCGACTTATTTACATTTCGTGTGTGCTTTCTCTTGCAGCTCTTTATACTTTAGTGTGCTCGCGTGTTAGTTTATTAAGAATCGCGTTTATTTGTCAGTTCACTTACTGAATTTTTGATTTATTAGCTCGCGTATATATTTTTCAGATTCGCCGTTAATAAACAGTTCAGCGTTAGGTTTATACTCTGCAAAGCTCACTGTTTATCAAACTACTGTGTCCTCTGACGTACTTACTAGGAAGAAACAAAGGTTTTTAGAATGGCTAGGAACTGTGACTGCTGCGAACGGATGGAGGCAGAGTTGGTGACTCTTCGCTCGCAGCTTCAGGCGGCGTTGGCTTCGCTGGCAACGCTTGAGACTGCGGTGGGTGGGCGCCGCTGTTGTGGGCCGCTCGCGGGGGTGCAGCAGACGCCCTGTGCGTCTGTTGTGCCCTCCGATCGGCCTGCGGCTGTGGCCAGCCCTCTCACTGCCCGCGAGGAGGTAGCCCCCCAATCCGTGGTGGATTGGGAGGTCCCCTCAGCGCGTGTCAGGCGGCGTAAGACTTCCCGGGGGGCCGAAGTGGAGGCCTCCCCGATTAGTCTTGCCAACAGATTCGAGGCGCTGTCTGTGGCAGGGGATGTTCCTGATGCGGATGATGTCGCTTGTCCTGTACTCGCCCCTATGCCTTCAAGATCCGGGCACTCACAGAGGGTGGGTTTGTTGGTAGTTGGGAGCTCCAACGTTAGGCGGGTAATGGAGCCACTTAGGGAAATGGCTACTAGGGAGGGGAAGAATTCCAATGTGCACTCCGTGTGCATACCGGGGGGAGTCATTCCGGATGTGGAACGGCTTCTTCCGGATGCCATGAAGAGCACAGGGTGCAGCCAGCTGCAGGTGGTGGCTCTTGTCGGGACCAATGATGTGTGTCGCTTTGGATCGGAAGAGATCCTCCCTGGTTTTGAGCGGCTATCAGAAGTGGTTAAGACTGCCAGTCTTGCTTGCAAGATGAAAGCGGAGCTCACCATCTGCAGCATTGTCGACAGGACTGACTGCGGACCTTTGGTTCAGAGCCGAGTGGAGGGTCTGAATCAGAGGCTCAGACGGTTCTGCGACCGAGTGGGCTGCAGATTTCTCCTTACTTGCGCCAAAGGGTGGTGGGTTTTCGGGTTCCGCTAAATAGGTCAGGAGTCCACTATACTCAGGAAGCGGCTACACGGGTAGCGGGGGCTGTGTGGCGTGGACTGGGCGGTTTTTTTTTTAGGTTAGATGGCCTCGGGAATACACAAAATGGGTTTCAGTCTCAAAGGGGGCAGGTCAGACACGGGAAGAAAGCAGACCTAAAAACCATTGGTGTAACAGTTGTAAATTGTCGTAGCTGTGTTGGGAAAATTCCAGAGCTCCAAGCGCTGATAGAAAGTACTGAGGCACAAATATTTATAGGTTCTGAAAGCTGGCTGACGCCTGAGATAAATTCGACCGAAATTTTTTCAAAGGGCCAAATGGTCTTCAGAAAGGATAGAATAAATAAAACAGGGGGTGGCGTGTTTATTGCTGTTACAAACGGTTTATCCTGCAGCGAAATTGAGGCAGATACTTCCTATGAATTGGTCTGGGTAGAGGTTATACCTGACCAACGAAATAAATTAATAATTGGATCTTTTTATCGGCCCCCTGATTCAGACGATGCGGTTGCAGAAATGTTCAAAGAAAGCTTGAATCATATTTCAAATAGGTATCCGAAGCATACTGTTATAATCGGTGGCGACTTTAATTTACCCTCGATATGTTGGCATAATTACGTATTCAAAACCGGGGGCAAATATAAAACATCGTCCGAACTAGTTCTGAATTCTTTTTCTGAAAACTATTTCGAACAGTTAGTTCATGAACCCACTAGAATAGTACGTGGTTGCGAAAATACTCTTGATCTCCTAGCAACAAATAATCCAGAGATAGTAAAGAGCATCAAAACAGATACAGGGATTAGCGAACATCGAGTTGTAGTAGCGAGACTGAATATCGAAATTCCCAAATGCACCAAAAAAAAAAAACGAAAAATATATCTATTCAATAAAGCAGATAAAAATTCGCTTCACGCTTTCCTGAGTGATAGTCTCCACTCCTTCAAATCTAAAAATGCGAGTGTAGATCAGTTGTGGTTTACTTTCAAAGACATAATATCAGTAGCAATCGAGAGATTTATACCAAATAAATTAATAAAAGAGGGGGCTGACCCCCCGTGGTACACAAAACAGGTCAGATCACTGTTGCAGAAACAAAGAAAAACGCATGCAAAATTTAAAAAGACACAGAATCCGCAAGAATGGCAATCTTTTACTGAAACTCGCAACTTAGCGCGGACTTCAATGCGAGAATCTTATAGTTGTGTCTGTCTCGTAATCTTGCAGAAAATCCAAAGAAATTCTGGTCATATGTGAAGTACACTAGTGGCAAAACACAAACAATACCTTCACTACGCGATATCAATGGTAATACTACCGACGACAGTACTGCTAAGGCAGAATTACTAAACACAGCTTTCCGAAATTCTTTCACCAAAGAAGACGAAGTGAACACTCCAGTATTCAATCCAAGAACAGCTGCCAGCATGCGAAACTTAGAAGTAGATGTTCCTGGAGTTGTAAAACAACTTAAGTCACTAAACAAAAATAAATCTTCCAGGCCAGATTGTATACCAACTAGATTCCTCTCAGAGTATGCTGATGCAATAGCTCCGTAATTAGCTATAATTTACAACCGATCACTCAGCGAAAGATCCGTACCCAAAGACTGGAAAGTTGCCCAAGTTACTCCAATATTCAAGAAAGGCAATAGGAGTGATCCCCAAAATTACAGGCCTATCTCATTGACGTCGATTTGCAGTAGGATTTTGGAACATATACTTTGTTCGAATATTATGTACTACCTCGAAGAGAACGACCTATTAACCAATAGTCAACACGGATTCAGAAAGTATCGCTCTTGCGAAACACAGCTTGCCCTTTATTCACATGAAGTGTTAAGTGCCATCGACAAGGGATCTCAAATCGATTCCATATTTCTGGATTTCCGGAAGGCTTTTGATACTGTACCCCACAAGCGGCTTCTAATGAAATTGCGTGCTTATTGAATATCTCCCCAATTGTGCGATTGGATTCACGATTTCCTATCAGAAAGGACACAGTTCGTTGTAATTGACGGTAAGTCATCGAGTAAAACAGAAGTGATATCTGGCGTTCCACAGGGAAGCGTTATAGGTCCCCTACTCTTCCTCGTGTTTATAAACGATTTAGGAGATAATCTGAATAGCTCCCTTAGACTGTTCGCGGATGATGCTGTCGTTTATCGGTTAGTGAAGTCAGCAGAAGATCAAAAGCAACTGCAAAGCGATTTAGACAAAATTTCTACTTGGTGCGAAAATTGGCAATTGACACTAAATAAAGAAAAGTGTGAAGTAATACACATGACCACTAAAAGAAATCCACTGAACTTCAATTACGCGATAAATCAGTCAAACCTTAAGGTCGTAAATTCTACCAAATACCTAGGAGTTACAAATACGAACAACTTTGACTGGAGAGAACACATAGAAAATATTGTGGTGAAGGCGAACCAAAGGTTACGTTTCATTGGCAGAACGCTTAGAAGATGCACCAGCTCCACCAAAGAGACTGCCTACATCACACTTGTGCGTCCTCTCTTGGAGTACTGTTGCCCCTTGTGGGACCCTCACCAAGTGGGACTGACGGAAGATATTGAGAAGGTTCAGACAAGGGCAGCTCGTTTTGTTTTATCACGTTATGGGGGGGAAAGCGTCACGGAAATGTTGCACGAATCGGGGTGAAAATCATTAAAAGAAAGACGTTATTCATTGCGGCGTGATCTGTTTGCGAAGTTTCAATCACCGACTTTTAGGTCTGAATGTAAAAATATTTTGCTAGCACCCACCTACTTAGGGAGACATGACTATCCCAATAAAATAAGAGAAATCAGATCGAAAACGGAACTATTTAGGTGTTCTTTCTTCCCGCGCGCTATTAGAGAATGGAACGGTAGAGAAAAGTTATGAAAGTGGTTAATGAACCCTCTGCCAGGCACTTAAATGTGATTTGCAGAGTATCTATGTAGATATAGAATTAAAAACAGATTTATTTTTCTCTCATTTCTTTTATAATTCAGAAAAACAAGTGTCACTGCAAATTCAATAATTAAAAAAAAATCCTTTATACAACTGACATAATTAATCATGTTTTTGGTGCAGTATATACCATCAGAAACACTTTTCTTCTTGGTGACACCAGGTATGCTTTTCATATGTCTTATATTGAAACATATCGATACGAAATATTTTTGCAAATCATAGTTTCCTCGTTTAACTGCATTTGCACGCAAAGTGTTTCCTTATTTAGGTCTTAATTCATAGCTCTTCCATGATCCTGAGTACTAAGATACTGACATCTGCTTTTCCTCTTCTTCTTTGAGGGCTGCCGTGCTTGTATGTCCAGCATTTTATTACATTGCATTCCTGTTTTGTCTCTGTCACCATTTCTAATGATAATTACCATCAGCAGCCATGATATTTGTTAGTAATTAGTGAATCTGTGCTAGTACTTTTGCAACTGTTGAATTTCTGAAAGCAGTATAAAATTCAAGTTGAGGAATACTGACGAGAGACGTTCCTAGCATCATCTATGGTTTAGCAGTGCGCAGAAGCTCCACGAAGGGGTGGACATAGTGTTTCAAGAAACGGAAGAAGGTTCCTGAGGGTAAAAAAAAAAAAAATCGTTGCACGTCCCTTCTGGCTTCGCCGAACTTATCATTCAGTACATACTGGAATTTTAGCTTACATAGCGCTGTCATGCCTACCACAAAGTTTACTGAAACCAGAGACTTTAGACCGTAAAAATACACAATCAGCATCTTCGGTGTATGAATCTCAGTGTCTTTCTATTTCAGTAACTTGTTCATTTCCAGCATGGGTCTGTATCGGCAGCATACGAAGACGGGAGACACGAGGCAGCTCCGCACTCGGTACTGCAGGCGGCAGCAGCCGCGCGTGTGTCGCGTAGCTGCCGAGCGCGTCGCGTCAAACGTATCTCACGTGTTTTCTCGACAACGGAAAGAGGTATGGCACTCCTTCCACCGTTAAAAACAATTTCGATGTGTTAGCTACATTTCTTACGCAGTAATGTACGGTGTAAATCGCATCAAATGCAAACTGGTCAGCTACTACATTTTTCACTGCAAACTCTTCAAAATATGCGCAGCGTCGTACTTTATTTGTTATTATAACAATAACTATGAACAATAACTAAAAGAAAACCACTACAATATCATGCGACGGCTTTTGGCTATAAGATATAGAAAAATAATTTTTTTCTACCTAATAGTTTCTGCAAAATGATTGAGAAAGCTGCGTTAGCGCAGAATATGCGAAAATCCGAAAATAGTGTTTTAAATTTTTTAACGCAGACAGTAAAAGTGTTACAGAGAAGGATGCAGTTTATATTGCTGTAAATAAAAAAAATTCGACGCACATTTCACTTTGCGGCAGAGGTGGAACAGAGGCGCAGGAAAACTGTGCGCCTCGGACAACCGGACAGAGGACACGGCTGCCCTCCGGCTATCCTCCGCCTCTCCTCTGCCTGTGCTGCGTCAAGTGTGCCCCGGGCCTTCATAGCGGTGCTCTCCCTCGATGTGCACTGGCCGGCAGGCGGAAGTGGACTGACGCGGCCTCCCCTTGAGAAAGAAGGAATGAACCCGCCCGGCGCTTCGAACGAAAACTCGTCTCTGCGCATCGTCCACCGTAATCTGCGGGGAATCCAGTAACATAAAAGGTTCGTTCGAGTGTCGCTCCCAACGATCAGAAACAGTTTGAGGCGTTCGAGTGGCTCTTCCGACTCTTTCTGACGAGATCTGGCTGACCAATGAAGTGTTCGAGTGGCGGAGTTGATAGTTTGAAATCGTTTATTTAAGTAAGGAGATTTTCGTCAAACCGTTTTCTGACTGACTTCAAAGCGTTTAGCAAACTTGCTTCTAAAGACAAACCTGCACATTTGCGAAGAGTTTATAGTTTTTTCTGTACACACAGTGATAAATATCTGTAGTAAACTTAGTTTTGTATATTAGACAGGCATTATTCCATCTTATGTGGCCTTTTAATACAGTACACCCCCTTTTTATTACATTCATACAGATTGTAGGCCTGAATAAAATTTGTGGAAATTTTCATAACATACGAATTTAAAGGTGAATGCATGTGTTTTTTCAGTTTGGATTGCGATATATTGGCCTGAAAATGAAGTTAAAATAGTCCTACTAAGATTTTCTGTGCTATCTGTTAATGAAGTGATAATGTGTTGGGCAGTATTTCCTTCACAGTAGGCTTTAGCACTCATAGATTTTTTTATAACCGACATGTAGCTTTATATGTGGTACTATAGCGCCTCGCAATTACTGCTTCCGTCTGTTTCTCCTTGTGGTTATTATAGACATCTATTAGCCCTCTCGGGCGTGGATATTTGTGCCGTCCTTAGTATTAGCTAGTTCATAAGGAACTGCCAGGAAGTTTCATGTCAGCGCACACTCCGCTGCAGAGTGAAGTTTCATTCTAGTTCATAAGTAGTTTCTAAGTTTAGGGACTGAGGACCCCATAGTTAAGACCCATAAGCTATACAAACATTTGAACATTTTTGACATCTATTAGTGCCAATGTGGGCTTTCCTACAGTAAAACGTTTCTCGTGTAACTTCATGTAAGATTTTACATTGTTATTGTTGTTATGGTCTTCAGTCCGGAGACTGGTTTGATGCAGCTCTCCACCCTACTCTATCCTGAGCAAGCCTTTTCATCTCTTCATAAGAACGACAACCCACATCCACTTGAATCTGCTTACTATACGCGTCTCTTGGTCCCCCTCTGCGATTTTTACGCCACACACTTCTCTCCAATGCTAAATTTACGATTCCTCGATGTCTAAGAATGTGTCCTACCAAGCGATCCCTTCTAACACATGCAAATTTTTGTATTTTTTGTATATAAATTTGTATATGTTTCATTTTTAAAATTTTATTGTAACTTTGGATAATAGGACAAAATGCATATGAAGTTGTATGTTACCGAAAATTCCTTTCACACACACTAATCCTAAGTTTAACTCAGTTTTGTATGTGGTTTTGTCAGGTTGAGTTTACTACGTTATTTATAAATGAGCGAAATATTAGTGAGACGTACTGTCGCTTTCTGTTTCACATTCAAATGTTTTATAATTTAAGGTGCAGTATGAGGAATTTAACAAATTATCTGCATGGTTTAAAGTTGGTTAATAGGTACGGTAAGACAAACACGATGCGGGACTGTCGAAGAGAGCAAAGGTGCCAACTGCCAAACTGCGAAACAGGTGAAATAAGCGTTCGAGTTGGCCTGGGAGTTGCAAACTGTCGAAATGCGCGCATGCGTAGTGGAGACTTTGCAAACCGTCAGTAACTATCGGAAACTATCAGCGTTTGGGGTGCCACTCGAACGAATCTAATGAAGCTGTACAAGAGAAAAATACAGATATGGTAGAAAAAGCCTCTACTTGGCTCAACAGCAATAAACTGGTCTTAAATGGCAATAAAACTGAAACAATGTATTTTCATCTGAGTAACCTGAAACCCGAAGGGTTAGCAAACACATCTGTTAAGCTACTAGGAATGTATATAGATAACAAACTGAACTGGAGCGAACACACGCAATAACTATCTAAGAAACTATCCAGGGTAATTTTCTTACTGCGTAAACTTAGGACTTGTGGAGTGAAAGTCGACTGAGAGAGGCATACTATGCCTTTTTCCACTCGCACCTGGTTTACGGTGTAATACTCTGGGGAAACTCCGCAGGGGCGCAGGAAGTTTTTAAGTGGCAGAAGAGGGCAGTCAGAGTTATAAAGGGATTACCTAGCAATGAGTCATGTAGGCCGGTATTAAGGGAACTGAAAATAATGACTCTTGCTGCACTATTCATATACCATTGCCTCATTAGCACAAAAGAAAACCAGAGTAATTTCACAGTAAGGGGGGAGGTACACTTACACAATACAAGAAATAAAGATTATATTGACATACCCCAGGTAAGGCTAAAGAAAACCCAAGACTAGCATAACTACACAGGGATTAAGTTATTTAATAAACTACCTAAAACACTGAAGGAAATGCCAATACAGCAACTAGGGAAGAAGTTAAAAAACTGGTTGATCCAGAATACAACCTACAGCGTTACGGAATTCGAAGAAAACTTGAGATGCCTCCAGCAGGAATGCTGAGTATAGCAAGTAGATGCATAAATATTTCTGACAAACTTGAAATCAATCAGATGTATAACTAAATATTTTTATATCTTTTATTTGAGTATAAATTCAACTAATGTGTTTCTACAAATATATACCCATCAGAGGCGTAGCTGTAAATATTTATGAAAATCTGGTAATCAGTCAGATGTATAACTGTAAACTGTATAACTGTAAATATTTCCTTTCCATTTCTTTCATTTGTGTATTAATTCATCCAATGTCTATGAACAAACTATGTATAGTAAAAAATGCTCAGTCTCTGTTGCAGTATTTTATTTTCCAATCGCCAAAAGTTACGCGTTTCGCGCTGTTAGCGCATCGTCAGACTGGAAAAAAGACAAATATTTTGTTACCGTCCGTGTACCTGTCGCGCAGCGAATCTAATGTGGCTAAGGTGAGTAAATTTGAAAGACTTACTTGGGCGGAGATGGAGCCACAGAACTATCTATTGCTGTTTAGGAGGTATCTTAACAATTTGTGTGATTGGGCGCCTGCAAAGAGGTAAACGTACAAAGTGCGTAAGGATTATTTGACCTAGAATAATTAGGGACTAAAGGGGTGTGGTATGGAAATTAATGGAACGCTTTATATGATAAAACTCACCATAGCAGCAGAGGAGTCGCTGTCGCGGCAGGTCCACGTTTACAACTGGTAGTATTCTTAATAACAACGGAACATAAATGCGACCGTTAAACAGAGCGGTATGGGCAGAGTTACGCCTGCGAGAATGAGCGGCTAGAGATGTTTGTGACGTGAGGGAATGAATCTTGTGAAATGATACATATTGGTATGAAACAATAATAAATGAATGAAAACGAAATTATTAAAGGCCTCAGGGTGGGGCAGGAGAAAGTTGTTGTGAATTGTCAGAAGGGGGGTCATTTTGGAAAAAGATGGATAACATGATGTCGTAAAAAGTTTGATTTTTCGTGATGAGCTGTTCGTTGAGACTGTGTTCTGGGGACCGTTTTACAAACTTAGTGATTCCTAATTCTTCAAGAAGTGAGAGTTTTTTACCTCTGGGGGCGATGTGAAGAACTTGTAATTTGTCAAGGGGGGCTGAATGTGTTTGCTTCTTTTGAGGTGCTCGGAAAAGGCCGAATTATTTTTGGCAGCGCCTTTCTTAGTTAAAAGATGTTCTTGGAACCTAGTTTTGAAGGCTCGTCCAGTTTGGCCAATGTAAGATAAGGGGCACTGCAAACATTGTATTTTGTAGACGCCTGACTGGCTGAAAGAGTCTTTAACTAGCCGTTCACTGTGGTGAAAGCGATACTGGATCTTGTCATTGATCGTGAAGGCTACTTTTATGTGGGTGGTTTTAAGAAGTGCGGCGAGTCTGTAAACAGCAATAGATAGTTCTGTGGCTCCATCTCCGCCCAAGTAAGTCTTTCAAATTTACTCACCTTAGCCACATTAGATTCGCTGCGCGACAGGTACACGGACGGTAACAAAATATTTGTCTTTTTCCAGTCTGACGATGCGCTAACAGCGCGAAACGCGTAACTTTTGGCGATTGGAAAATAAAAAACTGCAACAGGGACTGAGCATTTTTTAATATTCAACACTGTTGCTGCACCAGCCGCCACCACCACCATCATGGAATGGAATGAAACTATGTATAGCTTTGACGTTGTCTATTACAACACAAAGTTGTTTAATGACAATAAAACTTGATTTGATTTGATTTGACATGATGCATACTGAGAAGTTGCTATATTCAGTGCTGTTACTTTCACATTTATTAGGCACCAAACGTGGTGGTGAATTTTCTAATAGGAATGTTACTGCTTCTGTTAATGCCTGCCGTCCTCGCTGCTGCCAGCGTCGAAGCCCCCTTCCATCTCCCGGCTGACTTTGCTTGTTTGTGGCGCGAGCGCGTCTGTTCAGTACGCGTCATTAGAATAGTGTTTGTTATCCTTGTCTAAGCCTGCTTGGCGTTTGCGGTAGGACAACAATGACGAGAGGAAACTGGCTGAGGAAGAATCAAGATTCTCAAAACGAAAACCAGTCACTGTCGGGTTAAACCCACTGTGGGAATGAGATTCAGTTTTACGTCACTTCTCGGTAGAACAATTCCACATTTCGGGTTAAAACAAATGAACTGTTTTTGTTCTACTACTTCTTTTATCGCTTCAAACTAGTTTTCGGCTTATTAGAAATGTTCAAATGTTTGTAGAGCTTATGGGACTTAGCTACGGGGTCATCGGTCTCTGAACTTACAAACTACTTTACGAACTAGCTAATACTAAGGACGCCACAAATATCCATGCCCGAGGGGGGATTAGAACCCCCGACCGTAGTGGCCGTACAGAACGTGACTGGTGCGCCGCAGTTCGATCGGCCACCGCAGCCGGCTTATTAGACAATGATAACGAAACATCTGACTAGTATCGATAAGAAACGCTAATTATTTGATTATCAAACATTTTACTCAAGGATTTGCATAAGCACAAGGTCTTACATTTGTTGACACGTTTTCACTTTCTTCTCACGTTTCAGATGGTGTTCAATAAACTTGCTTATTGTCATTTATAAACAACTAGCTGGAAAACCTGGCGTTGCCCGGGTATTTATTTATTTAATCCTGAAATTTTTCAGATATATATTCATTTGTATAACTGTTGTATGTTTGTAAAATTTGTTGCAAATACAATTAGTAGCAAAGAAGTAATAGATTAAAACTTGGTGCTTGATGGGGTGGTTTACCATTAACGTTACTGTTTATGTGCTCATATCTCATGAACTACGTGCCATACTTTGATACAATTCAGCAGGTACATTCAACTATACGTGTCCGTAAAGTTTCCTGGGCTACAATTTCTAGTGTACAAATTATAAATTGTAACGTCATAACTAATGCCGTTGTTTTACTCCATAAATAGCGGTAACGTAGTAAGCAAGAAACTTTTTTCCTTTCATCATTTTGCAATGGTTGTCAGCGAGAAAAAGTTTAATAAAGGTTGGAAATTATGTTTGAAGTTTATTGCAAGTCGCTAAGTTTGTTAAGCTTATGGGACTTAACTACGGGGTCATCAGTCCCTAAACTTACAAACTACTTATCTACTACCTTATACTAAGGACGGCACAAATATCTATGCCCGAGGGGGGATTCGAACCCCCGATCGTAGTGGCCGTGCGCCGGCCGAGGTAGCCGAGGAGACTGAGGCTCTCCAGTCACGATCTGCACGGCCACTACGGTCGGGGGTTCGAATCCCCCCTCGGGCATGGATATTTGTGCCGTCCTAGTTCGTAAGTAGTTCATAAGTAGTTTGTAAGTTTAGGGACTGATGACCCCGTAGTTAAGTCCCATAGACTCTACAAACATTTGAACATTTCGTAGTGGCCGTGCAGACCGTGACTGGAGCGCCTCAGTCGCTAAGTACTCTCATCATCAAGTACTGTATTTAAAAAAGTCTCGCCGCATTATGTGGCAGTTTTTTGGTATTAATATTGTTTATGACGTCATATCTTCTGAACCATGCGTCGTATGTGCTTCTTAACCCTGCAGCTTTTGTTACCTCACGGCAAGGAATGTGTGTACCAAATTTGGTTGAAATCGGTCCACTGATTTAGGAGAAAATAACCAGCATTGTCGCGCATCTAAATGTTTATGACGTCATATCTCGTGAACTATGTATCGTACGTGATTCTTACACTTACGGCGACAGCTTACAGCTTACGCGTGCACAATTTCGTAAAGATTGGAACAAAACTATAGTTTTGTATGCAATACGTACACACAAACCCATAAACACCTGGACACTCTGCTTTATATATTAGATTGGTTTAAGGAAGACTAAAATTATACGTACTACTTTTGCTACCTTAAATATGCAGTATGCAATATTCGTTGACTGTCATACTGTAGTAATTATGAAAATGAATACTTATAATATAATGACAAACTCGCGTGTCAGCTGTCGCTCGTGTATTATCGGCAGCCCACGTGCCCACCCCAACCGGTCGAGTACCGCCATGTTTTTACCAGACGTCTGTTTACATATCGACCCAGGAAGAAATGCATTCCACGTCGGAGGTTGGAATCCTTCCTCGGGCATGGATGTTTCTGTTCTCTTTAGTATAAGTTAGTTCATAAGTAGTTTGTAAGTTTAGGGACCGATGAACCCGCAGTCAAGACACATAAGCTTTACCAACATTTGAAACCTAATAAATCTGTAAGGAAATAATTCTATGTCTGCTGAATATTAATACCGTACTTGTTGATGTTCTGGTAACTTCGACAGTTGGTAGTTGATTAATAAGAGAGGTATTTCAAATTAAAGTGAAGCTGTTTAAGATTCTTATGTCTATATATCCATCGCTGAAATTAGTACAATATTATCACTTTTCTCCCCCTATGTGTGTGTGTGTCCCTTTCGATCTTATAACATTTTCCTATACTAAAATAGAAAAAATTCCAATACTATCTCTACTGAAACAGCAGAAAGTGACTCAAAGTAAGTAATTGAATATCTACTAAGAGTCAATAGTCCCGCCTCCCATTTTTCAAGTTCCATCCCGTAACTAATTATAGGATTGTGAATAGCCAATACTATACACAGCCAAGGGGAACGTGACGTAGTTTTGTTAAAACGTACCTGGTAACACGACATGTCAAAAACGAAAACCATGAACTAACAGAAGGCTAGAAAATACTGATAAAAAGTTACCGGTTACCGTATTCGAACTCGCGACCTTCACAGTGCGAAGATGGTACGCAACCGCCTACACAGCGTGGGAACTACGCAGGTAGTAATTCATTTACTGACTTTTATGAATGTCTTTCTTGCATTGGGCGTGGGAGGGGGGGGGGGTTCAGTTGTAAATACTTACTCCACACAGACAGGAATAATTTGCTAGTTTCCGTTAGTCGCCTTTACGGCTCTCACTTTCTCGGTTAACTTTCATCGCCCACTGTTTCCGTCTTTCCTCATACCTTACGAACACAAGCATCATATAGCAATATTCAGTCTTTACACTCAACAGCGGGACAACGAGTCATTTCTCTTCACTGTCCTTAATGATTATGTAATATACATCATCAATTACACTCAGTAAATCATTTCAAATCAGCATTTAATGTTAAAAATTGCCGCGAAGTTTTAGCGTTATCGCCAACGACCGACGAACACCATATTTACCCAGTTTACATGGGCTCTTAAAACCGGATTTCGTAAACCGATTCCCAATTCCGCTTTTGGTTGGTCATGTAAACACTCCAAAATCGATTCTGGAAATCCGCTTCTCTAAAGCCCATGTAAACGCAGCCGTTTTTGAAGGGTTCTTGGCTTGTCAGATTGTGTTTCTTTGTTAAGCATTTTCGGCACATATGGACAGATTGATATTTTCTAATGTAAAATAAAAGTATTAATATTAGAGTGAGCATGAATCTATCTATTTAAGAAAAGAAAAATAGCGATTGTTCTGACTAAATCAGGAACTGAATCAGGTGTTTTTCAGTCACCATCTTAAGTGGTTTAGGAAATCCGATTCAGGCTGTGCCATTTAAACACGACAGCGAAAAACGGTTTATGTTAAACGGTTTTCGTCTTCCGGAAGATGTGTTAAATGTAAACGTAGTGATTAATTTACGTAAATAGAACCGACAGGCCGCGGCCGAGCGGGTTGAGGCGCTATTCTGCGATGCGCGAGGCCGTGCCCCGTCGGGGATTCGAATCCCCCCGTCGGGCATGGATGTCTGTGCTGTCTTTAATATAAGGAAGTTGATAAGTAGTTTGTAAGTTTAGGGACTGATGACCACGCAGTTAAGTCCCATAACCTTTACAAACATTTGAACATTTTTTTTAGAACCGACAGAAGACGTGCAAATTTGCAGCAGTGCCTACCGTAATACGATCTGCTTACAACTATACAGTGAAATCGCTGTCAGAACCATTACAGACCCTCTACAGTACAGAAACGCACACAGTAGCTATTCAGACATGTACAAAGCTCGACAAGTTTGGTAAAAACATGGCGTCCTGGACTCTCAGCCAATGAGCAGCGACATCGTGCATGGCCACCCTCTCCCTATACTGGCTCTCTACTACCCCTGGACTATAGTAACAAAATGTCAGTGCAATGTAATACATACCGATCTCAATAGCAGAGTCGTAATCGTATCGTCAAAACAAACTTTTAACAGCAAAGATTAATTGCAACGAGATGTGCTGAAGTTCAGAACGAAGTGATTAAGAATATCTCGGGCGCTTGGCGGGTACTCTCACGTCATACGACTATTTTCTTCCTTTTTAGCAGATTTTGGAAATTGTAATATTTTCAAAATTAGACACAATTTTTACATTCTTGGAGAGTAGGTGTTACATGTCCTTGTAAACGCCTTTGCTTAACCTTGTCTCTGTGCCTTGCGAGCACTTATCATGATTTTTCAGCTACTTGTCAGGTATCAACTATATATTATCAAGAAGGTGACGTGCTAATAGTAACAGTTCCTCAACAATTTATACGCGACATATTATTTATTTCAGAATGAAACTTTCACTCTGCAGCGGAGTGTGCGCTGAGATGAAACTTCCTGGTAGATTAAAATTGTGTGCCGCAACCGGGATTCGAAACTGGGACCTTTGCCTTAAGCGGGCAAGCCCTCTACCGTCTGAGCTATCCCGGCACGCTTCACGCTTCATTCTCACAACTTTACTTCTGCCAGTACCTCGCCCCCTACTTTCCAAACTTCATACAAGTTCTCCTGCGAACCTTGCAGGACTAGCACTCCTGGAAGAAACGATATACTGGCTTAGAGGTGGAGTAGCCGAGCGGTCTAAGGAGCTGCGGAGCGCGAGTTTGCTCGCCGTCGGAGGTTCGAGTTCTCTCTGGGGCATGGGTGTGTGTATGTTGTCCTTAGGTTAGTTTATCTTAGTTTAAGTAGTTTGTAAGCTACGGACTGATGACCTCGCAGTTTGATCCTGCTGTGTTTCTTGACTTCCGCAAGGCGTTTGATACAGTTCCCCAAGGACAATTAATGAACAAAGTAAGAGCATATGGTCTATCAGACCAATTGTGTAATTGGATTGTTGTTCTTGTTGTTGTTTAGAGGTGACTAAACTACTTGGTGTAATTGTATTGAGGAGTTCCTAGATAACAGAATGCAGCATGTCATTCTCAATGTAGAGAAGTCTTCCGAAGTAAGAGTGATGTCACGTGTGCCACAGGAGAGTGTAGTGGGTCCGTTGCTGTTCACGATGTATATAAATGACCTTGCGGATAACATCGGAAGATCACTAAGGCTTTTTGCGGATGATGCTGTAGTATATAGAGAGGTTGGAACAATGGAAAATTGTATTGAAATGCAGGAGGATCCGCATCGAATTGACGCATGGTTCAGGGAATGGCAATTGACAGACAAGTGTAATGTGCTGCGAATACATAGAAAGAAAGATCCTGTATCATTTAGCTACACTACAGCAGGTCAGCAAATGAAAGCAGTTAATTCCATAAATTATCTGGTAGTAGGCATTAGGAGTCATTTACAATAGAACGACCGTATGAAATCAATCGTCGGTAAAGGAGATGCCAGAATTAGATTCCTTGGAATAATCCCAAGGAAATGCATTCCGAAAACAAAGGAAGTAGGTTACAGTCCACTTGTTCGCCCACTGCTTGAATACTGCTCACCCGTGTGGAGTCCGTACCAGGTGGGGTTGATAGAGGAAGTAGAAAAGATCCAACGGAGAGTAGCGTGCTTCAATACAGGATCATTCGGTAATCGAGAAAGCGTTCCGGAGATGATGGATAAACTCCCGTGGAAGAGACGCTCTGTCGCTCGGTACGGGGTTTTGTCGAAGTTTCGAAAACATACCTTTACCGAGGAGTCAAGTAGTATATTGCTTCCTCCTACGTATATCTCGCGAAGAGATCGTGAGGATAAAATCAGAGAGATTAGAGACCACAAAGAGGCATACCGAGAATCTTTCTTTCCGCGAACAATACGTGACTGGAATAGATGGGAGAACCGATAGTGGTACACAAGGTACCCTCCGCCACACACCATCGGGTGGGTTGCGGAGTATGGATGTGGATATAGATGTAGAACTGTGTTCTTTATGTGGAATCACCAGGGGGTTTTCTTGTAAAATTTGGTTATATTAGTCAAGTTCTTAACCGTGTTGTTTGCTCTATAATGGTAAATTTTTTCTAAGCTGTTTAAAAGCCCAACCCTTTTCAAAAGCAAGTTGTTAAGCTTTTCCAAGAGTTTTCAAAGACTTACCAAACCTCAAAAGGTTTAAAAAAATATTTGGAAAAGATATTGATCTCTTACAAAACTACCTTAATCAATAAGATGCATTATATTGTATTTTACCAGTGAAAACATTTATCAGTATCACCCTCGTGTTGCCCACATCCTTATTAAACCTGGTTGTAGTATAAGTTTATGGTCCTCTATACCCGGGTCCTAGGAGGCATACGTGCCATGGTATTGCCCGTGCACTGCTGACTTTCAGATTCTCTGTTGAACCTCCTGAGTCAACCTTTCGGAGCTTCTTCTGCAGGGAGGGGCGAGGGGAATCGTCGCTACTAACACCCGCGTTTGCGCTGGGCGAGGCAACTGCTTTTATTTTCCTTTCGGCGCACACATTTCCCCGTCTGGAGATTAAGGCAGTGTTGCTTAATCTTCATCCTCTTATCATCCGTCTAATGCGAAGTCCATTTACCTGTGTGGCACATATCTGATAAAATTGCTTACATCACTCGGGAACTACATAGAATTAACGATTTGTCAGCTTCGTGCTATCAGTTCTCGAGAAAAGCCGCGCGAAACGAACTGTTGTGAAACTTACAGGAAGCATTCAGGCACTAGATAATTTTGCGGTTATTACCTGTCTGTTTATTCGAAAAACTCCAGTTTGTCTCAACTCTCATGTCTGGGATAATTCCGAACACTTTGCCTCCAGGAAAACCCTCGCGTCACGAGATGTTTGTCCCGCAATATGAATAACATTTATTACACATCTATTGCATACAATTTCCTACTTCATGGAATGAAAGCTTTCGTGTGTGAAACACGCGCAGTTCTTACCACAAGATAAGCGGCATGAACCTGCACTCAAGACGTAACAGTGTAACAGCACAGGAAACTCCATCAGTATTGGGAAATGGTGGCGGGGTACTGTTCTGTTAAAATGCAATCATTATAGGTTGTACATTATAGGTTGTACCACCCCTTCCTTCCACCTCCCTGATTTATACCTTACCCTTCCTCTCTCCTGCCCCCTCCCACGCGCCTCCCATCCTCTCCCTCCCTGTGGGATCCTGCGCCATCAGTTTTAACAGTGCTTCATCTGTTGTTGTTATGGTCTTCAGTCCGGAGACTGGTTTGATGCAGCTCTCCACCCTACTCTATCCTGAGCAAGCCTTTTTATCTCCTCATAAGAACGGCAACCCACATCCACTTGAATCTGCTTACTATACGCGTCTCTTGGTCTCCCTCTGCGATTTTTTCCCCACACACTTCCCTCCAATGCTAAATTGACGATTCCTCGATGTCTAAGAATGTGTCCTACCAAGCGATCCCTTCTTTTGGTCAGAGTATGCCAAATATTCCTTTTCTCACCAATTCTGTGTAGTACCTCTTCATTAGTTATGCGATCCACCCACCTAATCTCCAGCATTCTTCTGTAGCAACACATTTCAAAAGCCTCTATTCTCTTCCTGTCCGCACTGCTTATCGTCCATGTTTCACTCCCGTACAAGGCAACACTCCACACAAATGCCTTCAGAAAAGACTTCCTTACACTTAAATTAATATTCGATGTTAGCAAATTTCTCTTTTTCAAAAATGCTTTTCTTCCCATTGCCATTCTGCATTGTATATCCTCTGTACTGCGACCATCGCATGCTATTTTACTACCCAAGTACCAAAACTCATCTACCACCTTCATTGTTTCGTTACCTAATCTAATTCCTTCAGCATCGCCTGATTTTCTAAAACCGCATTCCATTATTTTTGTTTTGCTCTTGTTAATGTTCATTTTGTACGCTCTCTTCAACACACTGTCCATTCCATTCAACTGCTCTTCCAG
The DNA here is from genome assembly GCA_026315105.1 of Locusta migratoria. Lineage (NCBI taxonomy): Eukaryota > Metazoa > Arthropoda > Insecta > Orthoptera > Acrididae > Locusta > Locusta migratoria. Next base: position 121,650,019 of record CM048750.1, on the reverse strand, counting down.
GTCCTTTGCTGTCTCTGACAGAATTACAATGCTTCATCTAGTGTTGTATATAAAATGCTTCAGTGTGTCTTTTCTGCGTCTTTCGTTTCCAGACAAGTGTCGCGATCGCTACGTTTTACAATGTCTCCGAGTGCTCTTCGTCTTGTCTGTGTTTCGATGTCATAATGCATGTTTGTAACGTCACCGTGGCTCATTGTTTTAACTGACTACGTATGTTTTCTTCATCTGTCAACTGTGGATTTTCTTCACGCTTTGCCGTCTTATCTATATTTTAAATCTCCATTGTTTTAACTCCATGTTTTAAGTCCTCAAGCTCATGTCTGGTGTTCTCTCGCCTGAAGGACAGAACCTAATGCTGCTGTCAGCCTACTGGCATGATATGTTCAGGTGGAGTAACAATAAAGAAAAAAAAACAATTAATAAAGCCAACACACAAAACATGTACATAACATCAGCAATAGCACCACATACAGGCCACACATTACTAAAATCCTGGAGAACTCGAAGTACTACACTGACTAAATAAGGGGCATGGAATGAATTTGTTAAAAAATGGAAGTATATCCACATCACAAGAAATATGAAGATAAAGTATTAAACCAAAAATTGGAAAATGAATCAGATAATTTCCTTCGATGTTTAACAATATACTTTTATAAAATGATAACAAATGTAAATAAGCTCGAAACTTCCTGGCAGATTAAAACTGTGTGCCGGAACAAGGACTCGAACCTGGGACCTTTGCCTTTCGCGGGCTGTGGCTAAGCCATGTCTCCACCATATCCTTTCTTGCAGGAGTGCCAGTCTTGCATGGTTCGCAGGAGAGCTTCTGTGCAGTTTGGAAAGTAGGAGGCGAGGTACTGGCGGAAGTTGTGAGGCGGCATCGTGACTCGTGTCGGGATAGCACATTCGGTAGTGCGCTTGCCCGCGAAAGGCAAAGGGGCCCAGGTTCGAGTCCCAGTTCCGGCACACAATTTTAATCTGCCAGGAAGTTTCATATCAGCGCACACTTCGCTGCAGAATGAAAATTTCATTCTGGTAAATAAGCTCCATTGCAAACAGACATAAGCAAATTTTATAGCCAAGAACATTAAGAAGGTAAAAAAAAGAGCTTGTTTCAAAATGTATCATACTGTTCGAAAAATGTGTTACTTCATCTTTGTTAACTCCATGAAAGAACATCATTGTAATTGTCTATATATGTACGTTTGTTTTGTTAACATTTACATATACTGTGCACAAAATGTTAGTTGTGATGTTTAATATGTGCGAGATTCTACACAAATGGACTATCAGGAAACTGTCACCGGAAGTTTTTCAGAAGATTTCGCCATTTACTCTGTATAAAGACCGACCCGTCAGAAACACCGCACCTAAATGGGATAACACAAAAACACCTGGAAAATGGGAATTATTTCTCGAAACGCGTTGTGCTAATCTTCTGATATATAAAGCAGATTGTCCGTATGTTTGCATGTTTGTGAGTACTTGTTGCATACAAAACTGTAGCTTTGTACGTTATCATTAAATTTTGTACACATAAGCTTCAGTCCATAAGAACGATCGCCGTAAGTGTAAGAATCACGACTAACACATTGTTCACGAGATATGACGTCATAAACAATTAGATGCGCGAAAAACTACTGCATTAAGCGACAATGTTGCTCATTTCCTCCTAAACCACTGGACCGATTTCAACCAAATGTAGTACACATATCCCTTACGTGAGATAACAATTGCTGTAGCAGTAAGGACCACATATTACCCACGGTTCCGGAGATATAACGTCATAAGCAATATGAGTTGCAAGAAACTGCCACATAATGCGTCGAAAATTTATAAATACACTATATGAGAATGACATTACTTAGCGACTTGCAACAAACTTCCACCATAATTTCAAACCTTTATTAAACATTTTCGCGCTAACAACCACATCAAAATAATGAAAGGAAAACAAATTTTTCGATTACTACTTCTCTGTTTTTCATGGACTAAGACTACGGCATTCGGAATGACGTTACCAAATGTTCAAATGTTTGTATAGTTTATGGGACTTAACTAAAGGGTTATCAGTCCCTAAACGTACAAACTACTTACGAACTAGCTAACACTAAGGACGGCACAAATATCCATGCCCGAGGGGGGATTCGAACCCCCGACCGTAGTGGCCGTGCAGACCGTGACTGGAGTGCCTCAGTCCCCTCGGCCACCGCGGTCGGCAATGACGCTACAATTTACAATTTCTACACTACAAATTGTAGCCTCAGGAAATTTTAAAGCCGGTGTACACAAATATAGCTGAATGTACCTTCGAAATTGCATCACAGTACGACACGTAGTTCATGAGATATGAGCAAATAGAAAACCGCCCTATCACGCACTAAGTTTTAATCTATCACTTCTTTACTACTAATTGTATTTGCAACAGATTTTACAGACATACAGTACTTATACAAATGAATATATACCTATAAATCAATAACTATGAGATCGGGAATTTTATAAGCCATTTGTATTTTGATTGCTATCTTGTTTTGTTTGGGTACTACACGTATAATTTTCAACATTATACAAGACAGTGTTATTTATGATATGTTCTCCGATAAATATAACATGATTTTAGAAAAATATGACATGAACAGAGAGAGAAAGGACAGGAGAAGTACTAACTCAGGGCAGGAATAAATAAATACCTGGGCAACGCCGGGATTTTAGTTAGTTAGAATATAAAAAACATGACTGGTAGCAGAATTGTTATTTATAATCAAACCTAATGATATCACGGTCGCAGGCTTTCAAAATCAATTTTAAAATGCATAAAATCAAGTCATTACTGCTAAGCCTGCCAATGAAAGCTATATGTAGATACAAACATCTTAAAACGAGAATGCTGAAAACAGTCGCTCACAGCAGCTTCAACAAGCACTGTCAAAGACTAGGCATAATTCCGAGATACATAAAAGTGAAAGTAAGTCCAAGCAGCAGCAGAATAGAAAAACTTTTAAAGTACCAAAGAGAAAAACTATAGCTAAAAACCGAAATAAAGGATTTACGCAACACAAAAGACCTACTTAACTGACAGCTCCTCAACATACAACAAACAGTCTGGAACCCACAATTTACAACAAAATTTGTAAACATATCAAAGCTGTAGTTGATAAGGAGTACTTGACGAGTTGTACTATTCGTACCTTTTCTTACCGTAAAAGTTGTTCTTTGCATTTAATAGCTAAAGCTCTTCAAATGTTCAAATGTTTGTAGAGCTTATGGGACTTAACTACGGGGTCATCAGTCCCTAAACTTACTACTTATGAACTAGCTAATACTAAGGACGGCACAAATATACATGCCCGAAGGGGGATTAGAACCCTCGATCGTAGTGGCCGTGCAGAACGTGACTGGCGCGCCGCAGACCGCTCGGCCACCGCGGCCGGCACTAAAGCTCTTCCAGTATTTTATTCAGTTATTGGTTGCAACTGTACTTTGTGTGTGATAATAGTACCATACTTTGTGTCAACTCTTTACTTGAAGTGTACATGCCGTTTACCTAGAGCGAGACACCACGGGGCTACCATAATAGTGAAAAAATCATTTTCGTTGCCCTCAGAAATGGTATGTGATCACCTCGGACCGACAATATAGTTGCACACGTACGTGACATAGACAGTATGAGGTTGAAACGTTCACTCTGCAGCGGCGGTGCGCCGATATGAAACTTCCTGGCAGATTAAAATTGTGTGCCGAAACCGGGACTCGAATCTGGGATCTTTGCCTTTTGTGGGCGAGCGCTCTACCGCTGAGCTATCCCGACACGAGTCACGACCCGTCTGCACAACTTTACTTCTGCCCTGTACCTGGCCTCCTACTTTCCAAACTTCATAGAAGTTTTCCTGCGAAACTTGCAAGACTAGCCCTCCTGGAAGAAAGGATATAGTGGAGACATGGCTTAGCCAACAACGTAAGGTATGATTCCAGAATAAAACTTTCACTCTTCAATATGGAAACATCCCTTAGGCTGTGGCTAGGTCTCCACCATATCCTTTCTTCCAGGAGTGGTAGTCTTGCAAGTTTCGCAGGAAAACTTCTGTGAAGTTTGGAAAGTAGGAGGCGAGGTACTGGCGGAAGTAAAGTTGTGAGGACGGGTCGTGACTCGTGTCGGGATAGCTCAGTGTTAGAGCGCTTACCCGCGAAAGGCAAAGGTTATCAATCAGCCTGCTCCTTCTACGAGCTCGTCTCGAGTATTGCTCCAAGTGTTTGCGATCCCTACCAGATCGGTTTAAAGGAAGACATAGAGGCAGTTTAGAAGCGGGCGGCTAGGATTGTAACTGGTGGATTCGATCAATGCATGAGTGTTACTGAAATGCCTCGGGAATTCAACTGGGATTCGCTGGAGGGAAGGTAACGTTCTTTTCAAGAAGCACTGCTGAAGAAATTTAGAGGGCCGTAATTTGAGGCGAACTGCAGAACGAATCTGCTGCCGCCAACCTACATTTCGCGTAAAGACCACAAGGAGAAGATCAGAAAGATCAGGAAACCACAGATGCATATAAGTATTCGTTCTGTATGGGAGTGGAAAAGGAAATCAACTAACTAGTAGTGGTACTGAGTACCCTCCGCCACGCACTGTGGGGTGGATTGCGGATTATGTATGTAGATGTAGATACGTAGTTATTCTTTCATGAGTGCAATATCCGCAACTGTCGTGGGAGGTGCCGGTCTACCAGCAATGCGTCTGCCAAGTGTATCCCAGACATCGGGTTCAAATTCGGTGAACAAGCTGACCACTCCATTCGTTCAATTCCCTCAGTTTCAAGCGTTCTGTCCACCAACGCAGCAAGTGTGGATGAGCGTTATCATCCATCTCCTATGGCATCAGCGTAGGGCACAAGAAAAGATCGAAAGCTTCACGGAGACTACGGGCAGATTGCAGTGCAGACACAGCAAGAGAGGCATTCTGCATCAGCGTATGGGTTTCTGTCACACCTCCCATAGGGTACTTTTCAGGAAGAGTGAACAAATAAATTGCTTGCTGTTAGGATTGTCTGGCGGAGGGACTAACAGCCGCGGTGGAGCGGTCTAAGGCGCCTTGCTGCGGAGCGCGCGGTTGCTCGCCGTCGGAAGTTCCAGTCATTTCTCGGGCATGGGTGTGTGTGTTGTCCTTAGTTTAGTTTAACTTAGTTTAAGTAGTTTTTAAGCCTAGGAACTAATAACCAAAGAAGTTAAGTCTCATAGATTTGCAAACATTTAAATAGATTTTGAGACTTTACAGTAAAGACTGAGCGAGGTGGCGCAATGGTAACACCCTCATTGGGGACGGTGGATGAAACCCATCTCCGGCCATACAGATGTATGTTTTCCGTTATTTCCTTAAATCGCTTAATGGAAATAACGGTATGGTTCGTTTGAAAGAGCATGATCGATATCCTTCCACACCCTTAATCAAAAATCTGAGCTTAAAGCTGCGTCTATAATGACTACACTGTCGTCGGGACGTTAAACAGTAAGTTCAAAATGTTTGTAAACGTGACACACTGCTTGGGTCATCGGTTCCTATACTTACAAATTACTTTATATTCAAAACTGTTCAAATGCTTGTAAAGCATTACAAACTACTTATGGACTAACTTATACTAAAGAAGACACAAACATCCATGCCCGAGGGGGGAATCGAATCCCAGCCGGAGAACGGTCTTGCGCAGTATCGTTGCATAGCGCCTCAATGCGCTTACGCACGGCATTTACTTTAATTTACGTATGCTAAGAACAGCACACATGCTCATATCCGACGGAGGACTCGAACCTCCGACGCGAGCGACTGCACAATTCGTAGCATGCGCCTCAGAACTCGTGGCTATTGTCCTCACGGTCTGAACTATAAGTTTCCTTCTTCCTTCATAAGAGCCCACACGAAGAAAAAGAATGTAAAGTGATGCGCATGTATAGGAAAAACAATCCCATAATGTTCGCTTAAAGCGTTAGTAATGAGCTTCTTGTTGCAGTCGCGTCGTTCAAATATCTAGGCGTAACATTGCAGAGCGATCTGAAATGGAACGAACATGTAAGAACAATTGTAAGGCGGACAACCGAGTTCGGTTTATTGGGAAATTTTGGGAAGATGTACTTCAGCTGTAAAGAAGATCGCGTATAAAAGGCTTGTACGACCACGTCATGAGTATTGCTCAATGTTTGGGACCCGCAGCAGATCGGTTTAAAGGATGACGTAGAAGCAGTTCAGAGGCGAACAGCTAGGTTTGTTACTGGTAGGTTCGACCATTGCGCGAGTGTCACGGAAATGCTCCGGGAACTCAGTTGGGGATCGCTGGGGGAAAAACGAACTTCTCGAGAAATTCTGTTGAGGAAATTTAAAGGGCCCGAATTTGAAGCTGAACGATCTTCCTGCCGCCTACTTACATTTCGCGTAAAAATCACAAACTCAAGATAAGATATTCAAATGTTCAAATGTTTGTAACGGGGACGTAACTGTGGGGTCATCAGTCCTTAAACTTACAAACTACTTATGAATTAACTTATACTAAAGACGACACAAGCATCCAAGCCTGAGCGAGGATTCGAACCTCCGACGCTGGAGGCCTCGCGAACCGCAACATGGTGCTCCAGACCGCTCGGCTACTCCCGCGCGGCGCACAAGAGAAATTAGGTCTTGTACGGAGGCATATAGGCATTCTTTTTTTTCCCCCTCTCGTTCTGTTTGGGAGTGGATTAGGAAAGGAAATGCCAAGCACTGGTATAGTGTACCCTCCTCCAGGCACCTTACGGTGGATTGCGGTGTAGGTATGTATATGTAGAAGACATAGCTGCAGTCTTTTTTTTTTCGTGTACCATTGACGACTTGGACAGAAAAAGGAAGTGAGAGTGATGCTTCGGTACCGTGGGACGGGTTGCGCAGTACGGAGTAGATGAAGAAGTGACGAAGGACAGCGCCGGCGAACCGTCCTGAGACTGCCTCTGTGGTCCCGCCGTATGTTACGAAGTCGTCTCGCCGCTTAAAAAGGGAAATCGCCGAGGCAGCAGCTGTGGCTGTGGCTGTGGCTGTGGCGACCTTGCCGAGCAGTTAGCGGGGTCGTTGGCTGGCAGCCGCGCTGGTACTGCCCGCTGCCGATGCCGGGGAAACCCGCCGCTGACCTCAGCCGCGCAAGCCGGGGTCCCGAGTTCAACGCCTCCAAGCGTCTGCCGCACGCACGCGCACTCTCGCTTCTTAAGTCACTGCTCTATTCCGAAACGACACAGTGTCTGCTTTATAATCGGAAATCATTATATAAATACGCTAAAAAAGGTAAAGCAGTCAACAATCCGAAGATTGGTTTGTACACCACAGTGCTTCACTGGGCATGGTCCTGTTTGGAGGTGGTATGCCGTTGCCTTCCTCCGACCTTCGAACTGACTTGCCCAGCCAGTTATAGGGGGACCTACAGTTTAACGTGGGTTCCGAACCACGGTGCTACAGTTGTTTTTTTTTTTTTTTTTTTTTTTTTTTTTTTTCCACATAGACATTACTGCCAGAGGTGAAAGAAGTGGAAAATGACAGACAAAAATCCTAGGACCTGGCGGGGATCGAACGCGCGACCTTTGGATTTGTGGTCTGGCACTCTACCACAGTGCAGCCGAGGCGCACACATGAATACGCTAACACGAAAATTGTGGTACACATTACTAATTTATTCGTACAAGAAGGCCAATGAAAGTTACATGGTTTTCAAAAAAGCTTTTCAACTAAAAATGCTATATATACCTTCACTGATGAAATGTTAAATGCTTTGAATAACCAGACATTATCAGTTGGGATTTTTTGTGATCTCTCAAAGGCTTTTGATTGTGTAAATCATGGGATTCTTCTAGATAAGCTTAAGTATTGTGGTATGAGTGGGACAGTGCACTAATGGTTAAAGTCATACTTAACTGGAAGAGTGCAGAAAGTTGAAATAAGCAGTTCACATGATACAGATGAAACAATTAATTCTTCTAACTGGGGAGTTATCAAAAATGGGGTCCCACAAGGTTCCGTCTTGGGTCCTTTGCTGTTCTTAATATATATTAATGACTTGCCATTCTAAATTCACGCAGATGCTAAGCTAGTACTTTTTGCTGATGATACAAGTGTAGCTATCACACCTGACAAACAGGAATTAACTGATGAAATTGGAAATGATATCTTCCAGAAAGTTATTAAGTGGTTCTCTACAAATGGACTCTCATTAAACTTTGATAAAACCCAGTATATATAGTTTCATACAGTAAATGGCATGACACCATTAATAAATTTAGACTTTGAACATAAATCTGTAGCTAAGGTAGAATATTCAAAATTTTTAGGTGTTTGCATTGACGAGGGACTGAATTGGAAGAAACATACTGAAGATCTCCTGAAACGTCTGACTTCAGCTACTTATGCTATCAGAGTCATTGCAAAATTTGGTGATATACATCTCAGTAAATTAGCTTACTACGCCTATTTTCATTCACTGCTTTCATATGGGATCATATTCTGGGGCAATTCAATATTGAGTAAAAACGTATTCATTGCACAAAAGCGTGTAATCGGAATAATTGCTGGAGCCCACCCAAGAGCATCCTGCAGACATTTATTTAAGGATCTAGGGATACTAACTGTAGCTTCACAATATATATATTCACTCGTGAAATTTGTTATTAACAATCCGACCCAATTCAAAAGTAATAGCAGTGTGCATAGTTACAACACTACGAGAAAGGATGATATTCACTATTCACTATTCAAGGTCAGTTACCAAGTAGCATCAAAAGTCTGACAGATAGCCACCTAGTATTTAAAAAGAAATTAAAGGAATTTCTGAATGGCAACTCCTTCTACAATGTAGATGAATTTTTAGATAAAACTTAAAATAATAATAATAATAATAAAAACAAAAAGAAATCCTTAAAATATTGATTGTCAAGTATAGATAACATTTACTAAATTGACACGTTCCACATCATTACAAAATTGTCGTATATATGATCTATGGAACAAGTATTAATCTAATCTAATCTACATAATTCGAAAGATTGTTTGTCGTAGATTTCACGAATATAAGTATTATGTGTGCATTTAGCCATTAAAAGTGGTAAAAGGAAGTCGAAATTTTCCTATCTACAGCTTGGATCAAGTTCTACATTCTACAACAATCAGCTCACTGATTGGCTATTCGCCTCGACAAAAGACGCTGTAATGCAGCGCATCTGCAGTATTAATATAACGTATTAAAATAAGTGAATATCGAAACATGGAGTGCTCCCAAACTCACTTTCTTGTGCCGTGCAAATGCTTCATTTTCGCAGTGATTAAGAGTGGTTGAAGGAAATGAAGGTAATTTCCAATAATGCTTGCAATCGAAGCATCTCGGTCTGAAACAATATATATCGAACATGTAACTCTAAATCGATTACGCCGTTATTCACGCGCGACTTATAGAAAAGTAAAAGAATCGCACTCATTTAGTGACTCAGATAATAAATAATGTGTGATTATCCTCTTAAATTACAAATTACAACAACACAATGTACCACCAGAGCTCAGGTCAAAAATTCGTGTCTTCGGCGCTCACTTATGAAAATAAAAAGTAAAAATGAAAACCTTTGTTAACCTAACCTCACTATCAGAGTCTACAGATCACTTTTTAAACACAAAATCTTAATCTACATTGCATATTGCGCTAGTAAACAAACTATCATCTTTAACTCAGCCACCACATAATTACTCATGCCACCTACAAACATGCATGCACACAACACGCCGGAAACAAGACAAAATAATTAATATGTAAACATTCATATTTTATCATCTCCCGCGTAATCCATTAAGAGTTGCATTTCAGGATGAGATACTTCTATTGCAGGCATTCTTGGAAATTACCGATATTGATGTTTTCGTATGAATGCCGATATAAAGGATGATGCACCTGGAATGGCATCTAGCGGTGCTCGGGTGGAACTACGAATTCGAGAATGCCGATATAAATGATGATGCGCCTGGAGAGGCATGTAGCGGCGCACAGGTGGAACTACGAAGTCGACATGTTGTCAGCTCTGGAATTCTGAATATCGCAGTATCGAAATAACATTATTTCTTGGCGTTGTATAAATATACGAACACCGAAATTGTAGCTCCATTTCAAATATTAGACTGATTAAAGTTATATAATTCCAAAATGGCTTGAGAAGTATATACTTCCGTTTTTATTTGTTATTGTGTCAGGCATTTTCCATAACACGTAAAATATACCGTTTCATACCTCCCAGTGCCGGTTAAATTTTACCAAATATCCCAGCGGCCTCGTATGATAATGTTGACAACAGATGCTATATACTGAGAATCCTGTGAGTCTTCATTTTAGCCAATCGCTTGACAACGCTGATGTTTTCTCATGGAATCTTCGCTTTACGAGGGCAATTATTTTTACTGAGTGGTCTAGGGTACATACAAGAACCTGTTAACCATAAAGGAGGAACAGCATTATTTGTTTACTTCATGGTCTGTACGATACACTAATCGAGTCATTCTATGTGGTTCGAACAAATGGGCAAAGATTTTCTATCGGGTTGTTAATGTTGCGAACACAATGACGCGAGGCCGCCGACATGATACGTAAAATTTTACCCCCAGTGACCATTGTAAACACAATTGGTCGATTTTCGACCACAGGGAATACTAGTTACAATAAAACAACGCCCGCTAGTTGTATTGAAATATCCAGGAAAATTCTAGGTTTATCTGTCCATTTACGGTAATCATATTAAAAACATACGACTAAACCTACAACTTTCTATTTTTAAATAACATAAATCCTGAAATGACATACAAAAAATCTAACATTAAGTCCCGCATTTGACGTATTTCGTTTTTGTATATGTAAGCAGGAGTAAAATATAGGGAACGTAAGGTAATTTATAACTTGTACAAAAACCAGACAGCAGTTATCAGAGTTGAAGGGCATGAAAGGGATGCAGTGGTTGGAAAGGGAGTAAGACAGGGTTGTAGTCTTTCTCCATTGTTATTCAATTTGTACATTGAGCAAGCTATAAAGGAAAGCAAGGAGAAATTTGGAGAAGGAATTAAAGTTCAGGGTGAAGAATTAAAAACATTGCGTTTTGCCGACGACATTGTAATAATCTCAGAGACAGCAAAAGACCTGGAAGAGCAGTTGAAGGGAATGGACAGTGTGTTGAAAGGTGCATATAAGATGAACATTAACAAGAGCAAAACTAGGGTAATGGAGTGCAGTGTAAGGAAATCAGGTGATGCTGAAGGAATTAGATTGGGAAACGAAGCAATAAAGGAGGTAGATGAGTTTTGTTATTTGGGCAGTAAAATAACAAATGATGGTCGCAGTACAGAGGATATTAAATGCAGAATGGCAATGGGTAGAAAAGCGTTCTTGAAAAAGAGAAATTTGTTAACAGCGAAGATTGATTTAAGTGTAAGGAAGTCCTTTCTGAAGGCATTTGTATGGAGTGTTGCCTTGTATGGGAGTGAGACATGGACGATAAACAGTGCGGACAGGAAGAGGATTGAGGCTTTTGAAATATGGTGCTACAGAAGAATGCTGAAGATTAGGTGGGTGGATCGCGTAACAAATGAGGAGGTATTGAACAGAATTGGAGAGAAAAGAAATTTCTGGCATACCTTGACTAAAAGAAGGGATAGATTGGTAGGACACATTCTTAGACATCAAGGAATTGTGAATTTAGCATTGGAGGGAAGTGTGTGGGGTAAAAATCGCAGGGGAAGACCAAGAGATGGATACAGTAAGCAGATTCAGACAGATGTAGGTTGCTGTTCTTATGTGGAGATGAAGAGGCTTGCTCAGGATAGGGTATTGTGGAGAGCTGTATCAAACCAGTCTCCGGACTGAAGACCACAACAACAACACAACAACAACATATGTATATTACGAAAGTTTGGACGATAAATGGAACCGCCAATCTCTATCTATATAAAAGCTAAAGGACTCTCATTCGCTCGCTCACTCACATGCTGACTAAAGACGAAATCTCGAAAACTTCTTCACCTATGAAGCTGAAATTTGTCAGGAATGTACCGGGTGATCAAAAACTCAGTATAAATTTGAAAACTCAATAAATCACGGAATAATGTAGATAGAGAGGTAAAAATTCACAAACTTGCTTGGAATGACATGGGGTTTTATTAGAACCACATATACCGTTATCGGTTTTTTCCTTCGAGGAACTGCGTGATTCTGGTTTTGTAACTGCTACCGTGACGGCTGAGAGGTACGCCGATATGTTACAGAATCGCACCATCCCCAGCCTGGCTGATAAACACCTGCTGGAACGTACGATTTCTATGCAGGATGGCGCTCCACCCCATATTGCTAGACGCGTAAAACATCTTTTGGTGCGTCGTTTGGTGATGATCGTGTGCTCAGCCGCCACTTTCGTCATGCTTGGAATCCCAGGTCCCCAGACCTCAGTCCGTGCGATTATTGGCTTTGGGGTTACCTGCAGTCGCAAGTCTATCATGATCGACTGACATCTCTAGGGATGCTGAAAGACAACACCCTACACCAATGCTTCACCATAACTCCGGACATGCTTTACAGTGCTGTTCACAACACTATTCCTCGACTACAACTATTGTTGTGGAATGATAGTGAACAAATTGAGCATTTCCTGTAAAGGACATCATTTTCGCTTTGTCTTAATTTGTTATGCTAATTATTGCTTTTCTGATCAGATGAAGCGCCGTCTGTCGGACTTTTTTTTATCTAACAAAACCCCATGTTATTCCAAGCATGTGTTTCAATATTTACATCTCTATCTACATTATTCCGAGATTTATTAAGTTTTCAAGTTTATACTGACTTTTTGATCACCCGGTAGTTTATAGGTAGAAGAAGTCACTAAGGAATGATTTTGCGATAGGTCCGATAGTTCAGGAGATATGACGTCATAAACAATAAACTACCAAATACTTAGGAGTTACAATTACGAACAACTTTGACTGGAGAGAACACATAGAAAATATTGTGGGGAAGGCGAACCAAAGGTTACGTTTAATTGGCAGAACGCTTCGAAGATGCACCAGCTCCACCAAAGAGACTGCCTACATCACACTTGTGCGTCCTCTCCTAGAGTACTGTTGCCCCTTATGGGACCCTCACCAGGTGCGACTGACGGAAGGTTCGGGGAAGGGCAACTCGTTTTGTTTTATCACGTTACGGGGGGGGAAAGCGTCACGGAATTTTAGCTCGAATTGGGGTAGAAATCATTAAAAGAAAGACGTTATTCATTGCGGCGAGATCTGTTTGCGAAGTTTCAATCACCGACTTTTACTTCTGAAAGTGAAAATATTTTGCTAGCACCCACCTACTTAGGGAGACATGTCCAACCCAATAAAATAAGAGAAATCAGATCAAAAACATAACGATTTAGGTATTCTTTCTTCCCGCGCGCTATTAGAGAATGGAACGGTAGAGAAAACTTATGAAAGTGGTTAATGAAGCCTCTGCCAGGCACTTAAATGTGATTTGCAATCTATGCAGATGTTGTATGGGCGAAGTGTTGTATACGATAACTAGATGGGGGGCTCTGAGCGAGCGGTTGTATATGATAAGTAGGTGTGGTTCTATTGATCAGAAAACTCTGAAAGGAACCAAATTGGTGTGCAATCGGGACCGGGAGACTTACGTTTGCTGATTGAAGTTGCTGTAATACTCCAAGGGTATTCTACTTCTAAATCACACGTGCTGGCGGCTATTCTTGATACGAATTATGGTGTATTTGTTTCGTTTTCTGTAGTGAAGGACCAAAATACTATGGTCATCAGCCACTAGATTTACAAACTACTTAAACTTACACTAAGGACAACACACACACACACACACACACACACACACACATGCCAGAGGGAGGACTCGAACCTTCGTCGGCGAGCGATAGCTCGCTCCGCAGCAATGCGCCTTAGTCCGCTCGGCCACTCCATCGCAGCAGTGTCGATAGTGAAGCCGTCGGCACACGGAGCGTGTATCTGAACGAGTGTGGCCAATGTGTCGAGTTTCTGACGTCACAATGTGCCGAACCGCACGTTGGCGAGTCTTTCCCAACGTGTCGGGCAGTATCAAGCATGTCAAATGTTCTCAACGTGCGTCTGAACGATCACCAATAAGGTGGGAGAACGCCACCGACGTCACACCACACGGCTATTCGGGGAGTGGTAGGTCGCAGGATTATCGGATTGAGCAGGGTACAAATGTATCACGTGACACATAGAAACCGAAATTTAGCTGCATTTCGTTGAATGAAAGCGTCGGCGTTCATACGAAGGAGGGTACAATATACAGGCATCTAAATACAGCTGTATATGTTCAGCCCATTTTCGCGAAACAGATGTTGATAGAACTTCGTTTTCCTGTGTTTGAATACGAGACGGTATAGTACCGTCATTTCCGGCGTACATGCACCCTTACCTGGCGCGAGTTAATTTCCTCTTTGAGTGAGTTGGAAAATTGTTTGCCGTTTTGTAGAGAATTCTGTTTCTAGGTACTGATCGGCCAAGGGTGTATACAAGAACCTGTCAACCATAGACCAGTAACAGCATCAATTATCATGGTCAGCACCAAAAAGTATTCCTATAATTCTATAGGATTCAGTTAATATTATTTGAAAGACGAGTATACATTTTTGCGCTAAACATAAAGTAAATAATTAATGCTGTTCCTCATCTATGTCGGACCAGTAAATTAGTTACTCTTCTTCTCTTCCTGCACCTGCAACATGACTCGAAGGGGTAACCACAACTCTTAGTTTCCGCAAAAGTCTGTCACACTGTTCCTCGCCACAGGCTACGCAATTTGGCACTTCGTCCTAAAATAGCAAACCGAATTCCCTACAAAACGGCAAACAATTTTCAAACGCGCTCAAACAGGGACTAACCTCCTTGGACTTAACTCAGACTAAGTAACATTTCCCAGTAGTGCACTAAACGAAACAGTATATAGCCTTGATACCGACCAATACTTAAGGTATGCTTAAAATTTAAAAATACTTTTGCTTTCTGATGAACATTGAACTTGGAATATTTGTTAAGCTTATGTGTTTTCAGAATTTCCTTAAAGAATTCCAAAGTTTTCTTTGAATCCGTTCTTCACTTTTTCGGTTTATTTATTTAAGTTAGAAAACAAATACGCGCCAAAAGTACTGAGCTCAATGGTAAATAAAACCTACTTCGTCAGGTGACTTCCGGTTGTCGTGAGTCACGTGATACGTTACTAGTATCCTGCTCAATCCGATATTCCTGCCACCTTTTCGGTAGAGAGATGAAGACGCCATATTGGCCGTCGTATTTCAAGGGTTTTATGTATATACCCAGTGGCGGCGCGTTCTATGTGTTCACTGGTTCATTGAACACCCGGAAAAAAGCTCGTCTTGAAAAAACAGTAAATAAATACAATAAAAAGTGTTTTCAAATGTTTGTTCAGCTTATGGGACTTAACTACAAATCTCGCACTGAAACGTGGTCCCTGAGCGGAGAATGTTGGGAGCTGAAGCTTGCATTCAGCTCGTAGCGCATTGGCTGTTAGAACAAGCCCCGCCTCTTTCTCCCAGTGCTGCCAGCTCATGACCCATAGCTTACAGGTTTTAAAAGAAACATGTACGGGCTTAAAGCGTCACAAATGGAACACGAAATTATCACTTTAATGTTTGAGTAATAGAAAACTGGAACGTATATCTACGAAATATAAATATTTTTAAGGGACTTATTATGCGGGTGTAGTAATGCTCTCTGCTATTTGTAATGTCGCAAATAAATAACAATCGGAATTAACTTTCCTCACACCTCTTTCAAGAACAGCATTCCTTTTTCTAAAAGAAGTCGTCGCGGTATGTGGAATTATTTTAGAAAATAACGAAGTGGAAGACAATCAATACCAAGCACAAATCATCAATACATTGACGAGGTCTATGGTGAACAATGCTGTTACGAGGTAAGGTTGGTAGAGAGCATAAACATTCTGTAGACACACGAACTCAGACGACTTCTGCCGATCACAGAGGGGCCACGAAAAAGTGCGCGACATTACGGGGTCATCAGTCCCTAAACTTACAAACTACTTATGAACTAGCTACGACTAAGGACGCCACAAATATCCAAGCCCTAGGGGGGATTCGAACTCCCGACCGTAGTGGCCGTGCAGACTGTGACTGACACGCCGCAGAACGCTCGGCCCCCGCGGCGGCTAAAAAGTGTTTTATAAACCATTATTCTTCATTTCGTTCTTATATCAGATCATTTTATGTGCACATTCATAGTATTTTTACCGCATGAGAAACTTTTACGTCGCGGAGAGAGCACGTATATGAGTCGTAGGGCGGCCGTTTAACATACGCGGCAGTGGCCGCAGCTTTGCAATGCGCATGCGCGGCTGAGGTTCTCTTCTGAACCCGCTAGAGGCAGCATATGGGCGTTCCCGCTTCAGGGAGGGGCGAGGAGAGGAAACTCATCTTTTAACATTGACGTTGGAGATGGCAGAGACGCCAGCTCCTGGCTACTCTAGCTCTGGCGGTTACGCACGATTGGTTCCGAAGCAAAGACAATGGAGCTACTGCGCACCTCGCCTTGCGCATCGGCAAATCCTCGATTAAGGCAACATTCGCCCTTGATATTTGTTTTTGGCGCATTTTAGATTAATAAGAAACTCGTCATATTTGGTAAAATACAACTATAAATTAAAGACGCATCAATTGTAAAAGTCTTCAGAACATCCTACCACGAATAATAATGAAGTCACTACTCTCCACCTAGCAAGAATAGCGGTGTGGTTAGGGGCATCGCATTGCGCCGTCGAAGGTAGTGGGTTTGACACCGATGGCAAGCAATTTTTTTAAAACACAATCTTCTTTTCAGCAGATACGGGAAAAACAATGCCTTTTGTATTGTTACTTGCCCCATATCTTTGGACGTTTCAGCAAACGTGTCGCAGTTCTTAGGGTAAATGACATTCATAGTTTTCGTTGTAACAAATATTTAACTCCTTGAAAAGATGTAGAGGAGTGCAGCCTTTGCGCATGCGTAAAGTTAGGAGCGGGCGCTGCTTACAGTGTCACGTGACCTGAAGGTCACTGAAGGTCACTTAGCAGTGTAATCAGATACTGTGTTTTAGTGTTCATGTGCATATTCATACGTTTCTGGTGTTTATTATAAAAGAAAAATGAACAATGTTCAGTATCTTTTAGAAAAAAATTACTCAGCTTTAAGCCTGGGACAAAATGTGTGAAGAGAAGGGCGGCGCCACTATCAAGATATGGCACTCAAAGAAGTGAACTCCCAGTCATCTGAAGCACCAGACTACACTGTATATAACTTAGGTCTTATAACTGTATGACATTGCAAAGCAAGTAAAAGTGAGTAAATTGAGAATCTCTCAAAACCGGTCATTAGAGGTGCTATTTGTTGGAATAAATGACTGGAATCATCTTATTTGTGGTTAAAAATTTCCATAATCTGCCTTTTCAAGACAGGCCAGACTGAACACGAATTGTTGTTTACATCTTTTGTTGTAATTACATGTCAGCAACCGACGTATCTACTAGTAGTGTATAAAACATGTACCGAGCGAGGTGGCGCAGTGGTAATGCACTGGACTCGCATTCGGGAGGATGGTGGTTCAAATCCACCTCCGGCCATCCAGATTTAGGTTTTCCGTGATTTATGGAAATCATTCCAGGCAAAATCCCGGATGGTTCCTTCCAAAGGGCACGGCCGATTTCCTCCCCCATTCTTACCCAAAACTCCGAGCATTAGCTCCGTCCTAAGCTTCCTTCCTTCCTATAAAACATGTCTAATACCTTCGTCGATAATACGCATATACCTTAGTGGCCGTAGCGTAGGCAGCAAGTTCCTGGACTGTCAAATGGAAAATGTGCCACGACACTGGTTGTAGGCTCCTCGGAAGCAATTTCTTTTCTTCTTTTATTCGGGTTTTCTGATAGATTCGGAAATGTTCAAATGTTTGTTGAACTTATGGGACTTAACTAAGGGGTCATCAGTCCCTAAGCTTACAAACTTCTTATGAACTACCTAATACTTAGGACGGCACAAATATCCATGCCCGAGGGGGGATTCGAACCCCCGACCGTAGTGTCCGTGCAGACCGTGACTGGAGCGCCTCAGTCTCCTCGGCCACCGCGGGCGGCAATCCGATATTCCTGCCATCTTTTCGGTAGAGAGATGAAGACGCCATAGTGGCCGTCGTATTTCAAGGGGAATCCCCGAGGGGGGATTCGAACCCCTGACCCTAGTGGCCGTGCAGACCGTGACTGGAGCGCCTCAGTCCCCTCGGCCACCGCGGCCGGCGATAGATTCGGAGACTTTCCTATAAATTTCATAGACGTATACTGCATAATATTCGATGCTATGTAAACGTAAGTGCGCATCCTGTGAGGAATGAGTTTGTTGGATTCGTTTTATGAACAGGACAGTTTGCACCTTACTTAGAGTAAAATACGCTCTTTATTGTTTCCCATATTGTATTTTATACGTTCTTAACGTTCTTCTACTTAATAGTAACATTGACCGTGGAAGAATTACATGTAAGTTTTAATAAAAAAGCGAGATCGTTGCAATAACGTTTGCCTCATATGAAGGCTTTTTCTAATCATATATCTCACAGTTTGTCATGAAACATTTATAATTCGCTGCACTTATAACATGCAACTTTTATAAGAGTCTTATGTTCATAGATATTTAGTTTTGTTACTTATGTAGGCCTATATCACAGAACATAACACATGTACAAGCTCGGAAGTAAGCGACTTAGTTGAGGTGTTCATCAGAGACGAGTGTATCGTCAGGCGTGCCCCAGGGGAATGTGATAGGACCGCTATTCAAATGTTCAAATGTTTGTGAAGCTTATGGGACTTAACTACGGGGTCATCAGTCCCTAAACTTACAAACTACTTATGAACTACTTACGAACTAGGACGGCACAAATATCCATGCCCTAGGGGGGATTCGAACCCCCGACCGTAGTGGCCGTGCTGACCGTGACTGGAGCGCCTCAGTCACCTCGGCCACCGCGGCCGGCCGGACCGCTATTAATTTCTATCTACATAAGTGATCTGATGGACAGAGTAAGTTGTAATTTGCGGCTGTTTGCTGTGGTGTATGGGAGGGTGTCGTCTTTAACTGAATCTAATAACATACAGGATGACTTAGACAAAATTTCTAGTTGGTGTGAAGAATGGCAGCTAGCTCTCAATGTAGAAAAATGTAAGGTGATGCGCATGAATAGGAAAAACAATCCCATAATGTTCGAATACAGCATTAGTAGTGAGCTTCTTGATGCTGTCGCGTTGTTCAAATATCTAGGTGTAACATTGCAGAGCGATATGAAGTGGAACGAACATTTAAAGACAGTTGTGAGTAAGGCACACAGTCTACTTCGGTTTATTGGGAGAATTTTGGGAAGATGTACTTCATCTGTAAAGGAGACTGTGTATAAAACGCTTGTACAACCACGTCTTGAGTACTGCTCAAGTGTTTGAAACCCCCAGCAGATCAGTTTAAAGGAAGACATAGAAACAGTTCGACCAATGCGCGAGTGTCACGGAAATGCTCCGGGAACTCAATTGGGGATCGCTTGATGAAATATGACGTTCTTTTCGTCAGTTTCTGTAGAGGAAAGCTGAGTGTAGTATGATCTTGCTGCCGCCTACTTATATTTCGCATAGTGATCACAAAGACAAGATAAGAGAAATTAGGGCTCTTACGGAGGCATATAGGCATTCTTTTTTTTTTTTTTTTTGTCGTTCTGTTTGGGAGTGAAATAGGAAAGGAAGTGCCTAGTAGTGGTACAGTGTATCCTCCGACACGCACCTTACGTTCGATTGCAGAGTTTTTTAATTTCGTAAACAGTGTGATCCCAGACCTGATGCCGCCGTCAACTGTCGCTGGAGTGCGCTGCGGACGCGTGTAGCTCGTTGAGACACACGCCTCGTATGCACAAGTCGCGCCGTCTCCGAGCGTTCAGCCGCACGGTGGACTCGGCACGTTACCCCACACGTTCAGACACACACTCGGTGTGCCGACGGCTTAACGCTTGAAACGTGACCTGAAAAGCAGCACAGTTTATTCACTTGGGCGCAATTTTCTTTCTATGAATTCACTGTAGTGTCCTGAATACGTGGCGTTGATTTCCACGTGCTGCACTGTTCGTAACGATCAGTGTGTAAGAAAGATAATGAAAGAGTCTACTGTGAATAGGTAGATACACAATTGCTACCAATTCAGCGCTGAAAAGAGAGGATTGTAATTTGGAGACATTGAGGCGTGCACTCGAATGTGCGGAAAGTACCAGTTAGCGGCCAGCGGGTTACGTAAGTCTCCTCCAGTTGGGTCGGAGTGGTCCTCGGGGTATGTACGTGACGGCGGCCACGTAACTGCCGGCAGGAGAATCCCAGCAATCCGACACTCGCAAGGCGAGGCGCTGCAGCCAGGCCGAGGAACGTGATCCCTTCATAGCGGGCTGATAAAAACGCTTTGAAAGAGAGCTGCAGCCCCAGGTACACCCAGCGGTGTTCACGTCATGCAGGGCCGCCGCAAGGCACGTGCGGGAAGGTTCGGCCGCAGTGGGAGCCACGTCTGCTGGCCGGCGACGCAGGGGCGGGCCCAAGCCCCGTACCTAGTTATCGTATACAACAGCGACCGACTGCCAACAGCGGACAAATTGAAGAGCGCCTCGGCGGCCATTGTGGTGGCAAACTTCCGCGCGAACTTTAAATGTTCGTAAGACTCTTTTGATTAGAGAGAGTATTCATTCGAGTTAAGTCGCGAAAACTATGTCAAATTGAAATATATAATTACAAAACAGCTTCAGACTCCTTGAATATACAGCAACTATCGGTTGTGTGTAAATTTATTACACATACGGTGTAGAAATTGGCCAACAGCGTTTCCTCTTCCTAAGTGCAGCATATGAACGGAATTTATCGGCAGAGACGATTTTTTTGGCACTTTCTCAGTATATTCTACGATTGCGAAACTTTTGTACAAACATTAATTTCGGAAAAGTTTCACACGTCTTTGCTTTAATGTTGTATTCTCTAATATTTAGATATTTCATAGCATCAAAAAATCAAACAGAACTGCCTGAAACAACTAATGGTAAAAATCGATTGTGAAAGTGAAATATGCCATCAGATACATAACTGAAAAATAGCTTCTTATGTTGTGAATACAGCAACCAGCCACTATCAAATTCTTTTAAGAACACGAAGTATGCCATAACGTTTTCTTAACTTAGGCATCTAACAAGCAAGATAGCATTTTTAATGCTGTAAGCCAAATACCTTATAGCAGAGTGAACTGCTCAAAAGTAAGCAACTATCGTCACAGGGTTGAACTTTACAATGTGCATCCAATGTGGCTATGTGTCATTCATATATGGAACTATACACAGTTCTGCAACCCCTTTCAATTATTAGACCTATATGTACAGCAGATTACCCTTGAATTCTGTGTTTCAAGTTGCTAATATTAATTTCATAAACAAAAATTCGAACTGCAGTGAGGCAACTAATTTCGTGTCCCCAATAGTTATTTTACACTTTTTGCACTTCCTGTCCATCAGTACTGCCTACAGTAGCTCTTTTCTAAGAGCTACCAGTATTGTAAAAGCCTGTTATTTATTTATTGTCTCGGCTAACGGTCTGATAAGCAATAGTAACTATCTCTGAACACAAGTAGTAGGGCTACTTGTATTCCTGAGGAATATAAATGGCAATACAGTATTCGATCTTTTTATTCCTTTCTTAAATTGTTTTATGTATTTATTTAAACATTGAGCAGCTCTTCACCATCGTGCTGCATGTACACTGCAATAGTCAAACAATATAGACGTGACTATCAATTGTGTATATATCCCGCAGTAGCTATTTAACACACGATTTACCGGCTAACAACACTTGTATTTATCTGACGCTTGCCACTACCATGGTGACCGGGCGAAGGTTCAAATTATCCCGCGACAGCATCGCCGTCAGGGAGTCTAGTTATTTTTACAAGGTCTTTGGGCGGGTCAGGCAGACCCTGTTGATGAGGGAAGGGGGGGGCAGTGGCGTATGCGGGGTTTGTGACTTGGGCTATCACTACTATCTAAAGTTTTACCGAGAAAGAAATGCTAAGAAAAAAATCGATATCTTGCGCATTTCCCGAGATAATGATAGTGACCGTGCCATATATCTCAAGAAATTAGCAGCAAACGAAGAAACATTAATGATAAAGGTGAAGCATTGAATTAAATTATTTATTATATTCCACATATATAGTGGTTAAGCCACGTCACACAAATTGAATTTTAATTTACAAAACGTAACTAGTTTCAATGAACTCTGTCATCATTATCAAACGTAAGCAAAAATTGCATTAAACACAAACTGAGAAAATAATTAAATTATGAAAAGGTGTAGTAAATGTAGCCAGGCCATCTAGGGGTGTGACAGTGACTCCCAACTGCCTGCCATAGTCACACATGGTATCGCACCATTTCCAGCTATTTATAATTCCATACCATGCCACAACAGCTGTATTTGCAATATGAGTGGTCTTTGGTTGTTGAGCTGCAATAACCATGTGATATGCAGTCGCAACCAAGATTTTAGGAACAAACCAAATGAATTCAGAACATAGTACCAATGTGTACCATGTTCTACATCCAAGTTGTCAAGTACCAGATGTGATTCCATTGGGAGCTCCCAACACCCCGACACCCAGTTTCGAAAGCTCTGCGCTAGACCATCCATTTTTTATTTTTATCTGGTGGATCTATGGTTCGCGGTCGTTCGTTCAGTTCGTTCGTGGTTGTTCGTTGAATGGTTGGCTCAGCTTTTTTATGACAGAGGGCGTTAGCCCCCTGACCTGGCGCGCTGAGCCACGGCGCCCGGCAGACCATCGCATCACTAGCGTTAGGCGCCTCGGAATAGTCTAAGCACGATTTCCCTCCACGTCACGCTTCTGTGTTCCTATGAAACATTGCCACATCTGCCAAGGCTCTCCACGCAGCGGAATAGCACCTCGGCAATGGACAGATATTTAAACGAAGAAACGGTTAACGGCAAATGTTAAAGAGTTGAGGGGGACATCCAATGACACTACACTTGCCCCCTCCCCCCTACCGAAACCCGTGATAGGTAGTGGCCGGCGAGTTTGAAATCTTTTATAGGAAAGCCAAATTTTTATTGCAGAATTGGATTCTTCGTGATAAAATATACAACTTTCCTATGAAATATTTTTTTCGTTTCATGATAAATGGCACTGTAATCGGCAAAAATGAAAGAGTAGCTTACCTGTGAAGAGCTTCTTCAGCCTCATAGTACCAGGAAATGACATCTAATCTCTCGTTAACATCAGGGAACTATTGCGCAGAGGTGGGTACAGTGCGATTCATTGAAATACAACAAACTCTCTGGCCGCGGATTGATAGCATGATCATAGTTTGTGTTTCATTCGATTGTGGGAGATGACAAGAGCTAGTATTAACAGAAAGATGAAAAACTGTGTTCTGCTTTTCCTGATCTGATGTGTATTTGTTTGAGATATTACCGTTTTTCAACAATTTCCATGTTTTTAGTTTTGACTATTGCAGCGCCATCTGTCATGAAACGGAAAAAAATGGTTTATACAAAAGTTACACATTTATGCACTATGGTCAGCCGCGGTGGCCGAGGGGACTGAGGCGCTCCAGTCACGGTCTGCACGGCCACTACTGTCGGGGGTTCGAATCCCCCCTCGGGCATGGATATTTGTGCCGTCATTAGTCTTAGGTAGTTCATAAGTAGTTTGTAAGCGTAGGGACTGATGACCCCGTAGTTAAGTCCCATAAGTTCTACAAACATTTGAATTTGAATTTTTCTACAATCATTTGAACATTTTTTTGGCACTAAGAATCCAAATAACTGTTTAATTACACACTGCCAATCCATTTTGAAGAATTAGCACTAAGAACTGGCAAAGTACACTGCACACTGTGAAATAAATAACACCAAAGAAGCTGTTGTGAAACGAAAAAAAAAAAAAAAAAAACACACAAACACGCTCTTTGTTACTCTAAACCGATGCGAAGTTCGCCAGGAGCGAGTCGTGTCTGTTCGTCACATTTCGGAAGCACTCGTGCTTGTGTTGACACTGTCGTGCTGTACTACCTCTGGCACAATCAATCTTGATCTAACTCTGTTGTTCCTGTTTCGAAAACATAGTGACAAGGTTACGTTAGACCGCTCGTTCACAAGTGACTGTGTTTCCCTCGATTGTGCGTACGCTGGTGACGTGGGAGGGGCGAGTCCATTTGCTCGGAGGTAAGGTATGTATGTCAGCAACGTGTCCTATCAGCGACAGGCTTAGATTCCATTGCATGGTGTCTCCACAGCAGTGTTGACACTATTTAAGTTCCAACGCTCGAATGTCTTCTACACGCTATTATAAAACAAGTCAGAGAAATACTCGTCTCTAAATACATCCACCTTCCTAACTCACCTTATCATTTCATTCCTCACATCACAAATAAATGCTTTTAATTTCCCATCATTACTGTCAGCTGTCATCATACAAATAAAATATCAAAAGCTTCATCTTGTAATGTGATGTGGTCACTAAATTAAAACAGAACTGACAACATTAGGTGTACAACTCACAATATGGTTTCAGATGGCGCTATTGATAGACATCACACTTTCCTTGCCGGCCGCGGTGGCCGAGGGGACTGAGGCGCTCCAGTCACGGTCTGCACGGCCACTACGGTCGGGGGTTCGAATCCCCCCTCGGGCATGGATATTTGTGCCGTCCTTAGTCTTAGCTAGTTCATAAGTAGTTTGTAAGCTTAGGGACTGATGACCCCGTAGTTAAGTCCCATAAGTTCTACAAACATTTTTGAACACACTTTCCTTATGTCAAGAACAACGAACTTGTTTGCATGTAACGACATTAACATTGTCGTTTTCAGTCCGGACACTGATTTGATGCAGCTCTACACCCTACTCTATCCTGAGCAAGCCTTTTCATCTCCTCATATGAACAGCAACCCACATCCATCTGAATCTGCTTACTATATTAGTCTCTTGGTCCCACTATGCGATTTTTCCTTGATATCTAAGAATGTGTCCCACCAATCGATCCCTTATTTTAGTCAAGGTATGCCAAAAATTCCTTTTCTCGCCAATTTACTGCCTCTTCATTAGTTACGCGATCTATCCACTTAATCTTTGACATTCTTCTGTAGCACCACATTTCAAAAGTCTTTATCCTCTTTCTGTCCAAATTATTCAAATGTTCAAATGTTCGTAAAGCTTATGGGACTTGATTGCGGGGTCATCAGTCCCTAAACTTACAAACTACTTATCAACTAGCTTATACTAAAGACGGCACGAACAGCCGTGCCCGAGGGGGGATTCGAACCTCCGATCGGCGCGGCCGTGCAGACCGTGACCTGCACACCGCAGACCACTCGACCGCCGCGGCCGGCTGGTTTTTGTACAAACTGTAAATAACCTTTGGTTCTCTATATTTTACCCCTGCTGACTTCAGACTTTGAAACAGTGTATTCCAATCAACACTGTCAAAATTTTTTTTCCAAATATAAAGAAGCTAGAAATGTAGGTTTGCCTTTCCTTAATCTAAATACTAACGCGTAAGGTGAGTATTGCCTCCCGTGTTCCTGCGTTTCTCCTGAATCCAAACTGATCTTCCCCGAAATCAGCTTCTACCAGATTTCCCATCCTTCTGTAAATAAAACGTGTTAAAATTTTGCAATCATGACTTATTACATTGAGGATTCTGTAATTTTCACAAATGTTTGCGCTTGCTATCTTTGGAATGGGGATATTACATTTTTCGTAAAATCTGAGGACATTTCGCTCGTCTAATACATCGTACTCGCGAGGTGAAATAGTTTCGTCTTGGTTGGCTCTCCCAGAGACATCAGTAGCTCTGAGGGAATGTCATCTACTCCAGCGGCCTTGTTCGACTTATCTCTCAGTGCTCTGTCAAATTCATCTTGATCAACTTCCTCTTCCTTTACTACAATACTCTCCCTAAGTTCATTTCCTATGTAGTGCCCCTCCATATAGTCTTTATACCTATTAGTTTTTTCCTTCTTTGCTCAGAACTGATTTTCCATCGTGAGTTCTTGATATTCATACAACTGCTTTTCTTGTGTCCAAATATCTCTTTTATTTTGCTGTAGGCGGTATCTATTTTTCCCCTATTTATACATTCTTCTACAGACTTGCATATGCCTTCTAGCCATTTGTGCTTAGCCATTTTGCACTTCCTGTCAATCACATTTCTTAGTTTCTGCATTCCATTTTACCTCCTTCATTTACTGTACTTTTATATCTTCTCCTTTCATGATTTAGATTTAGCATTTCCTGTGATATCCAATGACTTTTTTAGGTCTTGTCTTTCTACCTACTTGGTCCTCTGCAGCCTTCACTATTTCATCTCTCAGAGCTACCCATTCATCTTCGATTGTTTTATTTTGCCGTGTTTCTGTCAATTGTTGCCTGAAGATCCCTCTAAAATTTTCAAGAACTTTAGGTTCCTTCAATTTATCTTTCTGCAGATTATTCAGTTCCAGTCTACAGTTCATAGCCAATAATACATGGTGGGAGTCTATATCTGCCACAGGATATTGCTTACAGCTTGAAACCTGATACAGAAATCTATGTCTTACCATTATAAAAACTATCTGGTACCTACCGGTGCCTCCTGGCTTATTCCATGTATACAAACTTCTTTCATGATTCTTAAATCAAATCAAATGTTTGTAGAGCTTATGGGACTTAACTACGGGGTCATCAGTCCCTAAACTTACAAACTACTTATGAACTAGCTAAGACTAAGGACGGCACAAATATCCATGCCCGAGGGGGGATTCGAACCCCCGACCGTAGTGGCCGTGCAGACCGTTACTGAAGCGCCTCAGTCCCCTCGGCCACCGCGGCCGGCCCATGATTCTTAAACCAAGTGTCTGTTATGATTATGTTCCGTGCAAAATTCTACCAGGCGGACGCCTCTTTCATTCCTTTTCCCTAGTCCATATGAACCTACTAATCGTCTTCCCTTCCTTTTCCTACTACCGAATTCACAATTGAGTTTACCTCTCCCTTAACTGTCTGAGTAACTTCCTCTGTCTCCGAATACATTTCTTCCATTTCCTCATCATCGCTAGAGCTGGTTGTCATATAAACTTGTACTGTGGTCGGTGTTGGTTTAGTGTATATCTGACTACGATAATGCGATCACTGCGTTGCTCGGTGGCCGAGGTGACTGAGGCGCTCCAGTCGCGGTCTGCACGGCCACTATGGTAGAGGTTTCGAATTCCCCCTCGGGCATGGATATTTGTGCCGTCCTTAGTAATAGCTAGTTCATAAGTAGTTTGTAAGTTTAGGGACTAATGACCCCTTGGTTAAGTCCCATAAGCTATACAAGCATTTGAACATTTAAATTGCGTTGCTCATAATAGGTTACCTGCATGCGTATTTTCTTATTCATTATTAGATCTACTAAATGTTCAAATATTTGTAAATCTATCGGACTGAACTGCGTGGTCATCAGTCCGTAGCTTACAAACTACTTAATCTAAGGTAAACTAACCTAAGGACAACACAAACATCCATGCCCGAGAGGGGATTCGAACCCCCGACGGCGGACGGCAGCGCGCAACGCAGCACGGCGGTCCAATGCGCGCGGCTAACCCGCCGCGGCTATTAGACCTACTCCTGTAATACCTCCAACTGATTTTGTATTTATAACGCTTTACGCACCTGACCAGAAATCCTGTTCCTCTTACCACTGAACTTCACTAATTCCCACTATATCTAAACTTCAACCTATCCATTTCGTTTTTTTTTTTTTTTTTTTTATTTTTACCTTCCTAACCTGCTAAGGGATCTAACATTTCTCGTTCCCCTCCGTAGAATGCCAGTGTTGTCTTTCCTGATGTGGATGTCCTCATGAGTAGTCCCCAGAGATACGAATGGGGAACTATGTTATCTCCGGAATATTTTACCCGACAGGATTCCATTATCATATATTCTACATCTACATGAGATACTCTGCAAATCACATTTAAGTGCCTGGCAGAGGGTTCAGCGAACCACAGTTATACTATTTTATCTCCCATTCCATTCTCGAATAGCGCGCGGGAAGAATGAACACCTGAATCTCTCCGTTCGGGCTCTGATTTCTCGCATTTTATTCTGATGATCATTTCTACCTATGTAAGTGGGAGTCAACAATATATTTTCGCATTCGGAGAAGAATGTTGGCGATTGGAGTTTAGTAAGTAGCCCACACCACAGCGATAAGCGCCGTTGTTGTAGTGATTCCCATCCCAGATCCTGTATCATTTCCGTAACGCTGTATCCCCTATATCGTGACAATAAAACGGGCTGCCCTTCTTTGGACTCTTTCGATGTCCTCTGTCAAACCCCCCTGATAAGGATCCCACAGTGGGCAGCAATACTCCAAAAATGGACGTAGAAGTCATACAGTAGAGCCGCATGACCTCGCGGAAAGTAACAACTGTAGTTTCCCCTTGCTTTCAGCCGTTCGCAGTAGCTGTATGGCAAAGCCACATTAGCTGATGTTACAAGGCCAGCTCAGTCAATCATCCAGACTGTTGCCCCTGTAACTACTGAAAAGGCTGCAGCCCCTCTTCAGGAACCACACGTTTGTCTGGTCTCTCCACAGATGGTTGCACCTACGGTACGGCTATCTGTATCGTTGAGGCACGCAAGCCACCCCACCTCGGCAATATCTGTGGTTCATGGGACTGGATTATTGATCTATTACTGGAATTAACAACCAAAGAGCAGTGTGTCCAGATGTTTCTACTAAGTACCCAGCGTTGCCAGAGTATATATTTGTTCCATTGTTCAAATTCAAATGTTTTTAATGCTTTGGGACCAAATTGCAGTGCTCATTACTCCCTAGACTTACAAAGTACTTGTAATGGTAGGTAAGATGGGTTGGTGTATGGGTTACTGAAATTAATTTTTGATATGATAAGTAAACGTGTATTATGTGTAATAATGGTTGTGTAACGCAACTGACCTGATCTTAAACTCATTGTTAACTACGTTTAAACTCTTAAATAAAATGTCAAGTGAGTGTATTTAAATTTTGCTTAATTTACAAACCAATTTGTGTAATTAACAAAGTTACGGCCCGATCTGACAACTTTACAAAAGATTTCACTCACCTTTACCTTCCTTACAATCTCCTTTCGGAGACGTGCACACACCAGATAGCTGAAAATAAAATGACAAATGTTTGTACCGCTTATGGGACTTAACTACGGGGTCATCAGTCCCTAAACTTACAAACTACTTATGAACTACTTACGAACTAGGACGGCACAAATAACCATGCCCGAGGGGGGATTCGAACCCCCGACCGTAGTGGCCGTGCAGACCGTGACTGAAGAGCCTCAGTCTCCTCGACCACCGCGGCCGGCAGCTGAAAATAAATCTATCGCGTATGTACATGCGTATTTTGTAATTTGCATGCTTGTGATAATAATTTTGAATAATGACCTTGTTTTACGATAATGAAGGCGACGTGGTTGGTTGGTTGGTGGGTACAGACCAACCACTAATCTTAATAGCACTTCTTTTGGTGAAATTGCAAGTTTTACGTATGTTAAGCTTCGAAAATATTTACATTATTTCTGGTAAGATAGATTTTGGCGGTGGCAAGAATTGTTGATCTCAGTTTTCAGTGAGCGTCCAAATATTAACATTAAGTTATCCAAATAATAAAATTTGAATTAGTGTTTGATCAATATCAATGATTATCAAAGACTTATCCGAGTTTGTTTACTGATCATCAATAGGTACCGTAATAATGGCGTCTGCCACTCTAAGTTCAAGTGCAGTTAAATCACTTTTCAAGTCAAGATAATCATTTATTACTGAACCTGCATTCAAGTTATCTCTCTCTCTCTCTCTCTCTTTTTGTAAGGAAAGTAAGATTGTGCTACTATCGTCAACTTAGCTCAAGAACGGGGTTAATACTCATTACAAAAAAGGAGAATTTACAAAACTTAAAATTTATATTTGAAAATATTCAATTCTGCAAGCAAAGTTACATTCAACATTAATTACAATTAGTTTGCCCTGCATATTGTGACGATACTGCTGGCCCCCTCATCTCAATGTTATCGTACGATACCGTCTGCCTGGTCCTCTCATCTCAAAGTCATCCTACGATACCGTCTGCGTCGGATCCGGAATCGGGTGGTTTAATGGTGATACATTTTGCGTGTGAAGTTACAAACCAAATAGCCAGCCTAGGAGTCAGTGTAAGACAGTGTCTCGGTGATACTGTGATTAAAACAAGTGATAGATTTCATTAATTAAGAGATTCATAGCCGGCCGCGGTGGCCGAGGGGACTGAGGCGCTTCAGTCACGGTCTGCACGGCCACTACTGTCGGGGGTTCGAATCCCCCCTCGGGCATGGATATTTGTGCCGTCCATAGGATAAGCTAGTTGATAAGTAGTTTGTAAGTTTAGGGACTGATGACCCCGTAGTTAAGTCCCATAAGCTTAACAAACATTTGAACCTTTTTTTTTTTTTTTTTTTTTTTTTTTTTTTTTTTTTTTTTTTTTTTTTTTTTTTTGAAGAGATGCATATATTTTCTTTCCAGACAGTTCTATAAACAATAGTTTTGTCGTTGTATGTTATTTCAATAAATAGACAGACAAATGGTAAAAACTTTTGTATCTACATAAGGACATTAAAATAAATAGCATTGTATATCTGTTAGGCTCATAAACAAGTTGTGTTGATCAGCTAATTGTCTTAATTAATGTAAAGTCGAAATTTATATATTGTATTTCTTTGTATATATTGACTCAGGTTCAATATATGTTCAATATATGTTAGGATCATGTATGATGTACTCGTTAACTAATTAATTGACATTTAACATTTTGATTTGTTGTCAAACAAAAAGTAGCGTGATTAAAACTTAAAAAGATACGTGTGATCTAAAATTATTGTATGTATAGTTTTCATTTTATATTGCAATTATTTTTGTGTACATGAAATATTTTACGTGTATTTTTGTTAATTGTAAATTAGTATATTTAATTGTTATGAACAATGGATAATGTAATGTCATTATTGCCGAGGTTATATATTTGCCTCACCGCCTTGCGCGGGGGAGTTCGAGTTTTGTCATTTTGTCGAGTGCTCTGGAAGCTATGTTAGTCTGTTGTATGAAAATGGAAGTACTACCGTTAAGAGGCTTATGTTTTGAATTTGTAATGTTTTGGCGGAGAAGAAGTTTGATTCAAATTAAAGAAGAAGTGAAAAATTGTACATATCGAGTATTTATTTCTACCACGACGGCCCAGAAGAATAATTTTGCAGCGACCTTTCACAAAAATTCTTCTTTTTGTTCCTCCTTCCGCAGGTTAACAGCAGTTTGATGATTCATTTCCGCGTACCGCGTTTTTATCCGCGACCGTTACCGTCCGCGACGACGCTATACCCGCTCCGCACGACACGACGGAAACCTATTTTGCACGCACGAATCCTGCCTTGAGCAGCACGAACGAATAATTTGTTGATTTGACACATTTCACTTCTTTCTCTTTTAACTCTTGTAATTGTAATACTTTTCACTTTCAAAATAATACTGTTTCACTGTCAACTTGAGCAATCCGCGAACTGCGATACGTATGTCCGACAATTGTAACGAGGGAGAAGATACTGCTGCCTATGCTACCACTAGTGAGCGCCACAGTCTAATATTGTCTTTGGTCTGAGAGGAGCTGTTTTATGCAACTATCGATCTTTGAATTTACACACAAAGCAAAACAGTTTACATAATTAAACGAGAAATCATAAATAAATGCAACTAATACAAAATGCATTTATAAAACAGTTATAAAAATAATTATGAACATTGACAAATGCCGGGGTGTAGTAGCCGAGCGGTCTAAAGCGTCTCGCTGCGGAGCGCGCGGTTGCTCGCCGTGGAGGTTCGAGTCGTCCCTGTGGCATGCTGTCCTTAGATTAGTTTACCTAGGTTTAAATAGTTTGTAAGCTACGGACTGATGATCACGCAGTTTGGTCCGATAGATTTACAAACATCTGAACATTCAAACATTGACAAATACGATATACATCATACTGAACAGATGACAACAAATCATAGAGTACACATATTACAGTGTACATCATCAAAGAAGTGACATTTATGCAACATAAGAATTACGTAGACATTTCACATATATTTAAAATCTAGTTTTCATTCGCTTAAAATTTAAGAGTTACCTTCCATAATTTAAGTAATAATTACGTAGACATTTCACATATTTTTTAAATCTAGTTTTCATTCGCTTAAAATTTAAGAGATATCTTACATACTTTAAGTAACTTATGTTGAGGACAAATTAAGACACCCGTGCCCGAAGGAGAACCGTGCACTTCGTTGCAAGGCGCCTTAGAGCGCTCAGCCCGGCATTTGCATTGTTCTGTTAGACTAGCCACCTCGGCCCATCGAGATTTAGGTTTTTTGTGCTTTTCCTAAATTACTCCAGGCAAATGACAGAATAGTTCTTTGGAAAGGACGTGGCTCATGTCCTTCCCTTTCTTTACCCAAAACTCAGAGATTGAGCTCCGTCCTAATGACTGCACTATCGACGGGACATTAAACCCTCTGTCTCCCTCTGTCTATCGCCTTTCGCCTATTAAAAACCACGTTGGCCATGATTAAAGTTATCGTCTTGCTGTTTGCTTTATAAATATTTAGTTGCTTCTCTGTGTGGATCTGCATTGAGCAAAAAAGTGGTTTATTTTTTTTTTATACTCCCTTACATGTTTCTCTATAGTAGTAGCATCTTTAGTGGGTCTTTGTATTGCTTTAAATTGAACAAATCGTTTTACTTGTTGAAGTAGTTACAGTTTTCCTACATTATCTGTGTAGGTTTTCGTTGACAGTTTGTCATCTGCAAATATGCGTTGTGTCGTCATTGGCGAAGCAATGAAGAAAAATATTACTATTTCAGTATTCACTATCACTGTTTGTGAAAGTGAATACTGAATGAGTGCTACTTTCCTTCATTATTCCGGCAATGATGACACAACACATTTGCAGATGTCAAACTGTTAACGAAAACCTACACAGATAATGTAGGAAAACTGTAACTAATTCAACATGTAAAACAATTTGTTCAATTTAAAGGAATAAAAAGACCCAATGAAGGTGCTACAATTGGAGCGAAGCATGTGTGGGTATGTAAAAAAGGAAAATCACTGTTTCGCTCAAGGCAGATTCTCATAGAGAAGCAACTAAATATGATTAAAATGATTTAAAATAATGGGATTTAGGTGGAACGCATAATACAGTATCATTAAAACGACCACAGCATGACGGGTTACGGTACAAGGTAAGTAGGCGAACACATTATGGCACAGACAAGCATAGAATGGAGTGACGTGTTAAAATTGTCTGTTAAAATTTTTGTAAGAGGACTTAAATTAGCAGACTGAACGAAAAAGTTTGTGGAAGCAAAATTCAGGAAGGTTATATTTGTTTTCTTTTTCTTTCCTTTTTTTCTTTCTTTTTTTTTTAATGATCAGCTTCTTAAGACCTTGCCGTATTGTTTTTATTTTGTTCAACGAAAAATTGCTACATCAAACATTGTTCAAGGGAAATTAATACGTAAATTTTATTGCAATTATACTTTTAAAAAATAAAAGTAATAAAGAATGGGGTGGCCGCAATTTTGTAGCTTTCACGGGTCGGCAGTTACGGATTCACCGGCGAAGTTGTGGTGGGAGGAAACAAGGAATGTGATCAATTATCAGAAAAGAGCTGCAGAATTTGAAAACTAATCCACTGGTCGGTTTCACCAAAGGTTCGTCTTCGCGAGCCACCATACAACGTTTGGCGGTGGGCGCATCTACGAGTAGTGTTCAAATGAAACGGTACGAAATGTCTTAACAACCAAACCGGTTGAAATTTGAATATGACGCTTTGGGATAACGCAGTACGACATCTAGGGACGCGATGCATGCGACGCTTCCTCCTCTAAAAATTCAAGGCTGAGCCCTCACCATCTTTCTCGACGCCGAGGTTCAATACTCATAGAATTCCTGGACCACGGAAAAACCATTAACAGTGACGTCTACGGTGAGTCACTCCATAGCCTCCGTCAAGAGCAAACGGCCTGGACTGCGACGGAGGGAGTGATTCTGCTCCATGATAACGCGCGTCCACATGTCTACGGGGCCATACAAAGTGTATTGGTCAAGTTCAAGTTGGAGCATTTTGAGGATCCGCTCTACAGCCCGGACATATCGCCCTTCAACTTCCATCTGTTTGGTCCGTTAAATAAAACATCAGAAAGGGAAGCAATTCAACTCTGACGAAAAACTGAAGGACACGTTAGAGGAATGGCTCTCGTCACAGCCACAGGAATTTTAGGAACAGAAAATCCTTCGCCTCGATAAACAGTGGGATAGTTATGCTCAGTCTTCTGCTGATTACGTTTGAATAATGATTTGATTTATACCTACAGTGTCGTTTCGTACCTTTCCATTTGAAATCCCTTATAATACAGCTTTTCTATTCCAGAATAGAAGAAAATAGAGGAGCATATAGAAGATCAGTTCGGATTTAGAAAAGGAAGAGGGACCGGAGATGCAATTGTGTGCCTTAGGATGTTGACAGATTTTTAGAAGTAAATAGAGGAATATGTGTCTGTTTTGTTGACTGGGAAAAGGCGTTTGACAAACGTTGTTGAAGATTTTTGAGAGATGCTGGTTTATATTGGAAAGATAGAAGACTAATAAAACAATTTTATGTTGGACAGAAAGTGGTAGTTCGAGTAGAAGATGAAACTGAAGAAGTTAGTATCGGAAGAGATGTGAGACAGGGTTGTTGTATGTCACCAGCACTTTTCAATATATATGCTGAGAAGCTAATTTATGAGGCCTTGGAAGAAGCAAAAGAACTTGTAGTGGGAGGAGAAAAAATAAAAACTATAAAATATGCAGATGATATGATAGTATTAGCAGAAACAGAAGAATCGCGCCAGGAAATGATGGAAAATATTGTAAGGGTGGGTAAAGTTTTTGGAATGCGATTAAACACTGATAAGACCAAAGTCATGAAAATTGGAAAAGAAGATGACACAATCACAATATCATTAGAGGGAAGAGTACTCGAACATCCACTGGAAGTTGCGCAGGGGAAGTAACACGAAGAATCTCTTTGAGAAAGAAAGATTTCAGGAAGGTATAAGATTTGCTAACAACCAAAAGTATTCCCATTACTCTAAGGAAGAGGTTCGCCAAATGTTTTATGTGGAGCGTGGTGTTCAAATGTTTGTAAAGCTTAATGGACTTATCTACTTACAAACTAATCATGAACTAGCTAACACTAAAGACGACGGCGGACAGCCGCACGCACCGCAACACGGCGCTCCAGCACGTGCGGCTAATCCGCCGCGGCGGGCGTGGTGTCATATGGATCTGAAACGTGGACAATCAGACAGAAATAACAGAAATAATTAGAAAGTTTTGAAATGTGGCTATGGAGAAGAATGGAAAAAGTGAAGTGGACCGACAGAATGAAAAATGAGGTGTTGATCAGGGTAGGAGATGAAAGGACCTTCATTAGGACAATCCAGAAGAGGAAAACATCTTGGTTGGGGCACATATTACGTAGGAATTGTCTCCTGCTAAGAATAATGGAAGGAAAAGTAGAAGGAAGAAGAGGGAGAGGAAGGAGAAGATTTGGAATGCTGACTGACCTGAAGAAAGGAAGGAACTACAGGCAAATGAAGGAGGATGCCCAGATCAGAGCGAAGTACGTCCAGTTGAAAGCTGTCTGAAGACAGACCTACTCAAAGAAGAAGATTCCAGAACGGTGTGTGAGTAGAACGAGTGTTGGCAAGCTCTTAATTTTTCGCGTTTTCTGTTTTTATAAGTCTGACTATGCCTGATAAAAGGTAAGGCCCTAAGTCGGAGGGAGAACAGAAATGAAACTTCACAGGTGGAGACGGTACGTGGCATTATTGCAGTGATTACAAATCAAATGTTTGTTAACTAAACTTACAAACTACTTATCAACTACCTTATACTAAGGACGGCACAAATATCCATGCCCGAGGGGGGATTCGAACCCCCGACCGTAGTGGCCGTGCAGACCGTGACTGTAGCGTCACTCCCCTCGGCAACCGCGGCCGGCGATTACAATATCGAATCAGATTTACCAATAACTGCACTGTATGAGCCGCATTATCGCTCTCAGTCTCTGACATCTGTCTGATGTAGAATTCAGGAACATGTTTGATGCTCGTGTATTATGACACTTCTGAAGAACGAAGAGCTCCTCTGTTGGAACTGACATCGGTTACGAGAGAAACGGTAATGTCCATGAGATACATAAAGCAGTAGCCACAGGCTCCCAGCTATATGCCGGGCTCCCTGACTATTGCAATGCGTTCAGTTCAGCTCTGTAACCTAATGAAGAAACTACGAACGTATAGAATATCAGACAATTCGTGTGATTAGATGGAAGAGTTTCAGGCAAAAGGAACACAGCATATAGTTCGCAACAGAGCAGTCTTCTGACGTGAAAGTCAGTTCTGGGGTGTCCCATGGGAGTGTTAAAGGAGTATCGGAGCGAAGCATTTCGCCGAAGGTACTACAGAATAGTACCCAAATACAGGAGGATGTGTAGCGTATTCAAATGTTCAAATGTTTGTAGAGTCTATGGGACTTAACTACGGGGTCATCAGTCCCTAAACTTACAAACTACTTATGAACTACTTACAACTAAGGACGGCACAAATATCCATGCCCGAGGGGGGATTCGAACCCCCGACCGTAGTGACCGTGCAGACCGTGACTGGAGCGCCTCAGTCCCCACGGCCACCGCGGCACCTCGATGCGCAAGGCGCGATTGCTCGTCGTCGGAGGTTCTCCCTCAGGTATCTGTGTGTGTTTAAGTAGTGTGTGTTTATTTAAGTAGTTTGTAAGCCCAGCGACTGACAACCGCAGCAGTTAAGTCCCTTACATTTGCAAACATCTGGTCATTCTTGAACCGATGTGGCAACGTATGCCGCGGTGGAGTGGCCGAGCGGTCTAAAGCACCTCGCTGCGGAGCGCGCGGTTGCTCGCCGTGGAGGTTCGAGACCTCCCTGGGGCATGGGTGTGTGTGTTTGTCCGTAGGTTAGTTTACCTAGGTTTAAGTAGTTTGTAAGCTACGGACTAATGACCACGCAGATAGATTTACAGACATTTGAACATTTTTTTGTGGCAACGTATCAGGGACGTCATCCATTATAACGCCGCTTTCAATTACGGAACAAAATATCCGCCAGGGAAACCCCAGAACCACACCCACCTCTTCCCCTTATAATGTCTACCAGGAAATTTGAAAATTTTCCTTGATCGCAGTTGACCATCATGCAAAACTGTTTGGCGGGAAACTAGATGTCGCCATGATATTATTTCCATTTCCATCCGCTAGAGTTCGCTGATTTTACCTTCACCAAGCAATGTGACATCATCAGAGAGGTTCATCTACCAGAGCTCCTCTGTCAGTTGAAGGATCGGCAGCATACATGCTCGTCCCAGCCGCGTAAGTGAAAGAGTACGTATCCCATACTACCACTACTAATTAAATTACGCTTATATTCTCATGGTGATGAATCTTTATTTGCCATAGATGATATGCACATCACCAGTCAAATATGTGCATACCATTTATAGCTTTTCACAATGATGTTAGCTCCTCTGAAACATATGTCTTACCATGCCTGGACAATTAAGCTTTGGTAATGACTCTTTAACGAGTCGAAATTAGTCATCAATGTAAAATCAATGTACAGGGTGATCAAAAAGTCATTATAAATTTGAAAGCGCCATCTATCGAACCTTTATTTTATTTTATTTTATTTTTGTTCTAATAAAACCCCATGTGTTTAAATTTTTACCTCTCAATCTACATTACCCCGTAATTTATATTTTCCAATTTATACTGACTTTCTTATCATCCGGTATACAAGCGCTATATGGCCAATAAAGATCTCACAAGAGATTCACAACCATTCCATTCAAGATCGCATCCTCTAAAAAGACCTGAATAAGATGTCAGCTAATTATATCTTATATTCTCTGTTATCGTCATATTAGTTGCTATATCGAATGTTCCAGTTTGTCATCAGATTCAGCCGCGACGGTTGGACCTGTAGCCCCCGGAACATGTCGAGTCATGCGGAGACAGCAGTCTGTGGACCACAAACGACCTCCTTCAGTTTGGACCCTCTGGCGCACCCAGTCAGCATGATGGAGCAGGACAACGAGCTGCAGCTGTCGGTGCCGCTTCCCGCCTATAAAGACATCCCGCCAGCTCCCGACTCTTTGGTCCAATACTCGAATTGATGTTTGGTGCACGGAACGGCAGTTGACCCTCAACATAAACAAATGTTACACAATACCAATAAATAGAAAGAAAGATCCTCTACCATTGCAGAAGAATCTCTGGCAGCAATTACTTATGTAAAATATTTGGGAGTATGAATTATGAGCAATATTCAGTGGAACAAAGACACAATTTTAACTATCCTCGAGATACCCAGAACTTCATATATGCAGACGACCGTGCTATCAGCGCCCAAGCAGACAATTTTGAGAGTGTAGAGGAAAAGCTATCACGAGCCCTCGAAGAGCTCACAGCATATTATAGGAAAAACCAACTCAAACCCAATCCTTCAAAAACTCAAACCTGTGCTTTCCATCTAAAGAACAAGGAGGCGTCAAGGCCCCTACAGATAAACTGGGAAGGTATTTCACTAAAACACAACGCCACCGCTAAATATCTGGGTGTCATTCTTGACCGAACGCTTACCTACAAGGAGCATTGCATGAACACCAAATGCAAAGTAGCTGCTAGAAATAATATTGTTCGCAAGCTCGCAGGTTCAAACTGGGGTGCACAACCCAATACATTAAGAACCACAGTTCTGTCCCTGTGTTTCTCAGCTGCAGAATACGCGTGTCCAGTATGGTACAACTCACGCCACGCTAAACAAGTGGATGTGGCTCTAAACGAAACCTGCCGCATTGTCACGGGATGTCTAAGGCCAACGCCAGTTGACAAACTACACTGCCTGGCTGGTATAGCGCCACCTGGGATTAGAAGGGAAGTGACAGCCAGAGTGGAACGAACAAAGGCATCGAAATTGTCAACACATCCCCTTTTTGATTATTGGCCAACCCATAGCAGACTCAAATCAAGGAAAAGCTTTCTGCATGCAACGACGGAGCTCGACAAATCACCACAACTGACCAGGCTGGAGATGTGGGGAGCAAAGATCGGGGACCTTGGTGGCTGGATGACCCCACAGGAAGCACTCCCACCTGGCTATGAGGAGGACTGGATGACGTGGAAGTCCCTCAATAGACTGCGGACCAACGTAACAAGATCCAAAGTCAACATGAGAAGGTGGGGCCTCTCTGATGTATCTGTCATGTGCGAGTGTGGAAAAGAACAAACCACGGAGCATCTGCTACAGTGTGAGCTTCGTCCAGCCTGCTGTACCATGCAGGACCTGACTGGTGCTACCCGTGATGCGTGTGATGTAGCCGGATTTTGGGCTAGCATAGATTAATGTTTAATCCTGGGGAAAAGACCTTTGAACTGTTAACACTGTTACTTGTAAATATGTGTACTATTAATGGCTAATTTGTATTTATATTCATTGATCTTCATTTTTGTTTTTGTGTTTCATGTTATGTTTTGTACAAGATGCTTCTGACACGAATAAATAAAATAAACTATGGGAAACGCAGATGCCGAATAGCTTCGTTGGTAAGATCCTCAGGCAGTGTATTCTCTCAACAAAGGAAGTGGCATACAAAACATTAGTTTGATCGGTCACTGAATGATGTTCGTTATTGTGGGATTCACAGCAGTCGTCTTCTCTATTAGTACTGACCACAGAACCCAGTGCTGCAGGTGTACTTCGCTAGGTCTGCCTTTCATTGTAGCGCATCGCAGTGTCAGAAGCACTGCACCTCTATGCCACGCGTTTGCTCGCAATCAGGAAAACATTCACGAGGCAACTGACGGCCGCGTTACCATTGACTGCTAACTTGCAACTGCCTGCTACATTTCCTCTGAACTGTTGGCTGCCTTCCAGACAACTGAAACTTCCTGCTGTGTTGTGGTTGCCTGCTCTTACAGGAAAACCACACCCCGGCACGTGTTGGTTGAGATAGAACGCACGTCGGTATCGATCAATATGTTTTCGTAAAAAGATATAAAAATAGCCAAGATCGCTGATAATCAATTTTTATTTACGACGACCGGTTTCTCTGAACTATGTCAGCATCATCTGGTCAAATAAAATATTTTACAAGGCCATAATCTTGTAATGTCGATCAGTTGTTATATAACAATTTACAGTGCATAGGAGCACTATGTCATTATAATAGCAAATGGGTTTGCTATTGTCACTCACTGTGATAATTATGTTTTATTATAATGACATAGTGCACCTATGCACTGTAAATTGTTATATAACAACTGATCGACATTAGAAGATTATGGCCTTGTGAAATATTTTATTTGACCAGATGATGCTGATATAGTTCAGCGAAACCGGTCGTCGTAAATAAAAATTGATTATCAGCGATCTTGGCTTTTTTTATATCTTTTTACAATATTATAAGTGGATCGCCTCCTAGAATGAAAACCAACTCATAATGTTTTCGATATTGTGCAAAAAATAATGCTTGAAATCAATAAACTTATCAAATAAAAGCTGTTTTGGACAGGTATCTGTCAACTACTGGCCACTGGAACTGAAACACCAGGCAGGATGGAAAAAAATGATATTT
The DNA here is from genome assembly GCA_026315105.1 of Locusta migratoria. Classification (NCBI taxonomy): domain Eukaryota; kingdom Metazoa; phylum Arthropoda; class Insecta; order Orthoptera; family Acrididae; genus Locusta; species Locusta migratoria. Next base: position 121,609,100 of record CM048750.1, on the reverse strand, counting down.
TGTGGTAATTGTGGCATATGATCACAAAGCTACTCTTACAAAGAACAAGCGAAATAACGACGGCAATAAACGTCACTTACAGACTTCTTTAATACGATATAGTAGGTATTATATCTCCTGGGCTGTAAGACCGTGTTCTTGGAATCTTGCTGCTAACTGACGTTTCGTCCGATGTTGCGTCGGACTTCTTCGGAGGTAGTCCGTCTGTTTGGCAAGAACACGGCCTCACAACTCAGAAGATATAATATCTACAAAACCGGTCGTGAAAGCCTTCACTCTATCATTTTTACTACGACGTTTTAGTTTCTACTGCTGACATCAACAAGAAGTTGATAATGTTGAAAAGGTGTACCCAGCCTGTTTTTTCAACTTATTCTTTTTTTCTTTTACAACGCCATAACATCGCTTTCGTTGGCGCAAGCCTGTAGCTTTTGTTCAGAGATTTTCTCACGGAATTGTCCAGAGGATACGTCATTTGCAGTAATGTTGTAAAAACTATGAAAACGAAAACTGTTATTGTAATTGTTCTATAAAGATAGTAACAGGAAATAAATGAAAAATGAAACAATGTGATCTAAATTCAAATGTTTGTATAGCTTATGGGACTTAACTACGGGGTCATCAGTCGCTAAACTTACAAATTACTTATGAACTAGCTTATTCTAAAGACGGTACAAACATCTATGCCCGAGGGGGATTCGAACCCCCGACAGGGAGCGGCCCAATAGGATCTCCTCCTCTTGTGGGGGTTGCCACTGAACTTAAATTATCTGTACAAGCAGTTCATCATTGTTAGCGTCTGATTGTTAATTTAAATAAAAGTGGAGGATCAAAAAAAAAAAAAAAAAAAAAAAAAAAAAAAAAAAAAAAAAAAAACACTACCCGTCAAATTAGCATAGTTTATCGGTGTCTTGAACCGTTTATTAGAAGAGTGAAGCGATCTTAGAGGAACGTCCAAAAATCAAGCACACTCTCTTATCTCGGTCGTGAAGCAGGTACAAGTTAGTCCTATGATCCAGGTGTCTTTGTGCGTGGGGTAAAAGGTCTCATCCGAAAACAGAAGTGACTGGGTTCAATAACACGGGGAGCTATACGACAAAGAAAAGCATATATTTTCTTTATGGACAGCCACACCTTCGCAACAAGTCCACACATCAGCCGATGTTCAGCGTCTAGCACTTGACACTGAGGGCTAAGCGGAGAGTCCGTCATACTAATCGCATGTAGCCGAAGTGGCGTCGTGTATTTTCCGTTGATAACCAAATACCAAGTCGCGCGAGCATCTCTGTCGAGAAGGGCATGATGTACAGAACGCCAGACCACGGGCTATCTGAGTGTAGGATGTCGACTCTCCACAAAATTCCTGGTATGGTAAGTCATCATTGTGCGATAGACATCACGTGTCGTAGGAGTCCTTTTAAGGGGAAAGTATTCGTGTATGTAACTATACTGGATGAAAAAGATCCTAATATGTGAGTAGGTAGAGATAAGCGCTACTGCATGGGTCGCATTAGAGAGAGAGAGGGGGGGGGGGCAAGTTGGTCGATCAGAATCCCAGATAATCCTGTCGGGTGACGTTTTCACAGCTTAATCATTGTACGGATATAAGAGGCAGATGCTCTGACACGTATATCGACTAGACCAAGGCCTCTGACCCGAAGGCGAAGACTTGATGTTTCAAATCGAAGATAAAACCGGCGTTCACGAAATATCCAAACACTGCCAGTAGTGTTTGCGCCATCGTCTTCAGCAAAGGTAGAATCTGGTTCAAAATGTTTAACTGTTTGTAAATCTATCGGAGCAAACTGCGTGGTCATCAGTCCGTAGCTTACAAACTACTGAAACTAAGGTAAACTAACCTAAGGACAACACACTCACACCCATGCCCCAGGGAGAACTCGAACCTCCGACGGCGAGCAACCGCGCGCTCCGCAGCGAGTCGCCTTAGACTGTTCAGCTACTCCACCGCGGCAGTAGAATTTGGGCCAACTGCGATATCCTAGACGCCAGATGGGTGTTTACGAAAGCAATTCGTTGTATTACGTCTAATGACCGCAGTAGATTGCCTCGGACGTTAGCACGGATAACTTGAACAAGGTGATTATAATTAACTGCCGCGGTTTGCCGTATGTCGCGCGTAAAGGTAATATCTAAACACTAGTGTTCCATTAATCTCAGCAGGGTTACACTGAGATTCGAACCCGATTTTACTGCTTGCTAGGCAGTTGTTCTGACCCCTACACCACAGGGGACACAGCGACCACAACACCTTCAAGGACTACTCAAGGCCACAAGCAGGAGGGAAGAGTGTGGGTTAAAATCGCAGAGGGTGACCAAGAGACGAATACAATAAGCAGTTTCAGACGGATGTAGGTTGCCGTTCTTATGAGGAAGGGGCTTGCTGAGGATAGAGTAGGGTGGAGAGCTGCATCACAGCATCTATGGACTGAAGACCATGACATTCAATATTTATTGCTGAAAAAGTGTGAGGAGTACATCAAATGATGGATAGCCGTATGGAACAACCGTATTTATTCCTGGTGTCGCCTCCATAGACGGCAATCCAGGCGTTGATTCTGGCGTCCTTTCGATCATACGGATGGGGATTGCAGTGTTGGGACATAATATTACGCCCCTGTTCAATCTGTTTAAGTAGTTCTGCAAGAGATTGAATTGACGATTCGCAAGTGTCAGTTGTCACCCCATCCTATCCCACGCGTCCTCGACTGGAAACAAGGCTTGCACAGCACAGTGAGGTTCACGTGATGTGTGTGGACAGGTTTTATCCTGTTGGCAACAACACATCACCTTCCTGTTGCTAGAATTTCAAAAGAACAGGTCTCACAGGATTCAGAACGTACCGAGTGCTGGTCAGTGTCCTCCACAAATAACACTGCTGAACTAGACTTGTAGCTTATCGCACCCTAGACCATGTGGCGTGGAGTGGGACCAGTATGTCGTGGAAGAATATACAAGGTTGGAACTTTGTTCACAACAGATACAAAAGCGTTACCTGTTACTGCCCTTCAAAGTAGTCACCAGCGTTGTGTAGAACCCGTTGCCAGCGATGTGGAATGCGTAGTATATTGTTAGCAGAGCCTGTTCTGTTGATGGTGCGAATGGAGCGATCTACTGCCTGTCGAATCTCTGGAACAGTTCTGAAGCGAATGCTTCATCTTCGGAATCTAATCAAAGTCACAAGGACTTAAGTCCAGGGAATGTGGTCGATGGTATAGTAGTTCCCAGTCCCATCGACCGAACAGAGCAGCCACAGGTTGCGCTGTATGCGCCCGCGCATTGTTGTGCAAAATGATGGATGGGTTGTGCAGAAAGTGTTGCCGTTTTTTTCCCAAAGATCGTCGCAGGTGAGACGAACAGTAATACTGTGCATTGACGGTCTGCCACGGAGAAACGTAATGCGTTAGGATAACACCATATTCGTACACGAGAATCACTATATCTTTCACTATACTACGGCTCTAACGCACTTTCGACTTACGCAGCGACCCATAATGACGCAATTCGTTGGACTGGCGTTTCAATTTTGGCTCGTACGATGTGGGCCATGTGTCATCCAGTGTTACGATTTGGCGTAAGAAACCCTCACCTTCGCGCTCTTGGTGCTCCAACTGCGTCTGAGCATTTCCGTCAATTCATGCAGAACCCATCGTGGTGCAGTTTTTCGTATGGCCAAGCGTTCCTTCAAATGCGAAGCGCAGACGTATGCACTAAACCGGTTTCGTGGGCGAGCTCACGAATCGTCTTGCTTCGATCACTGTCCACTAACGTGGCAACAGTATGCACTTTTTCTTCAGAGATGCTAGGACGACCTGGCCAATGCATGTCTGTCACAGTTTGCCAACCGTCGTTGAAGGCTTTTACCGAGTGCCATTGTTCTGTACGGCAATGACTATTCCACGTACGCCTCTTGAAGACCTTAATCACTTTGTCGTGCTGTACGACCTCTGCCACATTCAATTTTGATCCAGCTCCGTTGTTCCTGTTTCGGAAACATAGTGACACCGTTACGTTAGATCGCTCGCTCCTCGACAGTGCATGCGCCGGTGACGCGGGACGGGCGAGTCCATTTGTTCGGAGGTGTGGTATCGGCGACAATAGCAAATTCCATTGCATAGTGTCTCCACAACAGTGTTGCCACTACTTTAGTTCCGACCCTCGTTCTTTACGAAACAGCACTCGCCAGATCCACTTCGTTCACGCCAAGGCCATCACACGTGCAGACAGAATCTGATTTCATCGCTGAAGACCACAGACCAGCAGTCCAACTGAAGCTCTGATCTCACAAGTCTTGGCTGTGGCGTGAGTGGTAGTGGGGCTAGAGGTTGCGTGTCCTAGTCCCACTATTAGTAACGGTTCGGAACCATTCGTGCTGAGACTTACGTGCGCACATACCCTCCCATCTGCGCTGTTGAAGCTGTAGCGTCTGCCATTATCGCTCTTGGCGGACGCCTGTGTTGCATGGAGATCTACGGGTGTGAGAATGTTCACGTGGCCATTGCAACAACTATCGCACAACTGACGCAGCACGTCCAACTTCTCTACGTGTATATGTACATGGGACACTCTGCAAATCACATTTAAGGGCCTGGCAGAGGGTTCATCGAACCACCTTTAATCTCCCATTTCATTCTCGAATAGCGCGCGGGTAGAAAGAAAATCGTAATCTCTCCGTTCGAGCTCTGATTTCTCGTATTTTATTCTGATGATCTTTTCTATCTATGTAAGTGGGAGTCAACAATATATTTTTTCATTCGGAGGAGAATGTTGGCGATTGGCGTTTCGTAAGCAGCCCACACCGCAGCGATAAGCTGTATCATTTCCGTAACGTTGTCTCCCCTGTATCTTGATAATGCAAAACTAGCTGCCCTTCTTTGGACTCTTTCGATGTCCTCCGTCAAACCCATCTGATAAAGATCCCACACTGGGCCGCAATACTCCAAAAAAGGACGGACAAGTGTAGTGTATGCAGTCTCTTTAGTAGTTCTGTTTCATCTTTTAAGGGTTATGCCAATAAAACGCAGTCTCTGGTTCGCCTTTCCCACGACATTATCTACGTGTTCTTTCCAGTTTATCTGAAGTAATAGTAATTCCTAGCTATTTTGTGGAGTTTACGACCTTTACTTTTGATTGATTTGTCTTGTAAACAAAGTTTAACGGATTTCTTTTCGTACTCATGTGGACGTCTTCACACTTCTCATTATTTACAGTCAATTGCCAATTTTTACACCATAGTTATATCTTATTTAGATCGTTCTGCAGTTGGTTTTGATCTTCAGATGATTTTACTAGACTGTAAATGATGGCGTCATCTGCAAACAACGTAAGAGAGCTGCTTAGATTTTCTTCCAAATCGTTTATGTAAATAAGGAACAGCGGAGAACCAACAACACTATCCTGTGGAACGCCCGAGATCACCTCTTAGTCGATGCCTTACCATCGATTACTACAAACTGTGTCCTCTCTGACAGGAAATCCCCTAACCAGTCGCAAATGTGGGGCGATATACCGTAACCACGTAATCTGATTGGTACTTGTGTGACAGTTCTCATAAAGAGCCATCACTCCATTCGTATTGGCACTATTTTGCCCCTTTCAAAGTCGTTTAATTGCTCCTGCGTCGGAGGTTCGAATCCTCCCTCGGGTATGGATGTTTGTGTTATCTTTAGTATAAATTACCTCATAAGTAGTTTGTAAGTTTAGGGACTGATGATCCCGCAATTAAGTCCCATAAGCTTAACAAGCATTTGAACATTTTGGTAACGGGTAGTTCCTGCTCACAACACACCTTAGCAACTTTGATGTGATTTGTGTTTTCCGTATCGCCACAGTCACTGTGCCGATGCGATGTAGGTGCTGCGCAGTACGACAGTGGTTGAATTCCAGCCTTGTTATGGTGACTGCAAGATTCCGTGAACACCTAAGTCCATTGTACCAACGTCTGGTTGGTAGCCCTGGTGTTAATTGACTGGGAAGGTTGCCATTCTTTGTTCCATTCAGTCCGAATTTTGCTTCAGTAATCTGGTAAAAGATCCTCCGCTGGAACCTGAGAGTATTCTGCCATGCCAGTGGTAACCACTAACTTGGCAAGTGTCAGCGATCTCGTTCCCCCAAACGTTGTTGTGAACTTTAGTACAATACATGGATACACTGCGTTCATTCCTTTCCTGGTGGTTTATGTGCCACTATCTCGTAGGCTATTGGGTGGTTTTTATTCCCTCGACGAAAATATTTAAGAAGTATGAGCGCAGATTTCGAGTCCGAGACGACAATATGTTCCTCCGGAACACTAAGATGTTGGCGGACAACGTTGAAACCATTATCAGTACATCTACCGTCCCCCACTTGGCATCACGGAAGAAAATCGACATTGTCTTTCTAGGTGTTCTAATCGTTTCCGGAAGTGTACTACTATCGAACAGCTTCAGCCATATGACAGGGTCGGGTTATGAGCTTGCATGCAGCTGGTTGGGCGTACGAAAGAATAACTGCACTTTTTGGGCACAGTGTTTCGGTGATTTGTTGCTGCTTTAAACGGTGATGCGTGGCATATTGCCACAGTTGTAGCCAAAGTTCTTAAAGCCTGCGTATTACAGACGCACGTCTTGTCTTGTTAGCAGCGAGCGGGAGAACGGGAAAAGCATCTCTGTGATAATGTGTCATGTCGAGCTCCCGTGATGAAGTCGACAGAGCGTACGTTTGTCATTTCAATGATCCTCGGTTCAACCGCTGGTGACGCAATTTTTTTTCTGTATTACTTTGGAAATTGTTCTACATCTGTATACACCGAGTGTTATATGAGACAACGTGCTCCTGGCATGTAAAAGTGCGGCTAGTCTAGCAGTCACTTGGTATTATCAATATTGCACTTATTATTATTATTACTGTTATTATTATTAATACTTTCGCACGTATAGTGCATTTTTTTCTTTATTCTTTGTTCCGATTGCTTCTGTTTATCTTCTTGAACTACAAATATACCGGGTGATCAAAAAGTCAGTATAAATAAAACCCCATGTCATTCCAAGCATGTGTGTCAATTTTTACCTCTCTATCTACATTATTCCGTGATTTATTATGTTTTCAAATTTATACTGACTTTTTGATCACCCGACACTCTACAGGTTTGCTACTTTCAAAGAAACGAAGCAAAAGCAAACTGCCTATAACACACTGCTATAAAATATGGACACTCCTTTTACATGTCTGGAACACGTTGTTCCATAAAACAACTGCCACCGTACTGCAGTAAAAAAGAAGTATCATCTGCAGTGCATGAGCCCAGCTCTTTCCGTATAATAATTAGTTTTTCTTGGTTCTTCGGTTTGATCAGTCCTTTGCGGATGTTGGTTCGTTTTGTTCAATGTCGATTGTTTCCTCGTTCACTCACTTTTTATTTATTTATTTATTACAGCTGAGCCCTTTGACCGAACGCGCTGAGCTACCAAGCCGGCTTTCACTTGCCCACAGAAGCTCAACGTAAAATCAAATGTTCAAATGTTTGTGTAACTTATGGGACTTAACTACGGGGTCATAAGTCCCTAAACTTACAAACTACTTATCAACTAGCTTATCCTAAAGACGGCACAAATATACATGCCCGAGGGGGGGGGATTCGAACCCCCGACCGTAGTGGCCGTGCAGACCGTGACTGGAGCGCCTCAGTCCCCTCGACCACCGCGGCCGGCGCTCAACGTAATATACTCTCACTTGTATGTTTTTCCTCTAGTCCGTAGGTCAGGCGTTATTTATTACTATAGTTTACGCACATTTTCCTGGACAGCAGCACATAGCACGATTTGGAGTTGATAATCGATATACATCGTTTGGGCCGCGGTGGAATGGCGAGCGATCTAAGGCGCCTTGCTGTGGAATGCGCGGTGTTTCTCCGTCCGAGGTTCGTGTCCTTCCTCGGACTTGGACGTGTTTGTCGTGCTTAGATTACTTCAACTGATGACTAAAGTAGTTTGAATTCACAGAATTACAAACATTTGAACAACGTTTGGTCCCGACGTGTCTGACATTTGGAGGTTGGGGTGTAAGTCATCCATTGATCACTAACAGCCGCGCGGGAGTGGGCAAGCGGTCTGGAGCGCCACGTTGCGGATCGCGAGGCCTCCCGCGTCGGGGGTTCGAATCCCCCCCCTCGGGCATGGATGTCTGTGCCGTCTTAAGTATAAGGTAGTTTATAAGTAGTTTGTAAGTTTAGGAACTGATGACCCCGCAGTTAAGTCCCATAAGCTTTACAAACATTTGAATACATTTTGATCACTATCATTTACAATTAGTGGTCACCCGCATGTACGTATTTCAAGTAAAATTAAAACGTTTAAGTGCAAACGACGTTGAGCAATGTTTTCACATAAACGTTTTAACTTTATTTAAAAAAATGACAAGCGGGTGACTACTAATTATAATAAATACTGATTAGAAGATGATGACTTCGATCACAGAAATTCATCAGCAAATAAATGACTGTAAAACTGCGATTTTGGGTACATTTCCTTTAAGGAGTTGTTGTGAAATTTTCCAGATAAATTACCGGAGTATAAAATATGAGAGCTCTGTTTAAGAGTTTGTGTACGCGATACCACGGTCATATCTACCTGTGCAAATCGCTAAGCAATATTTCCCACCTTTACTTCAGTGTATGTTCAGCTTCTGCTGTCAACCCTCCTAAGAAACGTAGAACGAAATAAACGGCACATACAAGGAGGAAGCAACTCTGACAAGACGAGATACCAGCAGGATACAAGCCACAGAGATGCAATTCCTTTGGTCTAGTATCCTCAAAAACAAGAGCGATAAAATCAGAAATGAATCACTCCGACTTCATCTGGAAGTCCAACAGGGTTTACGTCATCCCCGACAGAAGTGGCGATGTGTTACACACTGGACTTCTGACCATCCATATTTAGATTTTCTGTGACTTTCATATATCCCTGCAGGCAAATGCCGGGATAGTTCCTTTGGAAGGGCATGGTCGATTTGCTACTGCATCATCCAAGCCTGAGTTCCGTCTCCAATGATGGGACTTTAAACCCTAAGTTTCCTTCCTTCTCTGGTAGACTACACTGGAGAAAACCCGACTGCAATGATTTGGTCATGTGGAGAGAATATAGCCAGTAAGGACAACTAAGGCATACTTGGTAAGAGTCGGACCGAAGAATGGCTGGCTAAAACAAGTAGAAGGGTGTAGCCAAAGGAGAGGAGACTGGAGGAAGGTACTGATACGGATCCTTTTTTTAGTTAACAGTTGGCGTAGAATACGGTTTATTTTTAGAATGTTCTTAGGCTAAACTTGTTGCTATTCTTGCTTTAACAGAGTTGCATTTTTAGTACTTTGGTTGGGCCAAGCGTGTAATTAATTGGTACAATGATGCCTTTCGGTCCACGCAGGTTCGTAAGAAACATTGTATCTATTTCGGGACACGAATATTGGTAATAGTATATTGACTGAGAAGGTTATTTCGAAAAAAGGCAGCATGTGTATATGCCTTATTGTTCCGATTTTGGATTTAGTGCCTATGATAGCCGTGTTTATAATGTTATGGTGTTTGAGTAGATTGAATGGAACAGGTGGAGATAGTTTTCTGGTATTTTGAAACGTATTGTAGAAGGCAGACCTTGACCATCAATGTTAAGAATAAAGCAGGCATGTCCATTGTACATCGTGGTCTTGTGATATTCGTATCCAATGAGTTTAGTACTGCTGATGAAGCCTTCATATCTCGTTTGAATGTAGGTCATGCAGAATATCACATAAAAATCTGTTCAATGGTTAAGGATGACGAAGAATCTACGGAAACGTCGGACATGGAAGCGTCCGCGGAGGTATATGATGTCTCGTCGAGTAATGAAGATAAGGAGGATGAAGATGATGCTCGTCGGCGTTGGATTCGCCGTCGTCGTAATTATCTTAGTCCTCCTATATTGGGTCGGATGTGTTTCTGGAGGACAGAACACACAAGTAGCGAGACTTTGATTTTTCAGTATGATGATGGGTACTGCGGAGAAGCGCGATGATTTTACTAAAGAGCTTAATAATTTGAAGTCGTTTGATATTACTGATGAATTTCAGTTCTTTGGGAATCAGTATGACGGTGTTATAATTAACGAAGTTATTACATTCATATACAGAAGTAACATTAACAGAAGTTAACACTTGACAATCAAGCAGGAAAAAAATGTTATGAGAATTAAGGTTAAGCATTGCTCTGTCAGATATTGGTACTTTTAGTTTAAGTTCTGTGCATTCTACTGGAGTACCATGGAAGAAATGAAATGGAAAGAATCATTATATAAATACGCTAACACGAAAATTGTGGTACAGATTACTAATTTATTCGTACAAGAACGCCAATGAAAGTTACATAATTCGAAAGATTATTTGTCGTAGATTTCACAAATATAAAAATTATTTGTGCATTTAGCCATTAATAGTGGTAAAAGGAAGTAGAAATTTTCCTATCTACAGCTTGGATCAAGTTCTACATTCTCAAACAATCAGCTCACTGATTGGCTATTCGTCTCGACCAAAGATGCTGTAATGCAGCGTGTCTGCTGTATTAAAATAATGTATTAAAACAAGTGAATATCGAAATATGGAGTGCTCCCAACTCACTCAAATGCTTGATTTAAAGGAAATGGATGCTTTCATATGAATGCCGATATAAAGAATGATGCGCCCCGGGAGAGGCATCTAGCGGTGCTCGGGTGGAAGTACGAAGTCGAGAATGCCGATATAATGTTGATGCGCCGGGAGAGGCATGTAGCGGTGCACGGGTGGAACTACGAAGTCGACGTGTTGTCAGCTCTGGAATTCTGAATATCGCAGTATCGAAATAACATTATTTCTTGGCGTTGTATAAATATACGAACACCGAAATTGTAGTTCCATTTCAAATATTATGCTAATGAAAGTTATATAATTCGAAAATGGCATGAGAAGTATATACTTTCGTTTTTATTTGTTATTATTGTGTCAGGAATTTTCCCTAACACGTAAAAGATACCGTTTCATACCTCCCAGTGCCGGTTAAATTTTACCAAATATCCCAACGGCTCCCTATGATAATGTTGGCAACAGATGCTGAATAGTGAGAATCCTGTGAGTCTTTATTTTGGCCAATCGCTTGACAACGCTGATGTTTTCTCATGGAATCTTCGCTTTACGAGGGCAATTAATTTTACTCAGCGGAGGAAGGTACATACAAGAACCTGTTAACCATAAAGCTGGAACAGCATTATTTGTTTACTTCATGATCTGTACGATACACTAATCGAGTGATTCTATGTGGTTCGAACAAATGGGCAAAGATTTTCTATTGTGTTGTTGATGTTGCCAAAATAATCACGCGAGGCCGCCGACATGATACGTAAAATTTTACCCCCAGGGATCATTGTAAAGACAATTGGTCGATTTTCGACCACAGGCAATACTAGTAGGTTCAAATTTGTTACGTACAGTAAGCTTGAGACTTTTTGTAAAGTGTCAGAAGACATGAACGGATTTGGAAAACCACTGCAAAGAACAAATTGTTTCATTTCATGTTAGCTTGAAATTGTCTGGTAAGGAACCGACGAAAAATAATGTTACGGAATCAATGATTAAATATGTATCTTATAATATCAGGCATAGAGTGTGCATGATATTTTGTAAAAGGGTAATGTAAATTTCTAAATAAAGATGTTTGTTTTCAGCATATGTCGGTTCCGCAATTATTTTACGCAAAATGGGACCAAATCCGATATTATCCGGACGAGCTGCGGCTTGCCTTCCTTCTTCCTAACACACAAGAACGTATTGATCAATTAGACATTACTTTTATGGGAAGTTTATAGAGGTGCCTGTTTGTCCCCGCACCCGACTCTCTGGAGTGTAGAAAAGATGATGATGATAGGAGGAAGAAGTAAACGCGTGAGACATCTTCTAATATATAAAGCAGAGTGTCCCTATATTTGTACGTGTTGCATACAAATCTACAGTTTTGTTCCAATCTTTATGAAATTTTGTACATGTAAGCTTCAATCCATGAGGCGGTCGCCGTAAGTGTAAGAATCACATACGATATATAGTCACGAGATAAGATGTCATAAACAATGAGATGCGCGAAAAACTGCTGCATTTTGCAATAAGCTGCTCATTTTATCCTAAACCACTGGAGCGATTTCAACAAATTTGGTATACACATTCCTTGCCGTGAGGTAACAATTGCTACATCGTTAAGAATCACGTACGGCACATGCTTCAAAAGATATTACTTCATAACCAATAGAAATCGCAAAAAATGCCATATAATGCGGCGAGACTTTCGAAATACACTGTATGAGAATGACAGTACTTAGCGACTTGCAACAACTTTAAACATAATTTCAAACCTTTATTAAACTTTTTCTCGCTGGCAACCATAGTAAAATGATGAAAGGAAAAAAGTTTCTCGCTTACTACTTTTCCGCTGTTTATGGAGTAAAACTACGGTTCTCGGTATGACGTTACAATTTATAATTTGAACACTACAAATTGCAACGACAGGAAATTTTACAGATAGTATACACATATATAGTTGAATGTAGCTTCTAAATTGTATCACAGAACGATACGTAGTTCATGAGATATGAGCACATAAACAGTAACGTTCCGCTGTTCACGGACTAAAACTACGGCATTCACTAAGACGTTACTATTTATAATTTCTACACTTCAAATTTTAGCCGCAGGAAATTTTACAGACGATATACACGCATATAGTTGAGTGTAACGTCTAAATTGTATCACACTACGATTCATAGTTCATGAGATATGAGTACATAAACAATAACGTTTATGGAAAACAGCCCCATCATGCACCAAGTTTTAATCCATTATTCTTCACTGCTAATTGTACGCCCAAGAGATTTTACGGACATACAGACCTTATACAAATGAACATATACCATTATACGTTTCTACAACATATAAATCAATAAATATGAGATCGTACGCATTTTATATGTCATTTGTATTTTGATTACTATCTGCCTTTGTTTGGATACTGTACTTATAATTTTGCACATTATGCGAGACAGGCTAATTAGTTAACATTCACAGAATATACGACATCAACTGCGATTGGGCAAAGCTGAAAATGTGTACCCAGCCGGGATTCGAACCAGGGTCTCCTGCTTTCTAGGCAGTTGCGCTGCCCCTACACCACATTTTTTCCCATTAAATTTTTACTTTATTCACTGTACAGAAGTTAAACAGTTAACACTATTGTACATTATATTTGCTACATTATCCAGAGAATAGGCTTGGCACTGTTTCATTTTGTTCACCAGTGGTACTTGTAATTACGGTGCCTCTTAATTTTTCCATAGTTGGTGGAATAAAAGAAAATCATTGCACCAAACGTTATTTGAAAGAATGGTGAAATTCCTGCTCTCTTTGGCTGTACATATTTGTGTTGCCATCTCCACCAAGCACGACTGATAGCACCTGCCATAGCCTGTGGCGACTTATTGCGGCGTGCAAGCCAGCTTCCCAGTTCACCAACCTTCACATCAGCCAGTGGTGTGTCGGGTTTCCCATAATATCGTGCAGGATTATACGTGCCATGCACTTTTGGATTATATTCAATTGGGTTATACAAATGTTTGTAGAACTTATGGGACTTAACTACGGGGTCATCAGTCCCTAAGCTTACAAACTACTTATGAACTAGCTAACACTAAGGACGGCACAAATATCCATGCCCGAGGGGGGATTCGAACCCCCGACTGTAGTGGCCGTGCAGACCGTGACTGGAGAGCCTCAGTCCCCTCGGCCACCGCGGCCGGCTGTCAGTGGGGACACAGTGATCACCGCACCTGCAAGGACTACCTAAGCACGCCTCCCGTCAGATAGAAATTCCCAGCTTCGCCCTGCCCACATTACTCAAACTCGTAGTTATGAAACTAATTCCCGTAAGAGTAAGGGCTTCAAACAATAACAACTGCAGGATAAAAAGTGACGTCTGTTCTTTCGGAACAGACGCCACATGTATATATAGCCTAATTAGTTATTTATTCTTCGATAAATATAGTATGTTTTTAGGGAAAAAAGACATGGACAGAGAAAAAAGGGATACTAACTCGAGGTAGGAATAAATAAATACCCGGGCAACGCCGGGTTCTCAGCTAGTAATTAGTGAAGATTGATGTGTCTGCTCTGGAGCAGCGTTAGGAGTAAACCGGCACACTCGGCCCCTCGCGTGCGGTGCTTTACTGGAGCTCTGGATGACGCAACGAGGTGTCTAGACAGATGTTCTGCAAGCCGCGCCGCTACCGGGGCCGGCCGTTGCAGAACGGCGGGAAGTTCCTGGGCTGTTGCACAAGTCATCAGCGATGTGGAAATGCCTGCAGGCGCCCGGCTGCAATTAGGACCTGGCGCCAGCGTAATAACGCCGCAGGAAGCGGACGCGGCTCCGGATCACTCACCTGCGCAGTCAGTCAGGCACAGCAAGAAGACAGAATGGCGTCACTGTGTGGTGCTGCCGCTGTCGTAAATGTAGATTTTTTAACTGGAGTTTCTGACTCAGCTGCTCGTAGGTATTATGACGATACAGCCTGGATATATGTGAAGGTGTGCTGTGGCCGGGATTCGAACCCAGGACCTCCTGCTTTCTAGGCAGTTCCACTAAGCCTCTATGTCTATAACACACCTCCAATGCCATTGGATAGGGGATTTCCTGTCTTGGTAATCGATGGTAAGGCATCGACTAAAACCGAGGTGACATCGGGCGTTCCACAGGGTAGTGTTGTTGGTCCTCTGCTGTTCCTTATTTACATAAACGATTTAGGGGAAAATTTGAGTAGCTCTCTTGGGTTGTCTGCGGATGACGCCGTCGTTTACCGTCTAGTGGAATCATCTGAAGATCAAAACCAACTGCAGAACGATCTGAATAAGATATCAATATGGTGTAAAACTTGACAATTGATAAGTGTGAAGTCGTAGACATGAGTACGAAAAGAAATCCGTTAAACTTTGTTTACAAGATAAATCAATCAAAAGTGAAGGCCGTAAACTCCACAAAATACCTAGGAATTAGTATTACTTCAGACTTAAATTGGAAAGAACACGTAGATAATGTCGTGGGAAAGGCGAATCAGAGACTGCGTTTCATTGGCAGAACCCTTAAAACATGCAACAGAACTACAAAAGAAACTGCATACACTACGCTTGTCCGTCCATTTTTGGAGTATTGCTGCTCAGTGTGGGATCCTTATCAGGTGGGTTTGAAGGAGGACATCGAAAGAGTCCAGAGAAGGGCAGCTTGTTTCGTATTGTCACGATACAGGGGAGACAGCGTTACGGAAATGATACAGGATCTGGGATGGGAATCATTACAACAACGCCGCTTATCGCTGCGGCGTGGGCTACTTACGAAACTGCAATCGCCAACATTCTCCTTCGAATGCGAAAATATATTGTTGACTCCCACTTATATAGATATAAATGATCATCAGAATAAAATACGAGAAATCAGTACTCGAACGGAGAGATTCAGGTGTTCTTTCTTTCCGCGCGCTATTCGAGAATGGAATGGGAGGTAAATAGTATAATGGTGGTTCGATGAACCCTCTGCCAAGCACTTAAATGTTATTTTCAGAGTACCCCTTGTAGATGTAGATGTAGAAGGATTATCCAAGCCCGTAACCCGTTCGACCCATTCACCGTATTCCCGTCAAGAGTCCAACCAAGTTGGACCGTAATTAAGAAATGCAGCGTCTGTTCTTTCGGTCAAGTCCGAAGAATGCACGCCGCGGTTCTTAAGTGTCAAGTCGCCATGTCGAGGTTTGATGATTTTTTCTGGGATGGTAGGGCTTTTTGAGGAAGTGTCAAGGTATTGAGCCTTAATTAAACTACCATTAAATGTAAACAATTTATTACACAATTACTTGAAAATTGATAAGACTTGATTTAAACCTCAACATATACAGAGACATATGAATTTCTTTACAACAACTGTCACAAAACTTGTCAGTAACCAAACAGTACAAAATTTCAGTTATAATACGAAATTTTTTTCTCAGAACCAAATAATTACATTATAGATGACAACGTGAACAATTTTCACAACTTAAGAGCCAGGCTCCCTGTTAAACACCACTGACGGAAACGCAGTTGAACAGCCTCCTGACGTATTCCTCTTTCAACAGTGAACCAATGAATGGACCAATTTTCTTTTACAGTGCACAACAAACGCTTCGACAGAACACCTGAAACACAAACTCGGTATCACAAGCACGTGACATACCGGTACAATGGAAACACCAGATAAAAACACAATAAAATGTCACATAGCAGGTTGTCACTGTGCGAACTCGGAGGTGGCTGTACAAAGGATTCAAATTATTTCTCTAACCCCTGTGTGTGGACAGTACTTTAGTCACTAGCATAGACCTTTAACTCGTCGAAACTTCCGTGACGATCCGCTACCAAATGAATAACGGATTGCAAATGCTACCTTCTCCAGGCAACGTTTTGTACACAACACTGAGTGTTTGCTGAGCGCTGGCTAAAGCCTTCAAGCCACGTACGCCCCCGGCACACACGTTCCATCGGCATGTACTTCCATGCAGATAACAACTCTCCACATGTCGTTAGCCGAGCCCTCCAGAACTCTCCGCGCAGCCACACTCACCACGTGTCTCTCACCAACCACCTCCCTCAGCCCCGTCCAAACACCACGCCGCTCTTGACGCCCTCTGGTGATAAGGTCGAATCCATTCTCGATCTGACCAAAGTCCAGCAAGAACACTTCGTAACTATGCCAGCAAGAAAACCCCGGCTAGCCACAATTTCAGTGCGGATGCACTCGCGGTCTGGACTCTTGGCGGGAATAAAAGCATGCTGCGAGTCATGGAGTACATTGGTATCAGTAGGAGGACATACAGTATGTGATAAAAAGTATCCAGACACCTGGCTGAAAATGGTTACTAGTTCGTGGCGCCCTCCAACAGTAATGCTGGAATTGAATATAGTGTTGGCCCACACTTAGCCTTAATTATGGCTTCCACACTCGCAGGCTTACGTCCAGTCAGGTGCTGGAACGTTTCTTGGGGAATGGCAGCCCATTCTTCACGGCTGCTCCACTCACAAGGGAATATCATCAACTCGATCTCATATTTTGAGAAAAAATTACATAAGCTAGATATGAACCACAGAAATCGATACTACGTGAAAATTTGGGCCATTATTCAGATACTACTTAGTTACGGCCTCCTCAAAGTACAGCTTTCAAAAATTCTCGCGCTCGGGTTGTTCCTCACTCGACCCGCTTCACTGGGCCGCTTAACGCCCGAACGTCTAGCACTGTGAGCAGAGTCTAGTAAGAGGTTTGTTTTCACGATGCTAATTAACCCACAGGCTGTGCGAGATCTCGAGGAGCGGTATGGAATGATGACTAATCTGCAACGATTAAATTCCAAAGAATTAGAGCTCTTTAAAAAGTTCACCGGTAACATTTGCAGTTCTTAGACGTACTATACACGGTAAAAGAAAATACATGGCACTTTCTTTATGCTTTTCCTTATATCTTTCAACTGCGTTGCATATATCATAGACAGTTGCCTGATGTGCTGGATATAGAAGAAAATATCGGGTTGACGTTCGGAGCAGATTTTCAAGATGATGACGTCGACGATAACGACGCTGCCATTTCACCACCATCAGATTCGTCGAGCACTTTCATTGCTTCAGCGGAGCTTCAGCGTGGAATTGAGGTCGTCAGTGATGGTGAAAGCTGCTTTGACGATTTTAAATCGTCGAATACCACTTTGCCCGTCTCCGTAACAGAAAAATATATGCAACGAGCCGTTTGCGACGTATACAGCGCGTCACAATTGCAGTGAATACGAATGAGACGGTTTTTCAACAAGCAGTGCCACGTAATTTAATTTTCAATACCTGTTATCTACATCATCTAGTTATATTTAAAGCTGACAGTATTGAAGTGGAGTAAACTTGAAATGGTTACAGTACATATGTTTCATTTTGTAATATTATTACCTCCGCCACTTCCCTAGCTCTTCAGATTTGACATTTCTGAGGACTCGCTGTTGTCCCTTCATTGCACAGCACTTCACGTTCGGGCATTAAGCGGCCGCAGTGAAGCGGGACGAGTGAGGAACAACCCGAGCGCTGTACTTCGAGGACGCCGTAACTGCGTAGTATCTGAATAATGACTCAAATTTTCACGAGATGTCGATTTACGGAATTGATATCTAGCTCATGTATTTTTTTTTCTCAAGAAAATATGAGGTCGAGTTGATGATGTTCCCTTGCGAGAGAGGTATCAGTGTAGGTCAGTGAGGCATGGCACGAAGACGGCGTTCCAAAACGTCCCAAAGATGTTCTATAGAATTCAGTACATCACAGGGATGTCATTGTCATGGAACCACTCCGCCACAGGCCGTGCTTTATGAACAGGTGGACGATCGTGTTGAAAGATGCAATCGCCATCCCAGAATTGCTCTTCAACCTTGGGAAGCAAGAAGCTGCTTAAGACATCAATGTAGGACTGTGCTCACTTAGTTCCACACAAAACGACGAGGGTGCAAGCCCCCCCCCCCCCCATCAAAAACACGACCATGCCTTTCAGGCTAGTTTACACGACGACACTAGGTTTCATGAAACTGCTCTACTGCCCAGTGCGCATGCGCGGCAGACGTTCGCGCAACTCGTTGGCGAAACTAAATAGTTTCGGCACCTTCCAACTTTGGCGAAACTGATTGCGCATGTTTTTAGGTTAGGTTATAACCAATACAGAACAAAACACAACATAAAGGGGGGAACAGGAGAAATAATTCAGTTTTTGAACATATATGCGACGCATAGGTGTTTGTGCGATTTTAAGCAGCGGCGTGTTAGTCCTCTTGAAGCAATTATTTGTGAATTAAATATTGATGGGTTGACGATTAGTGAATTGCACACTAAAATACATTCAATTCCAAATACCTACACAAGCGAACTATGGCAATTGTGGATTTGGGTACGCGGTACAGGTACTGTAGAGACGAACATCTACTTGACAAGAAACGTAATGCAATTTGTAACTTCAGTTCTGGTAACAATGCTTCACGCATAACAGTATGTTCTTTCTTTATTGCATTACTGACTCCGTTTAAAAGGAACCTAAACTGCTCTGGTGACATTCTAAATTGATTAAAATAGCTTCTAGGGTCTTCAATTACAATTACAATTTCTTTCAGCAAGGTCGCTAAGCAACCGAGCGACGTTTTTTTTTTAATCCAGTCACAAACCCAAACACGTTTCTTAATCTTTTTATGTTTAGTCTTATGCAGTGACTTCACACAGAGAAGCAATAGCTCCGCCACAACTCTTACAGCTACCAAAACTTTCATTCTACTGCGACTACGGCACTCACAAAACAACGAAACTGAAGTGTAAAGTATTGGCGCCGTGTCTACAGACGTACACGAAACCAGTTGCGCAACCTAGTGTCGTCGTGCAGACTAGCCTTAACACCACCGCCTCCGAATTGTACTGTTTGCACTACACACGTTCGCAGATGACATTCACCGTTCATACCGTGACATCGGTTCCACTTGCGACATTCCTATCGGTACTCACCAATAAGAATTGGGCAATATATAACTGAGGTTGGTAAAACATTTATGGCTCGTTGTCTCTGTTCATAGGGGCGAGTTATGCATGTCAGCTTCTATGCCCTGTAACAGCTACCCAATCTGTTTAAGGCCGGCCGCGGTGGCCGAGGAGACTAAGGCGCTCCAGTCACGGTCTTCACGACCACTACGGTCGGGGGTTCGAATCCCCCCCTCGGGCATGGATATTTGTGCCGTCCTAGTTTGTAAGTAGTTCATAAGTAGTTTGTAAGTTTAGGGACTGATGACCCCGTAGTTAAGTCCCATAGACTTTACAAACATTTGAACATTTTTTGAATCTGTTTAAACAAGATCAATAATTAATCTGTAGTTTAGACAGTCTATCAGTCTGCATATGATGATGTGAAAATATATTTCAAGAAACATAAATTAAACCTCTGAATAATCAACAAAATGGGTTTTAAGATAAAGACGTTATTCACTCACGAAGTAATTCTTTAGAAATGAAGTTTATTACTCATTCTGGATATGAAGATGCGGAGGTGGTCCTACTTTATACATCGATAAATAACTGTATATTTCTCCAACTATTGTTCATGAAAGGCACAATAAGATACTTATTGTGTCACGGTCTGCACGTCCACTACGATCGGGGGTTCGAATCCCCCCCTCGGGCATGGATATTTGTGCCTTCCTTAGTGTTAGCTAATTCATAAGTAGATTGTAAGTTTAGGGACTGATGATCCCGTAGTTAACTCCCATACACTATTTGAACATTTTTTTAAGTCACCTTTTACTAATTCCTTTTTTTATTTTTTTTATGGTCGTAATTTTTCGCCAACGGATGGTTACAACGATATCCGGTTTGTTAAACTGATAAGGTACACTTTAGGTTTTAAAAAGAATCTGAACTTCAGAATTGCAACTAAAATACACACCCTTATACAGATCTGCTCTTAAGATTGACAAGTTCGGTAGCTGTTAATATTGAAATAATTCCCATATCTCCAAAATTAAACAAGGATAGATATAAAATAATCGCAGACGTACATCTCATGAAGTACATTAGCTGTAGTTCTTAAAAATTAAAGTTTCTCACCATGTTGTTGATTATCTTTAATCGGGCCAGTAAAAGCTATGGAACTAAGGCAAGGAGCTTACTGTTTAAAAATAATTGTTACAAAAGAATATCATAAACAAATGTATTAGACGTATTTTTCTTATGCATTAGAAACTTTTGAAAACATATTTGATTATTTCGTCTGCAATATCACTTACACGCCCTCGAGAGTAAAAGTTCCAAATTATCACTCGTAAATTAGTGTAGTCCATCGAACACTGCAGTTCCAAATTAATCCGTGATTAAAGTATTAGTTATAAAACACAGTTTGTCATCACACGAGTACACGATTGTTGAATTATCACAGTTCTACATCCCTATTACCGTACATAGTTTACCACTTTTCATCAGAGACTGTTCTGCAGTCACAGTCCCGGAAATTTCCTAAGTCCACACATGGCTATCTCTTCAAATCACAAGTTCGTAACGCGGCTTCAGACCGCCCAGCGTCACAACCTTTCACCACCACGTCCAAGTTACGAGTCCCTTCCGAAGCGTTCGAAGCGTGCTCTCCCTGCTCCCAAAATTGTATCCTTCCACACATTCTAACGCCTCATTTTTAAAAATACAATTTCCCTTCCAAAATATTATACATTTGAATATCACAGAATTAAATGCTTCGACCACCTACCTACAAATGTTGTTTACATTTAACAAACAAATATATATTTAACAATAGTAAAATCGTTGGAGACTGAAACTCTTTGCTCACGTAGCTATTAAGCGTGGCTTCTCACTGTTCAAATATACTGCCGCCGTCGAAATATAATTACACAATTAATATTTAATTTATCATGGCTTTTACGCAAATATATTCAGTTCTTATCCACAAATACATATAATTGTTTATATATAAATTATCTGCTGCATATCAACTATTTTAGTCGGTCATGAATATTTAAGTTGCTGCGTACAACATAAAAAACGAACTTTACTAAGAATAATATTAAATATAATAAAATACATATATAAAAGTAATGGGCTTTGCTGGGTTCATGTTTTGTGTTTCTGTGGTGGAATCTATCTTCTGACACAAAAACATTACTACCTCAACGAAAAACAGAACAAGAGAGTAAAATAAAATTCTTTGAAAGAATACGGAAATAACGTGGTACGTCTTTTAAGATAGGTAGCGAGGTGCAATGCTGCCCATTTGCTTCTTAAACTGTTACTGATAAACACTATGTATCAATGATTGTAAATATAAGTCTTATAATATTATTATTATAGTACTGAAATTTGTCGGCTTTAAGGGATATTGAAATTGTAATTACGGAATTTGATTCTCACAAGTCTCCTGAATCCAGTCATATAATTATATTTGCCGTATGATCATTCCCTGATTTTATGTGGATTTTTAGAATAATGTGTGTGGCTGTATTGTATTTCAGTTGTAATCTGGGAGAGCCACCCTCGCTCAGCCAAGAGCGCCGTTTCCGGTTTGCGAGCAGATCAGGAAAACCCTAACTACCTGTATTCCATTCACCAGGTCCAAACTGTCAGTCGACAGGCTGGGAAGCCGAACAGCCTGACAAAAGCCGCCTTTCAGATGGAAACAATCAGCTCCCCCTGTATCTTTAATGACACACACTGTTCAATCTTCAACCAAGTGAGGCGTTGTTTGGCGTTGACCTGCGTGATATGTGGATTATAGATAGTCGCTCGACCACGCAGTCCAATTTTTCTCACCTGCTGCCTAACTGTCATAGTACTTGGAGAGGATCCTCATGCAGTTTAGAATTCCTCGGCCTATTACACTGTACGACCCTCTTAAACTATCGGCGTTCTCTGTCACTCAACGGACGAGATCGGCTGTTCACTTTCTTCCTGTAGGTGTCCCTTCACGTTTCCACTTCACTGTCACTTCAGAAACAGGGGACCTAAGGATGTAGATCTCGGGTACAGACTTGTGACACAAGTGACACCCAATAACCTGACCAAGTGTCTAACGGCTACTGAGGATTCTGATATGGAGTGGCAGAATGATAACCCTAACATGAAAATCGTATATTTTTGGGGTTGTCCTGATACTTTTGGTCACAATGTGAATGTCTGAGTTGGAAAAATAACGTGTTCGTATTGTCCTTGAAGTATCAAAGTCAAAGTCAAATGTTTGTACAGCTTATGGGACTCAACTACGGGGTCATCAGTCCCTAAACTTACAAACTAGTTATGAACTAGCTAACACTAAGGACGGCACAAATATCCATGCCCGAGGGGAGATTCGAACCCCCGACCGTAGTGGGCGTGCAGACCGTGACTGAAGCGCCTCAGTCCCCTCGGCCACCGCGGCCGGCCCTTGAAGTATGTTAACCCCATTTGGCTGGGGTGACATAGAGGAATAGCGCAACTGCCTGGTTAATAGAAGGTCCCAGATTCGAACCCCGCCCTGACAATAATTTTCGTATATCCAAGTTATATATTCCAACAGCAACGACCAGCTGTGGCTCAAAAGCACCAGTTGAAATCTGCACCAAAAAGAATAGGGTTAACTTCGTGGCAGCATAAAACTTGTTCCGGCCGCGGTGGCCGAGAGGACTGAGGCGCGCCAGTCACGGTCTTCACGGCCACTACAGTCGGGGGTTCGAATCCCCCCTCGGGCATGGATATTTGTGCTTTACCTGGTAGCATCATCAATAGGCACCTTATCAGTTTAACAAACCGGATATCGTTGCAACCATCCGTTGGCGAAAAATTTCGACCATAAAAAAAAAAAAAAAAATAAAAGGAATTAGTAAAATGTGCCCATGGTTAAAAAAAAAAAAAAAAAAAAAAAAAAAAAATGTTCAAATAGCGTATGGGAGTTAACTACGGGATCATCAGTCCCTAAACTTACAATCTACTTATGAATTAGCTAACACTAAGGACGGCACAAATATCCATGCCCGAGGGGGGATTCGAACCCCCAACCGTAGTGGCCGTGCAGACCGTGACGCACACGCCGCAGTCCCCTCGACCACCGCGGCCGGCTCTTTTTGAACGCAAGAGTTCTAGTGTTTATTTGAAGAAAAACATGAACTTAAATTTTCCCAGCCATTTCGTCTTTGCAAAGCTGATCCATGTGATTTTTGTCGGCACAAATGAAAAGTATCTTGATCTAGTTATCCCAATCGGAGTTCAGACACCTACTTCGGCAATTTGCGTGTCGATGATGAAGGCACAACTCCCAGTACCCTACCGGTTATTAACGCTGCCATTTGTTTAATTATACACTTTTATCTATTGTTTAGCATAAATCTTTCATGATTGAGCTACGAGACGAACCCTCTGTTTCTGCGGGTACAACACATCGCCGGCCGCGGTGGCCGAGGGGACTGAGGCGCTTCAGTCACGGTCTGCACGGCCACTACGGTCGGGGGTTCGAATCCCCCCTCGGGCATGGATATTTGTGCCGTCCGTAGTTGTAGGTAGTTCATAAGTAGTTTGTAAGTTTAGGGACTGATGACCCCGTAGTTAAGTCCCTTAAGCGTAACAAACATTTGAACATTTACAACACATCACACGCGTGTAACTAACTGGCGCCATTTCGCGCAGTTTGTGTTTACGCGTCCGTCGCCTACAGCGCGCACTGGCAGCTTTCCACGCCTCTGCGGAAATGTACTCTCCGCAGAGTCCACTCCAAACGATGTTATGCCAGGGAATCCCGACGAAAATAATCAACTCCTGTTACTTGCCGTCGTCTGGCACACGCAACAGCCGACATAACAGGTAAGCGACCTTAATTCGCCGAGAACGAAAGACACCGAGCGTATGCCGGTAGCCACAGGTATCCAAACAAAGTTCGTGAAAGGAGTCGTTTGTATGTAACTAACACTCAGTATATATTAATGTGGGCCGGGGTGGAGTGGCCGAGCATCTAAGGTGTCTTGCTGCGGAAGCGTAAGGTTGCTCGCCGTCGGAGGTTCGAGTCCTCCCTGTGTGTGTGTGTTTTGTCCTTAGATAAGTTAGTTTAAATAGTTTATAAGCTTAGGAATAATTTACAGACGAATGGAAAAACTTGTGGAATCCGACCTCGGGGAAGATCAGTTTGGATTTAGGAGAAATGTAGGAACAGGGGAGGCAATACTCACATTAAGACGTAGGAAACCTAGGGAAACCTACATTCTTAGCATTTGTAGATTTGGAGAAAGCTTTTGACAATGTCGACTGGCATACACTCTTTCAAATTCTAAAGGAATCAGGGGTAAAATATAAGGAGCGAAGAGTTATATTCAACTTATACAAAAACCAGACAGCAGTCGAAGAGCAAGTAAGGGAAGAGCAAGGTTGGGAAGGGAGTAAGACAGGGTTGTAGTCTTTCCCCAATGTTGTTCAATCTGTACATTGAGCAAGCAGTGAAGGAATGGAAGGAGAAATTTGGAGAGGGCATTAAAGTGCAGGGAGATGACATAGTAATTTTGTCAGAGACTGCAAAATATTTGGAAGAGCAACTGAATGGAATGGACAGTGTCTTGAAAGGAAGATATAAGATGAACATTAACAAGATTAAAACGAGGGTAATGGAATGTAATTTCAGAAAATCAGGCGATTCTGAAGGAATTAGATTACGTAATGAGACAATAAAAGTAGTAGATGAGTTTTGTTATTTGGGTAGCAAGATAACTTCTGATGGCCGAAGTAAAGAAGATATAAAATGCAGACTGGCTATGGGAAGAAAAGCGTCTCTTAAGAAGCGAAATTTGTTAACATCAAATATTAATTTCAATGTTAGGAAGTCTATTCTGAAATCATTTATCTGGAATGTAGCATTGTATGGGAGTTAAACGTGGACGATGAGGAGTTCAGATAAAAAGATAATAAAAGCTTTTCAAATGTGGTGCTACAGAGAAATGATGAAAATTAGATGGGTAGATCACGTATCTAATGAGGAGGTTCTTAACAGAATTGGAGAGAAAAGAGGTTTCTAATATATCCTGACTAAGAGAAGGGATAGATTGGTTGGACACATTCTGAGTCATCAAGGAACTGTCAGCATTAGAAGGAAGTATATGGGGTAAAAATCATAGAGGAAGACAGAGGGACGAATACAGTAAGTAGATTCAAAAGGATGTAGGTTACCGAACGTATTCTCAGATGAAGAGGCTTGCACAGGACAGGCCAGCGTGGAGAGCTGCATCAAACCAGTCTGCGGACTGAAGACCACATCAACAACAACAACAACATGCTTAGTACTTACTGGGGGATTTAGTCGCAGTGACTGTTAACCGTAGTAGTTAAGTCCCTTACATTTACAAAGATTTGTATTAATGGGGTTTAGAAAAAGCTACTTGAGAATTCGAATTCTAAAAACGAAAAGAGCCTATGGATTGACGAAAATGTTCTTAAATGAAAAGTGCATGACTTGAAATGCAAAAATAAGGCACTAATACGCTATCGTCAAAATAGAATGTCTCTATGCAAGTGAATGCCTCTCAATGAATTATTGCCTCGAAAAATTAAAGATGTTGGAAAGGAGAATTTTATGAAAAATCATTGGTGCAGTTCGGTCCAAAGATGGGTGGAAACTGTGAAGCAACAGAGAAGTCTGCCAGAATGCGGGAAGAATTCGGAGGGTATGCGAAGAGAAGGTCGACATTTCTTGGGCACTTATAGAAAACTAATGAAAGAAGATTAAGAAAACAGATATTCAATTACTTCTGGAAGAAAAAGACCATTACATAAGGAAGTAAAGAAAGATTTAGAAAAGTCGAACATCGCAGAGTCCCAATAGTTAGAGAGAACTACATTCAGTAACGCAATAAAACATTTGGAAGGGTTTGAAGCTGAAGGAAGACCTAAGAGTAACAGTCCAGTGAACGCGTGATTGAGTACTGGAGACAGAAGAACTTCATTCAAATAAAGTTGTATGTACCGTGATCCTAAGTGGTCAATAAAAAAAATGTGGTGTGGCTCGAAATGTGGATGAGAGTGATATGTGGGCTACAAAACCGAGTAACGCAGTGGGGGACAACCGTAGAGCCGCGGTGGAGTGGCCGAGCGTTCTACGGCGCCTTGCTGTGAAACGCGTGGTTGCTTCCCGTTGGAAGTTCGAAACTTCCCTTGGGCATGGGTGTGTGTGTGTGTGTGTGTGTGCGTGTTGACCTTAGGTCAGTGTAAGTTAGTATCTATCACCTTAGGCAGTAGGGACTGATAACCTCAGTAGTTAAGTCCCATTGATTTAAAAACATTTGAACAGCCGCAGAAAGGCACCTCTTTGAAGTCACGACATCGAAGTTCAGAACTGCACGAAAAAGGAAGAAAGGAAGATTACTGTTTAACATCCCGTCGGCAGCGTGGTCATTGTTGACGGATCTGACGCTCGGACTTTTTGGGTAAGGATGGGGATGGAAATAGATCGTGCCCTATCAAAGGAACCATCCCGGAATTTGTTTGGCGTGATTTAGGAAAATCACGGAAAAGCTAAATAAAGATGGCCGAAGCCGGATTTGAACTAGAGTCCTTGTGAATGCGAGTCCAGTGGCTAATCCCTACGTCATTCCGCTCGGTCAGAAGAGCGCGAAACCATACTTAGAATAACGTTCGATCAGGTCAGTGTCCCACCTCGATTAGCCGTGTGGTCTAAAGCACCGCTTTCCGAGACGGGGAGGCGTACCGGCCCCGGTTGGAATCCGCCCGGCGGATTAACGAAGGGGGTCGGAGGGCCGGCCAGCCTTGATGTGGTTCTTAGGCGGTTTTCCACACTAGGTGAATACCGGACTGGTGCCCAAGTTCCGCCTCAGTTACACTATTCTCAAACATTTCATAACGCTTTACACTTTCACACACATAACACTTTACACAAACATTTGGGATACACATTTCCTCCCGGGGGGGGCAGGGGGGGGTGGCAGGAAGGGCATCAGGCCACCCCGTCAATATTAACACGTCAAATCCCAATAAACAAAGCAGACCCCGCATGTGCGGGAAAAGGGCTGAAGAGAAAGAAAGAATAAACAGTGATCAGTGTCACTGTCATGCAAAACCTTGACCTCCACCACCAGTGGCATTTTAACAGACAGAAACAAACTAAGAAGCTATCATTGCAATAGGACGTAAGTTACACATAATTCATTGATGTCCATGCATCATTACAGTTACTAACAGAGTCTCTTCTTAAACTAATTAAAATAGCGCAAAACACATAAATTCTACGGATCTGATGTGCTCATGTTAGTTCTCAAGCTTGATGAATCGTCCATTCATTACATGAGGTATAGGGACGAAGGGAGTCGACCCGACTCTCACCATATCTTACTTGAGCGACACACTGGGGATCTCGGTACATTTTACGTAATTTTTTTCCGCCAGAAAAAGTGTAAAATTACGAGATAACTGGGTTTAATCAACTAAACCATAGAGGTATCTGATGTGACTTCTGAAGCTTTCCGGGCGTATTTCTTCATTCAGTAATTTTCGGGTGTGCGGCCTATCCCGTCGTCATTCTGACACGATATTTCGGCCAGATAATACGATCTGTACAGGAACGATGTGTAGAACACGAAAGACACACCCGTCTACTCCAAACATCAAAATCGGCAGTAGCAGAACACTGCATTTCCATGGGACACACAGTGGAATATAGTAAAACTAAAATTTTAACTCCAGTCTCCAGTTTCTGGGATTCACTTATTAAAGAATCAGTGGAAATTCGTCTTGCCGACAATCTTATAAATCGTGACAACGGCTTTCAGCTCGGCAAAAATTGGAATCCTGTGATTAATATCATCCAGTCACAGCGTAATCTTCGCCATCAACCGATTATCAATGATTAGAAGACTTGCTCTTCCACCACCGAGGGCAGCACATACAACTCGGCCGTATCGCGCATGACTCCACCTAATGCATGCTCTAAACGACACCAGCACTTTTGGCATGCGCAAGAACCACTATAAATACCGCGACTCCACCTGGGCTCTTCAGTACTCGCTACTCACCTGAAGATGGCCGGACGTTTCCAGGCCGAAATATCGTGTCAGAATGACGACGGGATCCGGCCGCACACCCGAAAGGTACTGGATGAACTAAACCATGTTTCTAAAATATGGTTAAATCCTACTCAATAACAGTTATCGTGGCTATGCCGATATCACATGGTAACACAGCAACCTCTTTCTCTAACGATACACGACCTTTTTTTACAGGCACGTTTTATGTTGGAATTGGAACGCAATGCCTTGGACAGCAACAGAGCCAGCCACCAGGGAGCCCCTCTCACGTAAAGCTGCGTGGACGGAAGTCCAGCCCAGGCCGCTCAGCTACGGCCATACGAGCGTTCTTTTCACGCACGTTTGTAAGAGATGTCCTTCACTGTAGCACTACTTCAGGGAAACGCTCCTGCTTATGAAACACACATGGTCTCCTGAATGACGGACAGCCACTACTACTTCCTGAGACATATTTGAAACCAGCTTATACGCCCGTGCTTCGCAACGGTTGTTAATGAAAGGCCTCTGCGTATCATGGCATTTTAGGATTCTTGACCTCAGTTATTAAAAAAGGTGACCGAAATCACAAAACAAACTACATACAATGGATTGTTGTTCCAAATAACTCTTATGTAAGTGAATACAAATGAGAGAGACGAAGGAATGTCGTTAGGTTTTAAACATTAATGAAACGTGCCGAAAGAAGCAAAGAAATGTTGTTAATTATGTGATACACAAAGCGAAATTAGTTACACTGTGTTCATTGTTTGTTGGTATTCTTAGAGATAAGACTGAGTCGCTTAATTCTGTCACAGACGTACGCTTCCTTGCTGTGCTACGCCATACTTATTACACAGCAGCGGCGTCTATTTAGTTCTTTGGTACACTAAAGCGCTCTCTAGTAGTAGAAAAAAATATTTTCTTGTGTCATACCTGGGTTAAATTCAAGGAGGTTAGAATACAGAGAGAAGTATTATTATTGTAGAGCTGATGTAATATGTCACTTAAAACAGGAATAAAACGTCTGAGGTTTTAGCCATGATGTACAAAGTGTTAAAAGAGTGCAAGTTACCCGTTAAAAATTAAGTTTTCAAATATATTACGAGTATTTATTACTATTTATTCAAGAAAGTAAATTTTTTGAAAGTACATACTTTGCAGTCACTGTCAGTTCAATGCATTAACAGTAATAGGGTCGACTTAACGCATAATTTTAACGGAGAAATACCATTCCAAAACTGACCAAGATGGCGGACAGGCTTCAAATGACGTATCTGTTCGCATAGATAATGTCATCTCCCTTTATTCTAAATTCCTTGGGTAAATTTTACTTCCAGTGGCAGCGGTTTAGTATGTTAACGTTGGCAACGAAATATTCGCCTTAGGGAGATCATTAATTTACTGATCGGAGCAACATTATTTATTTCATTATCAATAAAAAGAATTATTCCCCTCATTCTACGTGACTTATTCTTCAAAAAAGATTCAACGGCCGTTGCCAACATCAGTACACTACACCGCTGCCGTAAGGAAAATCGTAGCCCTTGTTTCAGTATATTACACCTTAGTTATGAGAATAAAGATGCAGCATCGCCATCTATTAGTTATTTGGTTTTTTACTATTCAAATTCAGTTATATAGAACATTTTGGGATCTCTAATACGATGTGGTACGCCAGTTTTTGTTTACGTGTATGTAGACGAGCGGAAGATCTTGTCGTCACCTGAAACGATGGTTGAGTAGGTTAGCTGCTTGGAAAGCCATTAGTAGCTGTTGAGATCAGTTTCCAAAAACAGAGTCGTAGCTCTTCGCTAAATGAACAATCAAAGACAACCGTCGTCAAGTAATAGTGAAACCAATACTGTAAAAATGTAGTTATTTTTTTATTGAAAGCATCATTATTAACAACCTTTTATAGAATACAGAAAATAACGAAAAAATGTACGTGCATTTTTTTTTCAAAAATTACCGTTAGATATGAAAATTGTGTAAGTAATCGAACACAACGAAAAAAATGAAAACAAGCCTATCACGGCGGGATTCGAACCACCGATCCTATAGTTGTGAGGGCAGAACGCTACTACCTGAGCTACACTGACATATAGTACATTTGTTTTAACTATTGGTATTATTGCTACTTATATGAACTTGCAAAACTTCAAAGTCGATTTTCTCCAGAAGTTTTTAGAGTTGCTTCGAATGGCTTTGGCTGATTATTATTTGAGTTACGAACTTCCGTTACAAAAAATATATAAAAAAAAAATTCTAAAACCGATACCCATGTGATGTCTTTGTCAGAACTTCGAGCGACAGTTTCCAACTGCTATACCACCGATGTCAGAAGTGTGTTGTAGACAACGACTCTTACTTTGAAGGCCAGTGAAGGTATTTTGCTTGTAACTCTTGTTTTATATACTTCCTGATACCATTCAGCGAACTTTTCAGACGCACCTAATATGATTACTGCCAAGACTACTGAAAGAGGACAGACAGGTTAATGATAGGACTAACAGTGCTGTAATTTGAAAAAAAAAAAAAAAAAAAAAGGAAAGAAACATACTAGTTTTCAATGAATTTTTCACAACGGGTCTCACACTTCGTAGTCCAATACCGTGACCACATAAACACGACGCCGTGGCTATAACAAGTCGCTCGATGTTACTAGCTAGCTTGAACCGTTCACTGTTATTATTTTGTTTCCATTTTCACAGTTCCATACACCTTCTTCTTATTTCACGCCTACCGCATCTGTGTTTGACGGAGTCTCCAGTGGTTCATCTTACCACAAAATCTGATGGTGGGTGAGATTCGGATATTTGAGGTAGCGATAGGAAAGCCGCCAGGCGCAAGCGAACGCTGTAAATCAGCTGAGTGACAGGACTCCCTGACGCTAAGAGACAGCGAATGCAAAGTAAATTAACGCCGCGCCGCATACTCGCTGTCGCTCAGGTGGGAGCTAACCGCTTCACAGGGACGGCTCTCTGAATGAAGACGTACATTGTATGCAAATCGCTATGACGGTGTGTGCTTATTCGCAGCTGACGACCACAATGGCTCTGCGTTACCGTTCGGTACGAATCGTAACGTAAATTCCCAGCTCATACTCAACTTTCACCTTTAACCGAACAGTTAGACACATTCAGGGTGTTCGGAAATTCCCGTTACAAACTTCGAAATACTTCAAAGAGAGAGCATATAGGTTTTTGATGTCCAGAAATGCTATCCAGTAACGTTTTATCTTTGACGCTGTGAAACTAATCTCTTGTATTGCAAGCTCTTTTCTTTCCATATCTTGGGAGAACTAAATAATAACAAATTAAGATGGGCTCTATAGACCGATTAAAATTATTTGCAGCTTCCCTCCGTTGAGAGGAGTTTAAGGTCACGTCCGGACTAGGGATGGCAGTTATCGCTGTAACAACCTGTTTTCGGTTATACCGGATCTTTTCATCTACAGTTTAACCGCACTGTAAGAACTGCTCAAGATAACCGCTTTTTTAAATAACCGGTTTTCGGTTTTTATTGCTGTTATTTCCAGTAGAGTTCGACCGGAACATAATTTGCGGCCGAAACAGAAATTGTAATCGAATTTTCGGTTCTTCCAGTTTCGGCCAAAACCGAAAGTTACGAAATTTATTTAAAATTTAGGTAAATTTCCGTTATACGACAAATCACTAGTCTTTCCATATTTTGCAAGTTCCCCACCTAATATTATGCCTTCTTGAGTGTGTGTAAGACTAGTCAGGAGTCAGTAGAAGACGATATGCGAAGCATACAGATTTACTGGCCTTGTATTTCCATCCGGCAGTTGCGAATATTGAGCCAACCACTCCTTAAGTTGGACTTGTGAGCCAGCGCATACGAATATCTCGTTATGTACACAATATATTATATAGGCTAAGTTACAGTCAGTAAATGAACTTCAATCAGTGCTGCAGAAGTATTTAGAAAAATAAAGTCACAGTTCCGACCAACAGTGTAATTGTTGTCAGTGTAAATTTACGCAAATTGAACTAGAAGAGCTGTGTACCACATGACCAAAGAATGTTCAAATGGGTGGGAGTTCTTATAAGACCAAATTGCTTAGTTCATCGGTCACTAGACTTACAAACTACTTAATCTAACTTAAACTAACTTACGCTAAGGACAACATACGCACCCATGACCGAGGAAGCCGGCCGCGGTGGCCGAGGGGACTGAGGCGCTCTAGTCACGGTCTGCACGGCCACTACGGTCGGGGGTTCGAATCCCCCCTCGGACATGGATATTTGTGCCGTCCTTAGTATTAGCTAGTTTGTAAGTTTAGGGACGGATGACCCCGTAGTTAAGTCACATAAAAAAAAAAAAAAAAAAAATGACCAAGGGAGGAGGGAGGACTCGAACCTCCGAGTGGAGCAGCCGCGCAGTCCGTGACATGGAGCCTCAGACCGCTTGATAAATTTGCCTAGGATTTTCACAGGTACCTTGAGCATAGCTTCGGGGGCAACATGCAACAAATTTAATTTTCTCAGAACCGAAAAATAAATACAATAATACTTTTCCTTTAGTTTTAACTTTTAAGTGGCGTTAATAAAACTGTAAATACTTACAGTTTTTCTGCTGGGTAGCTTATACATGGGCACTGCAACTTTGTTGAAATGAGAAAACCCCTCTTTCTCCACAAGAGAGTGAGGCAAGTTTTGTTTGCAAACCATAAAAACCATGCTCAGCGTCACGTTTACGACCATCTACAAAGAAGTTTGTATATATTACACATTGCATACTGTTACTATCTTCAGATATTTACGTTTGAAACATTTGGTTAAAGTCTGTCTATAATTTTTGTTCTCATCGAATTGACAAAATTATGATTTACTCTGATAGCTAGAAGTTCTTTCGTGGTTTTCGAACAGGGTGATCTGCCTTAATGAAGGTGAATGAGTAGGAGATCTGGATCGAAATTGAGGTGAGGCTGTAGTGGAAATCGGTGTGGTCGTTTCCATCAAAGATGACGAAGATAAAGGTGACGGGCACGGCGATGGCGAGAGCGTACGGTCACAAGGTCCTACCTAGTCGCATTCAGTTGCTATCAATTTTGCTCTCTGAAGCAGTCACAAAATTAAGGGCTCGGTTATTTTTCTAAGCTTATAGTACATCACTTACATAATAGGTATATGAATCGAAGTTACCTTCTCTTTCAAGGAACATTTTGAATGCTTTCTCCTTAAATGACACAGCATGTTTGTAGTACCTCCACCCGTTTTCAGCTTTTTAAAATGAATTGAGCATTGTACCTCACTGCTCCCGTACTTCGTGAAGTACTCCCACACTCGGGATGGTGCCATGTAAGACACAACCGATGTCTGGCGACGACAGCAAGGAACTGCCGTATGACCACACGGAGGCAAGTCTTGTACACTGCCGGTGCAAGCGCGTCGTCTAATAGACCACGACACACGGCAACAGGTGCATCGATGCCTCAATAGCTGCACCAGTTCTTATGACAGGCGTTTGTTGCGCGTTTCTGACTGCCGTGATTATTCTGAAATTATCACTGATCGCTTTTTTTTTTTTTTTTTTTTTTTTTAGTTTCTGTGATGACCTAATATTTCAGAGCAGTGGAAATTTTAGGAATAGCCCTAAATATTAGGGTCTACTAGTTTTAATTTTTTTTAAATTACTTTACGTACCGGTTTTTCTAAAAACGTTCAAACGTTTGTTAAGCTTATGGGACTTAACTACGGGGTCATCAGTCCCTAAACTTACAAACTACTTATGAACTAGGACGGCACAAATATCCATGCCCGAGGGGGGATTCGAACCCTCGACCGTAGTGGCTGTGCAGACCGTGACTGGAGCGCCTCAGTCCCCTCGGCCACCGCGGCCGGCCCGGTTTTTCTACCCGGTTCTTAGCAATAATAAAAAAAAAAAACGGTTACAACCGACACCAAATAAATACCGAAAAAATCCGGTTATTCAAAGTTAAAATACCGGTATCGGTATAACCGGTCGGTTTGTCCCATCCCTAGTCCGGACTCTTCGCCGTTGCGAAAGTGCCATACTTGGTCAATCCACTTCCAATTCCTTGTCCGACATAATGTATTGGTGTCTTTTGATCTAGGTCCGTCCCTTCTATTTCATATTTCATCACACATAATGAAGACACTAAAAACAATACATACACAACATTGCTTACGAGATACACAATTTTCATACACAACACTAACCAAACAATAAACGATCTCGATACTTTCCCAAAAGCTGCGCTATAGCGTCATGCACACAGCCATTACAATCACAGTGATCGCCTTACATTTCTTGAGATTCGTTCGTCTTACGTGAGGGCTAACTTTTCGAAAGTTCATCGTCGTGAAGAGCTACTTAGAACCGTACGTGTAAAATATTGCACCGTGCGGCGTAACTTGACGGCAGTTGGTCGGTCGCTTTGTACACCACGCTGCTGGTGACGATGGTATCTGACTCTTTGCCAGTTTGTGCCTACGGCTTACTGGTCTTGCTCACACAGGGGCGGATCCAGGACGGCCTACTGTGTAGTGGGGGGGGGGGGGGGGCGTGGAAGAATCTCATCGTCAGCTAAGCTCTGGCAAACGACAGTTCGCCCCCTCCCCCTTGGATGCGCCTATGTGCTCACAACTGCCACAATTTAGGGTATCGTTCGCCAAAATGCTGAAATGTCACGTTTCACAAAGAAGGAATTGGATAATTCTGCCGTTTGATGCCATGTAAGGGAAGAGCTCAAGGACAGGTGATGGGGAGGAACCGTGGCCACCAGCCTCAAGAAGCTGATGTGACCATCAGGGCTGTATCTGCGAAAGTATACAGATATTCCCGGTAAAGATCTTAAAACTGTAAACTTACAAGGTATAGTAGTGATAAATGTATCATTAATTTAATTTCTGTTTTAAAATTTCCTATTAGATAAATTAGATTATTCTTCTAATTACTAATAATGTAATAAGAAAGAAGTTTAAAAAAGCTGATTGGCTGCTGACAATAAGTCCATGCAGGTAACGAAAAAATCTTTATTCTTTTCGTACTGACGCGTTTCGCGCATAGCCCATCTTCAGAGTACCTGGTAAGCGTAAAAACTAAGATAATACATGACATAAAAGTTTTCTGGGTGTTGTACCGCGCCATGATGTAAGGCTATTACTTAAATAACCGACGTTTCGGCCAACGTTACACTGGCCTTCATCTGGTTATACTTATGTGAGCTGGTTGTTACTACACTTTATATTACTTTCAATTTAGACATTACGTCATAATTTTTAAAAATAAGCGATGTTATTGGTGAATTTTTTGGCGGAAGAATGGAACTTTATTTTGATAGGATGATGAGGTGGAGGGAGTGGGGGTTAGCCGTTGCTTCTTGCATAGCGAGACATGATTGTGTTCATCGGCGAATGGGGTGAGGGCTTCCGTTTCTCTCCTGCTGGCATCAGGATACCCAGAAGAAGGCCACTGTAATGTTGGCCGAAACGTCGGTTATTTAAGTAATAGCCTTACATCATGACGCGGTACAACACCCAGAAAACTTTTATGTCATCTGACTCTGGCCGCGCAAGCCTACCTAATTATAAGATAATACATGTACAGTCAAACAGTTAAAAGTAAACGTGATACAAAAAGAGAAATGACACAAGAAAGAATTTATACATACCATAACACTACCCATTTAAGTATAGACATAACGCAATGGCCAGTAGAGGCTGGCCACACATCAAACACAGATAACATTAATGTGTGTGTACAAAACTTAGTACATTCGTCGAAAGCTAAAAGTAAATTGATATTAAATTTTTTCGGTGCCGTTAGGGCGAATACAAACCACGTGAGGGCAGCACCTCACCTAAGACGTCATAAAGATATATGAATATATATACAAAACAAAATAAAATATTTAGTCTTGTAGAGACATTTGCAGAATATTAACATGGACAAAATTAAGAATTTCCTCAAGTCAGGTCTTAACATAAATGTGACAAGCGCAGCGTATGAGAGCCGTTCGGCAGAGGGCAGCTGCTGCCGAGTGGCGGAAAGAAGTTTACAAACATGGTATTGAAACTTGAAAAGGCAATCAGGTTCACGGATACAGTGAGACGAGGGAAACAGTCCATCCACACGCCTGACAACTTTATACATTGCCATTCATCAAATATTTATGAAAAAATTAAAGAACCAATTGCGAGACCCCATTTCTCTTTTTCTATCACGTTTACTTTTAACCGTTTGACTGTACATGTATTATCTTAATTTTTACGCTTACCAGGTACTCTGAAGATGGGCTACGGCCTAAACGCGTCAATACAAAATGAATAAAGATTTTATCGTTACCTATATGGATTTATTGTCAGCAGCCAATCAACTTTTTTAACTTCTTTCTTATTACATTGATAATTATGGCTGCACACCTCCATCAAGACTTCAAGTCTGACCTGCAATTTACTAATAATGTGGAAATGTTTAAAAGTGGCAACATAACGATAGTCTCTTGTTAACGCGTAAGAAGTGTGTCATTAGTATCAGAGAAAGTCAAAGTTGGTTCGAATATCAGTTGTTAACTTCTCAACTTAACTAAGATATTCAGTTTTCTTTTTAAATAGGTCGCTTCAGCACGATCTTCATTAAAATGCTGTTTATTTAAACGATTTTAGATTTTATATAATAAAATGGTAGTTATTACTAAAAATCAGATCACAACATTCTACAATCAGTATAAGTTCTGCTATTATTGTTATTTTTGCTTAAATATTTTATTACCTGTTGACAACATTGCTATTCTCACGCAATTTTTGTGCTTCATACTTGGTTTTGTAAATAGTAAGGTTCTGAATTTATAACATAAATTTAAATATTGTACCACATATTTCTGATAAGGAAATGAATAACAATTCATTCTTGTAGAAATCTTAAAATTGTAAACTTCCAAGGTATAGCAGTGATAAATGTATCATTAATTTCATTTCTGCTTTAAATTTTCGTATTACATAAATCAGATTTATGAAGGGTTATTCTTCTAATTACTAAAAATGTCGTAGTGTTTAAAAGTGGCAACATAACGATGGTGTTTTGTTAACGCATAAGAATGTCATTATTATGAGAGAAGTCAAAGCTGGTTCGAATATCAGTTGTTAACTCCTTAACTGAAATATTCAGTTTTCTTTTTAAATAGCTCGCTTCAGCACAATCTTCATTAAAAATTCTGTTTATTTAAACGATCTTAGATTTTATATAATATGCTTTTTATTACTAAAAATCAGATCACAACATTCCACAATCCATATAAGTTCAGCTATTATTGTTATTTGCGCTTAAGCTCTTTATTACCTGTTGACAACATTGCTGTTCTGACGCAATTTTTGTGTTTCATCCTTGGTTGTGTAAATAGTAAGGTTCTGATTTTATAACATAAATTTAAATATTTTACCAGATATTTCTGGTAAGAAATTGAACAACAATTCATTTTGTAGAAATCTTAAAAATTGTAATCTTCCAAGGTATAGTAGTGATAAAAGTATGATTAATTTAATTTCTTTTTCAAAATTTGCTTTTAAATAAATTTGATTTCAGAACGTTTATTCTTCTAACTACAAATAATATGGCAGTGTTTAAAACTAGTAACATAACGATGGTCTTTTCTAAATGTTCAAATGTTTGTATAGTCTATGGGACTTAACTACGGGGTCATCAGTCCCTAAACTTACAAACTACTTATGAACTACTTACGAACTAGGACGGCACAAATATCCATGCCCGAGGGGGGATTCGAACCCCCGACCGTAGTGGCCGTGCAGACCGTGACTGGAGCGCCTCAGTCTCCTCGGCCACCGCGGCCGGCGGTCTTTTCTTATCACATCGGAAGTGTGTCGTTATTATGAGAGGAGTGAAGCTTGTTAACTTCTCAATTTATCTGAGATATTCAGTTTTCTTTTTAAATACTTAGTGCGCTTCAGCACAATTTTCATTAAAATTCTGTTTATTTAAGCGATCTTCGATTTTATACGAGGGTCGTCCACAAAGTAAGTTCCGTTTCTCTTTCTATCCGCGACAGCGCTAAGATCGCAGTTTCGAGCATGCGTGGCGGTTACTCTGACTCAAGGAGGAGACAGGTACCCCATTTTCAGCTCGCTGCTGCCGACGTGTGCTTCGTAGTGCTTCTTTATAATGTCAGCCGTAATTGAAAATGTCGGCGCGTGTGAAATCAGATCTGTGATTCGTTTTATAAATGCAAAGGAAGTTAACCAAAGGAACTTCATCGGTAAGTCTGCGAGGTTTACGGACAAAATGCTATGAGTGATTCAGTGGTTAGAAGATGGGTCACACTGATCAATGAAGGGTGTGACCAGTGCACGGCGAATGCGACCAAACTACTCTTACTGGAATTTCAATGGGTATGACAAGTGCCTATAAAATTTCGGAAGCTATGTAGAAAAGTAGTTTAACAGTTGTAGATTATTTTACAATAAATATTTTTCTGTATCTGTACACGTTTGTTTTATATAACCAAACGGGATTTGCTTTGGAAACATGCCTCGTATAATAACATGGTTTTATTACTAAAAATCAGAACACGACATTCGACAATAAGTTCTGCTATTGTTTGTGCTAGAATATTTTGTTACCTATTGACAACATTCCTATTCTGACGCAATTTTTGTGCTTCATCCTTGGTTTTGTAAAGAGTAAGGGTATGATTTTGTAACATAGTTTAAAAGATACAATAAGAATGTTTGAAAAATGGTTGATATTCTAGTCTCTCCTACTAAATGATGTGGATTCGAATCTTATAGTGGGCAGAGATTTGTTTTCTATATCTTATCGAAATTACGTTGCCATATTTTTACGCAGTTCATTGATTCATTTGACTGAAACTTCCTGACAGATTAAATTGTGTGCCGGAATCGGGACTCGAACCTGGGACCTTTGCCTTTCGCTGGCAAGCGCTCTACCACGACTCACGGTCCCGCCCCACAATTTAAATTTTGCCAGTACCTCGCCTCCTACTTACCAAACTTCACAGAAGTTCTATTTGCAAGACTAAAACTCCTGGAAGGAAGGATATGGTGGAGACATGGCTTAGCCACAGCCTGGATGTTTCCAGAATGAAACTTTCACTCTGGAAAGTAGGAGGCGAGGTACTGGCAGAATTGAAGTTGTGGGGCCGGACCGTGAGTCGTGGTAGAGCGCTTGCCAGCGAAAGGCAAAGGTCCCAGGTTCGAGTCTCGGTTCCGGTACACAATTTTAATTTACCAGGAAGTTTCATTTCAGAGCAGAGTGAGTTTCATTCTGGATTCACTTGGTTTTTTATAACTTTCAATACTCTAACAAGTCATTTCCTTAATGCTATTGACTTCTTTATTTGCTCTTATTTTTCAGCTATCGTTCTTTATCGATTGGCATCTGCCTATGTCGCCTATAGCCACGGCGGAATAGCCGTGCGCACTAAAGCGTCTTACTACGGTGCAAGCGGCCGATCCACTTCGGAGGTTCGACCCCTACCTCTAGCACGGGCGTGTATATGTCTTTTTTTAGTATAAGCTAGTTTAAGTAGATTGTAATTTTGGGGATCGATAACCACTGCAGTTAGATCCTTTGAGTTTACATACATTAAAACTTTTTATTTTGTTTTATTTATTTATTTATTTTGTCGCCTATAACGTGTAACTGAGTACCGAACAGCACTGCTCATCGGTTGTCGACGCAGGAGCTGGTGTGTCCGCTAGCCAGGATATTTTCAGGTAAACAACGATAGCGAGAAATTAGTTTGCTATTAGCGCTGAAAGTGAATGATTTTTGAGTTTGCTCGTAGAGGCCATCTTTACACGCAGTGAAAGATGCGGTCTTGGCATTAGTTCTGCTGCGGATTGTTGACCATCTCTTTGTCGGTTACATGGCACATCTCGGGGTTAGGGTTAGGTTAGGAGACGACTTTAAATTCAGGGCGACAAAAAACCTGAGTCACAGTTGAATTATTGCTCACTTACAATCTTCAGTCGTATTCTCAACATAACTCGCAGCGGTTGCTTCGAAAGTTACTCCGCGTTACACATTAAGACCGTGCTGATGTGTCGCCCAGGAACGAAGGTAACCGGCAGCCCAAATTTGAATGGGCAATACTAATAGATAGCAGTATTGAAAACCATTGTATGTAATGATACACAACTGGCCTTTAAAATTACTACACCAAGTACAAAATATATTACATTAAAACTGATATGTGATTACATTGTCACTCAATTTGGGTGCATAGACCCTGAGAAATCACTACCCACAACAATCACCTCTGGCCGTAATATCGGCCTTGATACGCCTGGGCATTGAGTCAAACAGCGATTGGATGGCGTGTACAGGTACAGATGCCCATGCAGCTTCAACAAAATTCCAAAATTCGTCAAGAGTAGCGACTGACGTATTGTGACGAGCCAGTTGCTCGGCCACCATTGATCAGACGTATTCAGTTGGTGAGAGATGTGGAGAATGTTCTGGCCAGGGCAGCAGTCGAACATTTTCCGTATCCAGAAAGGCCCGTACAGGACCTGCAACATGCGGTCGTACATTATCCCGCTGAAATGAAGGGTAGTGCCATGGGTCGTAACACATCTGAAATGTAATGGCCACTGTTTAAACTGCCGTCGATGCGAACAGGAGGTGACTGATACGTGTGCTCAGTGGCACCCTAGACCATCACGTCGGGTGATACGCCAGTATGGCGATGACGAATACACGCTTCCAATGTGCGTTCACCGCGATGTCACCAAACACGGATGCGACCATCATGATGCTGTAAACAGAATCTGGATTCATCCGAAAAAATTACTTTTGTCATTCGTTGCGTATACTATCGCAGGCGCTCCTGTAATGCAGCGTCAAGGGTAACCGCAGCCATGGTCTCCGAGCTGAGAGTCCATGCTGCTGCAAACGTCGTCGAACTGTTCGTGCAGATGGTTGTTGTCTTGCAGACGTCCCCATCTGTTGACTCAGAAATCGAGACAAGGCTGCACGATCCGTTACAGCCATGCGGATAAGATGTCTGTCACCTGACTGCTAGTGATACGAGGCCGTTGGGATCCAGCACAGCGTTCCGTATTGTCCTCCTGAACCCACTCATTCCATATATTCCATTGGATCGTAACCAACGTGAACGGCAATGTCGCGATACGATAAACCGAAATCGCAATAGGCTACAGAATTGTTGAAATGGTTGTATAGCTTATGGGACTTAATTACGGGGTCATCAGTCCCTAAACTTACAAACGACTTATGAACTAGCTAACACTAAGGACGGCACAAATATCCACGCCCGAGGAGGGATTCGAACGCCCGACCGTAGTGGCCATGCAGACCGTGACTGGAGCGCCTCAGTCCCCTCGGCCACCGCGGCCGGCGCAATAGGCTACAATGCGACTTTCATCAAAGTCGGAAACGTGATGGTACGCATTTCTCCTCCTTACACGAGGCATCCATCACAGCAATGTTTCACAAGGCAACGCAGGTCAACTGCTGTTTGTGTATGAGAAATCGGTTGGAAACTTTCCTCATGTCAGCAAGTTTTAGGTGTCGCCACCGGCGCCAACCTTGTGTGAATGCTCTGAAATGCTAATCATTTGCATTTCACAGCATCTTCTTCCTGTTTAAATTTCGCGTCTGTAGCACGTCATCTTCGTGGTGCAGCAATTTTAATGGCCAGGAGTGTAGTTTATACGATCTGTAACACCTTTCTTCTCAATGACACCTGTTTGGCTTTAACAGGTCTTTGGTTGAAAGATAAATCGATATGAAAAATTTATGCAAATAAAAGTTTCCTTGCATTTGCGAAGTATCTCATTCCTTGGCACTTTATTCATGCCTCTTCATTGCCCTGAGTTATTATATTGGCGTCTGCTTTCTTTCTACTTCGGTAGCAGCTGTTCTTGTACGTGCACAATTTATTACACCTTTCTTCTCAATGACACCTGTTTGGCTTTAACAGGTCTTTGGTTGAAAGATAAATCGATATGAAAAATTTATGCAAATAAAAGTTTCCTTGCATTTGCGAAGTATCTCATTCCTTGGCACTTTATTCATACCTCTTCATTGCCCTGAGTAATTATATTGGCGTCTGCTTTCTTTCTACTTCGGTAGCAGCTGTTCTTGTACGTGCACAATTTATTATAGTGAGTTCCTATTCTGTCTCTGTCATAATTTCTGATGATAATTATCACCAGAAACCATCGTATTTGTTAAAAGTAAAGGTAGGGCAGTTTATTTTATTTTATTATTATTATTACTATTA
Source organism: Locusta migratoria (assembly GCA_026315105.1). Taxonomy (NCBI): domain Eukaryota; kingdom Metazoa; phylum Arthropoda; class Insecta; order Orthoptera; family Acrididae; genus Locusta; species Locusta migratoria. The sequence goes on along the minus strand of CM048750.1, from coordinate 121,566,178 downwards.
TTTGCAACTGTTGAATTTTGGATAGTAGTATAAAATTCAGCTTGACGAGTACTGACGAGAAAGGTGGTGACTAGATTTCTAGATGAATCATTAACTAAGGTGCAGTAGCGGTTCGTTAACTCCATGAAGGGAGGAACTTGTGTTTCAAGAAATGAAAGGCCCCTGATGATAAAGAAAATCGTTGCGCATCTTTCCCGGCTAAGCCGAGCTGATAATTCAGAAGTAACGAGAATTTTTACTTACATAGTTCTACTATGTCTGTCATGAAACTGGAGACAGTAGACCGAAAAAATGCCGTTAGTATCTTAAGCTGATGACTATGTCTTTTCATTTTAGTAAATTGTTCATTTGCAGCTTAGCAGGGTGGCAGTACACGAAGAAATACACGAGGCAGCTCCGCACTGGGCACAGCAGGCGGCAACAGCCACGCTGCCGACCGCGACGTATCTCACGTATTTTCTCGCGAATGCAAACAGGTTTCTCCTTCCACCGTTAAAAACAGTTTCGACATGTTCTCTATAATTCATGTGTAGTAATGCAACTGACCAGCGGCTGCAGTTCTTATTGCAAACTCTTCAAAATATGCGCCGCGTTGTACTTTACTTCTTATGATAACAACAACTAAGAAAACACCAGTCCAATATCATGCAGTGACTTTTGAGCATAAGATACAGAAAAATAATTTTCTTCTACCGAACAGTTTCTGCAAAATCGATTACGGGCACTGCATTAGCGCAGAACACGCATAAATCGGAAAACAGTGGTGTTTTTTATTTATTTTTTTATTTTCATTTTTTTTTAGCCGAGAATTAAAAGTCTAAAGAGAAACTAAATACAGAGATGGATGTTGCTTATACTTTTCTGCATAGAGCAGTACATCATTTGTTTGGAAACATATTGGTTGTTGTTGTTATTGTTGTGGTCTTCAGTCCGAGGACTAGTGTGATGCAGCTCTTCTCACTACCCTGAACTGTGCAAGCCTCTTCATCTCCGAATACGAACGGCAACCTACATCCTTTTGAATATGCTTACTGTATTCTTTCCTCGGTCTTCCTTTGCGATTTCCACCCCAAACATGTCCTTCTAATGCTAAGTTCACGATCCCTTGACGTCTCAGAATATGTCCCACCAAACTATCCCTTCTCTTAGTCAGGATATGCCAGAAACTCCTTTTCTCCCCAATTCTGTTGAGCAGCTCCTCATTAGTCACGTGATCTACCTATCTAATATTCATCATTCGTCTGCACCACCGATCAGTCAGCATCGACTGATTTTTCTGACGCTGCTTTCCATTACCCTTGTTTTACTCTTGTTAATATTTTCCTTTGAATACGCTGTTCATTCCATTTAATTGCTCTTCCAGGTCCTTTGCTGTCTCTAAGAGAATTACTATGTCATCAGCATACTGCATGGTTTTTATTCCCGCACCCTGAACCTTAATTCCCTCTGCAAATTCCTTCTTGCATTCCTTCACTGCTTGCTCAATGTACAGATTGAACAACACTGGGGAAAGGCTTCCCAACAACTGCGACCCTTTTATGTCCTTCGACTCTAATAACTGCTGTCTGGGTTTTGTACGAGTTGAATATAGCTCTTTGCTCCCTGTATTTTATCCCTGATACATTCAGAATTTGAAAGAGTGTATTCCAGTCACATTATCAAAAGCTTTCTCCAGATCCACAAATGCTAAAAATGTAGGTTTCTCTTTCCTTAATCTATCTTCTAATATAAGGCGTAATGTATTGCCACCCGTGTTCCTAACGTTTCTCCTAAATCCAAACTGATCTTCCCAAAGGTCGGATTCCACCAGTTTTTCCATTCTTCTGTAAATAGTTCGTGTCAGTATTTTGCAACCATTGAATGACTTGAATTTCACTTTGCGGCAGAGGTGGAACAGAGGCGCAGGAAAACTGTGTGCCTAGGACAACCGGACAGGGACCTGACCCAGCAAACGCTTGCCTTCCTCCTCGGCTATGTTTTCGCTGCCCCATTGGAAAGTGTGCCTTACAAACGGCTAGCCACCTATCCTCTGCCTGTGCTGTGTGGGTGAGCTTAGTGACACGCTAGGTAAGCGTCGTGTTGACGTCACGGTCACAACTCGCTAACAAACTCGACTGTGGCCACGACCCAGCGCTATCGATCCTTGTGTCTATACACCAAACGAGTCCTTATTTCGACACGTAGAAATTGTTTCCGACCAATGAGACGCTGTGTATCTCTTAACCGGAGATTCGGGCGCTACGCGCCCTCGCGTACTAAAAAAAGAACTTCTTGTTTAACTTATACCTAACCTAACCGATTACTTGTTCTTTTCATGTCAACAGAAGCATCTTGATTTGCCGTATATGTCGCAGTTTTGGTTTTATAACACGCAGTAAGGTGTTTCAGGCTAACAGCACATCAAAGATGAATAATAAAATCGTATACGGATCAATTTGTTATAACTAAATATAAATGAAAAGTCACATGAACAACAAAAACACCTACTAAGGTCTAATAATGACAAGCTGTCATAGCGTATTGGTTAGCAGTATTGATCACTAATATAAGGAATGGGGTTCAAATCTCGTCCGCCGAAATTTTTGTTTACTCTTATTGTTTGTATCACATGGTAGTAGTTACTTATTCATAAAATATTGTCAGATTTTCTTATTCATATAACAGTAGTATCTTACACAGTACTCGATGTTAAATGTAGTAAAATGCTTTGTCAGGAATGGATGTCATCGATTTGGAAATTTGTGTATGACTGAAAAATGGAGAATGAAACTGTTGCACGTGATAAGAATAGTAATGATATTTGACCTTTGTTCCAAATATGTTACAATTTCCGAGAAAATGGTAAGTGACAAACGTATGGGAAACGCTTAAAGTGGTGGTAGGCCTAAATGAAATAAGTATCAGTGACATTTACACTATTCGCTACTCATAAACATTTGGCTGTTTATTTTCTAATATCTCGTAATTTCCGAGAGTACGGTTAGACCGTTATTGCTTGTTTGCCTACAATATTTTGGTGTTTAGTTTCGAATACAACGCGATTTTTGAGAGTGTGGTTTTATCGATATATCTTGATTTGATTTTCTCAGGGAAGCCAAAACAGTCTTGGTCCAAGCCACCACTGCGCGTACCGAAACTAAGTTTATTGTGCGGTATCGCTCCCTGTATATCTAGTAAAGCCAACCAATGCCCTTGAACAGTGCAAGGAGTCCCTTTACCAGTTCTTTATTAGACACAATTTCTTCGGGTCTGGTTGTCCCAAATATTCTGTGCCTTTTATTCTTCAATGCAATGCATCCGAAGATTAGATGTGATGCAGTTTCATCACCGTCATCACAGATCCTACATTTAGGGTCCTCTTCTGTTATTACCATTGTACGTAGGTGTTTTTTGAAATTCCCATGGCCTGTCAGCAATCCAACCATGAGTCTAATCTCTCTCCTGTTCAGACCCAGGATTGCAGAGCTTCTTTTAAAACATGGCTTTGGCATCATTACCTTGCCATGTTTTTGTTGATGGACTTTGGTCCAATATTCTACATGCTGTCTTCTGAGCCAGTTACGTAGCTCCAATTTGATCAATTTGGTGATTTTCAGGACAGGTTCCGGTCCAGTAAATGGAGTCTCTGCCCCCATCCTGACTAATCTGTCGGCATGTTCGTTGCCACTGATCCCCGAGTGGCCAGGGACCGACAATAGGTTTACTCTATTGCTTTCCCATTCTGCAACAATTTTAGACCTTGTTGCAGGAGCTGCCAGTGATCTCAGGGCTGCCTGGCTGTCCGAATAGATGTAGATGCTACGATCTTTGTAGCACCTACGCAAATTCTCCTCCACACACGCCCTGATGGCAGTGATTTCGGCCTGGAATACTGAGGCCAGTTTCCCTAGAGAGATGACGCCCTCCAGTCTTGTGCACCTCATATACCCCGGCCCCAACACCTTGGTCTGATTTTGACCCATCAGTGAACCAGACAATATCCCCCGTACGGTGTCGAACTATTTTCTCCCACTGCTCCCTACTTCCAATTGTTATAATGAAAGGCTTGTTGAAGCAGTATGGGGTTATAATATAGTCGGCTGGCATTTGCCCAACCTTTCCTATATTTACCTCACTCACTATTCTAGTGTGTGATTCTGGATATCCCAAAGAGTTCCAGTTGTTGCCAGATTTGAGTCTGTAAGCGCGATCATACTAGTGCAGCCGTTCAAAAGACTAACGGCCGCCATTAACGCAACTTGTTATCAATCTAGTACAAGTTCGTTGATCGTTTAAAACGGGCCGCAGCCTCTGGTGTCGCAGTTTTGAGGCCGCGGCCCAGCAGAGGAGAGCCGGCCGTTGAGATGGTAATGGCGGCGTCCTTGGGGCTTCCCAGAGGGAACAATTGTCACCGCGGGCCTCCCGCGGTGCGGTGGCGGACGTGCCGGCACGCCGGCTCTCCTCCTCCTCTCTCCTAATGAGGGCTCTTAAGGCGCCGCCAAGCCGGCATTATCATCCTATCCGGCGTTCATGACCAAATCACCGGCGCAGCAGGTGGAAACTTTCTGCTCTCGTGCCAGTTTCACGGGAAACTAACAGTGACACCACAGGGAATTCCTGGTCTCTGAAGAGCTTCGACTGGCTTGCTGTATTTCCATGAGAAACACTACATCTACATCTACATGGGATACTCTGCAAATCACATTGAAATGCCCGGCAGAGGGTTCATCGAACCACCATTATACAGTAAAACTTCTGAATAACGGACACCAATAGGGAAAAATAAAACTGTCCGCTTTTAAGAAGTGTCCGCTGTTAAGAAAAGGATAAAATACAAAATTTGGTGACTGGTTCGGATAACGAAAATCTCGGATGAAACCAAAGTCTCCTGTTTTCACATGTGAAACACACTGTATTCCGTCAATACCGCAAGTGCCACGCCGCTTCTTGAACCTATCCAGCCAGCCATAATTTCCGAGGAATTCTTACTCCTTTCCTTCAATGAGCTCATAAAAAGTCAACGCTTTTAGACGAAGTAGAGGACCTTAACTGGTAAGCCTTTGGCTCTTATTTATTCATGCCACAAAAATAAAACCTCTTCTAAGTGAGGATATGAACCTTTTCTCATTCTTTTGCGAGATTTCATTGCGCTGATTGACGACTGAAAGGAAGAAAATGTTTAAAATTCAGATCAATTTGTTTTTCAATCAGTAATCGCACTCATACTGACGTTCAAATCCGCAGCAACTTTCGCGAGTGGCTAACCAGCATCAGTTTTCAGCGGATTAAGTTTGGCGCCGCACTCTAATCGTCTGTTTCTGCGCGGCTTGGACGAATACTGTACGTACTGTACTTCCAAGAAGTTCCAATAGATGGCAATGCCACGAAAACACGCAATATGAACAAGAAACACGCAAAATCTTCAATCAACACGCGTTGGAATTGACGACACTCAGAATTTTGACACACAAGAGTGCACTCATTCTTTCACGCTGTCCGTTATTTGGAAGTTTTGATTGTTGTTGGGAGACATATTACGGTGTCCTTATTGAGAATCTCCGTTATCTGAATAATTTCAGCATAAGGGCTAATGTTGTTCTGCAGGGGAATTTTAAAATGTCCGCTATTGAGAGGAGTTCGCTATAGGGAAGTGTCCGTTAAGGGAAGTTTTACTGTACTATTTATCTCCCATTCCATTCTCGAATAGCATGTGAGAAGAAAGAACTCCTGAATCTCTCCATTCGAGCTCCGATTTCTCGTATTTTATTCTGATGGTCATTTCTACCTATGTAAGTGGGAATCAACAATATATTTTCGCATTCGGAGGAGAATGTTGGCTATTGGAGTTTCGTAAGTAGCCCCCGCCGCAGCGATAAGCGCCGTTGTTGTAATGATTCCCATCCCAGATCCTGTATCATTTCCGTACCGCTGTCTCCCCTGTATCGTGACAATACGAAACGAGCTGCCCTCCTCTGGACTCTTTCGATGTCCTCCGACAAACCCACCTGATAAGGATCCCACACTGGGCAGCAATACTCCAAAAATGTACGGACAAGCGTAGTGTATGCAGTTTCTTTTGCAGTTCTGTTGCATCTTTTAAGGGTTCTGCCAATAAAACGCAGTCTCTGGTTCGCCTTTCCCAAGACATTATCTACGTGTTCCTTCCAGTTTAAGTCTGAAGTAATAGTAATTCCTAGATATTATGTGGAGTTTACGGCCTTCACTTTTGATTGATTTATCTTGTAAACAAAGTTTAACTGATTTCTTTTCGTACTCATGTGGACGACTTCAAACTTCTCATTATTTAGAGTCAATTGCTAATTTTTACACCATAGTGATATCTTATTCAGATCGTTCTGCAGTTGGTTTTGATCTTCAGATGATTTTACTAGACGGTAAATGACGGCGTCATCTGCAAACAACCTAAGACAGCAACTTAGATTTTCTCCTAAATCGTTTATGTAAATAAGGAACAGCAGAAGACCAATAACACTACCCTGTGGAACGCCAGATATCACCTCTGTTTTAGTCGATTAACTTCGATTACTACGAACTGTGTGTCCTCTCTGACAGGAAATCCCCTATCCAATCGCAAATTTGGGGTGATATACCATAACCAAGCAATTTGATTAAAAGCCGTTTGTGAGGTACGGTGTCAAAAGCCTTCTGGAAATCAAGATATAGGGAATCGATATGCGAACCTTTGTCGATAGCGCCCATCACTTCGTGTGATAAAGATCAAGTTGAGTTTCGCATCGAGCACCAAAACGCATTTTCGAACCTGTCTTATGAGCGAGTAGTGACAGGAAAAGTTTGCACAGATACACTGTTTGCAAAACACACAACTACTGACATAGTATGCTATTTAGAGTTGTTTTTCGATTTCATAATTAGGTCATCAGCCATCACATAATATAACAAAAACGATCAGTCCAGCTCGAAGTTTGGTGTCCATAGTGCAGCAAATGGTTTCAGCAATACATACGGCATTATCAGAGCATCAATCTCTCCATTAGTGCGGCTTGAAGAGGATACGCGGAGCGATTTAAGTGCCAGAAGCACCTGTCGCCAACTTGAATATCCATCTGGCCATCTAGTACCCATAATATTCCAAGAACGATCAAAGTATGTGATGATATGGTACTTGAGGTACTACACTTTTGACTTGAATAACTAGTCTCTATATTCCGTTCTGCGAAATGAGAGACATATTGTAAACACACTGAAGCGCGCGACCAGTGGTGGACAAAACTGGGACGCTCGCTCAATTTCGCCGGATCCTTTTCAGTTGTAACGTCATTGTGTGTGTTGTTATATAGCAGTGATAATAGGTGGCCTGCCGCGGTGGTCGTGCGCTCTGCGGCGCACCAGTCACGGTCCGCACGGCCGCTCTGGTCGGGGGTTCGAATCCCCCTTCGGTCATGGATATTTGTGCCGTCCTTAGTATTAGCTAGTTCATAAGTAGTTTGTAAGTTTAGGGACTGATGACCCCGTAGTTAAGTCCCAGAAGCTCTACAAAGAAAGATAATAGGTGTTGACTTAACTTCATCTTAACCCTTTCAGACCAGATTCTTTTTATAGAGGAAGGAAATTATTCTTTTTGTTGTATTACTCTTAATTTAGGTTTTTAATGATATTAGATGCAATATTTACGCTGTTGTATGTATCCATTTACATACTACAAAATTGCATTTACTGAAAAGCAAGGCTTCTTTTTTATGGACTAAAATAATTAATTTTGTAGAACTAACATTTGTACTAAATAAAATGATCATTCAATAGTTGCCATGCAAAATAATTACTATTACTTTCCAGTTGTACAGTGGAATACAAGTAACCCACAATCTGCGTGTTCTTTGGAGTTCACAAGCGGGAGCGCAATGCAACACTGATTACTTGGTATTTTTATAGTGATCTTCCGCAGTTGACAGTAGCCGGCAGCGGTGGCCGAGCGTTCTGCGACGCGCCAGTCAGAGTCTGCACGTCCACTGCGGTCGGCGGTTCGAATCCCCCCCAGGGCATGAATATTTGTGTCGTCCTTAGTATTAGCTAGTTCATAAGTAGTTTGGAAGTTTAGGTACTGATGACCCCGTAGTTAAGTCCCATAAGCTATACAAACTTTTGAACATTTTTTTTTAATTCTGAAATGTCGAAAGCGTCTATGAAGTTCTGCTTTATTTGACAGTAAGTGTGCACAATGAAAGGTTGAACACTGCCATGGTGTCCTGATAAAAGCACCCAGTGACAAAAGCACCCAGTGACATTAGCACCCAGTTCTGGTGGAGGGTCGGCCCGCTAATCTCCCCGTCCGGTCTCTGTTCGGCAGGTAGAAGAGCCGACGGCTGTGAGGTCGCATTGACACAAGGCCGTACTTGACGGCAATAGCATTGCTGCAATTTATAATGGAAGCGAGCCTAAAGAACAACCAAGACATATTAATAAGATTTGTGACCTGCAAAAAGTCTTCGATAATGTAAGGTGCTGGATGATGTTCGCAATTCTGAGAAAAATAGGAGTAAGCTTGTAGGGAAAGCGGAAAGCCGGCCGCAGTGGCCGAGAGGACTGAGGCGCTTCAGTCACGGTCTGCACGGCCACTACGGTCGGGGATTCGAATCCCCCCCTCGGGCATGGACATTTGTGCCGTCCTTAGTTGTAGCTAGTTCATAAGTAGTTTGTAAGTTTAGGGACTGATGACCCCGTAGTTAAGTCCCATAAGCTCTACAAAATTTGAATTTTTTTTGAAAGCGGAAAATACATAGTTTGTATAAGAACGAAGTCGATACAATAAGCGTCGAAAGTCAAGAACGAAATGCTCAGATTAAAAAGGGGGTAAGAAAAGGTTGTGGACTGTCGCCATCACTGTTCAACTTGCACAATGAAGAGACTTAATGTAGAAAATAAAGATGTTCAAGGCTCTGATAAAAGTTGTGGGTAAAAGGATATCAGTGATAAGATTTGCTAATGACATTGCTCATCTGTGAAAGTGAAGGAAAATTACAGGGTCTGTTGAATAGAATGAAAAGACTAATGAGCACAGACCATGGACTGAAGGTAAATCAAGGAAAGATGAAAGTCATAAGAAGTAACAGAAATAAAAGAAGCGAGAAAATAACAAAATAACATCCGAATTGGTGATCACAATGCAGTGCTGTAGCCGGCCGCAGTGGCCGAGTGGTCTGAGGCGTGCCAGTCATGGTCGTCACGGCCGCTGCGGTCGGGGGTTCGAATGCCCCCTCGGGCATGGATGTTTGTGTCGTCTTTAGTATAAGCTAGTTCATAAGTAGTTTGTAAGTTTAGGAACTGATGACCCTTTAGTTAAGTCCCATAAGCTCTACAAACATTTGAATTTGATCACAATGTACACCAAGACAAGGAATTCCGCTACCTTTGCAGTAAACTAACTCACGACGGAAGAAGCAAGAGGGACATAAAAAGTAGATTAGCACAAGCAATGAGGGCATTCACGGGAAAGAGAAACCTACTGCTATCAAACATCGCCCTGGACTTTAGGCAGAAATTTCGCAGAACATAAGTTTGCAGTAAAACATTGTATGTAACTTGGACTGCCTGGAAATGAGAACAGAAGAGAATTGAAGTATTTGATATGTAGTTTATGGAGTTGTACAAAATATCACGTAATTTTTTTGTAGGTACTGCTTTTAAGTTTATGTTTTAAAGCCATAAATGCCTGGGTATTTATGAATTTTGGGTATTTGCCCAAGCATTCATTCTAGGCATTTGCCCCAACTTGCAAATGTCGAGGCATTTTACATCACTAGGGGAAAAACAGAATGGAAACATCAAGCAAATAATTGAGGATGTAGGTTGCAATGGTACTCTGAAATGAAACGGTTGGCTAAGGATTTGGTGGTAGGTCGCATTAAAGCAGTCAGAAGACTGATGACTAGGGATGCAAACGATAAATCTACGGTTTGAAAACATCGACGTTTTGCCCCAAAACATCGATGTTAACAGCGATGGTTAGAACATCGATATATCGCCTATGTATCGGTGATAGAAGTCGAAAACTATCAACACCGTTAAATTCTGGTTCTAAGCCTTTTTACTGTATATGAAAAGGATGTTCTACAGTATTGTATGTTATGTTTAGAAAACAAAGGAAGAAACAAATATTTGGGTTATATTTCCGAAAAAGTGATAATTTGCGAATGTGTGGGTACGACACAAAAAAAAAAAAAAAAAAAAAAAAAAAAAAAAAAAAAAAATTAACTTATTCACAGAATATATGACAACTGCGAATGGGCAAAGCTAAAAATGTGTACCCAGCTGGCACAAATACACAAATTGCACGAACCGAACACTACGATCTTCATAATTGTACTGACAGTTAGCAGTCATCCGCTGAGGTGTACAAGGACCTCGGGACTGCAGGCAGACTGTGTCGAGAGAGCGTTTCCGGTGAGCGAGGACTGGGCGGCGTGGCATTGCCGCGAAAACAGGGACGGCTTAGGGAGGGTACGGGCTGCAGGTAGGTCGTGACGTAGTAAACAGGTCAGACTGGGTGCAAATGTCGCAGATTTGGGTTGGGTGCAAATGACACTGGGTGCTTTTGTCACATATCCCTCAGTCATATACATGTTGTTTCAGTTGAGAAAAATGTTTCTGATCTATCTTAGACACTGTAAACGTTATTCACACAATTGTAGCCAGAGGGTTCGAAAGGGTTAAAGGACCAGTTGCTGAATATTAACGAAGTATTAGTGTTTACAATAACATTCAGCATTCACAGTCTGTGTGTCTCCTTTTCTCTCTCATTCATAAGAGTAACCTCATTTGTCATCTTTCAATTTGAGTCGATCCAAAAGCGTTCAAAGAAGAAGTAATAAAATTCTTTAGAGAAACGCATGGTTTCTAGAGTGTATAAGACGCAGCTGTTGTGTCCTGAACTGTCAATGACTGATATTGTTATGAAAACATTCAATAAAAAGCCACACACTCTTTGAAACCTCCAAGGAAAAAAAAAAAAAAAGAATTACGACAAATCATCAGAACATTTTTCGTAAGAAATTTTCAACCCTTGGCAAAGTGCTTGTTGTGGTAAGCGAAGATGTAGATTCGGGGAATTTTCGAAGAAAATCACTTTGTATAGAGTGTTAAAAGAAATGAATTTTAGATGTTTGGCTTCTAATAGCACTGCTATATAACAAACACACAACGACCTTCCACTTGAAACGGATGCAGTGAAATTGAGCGAAAGACCCTGCTTTGTCCACCCCTGGTCACGCGCCTCAGTGTGTTTACAGCACGTCTCTCGTTTCGGTGAACGGAGTATAAATCACATTATCTTGAAACGCGGACATCCGCAGCCAAATGTTGTCATTGCGGAAATCAAGTCCGTTCAGACTGCAATAATGTTTCATTTAAAAAGCACGAGCACTTTCACCTTTTTCAGACGTCACGTGCTTATAATATTAAAAAGAAGAAGAAGAAAAAAAAAAAAAAAAACGCGAGTGCCGGGTGAGCACTTATCGCGCGGTTGTTCCCGCCCTCACCATTATTAAATTTTAATTATTACTACCGCAGCAGCTTCTCACTTTTATAGTTTTAACGAAAACGTGAATGTTAGGTAACGTTCAATATTTTAAACATCTGACGTGAACGCTGGGGGGTGGCTGAAAGTGAGACTTTCCTTTAAAAAATTTATGACTACCTCATGATGCGCCAGAAAGACGTGAAACTGGTTCTTCGTCTTTGTATTTTTTAAATTTTTTATTTTTTTAAGGAAACATAAAACTTATTGCAGACAGAGCGAACTTAATTCCCACAATAGTATCTAAAAATTATAATGAGGATAGTCTGCAACTAGCCGTAAAGACTATCACTAAACCGAAGACACCTCGTACAGAAGACAATCACTCACAGCCTTCATAACAAAGTAGTAGACACAACTGCACAAGCGCAATGCAGACGTTGCTACTAGGGATATAGCGATCGGAGACAGACGGCCGTTGTAAAATATTTCAATGTCGGATCACTTTCTAGCCTCTCGCTTCACTACGCACTGCAGGCCGTATATAATTCAATTTTCCGAAAGGGGATAGGGTCGGTGGTATTCTCTTTCGTGAGGGGTATGCAAAGTATCAATTTGTAGACAAATAAAAGCCACTCCCCTTGTTGCATTAATTTGGTTTTTTTATAAAATCTTTGGCCAGGTTTCGAAAGAATTAATTCTGCCTTCTTCAGAAGATATTGGACAATCTGACACGTAAATCACGACACACACATAACAATCAAATTTTATGTGAGTTACGTGTCCGATATCTTCTGAAAAGGTCACAATGAATTCTGGCAAAACTTGGTCAAGTATTTTGTAAAAATCCAAATTACTGCACCAGTTTGGCTTTTGTCTACAAATTAATACTTTTCTGCCGTTGTTCAACTGCATCCATGTTTAGGATTTTGAAGGATGCAAAGTATCCGCAGCTGTTTCGGCGTTTAAAACTGTAACACAGGTAGCATTGTTAGCAAAAAAAAAAAAAAAAAAAAAAAAAAAAAAAAAAAAAAAAAAGAAGAAAACGAATGTTTGTAAATATGAATCCGCTCAAGGGTGAGGGTGAGGCGTCACTAGATTGTTTTTCGATATTAATGGATTCGATCAGTAAAAAGAAGTATTTGTTGCCGCCGACCTGGATTGCAGCATTCTGTCGCCATTACATGGCAAACATAAAAATAGTAACTGTAATAAATCAGGGGCGGGTGGTAATCAGCTTAGTAACTATTTAATAATTTTATTTCAGCTCTTCTAGGACACTATGGTGAACTTGAACGTAATTTTATAAAAATTGTGAAAATATATGACTATACAAAGGCATTGTATAAAGACAAGGAGTGCTACGAGATTCGAACAGTGACTTTTATTCCATGCCAGTTAAGAAGGATGATAATATTTCATTTAATAATTTTCAAGTAGTAAGGAATAAAAATAAATAACATGAGTAAGTTTTCTATCGGGGGACAATCATTTATTTGTAATGGGGTGTAGATTTCAATTTTGGTCTCGATATTTAATGCTGATAATTTTCTATTGTATCAACTGAACACTGATTAAAAAATCTTAACATAATAAAGAAATGTACTTATTAATGATGATAGGTTCCACATAGCATTTCATATAACAGGGTTGTGTTGTTTGGTTGGGATAGGGGACTAAACTACTCAGGTTATCAGTCCCCCAGTGGGGATGGGAGGGATCGGGGATAGGAAAGGAGGAGAGGGGGAAAAGAAATAGAGTCCGGGAAGTAAAGAAGGAAGGAAGACTGCATTAGCTCGGAGCCCCGTGCTCGCCAGGCACGTACTCACGAAACAACCATGAGCCCCCTGGGGGTTTCATCTAACTACAATGAATTTAAATCCAGTAAAAGAAACTAATTTTCGCTGTAAATAATGTGGAACTGCGCTGTAAAAATACTCGTACGTCAAACTCCTATAGTCACATTGAGCCCTAACAGAGTTAGTCAGTGAGCAAATAATTAATAAATCATTAAAGCAATAAATAATGTAGTTGTTATGGTCTTCAGTCCGGAGACTGGTTTGATGCAGCTCTCCACCCTGAGCAAGCCTTTTCATCTCCTCATAAGAACGGCAACCCACATCCACTTGAATCTGCTTACTATACGCGTCTCTTGGTCTCCCTCTGCGATTTTTACCCCACACACTTCCCTCCAATGCTAAATTTACGATTCCTCGATGTCTAAGAATGTGTCCTACCAAGCGATCCCTTTAGTCAGGGTATGCCAAAAATTCCTTTTATCGCCAATTCTGTTCAGTACCTCTTCATTAGTTATGAGATCTACCCACCTAATCTTCAGCATTCTTCTGTAGCACCACATTTCAAAAGCCTCTATTCTCTTCCTGTCCGCACTGCTTATCGTCCATGTTTCACTCCCGTACAAGGCAACACTCCCCACAAATGCCTTCAGAAAAGACTTCCTTACACTTAAATTAATATTCGATGTTAGCAAATTTCTCTTTTTCAAAAATGCTTTTCTTCCCATTGCCATTCTGCATTTTATATCTTCTGTACTGCGACCATCGCATGTTATTTTACTACCCAAGTAACAAAACTCATCTACCACCTTCATTGTTTCGTTACCTAATCTAATTCCTTCAGCATCGCCTGATTTTCTAAGACCGCATTCCATTATTTTTGTTTTGCTCTTGTTAATGTTCATTTTATACGCTCTCTTCAACACACTGTCCATTCCAATCAACTGCTCTTCCAGGTCGTTCGCTGTCTCTGACAAAATTACAATGTCATCAGCAAAACGCAATGTTTTTATTTCTTCCCCTTGAACTTTAATCCCTATTCCAAATTTTTCCTTGCTTTCCTTCACCGCCTGCTCAATGTACAAATTGAATAACATCGGAGAAAGGCTACAACCCTGTCTTACTCCCTTCCCAACTGATGCTTCCCTGTCATGCCCTACCTGTCTAATAACTGCGGTCTGGCTTTTGTACAAGTTGTAAATAACTCTCGTTTCCCTGTATTTTACCCCTGCTGACTTCAGAATTTGAAAGAGTGTAGTCCAGTAAACATTGTCATATGCTTTCTCCAAATCTACAAAAGCTAAAAATGTAGGTTTGCCTTTCCTTAATCTATCTTCTAAGATAAGACGTAAGCTAAGTATTGCCTCCCGGGTTCCTACGTTCCTCCTGAATCCACACTTATTTTCCCCGAGGTTAGCTTCTACCAGCTTTCCAATTCTCCTGTAGATAATTCGTGTTAAAATTTTGCAACCATGACTTATCAAACTGATCTTTCTGTAATTTTCACACCTGTCTGCGCCTGCTTTGTTTGGAATGGGAATAATTACATTTTTCTTAAAGCAATAAATAATATTAATAAAAATTAAATAACACCAGATACGAGTATTTTTATATCGCACACTAGGGCCATAGTTCCGCCATCGTCCATCTCCTCTTGTACTCGCCATTTCGGATTCCCGTACGAAATCGAACGTTATTAATGTATCTGCGGTGAAGTATTTAAGCCTTAGCTGTATAAATACATATGCTCAGATTGGTGAGGTGGCTGTTCTTTCGGACAAGCCATTTATACGGGATGATGGTGTAAGGTTCATCTACTTCACCAGAGATTCGGTAATGACATTCGATCTCCATACGGAAATCCGAAATGACGAATATAAGATGGCATGTACTGTAGTGTGCGACCGGTTACAGGCATTGCCAATAGCATTTGCTTGTAAGGCATTTGCTTGCAGGTAACCAGTCGCCTCCCTGTTGGGTCCAGATCGGACCATTTCGTCGAGTGGACGCTGTGTGGACGCCGCCGCTCCTGCTGCTACGCCGACGCCCTGGTGCAGTCCCTGCTGGGCGACGCTACCCCAATCGTCGCTGGATCGCCGTCCCCTCTGCGGGTCGGCCGCCAACGCTGCTGGGCGCTGCCACAGAGTAACATATACCAGAAGAAGCCTCCCCCATACCACTGTCCTATGCTCCCATTGTAGTTCCGTAGGATGCCAGCAGATGTCAGGTGGTTCCCCGGCTTAGTACCAGTAGACGACACTAGAAGCGCTTCCGAGGGTGCCTCTCGCACATCAGATGGTAATGTGGAGGGGAGGCTGAGGGGAGAGCTCATGCCGCCTGCCATGAGGCTATGGCTGTGTCCGGCTTGCCGGCGTTTGAGGGGGTGGTGGAGGGGACAGCCACCTACTCTGGCCAGTTTTAAAGGTCTGTTTCTGACCTCAGTACCATCGTGGGATATCTTACAGAACCTTCCCTCCCCGCACTCCTGCATGTGTTTGGGCCCTTACGGAGGTTTCCCATCTGTATATCTTTGTCTGTGGCACTGCCTAACCCTGCCCTCCACCGCAGCCGCTGACAGGGGTGCCTCCCGACTTCCCCAGACCGTCAACGCTGCTCCTCGTTCACCCGCCTTCAGATGCCGCCTTGCCCTGGATCCCTGGGCCAAGGACCTCCGGCAGAGGGTCGGAGCCCTCCGCTTCGAGCCAACCACCACGACCTGGAGTCCCTCCCTCCCCCAATCACCTATTCCTCTCTCCATCCTGCTGTCACCCACTGCCTTCCCTTCCACAACCACAGCCCATCAACTTTCTCCCTCACTCCCTGCGTACTCCCCACCGCCCCCCCCCCCCCACCCGAGCCACGGTGGCTGTTTCCATCATCTCCCAGCCTCGAACATCAGCCACAGGCCGCACCCGCTCCTCGCCACATCCCTATCACCCCCCACCATCCCCTCCCTGCTCCCTCCACATCCTGCACCTCCACCAAGAAAGTCGCCCCCAAGTGCTCCAGTGCAGAGCCTGTTTGTGGCGCTTCCAAAAAGGCCCCATCCACCACAGTCTCCGCTCCTACTACTCCACACCTTTCCCCTCCCTTGCTGCCGCCCCTCAAGTTTTCACCTACGTCTTCTGCCTGACTCCAAATTCTTAGACATCCTACAGGTCATCCCTGCAAGGACTCCATCCTTATCAAGTCCTCCTCCCCCACCTTCCACTCCCTCACCCCATACACATCCACAGCTAATCCCGTAGCCTACGCTCCTCACTGACCACCCACCCTTACCGCCTGATTACTGAGCTCAGCCCGGTGATCACGGAGGCTGAGGCTTTAGAGCAACTCAACTCCCATCCTGACATCTCCATCAACTCTGCCAAGCGGATCCAAAATGTCTCTGGCCCCCTTTCTTGATGCGGATCTTCATGGAGTCCGCATTCTCGATCGATCATCTTCTCACCGAGGGGTGTACATTTACGATCGCTGCTACAAGTTGGATCCCTCCTGCTCCCTTCCACAGTCCTATCATTGTGCACAATACCTCACCTACAACGATAACCTCACAAAAAATGCTGCAACCCCCCACCTGTCCACACTGCAAGTCCAACTACTTCCTCAAGCAATGTCCCAACCTCATCTCCACCCTCACCTGCAACACATGTGGAGGCCCCCATCCCACCTATTCCTATAAGTGTCAGGCTCACCCCACGTACATCAATCCTGACCTGATAGTCCCCATCCGTCCCATTGATCCTCCTATCCACCCCAACAATTCTCCCGTCGCCTATACCGATCCTTCCTTCGGACCTATGACCGGGACACACTCCGTCGCCACTGGTAAATTGAACATCACATCCGAAACCTCTAAACGCGAAAAGACCCCAGGACTGGCACCAGACATCCACCCATCTTAATGTCTCTCTCCCACACAAGTCCTCTAAGTACTGGCATGTGTTCCACCGCCTTACTGGCAGTCACTCCACCCCCTCCCCCACTACCCACTTCTCCATAATGACCTTGCTTTCCCTGACAATCCCAGTAAGGCAAACCACTCACCTTCTCCACCCCGGTCATCGCAGGTTTGATTACTCCCTCTTCCCAGATGTCCAGGACCGAACCAACACTTCCATCCCGCCGCTCACCCCCGACTTTGATTACTTGGACAGTATCTCTCCCACAGAACTTAACACTCCAATCATGGCCCTCAACATCCCTCTGGCCCTCGGCACGAAACGCAACACGGCTCCCGGCCATGACTGCCTGACCTGCAGGCATCTTTGGGCTTGCTCCCATTCTTTCCACACAGCGTTTGCTTCCCTCTGTACCGTCATCCTATACGCCGGCTTCTTCCCCGACCTGACGCCTCTTCCTATCGTCCCATCAGCCTCACCTCAGTGTTCAGCAAGGTCCTGGAAACAATCCTGTCTCATCCATCAACATCTCCCAATGTGGCTTCTGACCATCCTTCTCTGTCGATGACCAACTCCTGCGCCTTACCCAACTCCTTTCCATCCAGATGAACGCCCAACACACTGCTATCCTCATTTCCCTCAACATCGAGAAAGCCTATGACCGCGTATGGCATTCCAGTCTCCTTTTTAAACTTCAACTCTATGTCCTTCCTGTTAACTATGTCCGCCTCATCGCTTCTTTCTCGCCCATCGCCTATCCTATGTCACTGTCAATACCTCCAACTCCCATTTGCTTTTCCTCTCTGCCAGGGTGCCCTAGGGCTCCATCCTATCCTGTATCTTATCTATTCGGCGTATATGCCACAACCCCAGCCTCCTGTCCATCTCCTCCTTCCTTGCCATTGCCACAACAATCGTCTGTTCTCAACACCTCCTTCAATCCCATCGCTCCAAAAACTCCACCTCACGGTTAACCCCACTAAATCCCAGGCAATCATCATAGGTCACAACCCTCAGATACCTAGGCCTTACTCAACTGCTCCCTTTCCTGAAAAACCCCACCTTCAAACAGTCCATGATAAAGCCCTCTCCCACCTCAACCTGAAACTCCTTTCTGGCCGGACATGGGGCCTCAGTCCTTCCACTATCATCGTCACCTACCGTTCCATCATGCGTCCTATCCTCTGCTATTTCCACCCTGCTTGCATTTCCGCTACCCCTGCCCACTACCACTCCCTCCAGGTCCTTGAACGCCACGCCCTCCGCCTCACCTACCGTATGTCTCCCCTCCCCCACACAGATCCTTTATGACCTTATTCCTTTCCCACATCTGATCAAAGTTCCTCAAGCACCTCCACCTCTGTTATGTAACCCCCAAGCTTGATTCCCAGCACCCTATTGTATTCCACCTTTTGCTGCATCCCAGGCCTCTGCCATGCCAATACTTTGGCAGCCCTTCACCTCCACACTCTCCACATCCTCTCCGA
This sequence comes from Locusta migratoria, assembly GCA_026315105.1. Classification (NCBI taxonomy): domain Eukaryota; kingdom Metazoa; phylum Arthropoda; class Insecta; order Orthoptera; family Acrididae; genus Locusta; species Locusta migratoria. The sequence goes on along the minus strand of CM048750.1, from coordinate 121,547,523 downwards.
GGGTAACTTCCGTACATCCCACTCCAGGATGACGACCTCGGTCCCTACATTTACCCATCCTATAAACCTTAATCCTTCCCCTCTCCATCCCACTCCCTCCCACCCTTGGCTTCCCCTCCTCTCCCATCCCCTGGAGTCCTTACACCTTGCTTCCCCCACTCCTTCCCCTCTGTCTCTTCCCTCTGCGCTTTCTCTCCCTCCATCCTTCATCCCCTGCGGGGTACCTGTGCACAACAATTTTAACAGTGCACTGTCAGTGTTGTAGTGTCAGTGCTAGTGATCAGTGTTTGTGTTTCAAGTTTTAAAACGTCGCCGGCCGCAGTGGCCGAGTGGTCTGCGACGCGCCGGTCACAGTCTGCACGGCCGCTACAGTCGGGGGTTCGAATCCCCCCTCGGGCATGGATGTTTGTGTCGTATTTAGTGTAAGGTACTTCATAAGTAGTTTGTAAGTTTAGGGACTAATGACCCCACAGTTAAATCCCGTAAGCTTAACAAACATTTGTATATACATATTTTTTAGACGTCAGCATCCACCGAGCAGGCAGAATATTGAGTTGCCATGTCTTTTTAAATGTGTGCTCTCGCCATCATACTGTCCTCCAATGACTGTCTTTTAATCTCTGAGAGTCTTAACTCGGCATATCTGTGTGTTTTGACTACCGTGGCTATTTTAATTTCCGATTGTGCATTTTAATTTTTGTATATGTCTCTGTAGTTATTAGTTCTGCGATTTTTATCACCGTTCCATGTTTTTGTGCGACTTGTCAAATTGTAAAACCAATTAGCTGAAGAGCAGCACTAAAGCTGTTGCCAGCTTGCCACCACAGGTGGCTTTAAAATATCAATAAAGAAAAGAAAAAAGAAGTGTGCGATTTGTGGGAATTTGAAACGGAGGAGAGACGTGCGTGGTTAGCCAAATGAGAGACTTCAGAGCTCTTCCTTATTTAAAAAAATAATAAAATAAAAATAAAAAAAATTGAGCGTAGGACTCAACGATAACAATGAACAAAAAGGAACACATGTTCGGAAGACCGGGGTCGAATCGCGGCCCGGCTAACATTTTCATTTGTCGCCATTGAGTAATATCGACGGTCTACTTAATAAAAATTGCAGATTAGTTAATTGTTTTTCGTAGTCGTACTGGAAAATTCACCACCACATTTAGTGACAGGAAAATACTGAAGTAACAGCTAATTTATCTGTATCTTGCTACTGCAGTGCTGCCGCTAACATCGCTTCCATGACTGCTGGTGTTGGACTGTGCATTGACAATACCGCTGCGGTTGCTTCTTTCTCGGCTAGGGTAGCTGCTGATGACCTTCCAAGGGCCAAATGTAACATTTTACATTTATGTTAGATTGCGATATTATTATGTAAATATGGATTAAAGACGCTGACGATTGTACAAGGATGGTACTGATTGTGTTTAATTATATTACTATAACTTAGCAACCAATAAAAGAATTTTCTGTAATATGGTAAAGCTGAAAAGTCAAAGAGTAATTATCGTTACATATTTCACGTTATATTCTTCAAATCAATAAATACTTGATCCAATCGCTACGAAATTGTAGTGGGCAAGTATGACGGATTCCGTAATATTTCACCAGAATTGCTCAAACACACACAAACACACACACACACAGACACACACACACACACACACACATCGATTTTTTAAAGAGATGCGGTAGCTTATAAATTTAGCGGTGATTCCCGGCGTTGTCTGGATATGTGTCTCTTCCACTCTTCTGTTAGCTCATGTATTTCTTCCCTCTCTGTCCATGGGTCTGTAAAACGAACATTTTATTATTATCTATGTACCTGCATCTGTATACATGTGGCTGCAGTCTAAAAACAGATGTAAATCTGATAATGGAAGTGCTGTATTTTTAATGTACGCAGAGTATAATATTAGGAAACTATGTACATGTTTTTCATGCATTTATTTGTGCGGAATGCATGGGTCTGTAAAATAAACATTTTATCAGAATCTATGTATTTGCATCTGTATACATGTGGCTGTAATCAAAAAACAGATGTGATCTGATAATGGAAATGTTGTGCTTCAAGTGTAACCTGCAAAAATTTTTTGCTACCTATCCAGTTTACCTGCAGTACTACCAATTAATTTGATCATAGTAGGCAAGACTTCGTGACTCATTTACAACATAGGTATACAGTATGTGATAGCTGTGTGCCCAGTAGTGTAGGTGTCATCGCATCTGCCTAGAAAGCAAGAGACCGGGGTTAGAATCCCGGCTTTATACACATTATCATCTTAAGACATTTGCATTTAATGTCATTCATTCCGTGAATGTGAATATATGATAAAGTTACATCATGAATATAGCGGCAACTATTTATTCGCAACCGACACAAAAACGTTACATTTTTGCACCTGTTACTGTCCTTCACAGTACTCACCAGCGTTGTGAAGAACGCATTGCCAGCGAAATGGAAGGCGTAGTATACCGTTATCAGAGCCTGTTCTGTTGATGATGCGAATGGAGCGGTCTGCTGTCTGTCGAATCTCTGGAACAGTCCTAAAGCGAATGCCACGAAGTGGTTCATTCATCTTGGGAAACAAATCAAAGTCACAAGAACTTACGTCGGGGGAATATGGTGCATGGTACAGTACTTCCCAGTCCCATCGACCGAACAGAGCAGCCACAGCTTGCGTTGTATGCACCCGCGCATTGTCGTGCAAAATGATGGGTTGGTTCCGCAGAAAGTGTTGCCGCTTCTTTTTCTTTCGCAAAGCTGGTCGCAGGTGATTATTCGAAAACTGAAACTGTCTGCCAGTTTGCCGACCTTCGTTGAAGGCTTTTACCCAACGCGCCACTGTTCTGCACGACAATGCCGATTTCCCGCACGCCTCTTGATGACCTTGATGACACTTTCGTGCTGTACGACCTCTGGCACATTTAGTCTTGATCCAACTCCTTTGTTCCTGTTCCAAAAACACCGTTACGTAGACTGCTCTCTGTGATTCCCTCGAATATGACGTGAGACGGGCGAGTCTATTTGCTCGGAGGTAAGGAAGGTACGGCAAAAACGTGCGCTATCAGCGAAAATAGTAGATTCCATTACATAGTGTCTCCACAGCAGTGTTGCCTCATTTTAAGTTCCTGTGACCCACATTTGAGTAGCCTATTATCAAATACGGACATCTGTCGTTTGCCAGAAACTGAGATAAACGTCATTTTTATTGCGAAACGTAGAGCTGATATTTATAAGCTGATTTGAGCATTATCAACTTTAATACTCGAGGATTTATACCTGGAAGTGGCTAGTATCAATTTGATTACTCAAGTGCCGCGGTGGAGTAGCCGAGCGGTCTAAAGCGTCTCGCTGCGGAGCGCGCGGTTGCTCGCCGTGGAGGTTCGAGTCCTCCCTGGGGCATGTGTGTGTGTGTTTGTCCTTAGGTTAGTTTACCTAGGTTTAAGTAGCCTGTAAGCTACGGACTGGTGACCACGCAGTTTGGTCCGATAGATTTACAAACATTTGAATTATTCAAGCACCTTCAACTTGTGTTTGGATATATAGATGTCCGCCTTTGAAACCAAAACGTGTAGGTGTCCGCTTTTGATATGAACAGGCTTTCAGCTGTCCGTTTTTGATACACAGAGATTCGATTACTGCTGACAAGAATCTTGTACAGGTGTATAATCTGGGAAATTATAGGTATATCGACATAAAGAGGAAAATATTAAATTTTTAACTCTATTACATATTGGAAAAATGAAGAACTACAACAATGATATTAATCTTTTTAATTTTATATACAAAATAAAATGTTACGGCACTGAATCTCTAAAATTATTATCATAAAGTCTGTTGAAACTGTTGCCAGATTTTTCCTTAAACAATCTTACGTTATTTCTGACATCGAACTTCTTTCCGAAAAGTGATAATTTCGTACAATACACCTTATAATAGACGTTTGTTTCTTTTCAAACTTTATTTTCCACTTTTCGGGTTGTCTCAAACGCTTCCTGTTCCATTTCAGTCGCTATAAAATGGTTATTAGTAATAATACTATAAAAAATTGCTGGAAAACTTAAGTACGGGCTAATACGTCATAGTACCTGGCGCACATACTATCGCCATGTCTGATTTTCGAGGTCATGTGATCATATAATGTGTTCCCATTGGTGCACATTGCTTCATTCAAGTATCCGAATTTGATATCCAGCTCGTATGTAGATGTCCGCTTTTGATGCGAACAGTCAAATTTAACGTGTCATTTATCACATTTACGTCAATTCTTGAGGAAAAAAAATCTGACTTCACCAATGAAAAGAACGGAAAAACTTCTCTCAGTATCGACTGCTAACTAAATTTCGACCATTAGGTCAGATGTCCAGGTTTGATATTAGGCTACTCATTTAGACCTACAATTGGAATAGGCGAGTGCCACTTTCTTAGTGTTACCTGTTAGTTATATACAGTAAAACTTCTGAATAACGGACACCAATGAGGAAAATAAAACTGTCTGCTTTTAAGAAGTGCCCGCTGTTAAGAAAAGGGTAAAATACAAAATAGTAAACTACCGTTTATCCGAAATGGTCGGTATGGCGGCCGGTTCGGATAACGAAAATCTCGGATAAAACCAAAGTCCTGTTTTCATGCGTGAAACACACACGCTTGGCTTCGTCTGATGTACCGACAACAGGCGGAAAGTGTTTGGCGCCGCACTCTCATTGTCTGTTTCTGCACTGCATGAATCAATACTGTACGTACTGTACTTCCAAGAAGTTCCAACAGATGGCAATGACACGAAATCACGGAATACGATCAAGAAACACGCTAAATCTTCAATCGACACACGATAGAATTGACGACACTCCGACTTTTGACACGCAAGAGTACACTGACTCTTGCACGCTATCCGTTATTTGGAAGTTTTGATTGTTGTTGGGGGACAAATTACGGTGTCCATGTCCGTTATTGAGAATGTCCGCCATTCGGAATAATTTTAGCATAAGGGCTAATGTTTTGCAGGGGAATTTCAAAATGTCCGCTACTGAGAGGAGTCCGCTATTGGAAAGTGTCCGTTAAGGGAAGTTTTACTGTATTACATTGCAACATTTCGTATGGAAATGGCACAGACCACGGTTGGTATCATGTTCGAGTGTTATTCAGAACACTGTTTCGTGCGGTCGCGGGCGTTCCACGTCAGATGTGCGCCTTGTAGGTAAACAAACAAACCCGTGAATCGCTGTGCCGTGGAATCTTCCTGGGTGAGTCATGCAGAGGCGCAGCTGCTGGTTAGTGGGCGAGCCCAGCGGCGCTGATGGTTGCGGCAATGCAGACGCATGCGGGCGCCGCGCCGCCGTGTTTCCCCGTGTAAACAGGCCACTAACCACGCGCCACTATCACACGCACTAGCAGCGTGTGTGTAGCGGCGTTCACACGTGTGCAACATTTCCGCCAGCATTACAGGTATGCGGGCCACGCGAAGAGGCCGCGGGCTCTGCCAAACAGTATAGACGCAGGGCCCGTTCTTCTCAAAACTAACTAGTAAAGAATTGCAGAACTACATGTTGACCATAGCTGTTTATTTTTTTACTCAGTGCTACCGGTTTAGGTCATTTACCGTTATCAAGCGTTAGCAGAGATTACCTAATAGCTTAACATGTCGTTATTGATTTGATTTGATTTGATTTTTTCAGGGAAGCCAAAACAGTCTTGGTCCAACCCGCCACTGCCCGCACCAAAACTAAGTTTATTGTGCCGTATCGCTCCCTGTATGTCTAGTAAAGCCAACCAATGCCTTTGAACAGTGCAAGGAGTCCCTTTACCAATTCTTTATTAGACACAATTCCTTCGGGTCTGGTTGTCCCAAATGTTCTGCGCGTTTTACTCTCCAATGCAATGCATTCGAAGATTAGATGTGATGTAGTTTCATCACCGTCATCACAGATCCTACATTTAGGGTCCTCTTCTGTTATTCCCATTGTATGTAGGTGTTTTTTGAAATTCCCATGGCCTGTCAGCAATCCAACCATGAGTCTAATCTCTCTCCTGTTCAGACCCAGGATTGCAGAGCTTCTTTTAAAACATGGCTTTGGCATCATTACCTTGCCATGTTTTTGTTGATGGACTTTGGTCCAATATTCTACGTGCTGTCTTCTGAGCCAGTTAAAAAGGTAAAGCAGTCAACAATCCGAAGTTTGGTTTGAACACCACAGTGCTTTACTAGACATGGTCCTCTTTGGAGGTGGTATGCCGTTGCCTTCCTCCGACCTTCGAACTGACTTACCCAGCCAGTTATAGGGGGACCTACAGATTAACGTGGGTTCCGAGCCACATGAGCAATACTGCCAGAGGTGAAAGAAGTGGAAAGTGACAGATAAAAATCCTACGACCTGGTGGGGATCGAACCCGCGACCTTTGGATTTGTAGTCTGGCACTCTTCCACTGTGCAACCGAGGCGCACCTGAGCCAGTTACGTAGCTCCAATTTGATCACGGCCTTGGTGATTGTCAGGACAGGTTCCGGTCCAATAGATGGAGTCTCTGCCGCCATACTGGCTAATCTGTCGGCATGTTAGTTGAACCCGAGTGGCCAGGGACCGACAATAGGTTTACTCTATTGCTTTCCCCTAGCTCCACCAGAACCCTGTGACATTCTGCAACAATTTTAGACCTTGTTGCAGGAGCTGCCAGTGATCTCAGAGCTGCCTGGCTGTCTGAATAGATATAGATGCTACAATCTTTGTAGCACCTACGCAAATTCTTCTCCACACACGCCCGGATGGCAGTGATTTCCGCCTGGAATACTGAGGCCAGTTTCCCTAGAGAGATGACGCCCTCCAGTCTTAGCTGCACCCCATATACCCCGGCCCCAACACCTTGGTCTCATTTTGACCCATCAGTGAACCGGACAACATGTTATACAAGAATACGACATGTTAAGCTATTAGCTAATCTCTGCTAACGCTTGATAATGGTTAAATGACCTAAACTGGTAGCACTGAGGAAAAAAATAAACAGCTATCGTCAACATGTCGTTCTGCAATTATCTAAAAGCTGTTATGCCCCACCTGTTCAACATTCTTAACTCGTAAAGCCCCTTTTACACGATCGACTTTCTTGCCTTATAGTTACCTGACATTATTATTCAGGATTAGGAGGCGATCTAAAAACTGGTGATGATTCTCCTGTGATATTTATTTGCCCAGATCGCTTATTTACATCATTTTTAAATTAAAATTAAATGTTTGTTAAGCTTATGGGACTTAACTAAGGGGTCATCAGTCCCTAAACTTACAAACTACTTATCTACTACCTTATACTAAGGACGGCACAAATATCCATGCCCGACCGTAGTGGCCGTGCAGGCCGTGACTGGAGCGCCTCAGTCTCCTCGGCCACCGCGGCCGGCTATTTATATCATTGCTTGATGACTAGTTTCAACTCATTAAAGAGCCATTTTAGAATCTTGATTGTCCAGGCATAATGAAATGTTTAAAAGGTGCAAAACTGTGGCATGATATAAGTGGTATGCACATATTTATCCATCCAATGTGCCTTGGTGTCACGTCTTATTCTTGCATACAGTTCGCTTTCCCACATCAATAGCCAGCAGGTCATGACTGCAAACGTTGCTGACAGACTGATAGATTCAGTTTGAAACACTTGCGTGTGCTTATTTACAGATAATTCACTTTCTCACACCACTAGGCAGCGTGTTATGCCTGCAAATGCCGCTGGTAGACTCTTGCCTTAGGCTGTGTTCACAGTGGCACCGACAGACCGTCGTCAGACGCCGTCGACTTCGTTCGACTGAAAATATCGAACGACACACACTGCATCCGATATAGTTTGTCACTTGGTCCGGTTAAAGGAGAAAGTTAGATTAAGTCTGAATGCATTCTGTGTCTGAAGTACATTAGATTTTAATTCCCTGGGGTGTAATGGATTTCACCGACATTTTTATGCTCGAAATTAGTGCTACAATGCGGCTTTTGTTATTAATAAAGACTTCGAATGCATACGAATGAGCCACCCCTATCTGGAAAGAAGAAAGTGGCGAGGATTGTGTACTGTCCTCAGTTATTGCTACTCCGAAACAATCTTTACAAATATGCGAGGTACCCGTAAAAGGAGAAATTTCTGTTACATACCGGTACTTGTGATATTTCGTGGTGTCATTGACAAGCAATATTACAGTTATGCTGAATTTATTTGAAGTTATGCAGACATACACCAGTTAACCTCCATGCTTTAAATAATGAAAAACTACACCAATTAGGGAAGTTTATTGCACAGCACCAGCTAAGCCTTGTAGCAGGCCTGAGTTCATGGTACACTAACGAAAACCGAGTGTAGCAGTTCGCGCCTTCACAACATCTGCATTCTGTAATCTTAATCATCAGTGCATGACTGCAGTTTATCAGAAAGGAAATTGCACTTTCGGAGGATAGCGGTTCAAGCCTACGTCAGTTCATTCAGATTTTAATTGTTTTCCTAAAGACCGTTAAAGAGAATGTAAGTATGGTTCGTTTGAGCAAGACATAAGAGATTTCCTTCCCTATCGTTGACTTCATACTTCATCTTTAATACCCGAATAGCCTTTATTTTTAACAACAATTGGTGTAGAAACGTACACTTACTTATTATGTTAATTTCACATGCTCCTTTAAGCAACCGTCTTTTTGTAATAGATGCCCTTGTAAATAAACAACAGTTTTTAAATCCTAAATAGCGCGTACAACAAACAGGAAAATGGGAGTTACAAAGTCGATTCATTAAAGTCGGGTCGAAAAATGTCAGTCGACGGCGTTAACGGTGTTATTCCTCTCTCAGAATTTTCCTTCGCTTAAAGCAGGACGTATTGACAGTATGAGACTAGAAGCAACTGAATATGTAGGTGTGTTTTATGCTGTAACACGCATTAATGGGCTGGAAAGAAACGTGATTAGCATGTTGGAAATGACTCACGGGAACTCGGGCACTGAGGAGTCAGGGACGTGAGGTGACCGGCGTGGAATCCAGGTCCCGAACCGTGTTCAAGGCCCCTGTGGCGACATGTATGCAGGCATATACCGAAAAGCCTGTTGCACCAAAAGTTGTCGTACATAACATGCATATAAGGTAACCACAAATCACATTCTAGGCCGCAAGTTGCATGTTACCTGTTGTAGTCTTTGCGTGCAACATATTATATTTTTAAATAAAAAATGAGTGTGCTGTTGTTGTTGTTGTGGTCTTCAGTCCGCAGACTGGTTTGATGCAGCTCTCCACGGTACCTTGTCCTGTGCAAGTCTCTTCATCTGAGAATACGTTCGGCAACCTACATCCTTTCGAATCTGCTTACTGTATTCGTCCCTCGGTCTCCCTTTACGATTTTTGTACCACACAACTCCCTCTAATGTTACGTGGACGATTCCTTGATGTCTCAGAATGTGTCCCACCAATCTATCCCTTTTTTTAGGATATGCCAGAAACTCCTTTTCTCTCCAATTCGGTTAAGCACCTCCTCATTAGATACGTGATTTACCCACTACGTAATTTTCATCATTCGTCTGTAGCACCACATTTCAAATGCTTCTGTCATCTTTTTGTCTGAACTCCTTATCGTCCACGATCCCTCCCATATAATGCTACACTCCAAACGCTTTCAGAAAGGACTTCCTAACATTTACATTAATACTGGATGTCAACAAATTTCGCTTCTTCATAAATGCTTCTCTTGCCATAGCCATTCTGTATTCTCTACTTCGGGTCATTAGAAGTTATTTTGCTACCCAAATAACAAAACTCATCTACTACATTTATTGTCTCATTACCTAAACTAATTCCTTCAGCATCGCCTGACTTTCTGACGCTGCATTACATTATCCTTGTTTTACTATTGTTGATGTTCATCTTATACCCACTTCGTCTTCCATTTCTAGAATACTTTCTTTGTTCAGGCCCTCTATATATTCCTTCCACATTTCAACTTTCCCCTCTTTGCTTAGTACAACGTCTGAGTTGTTGATATTCATACACCTGCTTTTCTTTTCTCCAAATATCTCTTTTATTTTCCTGTAGGTGGTATCTATCTTTCCCCTATTTGTGCATTCTTCTACGATTCTGCATTTGTCCTCTAGTCACTCATGCTTAGCCAGTCTGCACTTCCTATCAATATTATTTTTCAGACGTCTGTAGTCCCTTTTGCCTACTTCGTTTGATGCATTTTTATATTTTTTTACGTCTGAGTTGTTGATATTCATACACCTGCTTTTCTTTTCTCCAAATATCTCTTTTATTTTCCTGTAGGTGGTATCTATCTTTCCCCTATTTGTGCATTCTTCTACGATTCTGCATTTGTCCTCTAGTCACTCATGCTTAGCCAGTCTGCACTTCCTATCAATATTATTTTTCAGACGTCTGTAGTCCCTTTTGCCTACTTCGTTTGATGCATTTTTATATTTTCCTCTCTCATCCATTATGTCCAGTAAATCCTGTGATATCCAGGGATTTCTATTAGGCCTTGACCTTCTGCCTATATGATCCTCTGGTGCTTTCACTACTCCATCTCCCAGATCTACCCATTCTTCTTCTACTGTATTACTTTCCCCCGTTTCGGCCAATCCTTGCCTAATGCTCCCTCTGAAACCCTCAACGACCTCTGGTTCCTTCAGTTTGTCCAGGTTCTATCTCTTAACTTTTCTACCTTTTTGCAGTCTCTTAAGTTTTACTCTGCAATAAGTTATGGTCATTATATCTGCCCCTGGTTATGTCTTACAGTTTAAGACCTCGATTCTAAAACTAGAGTCAATCTGGTAACTCCCAGGTGTACAGCCTTCGTCCATGATCTTTAAACCAAGTATTGGTGATCATTAAATTATGCACTGCACATTATGCTATCAAGCGATCTCCTCTTTCATTTCTTTTCCCCAGTCCATATTCACCTACAACATTGACTTCTAGTCTTTTTCCTACTACCGAGTTGCAGTCACCATCATATTCAAGTTTTCGTTCCCTTAAATTTCTGAATTTGTTTTGTCTCTTCATACATTTCTTCGTTGTCCGCATCATCGGCAGAGCTAGTTGGCATCTAAGCTTGTACTACTGTGGTCGGTATTGGTTTTGTGTCTATTTTTGCTATGATCATGCGTTCACTATGCTGTTAATAGAAACTTACCCGCATTCCTATTTTCGTATTCATTATCAGACCTACTCCTGCGTTACCACCAACTGATTTGATGTTTATAACCCTGTACTCACCTGACCAGAAATCCTGTGCAAACTGTCACCGAACTTCACTAATCTCTACCATATCTAACTTTAACCTATTCATTTCTCTTTTCAAATTTTGACTTACCTGTGCGATTAAGGGTTTGAACATTCCACGCTCCGACCCGTAGAAGCCTTTTTTGTTTTTCCTGATGACAACATTCTCCTGAGTAGTCCCACCCGGAGATTCGAATGGGAGACTATTTTATCTCCCTTATATTTTACCCAAGAAGACACCGTCGTTATATATTCATATAGTAGAGCTGCATGTCCTCGGGAAAAATAACAACTGTAGTTTCCCCTTGCTTACAGCCGTTCGCAGTAACTGCATGGCAGAGCCATGTTAGCTGATGTTACAAGGCCAGCTCAGTAAATCATCCAGATTGTTGCCCCTGTAACTACTGAAAAGGCTGCTGCCCCTCTACAGGAACCACACGTTTGTCTGTCCTCTCCACAGATACCCCTCCGCTGTGGTTGCACCTACGGTACGGCTATCTGTATCGTTGAGACACGCAAGTCACCCCACCTCGGCAATGTCTGTGGTTCATGGGGGTAGAATGAGTGTGTATCTATTACAATATCCATTACCACGGTTTAGACCTTTTGGTCATTTTTAAGTTGCAGGTGCAATTAATATGTACTACATTCCAATGACAAAAGACATTATAATGTTTTACTGGTTCACAAGTAAATTACATTTCATTCTACCACTTTCCAAGATAATACTCATCTTTTCAACATTGAGATGTATGGGGTTCTGCTCGCAATTTTTCACTTCTTTTTTAATTTGAATCAAACTACTTCTCCACCAAAACATTACATCTTTCAAAACATATACAAAGCATCAAAACAGTAGTACTTCCATCTCAAAACAACAGACTGACATAGCTTCCAGTGCACCTTATAAAAGCCAAAACTCGAACTCCCCCACGCAAGGCGGTGAGGCAAATATATAACATCGGCAATAATGACCTTACATTATGCATTGTTCATAACAATTGAATGTACTAATTTACAATTACCGAACACAACAGTAAAACATTTCATGTACACAAAAATAATCACAATATAAAATGAAAACTATACATACAATAATTTTAACTCACGCATCTTTTTAAGTCGTAATTTCGGTTCTTTGTGTATGACAACAAAGTGCAATGTTGAATGTCAATTAATTAGTTAATGAGTATGTCATATATGTTCCTGACATATATTGAACTATCAAATATATTGACAATTCTGAAACTAGGTTTAAAATCTCACGTCAGTCCATATATACAATGAATCATAATATTTAAATCTCGTCTATTACATTAAATACACAATTAGCTGGTCTACACAACTTGTTCATGAGCCTAACATATATACAATGCTATTTATTTTAATGTCTTTATGTAGATACAAAAGTTTTTACCATTTGTCTGTCCATTTATTGAAATAACTTACAATGACAAAACTATTGTTTATAGAACTGTCTGGAAAGCATCTAAACAAATCTCTTAATTAATGAAATCTATCACTTATTTTAATCACAGTAACACCGAGACACTGTCCTACACTGATTTCTAGGCTGGCTATTTCATTTGTAACTTCACACGCAACATGTATCACTATTGAACCACACGATTCACTGTCCTACACTGATTTCTAGGCTGGCTATTTCATTTGTAACTTCACACGCAACATGTATCACTATTGAACCACACGATTCACTGTCCTACACTGATTTCTAGGCTGGCTATTTCATTTGTAACTTCACACGCAACATGTATCACTATTGAACCACACGATTCCGGATCCGACGCAGACGGTATCGTACAATAACATTGAGATGAGAGGGCCGGCAGTATCGTCACAACATACATATTTCTCAGGACAGCCTTAAAAATATGAATTAATCAATACTTATTACAGAAATGTGTATTTGTATTTTTTCCGCATCTCCTCCTAAATTACTGGAGCAGTCAAAATTCATAGCTCCCGTTGGACGTTCGGGGCCTCTCACAGGTATGGGTGTGTGTGTGTGTGTGTGTGTATGTGTGTGTGTGTGCTGTCCTTAACATAAGTTAGTTTAGGTAGTTTGTAAGTCTAGAAATCGATTACCTCAGCAGCACTCTCTGTGAGGATAAGAACACATAAGAGATATAGTTAGATATATGTCGTTATAAACAATGAAAAGCGAAAAAAAGTAGAAAAACTGCATCGTCCGAGGATTTATTAACGAGACCACTCATCTATTACTCATCTATTCATCTATTTCTCGACTTAAAAAGGCGTTCGACGCGGTGCCACACTGCTAACGAAGATACGAGCTTATGGAATAGGTTCACAGATTTGTGACTGGCTGGAAGACTTCCTAAGTAATAGAACGCAGTACGTTGTTCTCGGCGGCGAGTGTTCATCAGAGACTAGTGTATCGTCAGGCGTGCCCCAGGGGAGTGTGATAGGACCGCTATTATTTTCTATCTATATAAATGATCTGATGGACAGAGTAAGTTGTAATATGCGGCTGTTTGCTGATGATGCTGTGGTGTATGGGAGGGTGTCGTCTGTAACTGACTGTAATAGCATACAGGATGACTTAGACAAAATTTCTAGTTGGTGCGAAGATTGGCAGCTAGCTCTCAATGTGGAAAAATGTAAGGTGATGCGCATGAGTAGAAAAAACAATCCCATAATGTTCGAATACAGCATTAGTAGTGAGCTTCTTGATGCTGTCGCGTCGTTCAAATATCTAGGCGTAACACTGCAGAGCGATATAAATGGAACGAGCTTGTAAGGACTGTTGTGAGTAAGGCGGACAGCCGACGTCGGTTTATTGGGAGAATTTTGGGAAGATGTACTTCACCTGTAAAAGAGACCGCGTATAAAACACTTGTACGACCACGTCTTGAGTGTTGCTCAAGTGTTTGGGACTCGCTGCAGATCAGTTTAAAGGAAGACATAGAGGCGGTTCAGAGACGAGCAGCTAGATTTGTTACCGGTAGGTTTGACCAATGCGCGAGTGTCACGGAAATGCTCCGGCAACTCAATTAGGCATCGCTGGAAGAAATACGACGTTCTTTTCGTGAATTTCTGTTAAGTAAATTTAGAGGGCCGGAATTTGAAGCTGAGTGTAGTACGATCTTGCTGCCGCCTACTTACATTTCGCGTAAAGATCACAAAGACAAGATAAGAGAAATTAGGGCTCGCACTGAGGCATATAGGCATTCTTTTTTTCCTCGTTCAATTTGGGAGTGGAATAGGAAAGGAAATGCCTAGTAGTGGTACAGTGTACACCCCGCCACGCACCTTACGGTGAATTGCGGAGTATGTATGTAGATGTAGATGTATTACTCAATAATGCGAAAACTTAGCGATTTGCAGAAAAATATACACATAGTTTCCAACCATTGCGAAACTTTTTCTTGTTGACAAACGCACCGTACGACGAAAGAAAAGATATTTATCGCTTACTACTTATCCATAGTTCACGAAGTACGACTACGAAATTCGGTATGATGTTGCAATTTGTTACTTCTTTATTACTTCTATGAGTCAACACTGCTGTGGAGACACTGTGCAATGGAATCTACTATTGTCGCTGAAAGCACACGTTGTTAACATACCCGCCTTACCTCCGTGCAAATGGACTCGCCCGTCCCACGACACCGGCGTGCGCACAATCGAAGTAAACAGTCGCTTGTGAGCGAGCGGTCCAACGTAACGGTGTCACTATGTTTTCGAAACAGAAACAACGGAAACCATCAGTGCATAGTATTACTGCTCGGTTTTGGAACATCACTGCGACCAGCTTTGCGAAAAAGCGGCAACACTTTTCTGCGCGTCCCACCCATCATTTTGCGCGGGGCAAACAGCGCAAGCTGTGGCTGCATTGTTTGGTCGATGGGACTGGGTAGTAGTGTACCATCCACCATACTCCACTGACTTAAGTCCTTGTGACTGATTTGATTCCGAAGATGAAGGAACCATTTTGTGGTATTCGCTTCAGAATTGTTCCAGAGATCCGACATGCAGTAGACCGCTCCAGTCGCACCATCAACAGAACAGGATCTGCTAACGGTATCCTCCGCCTTCCACATCGCTGGCGACGGGTTCTACACAACGCTGGTGACTACTTTGAAGGACGGTAACAGGTGCAAACACATACCGTTTTTATATCGGTTGCGAATAAATGGTTGCCATTATTTAAGTTGAAGCCCTCGTATATTACTGATTGTAGTCGAGAGGTATTTTACAATGAACCTTCCAAATAATACCAAAAGAAGACATTTATTTCATGAGATAAGATATATAAAACAATAAGGTTCGGAAAACCGGCCGCGGCGGAACGGCCGAGGGCACTTAGGTGCTATGCTACGATGGGCAAGGCCGTTCCCCGTCGAGGGTTCGAATCACCCCTCTGGTATGGATGTTTGTGTTGTCTTTAGTATAAGATAGTTCATAAGTTTAGGGACTGATGACCCCGCAGTTAAGTTTCTTAAGGTTCACAAACATTTGAACGTGTAAAACTACGCCATCACACATGAAATTTCAATTTATTTAGTTTTAACTACTAAGTGTATTGCCAAAACGTTTTTAGTCTGTATGTACATGAAGCACTTACCAAATGTACATTGGAAATTATATCGTAGTACGACACACAGAATATATGATGTCATAAACGATGAGATGCATGAAATACCTGCTCATCACGCTTGGCGTTTTAATTTATGATGTATATTACTAACTCTATTCCAACACATTTCACAGACACTTTCCTGCACGTAGTACGACACATGCTATATATATATATATATATATATATATATATATATATATATATATATATATATATATATATATGGACGGACAACGGCACCAGTGGACAGTGGACAGTGTCAAAAGGGGTAGAGGGGATAGAAAGAGACAGGCTAACAGAAGAATCGAATAAATACATACTAAAGGTTACTCATCTGTTGAAAACACAATAGTAAGGATTAATAAAAAAAAAAAAGCTGACGTCAGCCTTTATTGTTGGTGTCAGCACATTCTGGCACAGTTTCACTTGTCTTGGTGGGTGATACTCTTATAACGGCCACTTGTCGCCAAATATCGAAGGGTTGTAAGAACTGCCGCGGCGGAGCGCCGAGTGCATTGAGGCGCTATGCTGTCGGGGGTTCGAATACCCCCTCGGGCATGGATGTTTGTGTCGTATCTAGTATAAGGTAGTTCATAAGTAGTTTGTAAGTTTAGGGACTGATGACACCGCAGTTGAGTCCAATAAGCTTTACAGACATTTGAACATTTTACAAGAACTTTTTATTCTGGTGATTGATACAGCAGCTCTAAAATTTGCGTCTTTCTGTTTTAATATGTGGTGCAACTATTCTTGAAATCTTGCCTCTCCTGAAGGGTAGTCACTTGATGAGAATGCCTAAATACTCTGTCGTATTCAGCTTAACTTGTCAACAAATTGTGTCTTGCTGTCTTCGGTACACAATATTCCCATGTATTTGGCCGCATGGGCGCCTGGGTTGTATGTGATAAGGGTGGTGTGGTCGAGTGTTCTAAGGCGCCTTGCTGCGGAGCGCGCGACTGATCGGCGTCGGAGTTTCGAGTCCTGTCTCGGGCATGGGTGTCAGTGTTGTCCTTAGCATAAGTTACTTGAAGTTGCTGTAAGTAGTTTGTAAGCCTAGGGACTGATGACCAATGTAGATGTAGAAAACGTTTGATTTTTTTGGAGTCGGTAGTGTGGAGTCACGCGGTTCGCTCAGTCGCAGCTCGCTGTTCATGTGGCTTATGGTGTGGAAAGGATGGTTCATTATCTGGTAATCTCTTAGATTGTGTGCAGATGACGCCGTCATCTGAAGATAACTGCAGAAAGATCTGAATAAGATATCAGTATGGAGTAAAAATTGGCAGTTGACTGTAAATAATGAGAAGTGTGATGTCGTCCACATGAGTACGAAAGGAAATCCGTTAAACTTTGTTTACAAGATAAATCAATCAAAAGTGAAGGCCGTAAACTCCACAAAATACCTAGGAATTACTTCATACTTAAACTGGAAAGAACACGTAGATAATGTCGTGGGAAAGGCGAACTAGAGACTGGCAGAACCCTTAAAAGATGCGACAGAACTACCAAAGAAACTGCATACACTACGCTTGTCCATCCATTTTTGGACTAGTGCTGCCCAGTGTGAAATCCTTATCAGGTGGGTTTTGACGGAGGACATCGAAGGTGTCCAAAGAAGGGCAGCTCGTTTCGTATTGTCGCAATACAGGGGAGACAGCTTTACGGAAATGATACAGGATCTGGGATGGAAATCATTACAACAGCGACGCTTATCGCTACGGCGTGGGCAACTTACGAAACTACAATCGTTAACATTCTTCTCCGAATGCGAAAATATGTTGTTGACTACCACTTACATAGGTAGAAATGATCATCAGAATAAAATATGAGAAATCAGAGCTCGAACGGAGAGATTAAGGTGTTCTTTCTTCCCGCGGGGGTTGGAACACTTGCGCGTAGTGACACTTGCGCGGAGTGACACTTGCGCGGAACCCGGGGCCCTTGGGGCGGCTAATGGCTTTTCCTGGGTACAGGCATATCAAGAAGTCTAGCACTGCTGTTGTCAAGTTTCCACACTGTCAACATAACACGAAAATCAGTGAAATTGCACAAACCTTTGCAAGCTGAAGAGCAATATAGTAACTTGTTCTAACTACATATTAATCCGTTGAGTGTTCCTCCTGTAAACAAAAAGGTATTTTAATAGTGATAATGTTTGGAGAGTTAGTCTCTGCTACTACAAGACTTTGACTTTCCACAGTCATACCTCCTAAAAGCATATTATACAGAACACTAAGCATATCAAGATACGTGGATGTAATTGACCACTATGTAGTTAACCCCACTATCACGCAACTTCCATCTCTTTCAAAATAGCTACTATGCCTTTTAATAGGAGATGCAACCTTAAACCTTCAATTAAAAAACGTTAATAATAAGTCAATGAGTATTTTCAATATACCGAGCGCGGTGGCGCAGTGGTAACGCACTGGATTCGCATTCGGGAGGATGGTGGTTCAAATCCACCTCCGGCCATCCAGATTTAGGTTTTCCGTGATTTCCCTAAATCACTCCCGGCATATGCAGGGATGGTTCCTTTCAAAGGGCACGGCCGATTTCCTTCCTCATCCTAACCCAAAAACTACAAGTGTTAGCTCCGTCTCTAATGGCCAAGCTGTCGACGGGATGTTAAACCCTAAGCTTCCATCCATCCAGTATTTTACATACTTAAAGCGTTTATTCGTAGACCCCAAAACGATTTGGCTGTATTCGAATTACAAATACATCTAAGAAATATATGAAATACGGAATGTGTAACGGAATGTCCCACACCGAAATATGCTAAAGATAAATTCTATTTTCCATCACCGTCATATAGAACCATTTTTACTCCGAACTTGGCATAAACCAACAGGGAGAAACAAGTTGCGAGACTTCCAGGAAAAATGAAGCGAAATTGGCAGCCAATAAAAAATATAAATTACGGAATACGCGGAACTACTGTTCAGTACAGTCCAAAAGGTCTAAGGTAATAGGCATTGGTTTACAATCAGATATCGGTATCACTCTCCTCCTCAAGAAGTCTGTGTGAAGATTTATATTCAGAACATTCAAGAAAAAGGTGTTGAAACTATAAGAAGCAGCTCATTTACTCAGGAAGGGAAAACGTTATGGTGCCCGTAAATTTGAATGGCTGTATCTCTTGTAGTAACATTTAATTTTTGAGAGAATGTTAAAATCCAATATACCAGAATTTTGTTTTTCTAAACTCAGTGCCAACTTTTTTTTGGCGAAATTTTTGCAGGAAGTAGTCTTGACGTGATTTCATACTTCTATGCATTAATATTATCAAACATGTAATTTGTGTCACAAATTGCGCGGCCGGTCCGGTCGGAGGTTAGAGTCCTTCCTCGGACATAGCTATGTTTGTTTGTACTTTGCCTAAGTTATTTTAAGTAAGATTAAGTAGTGTGCAAGTCTAGCGACCAATAATCTAAGTAGTTTGGCGGCATAAGACTACACATATAAACGTAATTTATTTATTTCATAACCACATTTAAGTACTAATAATTAAAGAAACTTAAAAGAGAAATTTGAAGTAAACACTGAAAACAAGTGATTGATATTTCTCATAAGATGAATGCACACAACCGTTGACTTTGTCTTGTGAATGTATCTACAAATCCTGCCATATGAAAATTGTAGTATGAGTCCCAAATATGTTTTTTCTGTAATAACATTAAAAACATATTAAAATTCAGAACTCGAAAATCAGTGAAGTTTTGGACTTGAAGCGTTTTGTTTTGCTACATCTTTACATAGTAGACACAATTTTAAAATTTGGTTGCTATCGCCAAAGTAGACGAAACGTTAAATTTTTTGGTGTAATCTTCGCCGTGTAGAATGTATATTGTAGAAGTCTACATCGAACCTAATCATACCTCTGAGGAGAGAACGTTGTTTGCACTTCTGCGTTTCCAGTCGGCTGTGCTGTGCTACGTAACGACATCGTACCGTTCCACTTTACCGAGAGCTATATATGTATTGGTGTGATGTCTGTTCTTTCGAAATAAGACATCACACCAATATATGTATCATTTAGACGCAAAGATTCTGGGTTCTGTTTTCATCGCTAACGCGACTAACAACGTTAGACATCGTGTGTAAACAGTTAAAGGTTATGAATGCCACTGGAAAAATGCATAAGTAACACCTGTTGTTTGAGACTTGAAGATGACCTGAAATTAGCCGAAATCGATATCTCATAATAAACATAAGGTGTAGCTATCTATATTTCATAACGCTATTCCTAACATATTTAAAAGCTGCTCAAAACCACCCAAAAAAACCTTTATAATGAGATTGTATATAATTCCACGGTCAAATTGTGTTTTAGTTATTTGTAGTAATACACCCAAAGATATGCCCTTGCTTTTAGTGCCTTGATCAGCTGTTTATTTTTAGAGGTGTTACTAGGGACAGTGCATTTGCATTTGCATTTGCGATAAATGCAAATATAGATGCGAATTCTGACTCAAAATGCAGTAAATCCGAAATTGTTGTTAGCAACGGTTGCGCTCAATTCCGATTTCATCACATTCCTCTTCACATGGTGCTGTATTGTAAATCGAGTGATATTTGTATGGCGTGTTATCTCCCTGTTGAAAGAGGCTGTGATATCTCCGGACCGTTACTACTGCTCCACCTCGGTTCACTGAATTCTGGGACCAGTGAATTCTGGGCCCAACCAGAAATGTGCGAATTCTGGGCCCAGTTTCCTGGAAACTACCTGCCTGTGGCGAGGGCAGAGCCTCCCTGCCCCCCTGGGAGTCATCATCCAGCGCAGTGGCTGACCGCTTAGACAGTCACTGCCACTCTGCCAGTACGACTCTAACTAGCGTAGTATTCAGTTCATGCATCTTGTCTCCCAGTTTGCTTTCAGTTCGAAATGGAAGTGTCAACGACCGTCCGTGGTAAGCCATGTGCGCACTATGACGGCTACTCGTATACCATAAGGAGAACCAAAGCAGATGGAACTGTGATTTTCCGCTGTTCAAAGCAAAGAACAAAGTATTGCCGAGGAATGCTTGAGACGAAAGACTGTGAGGTGCTTAGTTCAAACGAGCATCAATGTGGAGCACCGGATGACGCTCGCATAGAAATACAGAAGGCAGTAAATCGGGCTAACAAGAGATCAAGAAACGAGGAGACTTCGATTTCTAAAATATATACTGAAGAATTAGGTGACCTCCACAATCGAGGGTATCATTTTGTGTCTGAAATGCCAGAAGAGCTATCAACGAAGCGGATATTATACAGGCATCGGTCCAGAGCACGCGGAGATCAGAAGGAGCCAGAGACGAGACAACAAGTCGATCTTTCGACTGAGCTTCTAAATATGAATGACAGTAGCAGTTTTCTGTTGAGCGATGACAACATTGGAGATAGGGTGGTAGTCTTTAGTGGAAAAGCAGGAAGAGAGGCTTTAAAGACTAAACGAGACTTTTCTATGGATGGGACCATCAAATGTTGTAGCTAGCAATTTGCTCAAATATATGCGATAGATGCAGTTGGTGGTATCACAGGAGTAGGATTGATAATGAATAAGAAAATAGGAATGCGGGTAAACTACTATGACCAGCACAGCGATCGAATTATCATTGTCAAGATAGATACGAAGCCAACACCGACAACAGTAGTACAGGTTTATATGCCAACTAGCTCTGCCGATGATGAGGAAATCGAAGAAATATATGAGGAGCTAAAGGAAATTATTCAGACAATTAAGGGAGAGGAAAACTTAATTGTTATGGGAGACTGGAATTCGGTAGTAGGACAAGGAAGGGAAGGGAAGATAGTGGGTGAATATGGTCTGGGCAAAAGGAACGAAAGAGGAAGCCGCCTGGTAGAATTTTGCACGGAACATAATTTAGTTATAACAAACACCTGGTTTAAGAATCACAAAAGAAGGTTGTATACGTGGAAGAGACCAGGAGACACCGGGAGATACCAGATAGATTTTATAATGGTAAGACATAGATTTCGGAACCAGGTTTTGAAGTGTAGAACATACCCAGGGGCAGACATAGACTCTGACCATAACTTGTTGATTATGAACTGTAGGCTGAAACTGAAGAAACTACAGAAAGGTAGGAAAATAAGGAGATGGGACCTAGATAAATTGAAGGAACCCGAAGTTCTTAAGAATTTCAGAGGGAGCTTCAGGCAACAATTGATAGAAACAGAGGAAAGTAAAACAGTTGAGGAGGAATGGGTAAAATTGAGAGATGAAATAGTGAAGGTAGCAGAGGACAAAATAGGTAGGAAGGCAAGACCTACAAAGAATCCTTGGATATCACAGGAGATACTAAATTTAATCGATAAAAGGAGAAAGTATAAAAATGCAGTAAATGAAACAGGCAAAATGGAGTACAGACGACTAAGAAATGAGATTGTCAGGAAGTGCAAAATGGCTAAGCAGGAGTGGCTAGAAGGCAAATGCAAGGATGTAGAAGAATGTATAAATAGGGGAAAAATAGATACAGCCTACCGGAAAATAAAAGAAACATTTGGCGATAAGAAAAACAGCTCTATGAATATCAAGGACACTGATGGAAAACCAGTTCTCAGCAAAGAAGGGAAAGCTGAAAGGTGGAAAGAGTATATAGAGAGGCTCTACAAAGGAAATGAACTTCGAGACATTATTGTAGGGAGGGAAGATGATGTAGATGATGATGAAATAGGAGATACTATACTGAGAGATGAATTTGACAGAGCACTGAAAGATCTAAGTCGAAACAAGGCCCCTGGAGTAGATGATATCCCGTCAGAGCTACTGAAGTCTCTGGGAGAACCAGCCATGACAAAATTGTTTCACATTGTGTGTAAGATGTATGAGACAGGTGAAGTACCCTCAGACTTTAAGAAAAATGTTATAATCCCCATTCCAAAGAAAGCAGGTGCAGACAGGTGTGAAAACTACAGAACCATCAGTTTAATAAGTCATGGTTGCAAAATATTAACACGGATTATATACAGAAGGATGGAAAAGCTGGTAGAAGCCGACCTCGGGGAAGATCAGTTTGGGTTCAGGAGAAATGTAGGAACACGGGAGGCAATACTCACTTTACGGCTTATCCTAGAAGATAGATTAAGAAAAGGCAAACCAACATTTCTAGCTTTTGTAGATTTGGAGAAGGCTTTTGACAAAGTCGATTGGAATAAACTCTTTCAAGTTCTGAAGCAAGCAGGAGTAAAATATAGGGAGCGTAAGGTTATTTGCAACTTGTACAAAAATCAGACAGCGGTTGTCAGAGTTGAAGGGCATGAAAGGGTTGCAGTGGTTGGAAAGGGAGTAAGACAGGGTTGTAGCCTTTCCCCAGTGTTGTTCAATTTGTACATTGAGCAAGCTATAAAGGAAAGCAAGGAGAAATTTGGAGAAGGAATTATAGTTCAGGGTGAAGAATTAAAAACATTGCGTTTTGCCGACGACATAGTAATTCTGTCAGATACAGCAAAGGACCTGGAAGAGCAATTGAACGGAATGGACAGTGTGCTGAAAGGTGCATATAAGATGAATATTAACAAGAGCAAAACTAGGGTAATGGAGTGCAGTGTAAGAAAATCAGGTGATGCTGAAGGAATTAGATTAGGTAACGAAACAATAAAGGAGGTAGAGGAGTTTTGTTACTTGGGCAGTAAAATAAAAAATGATGGTCGCGGTACAGATGATATAAAATACAGAATGGCAATGGGTAGAAAGGCGTTTTTGAAAAAGAGAAATTTGTTAACATCGAATATTGATTTAAGCCTAAGGAAGGCCTTTCTGAAGGCATTTGTATGGAGTGTCGCCTTGTATGGGAGTGAAACATGGACGATAAGCAGTGTGGACAGAAAGAGGATAGAGGCTTTTGAAATGTGGTGCTACAGAAGAATGCTGAAGATTAGATGGGTGGATCGCGTAACTAATGAGGAGGTACTGAACCGAATTGGGGAGAAAAGAAATTTCTGGCATACCTTGACTAAAAGAAGGGATAGATTGGTAGGACACATTCTTAGACATCAAGGAATTGTGAATTTAGCGTTGGAGGGAAGTGTGTGGGGTAAAAATCGCAGAGGGAGACCAAGAGACGCGTATAGTAAGCAGATTCAAGTGGATGTGGGTTGTCGTTCTTATGAGGAGATGAAAAGGCTTGCTCAGGATAGAGTAGGGTGGAGAGCTGCATCAAACCAGTCTCTGGACTGAAGACCACAACAACAACAGATGCAGACTTTGGAAGTTCAAAGTATGAAACAAATATCTATCCGATGGCCTTTGCATTGTTACCCAACAAAAGAAAAGAGACATATATTCGTCTTTTCAGCAATCTTCAAAATAATATAAAAGAATGGAATCCTCAAAATGTCATCGTTGATTTTGAAATAGCTGCTATTTCTGCATTAAAAGTTGTGCTCCCGTCGGTTCAAGTTCATGGCTGCCATTTCCGCACGAAGAAATCTCTCTGGAGGAAAGTGCAAGACTTGGGACTTGCTTCCGAATACAGAGAAAATGAAGAAGTAAGGTTGCAAATTCAGATGTATGCTTCTCTGGCATTCCTTCGACCGGAAGATGTCTGCGATGGCTGGCTCGAAATCCATTCACAATCACCACATATCCCCAAGCTGTCTCAGATTTTCGACTATTTCGTAGACAGGTGGTTAGAAAACGATGAAGTCCCGATCAGAGTTTGGAGCTGCTACAGGCTGCGCCATCGTACCACCAACGCTGTAGAAGGTTGGCACAACAAGATTAATAATTTGCTTGGGAAAACGAATCCTAATAGTAAAGACATAATCAAGTGCATGAAGACGGAAGCAGAGAACTCGGCACGTGCTTTAATGAGATCAGAGTTAGGTATGGAGGGAAAACGAAAGAAAAAACACATGTGAAACTCGATGAAAGGATGGCAAAAATAGTAGAAAAGTACGAAGAGGATGGTGACATCAGGGCCTGTTTGAAAGCGATCTCTTACCTTCAAAAATTTGAATAAATTCATTGGCCTAGTTTGAGACAAACGTATGTGAAAAAATGTACAAATAAATAATAATTTAAAAGTTAATAAAATAAAAAATAAAATGATTTTAAACACGCCTGAATGACAATGTATTCTTGTCATTTACCAGTTCAAAGCTTAGATAAAGTGTGATGGGAGTCTGTTTATTACGAAAATTCCGTAAACATAACATGATCACTTCCTGGAAAAAGCGAATTTCTTATATCGAGCACTGTGACTTTTTGTAATATATTCTCTCTCTGACGCAATCATTTAGATCTAAATCTTCAAAAAGGTTTTACTTATGACCAGTTTCAGCCAATGTCAACTACCTTCAAAAACAATGGAAAACTTAAAAACCTAATTACAAAAATGTAATTTAAAAATCGTATCTATTCTTCTTTACAAAACTTTATATTAACATAAATTAAAATAATATGCTCCTCATACCTCTGGATGGTATATGTAATGTAAAGAACATAATATATGATGACGTACGAAAAAGGGTAGGATTATGCACATAATTAAAGATCATTGGATATAACTCACATACAGTGCATAGGTGACATAAGTTGTACATGGCTTCTTCTCCCGCTCCTACCACTACATGCGCATATCCCCTGTACGTGATTTCAAAACAGAATAACAACTGGCAAGCCGTCAGAAAAACTAAAACATACATTTTTGGAAGCAAAGAGTTAAAACTGCGTTCAGAACGACACATAACCTTAAAGTGCGATTGCGTGATAATATACCACAAACGAAGCCAAATATACAAATTACGGGGTTTATGAATGTCCTGTCGCTGAGAAGCCCTCCACTGGCCAGACTCGAAGGTCCTTCATACGTAGCGATTTGAAGAAAATACTTATGGTAGCAAGAAAATTGCATTGGGTTTGCATTTTGACAAGGAGAAATTTAGCACAGATAATATTGAAGATCAAATGGAAATGGTGCACAAAAGCGACTCTACGTTGGAGATACAGATCGCAAAAATAAATGAGCAAAATTAATTTTCTCCTAATGCCTACTTTAAGATTTATGATGTTATGCCGTCCTGTTAACACCGCCGCGTTAACACCGCCTTTCAAATGACCACCAACGGAAACAAAATGTCCTGCTGCCGGAAGAACAACGTTGAATGTTGACATAATGTTCAACGATATTCCCTCTTTTAAACGCGTATAGCAATGGCTCTAATTTTTTCCTGTTTTCCCTTGTTTTACGATGCATTCTCTGTCATGGTATGGAAAATCATGTCATTCATTGTAGCCGTAAACACGCACTCTTATTATATAAATTATTTTATGGTTCACATACTCTCGTTTTAATGTATGTCTTAATACGCGTGTTCATATTGCTGATTCTATATATTTTACATTTGGCAATTCTAATAACGTTATGCAGGATTATAATTACAAAATAGAAAGGGTTTTCCTGTCTCGAAGTCATATATAGAGGCCATGCACATTTAGCGGTATGAGTGAGATGGGAAGCAATACGCAGATTATTTCACCTATCCGTGCACACTCCTGGTTCATGTACATTACATGTAGGTCTAACATTCGCAGGTCGATGGTTGTGGAACAGATTTTATTTTACGTTAATTTAAATGTTATTTGTCAAACAGACGTGACTTTAAAATTCTGTGTTTTTAATTTGGTTTCCAGGTTTTCCATTGTACCTTCTAAATATCCAATCATAAGTAAAAATTGTCAAACAGAAATTACGTGAACACTTCCAACTGTGTCACTTTTGGTTCTTCTTTGATCATTTCCACACCTCTTTCATCAGTACAGCACGTAAAGCTACGTTTACACGGGCCATAAAAATTGTTATTGCCGACAACACTGACCCACAATGTTTTCTGGCAACATTGGAACCACTCGAATTGCAGCCACATGTACTATAACAATGCCGGTCACTGTTGCCTTGTAATTTTTGTAGAAAAGTATTTCAGGGCCGAGTGTGTTTACATGAACCAAGCTACCGACGCAAAATAATGAAGTCGGCTCGCCTACCTGCCGGCCGGCACCCATCCCGGCGTGAGGGAGGGGAGGGGGGGAAGGAGGATTAGTGGCCCGACCTTTTCCGGGTCCAGAATTCAGTGGGCCCAGAATTCACTGGGCCCAGAATTCGCGACACCCTCCACCTCACTACCCTCCACCTCACTCGGTGGGCCTTTCCCTGAATACGGCACAGGTAGCGGCTGGAGGGCGAGGAGTAGGGGTGGTGTACCCCTACTTCTGGAACATCCTGTTCACTACCTGCAGCGTCCGGGTCTCCGCGCAAGTGTCTACACATTCCCTTTCCGCGCAAGTGTCACTCCCCGCAAGTGTCACGAACTCCTTCCCGCGCGCTATACGAGAATGGAACGGGAGATAAATAGTATAATGGTGGTTCGATGAACCCTCTGCCAGGCACTTAAATGTGATTTGCAGAGTAACCCATGTAGATGTATATGTAGACACCGAGACGTTCTTCAGTTATTGAGAATTTGCAATTTTTAGTCCGTCGATTACGTCAGAAACACCGTAATCGATAGGTAATAACAGAATACTGTAAAGTTGATGACAAAATGTAGTCAAAGATGCAACGGCTGTAAAGGGACACAGGACGGTTACGCCGCCGACGTCCATATCCAGCTGCTGCAGACCATCCAGAACCGCGCTCTGAAGACTGCCCTGCATCTTCCAACGCGCTACCCAACCGACCAGCTTCACGAAGAAGCCGGCATTCTACCCCTCCGAGAGAGATTCCGCGTCACCGCCAGGACCTTCTACGAGAAGACAGAGCAGTCCCACAACCGGTTCATCCGGCAATTGGGGCACAACAACACTTCAGGCCAACAACCCGCTGGCCTGACCTGCTGCGAGATTAACAAAAATCTCGTAGCAAACCAGGAAAAATAAAGAGAATATAATAATACATCGTCAGCAATCTGACAGTCTAAGTCCACACATGCAGCCAGGTACTAATACTTTTTCCCTATGTTTCAGGTACAGCAGGAATAACAGCAAATGCTTAGCCTGCACAACCATCGGAGGTCGAGGTCCGTCAAGAACGTAAGCGAGCGAGCGAGCGAGTAAGCGACTTTGACGTCAGTCTTCAGACGCGCTCCGAGGATGGCTGGACGGTTTGCAGTCGAAATACCAGCAGAAGAAAATATGTAGTGTCGGCTGAATTCCCGCAATTTTATGGAGCAAGATGTTTGCCATGAAAACATGAAGATTCACAAGAGATTTCAATAATTGTCAGAGTGTGTTATTTCACTCGGATAGGATTTATAAATGCGTTTTTTGCTTCCTATCGTCTACAAAATTTAATCGTATTGTTGGCTTCAGAAAATTAATGTTGTGAGTTTATCTGTACTAGGACAATCAGAAAGGCAGTTTTTATTTTGTTTTGGTATTAAATATTGCATTTAATTTTAAAGGGAGTTTTGAATCTCTATTAGTAGTTCTTTTTTAAGACGTTTATCAGTGACATAACAATGAGGAGGACATTCTCAAATCAATTAATAAAGTAAAAGGAGCAGTTCTACTTATCAGTTTAAATTCACTCGGTTGATAAAGATTTAGAATATCCCCATGGCAGATTCAACTATTTCCAACAGAAGGCAACTCTCATCCTTGGATATTTCGTTTCAGATCTTTGTTCGATTATATTGAAGTTCATCACAAAATATTGTTCATTATTTGTGATTCAATACTTTCAAGTTTCAAGATCGGTGTTAAAGAGATTTGTTTGTCCACGCTTACTAACTGCAGGTCTTTAGTAATATTGTATTCTTTACTGTTTATGAAACTTGAGATTCTACCTTCTGAGCTGAACACGGGGTATTAAAAAAAATTGCAGTGTATTTTCAGCATCTCAAAGATTTTGACTACAAGAAAATGTTTACTAATCATAAGAAGTATTTTTGTTAGCGTTAAACGCAGAGAGTAATCGGATTATTGGACTGAGAACGTTTGTTAAGTTGGAGACCAAGCTCGACAGCGCATGGTACACAGTTCAGTCTATTTTTTTAATTTGCCGCTCTACATGTCAGGGTTCATTGTCATACTGTTTCATTTTGACTCATTTAAAGAAATTAATTCAGTATTTTACTTACCATATTCATACAAGAATTGTTAATTTGTCCACAATAGGAGATTCAGGCACAGGGCAAGTGTTTACTTATAATGAGATTTTATAACCTTTATGACTCAGTTTATTTGATGCAAAGGGCAAATTTACGTAAGCACACACTACGAACGTTGTGTGCCATTTTCAGGATACACCATTGTTTGTCAGATTCCATGGAGTTCCCACAAAACCGGTAAATGACCCCACAATACTAATATTTCATATCACCATTTTTATAAGTTACTTACAGTATTTCAAAATAGAGCTTCTCCAGTAAAGAATTATAGGCTTTCGAATAGAATCTTTTTGCACCACATGCGTCCTTTTGAACTAATTTTCGTGCCAAAAATAAATAAATATACAAATATCAAAAAGGAACAACTTCCTGATGTTCTGCAAAACTTTTTTAGAACAAAGTTGTTCCTTTTTGATATTATTATCATGTTCTGTCAAGTAACGATGGAAAAATCAATTAATTTTAAATAAATATACATATATAAAAATAGAACGTGGGACGTCTGTCCGTATTTTTCACTTGGTAGCCAAAATTATTCACTGCAGATCAATCGTGGTTATGCATGAGAGTAGCCTTTAGGTTCGAGGTGTTCACTATGGTGTTTTCGTCGCGGTGTGTGGTGGTGGCTGAGTGTGGCGAACAAAAATCCGTAAAATGTGGAGCAATACGACGATGAACAGATGCTCAAAAATAAAACACTGGGAAACACTGGCAATACCCCAATGATCTCAATATAAACACTGGAAAGACAACTGTAGTGCTTAGGATCAAAATACTAACAACTGGATCAGCAGATCCGTGTCGATAGCTATAAGAGGGTGGATGATATAGTAGCTGAAAGTCGTCGGCTTGTATAAAATTCGCACTGAAGGCCAGCGATGACTTTTGACAATATAATAGCAAAGAGGTTATATACAGTGAAACGTGGTGCACATTCTTTAGTCGTTTTTCTGCAGCAAACGTACGAATAAAGAAAAATAAGTGAATCTACAGACGATAGAAAAATGTTCAAATGTTTGTATAGCTTATGGGACTTAACTACGGGGTCATCAGTCCCTAAACTTACAAACTACTTTTCAACTAGCTTATCCTAAGGACGGCACAAATATTCATGCCCGAGGGGGGATTCGAACCCCCGACCGTAGTGGCCGTGCAGACCGTAACTGGAGCGCCTCAGACGATAGAAACTAGAAATTTATAGACGTTGTTTATCTTACATTGCAGCGATTTATCGATATTCCCATACCTAAGGGGGTAAAATAGGGGATGAACGATTTTTTGAAAATACGTTGCTGTTAAGACAATTTTGAAGAAGAAATACAACACTTCGGATTTAGATTTTTGATTGGAATTTTAGAAACACGTGTTTCAATATTTTTGGAAATTCAACCATTAAGCGGGTGAAATAAGGGAAAATCTTTTAAGGTTGCTGCTAAGACTATTTTGATGCTAGAAATGTGAAAATTTGGGTTTGGAACCATGTTTATAATTTTTTAAGAATGTGTTTCGGTATGTTTTGAATTCTGCCAACAATGGTGCAATAGGGAGTGGCAAGTTGAATCAAAAAACTTGATTAGAAAAGCATTTATGAAGCCAAATCTATGAAAATTTATATTTAGAAGTAGAAACAACCAATGCAGACCATCCAGTCTACGTGTACGAAGCAGCGGGAATTTAGCTAGTAAATAAATAAAATAAGAAGATTACAGCATGTGCTGTAGCACAAAATGAATCTGTGAGGTGATATTCCTGACCAGCCTTGTGTGTAAACCTTCTGGAATAACCTCGTTCTTTATGCCAGAGTGGCGAACACCGTGTTCTCTGTTGGTTCCTGGTTATCACTTGCCTGTGAGAGTTTCCTGCAGCTGCTGAAGGTCGCCTCGGCCGGCAGTGGCGACTGTTTGTGAGGACATATATGTCAGTGTCGACTGGTGCCAGGGAATCCCCGAAGAGTGGCCGTGAGGCGTTGAGCTGTTGTCCTCTGACCTTCTCTCGCTGTAAATCACAAGGCATGTGAAATTCAGTAAGTGTGTTTTCTTGCAACATTGTATCACTGC
Organism: Locusta migratoria; assembly: GCA_026315105.1. Lineage (NCBI taxonomy): Eukaryota > Metazoa > Arthropoda > Insecta > Orthoptera > Acrididae > Locusta > Locusta migratoria. The sequence continues at coordinate 121,516,498 of CM048750.1, read as the reverse complement.
CTCTTATTCAACACAACATTGAATTGTTAGTGTCTAAGAAAATGTTTACATACTCAATCATGGGAGACCATATAAATTAAAAATCGTGCGAATATAACAAAACTACGTCGTTGACGTAATGCTGCCAACGCAGAGTTCTTATACTTCAATCGTTTCTAAAGGTATTTTTAGATGGGCTATAAATATTACACCGAGCGAGGTGGCGCAGTGGTAACACGCTGGACTCGCATTCGGAAGGATGGTGGTTCAAATCCACCTCCGGCCATCCAGATTTAGGTTTTCTCTGATTTTCCTAAATCACTCCAGGCAAATGCCGGGATGTTTCCTTTAAAAGGGCACGGCCGATTTCTTTCCACATCCTTACCCAAATATTCCGAGCGTAAGCTCCGTCTCTAATGACCACGCTGTCGACGGGACGTTAAACCCTAAGCTTCATTCCTTTTTTTATAAAAATTACATACTGTCGATAATATATCGGGAAAATGACGTCGGGCAACAGTGCAGCCACATATATTGCAATCACACTATCGACAACATACAAGTGGAAAGTGAGAGATAAAAATGGTAGGAGGTGGCGGGGATCGAACACACGACCTTTGGAATGAACGTCTGTCACTCTACCACGGTGCTAAAGAGCCACACCTCTGGCTGAACAATGTTTGTGATAACAAATTTCCGGGTCAGAAGTGTTTGCACAGGGCTACCCTATTTCACACAAAATGGATTCGGGGTTATAGAAGTTAGTGCACTTCTCCTACTTATACATGAGGCTCATAATGTCATTCGAAACAAACACAAAATATACTATCTTTTTAAACGTTTCTGTCTTTATACGCACTGCTTTCTATGTGCTACAAGACGTAGATGTACTGCCTTAATAAATAAAACTGTTTTGGCATTATATCACTTTTCAGTTGCTGGCAGATCAAAATCACATTGGGTGATGTAATATTTCTGGCTTAAAGCCATCATATTAAGATTGAAGTATTGCTTCAGTGCAGCCGGTTAGAAACAGTAGGCGTCAGATGGTAAAAGCTGGTGAGAACCACGACAGGTGGTGCAATAGGTCGGGTTCTCACGGGAAAGAGCACTGGCAAATCTCCCCGAATTCTAGGGAAGTCCCCGAGCGGCAGGCACTGGAGGCCGATTGGCTGTAGCACTGGTGGTCACGCGCCAAAACGCATTCATATTTTTATTAATACAGGGTCGGTGCAAGACACGTGCGAAACGTGCGGCCGCACGGCGCGGCACTTTCCGAGGGGCGGCAAATCTGCCCCACCCCCTTTTCTTTTCTTTCTTTAAGGACAAACTCGACATTCATGCCCAAGAGGGGATTCGAAACCAAACCTCGGAGGGAGCGGCTTCAAGAACTGTGGCATGGCGCCTCGACCACCTGTTGAACAAGGGTAGGAGGGAGGACTAATTACTTCTCCCTCGCCACCGTCGTGTTTACGCCGAAGGAACAGAGAGGAGGAAGCAGTCTGGCGTACACGCCAAGACGCCTGTATTCTTATGAGAAATCTAATTTGGAAATTCGAATGCAATGTTCGATACTGCGGTTACATGTTAAGCCTGAAGCAATTTTGCTAAGCCCTTCGATGGCTGTTTCCGAGTGTTTTACTCTTCCGGGTATTATGGAAAAGAAATGGTTGAACATTACCACAGTCCAGCATGTCCAACACCTACAATGACTAGAAGTATTTTGAATGGGTAAATACGCTGCGAGTAATTACAAGGGATAAAGACATTGGCAGTAAGCCTGGCATATGTTGGGTTTCGACGTATTTTTGAAAATTTTTGCTATCCGCTTGTGAGTGATAGTCGGACGTTTTGTTTTTTGAGCCATGAAACACCTATCTCCGCCTATATGAACAACAATTAAACTCTGACCGGCACTTTTCTTTAACAGTACTACTCGCACACTATCACTTTGCCAACATTTATTTACTGTATAATGCGTGTGAATCCATATTTCATCTAAGTAAACTACTGTTGGCTTTGATTCTGATAATAATAATTTCGTGTGGCTCATTGTCCTGGTGCAAGTCTTTCAACTGCACCTCACTTCGGCGACTTGCGTGTCCCTAGACTACCCCAGTTATCCATCTGGGGAAAGCAAAGGAGATCTACAGCTTAACGTGGAATCAGAACCGCGTGTCGTTTCCGGCGACTCCTCGCATCGTTGAGAGGTGAAGGATGGGTTGAAACGCAGACTGAAAAAATCAAAGTCCGACCGGGATTTGGACACGCGACCCTGCGGCTTCCAGTCGAGTTTTTTACCCTAAGACCGCCGGGCCCGACTTTGATTCTGATGAAAGCCTGAGAAAGTATTTATTTATTTATTTTTTTTTTTTTACTTTTTATAGCAACAATGCCCTCTCGTCTGCTCAAAACAAAACGTTAATTTTGACACCTTCTAAAACGAAAATCCATAGACAGAACATTGCTTCTAAAGGTTTCCTTGCTAGCTTTGAAGCTCATTTATGTTTGACAATAGTTGTGAAGTTTTCGCAATGATCGTTTTTCTTTATACTGTTTGTAATGCCATAGAAATTGCTTCCTGATAATACATTTATTCATATCATCGATCACATTCATATTGTGAGCTTCTTGCTTATTCTTCTTGGGCACTAGTTTAACCGTAACCTCACTGTACCTCGTCACGTGACCTAGTTCCTGGCACTACCAAGTCACCACTTCTCCTTTCCAGGCAATAGGTATTGCTGCGTTCTCTACAACGAAAACTACACTTCTCTGGGGAACGACAGATTACACTTGTGTTCTACTCGGTGACTTACCATCAATTACAACGTACTGTGTGCTTTCTGACAGCAACTCACGAATCCAGTCATCTGCATGACCTTGAGTTTTTCTACATTTAGAGCTAACTGCCATTCCTTACAGTAGCTAGAAATCTGGTCCAAGTCACCCTGCATACTACTACAGTCATTCAATGACTACACCTACCTGTACACCCACGCTCCTGGTATCCTAGTCTCTGATGAACACTCGCCATCGAGTACAACGTACTGGATTCTATTGTTTCAGTAGTCTTGGAGTCACTCATATATTTGGAAACCTATTCCATATGCTCGTACCTTGGTCAGCACAGATACCATCGGAAGTTTGGTGCCACTTTTTTGCGGATTATGCTGTGATTTATCGAGAAATTACAACACTGGAAAAGGGTATAAATGCAGCATATTGACGCATGGTGCAGGGGTTGGCAATTGAGCTTCAACATTTTCAAATGTGAAGTGTTGCGTTTTCATATTAAGGTAGATCCTTTATTACATAACTACGTAATAGGACAAACACTGGAAGGAGTTACTTCCATAAATTATCTGATAGTATACATTTGGAACGATTTGAAATGGAACGACCTTCTAAAAGGAATTGTGGTTAAGGCAGATGGCAGACTTAAATTCACTGGGAGAATCCTCAGGAACTGTAACCTTTCAACAGAGTAGGTAGGTTACAAAACGCTTGTTCGTCTAGCGCTTGAGCATTGCTTATCAGTGTGGAATCGTACCAGGCAGGGTTCATAAAAGACAGAAAAGTCAAACAGACAACAGTCCTTTCCGTTACGGGCTCATTCAGTAAGCGCGAAAACGTCACAGGGAAGTATGATCATAAAAATTTGGTCCAATGAGTTTACAAACATTCGGAGATTTTTGTAAAGCTTCCGAGAGCATACTCTTCTGGAAGGGTCAACCAATATACTGCTTCCTCCTACCCATATCTCGCGAAACGTTTATGAAGAGAAAATTTTTCCCGCGAACCAGACCTGACTGGAACAGGTGGCAGTGAAAATGGTTCACAAAGTGCCCCCTGCTACACACCGGTAGGTGGCTTGCAGAGTATGCATGTACATGTTCTCATTTTTGCACTTTGCTCTTAGGGTACATAAGAAGGAAATTTCTTCGCCTTGTGCGTTCTGTTTGATAATTGTCACCCAAGCCACTATTGATGTAACCATTTACGTTTCTACTTCGATTATTAAATTACCGTAGCCGTTTTTCAGTGTTTAATTTTTGTATTATCTATTGTTGATATTACTTATAGCTTTGTTTTGAGTAATACAATTGCTACATTAGAGTTGGGCTTGTAATTTCTAGAATGCACTTTGACGTTATCAACAGCGAAAGAGTGAGTTCCAAACATTCTGAGGTAGCTATCTTGGCTGGAAACCTGTTATTGAATTATATTATTGTAGGATACATTGTTCAGGAAATACGTCGTAAGTAGTAAAGCTGCGTGAAGACGAAACCAAGGGTTGAAAGTCGCTCAGATGGAGGTGAACTTGACAATGGAGAATAAAGCGATGGGCAGAGGAAGAACAAGGAGATGAACTGACGTAGAAATGGAATAAGTACATACTGGGTAACAAATGAAGAACAGAACGTGAACTGTGTGTAAGAGACTGCTGTCCTTGTGCCGCGGTATGTGCCCAGCGGCGACCACGTGCTCAGCAGAAGAGCTGAGCTGCCTCAGCGAGACGACGCTGCCGCGATATCGACTCATTCCTCTGTGAGGTCACGCCACGTGCTAAGAGGGACACTGCCGACTTTTACGAAACGGAATCTGAAGTCTCCAGCTCTGCTATAAAATTAATTTATTTTACTACTTAACTGGGAAATTTGCTAACACATGATATTTCGAGTTGGTTCAACTACTTTGCTACCAGACCTCACGTCGCCTCCGTGGCGCAATCGGCTAGCGCGTTCGGCTGTTAACCGAAAGGTTGGTGGTTCGAGCCCACCCGGGGGCGTTAAATTTTTCATGTTTATGGATGATGAGACGTAAGCAGTAGAATGATTAAAGGAAGTTTCTGGTTGTCTGTAACTGTCTGTTGTGAATAGAAAAATTTATCGGAACTTCTCTAACGGCAACATTGGTTTACTAGTAGGACTACAAAGAGAGACGGTACAAAGATGGTGGACCCAAATTATAGAAGTTGATAAATAAAAGGTTCACCTTCTTATATTGACTGTAATCACGCCAATTTTTTTCACACAAGACGCGTTTCGCTTTTTATTTATAAAGCATCTTCTGTGGCTCTGTAAAAATCGGTATGTAGGTTTACAATGTTTACATCTTTGTGCGCGACTTGTGTTACCAAGTTGGTGCATAATTTACTTACGGTGTCATATCCTCTTCTTTACATCTCACTTCCGTCTTTTTTTTTGGGGGGGGGGGGGCTGGGGGTTATCTGGTTTGTAATCGGCAAATTTTGCCTGTCTGAGATGTTTGTCGAACATGTAAATACCGGTTTGTTGGTGGCAGGGCGTGTGTATTGCCTTGCATGTTTGTAAGGGGGGGGGGGGGGTTGGTATGGTTTCAACGCTGCAGGTGGTTATATATTTGTGTTTATTTATGTTGATTTTGGTGTTTTTCCCACTTTGTGATTCTTACTATTATGTTGTATGTGTTTGTCTTATTCTGCCATTGCGGTGGTGGTATTTGTGTGTTACTTTGATTTTTAATTTCATTGTTTAGCTTTGTTACTATAGTTGACTAATAGAATTTCCTCTCATAAGACATAAGTAAAGTAAAATATCACTCTTACAAGATAGCTAGTGAGTGATGAAATAAAAAACGTAATAACACAAATGAAATAAAAGACAGGAAACCAGATCAATGCGGCTTTCATAACTTCGACAAAACTTAAACAGAAATTACAACAAAACAACACCATCATTACTAGATCAGATAAAGGAACAACAGTAGTTCTGATGTATAAAAAAGAATACACTAGTAAGACATTAGAGTTCGTCACAAAAAATTAAATTTCAAACTAAAATGACATCTAACCGACAGATTCCAGGCTAAGAGGAACACTCTGGAAAGCATTGAATATACACTAAACAGATTTTTTCAATTTATGGGTCGTGACCTCCAGAGGAGGGCGTAACATCTTGTTTGGGGAGGGGGGGGGGGGGCGGAGCGCCGTCATAGGAGGGAGATGTTGCGCTGCAAAATAGCTGGTCCACTGCATGTTTGAATCTTAGGGGTTCCGTAATACAGAAACATAAACCGAATAAAATTGAAATTTATTCTATTGTTTTGATTATCTTAATAAATACACCAGGAAGTATGAAAACTGTTTCCAGAATCCAATGATAGCTGAGTTGTAACAAGCAATTTTGAGAAATTCAAGAAAAGATATATTTTGTTACAAATTGTCAATACTGTAGGACCTTGCTTAACGAGCATAATTGGATTGTGAGACTTATATGCGACGCAACACACTCGTTATGCAACATATATTTTTCTGTCTCCATTCATGAAAAAAGAAGATACTGTGTTCCATTCCAAAAAGTACACAAAACAGACATTCATCGTATAACGTGTAATAACGTACATATTCTTTACAAGATATTTGCAGAGCCACAGAGATGCTTTATAAATAAAAAACCGAAACGCGTCTGGTGTGAAATAATTGTCCTAATTACAGTCGCAGCAGTGGAATGGCCGAGCGCTCTGAGCCGCCTTGCTGCGGAGCGCGCTGTTGCGGGGGTTCGAGTCCTCTCTCGGGCATGTGTGTGTGTGTGTGTGTGTGTGTGTGTGTGTGTGTGTGTGTGGTTCATTCTTTGGTTAGTTTAAGTAGGTTTAAGCAGTTTGTAAGGCTAGAGACTGGTAATCACAACATTGCCACAAACATTTGATTTCTAATTGCAGTCATCGTAAGACGGAAACCCTGTTACAGTTAAATTTAACAGCTGCTACGGAAGACGGCCACACAACCAAACATAGTATAGATGGCGGGTACGCATAAAGAAAGGAGAATTTTATTAAAAATCAGAAGAAATTACGAAAATAATACGTAAAATCATTTTCAGAGGCTATGGTTCAACAGGTAAAATAGAACCATCCGGGTAATTAAAGTAAAATGCGTTCTAGAGTACTAGTTGGGCAACAGCAGAATCCGAGGGTGGTTGTCGCACAAAGCCAATATCGTCCAAAGGTGCGGCATGGCACCAAATGATCAAATGTTTGTATAGCTTATGGGACTTAACTACGGGGTCATCAGTCCCTAAACTTACAAACTACTTATCAACTACCTTATACTAAGGACGGCACAAATATCCATGCCCGAGGGGGATTCGAACCCCCGACCGTAGTGGCCGTGCAGAACGTGACTGGAGCGCTTCAGTCCCCTCGGCCACCGCGGCCGGAGCGGCATGGCGCCGACAAACGTTTTGGATTCATATGTTGTTCGGTACACGGTAAATACAGAATTTTGCTGTCCGTGTTGTATCCGAATGGAACAACGGCAAGCTTTATGTAAGACGACCCTCTCCTCATTTCGCATGGCTTGACACCCATGGACTAGGACGCTGGTACGATTGAACTGAGTGGGCAGCAGTGTTGTTACCCATCGCTCCAGGGTTTCATCCTCGGGATCAACTTTTTAGAACTTTGTTATAACGTAAGTCGGTTATTTTAGCAGAGCAGAAGTTCATAGACGCTTTCGACATTTCAGGATAGTCTGTTTAGTAAAACGAAAACCTCAGAGGAAGTACGGAAATTAGTAGTTAATGTTGTGTCTAACCACACTTTATTTTATTATTATTATTATTTGAATAATTGCCTTTTCATGACAAAACAGACCTGGAGATGATGAGCATTCCCTCCTTCTCAGAGCCATTTTTATTTTATTTTTACATGTTTTACTTTTATTTTATTTATTTTCACTGCAACTTGTGTTACAAATGTCAACTTTCAATAGCACTGCTGCAGATATTCCGTAAAGAAAGTAGGGGAGGGCTGTCTGTGTAACCACATAGGTCCTCACTGAATTGGGGAAAGAAATGAACGCCGTAAACAAATTTACTCCTTTCGCTGTACATCTCAAAATCACCTGACACGTAATCCGATATCAGGCTACATCGTTGTGTATAAAATACATAGAACAATGGAAAGTTCAGGTAGTAATTGGACAATATAATGAGAACGCATCTCACCGCTAAAACGTTCGTCAAGCTGTGGCAAACACCTAAAAAGAAGTCCATATACGTGCAACAGCTTTCGGTCACAGCCTTCTTCAGAAAAATGACAAACACTCTCAATCATACACAGTCGCATAAGCACACTTCACAGACAGACAGCCGACATCTGCTCTTCTCTGAACTTCTCAATATTTTCTGTCAGTCCCACCTGGTGTGGGTCCCACAATGGACAACAGTACTCGCAGGGGAGGACGGACAAATGTGATGTAGACAGTCTTTTTGGTGGAGCGGGTGCATCTTCGAAGCGTTCTGCCAATGAAACGTAATCTTTGGTTCGCCTTCCCCACAATATTGTCTATGTGTTCTCTCCAGTCTAAGTTGTTCGTAATTGTAACTCCTAGGTATTTGGTAGAATCTACGACCTCAAGGTTTGACTGATTTATCGCGTAATTGAAGTTGAAGCTGACGCAGCTCTGGAGCGCGCTGCGATAGCTTGTAGTGCCTTGAAGCACACGTTTCGTATGCAGAAGTCCCACCGTTTCAGAGCATTTAGCCGCACGGTGGGCTCGGAACATGGATAGCACACGTTCAGACCCGCGCTTCGTGAGCCGACGGCTTTAGCCTAAGCACTCGGTTACTTCACAACTTGGAAGGATGAAACGGAAAAACGAAAAGCTAATAATTCTGTGTCAACCATGAAATTTTATTTATCCACAACGGTCAGATGCAAGGAGACTCCTACTTGGGTTTTCATTAGTGGGAAGCACTGTGGCGACCAAAAGGTCACGTACCTTTTTACATTGTTAGTAATTACGGGAGTTGGCTTAAATATATCAAAAGTACTTACGGTGCAATTGAAACGGTATTTGCGTGGCATTCTGCCTCTGAAAATCCAAATTCTATGGCACTAAACAGCAGACACACAATTTTTTTCCCTTCTTTTCTTTTTTGTAATTAAAGAGGTACCATTTTGCGACAAAGAAATTTTAACAAAATAGTTAAACAGTTTACAGAATATATTAATTCAAACAGGAGATTACCTTCCTACTGTGTTCGAATCAGAGACACACATATTGTGAATGGGTCAGTTAGACCCGCAGTTTAAAAAAATATGTATTCTTCGATATTACTTCAAAATATATTATATATATAGTTTTTTCTTGTGTAAAAACAGATATTCAAGCTTTCCAGCATTTATTGAACGTAATTAGTGCAAAAAATCATTACATTTTAGATTGTGAAACAATGATCATACAAGTATTTATAAGTGAATAGTTGCATAAAAGTGCAAGCTAAAGCTTAAATTTTGTCACTTATAGCAAACACTAATTAACCTAAAATTACAATGAAATATGATAATTAATTCTGAAGAACAATATTTAGCTTCAATATATGCGTGTTGTATTAGCTTACACAATTATTGCAGTAAATATTTGCATGATCTTGGCGTGGGAATGATTGACAAATGTTACATTTCTTATTAGTCTTTCGATCTTTCTGCGGTCCACGCTATTTGTACTGGCCCCTTTTCTGTTCCTTTGCTCCAGAACTCGTTCCTGCAATATTTCCAAATTTAATTTTATCTTTTTAGGAATATTTTTGGACATTCTGTTTTCTTGCATTGTTCTTGTTAGCTCTCTTAGAAAAAGGCGTCTTTTGTACAATTTGTTTCAATAGTAGCTTGCGTTAGTGTGTACATGCAACACATAAGCATTTATTGCAGCAATGTCTAGCATGTTATAAAATAAACAGGCCTTCGCTTAGTACACCTTTTACAGGAATACGTACTAGCGAGTGTATCTGTCATGTCAACTCCTCCTTTCGTTTTGTTGTAATGCTGTATTACCTCCGGCTTCTTATGCTCTTCTGCAGACACGGTAGAGTCATGGAGCACGGTAGAAAGTATAACGAAGCTTTATTCTTTTTTGGCATATACGAATCCCGTGGTATACTGTTCTGAAATCCAAAGATGATTGAAAACACTTGTCTACTTTTGTTTGTCAGCATTTCTTTCGGAATCTCAGCTTTGTTCTTTCTCAGGATTCAACTAATGTTAGAATTTTCTGCAGAAGTTGTTTGGCCAGAGTTTAGTCCGTAAAGAAATTATCAGTGGTAATGTTTCGCCCAGTTTCCTCAATTCTTTCCACAAGCCTAAACACAACATTTCTACATTGATTTACTTCTCGTGGTCCATCTTCCAGCTTTCCTGTATAGACTTCTGCTGCACAAACATATGCTGTTTTCACATCAGATAACAACCATAATTATAAGCCATATTTTCCTCTTGGTTTTGAAATCATGTACTGACGGGAGGGATATCTACGTCTGATTGGAACCTGTAACTCGTCCACTGTGACATTTTCATAAAGAATGAACATTTTAGGAAACTGTTCCACAAACATTTCAATGACAGCCAGTTTATCAAGCCGTCGCCTAGCTGGTCGATCTTCTTTATTGTCAAATCTGAGAATTCTGATTTTATAGAAACGCTGAAGTGACACTGTTACGCGAAAAACTGGCCCATCATTCATGTTGTCCCATGGTTATTGGAGAGATTCTCCAGCAGATCTCTATACACCAGCTAATATAAGAAGTCTCAAATAAGCCTTCATTACCTGGTTTGTAATAGAAATTTATTATGCTCACCTTGGTTTTGATACAGCTGGAGGATTTGTAGACCACTATGTACCATTGCGCGACGTATATACATTTCCAGTTACGCTGGTTTCTTTAGACAACAAAACCACGCTTTCGTCTCCTTCGATCACATCACTCTCCTCGCTTCTACTCGATACATTAGCAACATCACTTGAACTGTCAACAGAATCTTGATCACTGACAGTATAATCTTCTGTTTCATCTTATGACTCATTTACAAGCTTTTCTAACTGTTCATCACTTAGAAACCGACTAAAAAATCAGACTGTACGCCTATATGCAGTCGTTATACAGAGTCCCACAACAATTTGAAATGCCTCTGAGACATTTTAGACCAATCACAATTATTTCTAACAATTTATTCATATAAACTAAATAAAAATTTCCGCCTGGGTGTAAAAGACCCATTCACAATAAGTGCGTCAAAGTTACGTATCTCCTAAAGTATTTTAGTTTTGGAAACGAAAATTGAGGATAACATAAATAATGACGTATTTGAGGAATACATAATGCCATGTTGCAAAATAAATAACATTTAGGGGTTTACGTTGATTTTAGTAAACGAACTGGGTCAGTTAGACCCATTCACAATAGGAAGGTTAAGGCATGTAAGAGGATTTCTTATGTTACTGTCGCAGAGTGACAAGAAGGATGTCTTATACATATATCGAATATTATCAACTTGTTGTTGTGGTCTTCAGTCCGCAGACTGATGCAGCTCTCCACGCTACCCTGTCCTGTGCAAGTCTCTTCATCTGAGCATATGTTCGGACACCTTCATCCTTTTGAATCTGCTTACTATATTCGTCCCTCGGTCTCCCTCTACGACTTTTACCCCACACACTTCCTTCTAATGCTAAGTGGACAATTCCTTGATGTCTCAGAATGTGTCCAACCAGTGTATCCCTTCTCTTAGGATATGCCACAAACTTCTTTTCTCCCTCCCCGATTCGGTTAAGCACCTCCTCATTAGTTACGTGATCTACTCATCTAATTTTCATCATTCGTCTGTAGCAACACATTTCAAAAGCTTCTATCGTCTCTTTATCTGAATTCCTCATTGTCCACGTTTCACTCCCATACAATACTACACTCCAGACAAATGCTTTCGGAAAGGACTTCCTAACATTTAAATTAATATTGGATGTTAACAAGTTTCGCTTCTTGAGAAACGCTTTTCTTTCTGTAGCCATTCTGCATTTTATATCTTCTTTACTTCGGCCATCAGAAGTTATCTTGCTACCGAAATAACAAAATTCATCTACTACTTTCATTGTCTCATTACCTAATCTAATTCCTTCAGCATCGCCTGATTTTCTGACATTGCATTCCATTACCTTCGTTTTACTCTTGTTAATGTTCATCTTATATCGTCCTTTCAAGATACCGTCCATCCCATTCAATTGCTCTTCCAGATCGTTTGCGGTCTCTGACAGAATTACTATGTCATAAGCAAACCGCAATGTTTTTATTTCTTCTCCCTGCGCTTTAATGTACTCTCCAAATTTCTCCTTCCATTCCTTCACTGCCTGCTCAATGTACAGATTGAGCAACATTGGGGAAAGGCTACAACCCTATCTTACTCCCTTCCCAACCTCTGCGCCTATTTCTTGCCCTTCGACTCTAATAACCGCTGTCTGGTTTTTGTATAGGTTGAATATAACTCTTCGCTCCCTATATTTTACCCCTGATACCTCCAGATTTTGAAGAGTGTATTCCAGTCGACGTTGTCAAAAGCTTTCTCCAAATCGACAAACGCTAAAAACGTAGGTTTGCCCTTCCTTAGCCTATCTTCTAAGATAAGTCGTAATGTGAGTATTGCCTCCCGTGCTCCTGCTTTTCTCCTAAGTCCAAACTAATCTTCCCCGAGGTCGGGTTCCACAGGTTTTCCCATCCGTCTGTAAATAATTCGTGTTAGTATTTTGCAACCATGACTTATTAAACTGATAGTTCTGTAATTTTCACACTTGTCTGCACCTGCTTTCCTGGGAATTGGAATTGCGATATTCTTCTTGAAGTCGAAGGGTATTTCCCCTGTCTCATACATCTTGCATACCAGGTTGAACAGTTTTTTCATGACTGGCTCTCCTAACGAAATCAGCAGTTCACATGGAATAACATCCACTCCAGGGGCCTTGTTTCGACTGAAGTCCTTCAGCGCTCTGTCAAATTCTTGTCGCAGTATCATATCTCCTACCTCATCTTCCTCCACTTCGTCTTCCATTTGTAGAATACTGCCTTCAAGTTTATTTCCTTTGTGTAGGACCTCTATATATTCCTTCCACAGTTCATCTTTCCCCCTCTTTGCTTAGTACTGGTTCTCCGTCTGAGTTCTTGATATTCATACAGCTGCTTTTCTTGTCTCCAAATGTTTCTTTTATTTTTCTGTAGGCGGTATCTATCTTTCCCCTAGTTATGCATTCTTCTACGGTTCTGCATTTGTCCTGTAACCACTCCTGCTTAGACAGTCTGCACTTCCTGTTAATCTCATTTTTCACATGTTTGTACTCCCTTTTTCCTGTTTCACTAGCTGAATTTTTATATTTTCTCCTGGCATCAATTAAGTTCTGTATATCCTGTGTTATCCAGGGATTTCTATTAGGCCTTGTCATTCTGCCTATATGGTCCTCTGCAGCCTTCACTACCCTATCTCTCAGAGCTACCCATTCTTCTTCTATTGTATTACTTTCCCCCGTTTCATCCAATCTTTGCCTAATGCTCCCTCTGAAACTCTCAACCACCTCTGGTTCCTTCAATTTGTCCAGGTTCCATCTCCTAACCTTTCTACCCTTCTGCAGTCTCGTAAGTTTTAATCTGCAGTTCATAACCAATAAGCTATGGTCAGAGTCTATATCTGCCCCTGGATATGTCTTACAGTTTAGAACCTGGTTTCTAAATCTATTCCTTACCATTATAAAGTCAATCTGGTATCTTCCAGGGTCTCCTAGTCTCTTCCACGTATACAGCCGTCTTTCATGATGATTAAACCAAGTGTTGGTGATCATTAAATTGTGGTCTGCGCAAAATTCTACCAAGCGATTTCCTCTAAATGTTCAAATGTTTGTAAATCTATCGGACCAAACTGCGTGGTCATCAGTCCGTAGCTTACAAAGTACTTAAACCTAGGTATACTGACCTAAGGACAACACACACACCCATGCCGCAGGGAGGACTCGAACCTCCACGGCGATGAACGCGCTCCGCAGCGAGACGCTTTAGATCGCTCGGCTACTCCACCGCGGCGATCTCCTCTTTCATTCCTTTTTCCCAGTCCATATTCACCTACTACATTTCTTTCTCTTCCCTTTCCTACTACTTATTACATCTTTATATATAAAGCAGATAGACCGCGTGTTTGCGTGTACGTATTGCATACAAATCTACAGTTTTGTTCCATACGTATTGCACGTAAATCAATAGTTTTGTGCCAGTATGAAATTTTGCACACGTAAGCTTCAATCCATGAGGACGGTCGCCGTAAGTGTAAGGATCACGTACAACACACAGTTCACGAGATATGACGTCATAAACAATGAGATGGGAGAAAAACTGCTACATCAAGCGACAATATTGCACATTTCCTCCTACACCACTGGACCGAAGTCAACCTAATTTGACGCACCTATTCCTTACTGTGAGCTAACAATTGCTGCATTGTTAAGAATCACATATGACACACGGGTCAGGAGATATGACGTCATAAACAATAGGGATCGCAAAATACTGTCACATCTTGCGACGAGACTTTTATTCATACACTGTGTGAGGATGAGAGTATTTAGCGTCTTGCGAGAAACTTTAAAGATAATTTCAAACCTTTATTATATTTTTCCTCGCTGACAATCACAGCAAAATGATGAAAGTTTCTCGCTTACTACTTTTCCGCTGCTCATGGCCTAAAACTACGGCATTCGGTATGACGTTACAATTTAAGATTTCTTCAGTACAAATTGTAGCAGCAGGAAATTTTGCGGACAGCATTCACACACCTATAGCTGAATGTACCTTCGAAACTGTATGACAGTACGACACGTAGTTCATGAAATATGAGCAGATAAACAGTAACGTCCATGGAAAACCGCCCCGTCACGCACCTAGTTTTAATTTATTACGTCTTTACTACTTATTGTATTCGCAACAGATTTTACAGACACACATCACTTACAGAAATGAATCTATACCTCAAAAAATATAAAATTGTACAACATACAACTCAATAAATATGGGATCATATATACTACGATTCGTAAATACTTTTCACATCATGTACCACGTTGTAATCCATTTCCTATTTACCACTAAGATATTACTGTATTCCAGTCAGCTTAAACAAATTTCTGAAAGCTGACAGATATTAAACGTGCTGGGCAACGCCGGGTTTTCAGGTAGTTACTTATATATGTTACACCATTCATCTACAGCAAATGAAATATGGCTGTCATAAATTTCTGTTAACAGAGTAATGAAAAGGAAGGGAAAAAAGCTCTATACCCAAGGTTTCCCAGGAGTAATGGCCATTAATCACGGATATGACAGGACCGATTATTCGAAGTAAAAAAAGTTAGAAAATACGGGCTCTAAAATGCATACTCTGAGAGCTTTGAGCACTTTTTAATCTTCGCTATAATGAAACATAATAATTTCTACTCGACAAGTGCTTATAGCTCCTACGTTGGGCGTTTGAAATCCATGCTTATTACCTCCCAAAAAATGTGAAAAGTAAGGAGCTTGTAGTAGAAGTGATGTGTTTCAGAGTATCTACAATGAATACGTGTTCATAGCTCTTAAAGGCGTTCAGTTGCTAATGTTTTCTTTAGTTTTCCTTCTTTTAATTCTTCTTCTTCGAATTATCATTTCTGTCTAATTGCTTAAAATTGAAAATTCCTCCTGGGACACCGCTCATATCATCTACATTACAGTTTGATAAATAGTAGTGAGTGGGATTAGAATACTTTTGATATGTACAAACGTCTAGAGTTAGCGCAAATGGTATTACATTTCTGACTATATTGGGAGCTCATGTGTGTAATGTGAAAACGCTGAGGAGACAAATGTCATGGGATAGCGATATGTGGAATGGCGGACAAAAACATTGCGACCTTCCTATTGGTACTCACCAATAAGACTTGGGTAATACATAACTCTGGGTAGTAAAAGTTTATGGCTCGTTGTCTCTGTACGTGGGGGTGAGATATGTATGTCAGCTTCTATGCCCCAAACAGCTACCCAATCTGTTTAAACAAGATCAATAAATAAGCCGTAGTTTAGCCAGTCTATCAAAAAAAAAAAAAAAAAAAAAAAAAAAAAAAAAAAAAAAAAAAAAAAAAAAAAAATGTTTGTAGAACTTATGGGACTTAACTACGGGGTCATCAGTCCCTAAGCTTACAAACTACTTATCAACTAACTAAGACTAAGGACGGCACAAATATCCATGCCCGAGGGGGGATTCGAACCCCCGACCGTAGTGGCCGTGCAGACCGTAACTGAAGCGCCTCAGTCTCCTTTTTTTTCTTCTTTTTTTTTCTTTTTAACAATGTTTCGTTATACCAAAGGTATTAACATAAGTAGAGGCATTGAATTAAAATTTTTGCTGTGGCCAGGATTCGAACCCGGGACCTCCTACTTACCAGGTAGATGCTTTCTTTTGTATTATTCTTTTATATATATATATATATATATATATATATATATATATATATATATATAGAAAAAATACCACCCTTAATACTGTCTCCCACCAGGATTTTATTTAAATGAATTTTAGGTGAGGAATTAATTTCATTTATTTGTTTTGCCTTCCTTCAGGTCATTGGATTCACATGGCCAACATATTGTATTTTCTTTGGAACATTTAAATAAAATATAATTAAAAAATACGAAATTAATAAATCGAACTCAATATATATGCTTCTGGAAGGATGACAGAAGAGTGACGTCCTCTTCAGGTATCGGAAATAAACATTCTTCGGGTCCGACTCTCCGCAACGGGGACCTGGGTATGTCTTCGCGTAAATAATTCTTCCTCCATGTTCTATTTTGGTCCGAATTAGTGTTCGTTTTAATGGTATTCTCTTACCCGTATCGACCCAGTTACAGGGGGCACCTTGATGTGTTGCGTAAGTATTTGGCAAGGTCTGGTGACTGGTCCTGTTCTGCGTTCGTTTCATTGATTTGATCGTGTTGCTGTATACGTCGTGTCGAGAGTGATAGAAAAACTACTTGGTTAGCAATAGGAATATGTTAAATAGCTTCTAGATCCATGTAGGACACTGGGCTCCGCACCTTTCAGCTCCTATCTCCAGGAAGGTTTCAACTGTGGGGCGGATTGGTAAAAATGCTTCCTAAGTAGTTAGCAAAGACAGACCGGTACTTCGCGTGCCGTCTCATAATGTCGTGTCGTGTTAGTAAGAACGTCCAGAAATCTATCACGTCCTTGGGTCCGTCTCGCAAAAGGTAATGGGTGGCCATGACCTTTATCCAAGTGACTGCATGCATCTTCGATGATGGGAAATAAGTCGCATCCGGATGGAGTATGATCTTCGTGGTGATCATGTTTGTTGGTACCCGGAGATAAAGGGCTAATATCTGTTGGACGAGGTGCCATACGGCCGCCGCCTCGCCGCAGAGCAGACGGTGTTCGTCGGTGTCGTCTTCGTTGCACCTCAGACAGAGCGGGGAGTCCACCAGGGAGATGGCGTGGAGTCTGTGACGCGTCGGATATTTACCATTGACAAAGGTATACCAAGTGCTGCTCATTTCTGCAGTGAAGTATGGTTGGTGCACTGAGCGCCATACCGTCGTCCACGTAACCTCTGGCTGGCGGCCTTCGACGGCGTTCCGTGGATGTGTTCTCATTAACAGTTGATAAATATCGCACGTAGCGGGAGCTCTAGTACGAGGAAAGTCGTGATGAATATAACTATATTCAAGCAAAAAGAATTTGATATGTGAGAGCGCTGATACTATGTGGGCAAGGAAGATCGGCGGGTGGCGTGAGGTAGGTGCAATTTCGTCGACCAACAGACCCATAATACTGTGGAGTCTGTGTTTCCAGAGCTTAACGATTGTACGCACATAAAGCGCCGTCACGCGTGCGAGGACGTTGACCAAGGCTAGACCCCCTCTCCGCTTAGGGAGTGTGAGGGTGTCGTACTTGACCTTGAAGATATGACCGTTACTGACAAAGTAACCAAAGGCTGCTTGGATCTGTCGTGCCATCGCTCTAGGGATTGGTAAAATTTGTGCAATGCCATGTAGATATTTATGAATTTCACCTTTTGTATCATGTCCATCGCTCGCAACAACTGACTTCTGACTCCAGTCCTGATGTTCTGAAGTAGTCGCCGAAAGTTCATGGCTGTGGTACGACGGATGTCTGGAGTGAAAACTATTCCCAGGCAGCGGAGAGTTTCTGTAGTTCTGAATGGGGCTAGGCTTCCATCTGGGAGTCCCTGTCCAATGTTCATCGCGCAGGATTTGGCTATATTCATATGGCTACCCGCTCCGCTGCCATTTTTCTCGATCAATCGCGTCGCCTCCTGTACCTCCTCTTTGGTACGTACGATGAAGACGAGATCGTCTGCATAGGCGCGGCAATTGAATGTCTGTCCCCGCAGGGTGATCCCTGATAACAGATTTTGCAAGCCACAGAGAAGGGGTTCTAATGCGATGGCATACAGGATCGTTGACAGAGGACAACCCTGTCGTACTGATCGTGCGATTGGTACTGGTTCTGACGTTCGTCCATTGACCATCACCGTCGACGTAGCTCCACGAAGGAGGCGCATAATTACGAGGACAAAGGCGGGAGGAAAGGCCATCCGTTCCATGACCTTTGCGAGGAAATTGTGGCTCACGCGATCGTAGGCGTGGTCGAAGTCGATAGAAATCATGGCTCCCTGCAGTCGACAGACTGTTGCCGTGGCGATGATGTCTCTGTAATCAGATAGTGTTGTTTGTATGTTGGTGTCTCCACCCAAGGACGTCTGTGCGGGTGAAAGGACGTGATACAGGACTCGCCTGAGTCGCATCGCGAGTATCCGTGAAACAATTTTGAAATCGGAGTTGAGTAACGTGATCGGCCGGTCGGCCACCGCGGCCGGCAGCCAGTCTATTAATCTGCATATGATGACGTGAAAATACATTTCAATAAACATAAATTAAACCTCTGACTGACTAACAAAATGGATTCTAAGAGAAAGAAGTGATTCACTCACGAAGTAATTATTTATAACTGAATATTTCCCCAACGATTGTTCATGAGAGGCACAATAAGTATCACACGCACTCGAAAGTAAAAGTTCCAAATTATCACTCCTAAATTAGTGTAGTCCACCGAACATAAAGTTCCAAATTAATCCGTAGTTATAGTATTTGTTATAAAATACAGTTTGTAATCACACTTGTACACGATTGTTGAATTATCACAGTTCCACAGCCCTTCCACCGCGCATAGTTTATCAGTTTTCACCAGAGACTAAGTTCTGCAGTCACAAGTTCGTAACGCGGCTTCAGACCGCCCAGCGTCACAACCTTTCACCACCACGTCCAACTTACGAGTCCCCTCCCAAGCGTTCGAAAGCGTGCTCCCTCTGCTCCCAAAATTGTATCCTTCCGCGCATCCTAAGGCCTCATCTTTAAAATACAATTTCCCTCCCAAAATATTATACATTTGAGTATCACAGAATTAAATGCGTTGACCACCTCCCTTCACATGTTTACGTTTAACAAACATATATTTAACAATACTAAAAAAATGGTCGAGACTGAAGCTCTTTGCTCAGGTAGCAATTAAGCGTAGCGTCTAACTGTTCAAATATACTGCCGCCGTCGAAATATAATTACACAATTAATATTGAATTTATCATGGCTTTTTATGTAAATATATTCAGTTCTTGTGCACAAATACATATAATTGTTTATATATAAATTATCTGCTGCATATCTACTTTTTTTATTCGGCCATGAAATATTTAAGTGGCAGTCTACATTATAAAAATGAACATTACTAAGAATAATATTAAATATAATAAAATACTTACATAAATGTAATGCGCTGTGCTGGGTTCATGTTTTGTGTTTCTGTGGTGAAATCTATGTTCTGACACAAGAATATTACTACCTCAACGAAAAGCAGATCGAGAGAGTAAAACAAAGTTTATTGAAAGAATACGGAAATAACATGGTACGTCTTTTATGATAGGTAGCGTGGTGCAATGCTGCCCATTTGCTACTTAATCTCTTACTAATAAACACTACGTATCAATAACTGTAAATATAAGTCTTATAATATTATTATTATAGTACTGAAATTTGTCGGCTTTTTATATGTAAGGGATATTTAAATTGTAATTACGGCGTTTGATTCTCTCAAGTTTCCTAAACCCATTCATATAATTATATTTGGCGTATGATCATTTCCTGATTTTATATGGATCTTTAGAATAATGTGTGTGGCTGTATTGTATTTCAGTTGCATTCTGGGTTAGCCGCCCTCGCTCATTCAGGAGCGTTACTTCCTGTTTCCGACACATTAGGAAAATCCTGACTACCTGCTGTGTCTCATTCACTAGGTACAAACTGGTAGCCGGCCGGCTGGGGAACCCAACACCCTGGCAAAACCCGCCTTTCACATGGAAGCAATCAGCTTCCCCCTGCATCTGTAATATCACAAGATTACCCGGCTGGAGTAATTGAATGTCGAAGAAAAGAGCATTGCGCATGCCCTGGTTCCGAAGAGCGGTGTTACCAACTCTGGCGGTCTTCAGAGCTTCAGGTTGGTGTTTACATCGTCAAATAGAAGCAACATAATGGGACACAGTATATGACGAGATTCATAGCACCTTAACTAACGTATCATATTCGAGCACGTAGAAGCGTTTGAGGTACTGGAACACCTGGATAGATTTACTACAACGAACAGCTTCTTACATATGTTTCGTTGGATGAGTGGATAGGCTGACGGTTTACGAACACAAGGCGGCACGAGTCTACCTACGAATTACCTTTATTATTATTATTTTGTTTAGGCCTGTCCAGGTAATATTTTTTAACATTAATTCACTACGAATTGTACAATTTTAGGGTTTTCTAGAATCCACATTCTTAAACATATTCCATTTTGTAATAACCTAATCTTTAAACAGCGAAACAAATGATAGCCATAGTATAAAATGTTGAAAATGGTTGCATGTATTTCCTAATGACTTCGACTGCCACATACTGAATTTACAGTGCTAAGCAGACAAATATGTCCTAAGTCCTTAGGCGCGGTTTACACGAGTGAGTATCTATCATTATCTGTTGTTTCCAGGTTAATATTCGTTCTTCAACTCCGCTAGGACTATTCGACCATTAAGCTAACGAGAAAGGACAGTTAGATATGGTTAAATGGTGTGCATCGATCGGACGCCACCAAAGCCTGTACTTTTTTTTTTTATCGCGGTGCAAATTTTATTGCTTAGTAACTATTTGTTATTAAATTAAATTACAACTTAATTAAACCTTCTAAAAACCTATAAAAGTCCGCAACTACAAAATTTTTAGCGAATTTATATTTAAAATCTTATCTTCAACAGGTCTAAAAAATTTTTATAATTTTTTAAAACTGAAAAAAAAATTGTCCACCAAGTCATAATGTAACACCCAATCCATTTTGGTTGGCTCTGACAGTGACACCATTTCTTGGCTCTTTGTTAGCTTCTTGCCTTAGAATTGTACTACGTTGTGAGCATTAGTGTAGCACAAGGTTTAGCTTTATTACAATGAAATCTGAGGCCTATGTTTACTCACTCTGGTTCCTGTACATCTTTGAATTTCACTACGTTTTGAATTGGTGTAATGCTGTAACCACAATGTAACCTTAGGTCTAGGTCCTCATGTGTAATACATGTGTACGTTCCATGTACAACTTTTGTAGTAGTTATAAAAATTACAAGCTTGTACGTTCCATGTACCAAATTCGCCGTTATCCTGAACATCTACACTGACCTAGACAGACCAAAGCTTAGCACCTTTCCAGATTTCTATCTTGGAATTTCATAATGCCTGTGGGTAGGAGCATAACAATAGTTACGTTCACATGATGTAATATTGTTAGTATCTTACTTATATCACATGTATTTAACACATTCTGTGACTTTCGTAAGACATGTAACTAAGCCAATTCTATGTTCTGTTTGTACCATTTTATGTTATGTGCATGATGTTTGTAGACTCTGTGATTTGCACTGGCGGAGCCGATATGTGGCGCCTCTTTGGACTCCCTTTTTTGCATCATTTTTAAAAAGCACCTTGTTTGTAAAACATTTCGTATGAAAATGTTCCACTATGACACGTGCAATATTGTAAACAGTACTGTGACAGTGGAGCCTGTATATAGCGCCACCGTAGACCTTCTGTTTCACATTTTACAGTATCTTACTAAAATAGACTTTCTCTTGTTAATGCTCAAATTAAATGTTACACACGATAGTGAAGCGAGTGCCTGTACGTGGCGCTGCCGTAGACCTTTTGCTTTTAAATTTATAATATTTCATTTAAAATAGACATTCTCCTGTTAATATTTATGACGCTGGTCGTTTCTATAGATCAGATTTTGTGGAATGAAGCCCATGAATCACTTTTTTAATTTCTATATATAAAGGGCAATGTCCAGACTCACTGACTGACTGACTGTGACTCATCATCGCTCAGCCAAAACCACTGAAGATAAAAACTCGAAATTTGTAGAGGGCGTTGATCTTACTCTGTACGCGTCATCTAAGAAGCAATTTTTCGATATTTTATCCGTAAGGAGGTGAAAGAAATAGAGTATGAAACCTTTTTTGAAAATACGTTGCTATTTAGGCAATTTTGATGCTAGAACTACAAAATTTCGAATTTTAATTCAAGGTTCGAATTTAAAAGACACATGTCTCGTCATTTTTTTTAAATTCAACCAATAATAGCGTAAAATAGGGGGCGAAAAAAATTGACTTTCAAAAATATGTTGCTGTTAACTCAAATGTCAAGATATAACTACGAAACTTAGGCTATGGACTCTTAATCAGTATTAAAAAGACTTGCGTTTCGGTATTTTTGGAAATTCAACAACTAAGGAGGTGAAATAGGGGATAAAAAATTCTTTTCGAAATTCTTTTGTTGTCAAGACAATTTTGAAGCTAGATCTGCAAAAATTGGTATTTGCATTGTTCGTTAGAATTTTAAAACCATCAAGGGGGTTAAATTGGAGAGGAGATGTTTTTCGAAAATCTTTTGATATTAAGGTGATTTTGAAGCTACAACCACATAAATTGGTATATGTTTTCTTGGTCAGAATTAAAAAGATACGTGTTTCGGTATTTATTAATCAAATGTAAATCATCACTTAATATATAGTCAGTTGAAGCACTTACAACCTCTAAATACGAAACGCCTGACGTTGCAAATTTGTTCATACTGAACGGCATTTCGTACAGCTGCAGGATTTACTATTATTTTTCCTAGTGTTTCACGAAAGGGCCTAATTATAAGCAGAGACATAGGTTGTGTTTGTGACTAGTTCATATTTTCTTGTGCGTCACTTTCTTCCTTTTACTCGCGCCATGCGAGTCAAATTTTACGTAACTGCTCGAACAATCCAACGTTGCGTCGTATCGGTAAATTTCGAGACCGTTCTAACGCAACTATAGTTTTCTCAGCTGTACGTGTCAGCTCAGTGTGGTTACGACGATGAATAAATATATAAGTCGCAAATTCGAGGTAGACACGCCAGTACTGCATTTTCAAGCCTGAAAATTGTTTTACTTTTTATCTGACTCCACCTGTAAATTTAAATACTCGTCCCATCGTTCGAGACGGCTTTAAAATCCTTGGAATTTTCGTGGTAGCGTTTGCATCCTATAAGTGAGTGAGCTGTAACTCTATTTGGTTCCTTAAACTCTTGCAAACCACAAGACAGATGTGTCGCAGTGTTAGAGAAATACCCATATACAGCGCAGTACTGGCGTGTCTAGTGTAGTTCAGGAACGAACTAGTTCGGAAGAGCGCTCCCACAGGCAAACTACGCAACCTACTTCGCAGATCCCTCGCCTCTTAGTTCGTCCGCTCCTTTTCCGAAGATTGACGGGGAACAGCGAGAGGAGGCGAGAGCGCGCAGAATCGCGTGATTCCCTTCTGCCAGTTGCCGTCATTTCGAGCTGAGATGCAGCTCAGCTGTAGTTTCACAGACATTGCCCAAATATACGGGTAATAGCACACGCTTGGGCAACACTGAAGAAAGCTCTTTTAGTAGCGATAGCAAAATCCAGAAAGAGCGGACGAACTAAAAAGAGCGACCTACTTCACGGCCGAGTTGCGAACTAATATATGCGCCATCGGTCGCGAACTAAAATATGCGCCATCGGTCGCGAACTAAAATATGCGCCATCGGTAGCGAACTAAAATATGCGCCATCGGTAGCGAACTAAAATATGCGCCATCGGTCGCGAACTAAAATATGCGCCATCGGTCGCGGACTAAAACATACTTTACCGGTCGCGATATATTATGCCAAACGTATCTCGCTTCTTAGTTCGTTGGATTCTCTTCCGGAGACCGACGGGCAATAGCGAGAGGGCGCGCAGCAGAAATAAAAATCACGTGTTTGCCTTCTGCTGATGAGAGCCATTTCGAGGTGAGCGTCTGCCTGCTAGATTACGTAGTTCAGTGCAACAAAATTTCTGACTATACATTCCATAATGCCAAGATTTAGAGATAACTCTAAACTTAAACGCGAGAAATTATTCACAAACTGTTTCTTTTGGTTTGCGTGATATCGTTAGCGGCTCAAGCAGCAAGCGCATGAAGCAGCTAGGTTGGGTAACTTCTCCCTCCACCTGCATGCGCAGGATGCCGGACACTTGCCACGCCGGACTTTTGCCACGCCGGACACTTGCTACACCTGACCCTTCGCCAGGTAGTCGGATTAGCGGCCCCTCAGGCAAGGGACGCCCTTCCCCGTACTCCTGCTGTTTGCTTCCAAACGTCCGTCTCCGATCTTACACGATGCAGCCAATACGAAAGAGATACTTCTGTTCGACATCTCGCCGAAATGTACAACTTCTTTTCATTATCCCGAAATCGAAATATTTATAACTTTTGCGATACGAAAGCAATACCGTCAGCTTTGTCACTGTATAATTAGTTCTTCCAGCCACAAATATGGATCCATTCTCCCTCCGTTTGTACGGTAGCTTTCTTCCACACTTACTGATTGCGATAAAATCAGTCCATCGCCATGGAAGGAACATGAAAGGAACGATATAAAGATAATTCGAATGTTCGTTATCATTCAAGTTTGATTACTGCATTTGTACATATATTAATTGCTACAACTGCGTGACAAAAAAGGAGGAAAGAAGAATGATACACTTCATAAATTTACTCTTTTGCGGCGAAATATTAGTTAATAAACTGAATTGGGACAATGTTCAAATCAATGACAGAAAAAACGTTTACAAAATATAGATAAGAGCGCCTATATTTGACAGATCACCTAAAGTCGAGATACAAATTTGAAATAAAGAAGTGAAGGAATATAGAATGCTATGCTTGTAAAGTACACTGATGTTCTACATTGTTTAGCTGAGTCGCAGAGGAAACAACCTAGTTTTGTAATGGAAATGCCATAATTCCTATGATCTGCACTACAAAAGAAACAAAAAAACACAATGTAATATGTGTACTAGCTCACAAGTGAAACTGAAGTCGATAGTTCCTGTCAGTTAGTGAGAGCAGATGTTATACTCGACTACCGGAATAAATTAATAGCTGCCGCGGCGGAACGGCCAAGCACATTGAGACGCTACGCTGCGATGCGCGAGGCCGATCCCCGTCGGGGGTTTGAATCCCCCATCAGGCACGGATGTTTGTGTCGTCTTTAGAATAAGGTAGCTCATAAGTAGTCTGTAAGTTTAAGGACTGATGACCCCGCAGTTAAGTACCTTCAGCTTAACAAACATTTGAACATTTTAATTTACCGACCCCGGCACTTTCATGATGCAGCCGCTGAACGGTTCATAGAAAACTCGAGTCTCAACACAAATAGGTATAGTACTCATACAATTATAGTTGGCGGTGACTTAAATCTACCATCCGTATGTTCACAAAAATACACCTTCTGACAGGGTGGCAGATACATCTTCCGATATTGTTTTAATACCTTTTTAAAAATTATTTTGAACAATTAGTTCACGATCCCGTTAAAATTGTAAATGGTTTCGGAAACACACTTGCGCTCTTAGTCACAAATACTCCTGAGCATCACGACGAATACAGGGATAAGTGAACCCAAAGTTGTAGCGAGCTCAAATCTGTAAAAAAGATATTCACCAACACTAAACGCTAAATACATCTATTTAAAAAAGAAAAAAAGATAAAAATTCGGTTGACATCTTCCTAGGAGACAGTCTGCATTTTTTTTCTAATTTAACTATGTAAGTGAAGACCATATGTGGCTTACATTCAAACAAATAGTATCGACAGCATTGGAGGGATTCCTACCAAATAAACTAATAAGAGGCTGAACTGGTCCCCCATGGTACATAAAACAGAACAGAATTTTGTGTCCCAGCCTCGTCGCCGCTTTTGTGTCTCGTTTCCGTCGTAGGTGTCGGTGGCCGAGTGGAATGAGACCGACACAGGAATGAAGATAGCACGCTTTTGCAGGTACGGAGGGGAGCAGCCAGAAACTAGAAACACTAGAGTAAATTAGAACGAGATATATATTGCACAGAATTTATACAATACTTAACTTTTACATAGCTCAGTACTGCAGAATGCTGATACGTAGTTGAGCTAGAGGCCTGCCTAGTGCCTGTCCATTAGCCAGGTCTTCACTGGTGCGTATCTGATTCCGAAGTGTTAACTGGTTCCTATCTCAGTCGCAAGTGAACGATGTCGTTCAGTGGTGGCCACGCGCGGAGTTGCAGCAGAGGGCGCTCGTGGCTGACGTCGTAAGAACGCCGCGCCGTGCGTGCATGGCGGCGCGCGGCGAAAGTAGGTGGCGCGCACTTTGTACTTGTGCGACACCACACCCCTCCCCACCCCAAACCGCCGCACCGTCGTGGCGTAGGGCTGAGGGCCACGGCGACGGCACTGGGAGGAGGGCCTGGGCGGGGGCGTTACTGGTGGGACGGGCGTCGTAGCTGAGGCTGGGATCGAGACGCCGTCCGCGCCCCGGCATCCGCCTTGCGATCCTCCAGGAAACCCACCGAATCCTGGGGAAGGGCGCACACCCTCGCCCAGAGGGAGCAGGTCATTCTTCTGAGGTGCGTGGCCCAAGCTGGGGGGGGGGGGGGCCGCACGGTCCCGGAGTCCCTCTCGGAGACGCTGTCATTTGCGTCGGCGACAGCGGCGGCGACGATTGCGTCGGAGGTGCGTCGACGTCCATAGGGACGTCCGGGGACGAACGCTGTGGCTGTGCTCCCTGGCGGTGAACTGGGTCTGGAATCAAGAAACCGGAGACACGATCGCGCGGCCTGTGCAGGCGCAATTGGTTTGCGTGGCGCCGCAGCTCCGACCCTGTGGAAGAACGTACAACATACATATTGCGACCGAGCACGCGCTGAATGGTGCCCGGCAACCATCGCGTCTTGTTGCCAGCAAACACACTGTACAGCACCGGCGTAGAAACCTGAAAACGCACCGACTCGGTGCGTGGGAGGCTGCAGCAGGTGAAGGAGAGTGCGGTGACGGCGGCCGTGTAGCAGCTCGGCAGGAGACGGGCCGTCACGTGGCATGCACCGATACGTAGACAGGAGTGGTGACCTTTCGTCTTTTCCATGTGAGACTTGAATGTTCGAACGAAACGTTCTGCTTCACCATTGGACTGAGGTGCGGTGGTGATATGCTGAATGCCATTCACACGACAAAACTGTTGAAATTCCGCACTAACAAACTGAGGTCCATTGTCACTGACGATAGTTTCAGGCAAACCTTCGATGCAAAATACTGATGTTAAGGCACTGATTGTACTAGACGCTGTCGTTGAGTTCATGGCAATCACGAAAGGAAACTTGCTGAAAGCGTCTACAACAATTAACCAGCGTGTATTCCAGAAAGGTCCGGCAAAGTCAATGTGTAAACGTTGCCATGGTCCCTTGGGGCGTGGCCAGTCTGAGAAACGTTGCGGAGGAGCCGCCTGATGCTCCGCACCAACAGTACACTTTGACGTCATGCTCTCTATCTGGGCGTCCATACCAACCCAGGTACAATGACGTCTGGCCAATTGCTTTGTCCTAACAATACCCCAATGTCCTTGATGCAGGAGGCGTAACACTTCTCGTTGCAGGGAACGAGGAACAATCACTCTTGTTTGGTCATTGTCCGTATGTAACAACAGAACACCCTGACTTAAAGACAATGCATGACGTTGTGCAAAATAACGTCGAACAAGAGGCCGCTCAATATCTTTGGCTCTGGCAGGCCAACCAAAGCGAACAAAACGTGCTACCACACTTAGGTCTGCATCCCCCGCTGTTTCCTGTGGAACCCGACGAGAGTTCAAAGGGAAATCTGCGACAGCGGAAGCATCTTTGGAGTCTATCTGACAACATGCCATATCTGAAGAATCAAACGACACATCCTGGCCAACCGGAAGTCGGGAAAGTGTGTCCGCGTTGGCGTGTTTAGTGGTAGGTCGGTACAAAATCTCATACTGATAAGTAGACAGTATTAAGGACAATCTCTGAAGCTTTTGTGCCGTACGTGGCGGAATTGGCTTTGTGGGTGAGAACAACGACGTGAGAGGCTTGTGGTCTGTCAACAAATAGAATTTTCTGCCATAGAGATTATGATGAAACTTTGTGACGCCGTAAATTATTGCTAAGGCCTCCTTTTCTATCTGACTGTAATTCTGTTGCGTTGGCGTCAGTAGCTTGGATGCAAAGGCAATAGGACGATCGTGAGATCCAATACGATGCGACAATACTGCACCCAGACCGTACGACGAGGCATCAACTGCTAACACTGCAGGCTTCTGTGGGTCAAAGGGAATCAAACATGCATCACTGAGTAGTGCAGACTTTAGTTTGTCAAAGGCAACCTGGCAATCTTTATACCATACAAAAGGAACATTCTTCCTACGTAAGTGATGCAGTGGAGCTGCAATCTGAGAGGCATTGGGAATAAATCTGAAATAATAGTTAAGCTTCCCCATTACTGCTTGCAATTCGTGCACATTCTTAGGAGGAGGCAAGTCTTTGATTGCTCTAAGATGTGACTGTAAGGGATGAATTCCTTGGGCATTAATCACATGGCCTAGGTACTCAATTTCAGTTTAAAAAAACGAACACTTTGCTTTATTGCAACGCAGTCAAAACTTTGAAAAGGCACTCCAGGTTTGCTAAATGTTCTTCAACTGCACGTCCGGATACCACAATATCATCTAAATAGTTCGAGCAACACGGTACAGACACTGTCAGCTGTTCCAAAAAACGCTGAAAAACAGCGGGGGCGGAAGAACTGCCAAAGGATAGGCGTTGAAATTGAAAAAGGCCCATGTGAGTATTAATGACGAAAAACTTTTTTGACTCGTCATCAAGTGGAATCTGTAAGTATGCCTCAGCTAAGTCAATCTTTGAAAAGTAGCGAGACTGTCCTAATTTGGCCATCAGTTCCTCAGGTATGGGCAGAGGGTATGTGTCTACAATTGTTTGACTCTTCACTGTTGATTTGAAGTCCGCTTGGGTTGCATGTTACTGGAAGTACAGTCAAAAAAGCCATTATGCGTATTACATCAGCGTCTACTGGGGATGATGGTATCACTATCCAAATGGTAAAGCTGATTATTGATCCACTGCTGCCCATCATAACAGATATATTTAATAAGTCCTTAGCCACAAGTGTTTTTCCTGATGCATGGAAACGTTGACTAGTTAGGCCACTGCCAAAAAAGAACATTGCCACAGCACCCTCTGATTACCGACCTATCTGCATTCTTCCGGCACTACCCAGAGCTCTAGAATATATAGTACATGATCAGCTAACCAGCTACTTGACTATTAATAAACTTTTTGACGAACACCAATCAGGTTTTCGCAAATATCGCAGCACAACATCTGCTTTGATAAAAGTGACAGACGATCTTAAGCAGGCAATGGATAGACAAGAGGCGACTATTATATGCTTCTTAGACTTTAGCAAAGCTTTCGACACTGTGGACTTTGACATTTTACTTGCTAAACTTAGCAGCCTAAATCTCTCTCAAGGCGTGGTGCAATGGTTTCGCTCAAACTTGACATCGCGTCTTCAGTGCGTCATGACCGAAAAGTCACAGTGGAGAAAAGTACTATCAGGCGTACCACAGGGCTCGGTATTAGGTCCACTCCTCTTTTCATTGTACGTAAATGACGTATCATCGGTCTTGTCCTTTTGTAAATACCACATGTATGACGATGAACTCCAGTTTTATTTAAGTGCAAAACCAAAAAACATGAAGACAGCAATCGAAAATTTTAATTCTGACCTATGTGCACTATCAAAGTGGGCACAGAATATAGGATTAAAGCTCAATCCAAGTAAAACACAAGCAATTCTGGTAGGACATCTTAAGCTCATTAACCACAAATTCCGCGAATCTCAACCATCATTAATATTAAATGACACACCTATCTATTTTTCGCCCTCGGCAAAAAGTCTGGGAGTGATAATAGACGACAAACTAAATTGGGCTGAGCACACAGCCGCCGTGTGTAGGAAGGCATCAGTATCTCTTCATGCCCTACAGAGATATAAGAAGTTGTTTCCTCTCGATCTTAAAAAGAAATTTATACAAACACTTGTAATTCCAATTATTGATTACAGTGATGTTATGTTGCAAGGTCTTTCTTGGGAAAGCTCAAGACGTCTGGAACTAATCATGAATGCCTGCGTTCGATATATATGTAACATCCGTCTCTTTGATCACATTTCACCATCTTATATGCAACTATCCTGGCTCCGTGCTGACAAGCGCAGAGATTTTCATACACTCTGTTTCCACTACTCTCTTATCAACGTACCCTGTCCCTGATATCTTTCCTCGACCTTAACACTCTTATCTGATCAACATAACAGAACTACTCGTTCCTGTCAGAGCAAAACCCTTTCTGTCCCTATCCATCACTCAGCCGGTTTCTCAAAATCCTTTTCAGTAGCAGGAACGAGGCTCTGGAACAATCTACCTCAGTATATCAGAGAACTGAATAACACTGCCAGCTTCAAACGACAGTTAATGGATTATCTACTAAAGCAATAATTACGCCAGTCTTTAATACCCTACGGTCCAGGTACGTCAAATCCATTCCTCCTCCCAGATATTCTCTTACTGTCATTGCTCTCGCCAGGTACAGCTTTCTTAACTTCCTTTTGTCAGAATTAGCCTTGCCTTAACCAGTCTCGATTCAAAAGTACATCCTGTATCTGCTAATATCAATGTTGTTACTTCTATTATTACACCAACAGCAGCAGAAGGTGTCTCAGTGGTACTACTAGTATTAATCCTATTACAATTAAGTCAATACCTTTTATTTACATCCTTTTACATGTAGTTAACTTTTATAAATTATGTTATTAATTGTTTATCTGTAAAAATCATTGGTATGTTATAGGTAACTGAAATGTAAAGAAATACTGTATGTGTAAAACCCTGGTCCGATGTAAGAGAGGGCCTGATGGCCCTAATCTGATCAGGCTAAATAAACAAATAAATAAATAATTACTAAAGGCGAGGCCCACTGACTCGCAGAAACAGGAGAAATCACCCCACTATCTTGCCAACGTTTAAGTTCTTCGGCAACTGTATTACGCATTGCGATAGGCACCGGTCGAGCTTTACGAAATTTTGGAACTGCAGATTCTTTTAAAGTTACATATGCAACGAAGTCTTTTGCACAACCTAGTTCCGGCGAAAACAAGTACTGTATTTTTCACACAATGCATTTATTTTGTCCTGAGGCACTACTGACGAAATTTGAAGCACATCTCTTTGAATTGATAAACCAAACAAGTCAAAAGCATCTAGTCCAAAAATGTTCTGTGTAGATTTGGCCTGAAGAACTACAAAAGAAACTGTTTTTGTTACACCTTGAAAAGAGGCGGGCAGGCTACACGTTCCTAGCACGAGAATATTTTGACCTGTATAAGCTGTTAACACTTGCTGTGACGGCGACAATTTTGGCGAACCCAGAAGTTCATAAGTGTCTTTATTCATTAATGTGACAGCGGAACCAGTATCAAGCTGAAATTGGACACTCTTATTTTCTATGCAAAGATTCACAAAAAGTTTTTGCTTGTGGCGCTCGACAGGTGCGCGAATGTGGGCAACGTCTGCTACGGCTTGTTCGATGCACTTGCGCATGCGCGGGCTGCGTACTGAAGTAAGCGGCGCGGAATCGGCACACAGATTTATATTACTGTCCCTAGATGGTACTACCGCCGGATCGGCGTCCGCGCAAGCATGCGAAACTACGCCAGATGCACCAACTACTGCACTAAACGTTTGAGTAGCTACAACAAGTCTACTGTCACTATCTACACAGTACTGGGCACTTTTACAAGGAGAAGTTGTAGAAGGCACTAGGTTCACTACAGGATTGCACTGTACATAGTCATTTTGCTTTTCCCGAACCCTTTTCCGATGCACATTGTTACGCGCTCGACGGCGCTTGCGGCGTGGCTCACTACATAGTTGTGCAGTAGGCGCAAAAATGTCTTGCATTTGAGATTCAAGCAAAGGACTGTTCAAGTCCACAGCGTGTATGACATTAACTGCATGCACTGTTTCTAACATTACTGTTCTTTGAGTTTTTAATTTGCATACACACAGACTGCATATGTCCCGATTTGCCACATTGATAACAGGTTGCGTTGCGACTAGGGCAATGAGCCGGCTTGTGACGAGATACACACTGTGGGCAAGACTTACGAACATTTTTCTGAAAAGGGCGTTGGCGCCCGTTATTCAAATTACTTTGTCTAACACGACCAGGCGACCTTTGTGTCGCTCTTTTACACTGGCTACTGTTCACTGTCTGTTCAGCGCGGCCGATAGAATTTAAAGAATCACTAGAACTACGGCTAGGAAAGCGTCCGTTGCGGAGCACTGAATTAACATTGTGGCTTTGCATTTCTACATCTGCTAAGTCAAAAGTATCATGCGCGTCTATAAGCTGCAGTACACTGTCTAATGAGGGGTCAGACTGTTTTAGAATTGCTGCCCTAATTCTGGGGTCCTGAATGTTCTGAGTAATTGCATCTCTTAACATCACGTCACTATAAGAAAGTCCACAGGAGCAAGTAAATTTACATTTGCGGGTTAAGCCCTTCAATTCCGTGATCCACTCTTGGTGTGACTGCTGCGGTAATTTTTTAAGTCTGAAAAATCGGTACCGTGCCGCAGCTACGAGAACTTTTCTCTCATAATGAGCATTCAGTGCATCTACTATTTGTTCAAAGTCTACATCACGAGGAGATACTTGCGGGAAAAGTTTCTGCAGTAACACGAAAGTCTTGGGCCAACTACGGCGAGAAAGAAATGTTTAACTGTCTGACCTGTTATTTGATGAGCCGCGACGAGTTCTTGAAACTGTGCGAAATAGTCGCTCCATTCTTCCTCACGTTCGTTGTACTGGCGAAACGTAGGAAGCGTTGCAGCGGCAGGTGTGGGCTGCTGAAGCGACGGCTGGTTTTGTTGTTGGTTAGCAGCTTGCGCCGTCAGCTGGGACACCGCATGGAGTAGCTGGGTGATTTGCGCCGTCTGTAACTGAATAATTTCCATTAAGTTTGGGTTCGGGGTAGTGGCCATGCTGACCGATTAGGCGCCGCGCATACAAGTAACTTATAACAAAACACAAATGCAATGTAAATGATGACGCTCTGCAACAAAAAATGTCCACAAAACACGTAACAATATCGTTCCCCCAAAAATCTTATAATAAGGGTGGGCGGGCAGGAGCAATTTCTGTGTGCTCCGACTGCTGCTGTCTGGCTGCTGGTCCAAGGTTCGTCTATGACTCCTCGTCGCCACTTTTGTGTCCCAGCCTCGTCGCCGCTTTTGTGTCTCGTTTCCGTCGTAGGTGTCGGTGGCCGAGTGGAATGAGACCGACACAGGAATGAAGATAGCACGCAGGTGCAGGTACGGAGGGGAGCAGCCAGAAACTAGAAACACTAGAGTAAATTAGAACGAGATATATATTGCACAGAATTTATACAATACTTAACTTTTACATAGCTCAGTACTGCAGAATGCTGATACATAGTTGAGCTAGAGGCCTGCCTAGTGCCTGTCCAATAGCCAAGTCTTCACTGGTGCCTATCTGATTCCGAAGTGATAACTGGTTCCTATCTCAGTCGCAAGTGAACGATGTCGTTCAGTGGTGGCCACGAGCGGAGTTGTAGCAGAGGGCGCTCGTGGCTGACGTCGTAAAAACGCCGCGCCGTGCGTGCATGGCGGCGCGCGGCGAAAGTAGGTGGCGCGCACTTTGTACTTGTGCGACACCACATAGAAAGCTTCTGCAGAAAAATTAGACGAATTCCAAATCCCCAAGATTGCCGATGTTTTACTGAAGCTCGAAATTTAGAGCGGTCTTGAATGCGACATTCGTTTAATATTTTTCACAACGAAACTCTTTGTAGAAATGTGGCGGAAAATTCAAAGAGATTCTGGTGCTATGTTATCTACAGCAGGGGAAAAACTAAGTGAATGCCTTTATTGCGTGATACGGATGGTAATGTTACTGAACACTGTGCCACGAAGGTGGAGTTATTAAAGGCAGTTTTCAGAAATTCTTTCATCAAATAATACGAAGTAAATATTCCACAGTTCGAAATGAGAACTGCTGCAAACATAACACGCAAAGCAAATCACCCTATCAAATAAGAAATTATAAACTATATTTTCAAAAGTTTCTAATACGTAAGAAAAATACGTGTAATACATTTATGTTATTCTTTTGTAACAATTATTTTTGAATAGTAAGCTCCTTGCCTTGTTTCCATAGCTTTTACTGGCCTGATTAAAGATAATCAACAACATGGTGATAAACGTTAATTTTTAAGGGCTACATTAAATTTACATCATGAGATGTAAAGGTATTTCTATCCTTGTCTAATTTTGGAGATATGGGAATTATTTTAACATTATAGCTGCCGAACTTGTCAATCTTAAGAGCAGATCTGTTTTAGGGTGTGTATTTTAGATGCAATTCTAAAGTTCAAATTCTTTTTAAAACGTAAAGTGTACCTTATCAGTTTAACAAAAATTATATTTATAGGAGCTAATTGCGGCTTTGAAGTTACAGGGATCATTTTAAAACTCACAATCTTTGACGGTATGGCCATAATATTAGAAGGTAGAAAAAAGTTCGCTTAACGTGTCAACTGTAGGAGCTTTTACCTAAATAGGAAATTCCAAATTAAAAGCGGTAAATTTAACCATAAATTCTGGTTGCAGGAGGATCATTTGAGTGATGTTTAATGTATTTGCTTCGTTGAGTCAACCTTCACTGCGTAGTGATTAAACGCTAGTGAACCGAACTGTGACCAGCTAGCTTCATCATTAAGTTATTAAAGGACACTGAGGTCTGATACACTCTTTAGGTAGTCCTCACAGGTGTTCTCTACGTTCAAGACGTCTCCTTTCTTCGAAAGCAGCTTTCCATTGCAATGATCCTGTATTCGGAGTAAGCACATCCACAGCTTATTATCGTGTAACCATTGAAGTGGGCAAAAGGCCTGCCCTTGGCCGTTGAAATAACTTCCATACTGACGGTCGTACTAATAAATGCGGAAGCGACCAGTGTGCATATGTCGCGACACCGTCCACAGAGTTCTCGGGCCGGCCGTGTGGAAGAGGGGGAGGGGGGAGGAGGAGGAGGCAGGGGCCCCCGACCCTTCGGAGCAGGTAAAAGTGTGGCAAAAGTCCGGCGTGGCAAGTGTCCGGCGTGGCAAGTGTCCGGATACCCATGCGCAGACCACGCCGCTCAGCCGACACTGGGAGCGGACGATCTAAAAGATCGAACCAGTTCGCGGCCGAGCCGCGAACTAAAGTGAGCGCTCCCGGTCGCGAACTATTATGCGCATGTCTACTACATCAGTCTGCGACTTGTTTATTGACTCATCCTGGTACCTTAACGG
Organism: Locusta migratoria; assembly: GCA_026315105.1. Taxonomy (NCBI): domain Eukaryota; kingdom Metazoa; phylum Arthropoda; class Insecta; order Orthoptera; family Acrididae; genus Locusta; species Locusta migratoria. The sequence goes on along the minus strand of CM048750.1, from coordinate 121,480,754 downwards.
AAAGCACATGTTAATGTGTTAAATGTGTAAGAATCTATCATAATCTGTTAAAAAAAATACTTAAATCGTGAGTCGTTCATGAAAGCTCTTGATTTAAACTCGGTGGTTCGTCAATTTCAGCACTTACATACTTGGAGGTATGCCTTGTACGTTAAAGATGAGTGGCAGTTGATCGCAAAAGTACGCCCTGCTTCTGATGAGCGGCGAAATGCGTTAGCAAAAATGTTTGTAAATCTATCGAACTCAGCAGCGTGGTTATTAGTCCGTAGCTTAGAAAATACTTAAACTAAGCAACCTAATTATTACTGTACTTCACGCACCAGTTGACAATAATACAATATATATGTCAACACGACATTATCCTATTATCAAGTCTGTAAAACAAGGAAATGTAGAATAATAAGGGCACTAAATACAAACGACTGTACCAACAAATATTCCAATGAAAATAACCTACCTACCATAAAACTTATCTGCTGCTAGGAAGAATCGTCAAACAATAGCTGTGTATGTACATTGTCAAAAATAAAACTTTGCGCAGTACCACATGTTTCTCTGATGGCAGCAAGTTGTGCACTAACGGACAGCTGATCTAACTTCAAAGATTGTCCTCATGTTTAACCTCTGTCAATGGTGGCCAAAAATATTCTAATCAAGATACCTAACATTATTCATAAAATCAGTAATTACATTAGATTTTTTAAACGGAAATACCCTCCAAATTTTTCAGTGAAGTTAAAAGCACGAAGTCAATATTTAATTCATGCACACAAATCAGTGTTTCTCAAGGAGGAGGCTGCTAAAATGTGTCCAGTAATGGTTTTTATACAGTTCTGTATTTTCGATGAGCTGAAATCCTCTCTCAATGCACAAAAGATCTCAATTTCTTCTAGATTTGATAATAACCAACCTTTGTCCTCATAGTGCATGACTTTCAAGCTATCATTTACAGAGGTTAAACCTCAGACATACATTACTAGACTGGCAATGCCGTATACAGTACCACTGGTGTTAGTGAAGTCTCGCCGCCATATTTCTATACTATAAACGTGTAAGCAGTCGTGTGTGTTTTTACTGAAAACAATCGTAATACGGATGAAATGACGTAACTACGCTGTCTTTAGAGTATTAACATATGTTGTATATGGCTGTATTTTTTTCAGCTGGAGTATGCTTTGACACATGCAGTAATGACTTGCATTGATTTGCTGTTATTATTAATCCGTTAGCAGTTTTATTCAACTTCGGATTTTCTTTCACTAGTATGATCATTATAAAAGTGTTGTTTATCGTGGATAAGACATCTTTATTCTTTTGAGAGTTCTTACGAAATCTAGTCTGCTTTGACACAGACTCTTAATGAGTCGTGTTTCCTGTTTTTATTAATCGGCCAACAGTTCCGATCAACTTCGGCTTTTCTCTTAATAATATGACCGTTATAAATGTGCTGTTTGTCGTGGATAAGAAATATATTCATTCTTATGCGTGTTTTTCAGATAATTACAGTCTGCTTTAATTACCACCACGATGGTCCCGCATGATTATGTTGGCAACATCAAAACGGTAGAAAGTCCTCGCCAAATTGTTAATATCCTTATAAATCCACACAGAGTGACTTGATTAGTGTTTCGTACAGACAATGAAGTAAATAAATAATGCTGTTTGTGATATGTGGTTGACAGGTTCTTGTATGTAACCTCGTTCACTCCGTAAAAGTAACTGCCCTCGTAAAACAAAGACTTCATGACAAAATATTTTCGTTGTCACGCGATTTGATAACGCCAACGTCACATACTTGACAACATAATCACGCGAGCCCGCCAGGACGGTAACTAAAATTTTACCGTAGGCCTATGTAACAAGGTGTTAAATTCAGTTATTACGGAGGTATTAGCTCAAATGAATATCATGTTCAAACCAACTAGTAAAGCTTATTACTTCATATCGTCTCAGATGATAATAGTACAACCGCACGGAAACTTTTTAACGTAAGGTGATGCAAGATGGCGGCATCAGGCTTCAGTCACAGATGGAAGTTGGCCAGTCTAGTAATGTATGTCTATGAGTTAAACATATGGACAATCTTTGAAGTTAGATCAGCTGACCGTTAGTGGAGAACTTGCTGCCATCAGACAGACATGTGGTACTGCGCAAAGTTTTATTTTTGACAATGTACATACACAGCTATTGTTTGACGATGCTTCCTAGCAGCAGATAAGTAGGTAGGTTGTTTTCACTGGAATATTTGTTGGTACAGTCGTTTGTATATAGTGACCTTATTATTCTACGTTTCCTTGTTTCACAGAACTTGATCTACATCTACATAGATACTCTGCAAATCACATTTAAGTGCCTGCCAGAGGGTTCATTAACCACTTTCATAACTTTTCTCTACCGTTTCATTCTCTAATAGCGCGCGGGAAGAAAGAACATCTAAATCGTACCGTTTTCGATCTGATTTGTCTTATTTTATTGGGATGTTCATGTCTCCCTAAGTAGGTGGGTGCTAGCAAAATATTTTCACATCCAGAAGTAAAAGTCGGTGATTGAAACTTCGCAAACAGATCACGCCGCAATGAATAACGTCTTTCTTTTAATGATTTCCACCCCAACTAGTACAACATTTCCGTGACGTTTTCCTCCCGTAACGCGATAAAACAAAAGGAGCCGCCCTTCTCTGAACCTTCTCAATGTCTTCCGTCAGTCCCACCTGGTGAGGGTCCCGCTAGGGGCAACAGTACTCCAGGAGAGGACGCACAAGTGTGATGTAAGGCAGTCTCTTTGGTGGAGCTGGTGCATCTTCGAAGCGTTCTGCCAATGAAACGTAACCTTTGGTTCGTCTTCCCCACAATATTTTCTATGTGTTCTCTCCAGTCTAAGTTGTTCGTAATTGTAACTCCTAGATATTTAGTAGAATTTACGACCTCAAGGTTTGACTGATTTATCGCGTAATTGAAGTTGAAATTGACGCAGCTCTGGAGCGCGCTGCGATAGCTTGTAGTGCCTTGAAGCACACGTTTCGTATGCAGAAGTCCCACCGTTTCAGAGCATTTAGCCGCACGGTGGGCTCGGAACATGGATAGCACACGTTCAGACCCGCGCTTCGTGAGCCGACGGCTTCAGCCTAAGCACTCGGTTACTTCACAACTTGGAAGAATGAAACGGAAAAACGAAAAGCTAATAATTGTGTGTCAACCATGAAATTTAATTTATCCACAACGGTCAGATGCAAGGAGACTCCTACTTAGTGGGAAGCACTGGTGATTTTGTGGCGTCCCAAAGGTCACGTACCTTTTTACATTGTTAGTAATTACGGGAGTTAACCTCAGAACTTTAATATATCAGTTGGCTTAAATATATCAAAAGTACTTACAGTGCAATTGAAACGGTATTTGCGTGGCATTCTGCCTCTGAAAATCCAAATTCTATGGCACTAAACATCAGACACACATTTTTTCCCTCCAGTCTAAGTTGTTCGTAATTGTAACTCCTAGATATTTAGTAGAATTTACGACCTTAAGATTTGACTGATTTATTGCGTAATTGAAGTTCAGCGGATTTCTTTTAGTGGTCATGTGTATTACTTCACACTTTTCATTATTTAGTGTCAATTGCCAATTTTCGCAGCATGTAGATATTTGGTCTAAATCGCTTTGCAGTTGCTTTTGATCCTCTGTTGACTTCACTAACCGATAAAGGACAGTATCATCCGCGAACAGTTTAAGGGAGCTTATTCAGATTGTCTCCTAAATCGTTTATAAACACAAGGAAGAGTAGGGGAGCTATAACGCTTCCCTGTGGAATAATGGGATAATGTCGTCCCGAAACATGTCGAGTTGACATATATATTTTATTATTGACAAGTGGCGCGTGAAGTACAGTAATAATTGTGAAACAGTTGTGTGATGGCGTCTAAACAGATAAACTAACCTAAGGACAACACACATATCCATGCCCGAGGAAGGATTCGAACCTCCGACGCGATCCGCAACGTGGCGCTCCAGACAGCTCCGCTACGCATGCGCGGCAGTCCATTCCCCCCGCCACTCACTTGCAGAAATACCTGTCGCGTCCCCCAGCGAGTTCTCGGGTGCGTGGGGTCCAGTCCAGGCAGACTGGTCTGCCGGTGGCGGCCTTGCGGAGGTCCAGTGTGTGGCCGAGATCGCGGGGAAGCCCGGGCAGGTTTCCTCGCGGAAGGTGAGCAGGCCCGGTCTCGTGGCCTGCGGGCCCGCAGGTCACGTGACAGCCAGTCGCCGTGTCTGACCAGACCATCCCAACAGCCAGCGGCTCCTTATGGAAATTTCATTCCGGTTATTATTTAAACCAATACTTGTCGTGGGGTCGCGGTGGAGTGGCCGAGCGTTCCAAGCCGCCACGCTGCGTAGCGCACTGTTGCTGCCGTCGGAGATTCGAGTCAAATGTTTAAATGTTTGTATGGTCTATGGGTCGTAACTACGGTGTCATCAGTCCTTCAACTTACAAACTACTTATCAACTAACTAAGACTAAGGACGGCACAAATATCCATGCCCGAGGGGGGGATTCGAACCCCCGACCGTAGTGGCCGTGCAGACCGTGACTGAAGTGCCTCAGTCCCCTCGGGCACCGCGGCCGGCGGTTCGAGTCCTCCCTCGGACATGGGTGTATTTGTTGCCCTTAGCATAAGTTAGTTTAAGTAAAAGGATCAAAATGCAGAGCTCCATTTCCTTGCCTAAGTCAGTAATGCGTTCTCCCGTCTTGGTCTTGAGAGGAGCTCTTTTTATTCTTTCTTCGTGCATTACCTTAGTGCCCCCACAATCGGCAGCTTTCTGAATACTTCCACTTAAATTCAGCCAATAATTATTTGCACACCTCCTTGATGTTTGCTTCTCGCAGGTCGTCCCGAGTTCTTCTATTTGGGTTTTCTTAGTAACCAATCAAGGCTTTTCGTTTAGCCTCAATGACTAGTTCCATCTCCTCCAAATTCTGCTCCACCCAGTCCTTGTGTCTGTTATCTTTTAACCCGTAGGCTACACCTGCCGATTTGTAGATGGCGTCTGAAAGTTGTGTCCATTCATTTATTGTCAATATTCCTTTCTGCTTCTACGCTTACCGATAAAGCACTTTCAAAACTACCGACAATTTGTTCTTTTCGTTGCGGTTTGTGAACATGGTGAGGGGGTTTACCTCTCTGTTTGATGTGACGCTGTTTCTTAGGGGTGAGCCTCAGTTTGCGTGCCGTCATAGCACGGTCTGTGTTGCAATCGGCACAATGATAGCTTCGTGTCAGAAGGACGTTGTTGAGATCTGTTCGTCTAGCTATTACAAAGTCAATTTGATGTCCTGTCTTTAGTATTTCAAGGTGTTCTGTTTTCTTCTGAACATGAGTATATATCACCTGGAATTACTTTCCCTACTGCAAGTTCAAAAGTTTGTAAATCTATGGGACTTAACTACTCTGGTCATTTGTCCCTAGGCTTGCAAACTACTTAAACTAAAATTTTGAACGTCGCTGCTACTGTCATCGATCATTACAATGTCGAAGAATAAAAATGCAGCCCTCGGTCGTAAAAATAAAATTATTCAACCTGGTTTCGGCAATAACTACAATTGTCTTCATCAGAAATTGAAATTAAAACAACTCACATAATAAAAGTTGCAACTCAGCTGTAAAGCTAACGTCACAAAGTTTATTTTTTTTTTCTTTTAGAAAGAGCTAGCTACAATGGGCCTGGCGCCTGCACGGAGGCATCAGACTGGCGTGTGCTTAATGAAGCTGTGAACAGGAAGACGTTACCTCAGTAGTGCCATTTAGTAGCCGCAATTACAACTAGGCTACTGTACAGAGAGTATTGAGAAAATAATTGCTGCAAGAAGCTATGTTTAACATGAGAGATGACTGAGGCGTCATTTTGGCAATAAAATATTAGTTGAGAGAATTAATGAGTAACAAAATTGTAATAATTGAAACAGTTAAAAATTGGCTTTTGGAATACAAATTTTTGGATCAAGCCGAACACTGCACAAAGTACAACATGAAAGACCGAGTAAAAAAACTTCTAGACTGTGGTATAGGAAAGAGACAGCGTGGCGAATGGAGATTTGTGTGTGACGGGAGACGTGCAGGGAAGAGTCCTCTGCAGTCGGGATGGTCACTGTGTCCTCGGTGGCGGAGTGGTCAACGCGTCTGCCCTAGTAACAGCTGTCGTCTGAGCGCTGTTTCCGGGTGAGTTTACGCTCTCGTAGCGGCCGCAATAACGTGTTATTGTGTGAATCATGACTAGAACACGAACATGACTGAAGTACCAAGAAGAGATACTTTGAAGTTTGTATTTGATTGCAACTATGCACGACCGAAGTCATATGAAATTGAAGCATGGATTGAGGAATCACTGAAAAGTTCCTTTGGCGATATTATCGGTGTCCATCTCTCAATAGTTAGCAGTACTGTGTATATTAAGTTCAGAAGTCCGGAAATTTGTGACGAAATTGTGCAGTCCCGTGCTGGTAATCTTAAATTCAAGCACTGTGATGGGAACGTTGGTGAAGTTAAAGTGACGCACGCAGGGTTTGGTATTCGGACAGTCCGAATATTCGAACTACCATTTGAAGTTCCTGCAGAAGACATTAATGCCGCTTTGGCGAAATATGGAAAGGTCGTCAGCAATGTTGCTGAAAAATGGATGTCATTTAAAGTACCTGTTTTGAACGGTGTTCGGCAGGTGAAGATCGAATTAAAGACACATATTCCATCATATATTTCGATCTGTGGCTATAGGGCGATTATCATGTACGACGGTCAACCGCGTACTTGCTCTGGTTGCGGTTCAACTGGTCATGTTAGAGCCCAATGTATTCAGAGAAGGGTGACACAGGTACCTACAGGCGAAACAGCGCCAGCTGACAGGATGACGACCCTCCCGATCTCTTATGTGGCTGCGGCCCGATTGCGCCCGAACACGCCGGAGCACCCTCATTTCAGTGACTCTTCCGGTACTACAGAAGGTGTTCAAGAGACGTCTATGGATATTCCCACCCAAGATAATTCTACCGAAGATGTGACAATGGAACACGATCAACCGGAGGGCACGAGCTCGGCCGGCCTCCAGTACGGTGCTCCAGCCCAAGACGACGGAAAGCGTCCGAGTCCCAGTAGCGAACTGGAACCCGACCAAGTGGTAAACGAAGAACCAACTCCGGGAAAGGAAACCTGCTCCTCAGAAAATCAAACAGCAGTCTCTCTCAAGAAACACAAAAAACGAAGGATAGCCCATCAACACGCAGATAAGACAGTGCCAATATTGCCCGAGAAACTGACGGAAATTGGTCTCAATTTACCTGATACCCCATCAGCAAATTCCGATCCGAAGCAGCAGAATGGTAGCAAACGGGTGTCGGAAATCTCCCCACCTAATATCAAGCCGAGGGACCATGAAGGTGTGGAAGACCCACCGCGATAACAACCCGTCGGTAGGGAGAGGCCAAGTCAAACGGAAAACGGCACACAAAACAAGACTGCCTCAGTCCGTATACTGAACTGGGCAGATGACGGGGAAGATGTGACAATGGAGCAAGAAACGGGTAGAGCTGGGCCACCAACAGACGATATATCAGCCGCAACGGGAGAAGAATTATACGACCTGCCTCTCCAGTCCCGTCGGGTGATACAGAGTACCGTTTCTAACAACCATTAATGCTTTTATCGACATCGTACCTCTGCGCCCTGGTTGGAGAGTGTAATTCTAACACTGAATGCCTGCGTTTCAGGATTACAAGGTAGCTACCGTAAATATAAACAAGATCATCTCACAACAGAAGACACACAGTCTTCGTGATTATTTATACAGCTGTGATGCTGATATCGCTCTGCTGCAAGAGGTAGACAGCGACTTTCACCCAGATATTCCGGGATACGAAGTACTCAGGAACACCACCCCAGGTAGTACTTCGGGAACTGCTCTCCTAACCAAAGAGGGTGTGATTGTATCGGATGTCGAGCGATTGGAAAATGGCAGAGGGATATCGTGTCTCATTAATGGAGTTAGATTCATAAATATATATGCCCATTCCGGGAACCAAAATAGAACAAGTAGAGCCCAGTTCTTTGCCAGTGATTTACTGTATCTCCTCCGGCGAAATCGGGAGGACGTTGTAGTTGGAGGCGACTTTAATTGTGTCTTGAAGCACAAGGACCAATGGCCGAACGTTGATGGCTGTCCAACTCTTGCAGAATTGGTACATCAATTAGAACTAGAGGATACTTGGGAAATAATAAACGGCGACCAACGGTGTTTTACGTATCATACTGCGACAACTGCGAGTCGCCTGGATAGAATTTACGTCAGTAAAACCTTGCGGGGGACGGTATCTGCAACGGAAACGTGGCCACTGTACTTTTCAGATCATTAGGCATACCACTGCACCATTCGCATGACACGGCAGAAAACGTTCCGTGGCAGAACAGGATGGAAGTTAAACGTCGATATTCTCAAGGAGCAAGAGTTGAGAGAACGGATGCAAGAGGCCTGGCATTCCTGTTTACGCCGACAACGCACGTTCCCATCGGTACTGCTGTGGTGGTGCCACTGCGCAAAACCTAAATTAATCAGCGTTTTGAAGGCGTATAGTTATGAGAGGAACCGACTACAGAAAGAAACTTCTGAGTTTTACTTTCGATGTCTTCGTGAACTGTATTCTGATGTACCTATCACGCCGGAGAAGTTCATCCAAATTAAAAGGATTAAAGCAAAGTTATCCCTTCTGAAACGGAAACAAATGGAAGGAATTAAAATCCGTTCCAGAGATGATAATTGCACCTCCGACGAACATACGTCCCCCTTCCACCTCGGGAGAGAGAAGCGTCGCGCAAGACAAAAACTTATCACTCGTATAAAGAAAGAAGACGGTAATTTCGCAACGACCCAGGCTGAAATAAAAGAGTATATAACGGATTACTACCAGCGACTGTACACAGCAGAGCTGGAGGATGACGAAGCAATACGTACAATGAAAAGTTATCTTACAATGACACTTGCAGAGACCGACAGGGAATCATTAAGGTGTGACATCGCCGCGGAAGAGATTCAGGAGGCACTGAAAAAGGCTCAGCCTAATAAATCACCCGGAAATGATGGACTACCAATAGAATTTTACAAACAGTTTTGGTATCTCATGGAACGATGCTTTGTAAGCATGTGTATTGAAATCAAAGCGGGTCAGCAACCACCAGCAGGCTTCAATGACAGTGTAATAGTACTGATTCCGAAAGAACACCCACATGAAGATATCACTAAATTCCGTCCCATCTCTCTCCTGAACTCTGATTATAAGATTGTAGCCCGTGTCATAGCAGCTAGAATTAAAAATGTTCTAGCAAACATCATACATAATAGCCAGACAGCAGCAGTACCGGGACGCACTATTTTCAAGAGTCTAGCAGATTATAGGGAGATCATATCTTTCAGTGCCTTAACACGCCCTCAGGCAGCAATTTTAGCTTTAGACCAATCTAAGGCTTTTGACAGGGTTTCACATCGCTACCTGTTCGATATCATGAATCATCTCGGATTTGGTGTACCTTTTATTACGATAATTCAAAATATGTACACTTCTGCCAGCTCTAAAATCATCGTCAATGGTCAGTTCACCCGTCAGATCCCTATCCAAAGGTCAGTCAGACAGGGGTGTCCTATGTCTATGCCCCTATACGTTATAGCAATTGAGCCTTTGGTTAGAATGCTTAATTGCACGCTTCATGGTCTAACCCTCTATTCTACGACAGTAAAATGCATGGCATTTGCGGACGATGTGGGTGTTATTGTACGCTCGGAGCAGGACCTTCGAAACGTTACCTCTAATATGGCTGAATATGAACGAGCATCGGGTTCTACACTCAACTACAGGAAAACTCATCTCATGCCGATAGGGAGTGGATTTCGCACAGATGCCAACTGCCCATACAGAGTGTGCGATACCATGAAGGTGCTCGGGATAAAGATGAGCAGTTGTCCTCTGAAAACAACTGCAGGCAACTGGAAGGACCTTCTGGCCATGACGAGAGGCTACTTACAACACAACAAAGGACGTGAACAGGACTTGGTGCAGAAAGTACACTTCGTCAACACCAGAATCCTCTCGAAACTATGGTACATTGGACAGATAATACCTGTGGTAGACAGTGTTGCCAGGAAAATTATATCGGCAATAGGTTGGTATATTTGGAGGGGAGATATATTCAATTTTTCTTCCACCAGAAAAAGGAGGCCTTGGTCTCACCGATGTTTCATCTAAATGCAAGGCACTTCTGATAAGGCGCATTATTCAGCTGTGCCACAAATATCCGGATAGTGCGCTAAGTATGGCCATAAGGATATATAAGCCTCAGAGTATGCAAGTACCAATCCACCTTGGCGACACTCACTACAAGGTGAACCACATTAGGATGTTTCTGTTAGAAATTAGCTACCTCCGAATGAAATCGAGCGCCCCACTACATGAACTTACCACCGCTCAACTGTACCGCCTTATGAACGACAGTGAAAGGGCGAACCGAATGGAATTAAAATACCCCGATAAGGATTGGACTGTTTTATGGAAAAACATCAACAACAAAGTGCTCGATACGGATATAAGATCAACCTGGTATAAAATAGTGAATGAGACGATACCAACAAGAGAAAAACTTCACAAAATACATTTGTCCGTAACTGACGAATGCAGGGAGTGCCATCTCATCGACACCTTGCAACACAGATTTGTCTGTGGAGAAAATAAACTTATATGGGAATGGTGCAGGAAAATCCTGGCTTCAATATGCAGAACAGCACCGCAACACATTTCTCTCATGTCGTTACTGAAACCTGACAGCAATTACTACCCAATCAGCAAGAAAAACACGTGGACCTGGTTAGTAGGGCATACACTATACTACATAACCAGTGCACAAGACAAGGCCTCATACTCAGGCAACAGAGTGTACCTCGCTACAAGAGCCCAACTCTTGGAGAAGGGTGCTAACTACAGGAAAAGATTTGCGAATTACATCACGGCGCTACAAATAACGAGGATATCAAGGAAAAAAGAACAAACGGAAAAAAAAAGAAACGAGCAAAGGACGAAGAAAGACGAATGTGGAAATAAAGGGACGTGCGGCATCTACTATTCAAGGTTTGCCACCGTTTATCTATTACTGTTCATTTAGATCATTTTTCTTCAATTTCTTCAGAAGATGGTTTGGTTCACCTTCCCTAACCTCGACGTAGAGGGTTTGAGTTACCTTTCTTTTATATTTTCATTTTTATTTTCAAAAGACATTCTTCTCCATTACTTAGAGAAAGACAAAGGAACTTGCTATCCCTGCACATGACCAGGACATGCGCGACCTTCGGTGATTGGCGCACTCAGGGCTAAGAGACGACAAGTTGAGAGAACGCACGATGACAAATGGGAAACCAGGAACACGAGACCAGGCGTACTGCTTGGGGAAACATAATACAGCAAATATCGAGAAGACGAGCCTTGAGTGCTGTCGTTATGCTGAGGTTGAAGTATGGAGAAAATAAAAAGAACACACATAAAACCAATGACTTAAGAAATATTGCGGGGCAACGTTTCCAAGTTTCTTTCCCGAAGAAATTTTAAGTTTCCTTTGTAAATGTAAGTTTCTATGCAGTGACTTCACTGGGGAAAAAAGTTATGCACCTTCTTTTGTAGAGAGCTACGATATTATTTTATATAGAGGAAATAAATTATTTTAAAGGCGAAGAAGCCAGGCCGAGAAGGCAAAATTTGGCGAGCGTAAGGATGGGTTGAAGGGGAGAAAAAAAAAAATAAAAAAAAAATAAATAAAAGTAAGCAGGAGGTCCCGGGTTCGAATCCCGGCCGGGCACAAATTTTCATTCGCCACAGTTTGGTATTCCATCTAAACCGAATACAGTGAAGCCATAACATCGCAAATTGCGATTTATTTCAAAAAACTTCTATTACGTAATTGTAACTGTTCATTTAGAATTATGTCGTCATTGCAAGAAAATATTTAAATATTGCAATTCCTCGAGCACGTCTAATCTGTGGCCTTTTTCTTCGGTGTGCGAAATGTTCAGGTCATGAATGGCTTTAGGTGCGTGACCATCTTTTTATTACAGATCATGCACACTCATTAATTCTCTCCACTAATATTGTGTTGCCAAAATGACGCCTCAGCCATCTCTCATGTTAAACATAACTTCATGCAGCAATTGTTTTCTCAATACTGTTTCTAAAAAAAGTAAACTTTGTGACGTAAACTTTATACAGCCGAGTTCTAACTTATTATGTGAATTGTTTTAATTTATAATTTCTGATGAAGGCAATCGTAGTTATTGCCGAAATCAGATTAAATAATTTTATTTTTGCGGCGGAGGGCTGCATTTTTATCCTTTGACATTGGAACGATCGCTGACTGTAGCAGCTATGTTCAAAATTTTAGTTTAAGTAGTTTGCAAGCTTAGGGATTGATGACCAGACTAGTTAAGTCTCATAGATTTACAAACATTTGAACTTGCAGTAGGGAAACTATTTTTCAAGTTGATATACACTCATGTTCAGAAGAAAACATAACACTTTGAAATACTAAAGATAGGACATCAAATTGACTTTGTAATAGCTAGACGAACAGATATCAAGAACGTCCTACTGACACGAAGCTATCATAGTATCGACTGCAACACAGACCATGCTCTGAAACTGAGTCTCACTCCTAAGAAACGTCGCCACACCATACAAAGAGGTAAACCCCCTCACCATGTTCACAACCCGCAACGAAAGGAACAATTTGTCGGTAGTTTTGAAAGTGCTTTATCAGTAAACGTAGAAGCAGAAAGGAATATTGACAGCAAATGAATGGACACAACTTTCAGACGCCATCTACAAATCGGCAGTTATAGCCTATGGGATAAAAGATATTAGAAACAAGGACTGGTTCGAGCAGAATTTGGAGGAGATGGAACCAATCATTGAGGCTAAACGAAATCCCTTGATTGGTTACAAAGAAAATCCAAATGGAAGAACTCGGGACGATCTGCGAGAAGCAAAGAGCAGGGCACAACAAACATCAAGGAAGTGTGCAAATAATTACTGGCTGCATTTATGTGGAAGTATTCAGAAAGCTGCCGATTGTGGAGACACTAAGGCAATGCACGAAGGAATTAAGAAAGCAGTTGGATCAACAGTAAAAATGAAATAAAATGGAGCGCTGGGTTGAACACTACCTACAGCTATATGCAATTGTTAGCAGGGAAGCACTGGACGCCATCCAAGGAAGGAAGGAAGGAAGCTTGGAGTTTAAGGTCCCATTGACAGCGTGGTCATTAGAGACGGAGCTTACGCTCAGATGTTTGGGTAAGGATGTGGGCGGAAATCAGCCGTGCCCTTTCAAAGGAACCATTCCGAATGCGAGTTTAGTGTGCTACCACTGCGCCACCTCGCTCGGTACGCCATCCAAAAAATGCCAGTTATGGAAGAGCTAGATGGAACGCCCACCATGGAAGAACTCCGTAAAGCAATAGATTGCTTTCCAAGTGGAAAGGCTCCAGGTGAAGATGGGATCGCTGCAGAGATTATCAAGTATAACGAGTCTGTACTTCTCGAGCACCTACATTCACTTCTCATAGTCATCTGGGAAGTGGATTACGTCCCACTGAGCATGTCGAATTCAAAGATAGTCACTCTGCATAAACAGAAATGAGACAGAAGTGACTGCAACGATTACCGAGGCATTTCACTGCTAAGTGAAGCCGGGAAGGCTTATGCAAGAGGCATCATAACGCAATTGCAAATCCTAGCGTCTAGAATCTACCCAGAATATCAATGCGGCTTTAGAGCTGGTCTATCCACAGTGGATACGATATTCTCTCTACGACAGCTCCAAGAGAAGTGCCATGAGCAACGGAGACCACTCTAGATTGCTTTTATAGAACTTATTGAAGCATTTGATTTAGTTAGCAGAAATGGGTAGAATATTAGATGTCCACCTAAATTACTACAAATTACTGCTTCGTGATAAGCTTAATTAAATCCTTATTTTGTTTTCTCTGTTGTGACACGTATCCTTTGCTCACGTTTAGTCTAGAGTAAAACAGTTGTATTGACTTGCGGACTAGACGCCCGGCCACTCATAACTAGTGTCTTTAAAACAATGTACTACTTGTATTTCCTTCTACAGATGTGCTGCCTTTCGAGCGACAGTCTTATTATGTTATACATAGAATGATTCCTATCGCTGATATCCACATTTTTAACCCTTTCGTCACCGAATTCATTTAAATTTCGCATATTCCTCTAACAATTGGTTTCCTGCTTTTGGAATGGGTAGTGAGTCAGGCCATGTCTCTAAATTTGGTTTGTTATTTACATAACTGTTTAATAATTATTTTAAGTGGAACGTAAATGCCCCACTGGACTCAAGGAGGAGTAAATTTAGCGAACCAATGTTTTTCTAGTAGAATGTTAGTTCCTTTGTCATGTTAATTTTTTTTTTTTTTTTTTTTTTCAGAGCTTAACTTTTTGTAAAATTTTTCAAAACCTGGCTGAATATATAGTGGTATTTTGCAGTAGCTACATATCAAATTTGCCCGCTTTGGTGTCCTGCACTGTCTGCCTCGCCTCCTTGTGCCCTTGTTGGAAAGCGTTTTCCAACTGTGCACATCACCAGGAACGTGAGAAACTCCTGGTTTGGTTTTTGTTTTTGTGATGAATGCCTTCTCCTTCTTTTTATAGTCCTAGCTGTCATTTGCAAGATGGATTCCTTCCGATAAGCATAAGTAATATATTTCTAGGGGAAAATACTCCACAAGTTTATTGCAGGATGATAACAGTGTACAAAGAAGAGTGCCTCGCACAGTAGATAATATTCCGGAGATTTCAGCCTTATGGCGTCAATGACGAACAACACTTGTAACGAAGAGCGGTGGTACAACACATTCCTGAGGTTTAAACAGACAACAACAACACTCGGGCTATCAATACAATAGTTACTGCCTCTCCAGGACAGCGCTAGGTAACATTTGCAGAAACTGACCCTTGAGTTTCTTCCAACGTTTCGATACGAGGTCCTGGTACACCTTCCTTGCAGGTTAGATATGTAACTCTATATCCATGTCACCTTCAAATGTTTGTAAATCTACGGGACTTTACTACAGTGGTTATGGGCCTAGACTTACATACTACTTAAGGACGACACGTACATCCATGTCCGAGAGCACTCTAACATTTGACGGTGAGCAACCGCGCATCCTGCTTCAAGGCGCCTTAGAACGTTAAGCCATTCCACCGCGGTCTGTCCAATCTGCAACGGATGTCACACTTATATTCAAGTATTGGTCGAACAATTAATTTGTAGGCTACTAAAAAAAGTGTTCAAATGTTTGAAAAAGGTTATGGGACTTAACTGCTGGGTCATCAGTCACTAAACTTACAAATTACTTATGAACAAGCTTGTACTAAAGGCGGCACAAACATCCATGCCTGAGGGGGGATTCGAACCCCCGACGGGGAACGGCCTCGCGCATCGTAGCAGAGCGTCTCAATGCATTCGGCCGCTCCGCCGCGACTAAGCTATTTCATTTGATGGATTGGACTTTCTGAGATACTGTATGGCATCTACCTTACCTACAATTAATGTGATCGTTTCACTTCACAGCATTCCGTAGGCACCATCCCAAATATTTTATGAAAGCAACTCCTTCTACAGAAAAGCGTGGAATCATATTGTAGAAGATCTTTCCCTCTGTGTATTCGCGATACTTTACAAATACTTTACATATATGCTACCCCCTGCACCCTGCACCGCGCTACAAATTCTCCTGTATTTCTCTTGAATTTCTAGCGTTGCGACTTCACGGTATCTTACAGCATCATCTGCGAGAAGTGTCGTGTAGTGTAAAGCAACGATCCTATAACATCTCAGAAAGTACTTTCATGTCGGAACAATTCTGTTCATTAAGAATCCACAACGTGTTATGTTTGTTGGAAACTCTTTAACGCAGGCACACAATTTGTCTGATATTTCGTACTCTGGTATATCGTTCATTAGGCGACAGTGCGGTCCGGCATGGAACGCCTTGTGGAAGTCAAGAAAGCCGGCATCTGTCTGCAGCGTGTACCTACAGCTCTATGGGTCTCATGGATGAGTAGAGCGAGCTGGAATTCACACGACCGTTGCCTTCGGAACTCCGACTGAGGAGATTTTTCGTTCTCCGGAAACGTCTTCCAACAGTCGGAGAAACGTCAAAATAATTAGGTAGTCTACCGTGAGCCCGACAGCACAAAGCGGTGTCCTGAAGTAATGTGGGAAACTTAATGTGGAAGGGCGAGAGTGGGTTGATCCCTCTCCCAAACGACTGACTTAGCTACTATTTCTATTCCGACTCGTTAGTTCCTGGTCAAGGGCGCACGCACTGGGCGGGGGGAGGGGGGGAAGCAGGATGCCCGGCTCTCCTTGAAATGATTGAGCTTACACTGTATAAAATGGAAATATTCTAGTACCAAAATACTTCTTCATTATTTAATATTGCATCTTGATACGAGTAGCACAGATCGAATTCTGCTTGGTACTCAATGTTTTCAAGCATATCTCGGAATTATGAATCGTAACTAATTTTTCATAGTCACAACATCGTACGGTAAACGTATCCACCCAATGTTTCTTGTGGCGTAAAGTCAGTGCCACACGCCAGACACACGAGAACGATCGTGAACAAGACAGCGGTGACCGGCAGCCAATCACACGCCGGCGCCGCGCCTCCTGGAGGGAGAAATGTAGATGCCCGCCCTCTACACGCGCCTGTATCTAGGCCGACATGCGTCTGGACGAGCTCGACTGAACTCGGCTCTGAACTAGGCAGTCACTAGGACTCAGCACAACAGCGATGGAGTAGCTGAGCGGTCGAAGGCGCCTCGCTGCGGAGCACGCGGTTGCTCGCCGTCGGAGGTTCGAGACCTCCCTGGGGCATGGGTGTGTGTTGTCTTTACGTTAGTTTACCTTAGTTTAAGTATTTTGGATAAACGGGAGAGGCGCAAGGCGGGCATGGACCAAGATCAGAGCGCCTGACGCCAGAAGGGCCTCAGACAGCTGCACCGACCACAGATGGTGGACAAGATGGGCGCGGACGTCCGTTGGAGCACAAGGGAAGCCACAACACCTCAGGAGCAGCGCCAGACGGGCGCGGACCGCGGAGGGAGCAGCCAACGTGGGAGGGGCCTCAGAGAGTTGCCGCTGCCACAGATGGCGGCCGATTGGGGCGCGGACGTCCGACGGAACGCCAGGGAAGAGACAACACCCTACAAGCAGCGCCAGCTGGGCGCGGACCGCAGACAGAGCGCCTAGCGTCTGCTGGGCATAAATACTGGACCAGGTCCTCCAAAAACGGCAGTCTCAGGTAGCACCTGAAGAAGGCAGCGAGTTACGCGGCCGAAATATTGTGCCAGAACGACGCATACATCCGGCAGTAATCCCGTTTATCCAAAATGTCAAGATCTCGCCGGGAAAGCATGAAGAATTACATTAGTTTAAGTAGTTTGTAAGCTACGGACTGATGACCACGCAGTTTGGTCCGATAGATTTACAAACATTTGAACGTTTGGACTCAGGCGCCGGCCGCGGTCACCGAGGGGACTGAGGCGCTACAGTCACAGTCTGCAGGGTCGGGGGTTCGAATCCCCCCTCGGACATGGATATTAGCTAGTTCATAGATAGTTTGTAAGTTTAGGGACTGATGACTCTGTAGATAAGTCCCATAAGCTATACAAACATTTGAACATTTGATTTGGACTCAGCGCAGCTAGCATCGTACAGACGACAACACTGCGAGTAGAGAAGAAACAAACTTCACAGAAGTTGAATATCTTTGTACATTTCAGTAAATAAAACTTGTACTACTAATCTATACAGCTGCTTTAGCTGTCCATCGCATCCTGATAGAACATTTCCCGAAAAACCGGCCGGGAGAGACAAAACAGAGGCTGACCAGGACAACAATGTTATTGTTGTTGTAGTCTTCGGTCCGTAGACTGGTTTGATGCGGCTCTCCACGATACTCCATATTTCACAAGCCTCTTCATGTCTGAGAATCGCAAACCAATCCTTTAAATCTGCTTACTGTATTCGTCTCGCGGTCTATCTCATCTAGTTTTACTCCAACGCTTCCCTACGATACTAAACTGACAATTCCTCGATGTCTGAGAATGTGCCCTACTAATGGCTCCCTTCTTTTAGTTAATATATGCCAGAAATCTCTTTTCTCTCCAATTCTGTTCAGTACCCCCTCATTAGTTACGACGTCTAATCTTCAGAATTCTGTAGCATTAAATTTCAAATCTTCTATCCTGTTCAGTGTGAACTGTTTATCGTCCACCTTCTCGTACAAGGCCACACTCCAGACAAATGTCTTCAGAAAAGCCTTCCTAACACTTGTATTAATATTCTATGTCAACAAACTTCTCTGCTCCAGTTTTACAAACAATATTAGCCCCCATGACCTTATTTGAGAATCGCGTTTCCGCAGTTTCGCTGTCTAGTTTGGGCTGCATTAAATTATCAAATGATAATTATACAAGAGGCACGACCTGGGTAGCATAGCACACCAGCTCTCCATGTCCGAGGGGAAAAGATTGAAGTGCAGCTTTACGTACCTACTTGAGGTATTTTCATGTAAAGAACTTGAGCAGAGTACATCTTCAATTCTACCACCGAAAGCAAATACGAAACACGCTACAGCGATGCAAATCAGCAGCACAGTATGGCCAGATTGGGCTTTATGTCACGTTTGGAGCTGTTAATAGAATTTTTTTTCTTTAATAACACGCAAGCACTGCTCTTTGGGCGTTATTTTGATAATGTGTGGTATTTTTCGACGAAATAGGGGTAGCGTATTTGCGTGTCCTGATTTTACTTTAATGTAATTTGTTATGATTTATTATCACTCCACTGCCTTGTGAAATTGTGGAATATAGCAATCCTAACTCAACCAGTTAAACCAAGCTTGTTTCGCCAAGGAGCTTTATGTAAATCCAACAGTAGTGTTTAGTGTTATTCAGAAGGTTGCAAACAGGTCATTTGTTCGTGTTGTTTGAGTGAATTGAGTACTCGTAAGTCATAACTGGTTTGTAACCGTGTGTTAATTCTGAGTCACAATGAGAAAGTGATAAATTATAAATAGCTCAAATAACCATCAACACAGTAATCAAATGAGTTGTAAGGTGGTATTATTTTCCACCATCCAATATTTGTCTCCCGACTGACCAGAATGTATCCAAAAATAATCAAAGTTCATTAACAAGGAGAATTATATTCATCTAGAATAACATATATATTCCACAATGCACCGTAAGGTGCGTGGCTGAGGGTACACTGTACCACTACTAGGCATTTCCTTTCCTATTCCACTCCCAAATAGAACGAGGAACAAAAGAATGCCTGTATGCCTCTGTAGGAGCCCTAATTTCTCTTATCTTGTCTTTGTGGTCATAACGTGAAATGATGGTTCGTGGCAGTAAAATAGTTCTACAGTCAGCTTCACATTCCGGTCCTTTAAATTTCCTCGCCGAAATTTCACGAAAAGAACGTCGCCTTTCCTCCAGCGATTGCCATTTGAGTTCTCGAAGCATCTCTGTGACACTCGCGCATTGGTCGAATTTACCAGTTACGAACCTAGCTGCTCGTCTCTGAGCTGCTTCTATGTCTTCCTCAAACCGATCTGGTGATGATCCCAAACACTTGTGCTACACTCAAGACGTGGTCGCACAAGCGTTTTATACTCGGTCGCCTTTGCAGATGAACTACATGTTCCCAAAATTCTCCCGATAAACCTAAGTCGAGTATTTGTATTCCCGACGACGGTCCTTAGATGATTGTTCCATTTCATATCGTTCTGTAACGTTACACCTAGATATTTAATCTGCGTAGACTAGGATACGACAGCTGCAATGTATTGAGTGGACAATTTAAGGGGGTTCAAGCAGAAGTGAAGAAGAGATGTCCACTAGCATTGAACCTTCCTTGTTCGAACCATGTGTTAAACCTTGCGGTGGATCACAGCTGTGAAATTCTTCACATACGGAATGCACTTTGCACAATCAAAACAATATGTAATTTTCTCTCAAGCAGTTCTGCTCGAATTTCCTGTCTCACAGATAAAGTTTCTGAAATGCTGCCCGCAGTTACCAAGAAGCGTGGCAAGCCATACTGTGCTACCAGATTTATCGTAAACCGCTGGGGCGTAATAACATTTAAAGACCTGCTTATGCCATTTGTTGCCACACTGGAGAATTTAAGTACAAAATACTCGACCATCACACGCCAATGAGCTACTAATAGCTGCCTACAAGTGTGAATTTATTGCTGCCTTGTGGGTCGTCGAATCATTTGCGTCATTTCTTCTTCCAATCTCTGCTGAGTTGCAGTCAACAAAACTTGACGTTATTGAAGCAACGAAAAAGGTAAACACATATGTTTGTGACCCTTTTCTTGTATTTAAATCACATACAAGTACCCATTAATTTAATTATCATAATTCTGCTTATCTGTAGCTTACAATGGAAAATGTAATATCAGCATAAAACAAGTTGTTTTATCTTAATACTTATGTAAATAATTATTATGTGTTTTCTCAAAATGCATTTCCAACACTGTTTACTTTTCTGACTTGAAAAACTACTTATAGAAGTTGTTGTTGTTATGGTCCTCAGTCCGGACACTGGTTTGATGCAGCTCTCCACAATACCCTATCCTGAGCAAGCCTCTTCAACTCCACATAGGAACGGCAACATACATCTGTCTGAATCTGCTTACTGTATCCATCTCTTGGTCTTCCTCTGCGGTTTTTACCCCACACACTTCCCTCAAACGCTAAATTCAAAATTCCTTGATGTCTAAGAATGTATCCTACCAATCGATCCCCTCTTTTAGTCACGGTATGCCACAAATTCCTTTTCTCCTAATTCTGTTAAGTCCCTCCTGATTAGTTACGCGATCCACGCACCTAATCTTCCGCATTCTTCTGTAGCACCACGTTTTAAAAGCCTCTATCCTCTTCCTATCCGCAAAGTTTATCGTCCACGTTGCACTTCCATAAAAGACAACAATCCACACAAATCCCTTCAGAAAGGACTTCCTTAGTCGTATATTATTATTCGATGTTAGCAAATTTCTCTTTTTCAAAAACTTTTTTTCTCTCATTGCCATTCTGCATGTACACACCTTTCAACACACTATCCATTCCGTTCAACTCCTCCAAGTCCTTTGCTGTCTCTGTCAGAATTACAATGTCATCAGAAAAATGCAATGGTTTTATTTCTTCACCTTGAACATTAATTCCTTCTCCAAATTTCTCCTTGCTTTACTTTATAGCTTGTTCACTGAACAAACTGAATAACATTGGAGAAAGGTTACAACCTGTCTTACTCCTTTCCCAACCAATGCGTCCCTTTCATGCCCTTCAACTCTAATAACAGCTGTTTGGTTAATGTACAAATTGAAAATTACCTTACGCTCCCTATATTTTACCCCTTTGACTTCAGAATTAGAAAGAGTATATTCCAAAAACACTGTCAAAAACTTGCTCCAAATCTACAAAAGCTAGACATGTAGGTTGGCTTTCCTTAATCTATTTTCTAAGATAAGTTGTAAGCTGAGTATTGCCTGCGTGTTTCTATATTTCTCTTGAATCCAAACTGATGTCGGCTTCTACCAGCTTTTTCGTCCTTCTGTAAATAGTTATTGTTAAAATTTTGCAACTATGAGTTATTAAACTGATGTTTCGCTAATTTTCACACCTATCTGCGCCTGCTTTCTTTGGAATGGAGACTATAACATTTTTCTTAAAAGTCTGAGGGCACTTCCCCTGTCTCACACATCTTATTCACGAGGTGAAATAGTTTTGTCATGGTTGGCTCTCCCAGAGACTTCAGTAGCTCTGAGGGAATGTCATCTACTCCCAGACCCTTATACCAAACTAGGTCTTTCAGGGCTTTGTCAAATTCTTCTTTCAGTATAGTATCTTCTATTCCATATTCGTCTATTTCCCCTCCCCTTCCTACAACATCGTCTGTAACTTCATTTCCTTTGTATAGCCCCTCCACCATCAGCTTTCCATTCTTTGCTGAGAACTGGTTTTTCATCTGAGTTCTTTTATATTCATACAGATGTTCATCTTGTCTGTAAATGTTTCTTTTATTTTCCTGTAAGCGGTATCTATTTTTCCCTACTTATGCATTCTTCTACAGATTTGCATTTGTCTTATAGCCACTCCTGCGTAGCTATTTTGCACTTCCTGTCTATCTCACTATCTCATTTTTTACTTGTCTGTAACATTTTGCCTGTTTCATTTACTACATTTTTTTATTTCCCCCTTTCATCAATTAAATTTAGTATTTCCTGTGATATCCAAGTATGTTTTGTGGCTCTTACCATTTTACCTATTTTTTCCTCTGCTGCCTTCACTATTTCATCTCTCAATGCTACCCATTCCTCCTCTACTGTTTTACTCCCCGCCCC
Organism: Locusta migratoria; assembly: GCA_026315105.1. NCBI lineage: Eukaryota > Metazoa > Arthropoda > Insecta > Orthoptera > Acrididae > Locusta > Locusta migratoria. Next base: position 121,458,248 of record CM048750.1, on the reverse strand, counting down.
TCCCCCCTTTCTGTTAATTGTTGCCTTAAGCGCCCTCTGAAATTCTCAAGAAATTCAGGTTCCTTCAATTTCTCCATGTCCCAGCTCCTTATTTTCCTACCTTTCTGCAGTATTTTTTTTTTCTTTTTTTTCAGTTTCAGCCTACTATTGGTGACCAACAAGTTATGGTCAGAGTCTATATTTACCCCTGTATATGTCTTACAGTTTAAAACCTGGTTTCGAAATCTATGCCTTAGCATTATAAAATCTATCTGGTACCTTCCAGTGTCTCCTGGTTTCTTCACGTATACAACCGCCGCGGCGGATTAGCCATGCGTACTGGAGCGCCGTGTTTCGGTGCGCGTGGCGGTTCGAATCCCCCCTCGGGCATGGATGTTTGTGTCGTCTTTAGTATAAGGTAATTCATAAATAGTTCGTAAATTTAGGGACTGGTGACCCCGTAGTTAAGTCCCAGAAACTCTACAAACAACAATGTATACATTCTTCCTTGATGATCCTTAAAACAAGTGTTTGTTATCATTAAATTATGTTCCGTGCAAAATTCTACCTGGCGGCCTCCTCTTTGGCCAGTCCACATTCACCTACTATTTCTTTTCCCATCATTTTTGTATTACAGTATTCCAATCTCCATCACAATTAAGTTTCCCACTCCCTTAATGCTCTGAATATTTACCTTTACGTCATAAATTTCTTCGATCGTTTCATCAGTGGCAGAGCTCGTTCGCATATAGACCTGTACTACTGTGCTCGATGTTGGTTTCGTATCTATCTTGAGTACGATAATACGGTCTGTACTTTTCTCATAGTAGTTTATTTGCATTCCTATTTCCTTATTCATTATCAGACCTACTCCTCTAATATCCCCAACTGATTTTGCGTTTATAATCCTGTACTCACCTGACCAGAAATCCCGTTCCTCTTGGCATCGAGCTTCACTAATTCCCACTATAACTTCAACCTATCCATTTTTCTTTTTAATTTTTCTAACCTCATTACTCGGTTGAGGATCTAAAATTCCACGCATCAGAAATGTTCAAAAGTTTATAAAGGTTATGGGACTTAACTGCAGGGTCATCAGTCCCTGAACTTACAAACTACTTATGAACTAACTTATACTAAAGACAACACAAACGTCCATTACCGAGGGAGGATTTGAACCTCCGACGCGGGAGGCCGCGCGATCCGTAACGTGGCGCTCCAGACCCCTCGGCTACTCCCGCGCAGACAAGCTTCCATGCTCCAATCCATCGAATGCCAGTGTTGTCTATACTGTTGACCACATCCTCCTGAGGACACCTCGCCCGGAGATCCGAATGGGGAACTATTTTACCTCCGGAATGTTTTACACGAGTGGATGCCGTAATCATTTATTCACACAGTAGAGCTGCATGTCCTAGGGAAAAGTAACGGTTGTGGTTTCCCCTTTCTTTCAGCCGTTCGCAGTAACTGTATGGCAAAGCATATTAGCTGGTGTTCCAAGACCATCTCAATATTACTAAAATTTTCCGGGCTATTATGCCGTGGTCCTATTGATTTATTACTGAAACCCAACGTTTCGTCCTCATCTGCGGAGGACATTTTCAAGAGGGATCGTGGCACTTTTGTTAGTCCGATACACACCCTGGCTCGCTACTGACTGAAGGCAAACTCCGTTTACGAGGGCTCGCGCGCAGAGGTGTGACGTCAGATGTTTTGGATATGCGCACGAATTCGTCGTTGCCGATTGCCGTTGTCCGTTGTTAATATCGTCCTTTGGTGGAAGACTGTTACATTTCTTCTTCAACACCGGAATCTAGATTTAATTGAATTTGACGCCCTCCTCCATCCTATTGAAATTGTTGGGGTGTTTTACAATTTCTATAGCCTCTCTGTACAGTTTTTCGTGATATCCATTTGTGGCTGCCAAAACCTGGGTTTCAGTAATAAAACCGCAAGACTACGGCGTAATAGCCCGGAAAATTTTAGTAATATTGATATTTTCGGCCGTGAAAGTTTACATTTTACAATAAGACCATCTCAGTCAATGATCCAGACTGTTGGCCCCGTAACTACTGAAAAGGCTGTTGTCCTTTTCAGGAACCACACGTTTTTTTCTGGCCTCGCCACAGATACCCCTCCGCTATGGTTGCACCTACGGTACGGCTATCTGTATCGTTGAGGCACGCAAGCCACCCCACCTCGGCAGTATCTGTGGTTCAAGGAAATGGATTTAGATTCGAGGTACTGGTATTGCGCTGTTCGTCTGTGGGCCTGTTTGTGTGTTTCGTAACGTGAAGTAGTCCCCGTCCGGACACTTACCCGTACTGGTCGATCCGCCGGGGCAGCGCCAAGACTGCATACCGGTTTTACACTTCGTCGTTTCCAGAAATATCGAAACGCCAGAGCACACTACAGCTCCAATCAAATAACGAGAGAACTGTTTGAGGTTCTATTTTGCATTATATTTCATTGCACAACCGAGTCTCTCCAATTACTGGTTCTTTTCCTATACAATCTGCTGAATAGTGAAGTTACTCTTCAAAAAGATTTAGAGTGATTCGCCGTGATGTTAAAGTTTGCACCTACTGCATGAGTATCACGTTAATGGCAGTATGCTCGCCATCAACCGGTGTACGTTTTGTGTAATTTACTGTTCTTCCCCAGTCTGCAGCTTTCGTGATCGTATCTCTGTTGTCAAGTTGCTTAGCTTGCCCTGGTTGTGTGCCACAAATCACAATATGAACCTCCGTCACACCATCTTAGGTGTACCGTACAGTACACACTAGTTGTTGCAGGCGTAAGATTTCGCTAGAGTTGTTACCGTACAGTCGGCGGAAGAAGCGGATGTAATAGCATTTAGAGTACATCGAATAAACTCTTGAGGTATTTTTTTTTTCTTTAGTAGCATGTTGAACGACGTGAGAAAAGCCATGTTGTTTGACAATAGGCCACATTATTTAACCTACGCGAGAAAAAAATTTAGTCTCCGATCTGTTTCGTTGTCTTAAAGCAGAAAAGCAGATCCCTCAGGGATGCTCTAGCACTTGTTTGAGTTGGACCTACAGGAAACATAGGGTAGCCTCTTCAAATGATAGTGGTGACTTTAGTGCATGAACTATGAACATTATCAAAAGATACATGAATTTGTTAACATCGAATATTGATTTTAGCCTAAGGAAGTCATTTCTGAAGGCATTTGTGTGGAGTGTTGCCTTGTATGGAAGTGAAACATGGACGATAAGGTGCGGACAGGAAGAGGATAGATGCTTTTGAAATGTGCTGCTACAGAAGAATGCTGAAGATTAGGCGGGTGGATCGCAAAACTAATGAGGAGGTACTGAACAGAATTGGGGAGAAAAGGAATTTCTGGCAAACTTTGACTAAAAAAGGGGATCGATTGGTAGTACACATTCTTAGACACCAACGAATTGTGAATTTAGCGTTGTGTGGGGTAAAAACCGCAGAGGAAGATCAAGAGATGGATACAGTAAGCAGATTCAGACAGATGGAGGCTGCCGTTCTTATGTGGAGTTGAAGAGGCTTGCTCAGGAGAGGGTATTGTGGAGAGTTGCATCAAACCAGTCTCCGGACTGAAGACCACAACAACAATAATAACATGAATTAATCAGTTTCGGAAACACCTGATAGTTGCTCAGAATGTTGTATCATTGGTAGCATATGACAATTAATAACTTGTTAGATGTCGTCCATATGGTCCCGTAGTTTCCTTTCAGACATGCAAGAATTGTAAATTGCAGGAGCTGCAGGGATACTCTACTGTCTTTCAGATTACCTATTCCCAGCTATATTAAGAACCATTTCATCTCAAGGGATTAGTCCTATGTAAAAGTACTAATCATTGTCCCCATATGATTTGTAGCTGGAATAAACTTATCAGTAACCGAGTTATATTTGGTAAAAAAAAAGATAGTTCATATTGCAAGTTAACACCTTTTAATAGCGGTTCTTCTTGTCTTTGTGACAGCTAAGAAGTGTCTATCTTACGGTGTGTATGTCAAAATGTTTTCTATCACACTACAATGTTGATTGGAATAAACTCTTTCAAGTCCTGAAGCAAGCAGGAGTAAAATATAGGGAGCGTAAGGTTATTTACAAGTTGTACAAAAACCAGACAGCGGTTGTCAATTGAAGGGCATGAAAGGGATGCAGTGGTTGCGAAGGGAGTAAGACAGGGTTGTAGCCTTTCTCCAATGTTATTCAATTTGTACATTGAGCAAGCTACAAAGGAAAGCAAGGAGAAATTTGGAGAAGGAATTAAAGTTCAGGGTGAAGAATTAAAAACATTGCGCTTAGCCGACGACATAGTAATTCTGTCAGAGACAGCAAAAGACCTGGAAGAGCAGTTGAACGGAATGGACAGTGTGCTGAAAGGTGCATATAAGATGAAGATTAACAAGAGCAAAACTAGGGTAATGGAGTGAAGTCTAAGAAAGTCAGGTGATGATGAAGGAATTAGATTAGGTAACGAAACAATAAAGGAGGTAGATGAGTTTTGTTACTTGGGCAGTAAAATAACAAATGATGGTCGCAGTACAGAGGATATAAAATGCAGAATGGCAATGGATAGAAAAGCGTTCTTGAAAAAGAGAAATTTATTAACATCGAATATTGATTTAAACCTAAGGAAGTCCTTTCTGAAGGCATTTGTGTGGAGTGTTGCCTTGTATGGGAGTGAAACATGGACGATAAACAGTGCGGACAGGAAGAGAATAGAGGCTTTTGAAATGTGGTACTACAGAAGAATGCTGAAAATTAGGTAGGTGGATCGCGTAACTAATGAGGAGGTGCTGAACAGAATTGGGGAGAAAAGGAATTTTTGGCATACCTTGACTAAAAGAAGGGATAGATTGATAGGATACATTCTTAGACATCAAGGAATAGTGAATTTAGCGTTGGAGGGAAGCGTGTGGGGTAAAAACCGCTGAGGAAGACCAAGAGATGGATACAGTAAGCAGATTCAAACAGATGTCGGTTGCCGTTCCTATGTGGAGTTGAAGAGGCTTGCTCAGGACAGGGTATTGTGGAGAGCTGCATCAAACCAGTCTCCGGACTGAAGACCACAACAACAACACTGTCATATCATCCCTCGTGGAGGTTCTTCCACTTCGGCAAAGAGTTCATAGTCACACGGACTCATGCCGACAGAGTACGATGGAGGTTTCAGAATTCCCCACTGCCATCAGCTCAAGAGGCCCTGGAGGCAATAGCGGTGCTGCAACGCGCCTCGTCATGTAGAATGATGGAGGGCTCTTCCATGAAACGTCGCTGCACTGGTCGTCCAGCGCTCAGGGCGTACAGTAGATGAAGTTAATTTAAGAAGAAATGCTGGGAAGTTCACTACTGGAGCGTTAAGCAGAATTATTGGGTCAACAGATTGGAAAGGGAACGAAAAAAATGTTCGCAATATTTATTGGAATCATGATGAGTAACGAATCACAAGTATGTTGTGGCGGTACTGGCTTGTAAGCCGGCAGCAATTTCTGTATTTTATTTCATAATTTCATTTACTTGTATGGTATACTAGAAAGTAGCGTGAGCAAGATAGTAACCAGATGGTACTGTAAGTACGGTCCCGTGGGAAAACTCCGCCCCTTTCTCTAAGAGTGATCTGATTGGCTGTTGCTGTATCCTTACGCGCAACAACCTCTCAGCTATTTATTAATTATTTAATAAATAAAAATTCAGTTATTAATTTTATTACTATAATGTGTGTTAATTAATTGTTTATGATTACACTATTGTTTTGTAGATTTATTAGATTAAGCATTTTACGTAAAGAGTGAGTGTGGCGTTCTAGAAGTGTCTTTTGGCGCCAAAACTCTAGGCGCTAGCGTGGAGCCCAGCTCCATTGCTAGTCAGTTCACTGCGAGCCCCGACACGATAAACATCTAGCGGCACTTGCGATAACCTGTCTTGTATTAATTGGTCGATAACGGGGCTAAAAATATTTGTAAAGTGCGTGCAATGTATGTCAGAGTGTGTTAAGACTGTAACAACGTTATTTTTGTGACTAATATTGACGTCAACATGCAGTTTGTGGCTTTTGTATTGTGTGATTGGTAAAAAATAAAAGAGCCACTGGCATCTCTAAAGGAATTCATCGTCTTCGTTAATGGTAGTTAGAAAGCCACAGCATCCACCACTTTGAATTTCAGCCTCACCTCAGAAATCATAGAGTCTACGACCTGTGTGCTGCTTCTTCGCTGGGAAGATCTACGAGAGAGAAGACGCCAGGTTAGTCAAATATTAAATGACAACCGCCTACGGGCCTCACGTACAACGTTCGGTCTATTACAACTAGACAAGTTAGGACGCTGCTCGCGGTAACTTGAGTGAGGTAAAGGGAAGATAGGAAAGTGTCAAGGAAACTGTCACAAGTGGACTTGATAACATAAACTTTAACCATATCATTGAAAAGTTTATAGATTTAATTTTTTTACTAATGTGTGCAATTAAGTCCCAGTTAATGAAGATACTTACGGCAACTGGGATGGACTTCTGGAGACGTTCTACAGGAGTGTGTCACCGGGAATAGGTCAGGAAGCCATCAGAAAGAAAATAGACGTCACAACTTCTGTTACTGATTTTATTGAATAAAAATAACTAATAAGGCAAGTCTATCCGAGGAGAGATTACCACGAGCCGTCATGGAATTTGAATCACTAGGAAGGAAAGAGATAAACCACAGGACACGTGGATACGAGGACTTCAACCAATAATTAGAAGAAGTAGTACTGAAGAACATTCATTGACCGAAAGGCAAAAATACGAAAACAATAACCACGTTGAAAAGGATGGAAGCTGCCGTCCTTATTCAGAGATGAAGTGGCTTGCGCACAATAGGGCACATTGGACAGCAGCACCAAAAAGTGTTCCGGCTGAAGACCACAACTAAAGGCACAAATGAAGAACAAAAATTGAATCTGATGCGTGATCTTGGTTTACCGTGAAGTAGTTTTACACGCAATAGGTGGCCTAAAAATAAATGATAATAAATAGAACAAAACAATACACTATATATATATATATATATATATATATATATATATATATATATATATATATATATAGCCAGCTATTGTAATTCACTTAATTTTGGGTATATACCAAAAAATTAGGTGAATTACATTAGCTGTCAATAACACGATAAAAGAAAACTTATTAAAAAGATGCATAGCACAATCAGGTGACCCACAAAATAAATATTTAGACTATAACATAAATAGTAACAAGTACTACAAATGAGTAGCTGTGCGTTATTGTCAAAAAAGGCTTGACCGATTTAATTTATTTTTCCCGTCTTTAATACGGGATGGTTGAGAAAAAGATAAGAATTGGAAAAACCTAAAGGAACAACTGAAAAATCGAAAACAAAATTTCTGTATCAGACGCCTAATATCTCTTATAAGGCAACCCGCCATACACGGCTGTTTGGGAGCTGCAACCGTAGGAAGGGAAATGGACACACTGCTACTCATTTGATGCAACGCAGATCCGAGGATTGGAACTTAAATAGTGGCAACACGCTGTGGAGACACTAGGCAATGGAATCTTCGCTGATAGTACACGTTGTCGACATCCCTATCTTAACTCCGACCATTTGGATTCGCCCGTCACACGTCACCGGCGTGCGTACAATCGAAGGAAACTCAGTCACTTGTGACCGAGCGGTCTAACATACCGGTGTCACTAGGTTTTAGAAATAGGAACATCGGAGTTGGATCGGGATTGAATGTGTCGGAGGTCGTACAGCACAACAGTGTCATCTACGTCTTCAAGAGGCGTGAGAGGAATCGGCATTGCCATACACAACAGTGGCATGTTGGGAAAAGCCTTCAACTTTCCTCCACGGTGGACCGTCAATGCACAGTATTACTGCTGGTTTTTGGAGCAACACTTTCTGCGCAACCCACCCATAATTTTGCACGACAATGCGCGGGCGCATACACGCAAGCTGTGGCTGCTCTGTTCGGTCGATGAGACTGGGAAGTGCTGTACCACCCATCATCCTCCCCGGACTTCAGTCCTTGTGACTTTGATTTGATTCCGAAGATGAAGCAACCACTTCGTGGCATTTGCTTCAGAACTGTTCCAGTGATTCGACAGGCAGTAGACCGCTCTATTCGCACCGTTAAAAGGTCAGCCTGAGCTAAGAGTATACTACTCCGTCCACATCGATGGCAACGGGTTCTACACAACGCTGGTAACTACTTTAACGGGTGCAATCATATGACGCTTTTTCATCAGTTGTGAATAAATAGTTGGCACTATTTAAGCTCCAAATGTTGTATTAATACGTGAACACGAAAATTTAAGTACCTTTTTAAGCCTTCTGAACGAAACTGCTACGGCCATCAGTCCCTAGACTTACAATCCATTTAATCTAACTTACGGGCGGCCAGTCTTTAGCATGACGCCTTAAACCACGCGGCCATTCCGCGATGCTACCGATTTTTAATCTCCTTTCTTATATAAAAAAAGGAGTGTCTGTCCCTTTGAGGTTTTTTTCTTTCAAACAAGAGTAAGAGGAAAATTTCGTACTAGGGATGGCGAGGGGGTACAATACTTACAGAGTGCGCATACCTACAGTTTTATTCCTATATCAAAAAGAATTTTGAACACTTGACCATTAAAACAAGAGGAAAGTCACTATCTACATAAAATTTAGTATAGAGGATGGCGGAGGGTACTTTTCTTTCAGTCTTCAACACGTACCGGCAGTTTTTAATAGAAAGTTTATTAGAAAGTTCGCTTATGTATGAATGTTTTCGTGGACAGGTTTTTTATAAGCCACAAGTCAGTGAAAGGTGTATGGTAAGGGTTCATCGCAAGAAAGTTTAACAGTGTTCATTGATCACCATGGAAGTTGATAAACATATGTGAGTCTTCATAGATAGGGAGAGGAGATGGAGAGGTGGAGTGAGCAGATATAGGGCGAGAAAGTGGAGGGGCTGGGGCGTAAAGGACGGGCGAAGGAGGAGATGGGAGAGGTATGGATAAAGAGGATCGTGGGGGAGATGGACTGCGAGGCATCGAATAAATAAATCGCCGGGAAACCCCGGTTTGTCAACTATAACCAGAATAAATCCCAGGCGTAAATGCAGTTGTTTTGTGACTACGGCGCGGTATCTCTGTAATAAATATGTTTCAGATGGCCCAGTCCAAACTCGCTATTTTGGGATTTCGGTACTAATTTGAAGTAGGATTATGAGGTAAGAAGGTTCTTGGCTTAGCCCGGACCAGCGCTCGTGTCTTATTGTGATTGCATTAATGGTATACAAGAAGTTTGTTCTACGAACCGGCGATGGTGAAACATTTTGTGCGAATCTATTACGCCGTTTAGCAGATTAATTTAGACATATAAGAAAAAAGATACGTTGCTATGTGATTCCTCGCAGCTGTTCTTGATATAAATTTTTGTTTGGTCTCAGCTGTTTGTAGGTGTTGTAACCATACAAGATGCTCATATGAAAATTTGTGACGCGGCAAGGATTCGAACCCGGGACCTCCTGCTCACTAGGCACTTGCGCTAAGCTAGCTGTGAGCCATGAAATACAATGGTCGAAGCAGAATACAGGAAGGTACCTGGGGTGGGAAGCGGTTAAGCGCAGCTCCCAACTCAACAGGAGATCTTGGGTTCGAATCCCGGGCCCAGATCAAATTTTCACAAGCCCATGTTGTATGATTATAACGCCTGCAAGCAGCCGAGGAAAAAAAACGTGTAAAACTTAGATGTCAAATGAGCTAATGTAACAATTTTCTAGTGCACCGTCCGGATTTTATTCGAATTTCACGTTTAAAAAAAAAAAAAAAAAAAAAAAAAAAAAAAAAAAAAAAAAAAAAAAAACTACTTTCCTTGTAGGTTTTTGTACCGTATCACTTCCACCCTTGAAACTTTTACGAATCGATTGAACTTTACGTGAATGTAGATAAATGGATATATCAACATTATTGTCTGTTTGTCGAGATATGGTTAATTAAAGCTAAATTTTACAAAAATGTTCAAAATGTTTGTAGAGCTTATGGGACTTAACTATGGGGTTACCAGTCCATAAACTTACAAACTACTTATGAACTAGCTAATACTAAGGACGGCAATAATATCCATGCCCCAGGGGGGATTCGAACCCCCTACCGTAGTGGCCATGACTTGCGCGCCGCAGTCCCCTCGGACACCGCGGCCGGCTAAATTTTACACGTCGTTGTTAAGCGATGAACGGGAAGTGGCAGTCGCGCCAATCATGCAGATCTATTATTTCCTTTTGCTAAAACTGTCAGTTTGGTTTAAATTAATGATCTGGAGATTTATTTCTTTATCTTATGCAAGACATCACTTATCTTACAGTAGCACAATACAATAATTTGCTCTGCAGGTGCCACCCTTTCTATCTGTTCCGTTTGAAGATTTTACGTACAAAAATGTTGCTTCTGTTGTGGGATTCTTAAGTGCGTCACTTCCACGCTTCAAAATTCTGCGAATCTTATCAACCTTTGCACGAAGGTAAGCAAATAAAGTCAAAATTATTTTTAAGGAATAATTATTATTCTTTGTCGCATTATTATGGCTGAACGCCCAGACAGTAATGAACTTATGAGCTGCGGTGGAGTGGCCGATCGCTCTAAGGCGCCTTGCTGCGGAGCGCGCTGCTGTTCGCCGTCGGAGGATCGAATCCTCTCACGGGCATGGGCGCGTGTATAGTCGTTAGCGTTAGTCGTTAGTTTAAGTAGTTTGATGACCAAAGTAGTTGAGTCCTTTAGATTTACAAACATTTGAACTTACGAGTTGATAGCCGCATAGTAACTTCCGCGGACTGCGTAGCCGCTACCGCTGGAGGTTCGAGTCCTCCGTCGGGCATGTAGTGTAAGTAAGTCTAGGGACCGATGACCCTAGAAGTTAGGTCCCTTTGTTAGTCAAACTTTGAATGAGTTGACAAACCACACAAACCTCGACGTATTCGCGCTTTCTTATGAGCTGATTCCTCAACACAGTGAAGTCTCTATAAAAGTGCATATTTATCCCAGAAAGGGCATTCATGCATCCTAAACTTCAATAGCACAACATGACAAATGACATGTGTGATGCTAATATGCCAAGTTATGCGACATGACATTATGTAACCATTTCTTTACATACACACTTAGGCTATGTGAATAAGTAATCGTCATTTCAATTGTACATTTAAAATACGCATTTATTCGACAAATAGATCCATTATCTGTCAATAAAAATATACGTCCCTTTAGGGATAAATAGTAAGATTGAATGCCGATAACAGGGTATCGGTATATTTTGCACTTCCGATCACTGGTACGAAAAGTACATCCTAGAAATGTAAAAAGAGAACTCATTACAACTACAAAGAGTTGCGCATATCTATACGAAACCAGATGGATTTATCTGGCATGTCACAATGAGTTACAACCATTATCGTAGAATTAAATAGGATTCACACATGATACGTCACGTGAATTTCTCAAACAAGTAAGATGTCGATAACTGGTACATTTACCGTAGGTCAATATTTTTTTATTTAAGTGCTTTTGAAGCTTCCTAATAAGTCGGTCACCTAATTCGCCTCTTAAACATCTTTGTCTCTGGCCATGGCCTATTCGCCATCTGTTGTCCTGTCATAGGAGGATATTTCATTCTGGCAATAGTCCGGTGCAGCCAGTAACACAGCATCGTAGCAGCTGTCATGTCGCTGATCACCTTTAGTACAGTGAGAAGTTTCTGCAATGCGAAGAGGATATTTCCTTGTCTCCCTTGTAAATCTTGATCCGTGGAATGCTGCACCGCCGGCGCGAATGTCATTACAACAAGGACAAGGGCTTGTTTGCCTGGCGGAAGACGTAATGGAAATATTGGAAAAAGTACCCGGCCGCCAAGTAAGACACCGCACATCTCAGTAAATACCAGGAGCCGAATTTCAGAAGCTACGGATGTGCTACCAACCAGTCTGTCATTCGAATAGTGATTGGTGTTTGTATTCATTCAGTCAATAGTACAGCTACACAATGGATGATCCTGTCATCATACTCAAAATTTGACACACTCGATACTCCTTCTAAATTTATTTACTCATAGCCTAAGGTCTATTTACATAGCTTTGTACAAAAGGTGAGACACGTTACGGAAGATTGCCACGAGATGTCGGGTGTGTTTCTTATTAGATTTTGAACGGTACCCTATCAGCATATTCTACCACACATATTTATACGCAGCCTAATATCGATAAGTCTTCACAAAGACTGATTAAAAAGTAATGAGATTATTTTTATCCCGGAGTTATTTATTGATAGAGGCACTTATAGTTACGCACCGGGATTATAATTGCATCTCTTATTCATGTCTAAATGTCCGTCTATTTTTGTCGATGTCCCGTACAGACCGCCATAGAATGAATAATATAATCTCTGGTTTTTGTAACGGATCTCTGGCAGTGGTTCTTTTGCAAAGAGATCAACTTCATCCCGAGACTCAAGTCGGTTGAATACGTTGGTTGTTCCAGCAGTTGACCGGCGTTGCCTGGTGAAACGTTGTTGTCTTGTTCGCATCGACGGCATCTTGAATAGTGGCCGTTACATTTCAGATGTGTTACGACTCGTGGCTCTACCCTTCATTCGATCCCTGCGAACCCTACATTTCAGCAGGATAATGCAGCACGACCGCATGTTCCAGGTCCTATACGGGCCTTTCTGGATACTGAAAATGTTCGACTGCTGCCCTGGCCAGCACATTCTCCAGATGTCTCACCAGTTGAAAACGTCTGGTCAATGGTGGCCGAGCAACTGGCTCGTTGCAATACGTCAGTCACTACTCTTGATGTACTGTGGTATCGTGTTGAAGCTGCTCTGTTTGACTCAATGCCCAGGCGTATCAAGGCCGTTATTATAGCCATAGGTGGTTGTTCTGGGTACTGATTTCTCAGGATCTATGCACCCAAATTGCGTGAAAATGTACCACATGTCAGTTCTAGTATAATATATTTGTCAAAATGAATATCTGTTTATCATCTGCATTTCTTCTGGGTGTTGCAAATTCAATGGCCAGTAGTATATATGCGCCAAGTTTCATGGTGACTGGTCAAACGGTGTCAAAGTCACAAGTTGCCTTCCGCTATGCTAAAATCACTGGCTTGAAAATTATAAAAATCTCCTTCATAGAAAGTTAGCCCATGTAGTAATTCGGGGTATAAGCTATCTTCATTCCACATTTCATTCAATTCCGTTCAGCCGTTTCAGCGTGAAGAGTAACAAATATGTTGACATCTGTAAGGTACCCTCCGCCATGCACCGTACGGTGGTTTCGTAAAGGTAACTCATGCGTTAAATCAGGATGTAAGCTATCTGTATTCCAAATTTCATTCAAATCCGTCCAGGTGTTTCAGTGTGAAGCGAAAAAAACATATCCTCCACCACGCACCGTACGGTGGCTTACGAAAGGTAGCCCACGTATTAAGCTACCTCTGGTCCATATTTCATTCATATCCGTCCAGCGATTTCAGCGTGAAGGCGTAAGAAACTAGTTACCTAATTGTAAAGCACCCTCCGCCAAGCACCATACGAAGTGAGTGCGCGAGTTCAAGCAATGAGTTGACAAAGTTTTATCGTAATCGTATGGTATGGCCGTGCATAACATACAAATAAAAAGACCAACAAAGAAACATTAATTTTTATATATTAGATATAACGTGTTTAAAACGTTATTATTTTTATTTTTACACAAGTTAATTGATCACAATCTTATTTTTAGCTTAATAATAATAATAATAATAATAATAATAACGTATAAAAAGTAATTGAATGATTGAAAACAGAAATATATGTACTGGGTGTCCCTTTTTAACGTCATAAACTATAGGAGTTGCAAGAAACTGTCACATAATGCGACGACACTTCATAAATACAATATATGAAAATGAGAGTACTTGCGATTTGTAACGAACTTTAAATATAATTTCATACCTTTATTAAACTTTTTCTCGCTGACGAAAAGAAAAAAGTTTCTCTCTTACTACTTTTCCGCTGTTCATGGAGTAAAATTACAGCATTCGGTATGACGTTGACAATTATAATTTCTACAGTACAGATTGTAGCGGCAGGAAATTTTACAGACAGTATACACCAAACAGCTGAATGTACCTTCGTGATTGTATCACAGTACGACAAGTTGTTGACGAGATATCAGGACATAAATAGTAACATTCATGGAAACGGCCCCATCACGCATCAGGTTTCAATCTATTACTGCTTTACTATGAACTTTATTCGCTACAGATTTTTACAAATGTATAGCACTTATACAAGTGAATATATACCTGAAAAATTATACAATTGTACTACGTATAATTCAATAAATATGAGATAACATATATTGCGGTGTGTAAAAACTGTCACATCATACACCCCTTTTTAATATATTTACGTATTTACTTGGAAGACATTCCTGTATTCCAGCTCAGCTTAAGGAAATTCCTCAAAACTGACAGGGCTGTTGACAAATCTGAACCAACTTTGAACTGCAAAGCACATACAGCTGCAAGCGTAAGCAAGACTTCTATAGAGTTTCAAGGAAGAGAATGAAATACTGTATATCCAACAAGTACGCATAATTCCCCACAGATCTACCTTTTACCTTCAAGCGACTGCAGTTTCCAGTAAGACTTGGATGTTCTATTACGATTAATAAACCACAAGCGATCTATTATATAATGCGGAGTGGATCTGACATCTCCATGTTTGTCACACGGACAACTTTATATATAGATTGCTAAGGGGTGGGCTCAATAAAGAATTTATTCATAATAGATCCTGGACAAGTAACAAGAAATATTGTGTTATAGTCAGGTTTTGAATTAAAATAAATCTCTGAATGTTACATATCGTTTGTATTTTGATTACTACCTTTTTTTGTTCGGATTCTGGTCCTGACTCATCTTGTACATCATGCTAGACAGCTTTATTTCTTATACATTCTCTCATAGATAAAACATGTTTTAAAAACAAGGAGATGGACAGAGAGAGAATGGATAAGAGGACTAGTCGCTCAAAGCTTGAATAAACGCCGTATATTTTGATACAGAGAATAGCATCAGGACTGTGTGCATATTACTGTGACTCAGTCATCTGTTGTTCACCTCCCTTTGACGCATACCTTCTTGGGTGGAACTGGACGCTGTGATGACGTGGGGCTGCAGGTTCTACCTCGCGTGTCTCTGTGACCTTGTTTGTTCTGTAACACATCACTCGTATTCACGTCTTTCATAACGATAGATACATTCGGCTGTACTTTGTGGTGTGGTGACGAATTGCAGTGTTTATAATATTATTTGTCACCACACAGTAATGTAACAGATGCCTAAGCGAGGCAATGACGATAATAGCGTAGGTTAATGCCACGTTGTTTTCATTCTCCCTGGTGCGGAAATACAGATTAAGCTGCGAGTGCTGAGGGATGAATGTAGTTGACTCATAAGTGCAGTCAGTGTGGCATATGAAAGTTTGGGTGGGTCCTGGAGTCGTGTTCGGGTATCCTAGTGGTTAAGGCGACCGCTCGCGAAAAGCGGGAAACCGGGTTCGAGTCCCGGCCCGGCACAAATTTTCATATGTAGAACATCTATACCTTATACAGTGTCGCTAAAAGAAATTCGCTATTGCGAGAATATATTGATAAAATTTGTCTTTGTCATGCCGAGAAATAGCGTTCGCAATACTGTCTACTAATCTCCATTTCTAATAAGTTCGTATAATAGTAGCTTAGTGTTTCGTGTTTCCCTAATACCATTATAAGTGACACAGCTAAGGACAATGTAATCCCTTGGCCCCCAACATAACACACTCGCAGAGGTCGTTAGCTTTTCCTTAAACCTGTGCAGGTACGCTGGAATAGCTGTTTGGCCTAACGCGCCATACTGTGGATTGTGCAGCCGCTCCCAAATGGGTTCGAGTCCTCCCTCGGGCATGCGTAGGCCCGGCGGAAGGGGAAAATATCAGCCGAGCAAAGAATGCATATGGCGCCCCCTACAACCCATTGGTATTACTGACTTTAAATTTGCTACGCTACCTTACAGATAGCTGCTTTTAAAGGATAACTCCTTGAACTCTATAACTATAAGAATCAATTATCAAACTGAGTAAGAACTTAACTTTTGTCAGTGAAATACACAGAGTAAGTTTTGGTTAACGGTATACGAAACAATTATTTACACATGAGCATGCAGAATATTCTACGTCACTGATTAGAAATTTACAGAACGATTCAAGAAACAACGATTTATTTAAAATTAAGATTGATGATGCGATACAGCATTTATTTACACATATATACATGAACAACCTTGTTAACTGGGAAAGAAAACACATATATAAACAAAAGAACATACAAATATATTTTGTAACAGCATTGTACAAAGATTTCGTAATACAAATAATACAACCAGTAATATAATTTTATATCATTATACAGTTTTAATGCAAATTGTCCTTTGACTTGTTTATAATGCTAAGTTAAGTTAACTTTTCGTACCTTTTTCTCTCAAAGTCTTTAATTAAAGTATCAGGGTCAAGCTCACACAGAACATCACATTCACTGAAGGGATTTCCTTTATAGGAGATTCAAGAAGAAACCGGGTTTGTCATAAAGTGTGAGGCCTGTGGGACGAGGTAGTAACCAATGTTGCTACACAATTTATGAAAAAGTTAATTTTTAGTTCACTGTTTACAATAATATACATTTAGCAAGAATTTTGGCGGCCCCCAAACTCCCCTAAAATTTGGCGTCCCGGGCGGTCGCCCGATTCGCCCGGTCCTTCCGCCTGTGTGTGTGTGTGTGTGTGTGTGTGTGTGTGTGTGTGTGTTGTCCTTAGCGTAAGTTTGTTTCAGTAGTTTGTAACTCTACGTACCAATGACCCTAGCACTTTGATCGCTTAGATTCACAAACATTTGAATGTTAAACCTGTGCATGTAAAATGGGTAACCGGATACAGTGGAAGTAGTTGGCAGATCTTCGATCTTGTAACGGGTCGATACCCCTTTACGCTGATGCTCACATAGTCAATGTGTCGAGTGCGAGTGTGTATCGATAGTGACGAGAGCGCGCAATCCGGTAGCGGTACACTCTGTGGCGTGTCGTGACTTGTTATGGCGGCAAACTAATGTGCGGGAAAATTCGGCTGAATTGTGTGTTGCCAACGCCGTGGGTAGACCCAGCAGCATATTCCGATGGTGACAAGCGTTTCTTCTAAATGTGGCGAAAAGAAAATGCGGCTTCGCGTCGACCGCGCCGGTAAAATTTGAAATACGAGGCGCGTCCAGAAAGTAAGTTCCGTTTCAATTTATCTCCGCTGCAGCGCTGCGATTGCAGTTCCGCACATGCGCTGTAGACGATGTGTATCAAGGAGAAGAACGTGCGCCATTTCGAGATCGCTGTTGTGCTTGTTTGAAATGTCGGCGTTAATTGAAAATCCCGCCTCATGTGAAATCAGGTCGGGGATTCGGTTTCTGAATGCGAGGAAAGTGAAACCAAGTGAAATTTATCGGCAAATTTGCGTTGTTTACGGACCAAATGCGATGAGTGATTCGATGGTGAGAAGATGGGTCCGACAGTTCAATGGCGGGCGTAGTGATGTGCACGATGAAGAACGAAGTGGGCGTCCACCTTTGGTTACAGAACTGGTTCACGCGATTGATGATAAGATCCAGGAAAACCGTAGGTTTACAATTAGTGCTCTCGCTATGGACGTCCCCCAAATTTCACGATCACTGATGTTTCCAACTGGTTGAAGACAAAGGCGGCAGATTTCTATGAAGAAGGTATACAAAATTTGGTGACACGCTATGACAAATGCCTGCAAAATTTCGGCAGTAATGTGGAAAAGTAGTTTAAGAGGTGTAGAATTTTGTGCAATAAAAATTTATTCTGTATCTGTGTACAATTTCATTTTATTACCAAACGGAACTTACTTTCTGGACGCGCCTCGTACTACAAGCGACGTGTGACGTGCACGGTGCTACTAATCTGTGACTAGAATCTAATGCTGTCCGACAGTAATGCTGTATTGTATGAAGATTAGTTAATATGTAGATCTGTGAGACAAAGGACGTGACAGTTACTTTGTTTATCAATATGTTACTTTCTACCAATTCAAATCCGCTGCTAAATTGTAGTGGGAAAAACCTCAACTAACGACCTGTGTGTAGTATTGGGCAGCCACTAATAGATAGTAACAGTTCTGCTAACATTTCAGTCGATTAGCTTTTATCTCTCATCCTATGTAACTGGCAGTGTTTTCCTGGCAAAAATATTGAAAATCCAGTGGAAAGATACAACATGTATCACTGTTGTCCCAGACTTTCTGGAAAGTACTCACTTTCTGGTTACAGAGTTCAGTCTTGGTTTTTATTGTCCAAGATTTGGAGAACTTTCGTCAAATACCTTTTATGTAAACAATAAGAGTCTGCTCGTTACCTTACCGTAATGTAGATTCCGTGATCGCGCATCGTTTGGCGTGGTGGTAAAGGTCCCTATTACTCTGAGGAACACACCCCTCTGTGCACTTCGCAATATTTAACTGTTACGCGTATACCGAAGTCTGTGCTCCCTGACACTTGCTGCGTGACGAGAAATTAACTGTCTCTCAATAATTTTTAGAATTTAACTTTTAAGTTTATTTATTTATTTAATCGTGTCTGAGCTACATCTGTAATTAATTAACAGGCTACATATTCTAGATTATAAATAAAACTAAGTACTAATTATACATTCATATATACAGTGATTATTTTCACACATCATACGTCATTATTGTCCACAGCAGACTCACATCTTCCTCCAGGGTTCGGCACACTTCACTGCAACTTCGTTGGCCAGGCACAGGTCTTGAAAAGTGCATGGCGCCGGCAAGGATGGCCAGCTCAGCAGGTGTGTCATCGTTTGTTTCTCTCCACATTGGCAGAGCTCGTCTTCTGCGTATTCCCACTTGAAAAGGTTAGCCTATGATCTTCCCATTCGACACCTACGTCTATTTAGGCTCTTCCAGACTCTCCATTCCAGTTGTGATCCAGCCGGGAGTTTTTATTTAATGTTCCAGCATTGCAAACAGGTTTTTTTTTTTTCAATTTCTTTGTCCGCATTGACTCCCTGGTTATAGATTGACTTTCATTTAGTGGATGTTCAAACTTAATGAAATCTTTTCTCGATTTTAATCTGACCATCCCTGGCTGATGTCCGAACAAGGGACATCTTCTATCTTCGCACTGTCTGCTTCTTTCAGCCATCGCCAACGTTTGCCGTCTGATCTGTGTGGGAGCTATTCTAGAACACATATAAAGGAGATCACGGTTTGTAGGCTTCAGGCATCCCGTAATTAATCGACATGAATCGTTCAGTGCAGTATCTGGCTTGTGGGCGTGCGTCGATCTTCTCCATACGGGGCAAGCATATTCAGCTGGAGCAAAACACAAAGGCAGGGATGATGAACGCAGAATTTCAGGATTTGCTCCCCAGTGTGAGTTGTAAGTTTTCGAATTATACCGTTCCGTGTGTTGATTTTTGCTCTAATTTTTTCTACATGTCTCTTGTAGGACAGTATTCGATCTAACGTGACTCCGAGATAAACTGGGTTTGGGCAATGTTTAATTGAGTTCCATTCCAATTGTAATTCCCTTTCTGCTTCCTGGTTGTTCAGGTGAAATAAACAAGTCTGCGTCTTTGCTGGGTTTGGTCGAAGCTGGTTCCTTTTGTAATATTCAGTAAGAACTTCTAAGGCATCTGACAGGTTTCTCTCAATGTGACTGATTGATCTCGATTGGCAGGCAATTGCTACGTCATCAGTATAGATAAAACTTCTTGCATCTGGTCCAGCTGGTTGGTCATTTGTGTACAGGTTGAAAAGTAGAGGGGACAAAACACTACCTTGTGGGAGCCCATTCTACCGGTTCCTCTAGCGGCTTCTTTGCTCTTGAAATTCCACATAGTATCTTCTGTTGGAGATCAGAGATCTCACAACTTCAGTGAGAAGGTAAATTCCTGTCATTTTGAAAATTTTATCTAGTAGGATTTTATGGTTTATCGTATCATATGCTGCTGATGATCGACAAACGCCACACCAGTTTTTTCACCCTTCTGAAACCCGTCCTCTATGTATTGTGTTAGGCAGAGGACCTCACCAGTACAAGACTTTCCGGGTCTAAATCCTGCCTTTTGTGGAATGATTTGGCTTTCTAATTGTGGTCCTATTTTATTCAAGATAACACGTTCGTATAGTTTGAAAGGGCAGCACAGCAGCGGTATTGGACGGTAGTTCTTGGCATCGTCTCTGGACTTCCCTGGCTTTGGGACTGCTACTACCTTGGCCTTTAGCCATAGCTTTGGGACCGTCTTGTTAGCCCAGCAGAAGTTATAGAGTAGAGGTCTGCATTATGTCAGATTTTTACCGGCGAGTCCCGCTCGCCCCTCTGGCTCTCGGGAGTATGCGGCCGAGTGTCCCCTTTAACCGGTTGCGGGCAACCGATCGCCAGCGCTCGGCCGAGCGCGCCGAACGCTCAGTCGGTCACCAGTAACCGGCGGACTAAGCGCCAGCGAGCTGTACTTCGTCAGACTGGTTAGATTAATACTTCTTCCATAGATAATGAATACGACACTTCGTAATAATGTGTAACTTGTGAGTGTAATAAAAGGTGTCTGTACAAGATATTACATTACACAAAATGTTATATGGCACAAATATATTTTGTATTATTATTCTTTTTCTTTTTATTATTATTTTTTATTTTAGTTTTACTAATTTATATCTAAAAATTCATCCATTGAGTAGAAGGAGTTGTCATTCAGTTATTCTTTTAATAAATTTTTAAATGCTAGTTAGCTATCTGTCAGGTTTTGATACTGTCTGGTAGGTGACCGAAGACTTTTGTTGCAGCGTAATTCACCCCCTTTCTGTGCCAAAGTGAGATTTAAACCTGCATAATAATATCATCCTTTCTCCTGGTGTTATACCTATGTACACTGTTATTACTTTTGAACTCGGTTTGCCGCGGCGGATTAGCCATGCGGGATGCGCACGGCCGTTCGCCATCTGGGGTTCGGGTCCCCTCTCAGGCATGGGTGTCTGTGTTATCCTTAGGTTAGTTTACCTTAGTTTAAATTGTTTGCAAGCTACGGACTAATAACCAAGCAGTATAGTCCGATAGATTTACAAACATGTGAACATGTGTGTGAACTGGGTTGGATAATTAACAACAAATTTCATAAGTGAATATATATACTCTGAAGTAACTGTGAGGATACCTAAATCCTTAATTAGATGTCTCCAGAACGATCTTGGGCGCTCTCAAGTAATTATTCTGACTACACGATTTTGTGCAATGAATACTTTTATACTCAATAGTGAATTACCTCAGAATATGATGCCATACGAAAGCAGTAAATGAAAATAGGCCTAGTAAACTGTTTTACTAAGATTCTTATTGCCAGAATTTGCTAAAACCCTAACAGCATACGTAGCTGAACCCAAACGTTTTAGCAGACAATCAATGTGTTGCTTCAAGTTTAATCTCTCATTAATTCACACATCTAAACATTTTGACAAACTCTGGTTTCCCTTCAAAACGAACGAATAATTTCGAAAAACCTTAGCTACAGACTTCTGTTCAAAGTCTATATTTATTAGTGGAGTTGTGCCATTTACTGTACGGAACTGTATATGTTGTGTTTTATCAAAAGTTACTGAGAGTCCGTTTGCTTAGAACCATTTAATAATTTTGTGAAAGACGTTATTTACGATTACATCAGTTAGTTCTGGTTTTTTGGATATGATTACTAAACTTGTATCATCAGCAAAAAGAACTAATCTTCATCAATGTAGAATGACAAGTCATTAATGTATATCAAAGATGAGAGACCACCGCTTCATATTAACAACTTACTTATTTCTTTTACAAATGTCTTTCGTTGTTTACTATCAGTTCTATAACCCCAATTCTACAACTGTATATGTCACACTTGATGTTTGATAGTTGTAAGTTTGGGGAATGATGATCCCCTAGTTAAGTCCCATGAACTTTACAAACATAAAACATTTTTAAATATACTTTCTATGAGTTTTACCATTTTTATTTTAAGTCGTATGTATTCCAGAAAATTACCCATTATTGTACGAGACATGGGGAATTTTCTAGAATACATAGGACTTAAAAATAGTAAAACTCATAGAAAGTATAAAATTCAACAAGACCTGTCTCAAGAAGAAATTTTTTAAATATTTTGCTAACTACTGGAGTTTGGACCATTGAGGTGATCATGTCTTCCAGTAACTGCAACGTTAAAAACTGTAATTTCTGTATACAGTATTTCGTTCCTTTTGGTAGACAAACAGTAATACAGTAGTCTAATCGTGCGTTATGTGCAGAGTATCTCCTTGTAGTTATCAGACCACAGATCAGCGTTTAAAAAGCACATTTTGTTCTTTAAAGCACATATTAGCTTGGACACCATTGTCAACCGTATTTTGTCGGCCTTTTCTCTAATATGGCGCGATACAGTGGTGGGGTGCGGAAGAACATCTTCTCTATATTGATTTTGCCATACGTGGCGCGAACATTGATGAGCTCTGCGAATAATTCTTGAAGCCAATCTTACTAAAAGTATTTAATGGTAGCAAACCTAATCCGCCCATATTGACCAACCTATGAACAAGAACTTTATTTATGCTACTTGGTACTGCAAGTGGTCGGGGTAATTATGCTCCGCATCTACTTTTGCAGTGCCGAATCATACCTGTTGTTCAAATATTCAAATGTTTGTAGAGCTTATGGGACTTAACTACGGGGTCATCAGTCCCTAAACTTACAAACTACTTATGAACTACTTACGAACTAGGACGGCACAAATATCCATGCCCGAGGGGGGAATCGAACCCCTGACCGTAGTGGCCGTGCAGTCCGTGACTGGAGCGCCTCAATCCCCTCGGCCACCGCGGCCGGCGTACCTGTTGTGCTTGACTGGTACGTAAGTATAGTATCGCATGTGGTACATTGCACGAAACCAGCAGAAGCCTGTGTGACAGGATCCACTACAAGTGCAAAAGATTTCCAAGCTTCACTTTTCGGCTCCTCTTCCGGCGTGTCTTTCTTCTTCAGGACTAACGAGCCGCTCCTAATTGTCTCCACAATACTTCTTTTTGTTTCATGAATGGAGCCTTTACGACCTATAGTTCGTTGATTCATAACGCTGTCTGCGTTGCTCAAAGCCAGGTCGGTTTCTAATGCGATTCCACAGGGTTCAGCGCGCGTCGGTCGTGCTGTCACCGGCCGAGACTACGAGCGCGTTAGAGCGGCCGGCAGTGCTCGACACTTCCGCCGGTAACCGAGAGGCGGACGGCGACCGGCCACACGGGGCATTAGACGGTCGCAGCCGTGCCGCAGCGTGCGCCTACACCAGCCGTCGAGCAGCGGCACGAAACGGGAAATGCTCGAGCGGTTGTTTTCATCGAAATGCAGAGCTCTATTATAGAGTTGTAAGAGCCATTCCTTAGCTATGGGCCCTACGTTCTGTATAAATTCATTAACGACTTCATCAGGACCTGGGGCCTTTCTGGATTTCAAAGAACTGATAGCTGTTTCCATTTCTATTGAAGTGAAATATGGCACTGGTGGTATTTCAACCACTTGTGGTTTCTTATACGAAGTGACAATCTTGCTGTTTCTGGTTGGTTTACCATTCAAAAGGAGCTGATGTGCAACCTGATTGGCGGTTACGCAGACCTGATCCTTAGGGGCTGCTGTATCGTTGGATAATCGTTTTAAGAGATTCCAAGCTCTTCTGCTACTATGTTTCATGTCAAGACTCTCATGTTTCCAGGACCCTTGTCGGTCTTTTCTTATAGTTTGTCAGCTGTTCCCCAAGTTTTATAGTTTCTACACTGAAAGGGTCGTGGTTGTACTGCTCAATGTATTCGTTATATAATTGTTTCATTTTGTTGGAAACTTCAGGAATGTATTCTGCAGCCAGTGGGTATGCTCAGTCTTGCTGATCTTTTAACAGCTTCGACGAACTTTCCGTAGTTTTCAGCGTTTGGTGGTAAATGTACAATTTCCTTATCTAAGATGTTAAAAAAATGTTTGTAAATCTATCGGACTAAACTGCGTAAATCTATCGAACTGCGTGGTCTTCAGTCCGTAGTTTACAAACTACTTAAACCTAGGTAAACTAACCTAAGGACAAACACACACACCCATGCCCCAGGGAGGACTCGAACCTCCACGGCGAGCAACCGCGCGCTCCACAGCGAGACGCTTTAGACCGCTCGGCTACTCCACCGCGGCTATCTAAGATGTCAGCAATTTTTTTCCAGTTAGCCCTTTTAAAGTTAAAACGCATTTTAAAGGGTACTTCGCCGGCCGCGGTGGCCGAGGAGACTGAGGCGCTCCAGTCACGGTCTGCACTGCCACTGCGGTCGGGGGTTCGAATCCCCCCTCGGGCATGGATATTTGTGCCGTCCTAGTTCGTAAGTAGTTCATAAGTATTTTGTAAGTTTAGGGACTGATGACCCCGTAGTTAAGTCCCATAGTAAAAAAAAAAAAGAAGGGTACTTCTTGGGGAACTATTACTGGTCTAAATTTTACCATGATTGGTCTGTGTTGGGTCTTTGGAATAGGATTGAGAACGAATTTATTGCATACCCCAGACAAGGTTTTGGAAACAAATATGAGCTCTGGGTTATACCCTCTCTTCCATCTTGCGCTGTTGAATGATGCAGGCTGTTTCTGATCATGGATGAGATTCAGCTCGTGTTCTTCTGCCCAGCTTTCCAATAATTCTCCGTCCTCATTTGTGTCTTGGTAGCCCCACAATTTACTTTGACAGTTAAAGTCTCCCATTATTAGTTGTGGGTGGCAGACATGTTGACTGAAAGCAAACCTTTCTGCTGATGGTTTATATATTGATGATACCGTGATGCTCCCGATAGTCACAGATATGATTTCCGTGTTATTGACGGTGTTAAATCGTATGTTGCACACTTTGATTCCAGGTCGAATTAATAGAGCACTCCCATATTGGTCGTGAGGGCATTCCTTCACCAGGATCATCCCAGGATCATCATAGTTGTAATAGACCTTGGTTCACCATCACACAGCCTGGCATTGCTTTTATGTTTTTAACCTAGACTTGATGCCTAGTGACGTCTTATTTATTTTTATTGTGTGACATGCATGCCAGTATGCATAAGGAGGCATATAATGCACTTGTTTAATCAGTCTATCTAGTTCTCTTCCGTGAAGATGGTTTACAACCGAAACCGGTAGAAGTTTGGAAAAATAATAAACAGCTGATGGTTTACAGTATGCATTTCCTCAAATATCTTACGGCTTTTAAACCTCGGCTCAATAAAAATTTGAAGTTTACATGTGTTGGATATAAGTTGTTCTTTTCAGATGATAAGCCCTCAATGTTGAGAGATATGACTGTCAGACATGGCTCTGAAAAGGGCCGTGTCAACATTCAGATTCTGGATACAATGTCTGTTTAGACGTAGCTCAGTATGTGGAAGGATTTGCCGGTATTTACCGTTGCCCAGGGTACGCCCGACTGTACATGTACTGTAACTTTCAAGTTGAAATGCTTAAATAATTCTTAAGAATGACACACAACTAAATTGCATTATGGCAGTTCCTATTCGCATGCAGTGGTCACGGGAAATTTTATGGTTAATGTTTCCTCCGTTGTTTACAATTATCTGATGCACTGCAAAAAATGTTCAAATATTTGTGAAGCTTATGGGACTTAACTACGGGGTCATCAGTGCCTAAACTTACAAACTACTTATGAAGACAGCACAAACATCCATGCTATAGGGGGGATTCGAACCCCTGACAGGGAACGACCTCGCGCATCGCAGCATAGTGCTCAGTCGCTCCACCGTGGCGATGCGCTGCAAAGTAACAAGTTAGTGAGAAGTCGCCTTATAATAACAAGTTATTGTATTTGTTTGTGATTTCAGTCACAACTACATTTTGCGCCACCTTTTCTAAAGCATTTATACCATCATGGAAGTCACACGATATTTCATATCTATACAAAAAGAAGACAGATAAAAAGTAGCATTGTAGCAGTTGAATGCTGCGTGCTATCTGTTAGCTGAAGTTCCTACTTACTTCTAAGAGCATTGTGTCATACTATCGAGTATCGACTCATATTCGTATTTCGACCTGCAAGGATAGTACAAGTCACAATAACAACTAAGAGGTTCATACAACGCCGTGTGCCATCTGTTAACCGACGTGCGTAGTTTGTACGAAACATGACTCGTACTGTAGTGCTTAGTTGTTTATGACACTCCATATCTTACTGTTAGCATATTCCCATTCTTTGTTACTACAAACTGTAAAGCAACTGAAGAAAAAATAACCGCGGCGGAACGGCCGATAGCATTGAGCCGCTATGCTACGATGCGCGAGGCCGTTCCCCGTCAGAAGTTCGAATTCCTCCCCCCCCCCTCTCCCTAAGGTAATGGATGTTTGTGTCGTCTTAAGTATAAGGTTTTTCATAAGTAGTTTGTAAGTTTAGGGACTGATGACCCCGCAGTTAAGTTATTTAAGCTTCACAAACATTTTGAAGAAAATATAAACCAAACTTACTACACACTTCATTGAAATGATTGTTTTTCTGTGCACATGTCTCTTCCACTTGTCACGTAGAGTTTATTTGTCATGTAGAGCAGAGTAAGAATAATTTTAAAAATCATATATTTCATCTCACGTAACGTGCAGGTTACAATAAATAGTAACCTTGTTGTTGTTGTTATGGTCTTCAGTCCGGAGACTGGTTTGATGCAGCTCTCCACACTACTCTATCCTGAGCAAGCCATTCCATCTCCTCGTAAGAATGGCAACCCGCATCCACTTGAATCTACTTACTATATGCGTCTCTTGGTCTCCCTCTGCGATTTTTACCCCACACACTTCCCTCCAATGCTAAATTTACGATTACTCGATGTCTAAGAATATGTCCTACAAAGCGATCCCTTCTTTTAGTCAAGGTATGCCAAAAATTCCGTTTCTCACCAATTCTGTTCAGTACCTCTTCATTAGTTATGCGATCTACCTTCCTAATCTTCAGCATTCTTCTGTAACACCACATTTCAAAAGCCTCTATTCTCTTCCTGTCAGCACTATTTATCGTCCATGTTTCACTCCCGTACAAGGCAACACTCCATACAAATGCCTTCAAAAAAGACTTCCTTACATATAATTAATATTCGATGTTAGCAAATTTCTCTTTTTCAAAAATGCTTTTCTTCCTATTGCCAATCTGCATCATGTGTTATTTTACTACCTTAACTGTTTCGTTACCTAATCTAATTCCTTCAGCATTCCATTCCATTCTGCATTCCATTATCTTTGCTTTGCTCTTGTTAATGTTTATTTTACACGCTCCTCTCTTCAACACACTGTCCATTCCATTCAACTGCTCTTCCAGGTCCTTTGCTGTCTCTGACAGAATTACTATGTCATCAGCAAAATGCAATGTTTTTATTTCTTCACCCTGAACTTTAATGCCAATTCCAAATTTTTCCTTGCTTTCCTTCACCGCCTGCTCGATGTACAAATTGAATAACATCGGAGAAAGGCTACAACCCTGTCTTACTCCCTTCCCAACTAATGCTTCCCTTTCACACCCTTCGCGTCTAATAACTGCGATCTGGCTTTTGTACAAGATGTAATTAACTCTTCTTTCCCTGTATTTTACCCTTGCTGCCTTCAGAATTTGAAAGAGAGTATTCCACGAAATATCATGGCGGACCGGGATTCGAACCTGTGTCCTTTGCTGTTTGCGGGCAATTGCTCCATCGATTGAGTTACATGTGCACGCACCTTTACTTCCGCCAGTAGCTTGCCTCCTGCCTACCAAACTTCACAAAAGTGAAGAGTTACTTCACAAATGTTCTCCTTCGAAACGTGTAGGACTAGCACTCCTGGAGGGAAGGATAGTGGACACATGGCTTAGCCACAACCCAGAGGATGTTTCCAGAATGATATTTTCAAAGAGCTGCATAGCGAAAATATCATTTTACTAACGATACGTATTAACAAGTATTATCCTTGAGAGGCGAAACGTTTGATTTCAGTTACATTGACATAGTTCACCAGGTGAGATAAACCAGTTAGCAGACATACTTCCCAATGCCTGTTAGTTATTACTTCAATTTAAAGTCTTGGAAAGCTATGAGACCAAATTGTAGTGGAGGTGTGTCTGCTGTCAATGATTCAAGGAAACTACCAAGTAACTGTTATAATAATTTTATTGATACCACTAGAAAGCATGTTAAATAAGGATTCCAGTCATATTATTAATAGCAGAAAAAGGCTTTTAAGTACTGTCCTGTGTACGTTTCTTTTGGCCACCCTGTGTTCCTAAAATAGGCCATCAACTGGATGCTAATATCGACCCTAGGAGATTTCGGATTTCAGTTTGTTAACCAATACGTCTCGCAGTTTTCCGACATTAATTTTCTTCATAAAAATGAATTTACTTTATTCAATTCCTCATCTGCTTCCATCTCATTCTATCCAGTGGTCTCGCCCAAAGACAGAAAAACTGTACCGAAATTTAAAGCAGTATCTCACAAAAGAAAGCCCGTAGAGAGCGTTGTTCTTATAAGAGAAATGTGGAAACCTTATATGCTTCTGAAAGCACAGACGAATACATTGAGGCTTCAAGATATAGAGCAACATGAAAGAGCGTTCTGCGAATGAAAATAGCCTTTGGTCCTCCTTTCCTACAATGGTTTCTGTGTGTTCTTTCCAATTTAAGTTGTTCGTAATTGTTATTCGCAGATATTTAGTTGAATTAACGGCCTGAAGATTTTTTCTTATAGTTCTCAAATTGATGACTTCACCCTTATTAATTTGGGTCAACAGCCAATTTTTGCACCATGCCGATGTATCTAAATCGTTTTGCAGTTGCTTTTGATCTGGTGACTTTAGAAACGGATAAACGATAGCATTATCCTGAACAGTTTAAGAGGGCCGCGGTGGAGTAGCCAAGCGGTCTAAGGCGCCTCGCGGTTGCTCACCGTCGGAGGTTCGAGTCCTCCCTGGGGCATGGATGTGTGTGTCTGTGTGTGTGTGTGTGTGTGTGTCTTGTCCTTAGGTTAGTTTACCTTAGTTTCAGTAGTTTGTAAGCTACGGACTGATGACCACGTAGTTTGGTCCGATAGATTTATTTTAAGAGGGCTGTACCGATTGTCTCCTAAATCGCTTAGAAAGACAACATCTGCAAACACCAGATATCACTTGCTGTACTCGAGGAATTTCCATCAATTACTACGAACTGTGTCCTTTCTGACAGGAAACCACGAATCCAGTCGCACAAATGCGACGATATTACATGAGTACGTAATTTGATTACAATCCATTTGTTAGGTGCAGTGTCAAAAGCCGTCCGAAAATGCGGGAATATGGAATCAATTTGAAATCCCTTAGCACTTATGACTTGTGTTTCACAAGAAAGAAAATTTCTGAATCCGTGTTGACTATGGCTCAATAGGTCTTTCTCTTCCAGGTATTTCGTAACATTCGAACAACGTATATGTTCAAAAATCCTGCTGCAAACCGAAGTCAGTGATGTACGCCTGTATTCTGCGGATAACGCATATTGCCTGTCTTTAATATTGGAGTGACCTGTGAACTTTCCAGTCTTTGGTTTCGAATCTTTTGCTGAACGAGTGGTAGTATAGTACATACACGTTATTGCATCAACAGACTTTTGACGAGTTGACGACACTTAAGCCCGTTTTACAAGATCGACTTTGTTGCGAAAATCGACTACTCTAAGTGTGTGCGCCTTTCGTGCCTGCGTGTAAATCAGCAGCCAACCCCACTGCGTCTATGACGTCAGTGATCTATAGATTGTGCCGAGTGTGCAGTTCTAAATTTTCGAGTGTGCTGCAGAATGCGCATGAGCAGCAACAAGTAACAGTGGTAGTGTCTGCTCACATCGGAGGTTAACCTATTCTGGTTGAGAGCATCTTCTTTAACTTTATTCACATGTTTGCTTTGTGTTTTCCTCACTCCTTAAAAGTTGTACCAGAGCCTAATATTGTTTTCTACTAGTTTTTTCTAGAAAAGAGACGAAATATCTGCAAGCAGAAACATATTTTCATTTTACTACACAATATATATACATTCGAGCTTAAATATATAAACGTGTTTTACCGAAAATTATATTAACAAGAGAGTAAGAAGTATTAGATGAGAAAATTATTTTCGATGTTATTTTGACCGTTAGCAAGAAAGCAAGAAATAAAGACTAAATTAAATAATCTCTTTTTACTGAATATTGTTTCATGTATTTGCAGTATAAATTTTCTTCGGTGAACAAATGCGTACTTTTTCAAAAGTTTGAATGATGATTTAGCTATTATTTAGATTCTCAATTGTGTTGAAAATTTGCTACAAGACATTTGAGGAGAACATCACCCGCTCTGTTAGCCGTGCGGTCTAAAGCACCGTTTTCCGAGACGGGGAGGCGTACCGGCCCCGGTTCGAATCCGCCCGGCGGATTAACGAAGGGGGTCGGAGTGCCGGCCAGCCTGGATGTGGTTTTTAGGCGGTTTTCCACATCCACCTAGGTGAATACCGGGCTGGTCCCCAAGTCCAGCCTCAGTTACACGTTTCGCAAACATTTCGTAACACTTTACACTTTCACACACATATAACACTATACGCAGACATTTGGGGGTACACATTTCCTCCTGTGAGGCATGGGGTGGCGGCAGGAAGGGCATCCGGCCACCCTGTAAATAGGGTCATTCCACATGAAGGGGACCAGGGCTACCCACTCCACCATTTCCAAACCTAATGAAATTTGGTGTGAAGGTTCTATGTGGTCTTTGATTAGTTATATACCAAATTTCAGCTCAGTATCTACAATAGTTGAATTTTTAGGAATTTATTGAGAAAGGCTAGTCATCTTCACGTTACGTATGAAGGTGCAAAAGTGCCAAGGTTGCTAGGCGTTTTTGAAAGTTCTAGCAAACATTTGGGCATGCGCTTTAACACACATAGACAACTCCATACACTGATTCAGACCTTGGAAAAAAATTAGAGGTCGCGCTGTTCAGAGAGCCAAGGTTTGAGAGACCTCTGCTGCTTTTTATATGAACCATTCACATCAGAACTTGGTGATTCCCTCCTATTATGTCTATATATGGATCAAATTTAATTAACATTGGTTGCTTACACTAACGAATATGCATCTGCAAAGTTCGCCAAAATTTTCAACCTGGAAATTTTTGGGGATTTTTAGGTGATAATATCTCAACTGTGTCATTTTCAATCCTTTTTCTCTTGCCACAGATAGGAAGAGCATGCTTTAAGCTTTCAAAGCTATATTGTGTAATTTCTGGATCTTGCATTTTGATGAGTAAGAATACCTTTCAAAAGCAGGGGAAATGGACTATCGATAAATACAAAACATTAATAAAATTCAAGTTGTAAATCAAAATATGACTAACTTGTAGTGTCTTTTAATAGTATAAGATGTGCCTGTGGTTTAGGGTATTAACTAAGCTAACAAGAAATATTTTTATTTCATTTTTCAGTATAAAATATGAATATTATAAAACCTCATAAAATGCTCTTAATTTCTGTATCTTGCATTTTAATAATTAAGAATATCTTTAATAAGTTATTGAAAATTACATATTTTGCTCATTAAGTCCGATAACACTTTCAACTATTTTTTTTTTTCAATTCAAGTTTATGATATATCATCTTCAAACATTAATTTAACACAAGCCATAAAAACAAGTATAATACACAACACAGCAAATTTTCAAAGTCATTTAGAAAGTCATTTCCACTTTTAGTTAAACAGTTGTAAAATTTTTTCAAGTACAGATTGTGGATAATAGTATTGTCTTCCTGATGATGTTGATGGTGCTTCTAAAGTCATGAAACTACGTTGCTCAGTAATCCAGCAGGTGTCTTTTGCAGTTAGCTAGTGGAACGAGTAAGCAGGACCGCGTGGGTTCATAAAACTGACGAAGACATTTTGATGTTCATGTGAAATTTCATACACATCACCAATCCCTCAAAACATCATTGTAAAAGCTTTGCAGATGCATATCTGTTAGTGTAAGCATCCAGTGTTAATTAAATTTGATCCACATATAGACATCATAGGTGGGAATCACGATCTCAAGTTATGATGTGATTGGTTCATATAGAAAGCAGCAGTAGTCTCTCAGAACAGCGCGACGAATTTTTAGCCCCTTTCGAGGCTTGTATCTACATTTAGGTGAGGCTAAACCTCTAATTTTTGCCAAGGTGTGAATCAGTGTATTAAGTAGTCTATGTGTATTAACGCACATGACCAAATGTTTGCTAGAAAATTCAAAAACGCCTAGCAATCTTGGCACTTTTGCACCTTCATACATGACTTGAAGATGACTAGCCTTTCATAATAAATTCCTAAAACTTCAAGTATAGTAGATACTGAACTGAAAGTTGGTATATAACTATGAAAGACCACATAAACCTTCACACAAAATTTCATTAGATTCTGAGATGGTCGAGTGGGGACACTTTTTAATATTGGTCCCTTTCACGTGGAATGACCCAATATTAACTCCTGCCAAATTTGAATTTAACACAGTGCCGACCCTGCATGTGCGGGAAAAGGGCCAAAGAGATAGTATAGATAGATTTGAGGAGAACATCAACTATGAATTACTCTTTCGTCATCAATAAACTCAATTATTATTTTCCTGCCCCTACTTAAAAGTGCTCTCATAACCATACTTCGTCATTCCGTTGCGAAACTACATAGCAGATAGCCTTACAGTTTTGGTGCTTACGTCTAAACGAAAACGACTACTCGAGACAGGCGAGACTCAGTACGGGAATAGCACGCCAGGGGCGCTGTAGTAGAAATATTCGTCTCGAGGAGTCAACTGAGACAAGAAAGTTCGTCGTGTAGAAGGGGCTTAAGCCCAGTTTACACGATGATCGCGCTAGTAATGAACAGATCATGTTGCGCGCCATCTACCGACGTAAACGCGGAACTACTAGCATTTCGTGGGCGCAGACGGCGTTTCGTACTAGCTAGTATGCTTTAGGACAGGTTCTAAATTTGCTAGTAGAGAAGTGGGCATGCATGCGCAGAAGTGAATTCGTTGTGTGGTTTTCATATTTATGTGTGGAAATAGGCGTGTCCTTACAGAAATTGCTTGCTTTGTTGGAGTGATATGTCTTGCATCAGTGGAGTGGAACAGAGCAGGGATTGCGCTTTCGATTGAGGCATACAGGGTCGCTGCAGAAAATCCTATTCTAATAAGGTACAATGACTGTTATTTACGAAGAAAATAACAGAGAAGTGTAGATTTAAATGAATTTTGAATACGTCTTATTGATTAACTTCACATTTTTAAAATTCTGTGATTTTTAGCATGTCAGAAAGTCAGTTGCACATAATCTAGATAGTGTGATGCTAAAAGCAAAGCAAAATTAGTTGACTGATGTCCCATTATGGATCGGAAATTGAAATTGTTGGGCAAACTTCAACAGAAATATTTGTAAGAGTCGGTACAGAAATTCTTCGTGCAAATGCTAGGCTTTCGAAATATTCTCCTGCCGCCAGAAACCGCAATGTTATAGCGGACCTGCAAAAGAATAACAATTACAGGAAAAAAAATCATTGAGGTCCTCTGGTATTACTTCATTATCTGCATGCAGTACACATCCCATTCATTGTCTCTTCCTCTCAACCAAGGACACATCCAACTTCTATTTCTTCTTAATGTGGAGTGTTGTAACAAACAGTGACACAGCTCCTGCAACCGCCGACAGTGTAAGCTTCTTAAGTTGAATACTATCAGCTATGACATACACCCAAATGTGAACAATCCACGTATACAAACAATAATAAGCCCGTATTTTCACACAGGCGCTGCTGTTAGTTGTAAAGACGTGTAGACGGAAGTTTATCGTATTAGCGCAGCCAAGCCTGTATGATCACATGTCATTAGTACCGAGTTGATTTGATTTGATTTTCTCAGGGAAGCCAAAACAGTCTTGGTCCAACCCGCCACTGCCCGCACCGAAACTAAGTTTATTGTGCGGTATCGCTCCCTGTATATCTAGTAAAGCCAACCAATGGCCTTGAACAGTGCAAGGAGTCCCTTTACGAGTTCTTTATTAGACACAATTTCTTCGGGTCTGGTTGTCCCAAATGTTCTGTGCCTTTTACTCTCCAATGCAATGCATTCGAAGATTAGATGTGATGCAGTTTCATCACCGTCATCACAGATCCTACATTTAGGGTCCTCTTCTGTTATTCCCATTGAATGTAGGTGTTTTTTGAAATTCCCATGGCCTGTCAGCAATCCAGCCATGAGTCAAATTGCAGAGCTTCTTTTAAAACATGGCTTTGGCATCATTACCTTGCCATGGTTTTGTTGATAGACTTTGGTCCAATATTCTACGTCCTGTCTTCTGAGCCAGTTACGTAGCTCCAATCTGATAATTGCCTTGGTGATTGTCAGGAGAGGTTCCGGTCCAATAAATGGAGTCTCTGCCCCCATCCTGGCTAATTTGTCGGCATGATCGTTGCCACTGATCCCCGAGTAGCCAGGGACCCACAGTAGGTTTACTCTATTGCTTTCCTCTAGCTCCACCAAACCCTGTGACATTCTGCAACAATTTTAGACCTTGTTGCAGAAGCTGCCAGTGATCTCAGGGCTGCCTGGCTGTCTGAATAGATATATATGCTACGGTCTTTGTAGCACCTACGCAAATTCTCCTCCACACAAGCCCTGATGACAGTGAATACTGGAATACTGAGGCCAGTTTCCCTAGAGAGATGACGCCCTCCAGTCTTGGCTGCACCCCGTATACCCCGGCCCCAACGCCTTGGTCTGATTTTGACCCGTCAGTGAACCAGACAGTATCCCCAGTACGATGTTGAACTATTTCCTCCCATTGCTCCCTACTTCCAATTGTTATATTGAAACGCTTGTTGAAGCAGTATGGGGTTATAATATAGTCGGCTGGCATTTCCCCAACCTCTCCTATATTTACCTCACTCACTATTTTAGTGTGTGATTCTGGATATCCCAAAGAGTTCCAGTTTTTGCCAGTTTTGGGTCTGTATGCACCAGCCGCTGCCTCCATCTTGACCCAAAGGTGTAATGGGGGCATATCCAACATGGTCTCCATCCCAGCAGCTGGTGTGCTGCTAATTCCGCCTGTTATGGTTAAAAGCTGTGTGTGTGTTGTTTGATGTTGAACCTATCGTTAAATCAGACAACAAATTGTTCATTAACACAGCAATTTGGTATAATTATGGCCCTGATATTGATGTATATACTATTAAATAAGAAACAGTACATTACACCGATTATGTGCCCAACGGATCTTTTAACAAAACCACTGTGGCAAGTCACCACATGAAACAGAGACTGACTATACTCAAAATATTTGACTGCGAGAAAGCTACTAAAAACCACAAACCACTTTGTTAATGTTTGACTGCGAGAATTTTATGCAGATCAGTACTTGATTATTGAAATTTAGTATCATAATCAATTAACTGTAGTGTTGCATGACAATCATTTACTATGGCACCAATACGAAAACTGTTCAACAGAATTACAAAATAAATACTGCACTTTAAATCCACAAATAACTAATTATAAAATGAAGGAAGTAGGTTAATCTTCTAACTACGTAAATGAAACAGGAAAGAAAGGTCAACTTTGTTACTTATTATTAATAATCACCATTACATTACCTACATAATACAACCTTTTATAATGCTATTAAATGCAATTACCTTCATTCCAGCAGTGTTACAACGATAATATATATATATATTCCAAATACAATCAAATCAACTTGCTGGCACAGCAGCCTCTGCTCTACATCGGAGCCATACACACAACTCAACCGCTCTCTAAGCGAGCTGAACCACAAGTCCCACTCTCTCTGCGCGAGCTACAATGCTATGCAATATATGATCTTTGCCAAAGATGAAACTTCACAGAGTTAAGTACACATATCGCTACACACAGTAGAAGCGATATTATACATTTTCTTGCAAGCAAGTTACTCGACACAAAACAGGAGGCACAATATTAGACATTTTCTTACAAAAATATTTTTTATGAACACGTTTCATGGTAGTACCGAGTTAGTACGCTTGGAGCACTGCAGTAGACAGTTATCTTTCTTGTGAACTTTTGATCGTCGTGTAGAAGTGGCTTTACAGCGGTCCCCGGTGCGCCGGCTTCCGCGCGGCCGCGGTGGCTGTTGCCTTCCGGCTGCCGTGAGAACGGCGCGGCTGGCGGGCGTTGCGTTTCTTGCTCGCCTTCCGCGACCTGTTTACGGCTGCCGCGTGTCTGCGCGGTCGGGGATTCCCGCTGACCTCTGCCAACTGGCCGTGGCTGGCGCGGAGTCAGCACGCCGGAAAGTCGTTAGCCGTCAAAAAACCAGCCGCCGGGTCGGCAGCCACTGCCACTGCCCGAGGCTACTGCCACGCGTATCTCACTCCACGTGGCGGCCAGTTACAGCTCCAGCACGCAATAGGTCGGTATACGGAGCAAGCCAAGCCCCTGCAGTGGCGTAAGCCGCCGACTGCCAACAGCGGGCAAACTGAAGAGCACCTCGGCGGCCACTGCCATGAAAAAGTACCGCGACAACTTGACATGTGTGGAGGCAATTTTTTCCTGCACGGCTTTTTGGAACTTATAAAGCGATTTGACAAATGTGTCAATGTACAGGGAATTTATGTAGAAAAATAAAGATATGTCGCCGCGGTGGAGTAGCCGAGCGGTCTAAAGCGTCTCGCTGCGGAGCGCGCGGTTGCTTGCCGTGGAGGTTCGAGTCCTCCCTGGGGCATGGGTGTGTGTGTTTGTCCTTAGGTTAGTTTACCTAGCTTTAAGTAGTTTGTAAGCTACGGACTGATGGCCACGTAGTTTGGGCCGCTAGATTTACAGACATTTGAACATTTTTTGAAAGATATGTCTTTAATATCTCATTCTATTTTGGCCCACTTTAGGTTACACAGGATAATTGAAAAGGCGTGGAAATCGGGTCCGATTCCGTCTAAGTGGACGAAAGCGGTAATCACGCCCATTTTCAAACATGGAAACAGAAAAGATTGCAACAACTATCGAGGTATCTCCTTAATTAGCGTTGTAGGCAAAATATTCTCACGTATTGTTGAAAGGAGAGTGCGAGTATTAATCGAGGACAAGTTAGATGAAAATCAGTGTGGGTTTAGGCCTCTTAGAGGCTGTCAGGAGCAGATCTTTAGCCTATGGCAGGTAATGGAAAAGTGCTATGAGTGGAACAGGGAATTGCATCTATGTTTCATAGATCTGGAAATGGCTTATGACCATGTTCCTAGGTGGAAGCTACTGTCAGTTCTTCAAGATTATGGTATAGGAGGCAAACTTTTGCAGGCAATTAAAGGGCTTTACGTAGACTCAAAAATGTTCAAATGTTTGTAAAGCTTATGGGACTTAACTACGGGGTCATCAGTCCCTAAACTTACAAACTACTTATGAACTACTTACGAACTAGGATGGCACAAATATCCATGCCCGAGGGGGGATTCGAGCCTCCGACTGTAGTGGCCGTGCAGACCGTGACTGAAGCGCCTCAGTACCCTCGGCCACCGCGGCTGGCTTTACGTAGACTTTCAGGCAGCAGTTAGAGTAGATGGCAAATTAACCTCATGGTTCAGGGTAGTTTCAGGGGGAAGACAAGGCTGTAACCTGTCACCACTGTTGTTCATATTATTCATGGATCATATGTTGAAAACAGTAGACTGGCAGGGCGGGATTAAAATAGGTCAAAACAAAATAAGCAGTCTCGCATATGTGGATGACTTAGTTGTAATGGCCGATTCGACTGAAAGGTTGCAAACTAGTATTTCAGAGCTCGATCAGAGGTGCAAGGATTATGACATGAAGAACAGCATCTCCAAAACAAAAGTAATGTCTGTGGGAAAGAGATTTAAACAGATTGAGTGCCAAATAGGAGGAATAAAGTTAGAACAGGTAGACAGTTTCAAGTACCTGGAATGTATTTTCTCACAGGATGCCAACATAGTGAAAGAACTGGAATCGAGGTGCAGCAGAGCTAATGTAGTGAGTGCTCAGCTAAGAGCTACTCTCTTCTGCAAGAAGGAAGTAAGTACCAAGACAAAGTTAGCAGTGCACCGCTCTATCTTCCGACCAACTTTGTTGTATGGGAGTGAAAGTTGGGTGGATACAGGTTACCTTATTCATAAAGTAGAGGGTACAGATATGAAAGAAGCAAGAATGATTGCAGTTACTAATAGATGGGAACAATGGCAGGAGGGTGTCCATAATGAGGAAATCAAAGAAAAACTGGGAATATACACCATAGATGAAGCAGTTAGAGCGAACTGACTGAGATGGTGGGGTGACGTTACACGCATGGGAGAAGCAATGTTACCTAAGAGACTCATGAGCTCGGCAGCGGAGGGTAAGAGGAGTCGAGGTAGACCAAGAGGAAAGTACTTAGATT
Organism: Locusta migratoria; assembly: GCA_026315105.1. NCBI lineage: Eukaryota > Metazoa > Arthropoda > Insecta > Orthoptera > Acrididae > Locusta > Locusta migratoria. The sequence goes on along the minus strand of CM048750.1, from coordinate 121,419,692 downwards.
CGGTGCAGAATGATTTTGAAGTAAAAGGCATAACATCAGACGATGCATCAGTGTTAGCATTGAATAGGGAATAATGGAGGAATTTTATTAGAGGTACTTTGCTCCAGACTGAACGCTGAAAGGCATGATGATGATGATGATGATTTAGGTTACGGTAGTAACACTAAAAGCGGGCCTTTGCGATCGTCTTTTGACAGCTCGAAATTTAAATGCCGGCCGCGCTGGCCGAGGGGACTGAGGCGCTCCAGTCACGGACTGCACGGCCACTACGGTCGGGGGTTCGAATCCCCCCTCGGGCATGGATATTTGTGCCATCCTTAGGATTAGCTAGTTCATAAGAAATTTGTAAGTTTAGGGACTGATGACCCCGTAATTAAGTCCCATAGACTATACAAACATTTGAACATTTTTGAAATTTAAATGAAAATAATGGCTTAACTATTCATCTGACACGAAAATTGAATAACCGAATTTGTAGAGGAAAAAATTCTCTACAACTGCTCTGTTATGTTTCTTTCATATCTCATAGCGTTTCAAAAATATTTGCAAGTGGCCTAGTGTTTCGTGGTCATTGGTACGTACATTTTCAGTGGATGTATCGATACTGTTGATCTTTATACTACCTGGAAGATGAACTACAGATTTCTGAGCGTGCCAGCCAAAGATGTTCATATTCTAGTTCTTGACTAATTACAACAAGGCTGAAAACAACAAAACGAAAAGGAAATATGTTTCGATTCCGTACTCACGCGAGCCTTTTACTACGCTTATTGAGATATATTTCAAATACAGAGGTAATCTAGCAATAATTTGTTGCGTACTAACTGATGGAAATTCGTTTGACTAATTACAAGATGGCGGACAATGCAAAACCGTGTGCAAAACATATGGCTGCGCCAGCACGCTACAGTTCTATGCTCAGACACCAGAGTTATAGGTCATATAGACATCACTGGTCGATACTGTCGGTCGTGTAGCCAACTGTTGCAGTGTCACACGCTAGCACAGTACACATCACAGTTTACACGTAAAGGTATATGAAACATAGATATTTATTGTTTTGCAGGCAATACACCTTTGTTCGTCATGATGAAAGGTAAGAATATCTTGTTATTAGTAAGGAAAGCGAGAGTTGTTTGTGAATAACAGAAACATGGTTTATATGATCTGATCGAAGTACTTGCATATCGTTTTTAATTTGAACGTTTTTGGGGGAACATGCATTTTATCGCACTTTATAATGAACCTAAATTGATTGTTATTTATTATTTTTAAATCATCGCTCTGACTGATGCTGTAAATCAACAGTACTAATGTTCTATAAGTTAAATGCCTCTTTAGATATCCTCAGTTGGTAGAAGGCCGAACAATTCCAGTTTCTGAGGGAAACTTTGGTCTCGGACGGCAACAAAGCGATCGCAGTGCGTTCGAGCAGAATCTGCTTTCATCGAACAAACGACCATTACTTGCTTACAAGCAGAATCTGCTTTCATCGAACAAACGACCATTACTTGCGTTCAAGCAGAATCTGCTTTCATCGAACAAACGACCATTACTTGCTTACAAGCAGAATCTGCTTTCATCGAACAAACGACCATTACTTGCGTTCAAGCAGAATCTGCTTTCATCGAACAAACGACCATTACTTGCTTACAAGCAGAATCTGCTTTCATCGAACAAACGACCATCACTTGCGTTCGTCAGAATCTGCTTTCATCGCTGAAGAACACAGACTGCCATTGCAGCCTCCAACTGATCTTCTGACGGCAACAGTCTGCCCGTGCACGTCGATGCTGTGGCGCGAATGGAGGACGCTCTGGAGATGTGCGTGTCCACTGCTAGTAAGCGGATGGCTTTTATCTGTGCTGTGGTAGCTGTTCGATCGGCCACTGTTGCCCTTAAGCTTCTTCTATACGGGACATGCGACACGCACAAGAAAGTCGTTGTCAGCTGCAGCGTTCCTTGCGACAGACCATCGAACTACAAAGTACCGTTTACACGGTACGCGTTTGTCGATTTCGTCTTTTTCATGTGTCTACTTTGTTTGTTGTCAACTTTGAGCAAATGAATCGCCGAGTTAATATCATTTTCGAGACTGTCAGATGTATCGTGATTGTTGTAATGATTAAAACATTTGTATTTTAGACTGCCTCTGTGAAACTACGTCGCTCACTTGTGTAAACGTCCGCATTATAAAAGCCTATCAAATACTTCCAGGCCGTGCGGTTCGAGGCGCTTATGTATATCATGGTCATGCTCAGGTGTCTATCTATATATAGATCTTTCAGTAGGATAAAGCTTCAAATAATGTTCACTGAAAACAAATATTTCACCTGTTAATTACAGCATTTTTCAGGAGAAATAGCAAATGTTTTAGGAGATGGTAACAAAGACGAATTGCAATAAAATGCTATATAATGTGTGTTCAATTTTTAGTGAGTATAGCTCTGCCGGCCGCGGTGGCCGAGGGGACTGAGGCGCTCCAGTCACGGTCTGCACGGCCACTACGGTCGGGGGTTCGAATCCCCCCTCGGGCATAAATATTTGTGCCGTCCGCCGGCCGCGGTGGCCGAGGTGACTGAGGCGCTCCAGTCACGGTCAGCACGGCCACTACGGTCGGGGGTTCGAATCCCCCCTCGGGCGTGGATATTTGTGCCGTCCTAGTTCGTAAGTAGTTCATAAGTAGTTTGTAAGTTTAGGGACTGATGACCCCGTAGTTAAGTCCCATAAGCTTTACAAACATTTGAACATTTTTTTTGCCGTCCTATTTCGTAAGTAGTTCATAAGTAGTTTGTAAGTTTAGGGACTGATAACCCCGTAGTTAAGTCCCATAAGCTTAACAAACATTTGAACATTTTTTTAGTGTAGCTCTTTGTATATAACCCAAACAAACTTGAAGCATTTTAACTTCCCGATTGTTTGGCCTGCAGTGTGGTAAATGTCGTTAAAGGACATTGTAATAAAGGAACCAGAATCACTACTTATAAATTATTATTTATCGATATAACTGTTTCAGCATTTTTGCCATTATCAAGCGCTTGCTTGTAAAGGAAATGATAATTTGAATATTTTGACATACTTTCGTCGGCTCTCGCTAAATCATCGTATTGACTTTTATTTAAATAACAGGTTTTCAACTTGCTTTAAAGTCTGAAGATGACGCAAGTTTCTTTCGGTTTCGCGGTTCTGCCGTTTTGTAGCTCAGTCACTGGAAAGATTAGATGACTCCTTAAGAAACGTAAGATCAACTTGGCCTTCAGGCCTCCTTCAAAAATACGTCAGTTAATGGGACCTGTTAAGGATAATGTAGGCCTAAGAACACCTGCAGTATATGAAATACCTTGTGGTTGTGGACAAGTTTACATAGGACAAACAGTGCGCACTATTCGACAGCGCTGTGTGGAACCACGCAAGATGTTATCGTTTGCTTTAGCCCGAAAAGTCAGCAATTGTGGAGCATGCATTTGAAAACAGACATCGTATTGCGTTTGAAGAGGTACCCATAATTACAAGAACAGTTCCTGGGATAGTGTAATATAAGACGCGATTGAAATCAAAATAGCTGACAGTTCTATTAGTAGAGTCGGTAGCTTGCAGTTGAGCACAGCTTGGAACCCGGCGATCGGAAGGTTGAAGCGGGCGTGGCAAGCACACGACCGAAACACTGCCTTTTATGGCCATGTCGCGGAGCAACGTCACAGCCAGCAGTGCAGGTATATAAGGACGACAGCAGCAATCATTCGAAAACAACCACTTGACAATGGCCGAGGAGATTTCGGCCGAAACGTCGTGGACAGTAAACCACATGACACGGCTGGAAGCCCGAGAAAATTTTATCAAGAAGGCGATGGTTTTCTTTCTCAGATAGGCACGTAGGATGAAACTTGGGTATCGTACGACACTCATGAAACAAAACGGCAATCAATGGAATGGAGACACACTTCATCCCCAACGAAGGTTAAGCCTAAGCAAATCTAGACACCTCGACAAGTCATGTGCACCGTTTTTTGGAACAGAAAAGGCATTTTGCTGATTGATTTCTTACCAGGAGGCCAAACAATCAATGCATATGGTGACTGTGAGATCATTAAGAAATTGCGCCGCGCAATCCAGAACAAGCGCCGACGATCACTGTCAATAACTTTTTTTTTTTTTTTTTTTTTAATTCACGATAATGCCCTACCTCACACGGCGAATGTGACCAAATAACTCTTAGGGAATTGAAATGGGACGTGTTTGATCATTCTCCGTACAGCACGAACCTCGCTCTTAGCGGTTTTTATCTCTACTTACAACTACACTCTGTCATTTCGACGCTGATGAGGACCTGCAAGAAAATATTACCACATAGTTGAATACACAGGCTACAACCTTCAATAAAGAAGGTATATAAAAACAATTGTCACGCTATGAGAAGTGCCTACAGAATTTCGGAAGCTATGTAGAAAAGTAGTTTAACGGTTGTACATTTTTCTACAGTAAATATTTTTTCTGTACCTGTACAAGTTTGTTTTACATATCCAAATTGAACTTACTTTGTGGACATACCTCGTAAACCCAGTAAGTAACGTTACTTGTGTGTTTTGATACCAGTGCTAACAACATTAGCGACCTAGCAGACGTGCCTTTATAGCTGTACGCTATGCTTGTTTTACTGCAAATGGTCCATGTAAAGATGAACATCCCTAGAGTGCCATTCCACGAAACGTTGTTACTTTCGTGCGTCACTTCTGCCATAGCATCTGATCGGTACGCAGGTCCGTAGTTGGTAACACTTCAGTTTTCTTAGATATGAGAGTATATAATTCCTGTTACCGCTGTTAACGGCTATGAACACGTCATTTTTAGCTTGTACACTTCTATGGCCAAGTATATTTCAAATATATAATTTTTATTGGCCTCCTCGTACAATTAATATTAAATATGGGTACTTCACTTTTCGTTTTCAGTTATTGAAAATATATGTTTCTTAATAATAAACGCTTGTTTGGTCCGCAGTAAGTGCCTTAAGAATTTCGCATACATTATTCTTATTTTTGTATTAGTTCTATGAGCCGTGCTGTTTGAAAAATAGGCATTTAACGTGTGGGAAATTTCATGAAGAAATAAATATGTTGGGATGCAATACTTAGTATTACAAGTTCAATGAACAGACCGTTGCAAACCGGTTCAGTTCACTTCTAAGGAAGTCCGTTTGCTATATGACACCTGTAGGACACAGGGAAAGAGAAATTAAGAAGGAATCCGTCACTGGTAAATAATTCTTAATTGCAACACTGTACTACATGGATCCGATACGCTGATGGCAAAATAAGTAAGCATAGTCATTTGCATCTTGCTACTAAAGTAAGAAGCTGCAATCAGTGATTCGAACCTTCGTATTTTACTCGTCGGGGCTCTTACTGGATACGAAGCCGGATGTTGTGGAAACTCGATCGTCCGACAGTTAGTGCTGGCAGTCAGGTGCAAACAAACAGCATCTTATCTCCACAGAACTGCGTTAACGCCTGATGGTTATTTTCTAACTGTACCTAACTTATTTTGTGTTTTCTACTTGCGAAACCAAATCACATTTCCAGTCATCGAAAGAATGACGTCTTCAGCCACCTTATTGGCCGGGGAGAAAGACGTTAGCGGAAACAACAAGAATCGTGATACCTTTCAAATATTTTATCAGAAAACATTTGATAGTTTTATCATAGTGGGTAAAGACACCCGTACCATAATTTCCTAAGTAATTTTTTGAACTACGTAAATCACGGAAAGTATGCTAGTTTCGACATTGGTGAATTTGTTCGTCGGTTTTTTCGTTGCGATCGAGTATAACCGCTATGTCAGTTTGCTGCAGTTGGCATTTGACGAGACATAAATTAGTTGTAACTGTCTTAGTCGATTACAGACTTTGTTCAATCAAATAGTAGGGTCTAAAAAAGTATGAGGCCTTCCATTATTAGCTTACAATAAAACAATCGTTGTGCATCTCAGCATTGTTGCATATGACAACATTTGGAAGATAATCTTCGATCATGGTTGCCAAGTCGAGCGCACCGCCATAACATCCTTTTCTCGAAGCGGCAGACGGCACTTTCGATCCCCCTGTATCTCCGTTGTGGATAAAGCTAAAAGTTTGAATTTTCGTCTGCCAAGAGTATCTACTATACCTAGCTATATTTTCAAATTATACTATTCTACACCTTATAGTTTACGAAATATTAGCAGTCGAAAATCGCTAATTCTGCCACTCATTGACTGATTGATCATCAAAATTGTAAGGTACTTCTAGCAGTCACACAAACGTCAAATTTTGTATTTAGTTTGTGTTTTGCCTGTAATGGAATTAAAAACTCAAACATCTGTAAAATTTAATTCCGTTCTAGAAAACATTTTTGCTTGATAGAATAATATCTGCAAAGGATAAAAATGCAGCCCTCAGTCGCAAATTAAAAAAAAAATAATAATAATTTTTAATTTGTGACCGAGGGCTCCATTTTATCCTTTGACGTTATAACGGTCGCTGACAATAGCAGCTATGTTCAAAATTTTAAGTATCTGCAAACTTGTTGTTTCGAGCATTGTGTTGGCGGCCATGACAATACCTGCCATCCGAGTGACGAGAACCTCCACATTTTTCAGAGCAAGTACCCCACATAAATATGAACAGAATATTGTACCTCAGTAACACTACTCTGCAGAAATTCATATATCAAACAGAGATTGGTAGTACTCTATAATAAGCCAAATACACGAAAGCTTCTTAGGAGGATATCCATCTTTTCGACAACTTCAATTTCTAAGTGTGCCAGTCATTTCAGACACTTATACCCTTCATCAGCGGTGGCTAGTATTCAAGCATTTGTTGGCTTCTAGCTCGTTCTAAAATGTCCAAATGCCTGTAAACCTAAGAAACCAAACTGCTGAAATCATCCTAGACTTACAAACTGCTTAAACTAACTTAGCTGCGTTGGAGTGGCCGAGCGTTCTAAGGCGCCTTGCTTCGGAGCGCGCTGTGCTGCCTCCCTCTGGCGTGAGTGTGATTGTTCAAATGTTTGTTAACCTTAAGGGATTTAACTGCAGGCTTATCAGTCCCTAAACTTACAAACTACTTATGAACTACCTCGCCAGCCGCGGTGGCCGAGGGGACTGCGGCGTGCCAGTCACAGTCTGCAAGGCCACTACGGTCGGGGGTTCGAATCCCCCTTCGGGCATGGATATTTGTGCCCCCATTATTGTTACCTAGTCCACAAGTAGTTTGTAAGTTTAGGGACTGATGACCCCGTAGTTAAGTCCCATAAGCTATACAAACATTTTTGAACTACCTTGTACTAAAGACTACCCAAACATTCATGCCCGAGGGGGGATTCGAACCCCGACCGTAGCGGCCGTGCAGACTGAGACTGGCGCGCCACAGACTGCTCGGCCACTGCGGCCGGCTGAGTGTGATTGTTGTCGGTAGCATAAGTTAGTCTGTAAGCCTAGGGACATGAGCAGTTACTTAAGTCCCATAGATTTACAAACATTATAACATTTTTTAAACTAACTTATAGCACACAATACCAAGAGACTGGAAAATGGCACATGTAACTCCCGTGGAACGGAATCACGAAATTGCAGACCTATATAATAAATATTAGTTTGCTGCAAAATTCTTAAACATATTCTCAGTTCTAATATAGTAAATTTCCTTGAGACGGAAAAGCTTATGTCCATGCATCTTGCGAAACCCAGCTTGCCCTTTTCTCTCGTGACATCCTGCGTGCTATGGATAAAGGGCAACAGGCAGGCTACATATGTCTAGATTTTTGAATGACTTTTGACGCGGTATCGCAGTACAGACTGCTAACGAAGGTACGAGCTTATGGAATAGGTACCCAAATATATGAGTGGCTCGAAGATTATTTAAGTAACAGAACCCAGTACGTTGTCCTCTATCGTGAGTGTGCGTCAGACACTAGGCAATCGTCAGGGGTTCCCCAGGCAAGTGTGGTAGGACCGCTATTACTTTCTATCATTATATAAATACGCTAACATGAAAATTGTGGTACAGATTACTAATTTATTCGTACAAGAAGGGCAATGAAAGTTACATAATTTGAAAGATTGTTTGTCGTATATTTCACGAATATAAGTATTATGTGTGCATTTAACAATTAAAAGTGGTAAAAGTAAGTAGAATTTTTCCTATCTACAGCTTGGATCAAGTTCTACATTCTCCAACAATCAGCTCAGTGATTGGCTATTCGCCTCGACCAAAGACACTGTAATGCAGCGCATCTGCAGTATTAAAATAAAGTACTAAAATAAGTGAATATCGAAACATGGAGTGCTCCCAACTCACTTTCTTGTACCATTCAAATGCTTAATTTTCGCAGTGATTAAGAGTGGTTGAAGGAAATGGATGTTTTCATATGAATGCCGATATAAAGGATGCGCCGGGAGAGGCATCTAGCGGTGCTCGGGTGGAACTACGAAGTCGAGAATGCCCGATATAAATGATGATGCGCCGGGAGAGGCATGTAGCGGTGCACGGGTGGAACTACGAAGTCAACATGCTGTCAGCTCTGGAATTCTGAATATCGCAGTATCGAAATAACATTATTTCTTAGCGTTGTATAAATATACGAACACCGAAATTATAGTTCCATTTCAAATATTATGCTAATGAAAGTTACATAATTCGAAAATAGCATGAGAAGTACATACTTCCGTTTGTATTTGTTGTTATTGTGTCAGGCATTTTCCTTAACACGTGAAAGATACCGTTTCATACCTCCCAGAGCCGGTTAAATTTTACCAAATATCCCAGCGGCCTCCTATGATAATGTTGGCAACAGATGCTGAATCCTAAGAATCCTATGAGTCTTCATTGTAGCCAATCGCTAGACAACGCTGATGTTTTCTCATGGAATCTTCGCTTTACGAAGGGAATTATTTTGACTGAGCGGACGAGGGTACATACAAGAACCTGTCAACCATAAAGCTTCATGGTCTGTACGATACACTAATCGAGTCATTCTATGTGGTTCGAACAAATGGGCAAAGATTTTCTATCGTGTTGTTGATGTTGCCAACATAATCACGCAAGGCCGCCGACATGATACGTACAATTTTACCCCCAGTGACCATTGTAAACACAATTGGTCGATTTTCGACCATAGGCAACACTAGTCTATATAAATTGACGGACATTTGCTATTGTTTGCGGCTGTTTGCTATTGATGCTGTAGTGTACGAGAGGGTGTCGTCATAGAATGACTGTAATAGGATGCAGGATGATTTGGAACAAATTTCCAGTGGTGTGAGGAATGACAATTAGCACTAAATGTACAAAACGTAAGGTCATGCAGATGAATAGGAGAAACAATCCCGTAATGTTTCAATACAGCACTAGTAATGTGCTGCTTGAAAGAGTTGCATCAATTAAATACCTAGGCGTAATGCAGCACAGCGATATGGAAAGGAGCGAGCATATAAAGGACAAGCATGGGGAAGGCAAATGGTCGACTCCGCTTTATTAGGAGAATGTTGGGAAGGTGTGATTCGTTTGTAAAGGAGACCCCATATAAAACGCTTAATCGACCCAGTCTTGAGTATTGATCGGGTGTTTGTGATCCCTACCAGATCGGTTTAAAGGAGCGTATAGATGCAGTTCAGATGCGGGCGGCGAGGTTTGTAACTGTTAGATTCGATCGATGCGCGAGTGTTACTGAAATGCATCGGGAACTCAACCGGGAGTCGCTGGAGGAGAGGCGACGTACTTTCCTGGAAGCACTGGTGAAGAAATTTAGAGGGGCGGAATTTGAGGCGGACTGCAGAACGATTCTGCGGCCGCGAACCCACATTTTGCATAAAGACCACAAGGATAAGATGAGAGAGATTAGGGCTCGTACGGATACATACAAGTATTCGTTTCTCCCTCGTTTTATATGGGAGTGGAACAGGAAAACAAGTAACTAGTACTGGTACTGAGAACCCTCCGCCACGCACCTTTGGGTGTATTGCGGAGTATGTTTGTAGATATAGATGTACTAAGGATAACAAGCACACACACACTCCCGAAAGAGGATTCGAACCTCTGCCGCGAGCGGCCGCGCGATCCGAACGTGGCGTCCAGACCGATCGAACATCCCGCACGGCATCATGTTCTCCTGATATGGTTCTATACCCGCCCTTACAGCAGTACTGCGCAAGACACCTTTTCTTGTAGGCCGGGAGAACTGTCGCTTCCCCCAGTTTCTGTTCCAGTCATGCACGGTTTGTGAGATGAACTATTTTTGGTAAGTCTCCACACGAATACGAATCTCTATATACTCATGATCTTTCCTCGAGATTTGGGAGGAAGCGATGTAGACCTGTTGTTTTTCTAGACATACACATCCAGTCAAAAAAATACCTTTTCTTTCTTTAAAAAAAAAAAGAAACTCGTTATAAAACTTACGATGAGAAAACTACTTTAGAAAATACTGTTCTGAAATTTAGCCTTTTTAAGTAATATTTCCTATAATAAAAATAATAATTCAACAATATTTAGTATAAAAACAGGTGGTAACTCCTATCTCCGTTGCAGTGTCACCTTCCTCCTTAATTTTGATCGAGCCCGAAGCGCTCGCGATTGTGACTTCATGTTTCCAGCTGTTACCAGGCGAAACCTTCAAATATTTGCACTGTAGCTTCTAATATCACAATAAAATAAGAAATACAGGTGTACACTTCTGTCATCCTCAGAAATTTGCAAGCGTCCAAAATTATTGTACATTAATAACTATTCTGCAGGCAAATACTTCTCTTATTTTCCGTTGTTGTCAATTTTACGCCTTTATCGCTATTGCAGCTTCCATAGTCCTGCTCACTTTTATATGCTGTTGACACGTACAACAATCGTCCAGAAGGAGACAGATCTTTTTATCTTCAAAAAAGTTACAGAGGCATTAAATACAATTACTTTAATCTTCCACTAATGAACTCACAGCCTTGGGATGGAAAGTGATACAAACAAAAAACCCCACAGCCTTCATCCGCTTCTGAACATTTAAAAAAGTGTAAAAACCACTTAAGTTACGTAACTCAGTTCCGCATCCATTCGGGGAGAGACAGTGACACTTGCATTTACTGCAGGAAAACAGAGAAGATTCAGACGCTGTAACAAGAAAAAAGCAAGAAAAACCAACGATGAGCAGATATTCGAAAAAAAAAATTACATTGGACAGAACTTCTTTCAACGTCGGAAAGAGGAATATGGGACTTAACTACGGGGTCATCAGTCCCTAAACTTAGAAACTACTTATGAACTAGCTAACACTAAGGACGGCACAAATATCCATGCCTGAGGTGGGATTGGAACCCCCGACCGTAGTGGCCATGCAGATCATGACTGGCGCGCCTCAGTCCCCTCGGCCACCGCGGCCGGCTGTTAAGAATATTCGGCTCATATGAACAAAGTGACATTTCATACAGCGAAAGAGAAGTATAAACATTAGAGAAAACCATGAATGTGTGTAGTTAAATAAAGAAAAATAGCGATTATGAGGGCTACAATCAGAAACTGATTCAGCTGTTTTTCAGCCTCCATAATGAGTGTGCTAGGAAATCCGCTTCAGGCTGTAGCATGTAAACACGACAGCAAAAAACGGTATACGAAATTAGGTTTTTCTCTTCCGGAAGATGTTTGCATGCAGCACATGTGACTGTCTGCACTGCAGGCTTCTCATTTCTGCTTCAGCATCCACTGAGTGCAGACATGTGCACGAACGAGGAGTCGGCTCTAATATTTTCATACGGTAAATGTAAAACAAATGTCATGCTAACAATACAGCGGTATAGGACTATCTAACCGGATCGCCAATGTTCGACATGGCAGGCAGTTGCACGAATCATGAAGAGACTAGTGCGGACAGGGTGCTTAAAAGTCAGAACGAGAACTAGGAAGGAGACTAACCGACAGAGAACAAGAAGAAGGTGTCGTAAAATACAACGCTAATGAATGTGCACAGTAGTACGAGACATGTTGCCAAAAAATGTGGAATGAACCAGACGAGTGTCGTTCGCATTATTCATCGACGCAAATTACACACCTATCATCTGTCACTGAATCAGGCCACACGGCAACCGTTATTTCGAACGTCGTACAGAATTTTGTAGCTTTCTATCTGATTATGGTGAAGCGATAGCTCCTTACTTAACAGCCTTATACAACCGCTCTCTCGAAGAAGGATCTGTACCAAAAGATTGGAAAGTTGCACAGGTCACACCTATATTCAAGAAAGGCAGTAGGAGTAACCCATTAAACTACAGGCCTATTTCATTGACTTCAATTTGCAGCAGGGTTTTGGAACATATACTGTATTCAAATATTATGAATTATCTCGAAGAGAATGATCTATTGGCCCAGGGTCAACGTGGATTTAGAAAATATCGTTCATGCGAAACACAACTAGCTCTTTACTCACACGTATTCCTTCATTTCCAGAAGGCTTTTGACACCGTACCTCACAAACGGCTTTTAATAAAATTGCGTGGTTACGGTATATCACCCCAAATTTGCGACTGGCTACGGGATTTCCTCTCAGAGAGGACACAGTTCGTAGTAATCGATGGTAAGGCATCGACTAAAACAGAGGTGATATCGGGCGTTCCACAGGGTAGTGTTGTTGGTCCTCTGCTGTTCCTTATTTACATAAACGATTTAAGGGAAAATCTAAGTAGCTCTCTTACGTTGTTTTACCGTCTAGTAAAATCATCTGAAGATCAAAACCAACTGCAGAACGATTTGAATAAGACATCAGTATGGTGTAAAAATTGGCAGTTTAAATAATGAGAAGTGTGAAGTCGTCCACATGAGTACGAAAAGAAATCCGTTAAACTTTGTTTACATGATAAATCAATCAAGTGTGAAGGCCGTAAACTCCACAAAATACCTAAGAATTACAATTACTTCTGACTTAAATTGGAAAGAACACGTAGATAAAGTCGTGGGAAAGGCGAACCAGAGACTGCGTTTTATTGGCAGAACCCTTAAAAGATGCAACAGAACTACTAAAGAGGCTGCATACACTAAGGTTGTCCGTCCTTTTTTGGAGTATTGCTGCCCTGTGTGGGATCCTTATCAGGTGGGTTTGACGGAGGACATCGAAAGAGTCCAAAGAAGGGCAGCTCGTTGCGTATTGTCACGATACAGGGAAGACAGCGTTACGGAAATAATACAGGCTCTGGGATAGGAATCATTACAACAACGGCGCTTCTCGCTGCGGCGTGGGCTACATACGAAACTACAATCGCCAGCATTCTCCTCCGAACTCCCACTTACATAAGTAGAAATGATCATCAGAATAAAATACGAGAAATCAGAACCCGAACGGAGAGATTCAGGTGTTCATTCTTCCCGCGCGCTATTCGAGAATGGAATGGGAGATAAAATTGTATAACGGTGGTTCGATGAACCCTCTGCCAGGCACTAAAACGTGATTTGCAGAGTATCCCGTGTAGATGTAGATAGATGCCCTTCAGCAGCTGACCTTCAGATGTCAGACACTCAGATCGGTACCAAACGTTGTATATCGATAAAGTATCAGCCGAAACCTCTATATAATTCGTGTAATCTGCTGCCGTCCAGGTGAACATGAGTAAAGTATAATAATAAGTAACATCTAACCTATGGGGTAGAGGAAAAGCATAACTGTGAGAGGTTCATCACTTTGTGCTACAGCGGGCTAGTTGGTAGAGCGTTAGTTCATCGAACTGAGGGTCGTGGGTTCAAGCCCCGCAGAGATACTTTTTTTTTAACTGCAGTACGTTGCAGTTGTTAAAAGAGAATGTCTATAACGTTCCACGGGTTCATTTCGCAGAACAGCACTGTCAGCTGCAGCAGTAGCAGTAGCGTGTGGACTGGACATCACGTCAGCCCCACTTGATGGTGTGGGCTAACACACGGCACTCCAGCCACAACACGCACATCCGCTGAACTGCGGTGCTGCCTATCTAACAGTCATGTATTACTATTATTAATTATAATACGTCCGCACCAATGGTGGAATTGTGTCTTTCTTCTACGAATATGCTCTACAGGTTTGCTACTTTCAAATAAAACGAAGCATAAGCAAACTGCCGATAACACAGTGCTATAAAATCCGAACAGTCCTTCTACATTTCAGGAACATGTTGTCCCATGTAACACTCGGTGTACGTGTGTCGACGTAGAACAATTTGCAGCGTCATATAGAAAAAAAATCGCGTTACCAGAGTTTGAACCGAGGACCCTCTTAACGACAAACATTCGCTTTATCAACTACCCCACGGGAGTTAAGCGCAGCAGACCCTAAGAGATACGCTTCTCCTGTGCTCCGTAGGACAGGTGTTATATATTTTTTCCCGTTTACGCACGTTCTCCTGGACGGCAGCACGTAGCACAAGTTATATATAAGTTTGGTAGCAATCTGAGTGTCTGATATTTGAAGGTTTGGGTGTGAGGTATGACACTATGTTTATCCAACGTGTTCTCTATACCTATGAAGCAACGCTTACTAACCACGGTAATTTAAATTTACATAATATGCACTAGTGGGCAGCCGAAAATCCATATTAGCTTCGTCAGGTGTTACATCAACGGCCGTGGAGCATAATCGTATGGTGCGATATCAAAGGCAATTCTATTGTGGGACCTTACTTCATAGAAGTTCTTATATCCCAAGCAAAAATTTCTTTCCCACCAATGAAATTCGCTGTGACATTAGCCAACGGGCGACGATCTGGAAGTGACGTCAAAAGCGTTTAACTTCTTTCCATGTGACAGACTCCATCTTGATTTGCCGTATATCAAACAGTTTTGGTTTTATAACTCGCAGTAAGTCGTTTCAGGGCAACAACGCGTTAAAGATGAATTACAAAATCGTATTCGGCTCAATGACGCATAACAAAATGTAAATGAAAACACTCGAAGAACGGAAAAAAACCTACGAAAACTACATTGTAGACAATACTCAAAGTGCAGCAGTTGTTGTTGTTGTTGTTGTTGTTGTTGTTGGTTTTGTGTTTTAGGGGGACAAAACTGCGAAGGTCTTCAGTCCCACAAAGCATTTGTTACGTTGTCATAGCGTAACGGTTAGTACTGCGGATTACCACGTAGGAGGTACTGTGTTCGAATTTCCTTCGCTGCAAAACTTTTCTTCTTAACCCTTGATTATGCATTTAAACGTAGCTAACAACGAATTTAAGATTAGGTCAGTTACGTTACACAACCATCATTACACGTAATACACGTTTAGTTATCAAATCAAAAAATTAATTTCAATGACCTAAACACCAACCCATCTTACCTTCCCTTACAAGCTAAACTGTTTTCCTCAAATATTTCCGGAACTTTATAAGATATCGTAATTCTAATTTCACCCAGATGTACTGTCCTCAACATATGAAGGATAATTTCTTGTCAAATATTATTTTCAGAGATATGGATATCAATTTCGTTTTTTTTTTTTTTTTTTTTTTTTTTTTTTTTTTTTTTTTTTTTTTTTTTTTTTTTAATGATACCATTCCCTTCTAATTTATCTTGGTTTGTAAAAGACTTTTTTCGAAACTACCTAGCACTCGCCATACGTGAACTAGACATAATACAAGCTCCTTATTCTAAAAAAATGTTCAAATGCTAGTAAATCTAAGGCACTTAACTACTTTGGTCATCAGTCCCTAGACTTACAAACTACTGAAGCTAACTTATGCTAAGGACAACACGAACACCCATGCCAAAGGGAAGACACTAACCTCCGACGGCGAGCAACCGCGCGCTCCGCAGCAAGGCGCCTTAGAACGCTGGGCCACTCCGCGGTGGCTCCTTATCCCCTCTGGTTCTTTTATGTCGGCATCGCGGCGGTGGAACAGTTTCCTCATTATCCAACGCGGCTCATTTCCTTAAGTGGGTATTGAATTACGAGACTTCCGCATTGGTGTGGTGTTCAAAACAGATAAATCCCGGGTTCAAAATATTGTATTTTTTTTCGAAACTACTTATCCGATTTCGATGTGTGATATGGCGTTGAATTCGTCTCTTTGAGATCTATGAGACTAGTAGCAGAAATTAGTATAGTTCCACTGGAAAAAATCTATACTCATGCTCATAAATTAAGGGTAACGCTGATACATGGCGAAACAACTCACCGGTGGGCGGTTTGCGGGTTTAAGCAACGCCACATAGATACAAGGCCTATGCCTTGCTTGCCGAGAGTAGTCATAACACAAGCAAACTATTTGTCTTACGTAGCGTTGTGCTGAGTTGGGGAATACGAAAATGTTGTAGACTGTGTTTCAAAATATTCTTGAAGGTTTTTTTTTTGTGCAGATTTTTGCTGGTGTGAGACAAAATGCCTAATATGAATTGTCGGATACCAATTTCGGTAAGATATCTTACTAACAGTTCATAAATATCTAATACCAACACAAATTTGTCTTTGAATCACATAAATAACATTAAGGACATTCTGAAACACACTGTGCAACCTGCATGTGTTCCTAAACTCAGTACAACGCTACGTGAGAAATAGTTTTCTTTTGGCAAATTAGAAACCTTCAGCCGTTACTTTTAAAATTTCAATCAATTACATGTTTTGAGAATCCATTATTCTCATCTTCAGACCCTGAACATAAACAGGAGTGCCTCCTTCGGAGATACATCTTCTGTTGATATTGATGGCAGTCGTTGTCTTCATCAGCTTGATCTTGTTAGCTATGACTTTACGGGTTTGTTCCATAACTGGTAAGGCACATCAAGTCTCTGTATATCCTGCTTATGCTCAGGCCGGCCGCGGTGGCCGAGGGGACTGAAGCGCTCCAGTCACA
Organism: Locusta migratoria; assembly: GCA_026315105.1. Taxonomy (NCBI): domain Eukaryota; kingdom Metazoa; phylum Arthropoda; class Insecta; order Orthoptera; family Acrididae; genus Locusta; species Locusta migratoria. Next base: position 121,402,871 of record CM048750.1, on the reverse strand, counting down.
GTCTGCACGGCCACTACGGTCGGGGATTCGAATCCCCCCTCGGGCATGGATATTTGTGCCATTCTTAGGATTAACTAGTTCATAAGTAGTTTGTAAGTTTAGGGACTGATGACCCCGTAGTTAAGTCCCATAAGCTATACAAACATTTGAACATTTGATTTGAATTATAAAACTCTTCTGGGTGTTGGACCGCATCGTCAATATATTAAATACTTCACCGACGTTTCGACCACTATTGCAAGTGGCCATCTTCTGGGTAAACTTAACACCCAGAAGATGGCCACTTGCAATAGTGGTCGAAACGTCGGTGAAGTATTTGATATATTGATGATGCGGTCCAACACCCAGAAGAATTTTATAAACAATGACAACGGCCGCGGAAGCCTTCGTTTACATTTGATTTGAAGCTTATGCTCAGGGTCTGAAGATGAGAATAATGGATTCTCGAAACATGTAATTGATTAACATTTTAAAAGTAACGGCTGAAGGTTTTTCATTTGCCAAATTAATACATCGCCGTCGTCCCGTCATCCGTCTAAGATGGATATGCAGAGAAGTGGTTTTCTTGTGTTATGACTACTCTTGGCACAGCGCACAGGCCTTGTATCTAGGTGGGTTGAGTCACCTCGGGGTAAGACCGTGCGGTGTGGTCGCCTCACGGTGGCGCTGGCAGCAGTCCACATACGCAGAGGTGCGTTGGTGCATGTCAGGGTACGGTGCAGCGAGCGAGTGTGCAGACGTTTCCAGACTTGCTAATGGTGACTGAGTATTGAAAATGGCTCAAAGAACACATTCTAATGACGTTATGACGGGCAGAATACTAGGGCGACTAGAGGCTGGTCAAACAAAGTGTGACCTCAAGATGATGGCAACGATTCCAGCAGACAGGAAACATGTCCAGGCGCTACAGTACGAGACGTCCACAGTGCACAAAACCAGAAGAAGACCGATATCTCAGCATCCGTGCCGGGAGACGGAGTTCTGCAGGTAAGTTAGCCTTCCTCGGGACCTTGCCGCAGCCGCTGGAACAGTTGTCTCTATACACACAGTCTACACACGACTGAACAGACTTGGTTTATTCGCCCGCAGACCTTCAAGGTGCATTACACTAACCCCATGGTCACAGGAGAGCCTGTAAATCCTGCTGTCAAGAACACAGTACATGGTCATTGGAACAGTGACCCTAGGTTATGTTCACGGACGACTCCAGCTATGAACAGTGATTCTTCACGGGTTTTCATCTGGCTTGAACCAGGAACCAGATACTAACCTCATAATGTCCTTGAAAGGGACCTGTATGGAGGTAGTGGTTTGATGGCGTGGGGTGGGATTATGATTGGTGCACGTACACCCATGCATGTCTTTGACAGAAGAACTGTAACACTTCATGAGTATCGGGACATTTTGCAGGAGTATGTCCGCCTTTTAGGGGTGCAGTGGTTCCCACCTTCCTCCTGATGGATGATAACGCACGCCCTTACCAATCTGTCATCGTGGAGGAGTACCTTGAAACAGAAGATATCAGGCGAATGGCGTGGCCTGCCTGTTCCCCCATGGAACACTCCTGGAATGCTCTCTGTCGACGTATCGCTGCACGTCTTCAAATCCCTAGGACACTCCAGGAGATCCAACAGGCACTGGTGCAAGAGTGGGAGGCTACACCCCAGCAGCTGCTTGACCACCTGATCCAGAGTATGCCAACCCATTGCGCGGCTTGTTTACCTCTGCTTGGTGATCATAGCCGATACTGATGTCGGGGTACATGAGCAGGAAACAGTGGCGTTTTGTAGCACATGTGTTTCGGTATGGTTTTCTCAACTTATCACCAATCTGTGTCGTGTGTGTTTCCTATGTGCCTATGCTATTAGCGCCAGTTATCTGTAGTGCCATGTTGTGTGGCACCACAATCTGCAATTATTCTTAGTTTATGAGCATGAGTGTAAGTCCTTATCCATATATATGACAAGAGATTATTTCGCTTAGTGAGTTCTTACAATTTAATGATATTTTGTCAAAAACTGACTTGTCTGATTATGTTATTTATTTACTAAATAGCACCGTTACCGGTTTCAAACTTTTCAGTTCATCATCAGACGGCTGTTCACGTCCACATACACGTTATTTACGTTTTGCTTATGCATAAAAGGCAGCCGTATGAATTTGCTTGAAGAAATAGAGGTTTACATACATAAACATAAATGACCACAACATCTCCTTAATGAACAAACAGAGTTGGCCAATGCAGCCTATCTACAAAAATTCACCCAGCTCCATTCTAATTTACAACATAAATAATAAACACTGATGCTTTTGCAACATGCAGGTATGCAATTTCAACATAAAATAGGACCAATAGCCCACTCAGGTGCACAATCATTAAATTTATCTGGCCTTCATTTAAAACATAATACACACAAATATATACTCTTATCACTCCTCACATTACTCTATGTACACCACAGCCTGTGCTACGTCACTAAGTAAAATTGCTTTAAGAAACTGTAAATGCAGCTGTCGTAATTTATAGACTATGTCAGTGAATGTACAATGCACATGTATGACGTTTATTCAGTATGAAATATTTTATGTCTCTCCTTGTAAGATACTTCACTGTCAAATCAATGTACATATCTTTGATAAAAGAAACATCTTTGGTCTTGTTATGTTGGAAATATCACCATCTTTGTTTTCTATGAGGCAGATACTTTTTGGTTTGTGTGTGTATATATGTGGTTAATCGCGCTATGGTGCTCCACGTAAGTGCTTATTGCATCAAAAACTTCAGTAATCAGCAGTACATCGTAATGGAACCGACTTTTAAAGTGAGTAAATGAATAACAAGATAAACTCTATTGTTATAGTTTGTTTACAACATTTGTCAGTATGATGAGTCGTAATTACGCTCAAGTAAGAAATTCCAATCATATTTTTGTATTGTAGGGCACCACATACCCAGGGACTTTTCGCCACAAGCTAAATATATGCACAAACAAAATGTAAAAATCAAATCAAATGTTTGTAAAGCTTATGGGACTTAACTACGGGGTCATCAGTCCCTAAACTTACAAACTACTTATGAACTACTTACGAACTAGGACGGCACAAATATCCATGCCCGATGGGGGATTCGAACCCCCAACCGTAGTGGCCGTGCAGACCGTGACTGAAGCGCCTCAGTCCCCTCGGCCACCACGGCCGGTAAAATGAAAATAACGTGTATGTGGACGTGAACTGCCGTCTGATGATGGACTGATAAGTTTGAAACCGGTAGCGGCGTTATTTATGAAATAAAGAGCATAATCAAATGTGGTCGGTTGCTGTTTCTTTATTGTAAGAATATTACAATTTATCTGGGTGAAAATAGAATTACGATATCTTAAACGGTTCCGGAAGTATTCGATATCACCGAGGCCGGAAAAAGATACTGGAATAACGGAACCAACGACGATTAAAAGTCGTTTGACGGAACATAAATGCAGACAGAAGTTTGGTAAGTAAGAAGCGACATACTGGCCGGACCTTCAAAAGTGCGGGGATAGGTCAGTCGCTAATGGGAGGCCGCGTGGAAAAACATCAGTGTCTATCAGGTGATGTAAAATCTGCCTGGGACAAGGTTGTCAACAACGTTATCAGTACCAATGAAAGATTGTATGACATTGGTAAAAGTGGAACTGTACTTAATGCAAACCAGCTGACACGCTACGACATAGATTTACTTGTGGTGGCCACATCGGAAACTGGAAAAGGATCAGCAGCAGGATAGCATTTATTTCAAGATCGTCTTGCTGAATATACGTCTCCTGACATAATTTACAGGCCTCAAATAACGTAATACCCAGTAACAAAACACAATGCAATAGACTGGCTAAATGGCAAATATGTCAGTTGTGTGAAGGCACTGACAACATAATAGAATTCGAGGCACACATTTTATGTGAATACAATCAAAAAATAATCACAAAAAACAATACGCGAATATGTTGAAAGTTGCATTCGAAAGGAGAGGTGTCGGTTGAATAACACAAAGAAAAATCCTTAAATTATACACACCGGAATTAAAGAAATTTGCAGAAAATCACACCAGATACTATATTTAACTCCATTTGAATTTATACGTGAACGTATTACTTTCATATCATATAAGTATTTTAAACTCTGTTAGAAAATTCAAATAATGTTATGCAGAGCACATGTTGAAGGAACTATTTTTACTGTATGCCAACAAACTAAACATACAATAATAATAACAAAGCGTTATTCACAAAAGAATAACCAGCAGCAAGAAAATTAGAAGGGATGAAAATGTTTTAACGTAAACACTAATGAAAAAAGGCGTAACATGAAAGATAATTTTTGCGTTACAGTTGTGACGTTCGCCAAAGAAAGCATTGGTGGAGAGCGCAAGGACGGGTTAGAGGGAAAATGAGAGTCCCGAAAATAGATAAATAAAGAAATAAAAAGGTCGGCAGAGCACTTTCCCGATAAAGGCAAAGGTCCCACTCTCGAATTCCGGTTCTGGTACACAATTTTAATCTGCAATGAAGTTTCATTAAGCTGACTTTAGAACATCAGATCGCGGACCTTTAAAACATATACATAGATAGCTATTTAGAGCTGCAAGTGACAGGAAAAGTACTGACAAGATGGTTGCCAACATCCGGAACGGATAGGGACCAGAAGAAGAAGTAAATTTCATAGTGACTGTAGCTTTTGATTCCATGATGATGTAAGTACCTTACATGAAAGTGATGACGTTCATAACGCTGTCTCTGTATTTTATTCGTGGTGTCTAAACAAAATACTCCACGAGACGTATATGTTTAAATAAATTACAATTACATTAAATTATTTGATTGACTGATAACTATGGCTCTGTGTGTGTAAAAATTGTTCTGAATATCTGTGATTAAATTATTATGTTCAATCAACCTGGCATACAGATTGCTATGTACTATAATAAATAGCGCCGTTATCGGTTTCAGACTTTTCAGATCATCATCAGACGGCTGTTCACGTCCACATATATATATTTGCGGAAATCGCTTCCGACACAAAAATTAATTACACCGCTTGATGAGATCACAATAATTTGTTTCTTAATGCAATTAAGTCTTGTTCTCAACACGTGTCTTGATACACAACAATCGTTGCAAAGTTGCAACAGAGTCCATATTCAGTTCGTTTTTGCAATTGTAACCTTAACTTCAATCTTCACCTTAAATGATTAATGTATTTCATGATTGTTAATATATAGATCTGTTAGTGTGCTCAGTTATCCAGAACATCACTCTGGTTAAATGATGATATCAGTTGGCTAAATTACAAGAACAAATATTACGTGCAGTGTCATTACCTGAATTGACAATCATGGAATACATTAATTATTTAAGGTGAAGATTGAAGTTTAGAGTACAAATGCTAAAAACGAACTGAGTATGGATTCTGTTGCACCTTTGCAACAATTGTTGTGTATCAAGACACTTGCTGAGAACAAGACTTAATTGCATTAAGAAACATATTATTGTGTTCTCATCAAGCGGTGTAATTAATTTTTGTGGTAGGAGTGATTTACGCAAATTGACAAGAAATACTGGCAGCTGCCTGACAAGATAACAGGTTTCAATAATAATAATAAAAAACTTAGCGTTGATTCCACCACTAGCATGTATATTTATTAAGCAACAGTACAAAAATAGACCAGAAGAAGGTCACTCAAGCGCCCGAAACCGGTCGTTAAAGTTAAAAATAAATAACCACAAGCAACTGGTTGCTGCATTTCATTAATTTATAATCTGAACAGTTGCTGAAATGGATAAAATACTATAACAGGTTTCGTTACAGTGACCAAAAAATGAAAGTCCGAGAATAAGTAGCTAGTCAAAATTAAGATCAAATAAATTCTAAAAAGCTGTATCTACAATGAAGTGCAACTTGGACAGAATAATACTACAGTAGATACGCTGCAGTGTCTAAGCGCAACAAAGGCTACAGTAAAAGGATGTCTTTAAAGAATCGAACACTTAATTCAATCAGTTTTAGATCAGACTTTCATTTATTCAAGAGATGACCTATCTAGTTTGAATTCTCAATGACTAAATATCTTGTAATTACATGAATACAAACACTCTACCGGTAGAGTACTTGTACATGAAAGGCAAATATCCCAGTTTAGAATTCCGATTCCAACACAGTTTTAATTTGACAGGAAGTTTCGAAATGTACCATGCTGGACAAGTCGTCAGACGGTAGATACTTAACAGACCCGGTGCGAAGCCGGGCACGTCACGTTAACAAAACATTTCGAGACGTTACGCCGTATCCGATTTAATTAGTATTGACGTATCCAGGTGGGTCGTTGCGCGCGAACAATGAAGCTGCTTGCCAGAGATCGTATTGCTGAACGTGTTCTTCGTTTGGTTAGCTGAAACAAGAAAAACAAAAACTGCTAGTGCACGAGACTGCTGAACCATTGAAGCAAAGAAAGCCTCCCAATAAAAAGTCTTTGAACACACCTTTAGTCACGCTCTTTGCTTTATTTACACTCTGTAAGGCACGTGGAGTTGCTTTGGCGCAGTTTGTATAGTGCTACTGAATTAACGTTACTGCAAAACAGAGCAGTGTTTGTCCCAAGAAGTAAGCAGTTGATACTAAGAACTGTAAGACTGTCACGACATAACAGATTATCTGCACATTCAATGCTTGTTTGTTTCATTTTAATATCTCTCCTCAGGTACACGAGTCAGGGTAAAAAAAATATAACACTGAAATCGACTAATTGTAAATATTTCTTTTGCCTTTCATCAGTTGTTGAATATGTTTGTAGCAACAGCCGGTTTCGAGGATGGGCAAATACTGGAAACCGATTTTGTACCCTAAAACTGAACAATTCTCAATAGTTATTACAAGGATTGCTTTGAGCAGGCTAGTCTTTGTGTGCTATAATTCAAACCACCATTGAATAGGGTTATATTTAGGAACTACGATCCTCCTTAGGGAGCAATGGAGACCTCATTTGCTATCGTAAAATGCCTACATAATCACTGACAGTGATTATTAGATGTATAGCAGTGGCTCCCAATCTTTCTTTGAGCAGGGACTACTTTTGTTTCTTTATTGTGAGAAATGACTACAAGGTTAAAGAAAAGTAATCTAAATAAAAACCTTAACATATTTGTTCACTTCAAAAGTAATATGCACTGACAATTTCATTGTAATAGAAATTTACTCGAAAATTAAACTCGATTTGCATTTTTACAATTTAGGCAATCCTAGGGCTAATACTGTTACTCAACGCTACATGCAGATGATCATTACTTTCAGCCGATTCCTGGATTTGTTGTTAGAGCATAAACATTTTGTTCATGTAAATAAGTTACGGAGAAAAGTATAAGATATCGCAACGCGATTTCTCAAATAAAATTGCTTTCTTTGCATCAAATCTGTTCAAAAGGACGGATTCAAATGCGATTTAAGAGTTTCTACCATGAGCACTAGAAAAACAATGAATATGTTTTAGATTCACTTCTGGCAGCACAAGTGAAGTCGTAAACCCACAGCACACTTAAATAACGATGTGACGGGGGATTCATAATTTTAAAAGAATAAAAGTTTTTTTAATTTTAAATCTTTTGCTGGCCATATTTTTCCTTTTTGCAACCACTGGTGTTCCGTAGAGCAAAAGTAGCAATAGTATACAAGGTATGAAGGAATGTTAACCGGTGTTATTCTTTACGTATTTGACCACAGCCATGGCAAATTTAATGACTGATATCGTTTAATATACAACACTGGTTTTCGTCAATAATCATCGTATAAGTCACAACAGCCGATATCAGTGTTATTGGCTTTCCAAGTGCAACTAGCTGCTTTAATAGATCGTACTTGGTATTCGTCAGACATTGAGAACTTATTGTCTGCTGAATCTATGTAGCAGATACAGGTCACCAAAACATAGCCACAATATAATATGTGATAAAGGTTGACTAAAAAGAGCTTTCCACCTGAATAATAGTTTTTATTTCACATCCAAATTTAGGTTTTCAATTATTTCCGTAAATGACTCTAGCCAAATGCTGTAATGGGTCCTTTCAAAGGGCACGGTCGATTTCCTTCACCATCCTTGACAACAACAAGGAAGGAAGATTAGGGTTCAATGTTTCGTCGACGTCGTCACTATTAAAGACGGAGCATAAGCACGGATTCTTTTTTCTAAAGGATTGGAGAAAGAAGATTGTTCGCGTCTTTTCAAGGGAAGTGATTTAGGGAAATCACGGAAAACCTAATTCTTAATGGCCGGATGCGAATTTGAAAGTCTGTCCTCCAGAATGCGAATCCAGTGTGTCCACCGCTGCGCCATCTCGCTCCGAACTTATGTTTCGACTTTAATGATCACAATGTCGACGGGTCGTTAAGCCCAATCTACATATTCAAATGTTCATCTGTTTGGAAAGTTAAGGGACCAATCTGTTGTGGTCATCGATTTGTTAACTTGCAAACTACTTAAACAACCTTATACTGCAGACAACACACACACACACACACACACACACACACAAACTCCCGAGGGAGAACTCGAACATCCGACGGGAGGGGCCGCAGAATCCGTGCATGGCGTTTCAAAGCCCACGCCGTTTCTAGCGTGGTGAAATGTGATGTTTGTCTTCATAAATAAAATCAATTATTGGAGAAAAATGTGAACGTATGGAACTTCTTCATTTTGTAGCATACTAAGTGACTTAGACAAAAAATCTCTTTTTCAGTAATAGAAAATCACAAGGCAACCAATATTCGTTACAAAAAATGTGTTTGTGCAAAGTCAAAGATCCCTTGAAGTTTGATGTTTTCATTGATGGGGATGACATCTTTTAGCAAAATTACTGTTAGGTCTTCAAGGCCAGAAACGTGGTACAGTTTTTGTGGACCTTTATAGCGAAATCATGTTGATGTAATAGTCAACTTTTCCTTAACTGAAATCAACGGAACACATTTCGGACACCATCGAGCTCCATTTTCCCGTTTGCAAACAACCAGCCCACACTTTATCGGAACTGTGTGATCCAGGGGGCGCAGATAACAACTCCCAAAGATCTTAAACCTTTTCTTTTGTTTTACATTTGATGGCACATACAGTACGTCGGAAATCTTGCTAAGTTTGTGTAGAATCCGTGTCACACAGAATGACCGTGGCACTACATTCTAAAAGTGGACAAACAAGCTGTTAAGTAAGTGGTTATAATGTCCCGGCCCATCAGTGTAAAGTGCGAACGATTAGCGATACGGGCTGTGACGTGAGGAAGTGACGCTCGTACTGCTGAAATCGGTAGCTTGTAAACGTTACCGTTTTTGTAGAAGAGAAACTATGAAACTTAAATTATTTTGTCAATATGTTTCTGTGTATAGGCGTACAACAGTGAAAGTATTCTGCGTTTCTTGAAGTTGAAACTATTGTTGTTCAATGACAGCTCAGTTTTGCAAATTCAAGATAAATGATAATGAGTTTAGTTTAGAAATACAGTGCTGGAAGAAATATAATTTAAAACTATTATTATTTCTGATACTGTAACGAGTTTTTTTGCGATACAGAGTCAACAGTAGTACACTACTTTTGAGATGAACGGTTAATCAAGTAAAATTTCATTTGGTGTGTGGAACGTAAGTGCCTTTCGATTGAACCTCACATCTGTATCTGAAATTGGATGCAACGTACGATCCACAGTATATCTGATTAAACAATTACAACATGACTCAATTAGTACGAATAAAAATTGTTCTGACAAAAATAAATGTCGGTGCAGGCGAGGCATCGAAGTTGGAAGTTTTATAAATTGTGAGCCACACAGCACTACCACCACACGCGCGGTGAGTCCGTGGCTTGCTGCAGCTTTTATTCGCGCCACGTAACTTGAGATCGCTGCCCGTTACTCTGCTACGGGGTTCCGAGTGTCGATATGTCTGTGATTCGCCTAGTTATGACGTTATTGCCCCATCACTGCCTTGGCGCCTGCGTTTTTCTGGCCAGCCAAAGCTATTATTGCCAGCTATTATTGATCGAATTCCAAACAGTCCAACATCTCGACCGCTACGGAGCACTGAAAGTAGCGAAGATGACAATTTGTGCACGACCGGAATTCGGACTCTGTTGGCTATTTCTCGCTTCTGATCAACGTTCGCCTTAACCCTTTCGGACCCTCTGGCTACAAATGTGTACATAACTTCTACGGTGTCTAAGATGGTTCAGAAGAATTTTTTCTCAATGGAAAGAACGTGTATACGATATCTGAGTGTTCAATCATTTCATCATACACAATTACTACCACCTGCGGAAGATCACTATAGAAATAGTAAGAAGCCGGTGTTGCACTGCGCAGCAGTTTGAGAACCTCAAATAACACGGAAATTGTGAGTTACTTGTATTCCACTGTATAACTGAAAACAGAAGTTTTTATTTTACGATGTAGTTATTGAACGATCAGTTTATTTAGTACAACAGTTGGAACTACAAAATAATTAATTTAGTCCTTAAAAATGCCTTGTTTTTCATTATACGCAGTGTTGTAGAATGAAAATGGGTGCATATAATTGAATAAATCTTGCTTCTAAAATCATTGAAAATTTAACCTAAGAGTATTACAGCATTAAAAATAATTTCCTTGCCAGAGAAAAAAATTAGGTCTGAAAGGGTTAACGAATTAGGCTATCCAGGCACGCTTCCCGTCTACCCAAATTAGACGATCCTGGTTCGAATCCCAGTCCAGCACAAATTTTCGACTTAGCCATTTAATTTATTTCAGTGCACAACAACAGCCGAGATGTAGTTTCGTAGGCTTTCCAGGCGTAATAGCTCTTCATAGTTTCTTCGGGTTTGCTGCCGGATTTTGAAGTCAAACTGACTCAGTGACTGAGTCAGTTTGACTTCAAAATCCAGCAGCAAACGGTCGAGATAATAGAATATTTCGAATTCATGAATTTACAGCCTTTGTAAGAATACTCTAAAAAATGTTGGGAAAAATTGTTTTTGAAAGTCGCCAGGTTTGTAAGAATATTCGAAAATATTGTCTTTGTATGTTATATTAATTTACTTTTCCAGCTAGCTCAGTAAGTGGATAAAACATAAACCTTCTCAGGGACGTGATTAATCAGGTTAAATTTTAGTTGAAGGTCTTCAACTGGATCGAGTATTCTTACAAAGTAGTCCCACATTAAATGTTATAAAAACAATGTTCAAAGGCAAATGTTATTAATGTTTCCTACTGAAGTCAATGTGGAACCTATCCTTTATATTAAAATTCTGAATATTATTCTTAGTTACGTATATCATTGAAACTTTAATTGAATGTCCAACTTGAAGTAAAATCGCAAAGTCTGAATTCACTGAAGCTAAATGAAAACTGTCTTTTAACTTTAAGATATGGCTATCAGGAAATTATTTAATGAAATGTTGTTCACTTCTCACTCAGAATAATAATAATAGTCACTTTGAATAATTATGCACTTCGTAATTTATAGATCTGTGTAAGATACCACATTTTACCATACATTGCCACAGAAGTTGGCGTAATTTTTATATAAGTTCAGTTCCTTTTTTCAGAGCTGAACTAGAATATTATTATTTTTATTATGAAGCCTTACTTTCCACCCATCCTTGCTTTATCAGTTAGGAATTCTATATTTGCCACGTAATGGCGGCGGTTGATGCAATCTGTGTCGTTAGCTTCTTGCTGAAACAAATGCTAATGGCGCCCTTTAGCATTTCATATAAATGATCAGGATATTTCTAATTAATTAAAGTTCGTACACTTATTTCATTTAATAAATACATTTTAAGACTTTAAAAATGTTCAAACACATTTACAGACCTCATTACAATGTTTCCTTCATTTTCATCAAAAACAATCTCGGCACGATATCTGAATCGACCAGTGCAGAAAAGAGACAAGATACGATCAGATACAACAAGATTACTTTTTAACATGACATACATTTATATATTTTAATTGTATAAAGTAATAACACACATTAAAAAAATTATTCTTTGTTATGAGTGTATACAGAGACACCTTTTGTTAGATGATGCGTCTTTTCAATCGTCGATTTCGGTAAAAATTGGAAGGATATTACACCGTTAATGTCAACCACTGGTGTCCGTTCTTTCGGTCATGTTCGCAATAATAATTTAATACACCCCCACCAGGCAATTGACAAATTCTATACATCATGCTAAGGTATGGCTGTGGCTGTAGTAATTATTGTATACTTCGCACATCAATCGTTTTATAGACGCACGAATCTCTACTGAATTTTGCCTTCCATCATTTGCGTGTTCTTTTTTGAACAGAGAGAGCAACAGTCTCTGCTTTCTCAGTAGCTTCCTAACATTATTATTATGCCACGGTGGATCTTTTCCATCTTTAATTGACTTTACAGGCACATATTTCTCTAACTATTTATTGATAATACATTTAAATTTATCCCACAATTCGTCTACATTCATTGAATCGGAAGTAAACGATGTCCATTTTCTAAATGCGATACCAATAATTGTTTATCGGCTCTTTCTAATAAAAATACGCTTCTAGCCTTCTTGATTCGTTCATTAACTTTGGTCACCATTGACGCTATGACGATATCATGATCACTAACTCCTGTCACTACACTGACATCGTTAATAAGGTCAGGCCTGTATCTATAAGGTCTAAATCAAAATGTTCAAATGTTTGTTAAGCTTATGGGACTTAACTACGGGGTCATCAGTCCCTAAACTTACAAACTACTTATGATCTACTTACAAACTAGGACAGCACAAATATCCATGCCCGAGGGGGGATTCGAACCCCCGACCGTAGTGGCCGTGCTGACCGTGACTGAAGCGCCTCAGTCACCTCGGCCACCGCGGCCGGCTATAAGGTCTAAAGTATTTCCATTGCGTGTCGGTTGCTGGCTTAACTCCTTAAGTCACTTTTCGGAAAACGTGTCCAATAGTAGTTCACAAGACTGCTCGTCTGTACCGCCTGAAATGAAACTAGAAAGGTTCCAATCTATTAAGTTTGAAGCCTCCCCCGACTAACATTGCATGGCCCTGATACCTATGCACTACCTGGCGTAGACTTTCTTTGAATGACTCTAAAACTGCTATAGCAGCACTGTGGGGACGGTAAAAACACCCAACTATCAACTTTTCTTCTCTTAGACCTGTTATATGTGCCCAGTTACTCTCAACCTCGCCCTCAGTAGAAACAATATCTATGTCCAAAGCGATTAACACACTCCCTCCAGTTCCAGTCGTGTACGATCTGTTTTTCCGATATGCATTCCACGCCTCGCTAAATATTTCTGAACTGGCTACATCATGATTTAGCCAGCTTCCGGTGACTAAACATATATGAGGACAATAATTTCCATGCAGCGTGGCAAATTTAGGAACTTTGTTTTTAATGCTTTGAAAGTTTACAGCTAATATTTCGAAGCTGGAATTTTTGTTCAGAATTTAGCCTGAATTCGCTGTCTGAATGTTGACAGGCGACTGCTCATCACAGCTAGCGCCTAAATTAAAAAATAAATAAATAAAATAAAAAACTATGTGCTCTCCACAAGTACTCTGCTACCCGAGTAGCCGCTTCCTTAGCGTAGTGTACCCCTGTTCTATCTAAGGGCGTCCTACAATTCCCCACCCGATAACTCAGATCCAGAAATCTGCAGCCATGACTGTCACAGAGTAGGCGAAGACCCTCTACTCGGCTCCAAACCAAAGGACCCCGATCAACCCTGGGAACAATGCTACAAATCGACAGCTCTGCTTGCGCCCCGCGTGCGAAGGCAGCAGCCTTCACCAATTCCGCCACCCGCCTGTACGAACAGAGGTTGTCCTCAGAACCCATTCAACAAGCGTCATTCCGGATCTCGACGCTATCTGCCTAAGGGGCTCCATCACGCGCCTAACATTGGAGCTCCCAATAACTAATAATCCCCTTCCCCCGTGCAGCTGCTCGGACCCTGCTGAAGGAGTGGCCACACGTCCCCTCACAGGACGAACGGGCGTGGCCGGATGGCCAGCCTCCACATTGGCCTTCCGTCTCGAGCGACGGAAACGCCGCCGCTTCCCTTGCGAAGAGGGCGGCTCGACCACGTCCGGTACACCTGAAGATGCCTCGGCAGCAGGGACAGAGGGCGAAGCTTCGCATAAGACATCTGAGGTGTTCCACTCGACGCTCCAGACTCCTCACCACCGCTGCACCCGAGACAGCAGCCTGAAGACGGCTGACCGAAGCCAGCAGAGCGCTCAGATGTTCGCGAACTGCGGCCAACTCCTCCTGCATCCGCACACAGCAGGCACACTTCCTATCCATCCTATCGATACAATTGACTGTAGACAGTAGAAAACTAATCAACTTTTAACTAGCCTGGTACTTTAATAAAGGCGGCTGGCAGCTGACTGGTGGTCAGTGGTAACTATACTGTCGAAACAACGAAACTGTCTGTAGCTGTTTTCAAAAGAAACAAGAAAATCTATGGAACACACTATATCAAACACGCTGGATTAAATCTTACTGAAAGCGAAACACCATTTAAGATGTGACAAGTTGACCAATTACGTAGCTTGCAGCACAAATGAAATCTGCCAAGTACGTGAGAATAAACCTCTTAAAAACAGAAGCACTAATGAAAATTAAGAAATTGACTGGCAACGAAATTTCACATAAATTAAAGTATGATACTCAGCGCTCTGAACGATGTGACAGTGGCGGCAGCTGGCACTGGACTGACTGATAACTAGCTGTAGTAACTGTCTCTGACTTGAAATAAATCGCAATTTGCAATCACTCATGGCATCAATGTGCTAGGTTTAGATGAAAATTTGTGCCCGGCCGGGATTCGAACCCGCGCTCTCCTACTTACTAGGCAGACGCGTTGACCACTCCGCCACCGAGGACACAGTGACCAGCCCGACTGTAGAGAACTCTTCCCTGCACGTCTCCCGCCACACACAAATCTCCATTCGCCACGCTGTCTCTTTCCTATTACCACAGCCTATTTGTTCTGCAATACTCGCATCCACAATACTGTATTCCCTCATCAGAGAAATCCGCAAGTCGCAGACGAAAACTATGCACAACGGTATTTGTCAAAATGCGCGAGAATAAACTATTAAAACAGTAGCACAAACGAATTCTGCCAAGTACGTGAGAATAAAACTCCACGAAAAAAACAAAAAATAAAAAAACCGGAAGCACTAACGAAAATTTAAAAAAATTACTCGCAGTTTAGAGAGCAACGATAATTACTGTTTTACTATTATGGTACCCTTATGGTGCTTCGCTCTCAGAAACGCCATGTAAACTTAAAGTAAAAAGTTGGTGCATCAAAATATCGTTATGTATCACACAAAATTACATTTGGGATCAATGTCTGAATAAAATACGTTACCGGACGTACATTATCTCACCTGATCCCCTAATTGTTTTGAGCAGTGTATATTGCTATATTTATGGACCTCCCAAAGAAAGTTATGATATTTCATGAACGAATATTATACGAATCGGGCTCGGCGTTAGCAGGCGTACCTACACGATCTCGAGGCATTCGTGTGTTGCCTTCCTTCCACGCGGATAATCCTGTGAAGTTTCTCTGTCACTCCTAACTCTGATGATGAACGACCTCAGCCGTCGGCAACGCTTCGTCAGCGTAACCAGCCTCTGTTGAGGGCCGTCTTTCAAAGGCTCGCCTGAGGACAGCCTTGAACGGAAGCTTCAAGCGAGACACTTGCCGCCTGCCGGGATTCCCGCCTACAGTAGCCTCTGAGTTACGTATAGGCAGCCAGTGGTCTGATCAGGGGAATGACGTTCAACACTGTTGTTCTTTTTCCTTTAAGATGAGTGTAACGTAGAAGTAGGTATCCTCGGACTTGTGAAGCAACTTGAATCGCTTACTAACAATAAGTCTTGCGGACTGGACTGCAAACCGATTAGGTTCTTAGCTGAACATGCTGATTTGATAGCTCCACACTAAACATTCATAAACATCCACTCACTCAACGAAGAATCTGTAACCAAAGAATGAAAAGCTGCACAGATCATACCAATATTCAAGAAACGAAATAGAAGTAAAACAATAATTGCAGATCTATACCACGAAGTCGATTTTCAGCAGGGTTTTGGAACATTATGAATTACTATGTATTTTCACAGTAGTATTTTATAAAGAAAACGCCTTCTGCTACTACAAATAGTTTTGAAATTTACCCATACGCGTTTCGCCTTTTTCACAAGGCATCATCAGGAGGTGTCAGCACTTCCTACTCCATATCTCCCTCTTTCTGGCGACCAGGTCGAAATGTTGCACTATTTTGAGAAAAACTTCACATTTTCATACTCTTTACTCACATGGAGTGATGAGTACTATCGACATAGGATCTCAAATTGCTTCCGTATTTCTAGATTTTCAGAAGGCTTTTGACAGAAGGCTGGTAATTACTGAACGTTAAAGATGTAGTTTTTACATCTAGCCAAGCTTTGGTATGATCAGGAAAAGAATACGACAGAAAATATTACCCAATTTTGCAAAACCAACAACAAATTTGTCAATAACAACCAGGAATAGGCTACATTTGTAGAATTTTGAATAAATTAAAAACGAATTTGTAAAAAAACTACAAGGCAAAAAAGTATACAAAATTACGCAACAGTTTAGTTAATTTGTGAAAAAATTCAAAATTTACTAAAGGTTTTTGATCAAATTGCTTAATTATGGAACATCGTCTCAGGTAGGTGACTGTATTGGGGATTGCCTATCAGAGGACACAGTTCGTAGTAATTGATCGAAAACAGCGAGGAATGGCCGCGTGATCTAAGAGGTCATGCTACGGACTGGGCGATCGTTCCCACCGGAGATTCGAGTGCTCCCTCGAGCATGGACAGTCCTTAGTGTAAGTTAGTTTAAATAGTTTATAAGTCTAGGGACTGATGACCATAGCCGGCCGCGGTGGCTGAGGGGACTGAGACACTCCAGTCACGGTCTGCACGGCCACTACGGTCGGGGATTCGAATCCCCCCTCGGGCATGGATATTTGTGCCGTCCTTAGTCTTAGCTAGTTTATAAGTAGTTTGTAGGCTTAGGGACTGATGACCCCGTAGTTAAGTCCCATAAGTTCTACAAACATTTGAACATTTGATTTGATGTCCGTAGCAGTTGGATCCAATACGTTTACAAACATTTAAACTGATGGAAAACATCAGTCGAAGTAGTTACATTAGTTTTCATTTCACCTCGGTCCCATCCTAATACAATAATGAGTACTGCTATATGCTGAAATGCAGACCGACTTTCTTGTAAGCAAGATGAGTAATTGTCACCACAATTTTTGAGAGTCTTCATTGGCAGTAAACTTTAATGGTTTTGAAAATTTATATACTTAAATAGTGACAACACTGCTATGGAGACACTATGCAATGGAATCTACTATTTTCACTGATAACACACGTTGTTGGTATAACTAACCTACCTCCTAGCAAATGGACTAGCCCGTCGTACGTCACCGGCGTGTGTACAATCGAGGGAAACAGTCACTTGTGAGCGAGCAGTCTAACGTAAAGATGTCACTGTGCTTTCGAAACAGGAACAACGGAGATGGATCAAGATTGAATGTGCGAGACGTCGTACAGCACGACAGTGTCATCAAGGTCTTCAAGAAACACTTTCTGCGCATACCACCCATCAGTTTGCACGACAATGCGCGGGCGCATACAGCGCAAGCTGTGCCTGCTTTGTACGATCTATGGGACTGGAAAGTACTGTATCATCCACCACACTCCCCGAATACCTTGTGACTTTGATTTGATTACGACTACAAAGGAACCACTTCGTGGCATTCGCTTCAGAACTGTTCCAGCGATTCGACACTCAGTAGACCGCTCTATCCGCACCATCAGCAGAACAGGCTTTGCTAATGGTATACTACGCCTTATGCATCTCTGGCAACGGATTCTACACAACGTTGGTGACAGTAACAGATGCAAACATATAACTCTTTTGTATCGGTTGTAAATAAGTAGTTGCCACTATTTCAGTTCCCTCGTATGTGATGACCGGTTTCGGCCTATTGATGGGCCCTCTTCAAATCTCTGTGGACAGACCGCCCTGGGCCTCCGGTCTTGGGAGGCTTCCAAATACCTAAAAAAGGGCTTTTTTTTTTTTTTTTTTTTTTTTGAGCGCGCTTGTCACCTCGTTCTGCTGGGACCTCCAAATCTCGAAAGTTATTTTTTAGACTGTCCTGTGCCTCTCGTCCTGGAAGGGGCCTCCAATTCTTTTTCTTAGTAATACTCGTATTTCCAAGTGGACGGGGGCCTCCCTTCGTTTCGCCGCCGCCCCGGGCCTCCAACAGCCTTAGTCCGCCACTGCTGATGTTGCATTGGGTAACTGCCGCTTGGGGTCAAGCCGGATTTGAAAATGGTCCATTAACAGACCGAAAAGGCCTGCAATAAGTACTGCGACTATTGGCTGATTTATGAATTAATTAATAGTTTCAATTACAATTTGATGTTTACCTGTTTCGATTGTCTAACAATAATTCTCGGGACCAAGCTTGCAGTATAAGCTACCAAAGTACAATGTTGACTGTGTTTTCTAAGCATTACTTTTAAAGTTGCCTGTTTATTCGACACTTGCTTTTCTTCCCAGTGTGTTTTGTTGTTAGTAGATTGTGATATTGATCTCTACAATAGTCCGCGAGAGTCTGTTGTAATCAGTTTCTGTTAAATGATACACTATCTGATCAAACGGACACCTGGCTGAAAATGACTTTAATTTCGTGGCGCCCTCCATCGGTAAAACTGGAATTCAAGATGGTGTTGGCCCACTCTTAGCCTTGATGATAGCTTCCACTCTTGCAGACATACGTTCAACCAGATACTGAAAGGTTTCTTGGGGAATGGCAACTCATTATTCACATAGTGCTGCACTGAGGAGAGGTATCCGATGTAGGTCGGTGAGACCTGGCACGGTGTTCCGAAACATCGCAAAGTTGGTCTGCAGGATTCAAGTCAGGATTCTATGCAGGCCAGTCCATTACAGGGATGTTTTTGTCGTGTATCCACTCCGCCACAGGCCGTGTATTATTAACAGGTGCTCGATCGAGTTGAAAAATGCAATCGCCATCCTCAAAATTTCAACAGTGGGGAGTAAGAAGGTGCGTAAAACATCAATGTATGCCTGTGCTGTGTTAGAGTTACGCAAAGCAACGTGGGGTGCAAGCCCGTCCATGAAAATCACGACCGTACCATAACACCACCGCCTCGGAATTTTACTGTTGGCACTAACACGCTGGCAGATGCCGTTCACCGGGAATTCGCCAATCCCGGACCCTGCCATCAGATCGCCACAGTGTGTACCGTGGTTCGTCACTCTACACAACGATTTCGATTGTTCAACCGACCAATGTTTACGTCCCTTAAACCAAGCGAGGCGTCGTCTCGCATTGAGCTACATCATGTGTGGCTTATGGTGCAACCTCTCCTCCTCCCGTCAGGTTGCTGATACCTGGGGCCTAACTGCCCTACTTAAAAAATTGGCGGAGAAGAGATGCATTTAATCTTTAATTATTTAAATTGAATAAAGTTTTCCTCTTCTTAGTTTTGGGCCTACACTTTAATCTCAACAATGACTGGGTGACTTGAATATATAATGCAAGTTTCACTGGTAAGATTGACATTTATTATATTTAAATTAGCCTCACACGCACAACACATAAATTAACATATAAAACTTCAACACTGTGTGCCACTATTTTCTAAAGATCAGCCTAACAATTTCAAAACGAAACCTCGGTCTTATTATACAACCTCACCGGTCAGCAACTCAGCTGCTACTACTTCTACAATGAACACCACTGCCACTGCTGGCGCTACAAGTCAGCGATATTACAAATACCACGGCTCACTTCAAAGACATAGTAGCAAAGACATTAAACCCTTACAATGGGCAGCCGCTCGACTATGAAATCCAAGTTTTCTCACCTCCCTCCTGTAATAGTACTTGGAGTGGATCCTGTGCAGTTTGGAATTCATGTGTAATGGTCTGGATAGATGTTTGCCTATTACACTGTACGATACTCTTCGCTTGTCGACGGTCTCTGTCAGTCAACAGGAGAGATCGGTCTGTATTCTTTCGTACTGTACATGTCCCTTTACGTTTCCACTTCCCCGTCACATCAGTGGTACTATGGATTTTTATGAATGTGGAAACCTCGCGTACATACTTCTGACATAAGTGACGCCCAATCGCCGGACCACGTTCGAAGTCCGTGAGTTCCGTGCATTCTCTTCTCTCACTTTGATGACTACTGAGGTCGGTAATATCGAGTACCTGGCAGTAAGCGGCAGCACAATGCACCTAATACGAAAAACGTATGTTTTAAGGGGTGTCCTGGTTCTTTGATCACATAGTGTACAGGCAATGTGGGTATAAGTGTGCGTGAACACAAGCAATTTTGTGTGTGGTGAGTAGAGGTCTGCATTACGTCCGATTGTTACCGGCGAGTCCCGCTCGCCCCTCCGGCTCTCGGGAGTTTGCGGCCGAGCGTCCTCTTCTACCGCTCGCGGGCAGCCGATCGCCAGCGCTCGGCCGAGCGCGCCGAACGCTCGGCCGGTCGCCAGTAACCGGCGCACTCAGCGCCAGCGAGCTGCACCGCGTCACACTGCTTAGATTAACACTTGTTCCAGAGATAATGAATACGGCCCTTTGTAATGATGTGGAACGTGTCAAGGTAATCAAAGGTGTCTATACAAGATATTGCATTACACAAAATGTTATATGACAGAAATATATGTTGTATTATTTTTTTCTTTTTATTATTAATTCATTTTTTTTTAGTTTTACTACTTTATATCTAAAAATTCATTCATTGAGTAGAAAGAGTTGTCATTCATAAATTATTTTAATTTATTTTTAAATGCTAGTTAGCTATCTGTCAGGATTTGATGCTGTTGGTAGGTGACCCAACACTTTTGTGGCAGCATAATTAACCCCTTTCTGTGCCAAAGTGAAATTTAATCCTGCATAGTAAATATCATCCTTTCTCCTGGTGTTATACCTATGCGCACTGCTGTTACTTTTGAACTGGGTTTGCCGCGTCGGATTAGCCGTGCGCACTGGGGCGCCGTGCTCCGGCGCTCGCAGCCGTTCGCCATCTGGGGTTTGGGTTCCCTCTCAGGCATTGATGTTCGTGTTGTCCTTAGGTTAGTTTACTTTAGTTTAAGTTGTTTGCAAGCTACAGACTAATAACCAAGCAGTAGATTCCGATAGATTTAGAAACATGTGAACATGTGTGTGAACTGGGTTGGATTATTAACAACAAATTTCATAAACGAATATATATACTATTCTTAAATAGATGTCTCCAGGACGAACTTGGGTGCGCCCCAGTAATTATTCTGATAACACGCTTTTGTGCAATGAATACTTTTTTACTCATTGATGAATTACCTCAGAATAAGATGCCACACGAAAGCAGTAAATGAAAATAGGCGTATTAAACTAATTTACTGAGATTCTTATCGCCAAAATTTGCAAAAAGCATTATAGCATATGTAGCTGAACTCCAACGTTTTAACAGACAAACAATGTGTTGTTTCAAGTTTAATCATTCATCAATTCACACATCTAAAAGTTTTGAAAAACTCTGGTTTCCCTTCAAATCGAACGAATAATTTTGAAAATTCTACCTTAGCTACAGACTTCTGTTCCCAGTCTTTATTTATTACTGAAGTTGTGCCATTTACTGTACGGAACTGTATATGCTGTGTTTTATCAGAAGTTAATGAGAGTCCGTTTGCTTATAACCAGTTAATAATTTTGTG
The DNA here is from genome assembly GCA_026315105.1 of Locusta migratoria. Lineage (NCBI taxonomy): Eukaryota > Metazoa > Arthropoda > Insecta > Orthoptera > Acrididae > Locusta > Locusta migratoria. The sequence goes on along the minus strand of CM048750.1, from coordinate 121,381,026 downwards.
AAAAACGTTGTTTACGATTACATCAGTTAGTTCTTGTTTTTCGGACGTGATTACTATACTTGTACCATCAGCAAAAAGAACTAATCTTCATCAATGTAGAATGACAAGTCATTAATGTATATCAAATATGACAGGCCACCGCTACATATTAACCACTTACTTCATTTAAACTTCATTTAAAACTTCCGGGCTCATAAGCCGTGGTCGATTTATAAAACTTTTCCCTAACGTTTCATCTTCGGCTGCGGAAGACATCTTCAGAGCTAGAGTTCGCCACTCTGGAAGTTTTAAATGAAGTTGACGCCGGCCGTGAAAGCTTACAATGTATGATTAACCACTTACTCATTTCTTTTACAAATGTCTTTAGTTGTTTACTATCAGTTCTATAACCCAAATACTACAACTGTATATGTTAAATTTGATGTTTGAGTTTGTAAGTTTAGGGAATGATGACCCCGCAGTTAATTCCCATGAGCTTTACAAACATTTAAACATTTTTCAATATCTTGCAAACTACTGGAGTTCGACCATTGAGGTGATCATGTCTTCCAGTAATTCTAACGTTAAAAACTGTAATTTATGTATATAGTATTTTGTTCCTTTCTGTAGACAAACGATAATACAGTAGTCTAATCGTGCGTTATGTGCACTGTATCTCCAAACTCGACCACGTATACATTGTACGAATAGTGAATGCAGGATCGAGAAGGAATGACTGAGTTACAAGTAATACCAAATTTCGTCTTAAAATCGTTAACTTATGAAAAAATTATGATCTGTCAATAACTTTACAATTCGTTTTTCGTCATATCGAATATCGTCGATTTGACTTATGACGGAATTGAGCATTAACAGTAAACGGTTCCACCGATTCACAGAGGGCCGCAGACGCCCCGAGTGGCCCGATCTCTTCAAATAGCCTACTATATCTCTTGCTGATAGTAGACTCGACAGGATTTCAGGGGCTTCGTCTTCCAATAACGCCTCTTGAAATGTATGACGAAGTGAAGTCAACAGGCAGTGATCAAAGCAAGGCAACCGGTCAAAAGATTGAAGTGCCTTCTTCATATTAGCTCCTTGGTCGGTGACAAATTAATATTTCGAAAGATCATTCTTGGTAATTTCTAATTCAAGTATCCGCTCTTCGATTTCGTGCCGTGTGTTCTCTCCTGTCTTAGGTACGTCCGGAAAGTCGGTTGTTATCAGAACAAGCGTTTCTAGCTGCCATTCATCATTCACATAGTGCGACATCACAGTCAAATAATTTCTCTTCTTGTAGTTATCAGACCACAGATCAGCATCTAAAGAGCACATTTTGTTCTTTAAGGCACATATTAGCCTAGGCACCAATGTCACCCGTATTTTGTCGGCCTTTTCTTTAATATGCCGCGATACAGTGGTAGGGTGCGGAAGAACGTCTTCTATATTGACTTTGCCATACGTGGCGCCAACATTGATGAACACCTGCGAATAATTCTTGAAGTTAATCTTACTACAAGTATTTAACGGTAGCAAATCTATTCCGCTTATATCGACCAACCTATCAACAACTTTCTTTATGCTACTTGGTACTGCAAGTGGTCGATGTAATTCTGCTTGACTGGTACGAAAGTATAGTATCGCATGTGGTACATTGCACGAAACCAGCAGAAGCCTGCGTGACAGGATCCACTGCAAGTGGAAAAGATTTCCAAGCTTCACTTTTCGACTCCTCTTCCGACATGTCTTTCTTCTTCAGAACTAATTCTCTCCATAATACTTCTCTTTGTATCATGAATGGAGCCTTTACGACCTATAGTTCGTTGATCCATAACGCTGATTGCGTTGTTCAAAGCCGGGTCGGTTTCTAATGCGATTCCGCAGTGTTGAGCGCGCGTCGGTTGTGCTGTCACCGGCCGAGACTACGAGCGCGCTCGAGCGCCCGGCAGTGCTCGATACTCCCGCCGGTAACCGAGAGGCGGACGGCGACCGGCCACATGTGGCTTTAGACGGCCACAGCCGTGTCGCAGCGTGGGCCTACCCCAGCCGTCGAGCAGCGGCACCAAACGGGAAAGGCTCGAGCGGTCGTTTTCATCGAAATGCAGAGCTCTAGTGGTGAGTCAGTTTACTTTAGAGGAATGGGAGTTGTTCGCATATTGTATTCCATGTGGTTCTTTTTGTTTAAAAGAAGAATAGTCATTAGTTACTTTTTCAGTCAGTTGTGCCTTGCTGTTCAGGGTCGATTAGGTGCTTGTCACTGAATTTTTTAATACATTATAAATGATCGAGATCTATACCTCAATAAATGAAGAACTAGGCGGGGCCACTTCAGTTTACTTGCCCTGGCGTTTAGTTATCGTGGAGAGATTTGATTGGCATCTCTTGTCTGTGTCACTCTTAGGTTAGAAAGCGGGCCTTTGCTAGTTTGCATCGGGAAAGGAAGCTTAGAGGTTGCTCATACCTAGTCAAACGGAAGCTAAACATTGCGTATTATTGTTTATGCATCACGCAGTCAGCTCAAATATGTCTCACTCTCAACTCCAATTGCTTCTGAATTCCAATTCTAATAAGTTATTTTTTACAATTTTATTAATCGCTGGAACATACTAGTTTTATGTAGAAAATAACAAGAAATCACCTCAGTTATTCATTGAGAGTTATGCTTACTGTGTAGGCTTAAATTTTGTTTTTAAAATGGCATTAAAAAAAAGTTTGTTAAACTTAAGGGACTTAACTGCGGGTTCATCAGTCCCTAAACTTACAAACTACCTTATAGACCTACTAAAGACGACACAAACAACCATGTCCGAGAGGGGATTCGAAACCCCGACGGGGAGCGGCCTCGAGCATCGGAGCATAGCGCCTCAGTACGCTTGGCCACTCCGCCGCGGCTTGAAATGGCATTGCTACATCTATGGCACACACCCACATACGCTGAGCAGGATTCGTGTAACCAACACATTGAGTCCAATCACAGGTTTTATTTGTTTTCCAGTAGTTTTCCCCGTATCCCACGCCCCCGTACTCTCGCCACGAAGACCGTCACTTGAGTCGTCTTTGCACTGGAGTTCTTCTGAAGATTCCAAACTGTCAGAAGGTTCTTTAACCTTCCAGACCCGAACATTTTCCACTTGTTTATCCTAGCAGGTCTAATTCTTTTTCATGACGTTTCACTTTAACATTTTCTTGTTACATTAAGTTTGTATCTTTAACTTTCTGTTTTGGAGTTTCGGGTCTAACTGGAAAAGGTGAAATACTGCTGAGAATTTATTTAGGGTTACTTGGTTTTTTTCATTTGAAATCACAGGCAGAATATTGTCTAGCTTGTAGAATGTCCTGGCAAAGGTGAAGTTGCTCATCTTTCAGGGAAGTTTCAGTCCCATTTGTCGGCTACTGCAGGCTACTTGACCAGTGATCGAATTTCACAGCTGAGCATTTTGCTCTCTATCAGGCTGTTCTGTATATCCGCCGCCACCGCCACCCTTCCTATGTCATCTGCTCTGACTCTCTCGGTGCCATTCTCGAGTCTTAGAGACCAGTGTCTGGTCCATCCTGTCGTGCACCGAAGCCAACGCTCCCTTCAATTGTTAGCTGTCATCGGCTCACACGCCCGCTTCCTGTGGATTCCTGGCCACGTAGGTGTGCCTGGGAACGAGGCTGCTGATGCTGCGGCCAAGACTGACGCATTTTATCGTCCTGACATAGTTTGTGGTCCTCGCTTCATGACAATAAGCGTAGAACCATTAAACCGATCCCAACGGTTTGGAAGACCTCCTCACACCCCTCTTGGCGAAAGGAGGTCATCTTGGACCGGTTGCGGATGCGACATTGCCGATACAGCCACCGCCACTTGCTAGCTGGTGAACCAGCTCCGTTGTGTTTCTATGGTCACTCGATGACGGTGCGCCATGCTTTAATGTCCTGCCCTAATTCCAATCATGTCCGTGTTGCCATTAATCTGCTGTACAATCTAGAGGAAATTTTAGCTGACGACGCACGAGCAGCTGCTCGAGTTTTATATTTTATACACATGACTAACTTATCAAAGGACTTTTAATTCCTCCTCTTTATACACTACTGGCAGTTAAAATTGGTACAACAAGAAGAAATGCAGATGATAAACAGGTATTCATTGGACAAATAAACTAGAACTGACATGTGATTACATTTCCACGCAATTTGGGTGCAAAGATCCTCAGAAATCAGTACCCAGAACATCCAAATCTGACCATAAAAACGGCTTGATACATCTACATACATACTCCGCAATCCACCGTAAGGTGCGTGGCGGAGGGTACACTGTACCACTACTAGGCATTTTCCTTCCTATTCCAATCTCAAACAGAACGAGGAAAAAAAGAATGCCTATATGCCTCCGTACGAGCGCTAATTTCTCTTATCTTGTCTTTGTGATCACTACGCGATATTTAAGTAGGCGGCAGCATGATCGTACTTTACTCAGCTTCCAATTCCGATCCTCTAAATTTCCTCAACAGAAATTCACAAAAAGAACGTCGTCTTTCCTCCAACGATCTCCAATTGAGTTGCCGGAGCATTTCCGTGACACTCGCGCATTGGTCGTCTCTACCAGTAATAAACCTAGCTGCTCGCCTCTGAACTGCTATGTCTTCCTTTAAACTGATCTGCTGCAGGTCACAAACACTTTAGCAATACTCAAGACGTGGACGTACAAGCGTTTTATACGCGGTCTCCTTTATAGATGAAGTACATCTTCCCAAAATTCTCCCAATAAACCGAAGTCGGCTGTCCGCCTTACTCACAACTGTCCTTACATGTTCGTTCCATTTGATAACGGTCTGCAATATTACGCCTAGATATTTGAACGACGCGACTGCATCAAGAAGCTCACTATTAATGCTGTATTCGAACATTATGCGATTGTTTTTCTACTCATGCGCATCTCCTTACATTTTTCTACATCTAGCTGACATTCTTCACACAAACTAGAAATTTTGTCTAAGTCATCTTGTATACTATTACAGTCAGTTAAAGACGATACCCTCCCATAGACCACAGGATCATCAGCAAGCAGCCGCAAATTACAAGGTACTCTGTCAATCAGATCATTTATATAGATAGAAAATAATAGCGGTCCTATCACACTTCCCTGGGGCACGCCTGACGATACACTCGTTTCTGATGAACACTCGCCGTCGAGAATAACGAACTGCGTTCTATTACTTAGGAAGTCTTCCTGCCACTCACAAATCTGTGAACCTTATCCATAAGCTCGTATACTCGTCAGCAGTCTGCAGTGTGGTTCCGCGTCGAACGCCTTTTTGAAGTCGAGAAAAACACAATCTGCCTGTTGCCCTTATCCATGGCTCGCAAGATGTCATGTGAGAAAAGGGCAAGCTGAGTTTCACATGAACGATGTTTCCTAAACCCTTGCTGATTCACAGAAAGAAGTTTTTCCGTTTCAAGGAAATTTACTATATTCGAACTGAGAATATGCTCCAAAATTCTACATGAAACTGATGTCAACGATATTGGCCTGTAATTGTGTGGGTCAGTTCTCTTTCCTTTCTTATAAACGGGAGTCACCTGAGCTTTTTTCCAATCACTAGGAACTTTGCGCTGAATTAAAGATTCGCGTAAATGAAAGCTAAGTAGGGGACCAATGACGCAGAATACTCTTTGTAAAATCGAACTGGGCAATGACTCGAACAGCTTGGAAGGCGTGTACAGGTACAGATGCCCATGCAGCTTTAACACGATTCCACAGTTAACAAGATTAGTGACTGGCGTATTTTGATGAGCCAGTTGCTCGGCCACCATTAACCAGACGTTTTCAATTGGTGAGAGATCTGGAGAATGTGCTGGCCATGGCAGCAGTCGAACATTTTACGTATCCAGAAAGGCCCGTACAGGACCTGCAACATGTGGTCGTGCATTATCCAGCTGAAATGTAGGGTTTCGCAGTGATCGAATGAAGGGTAGAGCCACGGGTCGTAACACATCTGAAATGTAACGGCCACTGTTCAAGATGCCGTCGGTGTGATCAAGAGGTGACCGAGATGTGTAAGCAGTGGCATCCCATAACATCACCTCCGGTGATATGCCAGTATGGCGATGACGAATACACGCTTCCAATGTGCGTTCACCGCGATGTCGCCAAACACGGATGCGACCATCATTATGCTGTAAACAGAACCTGGATTCATCCGAAAAGATGACGTTTTGCCATTCGTACACCCTGGTCGTCATTGCGTACACTATCGCAGGCGCTCCAGTCTGTGATGCCGCGGTGGTGTAGCCGAGCGGTCTAAAGCGTCTCGCTGCGGAGCGCCCGGTTGCTCGCCGTGGAGGTTCGAGTCCTCCCTGGGGCATGGGTGTGTGTGTTTGTCCGTAGGTTAGTTTACCTTAGTTTAAGTAGTTTGTAAGCTACGGACTGATGACCACGCAGTTTGGTCCGATAGAATTACAAACATTTGAACATTTTTTTAGTCTGTGATGCAGCGTCAAGGGTAACCCCAGACAGGGTCTCCGAACTGATAGTCCATGCTGTTCCAAACGTCGTCGAACTGTTCGTGCCGATGGTTGTCTTGCAAACGTCCCCATCTGTTGACTCAGGGATCGAGACGTGGCTGCACGATCCGTTACAGCCATACGGATAAGATGCCTCATCTCGACTGCTAGTGATACGAGGCCGTTGGGATCCAGCACGGCGTTCCGTATTGCCCTCCTGAACCCACCGATTCGATATTCTGCTAACAGTCATTGCATCGCGACCAACGCGAGCAGCAATGTCGCGATACGATAAACCGCAATCGCGATAGGCTACAATCCGACCTTTATCAGTCGGAAACGTGATGGTACGCATTTCTCCTCCTTACACGCGGCATCACAAAAACGTTTCACCTGATAACGCCGGTCAACTGCTGCTTGTGTATAAGAAATCGGTTGGAAACTTTCCTCATGCCAGCACGTTGTAGGTGTCGCCACCGGAGCCAACCTTGTGTGAATGCTCTGAAAAGCTAATCTTTTGCATATCACAGCATCTTCTTCCTGTCGGTTAAATTTCGCGTCTATAGCTCGTCACCTTCGTGGTGTAGCAATTTTAATCGCCAGGAGTGTATATTTCACCCTATCCTTTTAGAAGTCTCCTTGTATCATCCTCACTGGCTGTTGTCTTAAGTCTCCGATTTTTTTGTAAATCCATGTTCGAATTCGGACGCTACGGTCCTGAGCAGTGGTGTACCCTAAAACAACAAAAAAGAAAAAAAAATTGTCTACTAAAGTGGAGTCGATCACTCTAGTTCTGGAATGCGGCTTCGGTAACACATCTCTTTCAAGGCGGCCATTTCTCCCGGTGATGGTACAGCGCTGTGCAGCAGATTGTGGAAAAATGACAGGCGTTGACCGTATGGCCGTGTATACCGGAATTATCCTATTTGCTGCCTCAAGGTGTCACGAAATTAATTGTCGTTTCACCATATCACATTCTCTTTTCTTTTTTCCTATGAAGGGTTCTTTTTCGCCACATGTTTCTTCAAATTACCTTGACTCCTGTCAGTTCTTGATAATTATTCAACAAAGACTATAAACTGTAATATAATGCTTCTTAACATCGTGTGCGCATGACGATATGTGTAATATTAAAACAAATGAAACAAAAAAAATGTTCAAATGTTTGTATAGTCTATGGGACTTAACTACGGGGTTATCAGTCCCTAAACTTACAAACTACTTATGAACTAACTAAGACTAAAGACTGCACAAATATCCATGCCCGATGGGGGATTCGAACCCCCGACCGTAGTGGCCGTACAGACCGTGACTGAAGCGCCTCAGTCCCCTCGGCCACCGCGGCCGGCTGCAAATAAAACAAAAATTTTTGAACTTCACTACACAGATAATGAGTCAGTGGGGATGCCTTTTAACAGGATGGGCAGAAGGTGCCGCACACTTTATGAGGCTGTTATGCTGCAGTAGGTGCCGCTTCGGTCGTTTATTATTCATATGCGGTCTCGAGGAGTCTGAGTTGCTGGCAATAAACGTCAGCCGTTAATGTTACGTTGTTACCAAACGAGGCATCCTTTATCCTGTCAGGCTGCTCTTCTACAGATCCCCACCAAAGTCGTGAACGCGTGATAGTGCAGCGTACCTCAGTTAAGGGTATCGTGAGGTTATTGAGAGAATACGAAGCTTTTACCGCCAGTATGTGTCCATCACAAGTAGGAAAATATATGGCACGCCTGATGCAAAAAGGATATTTCTGGCTCAAAAACGGGCGATTCGAGCAATATGTGGTGTAAGTTCACGAACGTCATGTCGACCCCTTTACAGTAGTCTGGGAATTTTGACACTGGCGCCGCAAAACGTTTTTTCTTTAATGTCGTTTGTTGTTAATAATATCAGCTTATTCCCACGAGCTAGTAGCTTTCACTCGGTGAATACTAGACAGAAGTCGAATCTACATTTGCATCACACCACCTTGACACTTGTGCAGCAAGGTGCACGGTATTCTGCAGCATCCATTTTCAATAAGGTGCCACAAGAACTAAAGAATCTTAGCACTAACCCACAAGCTTTCAAATCTAAATTCAAGAGTTACCTCATGGTTCACTCCTTTAATTCCGTCTAGGAACTCCTAGAAAAGTTAAACAATTAAGCTAATTCATTTTTTTTCTTTATTGATTCTTTTCACTTTGTCTTAAGATTGTCGTGTGCATAGGACTACTTAAAAATTTTCCATTACCATTCATGTGTAAAAATTCATGTATTGACTTATTCCATGACCATGTTATCTCACTCCTCAATTGGGTCCTATGTAACAGAAAACCATATTATTATTATTATTATTATTATTAATGAACTTTCGACTAATACTGTTGATTAAATTCCACAACTGTCTGCGATGTCTTCTCGACAGGCAGCAAACTAATACTACTCTACATGCTCTCACTCAGTCACCTACTCTCAATACGTTACTTACGAAATACATGTTACGCGGGTAACGGCACACAATTGCGAATCATGGCTTCAGTGATTATCTGAAAATCTGGTATCAACAGTGCGACATAATGATACAATATCATCTAGAAAGAAATAAGAAAAAATGAAAGATAATAGGAGAAACCTTGTTCACCGATGCTTCCTTTCTTGTAGTTGACCATCTCTAATGACCACGCTGTCGTTGGGGCGTTAAACCATAATCTTCCTTCCTACCCATAATTGAGAAAAAGACACCACGCCACCCTCCCCCCATTTCTTACAGACACAGTCAAACTTTTTCACGATGACGTGTTATTTTGACACTTGTACGACGAAACTAGGTAAAAAGTTCGTGAAATACAGTTTAGTTCATTTTTTTTATGGAGCTCAATATCTACCGGTAATAGCCTAAAACAAAAAAAGGGAAGGAATAAAAGGGAATGAGTGGTCACGTCTAAGAAGTTGCAAACGGATCAGAAAAATTATTAAACCACTAAGTGGTAAGAATAAGAGCATTTACAATGTGTTAATGGTAGATTCAAAGAGAACTGAGTGGTATAGTATGGATGTAATGCACCTCCCCATACGTAAACGCAGCTTAATTACAACGTCTGCATTCACTAGATTCTTGCGTGTGATGGACACTGCATATTTTACTTATTTTTTTCTCAGCGATACTGCTTCAATAATTATAGGACGTGTACGTTAAAATCAGCCGGTATTTATTTTCATTACTTTAAAGATTCTGTAGGGGCTTAACAGCTTCATCATCATCATCAGTTTTCTGCTTTCCTTCCCTTTTCACCTCCATTTTCAACGATCCACAACTTCCCTCTTACACCTAAATTTTCAGATGTCAGGCAATCAGATCAGTAACAAATGTTCTAGATCGACAAAGTATCCACCAAAACTTCAGTATAATTCGTCTTATGTGCTGCCGTCTAGGAGAACTTGTGCAATAACTAACGCCTGGCCTATGGCGTACAAGAAAAGCATATCTGTTGTGAACTATGTCGTTTGTTATGAATTTACACACACACACACATCTTGGGTCGCCACCATATTTCTCCAATATATGGAAAATTAAAATGTTACTGATCAGCTATGGTGTGATCATAGATATTTTCAAACATATAATAAATATTCCTACTCTATTGCAATGTACCAGTTGTACCAAACAAACAAATGTACTTGAAAAATTATTGGTAAACTGTGGAATTTAACTATTCTGTCTCCCCTCCAAAATAGTGAAAAAGGAATGTTCTTAAATGAAAGACGATCAGCTGAAAATCAATTTATTATAATTAAACATGAAAATTAAATCAGATGACATTTCCTATCATGTCAAACAGATAATGGTATTCAAACAATCTTTTACAAATGTTAAAATAATGAGACACAAAAATGACTGGCTGAGTCAAAGGCTAGAGGTTTTGCAAAACAGAATGCTATTAGATTGGTTACACAGGGGCTTGAAATTATCGTTAGCCCTAAACTCCCCAGAGTAAATAGGCACATCTCAAAAGAATAAAATAAGGGACAGAATCCAACAATTCTGATTCATATAACCCTCCAGCAAGTGCGTCACCTTACCCACACATCTGATTATTGACAGCAGCGTCTCAGGCTCTCAGGCAGCAGGCGGTGGGAGCGGATGAGCTGAAATTTTTATCCGATCGTAATTGCTGCGACCTGTTAAGCAGGGTCGACATGTAACTTAACACAGCGTCACTATCGTAGGCGTCGCTAGGCCATTGCTGTGCGATTCTATCACGCTAGCAGACTAATCAATATTTTGCATAGGTGACACAAAGGCCACTTCGCACAAATCGATCAGTCACTTGCTTACGCTCACAGCGTAACCACCGGACAATGTAACGTCCGTGAAGTAAACACAAGTTCTACAAGCTCCGAATTTCGGAATCAAACACAAGTCTAATCAGAGGACTGTTTAAGACGATGTCCTCCCCGCAAATCTAAACGGAGTCTTGCGTGTCTCCCTAGGTCCGTACACTTCGGACACTCACACAGGAGTTTCCTGAGGTCCATACACTTCGGACGCTCACACAGGAGTTTTTCCCGAGATCCGTACGCTTCGGACGCTCACACAGGAATTTTTCCCGCGGTCCGTACGCCTCAGACGCTCACACAGGAGCTCTCGTGCCTCCTCGCGCTCTGCCGCAGCTCACGGCAAGTGACGGGCGGCCACACCCACGCGTAAAAGACGCACCAATCTCTGCTAACGGCTAAGAGTCAAACCATTCGGATGGCGTAGCGCCGTAGACAAATTGTTTAGCTGTCATACTAAAATAATTTGCCGAATCAGGACGCGTTCTCTGCGGCTGCCAGGGTGAGTGCCCTGCAAGGAATTTCAGCTTGCTCTTAGCACAGAGTAACATATGCTCTTAGTTACGGCACAGACTAAATTTGTCTGTGGTTACGGTCACATGCCCTAAAAATGTTGACGTTGTGCTATATATACAGCCGCTGGAGCCAAACCCCTGGGGTGCCAGACGGGCAGAAAGCTTTCCTCTCAATCTAACCATTCGTCACACTAAATATGTTCAAACTCTGCTGCCTACAAGGAAGTTTTTTAGATAACGCCTAAGGGCAATACGTCTCCATAAACAGCCCGGGGCTCAGAGCACTCTGCTATTGTTTGTATCCAAGAAATTCCTCTATTGCGGAGCGGCCGAATGACTAAAATGGCAGTCCCCGCTATCCCCCACCGTAAACCGCGGTCCAACATTGTGTAAAGCATCCCACACACTAAAAAAATTCTGACAGGTATACTCCGCCCACCGGACGTAGCGTTGGTGCCGAGCAGGTCAAGCCAGCCCCTCTCATCCTCCTCCCGAAGGGGTTGGAGCACTTGCGCGGAGTGACACTTGCGCGGAACCTGGGGCCCTTGGGGCGGCTAATGCCTTTTCCTGGGTACAGGCACACCAACAAGTCTAGCGCTGCTGTTGTCAAGTGTCCACACTGTCAACACAACACGAAACTCAGTGAAATTGCACAACCCTTTGCGAGCTGCAGAGCACTATAGTAACTTGTTCTAACTACATATTAATCCGTTGAGTGTTCCTCCTGTAAACAAAAACGTATTTTAATAGTGATAATGTTTGGAGAGTTAGTCTCTGCTACTACAAGACGATGACTTTCCACAGTCATACCTCCTAAAATCATATTATTCAGAACACTAAGCATATCAAGACACCTGCGCAAGCAATAAATATATTAGGCATCCTGCACAGATACGTTGATGTAATTGACCGCTATGTAGTTAACCCCACTATCACGCAATTTCCATCTCTTTAAAAATAGCTACCATGCTTTTTAATAGGAGATGCAACCTTAAACCTTCAATTAAAAAACGTTAATAATAAGTCAATGAGTATTTTACATACTTAAAGCGTTTATTCGTAGACCCCAAAACGATTTGGCTGTATTCGAATTACAAATACATCTAAGAAATATATGAAATACGGAATGTGTAAGGGAATGTCACACACCGAAAAATGCCAAAGATAAATTCTATTTTCCATCACCGTCATATAGAACCATTTTTACTCCGAACTTGGCATAAACCAACAGGGAGAAACAAGTTGCAAGACTTCCAGGAAAAATGGAGCGAAATTGGCAGCCAATAGTTGGTTATAAATTACATTGCCTGTTAACTGTATAAATTACGGAATACGCGGAACTACTGTTCAGTACAGTCAAAAAGGTCTAAGGTAATAGGCAGTGGTTTACAATCAGATATCCGGTATCACTCTCCTCCTCAAGAAGTCTGTGTGAAGATTTATATTCAGAAAATTCAAGGAAAATGTGTTGAAACTATAAGAAGCAGCTCATTTACTCAGGAAGGGAAAACGTTATGGTGCCCATAAATTTGAATGGCTGTATCTCTTGTAGTAACATTCATTTTTTGATAAAATGTTAAAATCCAATATACCAGAATTTTGTTTTTCTAAACTCAGTGTCAACTTTTTTTTGTCGAAATTTTTGCAGGAAGTAGTTTTCTATGCATTAATATTATCAAACATGTAATTTGTGTCACAAATTGCACGGTCGGTCCAGTCGGAGGTTCGAGTCCTTCCTCGGACATAGGTATGTTTGTTTGTACTTTGCCTAAGTTATTTTAAGTAAGATTAAGTAGTGTGTAAGTCTTGCGACCAATGACCTAAGTAGGTTGGCCGCATAAGACTACACATATACACGTAATTTATTTATTTCATAACCACATTTAAGTACTAATAATTAAAGAAACTTAAAAGAGAAATTTGAAATAAACACTGAAAGCAAATGATTGATATTTCTCATAAGATGAATGCACACAATCGTTGACTTATGTCTTGTGAATGTACCTACAAATTCTGCCATATGAAAATTGTAGTGTGAGTCCCAAATATGTTTTTTTCTGTAATAACATTAAAAAACATATTAAAATTTCAGAACTCGAAAATCAATGAAGTTTTGGACTTGAAGCTTTTTGTGTTGCTACATCTTTACATAGTAGACACGATTTTAAAATTTGGTTGCTGTCGCCAAAGTAGACGAAACGTTAAATTTTTTGGTGTAATCTTCGCCGTGTAGACTGTATGTTGTAGAAGTCTACGTCGAACCTAATCATACCTCTGAGGAGAGAACGTTGTTTGCACTTCTCCTGCGTTTCCAGTCGGCAGTGCTGTGCTATGTAACGACATCGTACCGTCCATTTTACCGAGAGCTATATATGTATTGGTGTGATGTCTGTTCTTTCAAAATAAGACATCACACCAATATATGTATCATTTAGACGCAAAAACACCTCGTGTGTAAACAGTTAAATGTTATGAGTGCCACTGGAAAAATGCATAAGTAACACATGTTGTTTGAAACTTGAAGATGACCTGAAATTAGCCGAAATCGATATCTCATAATAAACATAAGGTGTAGCTGTCTATATTTCATAATGCTATTCCTAACATATTTAAAAGCTGCTCACAACCACCTACAAAAAACCTTTATAATGAGATTGTATATAATTCCACGATCAAATTGTGTTTTAGTTATTTGTAGTAATACACCCAGAGATCTGCCCTTGCTTTTAGTGCCTTGATCATCTGTTTATTTTTAGAGGTATTACTAGGGACAGGAAAAATTCGCATATGCGATAAATGCGAATATAGATGCGAATTCTGACTCAAAATGCAGTAAATCCGAAATTGCAGTTAGCAACGGTTGCGCTCAATTCCGATTTCATCACATTCCTCTTCACATGGTGCCGTATTGTAAATCGAGTGATATTTGTATGACGTGTTATCTCCCTGTTGAATTAGGCTGTGATATCTCCGGGCCGTTACTACTGCTCCACCTCGCTCGGTGGGCCTTTCCCTGAATACGGCACAGGTAGCGGCTGGAGGGCGAGGAGTAGGGGTGGTGTATCCCTACTTCTGGAACACCCTGTTCACTACCTGCAGCGTCCGGGTCTCCGCGCAAGTGTCTACACATTCCCTTTCCGCGCAAGTGTCACTCCCCGCAAGTGTCACAAACTCCTCCCGAAGGCGAGCGAAAGTTGGTGGGAGGGGGAGACCTCCAAGAGCTTCTCTGCTCTGTGGGGCCTGACCGTACCCAACACGGAAAACAACTTTTTAGCAGCCAAGCTGCGCCAATAAACATTAAAATCCCGAAATTTTATATAAACATAGAACGTACCACAATCCCAGGAGCCCATCACCCCTGATGTGTCCCCAAACGCACAGAAATCAAAATAAAGAAAGATCTACAGAGAAAAATGTTACATATTTCAATAATTAGCGTAAAGAGAAAGATACAGTAACATAAGGTCAGTATGAAAAATAGACTACTTACAGCCCCGTCTCACATTGTGTGATTGCGTCGTGCTCAGCTCCCGTGGAGAACTCGATAGAGTGTACGTTTGTCGTTTCAAGGGTCCTCTGTTCACGTCCTGGTTATACGAATTTTTCTGTATTACGTTGGAAATTGTTCTACGTCTACACACACACACCGATTAGTATATGGGGGCAAAATCTCCTTGATATATGTAAGGACTGTTCGGATTTCATAGCACTGTGTTATCGGCAGTTTTCTTCCATTCCTGGAATCTGCGGGTTGGATGCTTAAATATGAGATTCATGAAATGTGTTTGGTGCACAAAAGTAACTTTCTTCACACACATCTTTGTCCACGTCCACTATTGTGAAACCTTCGTTCTTGAATGAATGGCACTGTGCGCCTTTGGTGGTATTTGTTTCATACGTGAATTTGATGTAATTATTACTATTATTGTCATTATTGATATTATTACTACTTTAATTATTATTATTTTCGTTGTTACTATTATTATTGTTATTGTTTTTAGTATTATTAGTATCGCTACTGATGCTCGTGTAATGTGGTTGTTTTGTGTATTCTTATGTCCCGATCATGTTGGTTTAATCTGTGACACTACGAATAAGCCCTACAGGTTTGCTTCTTTCAAATAAACGAAGCGAAAGCAAACTGCCGATAACACTATGCTATAAAACCGGAACCGTCCTTTTAGATGTTAGGAATACGTTGTCATATAACAGTTGCCAACGTCCTGCAAAAAAAAAAAAAAAAAAAAAAAAAAAAAAAAAAAAAAAAAAAAAAAAAAAAAAAGCAGGGCTTGAATCCAGGAGCCTCGGTATAACAAATTAACGCTCTACAAACTTGCCTACAGGAACTTGAAGGTATACGCTGTCACAGTTATGTTTTCCTCTATTGCTGGACAGCAACACATAGGACGGATTATATCGGTGTTTTTTTTTTTTTTTTTTTTTTTTTTTTGGGTTGTTACTTATTGATATACTACGTTTGGTACCTTTTTTTCCTGACATCTGAAGGTTTGGGAGTTAGTTTTGCTGAAGGCACTGCTATCCATCACATCATCCAGGATCTGAAATCTCTACATACCTCGTCTTTTCTTACAATAGCCCTCGTTCTTTCTTAATAAATGCCCAATACAGTTTCGTTTACTACTTTTTATTACATCTACTAACTTCAAATGTTCAAATGTTTGTAAATCTATCGGACCAAACTGCGTGGTGATCAGTCCGTAGCTTACAAACTACTTAAACAAAGGTAAACTAACCTAACTGACAACACACACATCCATGCACCAGGGAAACTCGAGCCTCCGACGGCGAGCAACCGCGAGCCTTTGGTTTCCCACTCGTCTCAGTACCTTCTCATTTTTCGCTCTGTCCATCCAGCTTATTCTTTCCATCCTCCACCATGTCTAAATCTCAAAAACCTCAATCGTTGCCATTCTTCCTTCCTCAACGACTGCAGAAAGTTATTCTTTTTCTATAAAATGTTTCTTTCGCCACGTTGTTGTTGCATTGCTCACCACTGCATCTGAACCCAACTGCTTGTGTAATTCGTTTGCAGCAACTTTCTGTTATTAGTAGTACCTCGGTTGCAGTAATGTTGTGGTCTCCGCTCCGTAGAACCGAAATCTACATTACACTCCGAAATCCACGGTAAGAGGCGTGGCGGAACGTAGTCTAAACCACTACTAGGCATTTCCTTTCCCACTCCCAAATAGAATTAGGGAAAAAAGAATGCCTATATGTCTCTGTACGAGCCCTAATTTCTCTTGTCTTTGTGGTCTTTACGCGAAATGTAAGTAGGTGGCAGCAAGATCGTTCTACATTCAGCTTCAAAATCTGGTCCTATAAATTTCCTAAACAGAATTTCTCGAAAAGAACTTCGTCCTCCCGCCAGCGATTCCCATTTGAGTTCCCGGAGCATTTCTGTGATACTCGCGCAGTGGTCGAACCTACGAGTGCCGAACCTAGCTGCTCGCCTCTGAACTGCTACCACGTTTTCCTTTAAATTTAACTGCTGCGGGTTAAACACTTGAGCAATAATCAAGACACAGTTGTACAACCATTTTATATGCGGTCTCCTTTACAGATGATCTCTCCAAAAATCTCTCAATAAACCAAAGTCGGCTGTCCGCCTTACTCACAACTGTCCTCACATGTCCGTTCCATTTCGTATCGCTGTGCAGCGTAACGGCTACATATTTGAACGACGCGACTGTATCAGCAACCTCACTACTAAAGTTTTTCCTACTCATTTGCATCATCTTACATTTTTCTAGATTTAGAGCGAGCTGCCATTCCGCACACCAACTTGAAATTTTGTCTAAGTCATCCTGCTCATGTTATAGTCAGTTAACGACGACACCCTCCCATACACGACAGCATCATCAGCAAACATCCGCAAATTTAAAGTTGAAAATAATAGCGGTCCTATCACACTCCCCTGGGGCACGCCTGACCGTACACTAAGTCTTCCAGCCAGTCACAAATCTGTGAACCTATTCCATATGCTCGTATCTTCGTTACCAGTCTACAGTGCGGCACCGTGTCAAATCAACACCACCTAGAGAGATGGCCGCGGTGCTCTCGTGTGACGTCAGGCAGAGTAGGTAGCGCGGGCATAGCTGACAGGGTAGCCGCTGGGGCACGGCCCACTGTGCCGAAGCAGCGAGCCAGTCAGCTATGTGCACGCAACCTATTCTGCCTGACGTCACACGAGAGCGCCGCGGCCTTCTCTCTAGGTAGTGTTGGTCAAATGCCTTTTTGCAATGGAGAAAAACACTGTCTCTTGCCCTTCATCCACGGCTAGCGAGATGCAACTGAGTTGCATTCAGCGTCCTGTCTTGACGGGCTGTTAACCGTTGATAACGGCCATCTCTTGCTGATGTTAGTCGTGGACGGCCTTGGCCTTGCCTTCTTTTAACAGTTCACGTTGTCTGAAATCGCGATCAGGTCCTGGAAATTACACTACGGGACACCAATAGCTGCAGGCAACTCTATTTTTATCTCCCCCGCTTCCAACCTACCTGTAGCTCTCTATGCCATAGATTCGGGTTAGTCATGTTGCTGTTGAATTGCGCTACCTGCTCACAACAGTATCTGAATCCAACTGCTTGTGTAATTCGTTTGGAAGAGTCAACGCAAGACCAACCCGTAACTTTCTGTTATTACCATTATCTCGATTGCCGTAATGTTGTAGTCGCCACTCTGTAGAACTGACAGAAAGACGTCGAAACATTTCAGTTTATTCTGTCGATGACAATACTTCAGAGCATAGATAACTGACCCAAAGACCTATGTAAACAACATAGACTGTCCACAGCGTCACCATAGTTGTAGCCAATTGCAAAGGTTGCCGCCATCTTTGAGAACGTCAGTGTCACTCTGTCTTTGGTCACGTCAGGTGATACTGGGCATCTGCTAACACTGAATCATAGGTTTTGTATTAATCGCTGCCATCTCGATTTTTCCTTAATTCCTGGGGGAGGCATTTCGGAAAGTAAATCGTACTACGAATAGCGTTTCATGTTTACTATTGTATCCTAAGTATGATGTTCACAATCGTCAAACTGCTGCATTATTTGGTGATGTTACTATAAACTAAATAGTCCTTAGTATTTGCCGAATATCTTCCGTATAAATACAGGCGAATTTCTTTAAAATGTTTAATTACCTTTATCTGCCTGTTTCATGCTTTGAAGTACGTTACGTATTTATCAAGCTCTCCACAATTAAACGTTTCCTTGGTACTCTCCTTACAGATATTCGTTTCTGTAGGAATATTGTTGGCATGGCATTTGCCAGTAGCCGCTTTCGATCGGTGGTAGCACACGATCATTTCTTCAAAATGACAATAGCATATGTAACTGAACTTTGTAGGATGCCACTCATCACGCCTCATACTGGTTATCCATTGGCTTAACAACTCCTTGTTTTTTAAAGGAAACCTGTATAAAGAATAGTTTAATTACAGTTCTAGGGACTGATTACCCCGTAGTTAAGTCCCATAAAAAAATTACAGTTCATATACCTAGGCTACCTACCCAAAGGTTAATACGCATGTTTTCACTATATTGCCGCGAGAGACCCCGATCACCAACTGCCGGCGTGGCGCAGGGGATAGCTTCACGGACTGCGGAGCAGAAAGGTCGCCGGTTCAATCCCGCCCAACGGCGAAAATTTATTTCTTTGTAATTTACAAGTCCAGAAGGTTCTACATCTTTCTTATGTTCACTTGTAAATTCTACTTGTTTCTTATGTTAACTGTTCTTCTAATTTCTGGTAAATTCTGTCTGTGTATAAATAGCAGAGCACTCTGCCTGAGAGTCAGTCAGTGCTGCGTGTATGTTGAGTTCGTAATAAATGTGCTTTCAGTATAAGTGCTGTGCTTAGTTGCCTTCGAAGTCAAGCCTACTTCCATTGCAACGTGACACACACCGCCATCTGCCTAGATTTTTGATGGACGTGAATTAACCATAATTTTGAAACCTGACAAATGCGAAATTTAAGCATAATAAATGTTTATAACAAATACACGCTGATACGCAATGACCTATGTAATTACGAATCTCTTTCTTTGTTCTTATGGTCTTCAGTCCGGAGACTGGTTTCATGCAGCTCTATACAATACCCTATCCTGAGCAAGCCTTTTCATTTCCTCATAAAAACGACAACCCACATCCACTTGAATCTGTTTACTATACGCGTCTCTTGGTCTCCCTCTGCGATTTTTACCCCACACACTTCCCTCCAATGATAATTTTACGATTCCTCGATGTCTAAGAATGTGTCCTACCAAGCGATCCCTTCTTTTAGTTAGGGTATGCCAAAAATGCCTTTTCTCACCAATTCTGTTCAGTATGTCTTCATTAGTTATGCGATCTACCCACCTAATCTTAAGCAATCTTCTGTAGCACCACATTTCAAAAGCCTCTATCCTCTTCCTGTCCGCACAGCTTATCGTCCATGTTTCACTCCCATACAAGGCAACACTCCACACAAATGCCTTCAGAAAAGACTTCCTTACACTTAAATTAATATTCGATGTTAGCAAATTTCTCTTTTTCATAAATGCTTTTCTTCCCATTGCCATTCGGCATTTTATATCCTCTGTACTGCGACCATCATTTGTTATTTTACTGCCCAAGTAACAAAACTCGTCTGCCTCCATTATTGCTTCGTTACCTAATTTAATTCCTTCAGCATCACCCGATTTTCTTAGACTGCATTCCATTACCCTAGTTTTGCTCTTGTTAATGTTCATCTTACAAGCACCTTTCAGCACACTGTCCATTCCGTTCAATTGCTCTTCCAGGTCGTTTGCTGTATCTGACAGAATTACTATGTCATCGGCAAAACGCAATATTTTTAATTCTTCCCCCTGAACTTTAATTCCTTCACCAAATTTCTCCTTGTTTTCCTTTATAGCTTGCTCAATATACAAATTGAATAACATTGGAGAAAGGCTACAACCCTGTCTTACTCCCTTCCCAACTGATGCTTCCCTTTCATGCCCTTCGAATCTAATAACTGCGGTCTGGCTTTTGTACAAGTTGTAAATAACTCTCCTTTCCCTGTATTTTACCCCTGCTGACTTCAGAATTTGAAAGAGTGTATTCCAGTCAACATTGTCAAAAGCTTTCTCCAAATCTACAAAAGCTAAAAATGTAGGTTTGCCTTTCCTTAATCTATCTTCTAAGATAAGTCGTAAAGTGAGTATTGCCTCCCTAGTTCCTACGTTCCTCCTGGTCCTAACTGATCTTCCCCGAGGTCAGCTTCTACCAACTTTTCCATTCTCCTGTAGATAATTCGTGTTAAAATTTTGCAACCATGACTTATCAAACTGATAGTTCTGTAATTTTCACACCTGTCTGCGCCTGCTTTCTTTGGAATGGGGATTATTACATTTTTCTTAAAGTCTGAGGGTATTTCGCCTGTCTCATACATCCTACACACCAGTTCAAATAGTTTTGTCATGGTTGGTTCTCCCAGAGACTTTAGTAGCTCTGAGGGTATGTCATCTACTCCTGGGGCCTTGTTCCGACCTAGGTCTTTCAGGGCTCTGTCAAATTCATCTCTCAGTATAGTATCTCCTATTTCATCTTGATCTACTTCCTCTTCCCTTCCTACAACATCGTCTCTAAGTTCATTTCCTTTGTAGAGCTGCTCTATGTACTCTTTCCACCTTTCAGCTTTCCCTTCTTTGCTGAGAACTGGTTTCCCAGTTCGTAGAGATGCTTTTCTTGTCCCCAAATGTCTCTTTTATTTTCCTGTAGGCGGTATCTACTTTTCCCCTTCTTATACATTCTTCTACATATTTGCATTTGGCTTCTAGCCACTCATGCTTAGCGATTTTGCACTTCCTGTCAATCTCATTTCTTAGTCGTCTGTACTCCATTTTGCCTGTTTCATTTACTGCATTTTTATATTTTCTCCTTTCATCAATTAAATTTAGTATTTCCTGTGATATCCAAGGATTTTTTGTAGGTCGTGCCTTTCTATTTTGTCCTCTGCTGCCTTCACTATTTCATCTCTCAATGCTACCCATTCCTCTTCTACTGTTTTATTTCCCCCTGTTTCTGTCAATTGATGCCTAAATCTCCCTCTGAAATTCTCCAGAACTTCACGTTCCTTCAATTTCTCTAAGTCCCATCTTCTTATTTTCCTACCTTTCTGCAGTTTTTCAGTTTCAGCCTACAGTTCATGACTAACAAGTTATGGTCAGAGTCTATATCTGCCCATGGGTATGTCATACAGTTTATCACCTGGTTCCGGAATCTATGTCTTACCATTATAAAATCTATCTGATACTTTCCGGTGTCTCCTGGTCTCTTCCACGTATACAACCATCTTTTGTGATTCTTAAACCACGTGTTTGTTACGATTAAATCATGTTCCGTGCAAAATTCTACCAAGCGACTTCCTCTTTCATTCCTTCTGCCCAGTCCATATTCACCTTCTATTTTTCCGTCTCTTCCTTTTCCTACTACCGAATTCCAGTCTCCCATCACAATTAAGTTTTCCTCTTCCTTAACTGTCTGAATAATTTCCTTTAGCTCCTTATATATTTCTTCGATCTCCTCATCATCGGCAGAGCTAGTTGGCATATAAACCTGTACTACTGTTGTTGGTGTTGGCTTCGTATCTATCTTGACAATGATAATGCGATCACTGTGCTGCTCATAGTAGTTTACCCGCATTCCTATCTACTTATCCATTATCAGTCCTACTCCTGTGATACCCCCAACTGATTTTGTATTTATAATCCTGTACTCACCTGACCAGAAATCCATCCTGGCACCGAACTTCACTAATCCCCTCTATATCTAACCTCAACCTATCCATTTCCCTTTTTAAAATTTCTAATTTTCTTATCCGATTAAGGGATCTAACATTCCACGCTCCGACCCGTAGATTGCCAGTATTGTCTTTCCTGATGACAACATCCTCCTGAGTAGTCCCCGCCCGGAGATCCGAATGGGGGACTATTTTACCTCCAGAATATTTTACCCGAGAGGATGCCATCATCATAGTTTAATACAGTAGAGCTGCATGTCCTCGGGAAAAGTAACGGCTGTAGTTTCCCCTTCCTTTCAGCCGTTCGCAGTAACTGTGTGGCAAAGCCACATTAGCTGATGTTACAAGGCCAGCTCAGACAATCATCCAGACTGTTACCCCTGTAACTACTGAAAAGGCTGCTGCCCCTCTTCAGGAACCACACGTTTGTCTGGCCTCTCCACAGATACCCCTCCGCTGTGGTTGCACCTACGGTACGGCTATCTGCATCGCCGAGAGACGCAAGCCACCCCACCTCGGCAATGTCTGTGGTTCATGGGGGTGGCTTCTCTTTCTTTATACCTACCTAAAATATGATATTCCAACAGTTTTATCACTACAGTTGCTGCAGTTGTACGCTGAACATACAATGGGTATCTTTTACCACTAATAATAGCACTTACACGTTAGTTAAGATTACACACAGAAGCGTCTGCTGCATTAAACTGACGTTCTCAAATATGGCGCCCAATGTTGCTTAGTGCTGCCACCCAGGGCGCTGTAGCTTGCCTATAGTAGCCTCTCTATCAGTGAGCTCAATAATAAACTGGAGCGACTACTCAAAGGCATCTTTGCCCAGGAAACCGTGACGCTACTTTCCAAAGCCGCCATATTGGATGGGGGCATTTGTTTCAGTTTCTGATTGCTGTTATGTAGAGATTCTCGTTATTTTATTCGCAGTGGTTAAAAGTAGTTTTGTGTACGGGTGTAATAACCTATGGACGACTGGAAGTGACATTTAGTTTCATAGCTAAGTTGCTTATACTGCAATATATTAAGAAAGTGATGTTCGATAAACGCAAATGCTGCTACATGGTAATCTCTCCACATTCCTCACTCGAAAGCAGCACTCATGAACAAATGGGTCCATAGAGTATGAAGACAAAACTGCAGTCCTACGAAATATAGTTTCATTAATGGACACTTTATGAAGGACAGTTGCATATTTCGACCAGGAACTGATACACAGCTGCTGAGGGATGATGATGCTGCACCAAAAGTATTCAGTTTTCCTCCCATTTTACAAACTAAAATAAATCCGAGAAGGAAACTTCTTCACAATAACCCTACAGTTTCTGAGATAAGTTATCTATTTGATTAGCAATAAAATTATACATTCTTGTTTATGTGAGCGAAATACCATATTTCGTAATATTACTCACGGATTTTTTTATTTGGTTTCAGGGAGTGAAAGTAATACTTGAAATAAAAAAACAATGGAGGGATTTAGCAACTTCATTGCATAACGTCTTGTACACAAATTCATTTTTTTCACTAGTTATACAGACTCATTTGGCATCAAATGAGTTTGGAAAGTTTGCTCTCCTCCTGCCAAAGTTCGTATAAATAATGTGAATGTTTTGTTCTTTTTGTGTCGCATTGTAGGCTCGTTAGTCAGGAAAGTAACATTTTTTCGGAACTGTAAGTTGTGACACTTGATGGCGAGGTAAAAATTACGAACATAACTAGAGGACCTTAACTGTAAAACATATATTATAAATACGTATCGACGTAGCCGAGGTTCTCCAACAGCGGAATAACACCCCAGCAAAGAACGTTAACGGGATTTATGTTATGTTTCTGCAGCTTATGGGACTCAACTGCGGGGTTATCTGTCCCTAAACTTACAAACTACTTATGAACTAGAATGAAACTTTCACTCTGCAGCGGAGTGTGCGCTGATATGAAACTTCCTGGCAGATTAAAATTGTGTGCCGGAACCGGGACTCGAACCTGAGACCTTTGCCTTTCGCGTGCAAACGCTCTACCACTGAGCTACCCCGACACGACTCACGGCTCCTCCATACAACTTCAATCCTGCCAGTACCTCGCCTCCTACTTTCCAAACTTCACAGAAGTTCTCCTGTGAACTTTGCAAGACCAGCACTCCTGTTAACAGTGAACTGTTCAGTAAAGTAAGTGAGCTTCGTATAATAGCCATAAATGGCATTTGTGTGCCGGCCGCGGTGGCCGAGGGGCCTGAGGCGCGCCAGTCACGGTCTGGACGGCCACTACGGTCGCGGGTTCGAATCCCCCTTCGGGCATGGATATTTGTGCCGTCCTTAGTGTTAGCTGGTTCATAAGTAGTTTGTAAGTTTAGGGACTGATGACCCCGTAGTTAAGTCCCATAAGCTATACAAACATGTGAAACATGTTGCATTTGTGTTTACTTGGTGTAGCAGAACAACTTGACCTCTTGCCCGTACTCAACGTGGCTGCCGTGACGTCATGCGTCACGGTTCTGTTTCATGTAGTAGTCTCTCTAGTTTAGTTTTGAGCTCACTGCTCTCTATGTTGATCATATACCTCTTTGACTGACCCCATAATTATCCTGACCAGTGTAATTCAGTGTCCACTGGCAGCTAATGTCTTCGTGTCCTCATGTTGTTGTGGTCTTCAGTCCGGAGACTGGTTAGATGCAGCTCTCCACAATACCCTATCCTGAGCAAGCCTCTTCATCTCCACATAAGAACGGCAACCTACATCTGTCTGGATCTGCTTACTGTATCCATCTCTTGGTCTTCCTCTGCGATTTTTACCCCACACACTTCCCTCCAACACTAAACCAACAACTCCTTGATGTTTAAGAATGTGTCCTACCAATCTATCCCTTCTTTTAGTCAAGGTATGCCAGAAATTTCTTTTCACCCCAATTCTGTTCAGTACCTCCTCATTAGTTACGCGATCCACCCACCTAATCTTCAGCATTCTTCTGTAGCACCATATTTCAAAAGCCTCAATCCTCTTCCTGTCCGCACTGTTTTTCGTCCATGTCTCACTCCCATACAAGGCAACACTCCATACAAATGCCTTCAGAAAGGACTTCCTTAGGCTTAAATCAATATTCGATGTTAACAAATTTCTCTTTTTCAAGAACGCTTTTCTACCCATTGCCATTCTGCATTTTATATCCTCTGTACTGCGACCATCATTTGTTATTTTACTGCCCAAGTAACAAAACTCATCTACCTCCTTTATTGCTTCGTTTCCCAATCTAATTCCTTCAGCATCACCTGATTTTCTTACACTGCACTCCATTACCCTAGTTTTGCTCTTGTTAATGTTCATCTTATATGCTCCTTTCAGCACACTGTCCGTTCCGTTCAATTGCTCTTCCAGGTCGTTTGCTGTATCTGACAGAATTACTATGTCGTCGGCAAAAATGTTTTGAATTCTTCCCCCTTCGCCTGTCTCATACAACTTACACACCAGGTGAAAAAGGTTTGTCATGGCTGGTTCTCCCAGAGACTTCAGTAGCTCTGAGGGAATATCATCTACTCCAGGGGTATTCCCCGTGTAGAGAAGCAGCTGAGAGAGCTAAATACAAAAAAGTCTGCTGGTTCGGATGCAATACCAGTTCGGTTTTACAAAGACTTTCAGGGCTCTGTCAATTTCTTCTCTCAGCACAGTATCTTATTTCATCTTCATCTAAACCCTCTTCCCTTCCTACAATATTGTCTCGAAGTTCATTTCCTTTGTAGAGCTCCTGTATATACTCTTTCCACCTTTCAGCTTTCCCTTCTTTGCTGAGAACTGGTTTTCCATCAGTGTCCTTGATATTCATAGAGCTGTTTTTCTTATCTCCAATAATCTTCCTCATAATTAAGTTTAATCGGCTTTCTCGACAGGTATGGGAGGTGTAGGTGTGATGACTCGCCCTCCCCTGCGCCGGTGTCCCTCGCAGAAGGCAGCAGTTAGCGCTAACCGCTAAGCGCCGCTGACGCAGCTCCGCGCTTCCGCCAGCCTTGACTCACCGTCAGCAGAGGCGGCGCTTGCCCTGCTGTTTCAGCGCGTGGCGCCCGCTGCGTGGCGCCTCTTCCGACTTTCTCCCGCGTGGCATCTGCGGGCTTCCCGCTGCTTTCGCGCCTCCTCCGGCCCAGCCGAAAGCGGCGCAGGAATACCCAGCGCTGACGCCATGCCGACGACCTATAATGTGTTGCAGAGTCGTCGTCTGTAACCCGCACAGCACCTTCAGGCCCCTCGCACGCAATCGTCATCTTGACTCAGTCAACAACTCAAGAAGAACGAATTTAAATATCAAATAAACGCTGCCGAGAGACATATTTTGTCTCGATATCTGTTACAAATATTAACCTTAAAATTGAACTAGAGGCATTGGATTAAAATTTATACCGCAACCTCCTGCTTACTACGCACACGGCGTATCCACCTTTTTTTTCCCCTCCTCTCTCTCTCTCTCTCTCTCTCTCTCTCTCTAAGATCTATGCTTGGATTCCCTATGCTTTGCGGTCGTTGTTTCGGTTCATTCTTGAGTGTTCGTTGAATCTTTGGCTCAGCTTTTTTATTACAGAGAGACACGGCGCCCGGCATTCACTAGGCCACCGTAGGTTAATACAGGTATTACGCAAGCTTTCCTGTTAACGTTCTTTGCTGGGATGTTATTCCGCTATTGGAGTCACTCCACAACGTCGATCCGCTTTTATAAGGGAACATGAGGCAGAGTTGAAATTTATGTAGTGGAGGTGGACGTGACTTAAGACCGTCCGTGCAGTCGCTGTACCTATGAAGCCTCCGTGGCCTGTTATAAGAGAGAATTACAGCATTTAACATACATTAAAACAAAATCAACTAAATAATGCACTAATGTCACATAAAAAATGTGTATTCTCTCTCTCTCTCTCTCTCTCTCTCTCTCTCTTTCAGCGACATTCGTGATATAAACACACCGAAATACAAAAAGCAAAAATGTAAATGTTAGCTTGTATAATCAATAAAATGTGAAACAGAAAACAAAGACTAATAGCGCAGGCACGGTGATGGGGCTAATGGGGCTGAAATATTATTGATTAATTATTGATTAATTTTTTACACTACTGATCATTAAAATTGCTACACCAAGAAGAAATGCAGTTGATAAACGAGTATTCATTGGACAAATATATTATACTAGAACTGACATGTGATTACATTTTCACGCAATTTTAGTGCATAGATCCTCAGAAATCAGTACCCAGAACAACCACCTCTGGCCGTTATAACGGCTTTAATACGCCTGGGTATTCAGTCAAACAGGGCTTGGATGGCGTGTACAGGTACAGATGCCCATGCAGCTTCAACACGATACTACAGTTCATCAACAGTAGTGACTGGCATAATCTGACGAGCCAGTTGCTCGGCCACCATTGATCTGGACAATGTGCTGGCCAGGGCAGCAGTCGAACATTTTCCATATCCAGAAAGACCCGTACAAGACCTGCAACATGCGGTCGTGCATTATTCTTATCAAATGTAGGGTTTCACAGGGATCGAATGAAGGGTAGAGCCACGGGTCGGCCACTGTTCAAAGTGCCGTCGATGCGAACAAGAGGTGACGGAGACGTGTAAACAATGGCACCCCATACCATCACACCGGGTGATACGACAGTATGGCAATGACGAATACACGCTTCCAATGTGCCTTCACCGCGATGTTGCCAAACAGGGATGCGATCATCATGATGCTGTAAATAGCACATGGATTCATTCGAAAAAATGACGTTTTGCCATTCGTGTACCCAGGTTCGTCGTTGCGTACACCATCGCAGGCGCTCCTGTCTGTGACGCAGCGTCAAAGGTAACCGCAGCCATGGTCTCCGAGCTGACAGTCCATGCGGCGGCAAACGTCGTCGAACTGTTCGTGAAGATGGTTGTTGTCTTGCAAACGTCCCCATCTGTTGACTCAGGGATCGAGACGTGGCTGCACGATCCCTTAGAGCCATGCAGATAAGTTGCCTGTCATCTCGACTGCTAGCGATACGCGACAGTTGGGATCCAGCACGGCGTACCGTATTGCCCCCCTGAACCCACCGATTCCATATTCTGCTAACAGTCATTGGATCGCGACCAACGCGAACAGCAATGTCGCGATACGATAAACCGCAATCGCGATAGGCTACAATCCGACCTTTATGAAAGTCGGAAACATGATGGTACGCATTTTTCTTCCTTACACGTCTCCTCCTCTGTAGCACGTCATCTTCGTGGTGTAGCAAATTTAAAGGCCAGGAGTGTTTTTCTTTTATAAGGTCGGCACTGGAAATTTAAAATGGTACACATCTAATAAATCACAACGTCACTATAATTTGCCAGGCGAAGGTGAACGTGACAGTATGTAGCGAGGGCCGCGGTGGCCGAGGGGACTGAGGCGCTCCAGTATTTATTTCCGTATGAGTGCAGCAGTGATAACTGAGGCGCGCCAGTCACGGTCTGCACGGCCACTACGGTCGGGGGTTCGAATCCCCCCTCGGGCATGGATTTCTGCCGTCCTTAGGATTAGCTAGTTCATAAGCAGTCAGTGGCGGCGCTAGGCGTCGGCGACGTCGGCCACCGCCGACGGCCTCGCGTCTGTGGGGGCCTCACAAAACATTGTCAAAATTTCAGTTTTTTTGTTTCATTTTTTTATACTTGATGTTTAACGGCGCTTTACAACTACTAAGTTATGTAGCGACGACCTACATCTAATTTACAGTAGCTTAAGCAATGGACGAATACAACATCCGTACCCAAGGGTGGGATTCGACCCCTGACGAGAGCGATCTCGCTCACCCAGGTATGACACTTAGTGCGCTCGGCCATTCCCGGCCGGCAGCTATTTAGTTATCCGTATTTATTTCCGTATGAGTGCAGCAGTGATAACTGAGGAGCGCCAGTCACGGTCTGCACGGCCACTACGGTCGGGGGTTCGAATCCCCCCTCGGGCATGGATATTTGTGCCGCCCTAGTTCGTAAGTAGTTCATAAGTAATTTGTAAGTTTAGGGACTGATGACCCCGTAGTTAAGTCTCATAAGCTATACAGACATTTGAGCAGCAGTGATGCAAGTTTTAGTTAAATACCTGCAAAATAATTTCTTCAGTTCATTTTAGAAAACGATTTGGAATAACTATACCCAAATGTTTATATAACAAACAGAATCATGCTCAGTTCCAGTCAGTACAGCTTCGGCCGAGAGAAGCTCCACAAAGTTAAAATTGATTAAGACTAACTTGAAAAGCACAATGAGCCAAGAAAGACTATCTGCGTTGTCAGTACTATCAACTGAATCCGAAATAGCGGCTAGTATTAAGATGTGATCTTAAAAAAAATGCTGTGAGACGAAAAGCTGAAAAGTTTCTCTAATTTGTGTTTGTTTATTGTAATTTTTCTCATTGCAATAATACTCGTATATTATACTAATAGAATTTTAGTACAATGATTATTGATGTATAATTCAGCTCATTTAACATTTTCTTCATTAATGAAAAAATTAAAGGGGCCTCGCAAAGACGAGTTCGCCGACGCCCAGTTTTCGTCTAGCGCCGCCACTGTAAGTAGTTTGTAAGTTTAGGGACTGATGACCCCGTAGTTAAGTCCCATAGACTTTACAAACATTTTGAACAGTGGGTAGCCAACGTGATGCCGCCACTGAGAACGTGTGCTGCTGTCACTGTGAGCGGTTTTAATGCCGCCGCGACCAGCCCTGATGCTGCCACTATTGTTACTGCTGTGCTGAAGTTACGAGCCGAACTCCTTAGCAGGTCAGCGCGCCACCGAGTGGAATTTTATGCACAACAATACTATTATTTTAGTTCAATTTTTACACATAGAGTCTAATGTTAATTAAACTGTAGAGATCTTTCTCTTTGGCTAGTAACGTAGAAACTGCTTAATTACTTTACGAGCTGAGTACATACACTCCATCTCCACCACATTGCTCCTCTTCCACTTTAAAATTAATGCCAGCTTAATCATACTATTTCTAGTGCACTAGTCTCCGTGGTATGATTGTTTAAATTGTAATAAATGTAAAAATAAGTCATAGATTGATAAATTCAATAGGCTTTACTTTTTTTTGAAATTACCCCCTCCCCTTCCGTAGAATCAAACCCTGAAATCCTGGCTGCACCACTGCTAAAGATGCACTACTGTAAAATCGATTTAACTGTTATCTTTGTATATAAAAGTTTAATAAACGTTTTAAAAAAGTTCTAATCCTGACCGCGGCATAAATTTTAATTCAATGTCTCTACTACAGTTTAATTTCTTTAATAGAAACGAGTCTACTTCAGCAGCCATGGCGTGTTAGTCCGGTACACTGTATCGACCGTCGTGAGAGTCGTGTCTGTTTAGTCGTTCGCACAAAACTGAATCAGGAACTTGGAAAAGGGACCAAGACCAAAAATGCAAGAACACTGCCGGAAATAAAACCTGTACACCTTGTTAGAGTTTTGCAATTCACTCGAGATCGTTGCAACAGTGAATACGGAGTACATGAAATTATTACATTTATAAATCAACATCTCAGGCGGTACTGAGGTACCAGGTGTCTATCCATGCTAGAACACCCATATACGTGGCATGGCCCTCATAGGCTGGCAGAAACTAAGCGCAGAAACATCAGGACTGGAGTCGTAACGTTCTGTTCACAGACGCGTCAACGTTTTGTGTTAAGACTGACAATAGTTGTTTCCTCGTCTGGACAGAACGTGGAACTCTGAATAATCCTGCTTATGTGCAGAAAACGTCATATAACGGTAGTGGACAAATGGTGTGGGAAGGACGGACGTACTCTTTGGCCACTCTTTGGCTGCTGAGAGCTTGTCTTGCACGAACGGAAGGCAGCATCGGCTGCTTGCTGCAGTGCTGGAACCGTTACCCTAACAATGTATACATTAATTCTTCGCGTCAAGGACCATTGTAAGGTTGGCAGCGCATGTAAATAAAAGAAACTTTCAACTGGTATCGATTTTCTCCGCTTGTGGCAGCACCAGCATAATCGTCAAGTTATCGTGGCCAAATAGTACGGCCCTCCATGGCGCTTTGACTGTTCAGAGGTGTAGAGACGAGTTCCTTTAACCTTTGTTGTGCCCTGCGCTGCTACGCTGCTAGTATAAGACATGGATGGCTCCCTTCTGGTGGACAATTACGCTCATTTCCACATAGCAGCACTGGTGGACAACATGCTTGAAGCTAACGGCATTGAATGAATGGAATGGGCAGCTTGTTCACCGGACATAAGGCTGTCTGGGACGGATTGCATCCAAACCAGCACCTCCCATAACGGTTCCATTGCTGGATATTGCACTTATGGAAGAATGACCAAATATCGCTCAAGAGCTGGTTTATAACCCCATGCTGTCCATGCTTCGTAGGTGTGAAACTGTACTGGCGGTTCGAGGTAATAACACATTAGATAGCAATGAGAATATCTTATTCACCATATGGTAGCTACATGGTACCTCGCGGTAAGTAAACGCCCTGTAAAGCTCAAGTAATGATATGAGACAGCAGAATATCGTACTGTATCTCACACACATCCCAACTGTAGCCAATATCTGAATAACATACCTCACCATGTGTATATTGTCTATGATATCTCACCTGATCCCCTAATTGTTTTGAGCAGTGTACATCAGTAAAGGAAGTTGAAAAATTGTACTGGACCGGGATTCGAACCCGGGTCACCTGCTTTGCAAAAAAATGTTCAAATGTTTGTAAATCTATCGAACCAAACTGCGTGGTCATCAGTCCGTAGCTTACAAACTACTTAAACTAATGTAAACTAACCTAAGAACAACACACACCCATGCCCCAGGAAGGACTCGAACCTCCGACGGCGAGCAACCGTGCGCTCCGCAGCGAGGCGCCTTAGACCGCTCGGCTACTCCCCCGCGGCCCTGCTTTGCACCTTCGCTGACCGCTATGCCATCTGGACTCAATGGTCGGGTACAACAGCATGAGTTACCCTAGTACGCCTCTCGTCACATCCAAATTTTCAACTTAACCCCACACTGCTGACGAAGTCGTCATACCCATTATGCTCTTGACTCGTGGCATTTTTCTGATTCCTTTCGGTGTTCGACTGTGGTGTGCATCTGCACTGAAGACATCTTCACCGTAAGGTGATTCGTTACCAAGTCATAATAATACTTTTGATTCAGTAGGACAATATCAGTCCAGAGGCAAGATCGCTATACTGTTCATTCCTTCTTCTTTTCTTCTTGCGTGACAGCCCCTGTAGAGCCATGGATAGCCCCTTCATGAATTACATCTTTCTCTTCTCCTCCCAAAACCTCTTCCTTTCTCTTTTTTTCTCCCTCTCTTCTTCAGAAATCCTCAGTATCCTCCTCTCTGTTCCGCTCCGCTTTTACCTGTATCCTTCCTTGTCCTGAATCTCCGGCATATTGATCGATGTATACTTGTTTCTCCAGTTTCACTTTACTTCCACCTTGATCCCCAATCCCAACCAACCCTTCCGGAGCTCAACAATTCACTTGGTTCTTGCCTTTCCTCTTCTGCCAAATTAGTTTCATCATTCTGTCATTATTTATTACATATACCTCGAACCTTGCTGAGTCTGATTTCTCCACATATTGTTCTCATCTTTTGGAAAAGTTCGTATCCATCTCTCCGACCTCTGTTCATTTATTCGAGATTACCGGTTTCGATAGGAGGTGTTCCCGTAATATAGTCTCAATTTTTTTTTTTTTTTTTTCATTCTCTAAAAGTAGACTAGGGCCTGTAGGAATTATATAGAAAAACTTGTACAGTCCGAAACTACTCTCAGAGAATGTAAAGAGAGGCCAGATTATGGTAACACCACTTACCGAAACCGCTAATCTCGAATAGCTGAACAGTATATCACTGTCATTTACACACTGCTTTTCTTTTGCTGAAATTTAAGATCGGCCCTCGTTCCAATATGTATCCAATTGTATCTCCGAGCGCTCTAAGACGCCTTGCTGCGGAGCGCGTGGTTGCTTCCCATCGGAAGTTCGAGGCCTACCTTAGGCATGGGTGTGTGTGTGTGTGTTTGTGTGTTGTCCTTAGTTTAAGTAGTTTGTAAACCTAGGGACAAAACCAGGGTAGTTAAGGCCCATACACTTACAAACATTTGAACATTTTTTGAAGTCATTATACTTTTATTTACTGCAGCGACCATTTTCTGCCTCTATGGGATTATTACATAAACTTGGCGGAGAAACATCAGAGTTGTAGGTGTAACGAATGGCGCCACGTTCTGTTCACAAATGAGTCAAGAGTTTGTGTTTTAGCCGGACAATCGTCATCCCCTATCTGGAGAGAACTTGGAACAATCTTGCTTATGTCCATAGTCGTGGACGAATGCTATGGCAGGAGTTAGTAATGACGGACGTACAGACCTCTACCTCGTTCAGAATGGCGCTTTGTCTGCCCAGAGGTATAGAGACAAGATCATTCGACCTTTTGTTGTGCCCTATGCTGGTACTATAGGAGATGGGTTCTCTCTGGTCGACGAAAACACTCGTCACCACAGAGCTGCACTGGTGGACAACATGCTTGAAGCTGAGAAAATTAATCGAATCGAATGGCCACCTTGTTCACCGGACTTAAACCCGATTGAGCATGTATGGGATGCACGTGGCATACTCATTGCAGCCAGACTAGCACATCCTACAACGGCTGCAGAGCTGGATATTGAACTCATGGAAGAATGGCCAAATATTCCTCAAGAGCTGACAGATAACCTCATAGTGTCCATGCCAAGCAGGTGTGCAACTGTACTGGCTCTCCTAGGTTATCTCACACCATATTAGAGGACAAAAAGAAATGATTTTTTCACCATTATTGTAGCCTAATGGTGCCTCGCTCTAAGTAAACGCCACATAAACCTCAGTAAAGAGACAGAAAAATATCGTACTCTATCACACACAAATTACAATTGCAACCAATATCTCGTCCTGATCCCCTAATTGTTTTTCGCACTATAGTGCATGGCCATTGCATGGAAAGTTGGCGAGAGCCGGCATCTTGCCGAATTTTCGCGACACGTGTGCAATGTGAGCGTCATGGCCCGGTCTTCCCCAATCCCCCTGAAGTGGGTTACCGTGCTGGCTCTTGCGGTCGGAATCTCCAAGGCTTCCTTAAAGGTCAGAGACCCGCGGGTGTCGGATATTCTGCGCGCGACATTAAGTAGCAAATAAGATATTCAAGTAAAAGTCCTTTCCAAATATTACTCGTATTTTTGTTACGATCTTCAACCTCAATTAGCCCACTATATGGCACACTTTGTTTCTAAAAGAGAGCATCGAAATGTAATGTGTTATATTAACATATATTCATAAACAAATATTTTAGATTTGAAAAACTTGTACTATCAATTGTTATAAATTTTTATGCTTGGTTAAATATTGACCACAAACTCCTCTTCTAAAGGCTATTTTTTTCGTTGACTATTTGACCACTGTTTGAAAATCAGTCTTTGTTTTTTAAATTAAAGTAGCAGTAACAAGAAAAAGCCAAATCTGTATTTCTTGTTTCCTACCACCTCCAAACAGGACCTTGCCTAGTAAAGTACTGTGGTGTTCAATCTTCGTATTGTTGACTGCTTTACTTTTTTACCTTTGTCATTTTACATACACCCATAAAAATACATACATATGGGTTGTTGTAGTCTTCAGTCCAAGGACAGGTTTGATGCAGCACTCCGCGCTACCCCCACCCTGCGCAAGTCTCTTCATCTCTGAATAACAACGTCAGTCTACACCCTTTTGAACCTTTACACTGTGGTCGTGACTTGGTATCCCTCTACGACTTTTACCCCAAATATTCCCCTCCAATGCTAAATTGACGATTCCTCTATGGCTCAGAATGTGTTCCACCAATCGAACCTTTCTCTTAGTCAAAATACAGCAGAAATTACTTTTCTCGCAAAAATTCAAATGTATACAAATCTATCGGACCAAACTGCGTGGTTATCAGTCCGTAGCTTACAAACTACTTAAACTAAGGTTAACTAACGTAAGGACAACACACACACACACACACTCACACATGCCCCAGGAAGGACTCGAACGTCCGACGGCGAGAAACCGCGCGCTCCGTCTTTTCTCGGCAATTCTGTTCATACCTCCTCATTAGTTGCGCGGTCTGCCCATCAAATCTTCATCATTCGCCTGTAGCAGGAAATTTCAAAACCTTCTACCGCCTTCTTGTCTGAACTTCTTATTGTCTATCTGGCTGCAGAAAAGATTTTCTAACATTTAGATACACAAAATGGGTTTCAGTCTCAAAGGGGGCAGGTCAGACACAGGAAGAAAGCAGATCTAGAAACCATTGGTATAACAGTTGTAAATTGTCGTA
This sequence comes from Locusta migratoria, assembly GCA_026315105.1. Lineage (NCBI taxonomy): Eukaryota > Metazoa > Arthropoda > Insecta > Orthoptera > Acrididae > Locusta > Locusta migratoria. The sequence continues at coordinate 121,345,580 of CM048750.1, read as the reverse complement.
GCTGTATTGGGAAAGTTCCAGAGCTCCAAGCGCTGATAGAAAGTACTGAGGCACAAATCGTTATAGGTTCTGAAAGCTGGCTGATTTTTTTTTCAAAAGGCCAAATGGTCTTCAGAAAGGATAGAATAAACAAAAAAAAAGGGGTTACTAACGGTTTATCCTGCAGCGAAATTGAGACAGTTACTTCCTGTGAGTTGGTCTGGGTAGAGGTTATACCTGACAAGCGGAATAAATTAATAATTGGATCTTTTTATCGGCCCCCTGACTCAGACGATGTGGTTGCCGAAATGTTCAAAGAAAGCTTGAATCACATTTCAAATAGGTATCCAAAGCATGCTGTTATAATCGGTGGCGACTTTAATTTACCCTCGATATGTTGCCATAATTACGTATTCAAAACCGGCGGCAAATATAAAACATCGTCCGAACTAGTTCTGAATGCTTTTTCTGAAAACTACCTCGAATAGTTAGTTCATGAACCCACTAGAATAGTAAGTGGTTGCGAAAATACCCATGATCTCCTAGCAACAAAGGATCCTGGGCTAGTAAAGATACAGGGGTTAGCGAACAGCGAGTTTTAGTAGCGAGACTGAATGTCGAAATGCCCAAATGCACCAAAAATAAACGAAAAATATATCTATTCAATAAAGCCGATAAAAATTCGTTTCATGCTTTCCTGAGTGATAGTCTCCAGTCTTTCAAAACTAAAAATGCGAGTGTAGATCAGTTGTGGCTTATTTTCAAAGACATAATATCAGTAGCAATCGCGAGATTTATACCAAATAAATTAATAAAAGAGATCACTGTTGCAGAAACAAAGAAAAACGCATGCAAATTTTAAAAACACACAGAATCCACAAGACTAGCAATCTTTTACTGAAACTCGCAACCTAGCGCGGACTTCAATGCGAGAAGCCTATAGTAGTTACCACAACGAAATCCTGTCTCGTAATTCAAAGAAATTCTGGTCATATGTGAAGTACACTAGCGGCAAAACGCGATAGCAATAGCAATAGCTACGCGATAGCAATGGTAATACTACCGATGACAGTACTTCTAAGGCAGAATTACTAAACACAGTTTTCCGAAATTCGTTCACCAAAGAAGACGAAGTGAACACTCCAGTATTCAATCCAAGAACAGCTGCCATCATGCGAAACCTAGAAGTAGATGTTCCTGGAGTAGTAAAACATTTCACTAAACAAAAATAAATCTTCCAGGCCAGATTGTATAACAACTAGATTCCTCTCAGATTATGCTGATGCAATAGCTCCGTACTTAGCTATAATTTACAACCGATCACTCAGCGAAAGATCCGTATCCAAAGACTGGAAAGTAGCCCAAGTTACTCCAATATTCAAGAAAGGCAATAGGAGTGATCCCCAAAATTACAGGCTAATCTCATTGACGTCGATTTGCAGTAGGATTTCGGAAAATATACTTTGTTCGAATATTATGAACTACCTCGAAGAGAACGACCTATTAACCAGTAGTCAACACGGATTCAGAAAGTATCACTCTTGCGAAACACAGCTTGCCCTTTATTCACATGAAGTGTTAAGTGCCATCGACAAGGGATCTCAAATCGATTCCATATTTCTGGATTTCAGGAAGGCTTTTGACACTGTACCCCAAAAGCGGCTTCTTATGAAATTGCGTGCTTATGGAATATCTCCCCAATTGTGCGATTGGATTCACGATTTCCTATCAGAAAGAACACAGTTCGTTGTAATTAACGGTAAGTCATCGAGTAAAACTGAAGTGATATCTGGCGTTCCACAGGGAAGCGTTATAGTTCCCCTACTCTTCCTCGTGTTTATAAACGATTTAGGAGACAATCTGAATAACTCCCTTAGATTGTTCGCGGATGATGCTGTCGTTTATCGGTTAGTGAAGTCAACAGAGGATCAAAAGAAACTGCAAAGCGATTTAGACAAAATTTCTGCATGGTGCGAAAATTGGCAATTGACACTAAATAAAGAAAAGTGTGAAGTAATACACATGACCACTAAAAGAAATCCGCTGAACTTCAATTACGCGATAAATCGGTCAAACCTTAAGGTCGTAGATTCTACCAAATACCTAGGAGTTACAATTACGAACAACTTTGACTGGAGAGAACACATATAAAATATTGTGTGGAAGACGAACCAAAGGTTACGTCTCATCGGCCATACGCTTCGAAGATGCACCAGCTCCACCAAAGAGACTGCCTACATCACACTTGTGCGTCCTCTCCTGGAGTACTGTTGTCCCTTGTGGGACCCTCACAAGGTGGGACTGACGGAAGACATTGAGGAGGTTCAGAGAAGGGCAGCTCGTTTTGTTCTATCACGTTACGGGGGGAAAGCGTCACGGAAATGTTGCACGAATTGGGGTGGAAATCATTAAAAGAAAGACGTTATTCATTGCGGCGTGATCTGTTTGCGAAATTTCAATCACCGACTTTTAGTTCTGAATGTGAAAATATTTTGCTAGCACCCACCTACTTAGGGAGACATGACCATCCCAATAAAACAAGAGAAATCAGATCGAAAACGGAACGATTTAGGTGTTCTTTCTTCCCGCGCGCAATTAGAGAATGGAACGATAGAGATAAGTTATGAAAGTGGTAAATGAACCCTCTGCCAGGCACTTGAATGTGATTTGCAGAGTATCTATGTAGATGTAGATTTATATTGGATTCCAACAAATTATTGCCTCGTTTAGTAATCTAATTCCCAGTATCGCCTGCTTTAATGCGACTGCATTTCATTACCTTCTGTTTTGAGATTGTTAATGTTCATATTATAGCTTCCTTTCAAGACACTGTCCATTTCTTTCATTTGCTCTTCCTGGTCATTTACTGTCCCGAAAGAATGGCAATGTCATCTACAAAATAAAGGGTTTTTATTTTCTCTGACTGAACTTTAATTCCGTTTTCAAATTTCTCCTTGCAGCTTTTTCAATGTACAGACTCAATAGAACTCTGTGTCAGTCGCTTCCCAACTACTGCTTCCCTTTCATGCCCGCCGACTCACATATTGTGATCAAATATTAAGACAGGATGTACAACAACGTCCACCGTCAACTGTGTTACTGTTCTGAGCTCTCTCTCTCTCTCTCTCTCTCTTTCTCTCTCGCTATTAGTACTTCTTCTATATTAATGAACTATGTATACTTCGTGCGGTATCAAGTAGATTTTTTTCTAATTTTCTTTTTAATGTAACACGGGAGTAATCCATCTTCGCCAACTATAGAAATAACATAATAATTGATTAATTGAATAAAGTATCAGAAGAGAATAATTTCGTCCGATGAAAGAGGACGACTCGCCAATTTCAACGAAACAAAGGTTTGATACAGGCCGAACTTTAAGGGGGGGGGGGGGTGGTAAGTGAATCGTGCCAAGCTACTGGTTTCAAGAGCGATTAATTTCATTATGGCTCCAAAATGATTAATTAAACATTCAAAGTTTTGCAGAAATGAAGGTCTGTGAATTAATGTTCCCCTGTTGCCTGAGCATTGCCGTTGTGTATGCAATGGTCTTGCACACCCTTCGTCAGCTTAATGCGCTGTTAAGTGGTAGGACTGGGCTAGGCAACAAGTAAAGCATTCACAGTTAGCAATGACGTTATTTAGATCAGTAGAGGTTAACAGATTGTAAAATTTCTTTTATGATTCCAGTAATTTTGAATGAACTACAAGTTATCTAACAATACTTTTAAATGTACCAGAACTGATCTGTAACTTCACTCAACCATTTATACAGTTCATAAATGTCCAACAAATTGTTACGCTCAGAGAAATTCGAGCTCAGTGATACCAAATCATTTAAATTCAATTTAACACTTTACACCTAATTATCTTCTTAAAAATAGCAAAGCATTTAAAACAGTTCAAATTCAAATATTTGTCACGCTTAAGGGACTTAACTGCGGGGTCATCTGTCCATAAACTTACAAACTACTTATGAACTAGCTTATACTAAAGACGACACAAACAGCCATGCCCGAGGAGGGATTCGAACGCCTCAATGCACTCGGCCGCTTAAAATAGTTTAAAGAAATTTGAACAATATCGGTTTAGGGGGAAAATGCACTTAAAAGTGATCTATAAAATTAGACTTATTCAATGAAAAACAACAATTAGGTTAAGTACATTGACGGCGTAATTTCAAACATGCCTAAATTCCTTAAATGCAATTAAAATCGCTGCAGCGGATTGGGCGGGCATGCGAACTCACGAACCAAGTCCGTCGTCGCAGATGAGCGAGTGCCGTACAAGTTCAACTTCAACAGACCAAACTTCCTTCTACAATCGTCACGAAGAGGCAAACAGAACTCCGCAATGTTGCCTCAGTAAAACCTCCAGAGCGCCAGGTTCCCATCATTAGTAGAAAGCCTGCAGTATACGCGACTGCCTCCAATCAAACTACCACTGCCCATCGTCCTCTTAAGCTGTCTCTCCCACTTCACTGCCCGTCTTGAAGTACTCACACACGTGCTGGCTCGGTCGACCGCCAAAGATCAGGCGCAAGTTGCAATCGAGACACCGATCTGAGCCGACAGGGTCAATATGTTCATTGTCGGTAGCCTTCTCTGCCTGTCATCCTCACCCACTTGTGTGCAGGCTATTTGCATCTTTACACTACAGCTCGACACAACATTGCATTTAATCCACATAAACGCCAGCATTTTTTTTTTCCTTGCTATATACACGTAATAAAACGTAAAGCAGTCAACAATCCGAAGATTGGTTGCAACACCACAGTGCTTTACTAGGCATGGTCCTGTTTGGAGGTGGTATGCCGTTACCTTCCTCCGACCTACGAACTGACTTACCCAGCCAGTTATACGGGGACCTACTGTTTAACATGGGTTCCGAACCACGGTGCTACTCGGTATTTTTCACATCAATACTGTCAGGGGTGAAAAATCCGAGGATCCGGCGGGGATCGAACCCGCGACGTTTTGATATGCAGTCTGGCACGCTACCACTATGGAACCGAGTCGCACTATCGTGTCACCCACAAAAATGGCACTTCCACGCAGTCTTCCAGTTGCCGAGCCACCACAGGCGCTGACTACATGGGGCCTCAAAAATTCGCATAGGGGGGGGGGGGAGCTCCCCGCCCCCCCAAAACATTTATGAAAATTATTATACTATGCTTTGTAAAATCACAAAATTATGTTGGTTGGTTTTTTTTCTCTCTCTCTTTTTTTATTATTATTATTATTTTTTTTTTTTTTTTTTTTTTTTTTTTTTTTTTTACTTTCCTTGTGGTTCATGGTGTGGGTTCCTGTAGTCATGTCCTAGTTCATGAATCACGGGCAACGTATGAGTGGCCAAGTAAGTGGTCCTGACAGTTGGGATACTTTGGAAAAAGGTTGGGCATCTTGGACATATTCTGAGTCGTGGCCACCTTTGTGCTCAGACGGCAAAGACTACCAAATCCACCGGTTAGACCCTCAACTTTTACGGGTAAAGCCCAGTGCGGCCCTGGGCAAGTAAGGCTAGCAACTTCAATATCATGCTGGCAACAATCAGAGCAAAATGTCTCAGACCTTTGGAGGTGATGGCGTCCCACCTCTAATTGACAGACCAGGGACTCCTCCGATACGACTTGGCAAACGATCTGGAATGAGATGGGGAGCTATTAATATCAATGGGGATTACAATGGGAAGAAGGTAGAGCTGGCGGAGGCTTCAAGTAAGATGGGGTTAGATGTTTTAGCTGTTAGTGACGTTAGAGTAAGGGGAGAGAAAGAGGACGAAGTCGGAGAATACAATATCTACCTGTCAGGAGTCAAAGTAGGAAGAGCACAGTGGGATGTAGGATTTTACATCAGGAAAGCAATCGAACCCAGCACAATTGCAATAAGGTATGTAAATGATCGACTGATGTGGATAGATTTGGCCATCTCCAGCAAGAAAATTAGGATTGTGGCAGTGTATTCACCCTGTGAAGGGACAGATCAAGATGAGATGGCCAGATTTTACAACGCACTTAGTGATGTAGTTGTTAGAGTGAAGGATAAGGATAGTTTTTTACTCATGGGTGATTTCAACGTCAGGATAGGAAATCGAACAGAAGGTTATGAAAAGGTTATGGGTAAGTTTGGAGAGGATATGGAGGCCAACAGGAACGGAAAACAGCTCTTGGATTTCTGTTCCAGTATGGGCTTAGTTATCACAAACTCCTTCTTTAAGAATAAGGACATACACCACTATACTTGGGAAGGAAGGGGAACCAGATCTATCATTGATTATATAATAACAGACCAGGAATTCAGGAAGACAGTCAAGGACACTCGTGTTTTCAGAGGGTTCTTTCATGATACTGATCATTATTTAATCTGCAGGGAAATTGGTTTTGTGAGGCCAAAAGAGCAGAAAGTCAGGTCCATGTGTAGAAGAATAAGAGTGGAGAAGCTGCAAGACAAGGAAATTAGGCACAAATACATAACAATGATCTCGGAGAGGTACCAGTTAGTTGAATGTAATGATTTACAGTCACTGGAAGAGGAATGGTCAAGGTACAGGGACACACTACTGGAAGCAGCTAGAGAATGTCTTGGAACAGTAGTGTGTAAAGGCAGGAAGAAGCAGACATCTTGGTGGAATGACACAGTCAAGGCAGCATGTAAAAAGAAAAAGAAGGCATTTCAAAAATGGCTACATACTAGAAATCAGGCAGAGAGAGAGAGTTGTGTTGAAGAAAGAAACAAAGCCAAACAGATAATTGCAGACTCCAAGCAGAAATCATGGGAAAACTTTGGAAACAAGCTAGAAACTCTGGGTCAAGCCACGGGAAAACCGTTTTGGAGCGTAATTAGCAATCTTCGAAAGGGAGGGAAGAAGGAACTTACAAGTGTTTTGGACAGGTCAGGAAAGCTGCTAGTCAATTCTGTGGATGCCTTGAGCAGATGGAGGGAATATTTTGAAGAATTGCTCATTGTAGGTGAAACGTTGAATTATGTGTCAGATTTTCAGGTAGAATTGGATAGGAACGATGATGGAAACAGGATCTCATTTGGGGCAGTGGAGAAAATCGTCAGTAGATTACAGTGCAATAAAGCGGCTGGGATGGATGAAATTAAGCAGGAACTCGCCAAATACAGTGTAATATCAGGTTTCAAATGGTTACACAGGATAATTGAAAAGGCGTGGGAATCGGGACAAGTTCCGTCTGACTGGGCGAAAGCGGTAATCACGCCAATTTTCAAACATGGAAACAGAAAAGATTGCAACAACTATCGAGGTATCTCCTTAATTAGCGTTGTAGACAAAATATTCTCAGGTATTGTTCAAAGGAGAGTGCGAGTATTAATTGAGGACAAGTTAGATGAAAACCAGTGTGAGTTTAGGCCTCTTAGAGGCTGTCAGGACCAGATCTTTAGCTTACGGCAGGTAATGGAAAAGTGCTATGAGTGGAACAGGGAATTGTATCTATGTTTCATAGATCTGGAAAAGGCTTATGACCTTGTTCCTAGGAGGAAGCTACTGTCAGTTCTTCCGGATTATGTTATAAGAGGCAAACTTCTGCAGGCAATTAAAGGGCTTTACACAGACTGTCAGGCAGCAGTTAGAGTAGGTGGCAAATTAAGCTCATGATTCAGGGTAGTTTCAGGGGTAAGACAAGGCTGTAACCTGTCACCACTGTTGTTCATACTATTCATGGATCATATCTTGAAAACGGTAGACTGGCAGGGCGGGATTAAAATAGGTCAAAACAAAATAAGCAGTCTCGCATATGAGGATGACTTAGTTGTAATGGCAGATTCGATTGAAAGGTTGCAAACTAATATTTCAGAGCTCGATCAGAGGTGCAAGGATTATGATATGAAGATAAGCATCTCCAAAACAAAAGTAATGTCTGTGGGAAAGAGATTTAAACAGACTGAGTGCCAGATAGGAGGAACAAAGTTAGAACAGGTAGACAGTTTAAGTACCTGGGATGCATTTTCTCACAGGATGGCAACATAGCGCAAGAACTGGAATCGAGGTGCAGTAAAGGTAATGCAGTGAGTGCTCAGCTAAGATCTACTCTCTTCTGCAAGAAGGAAGTAAGTACCAAGGCTAAGCTAGCAGTGCACCGCTCTATCTTTCGACCAACTTTGTTGTATGGGAGTGAAAGTTGGGTGGATACAGGTTACCTTATTCATAAGGTAGAGGTTACAGATATGAAAGTAGCAAGAATGATTGCAGGTACTAATAGATGGGAACAATGGCAGGAGAGTATCCATAATGAGGAAATCAAAGAAAAGCTGGGAATGAACACCATAGATGAAGCAGTTAGAGCGAACAGACTGAGATGGTGGGGTCATATTACACGCATGGGAGAAGCAAGGTTACCTAAGAGACTCATGAGCTCGGCAGCGGAGGGTAAGAGGAGTCGAGGTAGACCAAAAGAAGTAATAGGCATAACGTCAGACGAGGCATCAATGTTAGCATTGAAGAGGGGATCATGGAGGAATTTTATTAGAGGTACTTTGCTCCAGACTGAACGCTGAAAGGCATAATCAGTGTCTAATGATGATGATTTACTTTCCTTGTTTGATAGTTAAAAAATAACGTTCAAATGTTTGTAAATATATTGGACTCAACCGCGTGGTTATTAGTCAGTAGCATACAAACTACTTAAACTCAGGTAAACTAACCTAAGGGCAACACAAACACCCATGCCCGAGGGGGGACTCGAACCTCCGACGGCGAATGGCCGCGCGCACCGCAGCACGGCGCCCCAACGCGCCCCAACGGCGGGCCGGCGCTGCGGCCGCGGCGACATCAAAACTGCAGCAGAAACGCCATGTACTGGAAGCCTCCGCCTCGCGCCGCCTTGGCGCTTTGGGACATTACGATGACGTGGCTATATATAAAGCCCACCCTGCTGTTGCAGTCATTCATTGTGGATAGTTTCATTCAGTGCATGCTGCAGACATGTTTAGTGTTTCGATTTAAGTGTCTAGTGGACTAATTTATATGACTCTATTCGTTTACTTTAGTCTCCTAGTATATTGTGAATTAATTTTGCAATGGATATATTTGTTACCAAAAAGATGCTTAATTATACCCATAATGGAAGTGAGGACGCGGTTGTATAGTTAATTATTTTGTCAAGTAGGCTCAACCACAGAGATCGTGTAAAAACACTAAAGTATGACGCGTATCAAGAGTCAAGACCTCATCATCAGATAAACTATACAAAAATCTTAAAACCCGAGATAATAAAAATCTAAAACGTAATAAAAGAAAACGTGGTTGCCTCCCTTGTAACCGTGTCTCCGCAGAAAGCTCCTCAGCAAACTGTGCTTCGTCATGATGGGGTCAGTGTTGGGGTCTGCTTTGAATCTTGACGAAGCACAGTTTGCTGAGGAGCTTTCTGCGGAGACACGGTTACGAGGGAGGTAACCACGTTTTCTTTTATTACGTTTTAGATTTTTATTGTCTCGGGTTTTAAGATTCTTGTATAGTTCATCTGATGATGAGGGATTGACCCTTGAAACGCGTCATACTTTAGTGTTTCTTACACGATCTCTGTGGTTGAGCCTACTTGACAAAATAATCAAAAAGATGCTCTTGGAAGTTGATGATACTGCAAGTCAACCTCCAATAATTATTGTGTCGTCAATTACATCGTCGTCTTTAGGCGAGAACCGTTCACAATGCGGTAAGGGAAAATCATGTCAGAAGTCTTGGTTGATCTAATATATATGGCTAAATATTAAGCGTTTTTTGCAAAACCTGAAAAGAGGCAGATGCTAAAAATCTGTTTCAATTTTCTTCAAGAAAAGAAGATGCATTTACAGCAGTAAGTTTTTCTAACCGGAAAAAGTTTCAGAACAATTCCGTCTATGGAATTACGTTTACGCATAAAGAAGGTGTTCTGAAACTAAATTATATCACTAACCGAGGTATGGCCTCCCAATTGAATGAACAGTTAGTGATACGAAGAAAGGGCGTTTAGCTCTCGAGACAATGTTTACTACCGTGCAATTTCTATGCTGACAAGGATGTTTCAGTTGTTGAAACTCCGAAAGAATGACGTGCCTGAGTTTAAAGATTGGTTAGCTCTTCCGGAGTAGAATTTGAGGTCCTTCGATATTCAGAACGAGATCATTGATCTAAGAGAAAAATCAGTTTTGAGAAAGGTATTAGTTTCAATCAAAAAGATTGACAATTTTCCTATTATTGTTGATAAAACATGTTAGTCTTCGATTCACGAACAAGTGTCATTTTGTATTCGTACTGTTGATGATTCCTTAATCATCAACAAAAACTTTATTGGCTTATAGGAGCCACCCAGCACTGAACCACAAACTCTGTTTAGTATTTTAAAAGACGTTTTTGCTCGTCTTGATTTGTCAACGGATAACTTAAGAGGACAGTGCTATGATGGTGCCTCGAATACGAGAGGTGAGTTCAAACAGCATTCAAAATATTATATCGAGGTAAAGGAAATAAAACAATTTGAAAATTTCATTAATAAATTATTGTAAAATGTCTAAATTAGTATTAAACAGTTTGAAAAAGGTGTTAGGTATGGTAAAGGAAACATATACTGCCCAATTATGCCATATGAAGTCATCGCAAACTTCCTTCCAAAAACTAAAAATATCTCATAAGTTTTAAAAATACCATTTTTCCAATCATTACGAATAGAAATATGCAAAACAATACTTTCGCTCACAAATTAATAAAATTTGGGCTAGAAAGTGTTAATGATAATTTTGTATTTATTTAAATATTAATTTCGGTCTTTTGAGAGCTATATATTCACTGCTCTGTAATAGTCTATAGACGTAGTTATTACTGTAAATTAAATTAGCTTTTTACGAAAACACTGTGCGTGTTTATGTTTTGTTTCTTTTTCTCAAAGCCAAAAAAATGTGTCAGGGGTGTTGTAAGATTACCGCCCAATAGAAATATTGGTAATTAATAGCATTTGATAATTAAACAGTATGAAGTTCACTGCAAACATTGACCATGCCAATGCACTACATGTTACACAATTTTAATCTTATTAATTATGGTAGCAATGTATGTACACAGTTGGGTGACAACAGTTATAGTTAGGCCATAGGTAGAAATTCTCCACGATGAGATTTGCTGTGTGCTTGTAGCTGACGGGAGGCCAGCGAGCAGGCCGACGTTGGTGGCTTGTTCCAGCTTAGGATTTTCCAGTTCGTTTCCGGTGAGGGGAGAGAGTGACAATGGCAAGTGCCAGGCACAGTGCAGTGCACAACGTGAAATAAAAAATTCTAATACTACTGGCATTTGAAGTAATACGATGCAGTTAGGAACCTTTAAGGCCCTCATTACAAAATAGCCTGTTGATAAATAAACAATACATTAGCTGATATAGTCACATCTGGCGTAATATGTTTAATTGACAATGAAAAGTAATAAATTACCAACGAAGACAAGACAGTTACACAACTAGCATGGCAATGTTTGTTTATAAAAATAATATATTAACTATTTCTCATTTTATTTTCAATTAATATTATGTATTTTACCTTGAAATATTCAGTTAAATCACTTATCTGTGATATAAGAAATTGCACGATTATAATAAATAGTACAAAGGATGTTTATACTAATATAAAAACGTAAGAAGATATTTGTTTAATGTGTAGTGTAATTATTTTGATTTTAAGTAAAGTTTTAGAAATGTATTGGCTGAGCGCTGTACGTTGGCAAATCGGTTAGAACAGCTCACATGGGGAAGTTGATGACGTAGGGAAAAAACCCCGGCAGTTTAGCTTTTGGCGCGCGCGCGCGCGCGCGCACGTGGGCAGGAAGTGACGAGGCGGGAGCACGTGGGGTAGCTGGCCGGGCGGCGTCGCGCTGCATCAGTCGGCATGTGGATCTTCAGGTGGAGTTTATAGATTTGTGTGTTGCAATCGCCACGTCTGGTTGCTCGTCGTAGACTGCACCAAGTTGAATCGAGTGCTACTGTGTGTTTGTGAATATTTAGCCGGTGGAACAAGGTGTGCATCGCATTGAATTAAAGTGACTGTGATTTGTTAATGTAACACGTGTCGTCGCATAGGCACGAACATAAACGATGTTTGAGACAGCCACATGGTGTGAAAACAATTTGCGACAAATATTCATTTTTGTCTGGGGGCTCACGAGCTATAACTTTATTTGATAAATGCGTCGACGTAAGGACGTATCAGCCACAGGGTTCTAATATTGTGAAATAAACAACATAAAGTGAACTTTCACGTGTTTTCAAAAACAGTAGTTAGTACACCCCTTTCTCTCATGAACTTGACTTTATTATGAATTGTTTTGTTAATCATATGCAGGGAAGGAAAGCTGTGAATGTGTGATATCATCCCCTAGAAAACGAGTCAAACAGTCGCAATCACAGTTCCAGTGTTTTTGCATGTTTAGAAATTTGGTTCGCAGTTGGTGGTTGTGAGTTTTAAAAATTAATCTTTCCCAATTTTAAACTCTCACCCCGACCTTCACCCTCGCAGTGTCGACTTTCCCGTTGCGACGAGTTATCGAGAGACCAGTTTTGGGGGTTCTATTGTTTATCATATTACTCTAAATTGCTTTAAAAAATTTAAATTCACAATTCTTCATCTAAAATTTACATAATTCGTCGGGGCAAGAACCCCGCTACAGACCCACACCAATATTTTTAATAAATCGGCGCCCCTGCGTGCCACTTAATGACTCGCTAACACTTCGACATGCCACAGGGAGTGAAGGCCAGAGTTGCATTAACAAGTTGGGATATTTGAAAGCAGCAACTGCGGCAGCAGACTCGGTAATATTTTTCCGTCCTGGCAACAAAGCCGTCAGTCAGCAGTGTGGTTGCGCGTGAGGCGCAATAAATCACAGACATATGGAAACGTCGCCTTCACGACCACACAGGGAAAACCCGGCGGCACGAAGGCCAGTAGCTCACGCTGACGCCTGGGAATCCCTCGCTGACGTAGGCCGAAAACTAATGTTATCGCGAAGTAAATAAAAGACCCACACAGGGTCACATATTTTTCAGTTAACATCACAGTAAAATAAGCAAACGATTTACATTCGTCAATGGCGTCTGCAGAACCAAACCTCCTTGGTTTTATTTTACTGCAGCTCGATATTCGGCCTTCCATTGATCAACAGGAGTGGCGATTAATAAGCGCTGTCCACCCAGAGTTGATGTTGCAGAGATGTCGTGCCAGTAGGTCAAGGCTGGGTATTCCTTCTGTCCAGGTGAGGCCGCCACAGGCAGAAAGAGGCTAACAGGAACTGCTAGCCAATGACGCGTCGTCAACAGTGTGGGTTACTTTCATGGCTAAGTGGTGCAAACACCTTCTTAGGAAATACATTGTATTATGTCGTATATTTTAATTTACACACAATCACCCTAACATCCATTTTTACAACGAATACAGCATTAAATTTTGGGTATAAAACTGGACAGAGATAACAGTACAAGTAAACAAATACATAAATAAATATGAATGTTACACGTTCCTTCACCCTGTCTGTGAATAATTTCTTATATATATATATATATATATATATATATATATATATATATATATATATATATATAGGGTGTTTCACTAAGTGTGTTTGCCTCTGTAACTTATAAAATAATACGTGACGGGAAATTTTAATACAGTAGGTCAACACAAGAAATGTTCCACTTTCTGCGGAGCTATGAACATAGTTTATTGTATCATTTTCTAAAGAGTTACACCACAAAGATATAATTTTTTAAATGGAACAATAGTTTTTTCTATCGTGCATAGGATTCGTTGAAGCCAGCTGCGTCCAAATCAATTTAAACTACATTCCTATCACAGTTTGGGAGCTACAACCCTTCAAAGTTTAGGGGGAGGAGGCTACGACAGAATAGCTGACTTGCTGGTGGTCATGAGACAGTGGGCCGTGCCCCAGGGGATAGCCACTCGGCCAGTTAGCTACGCTATCACAGCCTCCGCCCCCGGAACTTTGAAGGGTTGTAGCTCCCAAACTAACAGTGATAGGAATGTTGTTTAAATTGATTTGGACGCAGTATGGTTTCAATGAATCCAATGCACGATAGAAAAAACTAATGTTCCATTTAAAAAATTATATTTTTGTGCTGTAACTCTTTGGAAAAGATACAATAAACTATATTCATACATAGCTCCACAGAAAGTGTAACATTTCTTGTGTTTACCTACCGCATTAAAATTTCCCGTCACCTGTTATTTTATAAGTTACAGAGGCAAACACACTTAGTGAAACACCCTGTATATATAGTTTACCAATAGGCCTACAAACTCTTATGAATAGTTACATGTACCTTCACCCTGTCTGTGAATATTTTGTTGTAATCCTATATGTTTTGTGATAGTCTTATAGTGACACACATATCTTTATCACCTTTTAGAAATGTTACCAAAGGCACTATAAGCCTAATTGTTCCGTGTAGCCTCCTTTTACAATCAAACAACCGTGTACCAATTGTCATGTTATTAACGTTTCCCAATTATTGCTTATTTTTGTAACAAACACCATGTAATTTTTTTTTCAAACTGACACTTACTTTTCTTAGGTACTTAGTCAATAATTAATAATTTTGGACCACTTCTTAATATACTTTCCTAACAACGTTTATCGTTTGCTTGTCTGTTTGATTCTTTGATGCACAAGTCGTAAAATCTTTGCCTTGACGTTTGTTTATAGCAACCTTTGTACCTGATGATGGCGTAACAGCCGAAAATTAGTTTGTACAAAATAATAAATATTGTGGAATATTGCAACATTGTCGTGTTTTTATTAGTATCCTGTATGAAATATTCTACCAAGAACCAACGGGACATTCTATCAACGAAAATAAATAAACCATCAGAAGCGAAACAACATACACTGTATGGATAGATTGGATTATTTTTTTATGAGGACATCATTTGAGCAGTCTAATACCTAAAACGGCCAAGTGTACTATCAATGATTTTCTAGGAGAGGCAGATAACTGTAAACGAGTATTAACAAAATATCCACGCATGCGTTAAAAAACAACGTTACAGTAACGAAAACGAAGCAAAAATCAATAGTTAAGCAGTTACAATGGGTTAAAAGTTGAATCTGGCCAGCTTTGATATTATATATATATATATATCCAGTTTTGAAAGTAAATCAAAGTGTATCCATATACTTCTTTTAGTTTTTTACGGTTGTTATTATCTTTATTTTATTATTTGTTAAAAAATAACTATCTGAATCCAATGCAAGTTTGTTTTAAGAATGACCGTATTGACAGTGAATATAAGGTAAAACTACTGCACGGAAAGGATGTAAGGGTTTGCACAAAAATAATCACAGAATTATCAAATCGAAACATTTGTTAGTTCTGTCATCTAAAATGTTGCAATAACATGAATTTTAGCACTGTTGCTCTTCAACAAAAACAATAAATAGTTAATGTTTCAGACATTTGTAAAACAAGAAAAAAAGAACTAACAAGATGAAATGTGAAGCACTGTGTAGTACAAACAGAACAATCCGCCATTTTGAATTCCTCGTTGAAGGCGCAGATTTAAAGACTACGGAACTCTTACACTTTTTACAATCCTCTTAAGGCCGTTAAATATACCTTTCTTAACGCATAAAATATTACAGCATAGTACATTTATTTGCTTACATTTTACTGTAAGAGGCAGGCAACTTAAAGTTTGAGATTAGATGGATATTTAGAGACATGATACATTCACTTCCATTCCAAAGGTAGGCTTACGATGCCATTCTAAATGTTTATCACATAGAGTTAAAATACGTTATAATTATCGTATTTTCTGTATTATAAATGATACGTCCACATATGTTTACGGTAACTAAGAGTTGCATTCGAAAACAGTTAGGGAATAATGTTAAATTGCGATATTGTACCTTCCGTATTCCCCACCACAGTAATGTCTCGCATATTTTACACACACACAATATTGCAGAGAAGATTTTATGTCAAAATGTGTTTGAACATCTGGTTTCGTTAGATAACGGCCAAATAGTGTCTTTGGTAGCATGAACTTTGAAATAAAGTAAATGTTGCATGCTAAGTTTTGAATTTAATGCCTTTAATGTACGACTTCCTGTTCGCATTTTGTCCTAAGTTCAATTTTTTATTTTATTTATTTAATTTTTTTCCGAGCTTGGCGCCTCCATATTCCTGCGATGAAAGGCACATTTAAATTAAACACTGAACTAACACGAAATAATTTAATTCAAAAACGACTAGCTGGGTAAAGCCAGCTGCACTCATGCATCACTTAAAATACAATTAACAGCCCTTAGAATAGCTCCTTAGCTGTGTAATTCTTCATGCTTTCCCGGCGAGATCTTGACATTTTGGATAAACGGGATTACTGCCGGATGTATGCGTCGTTCTGGCACAATATTTCGGCCGCGTAACTCGCTGCCTTCTTCAGGTGCTACCTGAGACTGCCGTTTTTCGATTTTTTTTTTCCGTGTTGTCTGTGTGTGTGATAGGCCCATCGGCTTTGCCGATTTTCCATATATTGTTGGGATTGTTGGGTTAATAACTTTATTGACTTTGGGATAGGGATCGTTAATTATTTCCGGACTTGTCCGCCAATCCGCCTCCCCTGGTGGGCTTAGCTCCTCTCGCTGGAGGTTTGTCTTCTTCTAGATTTGGCTTGTTGGTCGTCAGGTTGGCTGCTGCATAAACTAGCTCGCCAAGTTTGTCGGCTAGTGTACGCATTATTTCTTGGGCTTTTATCTTCAGGGCGTCGTCGGGCTCTGATGCTACATTGGCTTGCCGCCGGTCGGCGGTGTCGTCTTGGTGCACAGCGTGGGAGGCGTTCTCGAAGTTCCGATGTTGCGCAGACCCGCCCTTCCTTCTTTTTCTCCGGCCTCTTCGCGATGGCTGGCTTGTGTTCGCAGGGGCCCTCTCTCCACTGCCACTGGGGATGGGCACGTTCCTGCCACCGTGGCCAGTCATTGTCTGCTGAAGGGACGATTCTTCTTCGCTGTGTGACGCCGCTTCTTTTCTGATGCCTTTCCGATTGTTGGAAGACGTGTTCTTCTTCTTTGCCATCTGGATTTGGTGCGCCTTTTGAAAGGCTCTGCAACCTCTCCAGCTGGCTACATGTTTACCACCGCAATTTGCGCACCGAGGTGGATTTTGTTTGTTCCGTCCGCATTCTTGTAGAGTATGTTTGCCGGCACAGCCGACACAGACGGGTTCGTTTTGGCAATATTTGGCCACATGGCCGTATTGCTGGCAGTTGTAACACTGCGGTGGTGTGTCAAACTCTAGTGGCATTTCTTCCACCTTTACCGCAATGCCAAAGAGCTCCTCTAGGCTGTAGATCTCAGCATTTCTTTTGTGCCAGAGTGGACCAACAAATTTCCACACTGTAGCTCTCTTCTTGTTTGTCTTCTGACGCAGCGAAAGGTCGCCGTAGAAGCCCAGCTCTGCTAAGCCTTCAATGACGTCATCTACCGAGACCATCCATGGAAGACCTCTGATTATGGCCTTGACCGTCCCTCGCCAAAGAGGTTCGGCCCAGGGCACTTGTTGAGGAACGTCTCGCCCATACCCAAGGGCGGACTTCATTGTTTTCCAGTCGTTTTCGTCTTCGAAAGAGATCGTCAACGCCTTTCCGCTTGCGTCGGACGTGGCTGAGAACTTGAACTTAGTTCTCTCTTCGATTTCCTTCTTCAGATCTGGCCAGCAGCGTTTACCATCGTCTTGTACGACGATGTGAAATCTGCCTTGGTCTTCTTTTCTTCCCGGTTTGTCGGCCAGTCCTCTCCTTGTCACCGTCATCCATGAGCAGCGGTATGCTGCCGTCTCTTGGGTTGGTTCCTTCTTACCGCTTGCCGCAGTAGTGTTGCTTTCGTCAACTGCTGCCTCGGTTTCTCGATCGTTGGTTACCTTCTTCTTTGTCTGCGGCTTCTTTGGCGCCATCGCAGATGTCTTCTACTTCCTTGGACTTTGACACGACAACTTTGCAGCGTCTTAACAAAGACACTCCAAGCAGTGCTCTCTTCGTCGCCTGCGCGCCAGCGAGCGAAGCGAGCGCTCTGGCCGCTGGCACGAGACTGCCGTTTTTGGTCGGTCGGATCGAACGGAACGAGGGAGAAATGCAACCCTCGAGTAATGTTGGAGGTCGCAGCAATTTATTGCTTTTCCTCCCAGAGCAGTGGGTGAGGGGAATTGACTTCACGGGAGATTGTCTTCACGTTGTTCGATTGGGAGAAGGAGGAAGGATCGTCCTACCGCAGTAGGAGGTGCGGCCAGCGTGTGGTGGCCTTGCGCTGGATTTTGTGTCCCAGCGCTCGAATAAGGCGGTTTCGAGAGCGACCCGCCTTGTCGTAAAAGGAGTGGGCGGTGCGGGCAATGTAGTCCCGAAGTCGAGGGACACCTGCTAGTTCATGGAGCGGTGCGGATGGGAAATCTCGTGGGAGATGAAGGGCAAGCCTAAGGGCACGGTTCTGGACAGTTTGTAAGGACTTCAGGTGCATTTCTGCAGCGGAGCCCCAGACGACGGCGGCGTACACTAGGACAGGGCGAATGACAGATTTGTAGAGGGTGACACCGACATGGGGAGGGAGGCGGGAAGAGGGATTTAGGAGGGGATAGAGTTTGAGGAGACGGGAGAGAGCCTTGTGGCGCACGGAGAGGATGTGGTGTTTCCATGTCAGTCGACGATCCAGTGTTACGCCGAGATATCTAGCGGTAGGGCGCCAGGGAACCGGACTTCCACCGACGCGCAGGGGTGGTAAGGCAGCTGGAATGACGCGGCGAGTGATGATGAGGAACTGCGTCTTCGCGCCATTGAACTTGAGGCGCCATCGGACGGCCCATGGAGCGAGGGTGTCCACGGCGCGCTGAAGGCGATCCCGCAGGGTGGCGGCGTTCATACTCCGGCTGTAGAAAGCCGTATCATCGGCATACAGCGCCAGCTGGACACCGTCGATCGAGGGGACGTCGGCGGTGTACAGCGAGTACAGGATGGGCCCCAGGACAGAGCCCTGGGGTACCCCTGCACGGATGCGACGTACAGACGACGTCCCGGTAGCTGCACGCACGTGGAATGTCCGGTCCGTCAAGTATGAGGCGACGAGCTCGACGTGGGCCGCAGGGATACCAAGCTCCAGGAGCTTAAAGAGCAGACCGCGGTGCCAGACACAGTCGAAGGCCCGCGAGACGTCCAAGAAGACGGCGCCGAAGTATTCCCTCCGCTCCAGGGCGTCAAAGGCATCTTCGACCAGTCGCAGGAGCTGGTGTACGGTGGAGTGCCCCTGGCGAAAACCATGTTGTTCGTCGGGAAGTATGTGCCCTTCCTGAACGTGTCGGAGCAGCCGGCAGAGATAAATCCGTTCAAATACCTTGGAGACGGCCGACAGCAGGCTAATCGGCCGGTAGTTCTCGGGGAGACGTTGGTCTTTTCCCAGCTTTGGGACCGCCACGATCTCCGCGTGCTTCCACTCGGTGGGGAAACGGCGAGTGCGGAATATATTGTTGAATATGTCAGCGAGGTGTGCAGCAGCCAGGGGCGGCATCTTCCGTAGAAGGGTGTTAGGCAGTACGTCTGGCCCCGCTGCTTTCGTGGGGTTGAGGTCTCGGAGCGCCTCGGCCACTTCATCAGCAGTAGTCTCTTCGATGTGGTCGGCATCGTCATGTTGCGCCAGGTAGCGTGGAAGCCTTTCGTCGATGTGGGCGTCGTGTTCAGGATCCACGACGTCGTCAACCGGCTGAAAGGTAGCTTCGAAGGCATCAGCGAGAGCATCCGCTTTGGCAGATGGTTCACTGACAGTCCGCCCATGGACCAGAAGAGGCGGCGTACGTTGTGTTCGGCGGAGGAAGGACTTCATTTGGCGCCAGGCAGTGCCGTCGTCGAGGCGGAGAGTGGCGACCCTGTTACTCCATTCGGAGTTCCTGTGGTTCTCCACTGCCACCTTGATTTCACGCCTCATACGATTGAGGAGGCGCTTAAGATTAGGGTTCCGTGATCTCTGCCACTCGCGATAGACGCGGTTCTTGTCGGTTATGAGGCCGATGATGTCCGGAGGCAATTGACGTGAACGGTCGGGTGTGGTGCGTGGAGGTTGCGGGGTCGCAGCGTGAGCCGCGTCGAGTGCTGCGCCGGTAAAGTGCAGGACTGCCGCGTCGACACCTACATCCGCTGGGTCAGGTGCAGTGGCGATCTTCTGGGCGAGGTCGGTTTGAAATCTTGTCCAGTCAATCCCTCGGAGGGGGAGTCCTCTTCTGGGCTGTTGTAAAGCGTCCAGATTCATATCAAAAACCACAGGGACGTGGTCCGAAGACAAGACGTTTCTGGTAGAGGCATAGATGTGTTGCGGAATGCCCTTAACGACCGCTATGTCGATGACGTCCGGTAGCCCCCTAGCTGGGAAGATGGTCGGGTCATATGGCCCCACAGTGATGGCATCGTGGCGGTCGGCGGCGCGAAGAAGGCAGCGTCCATGTTCGTTGGTATATCTGGAATTCCAGACAACATGTTTAGAGTTGAAGTCGCCGGCTAGGAAGACTTTCCCAGGAAGAGCAAACAACGCGTCGAAGTCCGCCGGATCTAGACGATTCTTCGGTTGTTTGTAAACGGAGACGAAGGTTATGGCCCTGATGGTTGTGTGGATGACGACGCCAGCAGCCTCGAGGGAGTTTAACTGCGGGAGGGCAACTGGGTAGTGACGCAGGCCTCTCCGAATGTAGATGGCTGTGCCACCCCCAGCTGTCAGCCGGTCGATACGGTAGCAGTCATAGTTCGCAGCGCCAACAGAAACGCCAGGCTTCAGCTTCGTCTCCTGCAGGAGGCAGATGTCGACGGCTTCATCCCTCAGAAATTGGCGAAATTCACCAACTTGCGTTCGAACGCCGTTTGCGTTCCAGGAGACTACCATAAGTCCTCTAACGACAGCCATGATCGATCCCTGCGAGTGTGAGGCTGGTAGTAGCCTGAGAAGGCGGCGGCTCGGCGACAGAGAGCTGGCGCGATAAGACCTCGATGAGCTTCGTTGCACCTGTCACGAGAGCAGTCAGCTGAGCTATGAGGCCACGGAGATCGTCTGTGGACACTGCGGTCGCGGCTGGGGTGCGGCCGGCAGTGGTTGGAGCAGCATCTGCAGATCGGTCCGCCAAAGTCGGGAGGGCCAGTATTTATGCCCAGAAGACGCTAGGCGCTCTGTCTGCGGTCCGCGCCCAGCTGGCGCTGCTTGTAGGGTGTTGTCTCTTCCCTGGCGTTCCGTCGGACGTCCGCGCCCCAATCGGCCGCCATCTGTGGCAGCGGCAACTCTCTGAGGCCCCTCCCACGTTGGCTGCTCCCTCTGCGGTCCGCGCCCGTCTGGCGCTGCTCCTGAGGTGTTGTGGCTTCCCTTGTGCTCCGACGGACGTCCGCGCCCATCTTGTCCACCATCTGTGGTCGGTGCAGCTGCCTGAGGCCCTTCTGGCGTCAGGCGCTCTGATCTTGGTCCGTGCCCACCTCGCGCCTCTCCTGAGATGTTGTGGCTGCGCAGATGCTCCAACGGATGTCCACGCCCGCCTTGGCCGACATCTGCTGCTATAACAGCTGTATGAGGCCCCTCCTGCATTGGGCGCTCCATTCGCGGTCCGCGCCCACATGGCGCTTCCTCTGAGGTGTTGAAACCTCCCTGCTGTTCCGACGGACGTCCGCGCCCAGCTCGTCCACCATCTGTGGTCAGGGCAGCTGTCTGAGGCCCTTCTGGCGTCAGACGCTCTGATCTTGGTCCGTACCCGCCTCGCGCCTCTCCTGAGGTGTTGTGGCTGCACAGACGCTCCAACGGACGTCCGCGCCCGTCTTGGCCGACATCTGCTGCTATGGCAGCTGTTTGAGGCCCGTCCGGTGTCAGGCGCTCCATTCTCGGTCCTCCTTAGCTCCTTAGCTGTCTAAATAAAATCAAGAAAAGTAGCTTACTTTAAACAGACTGTACGTCGCGTTATGTTGACAATCTGTAGCAAAATTAAACCACTGCTTACATGTATAGGCCTATATTTCCATTATTACCTCTCTGTGAACATAACAATTTCTAATACAAATAAAAAAAGGTTTTGTTCATAACGTTACGCAGATAGTTGCTCGATTTAGACGACCATACTTGGCGTCTGGTATTTACAAACCACATTTTACGCTGATCTATGCTTGAAGAAAACCGATAAAACTTATAGCGACCATGCCTGCTATTATTTGAGCGATTCGGAGCAGCACAACCAACCATTTCACACTGTGAAACAATAAAATCACGAAATGTTCGGTAATTCATTTCGCTACACCACATAAAGCACATTGGTATTCAAAATGGCGGATTGTTCAGCTCGGTATACCTAGTGCTTTATTGAAATGACTACTTAATATTCATCTTCTACATTCTGACAACTGCGAAATTCTACCTTCATTTCTTTTGTCACAAGAAAAAGTCCACTCCGAACTGAAAGAAATCACAATAATAGACAGCAGTAACACATAGATAGCACGCAACTGAAGAAGATAGGTGTCTTGTAGCGAGTCTTGTGTTACGATTGGTTACTGATCGAGCTGATACAACGCCTGAGTAGACTTGGCCGTTTTTGAAGAAAAGCCACATTTTTAAACGGCTAGTCAAACCATTTTCGACCATTTTTGACACTCAATGGGGCTACCATCTAATAAAGCGAATAAAATACAATAAGGAAATATCGATTCAAAAAATCGAAACAAATTAACCTGGCCGTCTTCGATACTAGGCTCCTCATGTGTAACAAAACAACATCGGCATGCCTATTCATCAGACCAATGAACTATTAAACTTGTTATTTATAATGTTACTGATTGTTTCATAACAAATAGGCAACGCAAGAAATATGGTACTCCATCTGTGTTACCTTCGAATTTTCTAAAATATACTGTCTTCTATTATATTGAGTACCAACAACAAACGAACATGACGTAAATTTGTACAACTTGAACGAGAATATTGCTGAAACCTAAAACCGTGAAAGGTATGATAAGCCAGTTTAGTTTGCCTTTACTGTAATTGCCAAATGCAGAGGTAATATTGCAAAAAATTGGGGAAATATTTTCAGGCACCTCTTGAGATACAAAAGGCTGATGTGAACAAACATTTTGAAAAATATGAACAATGTTACATAGATAACCTAACGGTATTAAAGGTAGGTAAAATTCTTCTTGTAGAATGATTCAGTAGCCCGTTTAATAATAAATATTTATGTGTAAATGAAATAAGTGAAACAATAAGAAAAACAGAAAAAGGATATAAAATGTTGGAATTTTGTGTCAGAGGAGAATGTTGAAGATGAGGGGGTATATTGCGTAATTTAGCGAAGGAGGTACTGAAAGAATTGGGGAGAAAAGAAATTTCTGACATATCTTGACTAAAAGAAGGAATCTTCAATTTAGTACTGGAAGTGGGGGTGGGTGGTTTAAAAATAGCAGAGGTACACAGAGAGACGAATGCAGTAAGTAGTTTCAAAGGGAAGTAGGTTGCCGTTCTTACTAAAAGGCTTTAGACTAAAGACGGGCCGGCCGAGGGGACTGAGGCGCTCCAGTCACGGTCTGCACAGTCACTACGTTCGGGGTTTCGAATACCCCATCGGGCATAGATATTTGTACCGTCCTTAGTGTTAGTTATTTCATAAGTAGCTTATAAGTTTATGGACTGATGACCCCGTAGTTAAGTCCCATACGCTATACAAACATTTGAACATATTGAAGACGACAACAAGAAAACTTAGGCTTGTTTTTGGAAGGAAAGCGTTAAATATTCTAATCATCATTCTAATTTATTCACATTATGTGACTAAAGGAACTTGCCTCTTGAACATATAAATATCTTTCATATTCTATATCTAATCCGAACTCACAATTCTTTTCTAATGACGTTAACATCGACGGAGCAAACAGCTGAACTTGCGGCACATCAAGTGTTCCTGACGGATTTATCAGCACCTAGAGAGAGAGACTGCCCGTGATACAGTTAGCTGTTGAGGAGGCATTAGACGGCGACCTGGCATCCAATAAAACGGATCTCGAAGGTTGACCGCTTTGTAAGTATAATAAGAGGTAGTTTGCTGGACAACTGACATTTGACTACAATGCTGGCGAAGATACAAGTGTTCTGAACCACACCATTCATCACAGTACTGTAAATGAGGCTCTGCATAACAAATTTTTATCTCCTTGTTGAACTCGAGACCGGACCTTCTCATTTGTGATTACATTGGCTAGTAGATCGTTGTCGGAACAATGGAACGAGTTTCTTTGTCAAAAGACGATCGCCCTTGCCGGTATGGTAGGTGCAAGTGTCGCGGAGCTTGTAGCCGGGAACCTTCACGAAGGTATTTGCAGCAGTTACACTCTGACGTTTGCCGCGGCGGATTAGCCGTGCGCACTGCTGCGGTGCGTGCGGCCGTTCGCCGTCGGGGGTTCGAGTTCCCCCTTGGGCATGGGTGTGGGTGTTATCCTTAGGTTAGTTTACCTTAGTTTAAGTAGTTTGAGAGCTACGGTCTAATAACCACGTAATTGAGTCCGATACATTTACAAAGATTTGAACACTCTGCCGTTTACAGGACAAAATACGTCTGCAGGCAGCATCAGCAAGTAGCTTTTAACGAAACAAAATCGACATATTTTAAAGGAAATTAGCAGTAGCTCAGGAAAGTTTTATAGGCTCGTTACTGAAACTTCCTGGCAGATTAAAATTGTGTGCCGAAACCGGGACTCGAACCCGGGACCTTTGCTTTTCGCGGGCAAGTGTTCTACCACTGAGCTATCCCGACGCGACTTACGGTGCCGCCCCACAACTTCAGTTCTGCTAGTACCTCGCCTCCTACTTTCCAAACTTCACAGAAGCTCTCCTGCGAAAAGTGCAAGACTAGCACTCGTGGAAGAAAGGATATGGTGGAGACATGTCTTAGCCACAGCCTAAGGGATGTTTCCAGAATGAATCTTTAACTCTGCAGCGGAGTGTGCGCCGATATGAAACTTCCTGGCAGATTAAAATTGTATCCCGGTTCCGGCACACAATTTTAATCTGCCAGGAAATTTCATATCAGCGCACACTCCGCTGCAGAGTGAGAGATTCATTCAAATCAAATGTTTGTAAAGCTTATGGGACTTAACTGCGGGGTCATCAGTCCCTAAACTTACAAACTACTAATGAACTAGCTTATACTAAAGACGGCATAAAAATCCATGCCCGAGTGGGGGGGGGGATGATTCGAACCCCCGACGGGGAACGGCCTCGCGCAACGTAGCATAGCGCCTCAATGCGCTCGGCCGCTCCAACGCGGCAAAGATTCATTCAGGATCGTTACTGCTAATAATATTCACCGGATGTCTGTCCTAAGACTAGTCACCCGCATGTCGCTGGTGTTTCAACAGTTTTCAGTTTCGTTTTCACAATGTGTAGCTAGAATCAGTCGAAACAAATACTGCTCATCACGTTGTCCGAGTTACGCTTACAAGGGGAAGGCCTCAGACACAGCCAACCGATTTGGCTCACATTTGGTATGTTGCTTGTGTACAACCTAAAATGATGGAATCCAAGATATTCTGGGTAATACCCCCGCATTTTTGAGAAAATCACCCCTAAAGGTTATGACAAGCAATCGACTCAAAAATGGAGGGATCGATAGATAATTGTAAATAAAGCATTTTTCATCATCAGGTATGGGGTCAGCAAACACATACTTTTCCAGAAAACGAGGAAACAAAATTTACAACTGCCGCTTCTGTACCCACATGGTAAACGCGTTTCGCCGATAGCGCAACCGCCAAGGTAACTGGCTGGGAATAGGAGATCACTGGTTCGAATCTCGAAGAAACCTAGCGGATGTTATTCTTCCACAATGTCCAAATCTTTGTAGAGCTTATGGGACTTAACTACGGGGTCATCAGTCGCTAAACTTACAAACTACTTATCAACTAGCTAATACTAAGGACGGCACAAATATCAATGTCCGAGGGGGGATTCGAACCCCCAACCGTAGTGGCCGTGCAGACCGTGACTGGCGCGCAGCAGTCCCATCGGCCACCGCGGCCGGCTGTTATTCTTCTCGTTTATATTTTTCCATATCTCACTTGATAGGGATAGGAGAGTTAATAAGGTAAGTGAATCAATAAGGAATGATAAAAAAAAAGTAGGCAAATAAATTTCTCAAACTTCCTGGTATAGTAAATAACTAAAATGTAACTCCAGGTCACTTTACAATGGATCTTCCAGTCACTGTTACCTGTCCTCACTTTTCATCGAACAACTAGATGGATGGTACTGGTCATATAAACATTCGAAACAAATATACTCACGGCATTAAGAACATCTAATGAATGCAATCTTTCGACAGGTACATTGTTCCTTCTGAAGAGTCGGCGGAAATCGAACT
Source organism: Locusta migratoria (assembly GCA_026315105.1). Classification (NCBI taxonomy): domain Eukaryota; kingdom Metazoa; phylum Arthropoda; class Insecta; order Orthoptera; family Acrididae; genus Locusta; species Locusta migratoria. The sequence goes on along the minus strand of CM048750.1, from coordinate 121,319,209 downwards.
TGGTTTACATTAAAAAATATGTCCTTTTTGGGAATTAATTTTGATGCGTACCACGCATACGATGACATTGTCTGAAAAATCGGTGCTGAAAGTTTGTTATGAATTACGCTGTGAATAGTTATTGCATCCGTTCAAATGTCTGTGAAGCTTATGGGACTTAAATGCGGAGTCATCAGTCCCTAAACTTACAAACTACTTAAGAACTACCTTATGCTAAAGACAGAACAAACATCCATGCCCGAGGGGGCATTCGAACCTTCGACGGGATATTGCATCCATGCGGTTGTGCAATTTCCGCTAGGTTTCCAGAAGCACACTGCAATTCTGAAGCCTCGAAATATAGCTTTTAATCTGGCGATAGAAGTAAACATCACACAGCTTCAAAAATGTTCAAATGTTTGTAGAATTTATGGGACTTAACTACGGGGTCATCAGTCCCTAAACTTACAAACTACTTATGAACTAGCTACAACTAAGGACGTCACAAATATCCATGCCCGAGGGGGGATTCGAACCCCCGACCGTAGTGGCCGTGCAGACCGTGACTGGAGCGCCTCAGTCCCCTCGGCCATCACACGGCTGGCACACAGGTGTGCAGTTGGCGGTATTACTTTTACTGTGCACGTCGGCTGACCCTCGCCATCTATAATCATTGTTGTCATATTTTGATTTTAGTGTTGGAATTGTTGAGAGGTTGTGTGAGCCATAGGGACGCACTACAGGCTGAGAAATAGAGACCATTGTAGATAACAGGCTAAAGTCAGACACGTATATCTCACGGTATGTAGGCAGTAAAGAAATCTTGTAGAGAACTGCCGATGCCCTCAGACAGTGTCCCAGGGTGGAGGTTACCTTTCGGAGATGGACGTAACTTCATACAGCGTCTAGAGACTGTTGTAAGACGTTACATTAGTACTTGGTGGCCATCAGGCACGTTTTAATGTACGTAGCAAAGTTGATACCAGTCACTTGGGAACAGCAACGTCAGTGATTTCACGAGGCTAGAGTGAGACGGTAAAGATGAAAAACTGCAAGTTAGCAGCTTCCCTAAGGCGTGGCCTAAGGCGGAGCCTAAGGTGTGGCCAACTGACGTAAAACATTGTTGTTGTTGCCCATACTGGGTAGCGCCGTGACGTTTTCCTTTCAGCTGAACAATGTTGCTACAAAGTATGGATTTTATTAAGTGCACAAACAAGACACCGCCCCAGCCGGCGAATGGCAGAAGGGACAGGGCTGCAACGTGGTTCGCTAGAGGACTCAGAGAGAGGACAAGCCACAATTTAGATTGCTTGAACAAAGCAGCGGCCAATAGGAAATTGCTAACTGTCGGAAAGTGGGGAAAAGAAGTGCGCCCACACCAGCCGTTAAAACCCCCGGTTTTTTTTATCAAGAGGAGAGTTCTCGGTCAGATGAGTCGGGCGCCAGCCCGTGACAATTGCCGTCCGCCTCGGGATGCTCCACGACGGTCTGTTTCTCGCAGGGAGGGCGTCTGTCTAGGGAATGCTGCTAGGGAACGTTATTACTGGCTTCTGTTGTCGCAACCGATTTATACTTCTGGCTTTTTAAATGAATAACTCCAGTGTAGTAGACTTAGTATGGGATGCAATAAATTTAATGTCATGTACCTAAGAGTTCCATAATGTTTCATAAACAAGTATTCTCTCGAGTCCCGAAATCCGCATCTCTAGTACTCTCTGCAGTCACTCCTTTCCCCTCGGGATATGCAGACTAACCTTGCTACCTCTTCCCTCTTTCCTATGTAGGACGCTACATTGAGTCATACATTAGAATATTAATTTGTCCACTTCAGAAATCCAATATTAGACAAAACTTGTTATCAGAACAGTATGTTTTTAAAACATTCTAAAGAAATTTACTGTAAATCGCATTTGTCAGTTTCCCGAATTTGGAGTAGGTAATGTAAACATTTTTCAACGAGTCTTAAGCGACTGACCTCTTCTATAAACCGAGGACAAAATGTAACATTCGTTTCTTGTAAACACAGGAAAACCTTAGGTAACACTTTTCCATAGGCTGTTTTGGCATATTGCGCCGTGTACGAATCCGTCAGTTTGTTTTTACTACCAAATGCGACAAGGGCTCGTTTTTCTCCCTTATACGATAACGTGCGTCGAATGTTCACCGGATCCTCGAGTCCTGTATGATCGGTGTTGATCACGTAATCACGATTAAAACCGGTCATACGTGACGCCGTTTACTTGCTGGAAAGAGCCGCCACTTACGGTATATCTTCTATATTCTGTACCTTCTCGTGAGAGACGTATTTAGTGACATGCTGTTGACAAATTTTATACTCCGATTTGAAATTCCGTGCCCAAGATAATGATGCAGCATACGTAAAATCCTTGTTGGCCATATAGTGAAGCGCTGAACCTGCAGCTGAAGTATCCTCGTTGTTACATTCTCGTTACGACGAGATTCGACCAATCGCTCGTATGTCCATCTGTTTCATTGGGACGTACAGGATATGCTTTCAGGGTCGTCGTTTTATATGTTTGTATTTTAAAGCTAAAGTAGCTCTCCTTGTTTCAGAGTCAATGATCTGTGTATGTGCGGGCGCTTGTTGTTGAATTGGACGGCTCCCCTTACACGAGAGACAGCTGGTTACGTCACGAAAAACTACCTGATGGCGTGTTGACTGGGCCAACGAAAGATGAGCACCCTCTATTCATATTTATATTTTCATTTTCATACGGTCTCTCTCTCTCTCTCTCTCTCTCTCTCTTTTTTTTTTTTTTTTTTTTTTTTTTTTTTTTTTTTTAAAGCTAGTTTCTCTTGGGTAAATAATTGTACGGTGCCATTCCCTTAATAATGGTTAACAGCCTTGCATTCCTTAATTGTAACATCTTTGTGTGTTAGATTTCGAGTCTGTTTAAAATTCATTTTGATAAAGATTCATGTCTCACTACCATTAGAGAAGCTGTTGTTAGTTCTAACCGGTGATGAAAACAATTGCTAGGCTTTGGTAATAAATGTTGTTTAAAATAGGCTTAGTTGACGAAAGATATCCAATTTCCTACCATCCAGTCCTTCCGTCGGTCTGCTGTAATTAAAGGTAACAATAACGAGATTACACACGATAGATGTTTATAATTATCTATTGTCAATGATGATTTCCGGCTTCAAGAAGTTCTGTTTCACGTCAGCCATATGAAGCCCACATAATGCAAGCTGATCTCGAGTATAATAACTGAATACGGCTCGCTGTAATGCAACTAATGATCGACATGCAATAGTGTTTTTTGCTACACTTGCTTTGTGATGAAACGCGAAATAAAAATGACACATTATTGGATTCAAGACACATCAACAAAGACAGCCAGGCAAGGAATTCGAACTGAAATGGCAACTTGTGGCAGTTTGGCAACGGCGATCGGTCCTGACGAGACCATGATTTAAGTAAAGCATCTGCAGCGCGTGAACTGTCAACTTATCAACTGCTTTTAATCGGCCTATGCATATCGTTATTTATATTGTAGCGAGTTTCATTGATACTGCACGTGCCATTGTACGTGTTTAAATTCAGACGTTTGTAAAGTTATGGGACCAAACCGCAGTGATCACCAGTCGCTAGACGTACAAACTACTTAAACATATGCTAAGGACAACACATACACCAATGCCCGAGGGAGGCCTCGAACCTCCAAAGGGGAGCAACCGCGCCCTCCGCAGCAAGGCGCCTTAGAGCGCTCGGCCACTCCCGCGCGGCGCCATTGTAAGTAACATGATGTTGTTGATATTACTGCTACGCTGCAAAACTGGAAAAAGAAAGTTTCCTCTAAGTTTTCTATGCCCCAACAGTCAGTCAAACTAAGCTAGTCAGTGTGCAATGTAGCAATAAGAAACAGCAACAAGGGATATAGTTAAGCATTTTTGCATGAGCGCAAAACAAACTGTAAGCCCAACAACGTGACTTCGTGGTTAAGGATCAAAAAATAACACCTAAGAAACTGAATGAGGCCACAAAGGCGAGTAAATGTTCCAGAAGAAAGCTCTCCAGTCCGCTGATACAGCAGAAACGCACTGACTTGAAGCTGTGCAAGCCCTCATTGTGACACCGAGGTGCTGTATAGAGCGCTGATGAGTTTGGAAATCTAGGCCAGATGCAAGTCACTCCAGGCTGAAAGTAAGTCTTAGAATCAATCAAGCTGTAACAAATACTCTTAAGGTACTTGAGTGATAGGTCGAAAGTTCAACATCTAGTCTGCTCTGAAAGTGTTGCATTAACAACCATGAAAGAACAAGTACCAGCTGCTAATGACTCAGTGTGCATCACGAGGACGACAGAAAATGAACGATCGGAGGTGCAGAAGTCAACTCTTGTATGAGATGTATGCGTTACACCTCACAAAATGGACAATGTTCACATATAAGTGATGGCGTAGTAAGACAGTTCGCCCTCCCCGTTCCATGACAAGTATGACAGTTGCTGACAATAGCAACATCGTGAAGATTGAAAGAAACTACCAGAAGCTGTGTTAAGTTTTTTTTAAATTAATTAAGCGACCGGTTTCGGTCCCATACTCGCACTACCTTCAGACCCATAACCAAAAAACAACAGTTACAATACTATCAAACAATAAATGTATAACAAAGTCGATGTAGAAAAAAATATTGTCAAGTAATAAACATGCCATAAAAAACTATTGTCAAACAATAAACATGTGTTAAAAGGCCACTAAACAGAGTAAAGTTACTTACATTATATATATATAAAGGGGTCTTTAAGAAAAAATAGATGGAAATAAAAGAAAATACATAAAGTACTGTCTGAAATTAAAATAATAATAAAATTTTATAAACAAAATATTATCGAAGAATTATTATTACCATCTTTGCAATATTCAATATTTTATTTTTATTTACTTATTACGAAGATGCACTAGTGAACGGCATGTATGGAAGCCAGATTCATTAACATGTCTCATATACTTAAGAGAGGCAACGTGAGGAGGCATTGTTCACAGTACGTAACGATAAATATAACAATCACTACTAAGGTCGCAATAGAACCAATGGTCAATCTGTGTCACAGTAGTAATCTAAATTTTGCTCTTTAATGAATCAACGAATACATTATTTTCAACTTCAGCGCTTTTCATTGTGCCATGCTGTTAAATCTTATTCAAGTGCTATCAATCGCTATCAGAAGTTGTCAGTTACTCCACCCATCATCACATTTTATTTTGGACGTCAAATTTATATCAAACACTCGTCAGTATGTAATTTAATTAATGGACTATTTGTCTTTCTGATTAACGAATTGGAACTAGAACTACAGTTGGACTTGTCATTCATCGTTTAACCAGACTCGTGTTCTGGATAGTTATTTATTTATTTTTCGTATGGCTTACATGTAGCATTAACATAAAAACAGATAATACTTTTACAGGTTACAGTTCCTAATATATACACAACAAATACAAAAACTATCTAGATTTTAAAAGCCGAGTTCCTAATCCAGATCAGCGCTGCAGGTTCATCTCTTATGAAATCACTCCAGCTCTCTTGGAAGGCCCTCAAACGGCACTCTTCCCTGATGTCCCTGATTGTCCTTTTCAAGGCTCCACAGTCACATCCCGAAGACTCCACAAAACTTCATTTATGCAGTGAGTCCACACAGTGAGCGTTTCCCGTACGAATTCTATTTAATTTCACCAAGAGGTTCCTTTCTAGTTCTGCGCCGGTGGTGTCATGGTTGTAGTCGTAAAATCATTTACGTATCTCGGGATTTTCAATGGTTTGACATTTAAGCTCCCACAAATCTGTCATTTTTATGTTGTCAGATGCTAGCTGTTCAGCTTTCCTCAATGGTGGCTTTCTTGAGCGGAGTCTATTTCGACGCAGAACCGGTATATCGTCATGAATAGGCAGGTCCAAGTTCTCCTGAATCTTCTGGAATTCTCGAAGCAGAGCCAAAGTTCTGCGGATATCAGTTGGATATATATTACACAGCAATGGAAGCCAATATGTGGGTATATAATTCCTTCAGTACCAGATATAAGGTGCATCGTACTATTCGGCTGTACATGTATCAGGTTGGTATGGCAGCTGTTCATCAACACTGGAGCACAATATTCAGCAGCTGAAAAGACCAGCGCTGTTGACGATATTCGCACTAACAGGGCCATACACATTGCTATCACTTGAAGCGAGGCTCATTAACTATATTATTTATTCATACTTTAATTACAGACAATAAGATCAGTTTTTACATTCACAGTGCTGTACCTGTCCAGGCATTGCATCATCTGCACACTAACACATTCATTCACACAGTTTCCGATCCCGATCGAGAATATAAAAATTTATTTTATATATTTTATCTAAACGTATATGTTTCAGTGTGATATCAACGTATGAAGCAAACGCGCACCATGCCACCGACAACGGAGCGAGATTGAAAGCCGGTCAGATCGGTTGTGGCGAATGGCTTGACATTTAAGCTCCCACAAATCTGTCATTTTTATGTTGTCAGATGCTAGCTGTTCAGCTTTCCTCAATGGTGGCTTTCTTGAGCGGAGTCTATTTCGACGCAGAACCGGTATATCGTCATGAATAGGCAGGTCCATGTTCTCCTGAATCTTCTGGAATTCTCGAAGTAGAGCCAAAGTTCTTCGGATATCAGTTCGATATATATTACACAGCAATGAAGCCAATATGTGGGTATATAATTCCTTCAGTACCAGATATAAGGCGCATCGTACTATTCAGCTGTACATGTATCAGATTCCTATGGCAGCTGTTCATCAACACTGGAGCACAATATTCAGCAGCTGAAAAGACCAGCGCTGTTGACGATATTCGCACTAACAGGGCCATACACATTGCTATCACTTGAAGCGAGGCTCATTACCTATATTATTTATTCATACCTTAATTTCAGACAATAAGATCAGTTTTTACATACACAGTGCTGTACCTGTCCAGGCATTGCATCATCTGCACACTAACACATTCATTCACATAGTTTCCGATCCCGATCGAGAATATAAAAATTTATTTTATATATTTTATCTAAATGTATATGTTTCAGTGTGATATCAACGTATGAAGCAAACGCGCACCATGCCACCGACAACGGAGCGAGATTGAAAGCCGGTCAGATCGGTTGTGGCGAATGGCTTGACATTTAAGCTCCCACAAATCTGTCATTTTTGTGTTGTCAGATGCTAGCTGTTCAGCTTTCCTCAATGGTGGCTTTCTTGAGCGGAGTCTATTTCGACGCAGAACCGGTATATCGTCATGAATAGGCAGGTCCATGTTCTCCTGAATCTTCTGGAATTCTCGAAGTAGAGCCAAAGTTCTGCGGATATCAGTTCGATATATTTACACAGCAATGGAAGCCAATATGTGGGTATATAATTCCTTCAGTACCAGATAGAAGGCGCATCGTACTATTCGGCTGTGCATGTATCAGATTCGTATGGCAGCTGTTCATCAACACTGGAGCACAATATTCAGCAGCTGAAAAGACCAGCGCTGTTGACGATATTCGCACTAACAGGGCCATACACATTGCTATCACTTGAAGCGAGGCTCATTAACTATATTATTTATTCATACTTTAATTACAGACAATAAGATCAGTTTTTACATTCACAGTGCTGTACCTGTCCAGGCATTGCATCATCTGCACACTAACACATTCATTCACACAGTTTCCGATCCCGATCGAGAATATAAAAATTTATTTTATATATTTTATCTAAACGTATATGTTTCAGTGTGATATCAACGTATGAAGCAAACGCGCTCCATGCCACCGACAACGGAGCGAGATTGAAAGCCGGTCAGATCGGTTGTGGCGAATGGCGGGAGAGTCCTTTCGGAGAAAAGGCTCACACGTTGGACGTGTCGCGTCAGTCGTGCAGCGCGCTGGTTCCAACCATCACGTGAACATTCTCACAGCCGTAGACGAGGTTCAGCACGTCCACACAGCATAGACGTGCGCCAACATCGTGGTATTATAAGGGCAGCAGTGCAGAGGGTACGGCTGCCACTGCACGTGTGACAGGTCTTGTGAACACCAACTGTTGCCAACCGGTTACTGGCAGAAACGCCACGTCCCTAGCCCGTATTCTCTCGCGTCGCAGCATCGACGACCACGGCTCGAACCGTGCCGTCAGAGGATTACTTGGTATATGGAATGCAAGTATGTTGTCTTCCGCATGAAAGCATCAGAGCGGCTTCAAGCTCCTTGTAACTGATGGTCATTTTCGCGAGCGCTGACTCCTAGAGTGCATTCGTCCAAGACTCACTGGCCCCAAGCCGCGCCTTATGGTGTGGATTGCCATAAGCTACGACTCTCGTTCATCTTTGGTGTTTTATGGAGGGACCGCTGACCAGCGCTCGGTTGTTGTTGTTGTAGTCTTCAGTCCGGAACAAGCCTCTTCCACTCCACATAAGAACGGCAACCTACATCTCTCTTAATCTGCTTACTGTATCCATCTCTTGGTCTTCCTATGCGGTTTTTACCGCCAAACACTTCCCTCCAATGCTACATTCACTATTCCTTGATGTCTAAGAATGTGCCCTACCAATCGATCCCTTCTTTTAGTCAAGGTATGCCAGAAATTCCTTTTCTCCCCAATTCTATTCAGTACATCCTCATTAGTTATGCGATTCACCCACCTAATCTTCAGCATTCTTCTGTAGCACCACATTTCAAAAGCCTCTATCCTCTTCCTGTCCGACCTGTTTATCGCCCATGTTTCACTCACATACAAGGCAACACTCCACACAAATGCCTTCAGAAAGGACTTCCTTATGCTTAAATCAATATTCGATGTTAACAAATTTCTCTTTTTCAAAAACGCTTTTCTACTCATTGCCATTCTGCATTTTATATTCTCTGTACTGCTACAATTATTTGTTATTTTACTGCCCAAGTAACAAAACTCATCTACTTCCTTCATTGTTTCGTTACCTAATCTAATTCCTTCAGCCTCACATGATTTTCTTAGGCTGCACTCCATTACCCTTGTTTTGCTCTTGTTAATGTTCATCTTATATGCACCTTTCAGCACACTGTCCATTCCGTTCAATTGCTCTTCCAGGTCCTTTGCTGTATCTGACAGAATTACTATGTCGTCGGCAAAACGCAATGTTTTTAATTCTTCATCCTGAACTTTAATTCCTTCTCCAAATTTCTCCTTGCTTTCTTTTATAGCTTGCTCTATGTAGAAATTGAATAACATTGGGGAAAGGCTACTACCCTGTCTTTCTCCCTTACTCTCGGTATGTGCAGAATATCGTCGGAACCATTCTTCTGTCATTGTTACAGCATGAACGTGATGTGGTTTTCGATCAATATATAGAGACTGTCAAGGAGGAGTAATTCTTGAAAGCAGTTTTTGGAAACAGCGATCCTAAAATTGTAAAAAATTAAAATAGGACAGTCCAGATCGCTTTATGTGGAGTCATTGCCCTCCATGGGCATTTACAGAAAGCTTATAAAAATACTTTGGGTCGAAGATGACATTCGTCAGGACGCCGCAAGATATCCGTGGCGATGAAGTATCGATACATACTGCAGAAGGCGGGTAGCAGCCGACTTGAACGATGCGCTCATGAGTAGGGGCTGCAGTGCGCCAGTAAACCATGTGGGAGCTGCAGTTGACTAGTGACAGCAGAATTAGGCAATATTGATTGCAGACTAATAAACTTATGGTAGTATAATAATTACTGACGCCATATACATCGATAAAAGGACATTGCTAGTTAAAATTATTGTAAACAGCTGAAGTATTAGTAGTAAATAATCAACTCAGACTGACAGTGGCTTAAAAGGTGTCATAAAAGACTCGACTCTCAATACGAGAGGCTTACATAAAGGAATACGACAACGATGCAGTTTTTCACGTGCTCTTCACCGTGTATATTGAGGAGAGAAATAAGGAAGAGTCTATGGAAGGAATTAAGACCAATAGAGTAGAAATTAAAATGATACGGTTTGCTGATGACATAGACGTAATTGAAGAGTGCGAAGAAAATCTGCAAAACGCATTATCAGGAATGAATGAGATCCTGCCAGATAAATATAACATTAAGACCAACACAAAGAGATCATGGTATGCAGCCGCGAGCAAGTTATATTAACTCTAATAACATCTGTTTGGTTAATGTACAAACTGCAAATAACCTCCCGTTCCCTATATTTTACCTCTGCTGACTTCAGAATTTGAAAGAGTGTATTCCAATCAACATTGTCATACTCTTTCTCCAAATCTAGAAAAGCTATAAGTGTAGGTTTGCCTTTCCTTAATCGCTCTCCTAAGGTAAGTCGTGCATCCCGTGTTCCCACGTTTCGCCTGTATCCGAATTGATCTTCCCCGAGGTCGGCATCTATCAGCATTTCCAGACTTCTGTGTTATACGACATGAGACTGTATTCATTTTTATTTTCGCCGTGTACTTCCCATATATATGAATTGCTGTTCGTTAGACTCGCTAAAACTGGAGGACGGCTGAACCGATTTGACTAATTTTAGTCTTGAAATATTCGTGCAAGTTCAGGGAAGGTTTAAAAGGTTATAAAATATGGAAACGTTGTCCGGAAAAGAGGAAAATCTGGAAAAACTGAAACAGCTTTTTCCAGTGAGCTATCAATACCGTTCGTCCAGTTGCGATAAAATTCTGTTCATTTCATATTGAAAGCAAGACGAAGGTTAGCATCAAATAAAAATTTGGAAAAGTCGCCAGGAAAGCAAGAAAATTTAGGAAAAACCGAAAGCGATTTTTTCTATGAATAAAAATCAATTGCCATATGGTTGCAAGAGCATCACTTGATTACGGCTTGACAGGACATGGTTTGTATAAAACAAATTTTTTGGAAAATGTACCGGAAAATTGGAAAATTTGAGAAAAACTGAAAGTGCGTTTTTAATTAAATTCAGCAATATAACTGACTATTCGCACAACGGAGAGGGGTAATTCTTTTTTTGTTTTGTTCATTATGGTCTTGGTAAGATTTCAATAAATAAAAAAAAGGGCGATTAAAAAGGGGTGTTGCAAAATTCGAATCAAGTTCCTTTTTCAACGTGTTTCTGAATGTACTCAACACTATTGCGATAAAATTTTGATCATTTGACATTCAGCGAAAGAACGTTCTTATGAACTAAAACTTTGGGAAAGTTACCCGGAAAATTTTAAAATTCGCGAAAAACTGAAAGAGCTTTTGCCAACGGGATATCAATATCATTCGCCTGATTGCGATAAAATGTTTGCATATTTGATGTTCAAAGCAACAGTAACGTTCTTATAAAATAAAAATTAGGAAAATTTTCCCGGAAAATTGGAAAATTCAGAAAAATAAGAGATTTTTCTATGAAATATCAATGCCTTCATCTGATTGCGATAAAACTTTGCACATTCGACGTTCAAAGCGAGAGGAAGGTGTGAGTGAAGTGAAAGTTTGGAATAGTTGGCCAGAAAATAGGAAAATTTGTGGAAAACTGAAAGAGCTCTTTTCCTTTGGGATATCAATATCATTCGTACGATTGCTATAAAATTTTGCACATTTGACGTTCAAAGAAATAGTCGATACATATTAGGAATTGCGAAGCATTGCCGGGTTGACTAGTCGCACATAATTCTTACTTCCCGTTCCCTTCTCTTCAAACGGAAGTGTTATTTCACTGCACCGAAAACACGTATACCTTTTGCGTGTTCCGTCTCTCTTGAAGCTATCTTCCACAGCTCGTTGAATTAGAATGTTCCTTCTTTTCTCCTGTACAAAGGCCTTTCACTCGCAGCGGCTGGGACTTGCCCATTGGGCAGTGTGGCGTAACGTGACACGTGAGCACTTCTGTTCGGAAGACAATGCAACGCGACGTGCGTAAGTTTCGGAGAAGCGAGTGTGGCCCGTCTTGACAAAGGCAGCTGCTCGCGCCTCAGCCACACCGCGACGATTTAAGAGAACGACGACGTGTCACTGACGTACAAAATGCTACTGCCCCACTCTTCCTGCTCCTGGTCGTGGTGTGGCCCAGGAAGCACTCTTCCGTGTCGAGACTGATAGGACTGGCACACATCACAGCTTTCAGTCGCAGAGCACTGAACATATTACTTTGACGAAAATGTAAACCTAACCTCTTTTCCCGTGAAAATACGGGCTATGTGAAAGGCTGTAATGAACTGAGCAATACTTTCTGACATAGGGTACTGACTGTGGCGCTTGGTACCTAAAATTTTTGGAGGTTCACTGCTTTTACCGCATAACGCAGTTTGCCTTCCCAAATAATTGAATCAACGGACTCGAAAACTGGTCGTCTTCACTTTCTTTTTCCCCACCAAATTGATATTCTTGCACTTTCTAACACTTCTGATGTGTCTGTAGTGAAGACAACGAACAAAGATTGGAATCTGCGATATATGTCTTTCTCCTTTCTCTTATGGCGGAATTATTAAGAAGTAAGCACCACATTTTCTCTGCTTGTGAAACATTGGTGGATAATTCTGCCATGCATGTAATTACATATCTATAAATGGTGATCCATTTAAAACTGTTTTTAGGAATATTCAGAAGAATACAAATCGGATTAAAGAAAAGGTTATAATAAAAGTTCATACAATGTAGGCTTTCACGGCCGGCGTCAATTTCACTTAAAATTTCCGGGCTGGTATGCCGTGGTCGATGGATAAAACTCTCCCCTAACGTTTCGTCTTCAGCTGCGGAAGACCACTTGGCCTCCGAAGATGTCTTCCGCAGCTGAAGACGAAACGTTAGGGGAGAGTTTTATCCATCGACCACGGCCTACCAGCTCGGAAATTTTAAGTGAAATACAATAAAAGTTGTTCACCTCGAAGAGGGCCATCCATTACCATAAAAGTTCGACCCCCTTGCACCACCTCCGGGGGTTAAAGGGAGTTTACTTTGAAATCTTGAATATGAATCCCTATTTTAATTGCAGATTTGGGATTTGGATTCTCCACGCATATATTTTGATGGCGCTGTAATCAGTAAAAATAAAAATGAACTGAAAATTGTTGAAAAACAGTAATATCTCAAACAAATACACATAACACTTCGAATTTCAGCAAACAGTTGGACAATATTGCCAAAAGTCGTAGCAGAAGTAACAGTGGATCAGGCAACGGATTAGCGTACCTTTAACGAGTTTCAACAATATTTCTATGAACCTCAAAGTACGAGGAAATGATATCTAATCTCTCTGCATTTGATAACAGCGTAGTACAATTGCGTAGAGATGAGTACACTTCGAATCACTCAAGTACAATCTATAGTCTGAACACCGACTGACGACTGACAGCGTGATCGTAGTCTGGACTTCATTCGATTGTGGGAGGTGTCACACGATAGCATTACCAAAAATATTAAAAACTGTATTTTGATTTTACTAATCTGATTAATATTTGTTTCAGATATTACTGGAACGGGCATGTAAGGACAGTTGTGAGTAGGGCGGACAGCCGATCTCTGTTTATTGGGAGAATTTTGGGAAGATGTACTTCACCTGTAAAGGAGACCGCGTATAAAACGCTTGTACGACCACGTCTTCAGTATTGCTCAAGTGTTTGGGACCCGCAGCAGATCAGTTTAAAGGAAGACATAGAGGCGGTTCAGAGACGAGCAGCTAGATTTGTTACCGGTAGGTTCGACCAATGCGCGAGTGTCACGGATATGCTCCGGCAACTCAATTGGGGATCGTTGGAAGAAAGACGACGTTCTTTTCGTGAATTTCTGTTGAGTAAATTTAGAGGGCCGGAATTTGAAGCGGAGTGTAGTACGATCTTGCTGCCGCCTACTTACATTTCGCGTAAAGATCACAAAGACAAGATAAGAGAAATTAGGGCTAGTACGGAGGCATATAGGCATTCTTTTTTTCCTCGTTCAATTTGGGAGTGGAATAGGAAAGGAAATGCCTAGTAGTGGTACAGTGTACCCTCCGCCACACACCTTACGGTGAATTGCGGAGTATGTATGTAGATGTAGATGTACTGTTTTTCAACAGTTTTCAACTCATTTTTAATTTTCCCGATTACAGCACCATCTATCTTGAAAGGAAAAAAAATGTTTCATGTAAGGTTACATATTTTCTCACGAAGAATCCAAATCTGGAGTAAAAATAGAGGTTCCTATTTAAGATTTCAAAGTCACACCCTCTCGCCGACGGAAGTGGTTAGGGATGTCGAGTTTTATGTTAACTGATGTCTCTCTTCGAGGTAAACAACTTTGATGTTGTTGTTATGGTCTTCAGTCCGGAGACTGGTTTGATGCAGCTCTCCGCCCTACTCTACCATGAGCAAACCTTTTCATCTCCTCATAAGAATAGCAACCCACATCCAATTGAATCTGCTTACTATATGCGTCTTTTGGTCTCCCTCTGCGATTTTTACCCCACACACTTCCCTCCAATGCTAAATTTAGGATTCCTCGATGTCTAAGAATGTGTCCTATCAAACTATCCCTTCTTTTAGTCAAGGTATGCCAAAAATTCCTTTTCTTACCAGTTCTGTTCAGTACCTCTTCATTAGTTATGCGAACTATCCACCTAACCTTCAGCATTCTTCTGTAGCACCTCATTTCAAAAGCCTCTATTCTCTTCCTGTCCGCACTGTTTATCGTCCATGTTTCACTCCCGTACAAGGCAACACTCCACACAAATGTCTTCAGAAAAAACTTCCTTACACTTAAATTAATATTCGATGTTAGGAAATTTCTCTTTTTTCAAAAATTCTTTTCTTCCCATTGCCATTCTGCATTTTATATCCTCTCTACTGCGACCGTCATATGTTATTTTACTACCCAACTAGCAAAACTCATCTACCACCTTCATTGTTTCGTTACCTAATCTAACTCCTTCAGCATCGCCTGATTTTCTAAGACTGCATTCCATTAACTTTGTTTTGCTCCTGTTAATGTTCATTTTATACGCTCTCTTCAACACACTGTCCATTCCATTCATCTGCTTTTCCAGATCCTTTGCTGTCTCTGACAGAATTACAATGTCATCAGCAAAACTCAATGTTTTTATTTCTTCACCATGAACTTTAATCCCTATTGCAAATGTTTCCTTGCTTTCCTTCACTGCCTGCTCGATGTACAAATTGAATAACATCCGAGAAAAGCTACAACCCTGTCTTACTCCCTTCCCAACTGATGCTTCCCTTTCATGCCCTTCGAGTCTAATAATTGCGGTCTGGCTTTTGTACAAGATGTAAATAACTCTCCTTTCCCTGTATTTTACCCTGATGACTTCATAATTTGAAATATTCTATTCCAGTCAACATTGTCAAAAGCTTTCTCCAAATTTACAAAAGCTAAAAATGTAGGTTTGCCTTTCCTTTATCTTCTAAGATAAGACGTAAAGTGAGTATTGCCTCCCGGGTTCCTACGTTCCTCCTGAATCCAAATTGATCTTCCCCGAGGTCAGCTTCTATCAGCTTTTCCAGTCTCCTGTAAATAATTCGTGTCAAAATTTTGCAACAATGACTTATCAAACTGATGGTTCTGTAATTTTCAGACCTGTCTTCGCCTGATTTTTTTTATAATGGGAATTATTACATTTTTGTTAAAGTCTGAGGGTATTTCGCCTTACACCTTATACGTCAGGTGAAATAGTTTTGTCATGGCTGGCTCTCCCAGAGACTTTAGTAGCTCTGAGGGAATGCCATCTACTCCCGGTGCTTTGTTCCGACCTAGGTCTTTCAGGGCTCTGTCAAATTCACCTCTCAGTATAGTATCTCCTATTTCATCTTTATCTAATTCCATTTCCCTTCCTACAACATTGTCTCTAAGTTCATTTCCTTTGTAGAGCTCCTCTATGTACTCTTTCCACCTTTCAGCTTTCCGTTCTTTGCTGAGAACTGGTTTTCCATCTGAGTTCTTGATTTTCGTAATGCTGTTTTTCTTGTCCCCAAATGTCTCTTTTATTTTTCTGTAGGCAGTATCTAATTTTCCCCTTGTTATACATTCTTCTAAAGATTTGCATTTAGCTTCTAGCCACTCCTGCTTAGCTATTTTGCAATTCCTGTCAATCACATTTCTTAGTCGTCTGTACTCCATTTTGCCTGTTTCATTTACTACGTTTTTATATTTTCTCCTTTTATCAATTAAATTTAGTATTTGTTGCGATATTCAAGAATTTTTTGATAGTAACTTTTTTAAATCCGATTTATATTTTAGCCCTACCAAGCTTCTTCACACTTCTAATCCAGTCTTATAGCTGAGAAATTCGCTTCTAAAAGATACTCAATGCTGAAGAACATATAAATATGTAAATGAACAGTAAATAACTGAATTCTCTGTTAAAGTATTTCAAGAAAATTACTCTGGTACAATGAAGAGACACGTTAACGTCGGTCAGGAAATTCTGTAACCAGTACCAACATCTCGCCTTACGCATACACGAAGGCTGCTCTTCGCCACCTTTTCTCAAACGGTAAGAAAGGAATGACAGTGGCTGCATTAGGACATTGAAATAAAACGCGATAAGTGAAAATGTGAGCAGGGCCGGGAATCGAATCAGGGTCTCCCACTTGAGGCCAGCTGTCGCCTTCAGCACGTGGCTACCCGTGCTCGCCCCCCGTCCGTCGCAAACCACAAGTCGCACTCTATGGCTGTAGCGCCCCTATCGTCCATGCCCTCTTACACTCGCCATTACGGATTCCCGTGAGAGGTCGAACGTATGACAGCATCTTCGGTGAAGTAATGGAAGCTAACACCGTTTTCGCGTGTGAACACATATTATATTGGTGTGGTGTCTGTTATTTCGGACATATCCGAAAGAAGAGACACCAATATAATAACTATTTGTAACAAAGAAGAAAATAAACGTCATTAGCCCTCTAAATCGCGACATGTTCAGAGGAACGGCGAAACATTTGTGGCAAGTAACAATACGAAAATCATTGCTGGTTTCAGAACCTGTTATAAGCTTTCAGATTGTGGAGAAAATAGCTTGTAGCCATACACGAACTCTCTCCTGATTCTGCAACGCGATGTGGATGAGTCTAATCCAGTGGTCTAATCACATGGCCATTCTCACAGATCGTGAATAACTATATTGTTATTTATTGATCTTAAGGTTTTCTGAAGGCTTCTACAGGTGATGAGTCATTATTTTCTATCATTGATCTCTATTCTACCTGGATGTTGAACTTCAGCTGTCTGAGCATACCAGCCATAGATGTTCATATTTCGTTTCATGACTGCTATGAAGTATTACAAGAAACAGAAAATAAAATACGTTTCAATTCCGCTCCCATATTGCCTTAAATTCCATATCAAGAGGTAACAAAGCTATTCTTTGTTACATAATAACTGATGGAACTCGTTTGCCAAATTTAAACGTGGCGGACAATGCGAAATAGTGTGCAACACATCTGCGCATGGTGGGCTGCGGAAACTAGCTACAATGTCTTGCTTTCGGACCAATTCGTGCGTTTCCGTCAGAAGCCGCGGACCATAGGAGCCGATGCCTTCACTAGCGCAAACACGCGTATTAGAAGCGACTCTCCCTACCCCCCTCCCTTCCGCACCCTCCATAAGCCAGCGAAGC
This sequence comes from Locusta migratoria, assembly GCA_026315105.1. NCBI lineage: Eukaryota > Metazoa > Arthropoda > Insecta > Orthoptera > Acrididae > Locusta > Locusta migratoria. The sequence goes on along the minus strand of CM048750.1, from coordinate 121,301,664 downwards.
AGCGCCGATAATGTTCAAATGTTTGTAAATCTATCGAACCAAACTGCGTGGTTATCAGTCCGTAGCTTGTAAACTACTTAAACCTAGGTAAACTAACCTACGTACAACAAACACACACACACACACACACACACACACATGCCCCAGGGAGGACTCGAACCTCCGACGGCGAGCAACCGCGCGCTCCGCAGCGAGGCGCCTTAGACCGCTCGGCTACTCCCCCGCGACCAGCGCCGATAGGCTGACTCAGTAGTTTCAGAACAAAATCCGAACAAAGTTTCCCAGTTATAAATATTATACAAATTCATGTATGTCTATTATTAAAAATATTGGTATATGGAAAGTGTCCACGTATTCTAGGGAAAAGTTGTGTCTACATTTCAAAGCGTTCGCCGGCCGCGGTGGCCGAGGGGACTGAGGCGCTTCAGTCACGGTCTGCACGGCCACTACGGTCGGGGGTTCGAATCCCCCTCGGGCATGGATATTTGTGCCGTCCTAGTTCGTAAGTAGTTCATAAGTAGTTTGTAAGTTTAGGGACTGATGACCCCGTAGTTAAGTCCCATAAGCTTTACAAACATTTGAACATTTTTCAAAGCGTTCGGTCAATAACTTTCGTGGATATAACAGTAAACACGGCTCTGGGGTACGGTTGTAAGAAGATATAGAAGAGGGTGTCCAAATTGGCGTATAGCAGGGGGGGGGGAGAGGAGTTGAACAGGGAGAGCGTGTGGAGAGATGGAGGAGGTGGAGATGTACAGTAAGAGAGGACAAACAACGAAAATGGAGTAGATGGCTGGTGGATTGAGCAGGGAGAGAGGAGGACGAGATGCACAGAGATAGGAGGAAGGAGGATATGGACAAAGAGAGGGAAAGGGACAGAGGAGCAGATAGAGAAGAGAAGAGCAGGGAGGTTTCGGGAAAATTCTCTAAATCGCTGAAGGCAAATGCCGGGATGATTCCTTTCAACGGACACGGTCGCTTTCCTTACCCATCCTTAATAAAAACAATCCGATAGTGAGGTGCATCTCTAATGATCAGGTTGTCTTCCCTGTTTTACATCATAAGGACCTGATAGCAGAACACACATCAGACCACAGCAGAGCCGTCACGTAGATGGCGGAAAACCAGCGTCGTACTCTATTAAGTGGATGTTATCATAAACTGAACAAGAGGAGATAACTAAACTAAGCTGTAGAAAACTTAAAGAGTTTAACGTCGAGGTGAAACTGCAAGGAGTCCCAGATAAAACCGGTGCGTCTCAACCCCAAGATTCAACTAACATATAACAATAACAGTGGGTACTTGTGTTGTCCTTAGGTCAGTTTACCAGATCATCTTCAAATGAGGTAAATACAACAACTTCCTGATTACGGTTTTAACCCTTCAAACGCGGCTAGATTGAGAGTGTTTATTTTTAGAAATAATATATTTACGTAGTTGAACTTCATTCCCAATTTTTTTCCTTCGTACTGCGTCTTAGATACGGGGTTGGCTTCAAATATCGCCACATATAAATATTAGAAGGCCTAAATCAAATTATTCGGAATGAGCTTCATCAGTTCTTTGTAATGATGTAAGTAGACAAAGACTATTACGACCTTACATTGATGTTAATAATGCTTAAAATTCTGGCAGTTCTCATGCATTTGTAAACAGATAACATCTGAGGATGGAACTTTAAGTTGTGTGTGCTTCAATGAAGTAATTTAAGTCTCAGCGGACCGTTCTTTTAAAAATTCAAGGTTTACCGTAGTTTAAATAGTTTGTAAGCTACGGACTGATGACCAAGCAGTTGAGTCCGAACATTTGATTTTATCGAATTATTGTACTAAATAACACAAACTTCCACAGTCCAATATTTGACAAAACATGCAGCTGTGCCCTGTGATTCTGAACGCAAGTGATCCACGTGACTACCGCACACGGCGCACACGACTTACTGCAGAAGCAAGCTCTCCAGTAACTATTTTTGAGGCTTTAACAATACTACCACAGTCTGGAACAAACAGTCGCCAATCTCTGTAGTGGAAAAAGTGTAGCCTATGGCAGCTGAAGCGATGTTAGCGCTCCAGGCACCCAGTAAGTAATAACTGAGAAAGAGAACACTTTAATAGATTCAAAACTAGATACTTATCTTTACGTTCTTCGGGTCTAGGTGCTGCATATACTTATAAACGACCTTTTCGGCTTGTTCTTGCTCCTGTATCATGCGTGTACCTAATATGTTTTTCTTCTGTACTTACTATCAAAATCTATAAGTTTAAGAATCTGATTGCTAATATTAATAGTGTTTTGATAGTTTGTACACAGTCATATTAATGCAACTACACGTGTATTTACTCGTAATAGTAAATAACCGCAAAAATATGTCGGGATATAGGCCTGTAAATATTGGAAAATTGAAGTACGATACTAAGTAGGCTCTACTGAAAATGTTAATTATCTGCAATCGTAAACGTTCAGCTGTTATATTTTATAAAGAAGTATTATCATGAAATACTGGTTAACCTTTGGATAATATCACGAAGTACTGGTTAACCTTTCGATGTTCTCATTAAGAGAGAGACAAAAATCGGGAGACAAAAATGTTCAAATGTTTGTAAAGTCTATGGGACTTAACTACGGGGTTATCAGTCCCTAAACTTACAAACTACTTATGAACTACCTACAACTAAGGACGGCACAAATATCCATGCCCGAGGGGGGATTCGAACCCCCGACCGTAGTGGCCGTGCAGACCGTGACTGGAGCGCCTCAATCCCCTCGGCCACCGCGGCCGGCGCATCGGGAGACATGATAATAATGAGAAATCACATAAAATACGGAAAGATTTAGGTGTTTCTCCTTCCCGCGCTTATTACAGAAAGAAACAGTATGGAAATATTAGGAAAGAGTTCGATAATGCCTCTGCCAGGCACCTAAACGTGATTTGCAGAGCAAACATATAGATGTATAACTTCTGAAGATGCTACGATGGGATGAAATGTTTAAGTTTTTCTTCCATACCTGATAGTAAAACTAACCACCGTAAATGAACTCATGCTATTCGTAACATTATTCTCTTACTTCTCAGTATCCTTAGAAAATGGAAAAACAAAGTTTTCAGGATTATATTTTTGACAGCTGTTACAATTTGTAGCGCTACTATAAGCTCAGAAATACGACCCAGTCGCTTGCCAAAACTAGTTGCAGAAAAAAATAGAAATTTCGCGACTCAAATGAATTGTCGACGTTTCGACGAGATATTGGCTGAATGGTTGTGTTATAAACTCTGTTGTAAAGGGTTTCGGGTTCGAATATACTTACATAGTGCATTTTTTTTTCTCCTTAAATAAGAGCTTATCTCTACTGCATCGGTCATTAAAGATAATTAGAAGAAAACTACCATACAAAAATGAACCATTGCATTACTTAAGCATAATGTCAAATTTCAAAACATTCTAGGCTAATGTTGGGCAACAGATTTATTTCACATTATTGTCTTGGAATATTTAGGGCTTATTTAAAGATAAAATGTACCGTTATACGAGGGGGAGTTCTAAAATAAGCTTCCTCTGTCGCTGTGGGTAGAGTTGTGTTCAAATGTTCAAATGTTTGTTAAGCTGAAGGGACTTAACTACGGGGTCATCAGTACCTAAACTTACAAACTACTTATGAACTACCTACAACTAAGGACGGCACCAATATCCATGCCCGAGGGGGGATTCGAACCCCCGACCGTAGTGGCCGTGCAGACCGTGACTGAAGCGCCTCAGTCCCCTCGGCCACCGCGGCCGGCTAGAGTTGTGTATGAAAGGAAACAGTAGAATGAGACATTAAAAATAATTTTCGAAGTACATTAAGACATTTGTCAAAGCGCTTAATTAGCTTCTAAAAGCCATCCAGGAAAAAATCAGGGCGCTGCATACGTAAGAAGAGTTGAACGGCTATGGAATGGAAACATTCGTCATCACCTGTCCGAAAGAAGTCAAAAGCACTCCGTAAGCAGGTAAAGTGCTACTCACCGTTTTGTTGCTGGATTTTATGGAGGATGCAACGATCAATGCTGCGCGGTACTGTGCCACTCTGTCGAAATTGAAAGAGGTAATTCGAAAAAAGAGTCCTAGCGTTCTCACAAGGAAAGTCCTTGGGCTCGAATAAACACATATACACCAAAATCGTATGAGAGATAATGTAAAGGGCCCTTATTGCACTAGTGATACTCCCGCATCTGCAAAACTCTGCAGTCGTCCGTTAGAGGCCTCTGCGTGTGCCTTGTCACATTGCACTTTGACCAGTCGGTTCGTCAGTGGGACAGTGCAGTGTGCCTCCTAAGTTGCGTTTTGTGACGTTATTTGTGTGGTGAAGCGTCAGATGGGGTGGCGATTGGTAATCAATCCTGCTAATGTATTGCGATTGGTTGAGATGAAGTTACGAAGAACCCTTCTTCGTGGAGATGGTATTAGTGTAGAAGATGAATCATTCGCGTGCTTTTTCGTATCTGTTATGGTACAGAAATATGAGCATAAGTTAGATACTGTTGTAACACTAACACGTTATGATGATAATAGGGATGATAATGACGAACAACTCATTGCATACGGTAGTGCTACTGTAAGTGCGGGAAGAGGCGATGGAAGCAGTGGCAGTGAATACCAACAGTCTTCCGAGAAGAAAGTTAACGTTGCAACTATCATCACGGCTTTTGATAACATTACGCTAGAGAAAATATATGATGATTATTACATTAGTTATCGTTGAGATATCTGCATTACGTATGGCGTCTACAATTACATCTACAGTGCTATCAAGAGCATGATAGCAGAGTTTTGCATAAAAAACGACACCCACTAGTACACTGACGTGTGCATAGAGATGCTGTAAGCAAACGTTCATACAGATATGTTTGTTCGAGCCCTGGTACTTTCCTTGTCAGATCTGGCGTTCTGCTGTTGGATGACAATGCCAGACCTCACTCGGCGACGGCAACGCAAAACCATACTAAAAGCTTGGTCGGGAGCGTCTACACCATCCGCCATTTTGAAGCTTACGAAGCGATATTAGAAATGCCTCTATGTACTTGGAAATTATGTACAAAAATAAAGATATGTCTTATGTTTAATGTCTCATTATACTTTTTTTTTCCTTTCATACGCATCTCTGACCACAGTCGACAAGGGAAATTTATTTTCCAACTGCCTCTCATAATTGTACAGATAGTCTAAAAATAATGTCTGTCCATGTGCAAGTGCTTTCGTGGTCCTTTTCTTAATATTTTCAGGAGACAGTTTCAAACACTATCCGCTTCGATTTGCGCGAATTAAAATCAGCTTATTTCTGTGCCTGTACCATCCAGGCCGTAGTAACTTGATACGTTTTCTCCTCTATATTGTGTATTTTTATTGACCGAAAACTATTTCTAGTAGTAAATATTTTTCGTGATGAGAGAACTCGCAATTATTTTTTTTCCTTTTCGTCTCCTTTCATCTTTAAAACATGAAAGCTTCGATAAGAAATATTATGTGTCGATTAACATCTGCGGTGGAGGCGTAGTAATCATGTCGATTTTAGCGGTGTTGACAACACTTGGCAGTTTAGACTGATTTATTCTACCCGCATTATGGAAAAAATCGTTGAACAATACTACAGTCAAAAATGTCCAACACTACAATGGCTAGAAGTTTTCCGAATAGGTAAATACGCTGTGAGTAATTATAAGGAATAAAGACATTGGTAGTAAGCCAGGCATAAGTTGGATTTCGATGCATTTTTTCAAAATTTTTGCTATTCGTTTCTAAGTGATACTCGGACGTTTGGTTTTTGAGCCCTGTAACACCTGTCTCCGCCTGCATGAACAACAATTAAACTCTGACCGGCACTTTTGTTTGACAATAGTACTCGCACACTAACAGTTTGCCAACATTTATTTACTGTATACTGTTTTCCGTTCAATACATTATCTGTTCACAACCATTGAAAAATATTTATTTACGTTGACTGTAAGTTCATGCCGCGCGGGATTAGCCGAGCGATCAAAAAAGGCGCTGCTGTCATTGACTGTGCGGCTGGTCCCGGCGAAGGTTCGAGTCCTCCCTCGGGCATGTGTGTGTGTGTGTATGTGTGTGTGTGTGTGTGTTTGTGTCCTTACGATAATTTAGGTTGAGTAGTGTGTAAGCTTAGAGACTGATGACCTTAGCAGTTAAGTCCTTTAAGATTTTATACACATTTGAACTTTTTTTTTAATTGACTACAAATGTAAGCTGCTGCCCAGCGACTGTTTGTACAAATCTATAGAGAATGTAACCAATCAATCATAATTTTATTTTCCAGATGTACATAGATTTCGGGCACAGTGTGGCTATTCTCAATGCTTTGAGTTACGTTCAGCATGACGGTATCCATATAAACATAACTGTCTACATGGCGGTTGAGATGTAAGCACATATTAAATGCTTTGAGACTGGCTACTCAGTCGCCGAAACCTAGGTAGATCTGAAATGTAATAACAAAAATTGCGATTCATTGCTGACATTTCCTACAGATTTGTTTAAATAAAATTCCACAAACGTTTCGTAAAAAAAAAAAAAATAAATAAATAAATAAAAAAATATAAAAAACGGGGGTGGGGTGGGGGCGGCAATTTAGCACTTCGCGCGGGGCGGCAATTGGCCTTGCGCCGGCCCTGATAAGCATACTATGCATTGTGTTTAGACATGTTACGTAGAACATAAGGATGAATAAAGTACACGACACATCGTTTATAGATATATAATATAAACTGCAGCCGTGAGAAGCCGGGTGGGTCGGTAGTTATGACAATAAAATAATAAACGCTGTGCTTCCAGCGCAATAAATCATGCTAAGCTGATTAAAGCAGTGTGCGTGTGCAGCTAAAGTTTACGTAACGCGGCGTACTTTCCGCAGCTGCAAGTAGCCTTGTTGTCGCAGAGCGGGGTGTCACGCAGTGCCGGCCGCTCCCCGTGCTGCGTGTGGTGGCGCCCTGGCTTATCTGTCTGCCGCCGTTATCAGCTGAGCAGATAGCTGCACACTGGGAAACCCGTGTGGCGTGTTTACAAAACAAACGTGACAGCGTTTCCCGTCCCCCAACCCGATAGCAATGGCCGCCCGTTTCCGTTGTACTTAGCGCGATAGCCTCAGAGGTTTGAGGCGTCTTTCGCCACCGATGACGAGCAACGTGCGGCTGACCTTTTTTTTTTTACTAAATTGTCATTTTATACTGATTCTTCTCTTCTAAAGGAACAGAATTGCCGATGGTCCGCTGCTATAAATGTTAATCATACAAATATTAATTCGCAATTTGCGACAATTTCCAACTTACGCTGTTATTCTTTAGTTGGTCTATGCTTTTGCAACACGTGAAAATTTGTGCCGGACAGAAGTCAGAAGTTGTATAGATGAGAGCCTACACTGGCGGGAATCACGCTAAATGCGTGCGAGCACCAGGGGAAGTAGGCAAGTGCAGCATATGGAAGTTTGGGTCTGGCCGAGGAGCGTGTTCGGATGGCCAAGTGGTTAAGGCGACCGCTCGCGATAAGCAGGAGACCTGGGTTCGAGTCCCGGTTCGGTAAGAAATTTCATGTGTTGAAAAGCATAGACCAACTAAAGAATAACAACTTAAGTCGGAAATTGTCGCAAATTGCGAATTAATATTTGTATAATTTTATACTGAATGATACAGTCAGTAGACTGGCAGCAGGTTATGCGCTGCTCTTAAGCCAAGCGATTTTTGAAACATGTACATGATGATTAGAACAAAAAAGGTGCCAAAGTGGTAAAAGGTGAAGCACATAACACTGACACAAAGAAGTTATTTTTAGAAATATAACACAGAAAGATGAATAAAATATATGTAGTTCGTTAAAAGGTTTCTGCCACTGTGGCGTTAAAAACATACAATAAGCAACATAAACACTGAACAGTCGAAAACCACTGAAGCCACTACATAAAACTGCGGTGACGACACGTTAGCTGCTGTGTGGCCGCCGGCGACCACAGCAGGCGGCTCTGGCGCGCCTCTGACGTCATCGCGGCAACCAACGTGTTGCACTGTAGACTCGAAACAGATGATACACTATTAAAAGTTGGCAATGACGACCCTTCAGGGGAAGGAAGGAGGAGGATAGGGGGGAAGCGCGCGAGGAGGGAGGTGGAAGAGGTGGGGAAGGAATGTAAGGACTCTAGGGAGGGAAGGGGAAGCGGATAGCCAAACGGTGGGAAGGGGAGAAAGGGGATGTTGCATCCATGGGGAGCTTAACAGGATTGGTGGGAGGATAGATTTCGGGATGGAGGGCAGCATCCGGTAGGGGGAGGTGGCGGAAGCTACCCTGGGAGAGAAGGTGGAGCTTGTGTAGTTGAAGGGGGGAAAGGGGATGTTGCATCCATGGGGAGCGGAACAGGTTTGGTGGGAGGATAGATTTCGGGATGGAGGGCAGCATCCGGTAGGGGGAGGTGGCAGTTACCCTGGGAGCTTGTGTACGTGAAGAGTAGGAGGGAAGTAGTAGTAAAGGGTGGGAGGGCTGCAGTGGTAAAGGCGTGGAAAAGGCTCGGGATTTGTCAGAATCAGGTAGACCAGAGGGTTACAGGAATCTATTTTTCGGGTGATGTACAGGATCCGGATGTGTTCTAGGTACTGCAGGAGATGAGGAACGGGATTAGATCCTGAAGATCCGCGTGGTGGAGGGTAACCGGATGCGGTAGGCGAGGCGGAGGTCATGGCGTTCAAGGGTTTGATGGGGCGGCGGAAACCCAGGCGGGATGGAAACTGCAAAGGACGGAACGCATGACGGATCTGTAGGTGTATAGGATAGTGGATGGGTTCGGAGAGGAGTTTTTGAGGAGGCAGGACTGTGTGGAGGTGGGGGGGGGGGGGGGTTCCAAGAGAGGGATCGATCAAGGGTGAGGTCGAGATATTTGAGGGTGGGGGTGTGGCGCATGGGCGGTCGTGGAGGGTTAGGTAGAAATCATGGAGACGGAAGGAGGGGATGGTACGAGATATGATGATTGCCTCCGATTTGTCAGGATTAACGAAGAGGAGCCACCGGTTACACTATGCAAGAAACTCGGTAAGGTGGGACTGGAGGAAAAGCTGGGAGTGGGCAAGAGAGGGGGCGAGGGCTGAGAAGGCAGTGTCGTCAGCATATTGCAGGAGATGGACAGGACGCTGAGGTTGGGGAATACTGGCGGAATAGTTGAGGTAGAGGAGGAGGCAGAGAATGGAACCTTGAGGAACCCCGGCGGAGGGGTAAAACAAACGGGAGTTGCAGACGTGACATAGGAGGCGCGGTGAGTGAGGGAGGAATAAACGAAATGGACATAATTAATGGGAAGGGCGTACAACTAGAGTTTGAAAAGGAGACTGGAATGCCATACACGGTCATATGCTTTCTCGATATCGAGGGAGACGAAGATGGCGCAGCAAAGGGAATTAAGCTGGACAGATTGGAGGTGAATGAGGCGAAGGAGCTGATCATGAGCAGAGAATGATGGTCGGAAGCCACACTGGGATAGGGAGAGGAGCTGGTGCTGACGGAGGTGTTGATGGATACGGCGGGAGAGGATAGTTTCCAAACATTAGAGCCCACACAGAGGCAAACCGACAATCTTTCTTTCCGCGAACAATACGAGACTGGAATAGGAGCTTGAACCGATAGTGTTTCTCAAGGTACCTTCCGCCACATACCGTCAGATGGATTGTGGAGTATGTATGTAGATGTAGAACACGGAGTTTATGTGACCCCTCCCCTCGCTCCCCTCTTCTTTAAGAGTTCACCGTTCTGTAAATATTATAAACTGTTCATGAAATTTAACCAAAGATAATTTTTGTCGTTACTTGGCGATAAATTCGCTAAGTAAAATTCGGGTGATTTATCAACACATTTATCGCTCCGGCCCGGTTTGAATTTAATTGTCAGATGAACGTTTCAGGAACGTGTCAGGAACGTGTATAGGAAATTTGGTGGAAATCGGCACAGTTGTTTAGAAAGAAATTTGTTAACATCGTCAGGTGATGCAGATGTTTTTTCGCACATATCATTTTTATGTTGTCAAATCTCGTGAACTATGTGTTATTTGTTTATCCTTATACTTACGGTAATCATCCTCATGCATTGAAGGTCAAGAGTGCAAATTGTTATAAAGATTGGAACAAAACTGTAGATTTGTATGTAATACGCACACACAAACACATGGACACTCTGCTTTATATGTAAAGAAGACTGCAGGTCTGTTACAATTTCACATACTGAGACGTACCATGAAGACTTGCTCCTCAGTTGGGATCTGTGTAATATAATAAATAGAAATTCCTAGAACTTTTATCTGTTAATTTTCACTTCTTTCACATGTGCCTGTGTTGCGGATGTGAAAAATGTCGACTAGCACCGTTGTTAGGAATCTACGTTAAGCTGTAGATCCCCTATAACTGGCTGGAAATAGCATACCACCTCCAAACAGCACAATGCCTAGTAAAGCACTGACGTTGTCTGCTTGCCGGCCGCGGTGGCCGAGGAGACTGAGGCACTCCAGTCACGGTCTGCACGGCCACTACGGTCGGGGGTTCGAATCCCCCCTCGTGCATGGATATTTGTGCCGTCCTAGTTCATAAGTAGTTCATAAGTAGTTTGTAAATTTAGGGACTGATAACCCCGCAGTTAAGTCCCTTAAGCTTAACAAACATTTGAACTTTTTGTTGTCTGCTTTACCTTTTAACACTAGAACCGCAGATGGGTAACGCGTGCCCGTTCCCTAATTCTTTCGTTTGTCACAGTTTTGTATTATTACCTAGAATGCTGAATTTTTAGGACTTTTATCAAATGACGTAATTAAGAATCACATTGAATTTGTTTCCTTGGCGCAAAAATAAAAGAGAAAAATTTATAACCGCAGGCGGGTCTGTACTGACTGTACTGACCTACTCTCTTATCGTGTATAGCTTGGTGTTTATTTTTAGAGTGAATTTGTTCAACAATCAGGAGACACTCTTTTTATTGCTGTTCTTTGGCAGCGGGAAGGGAAATAAGATCGGTACTCGTTTGAACGTGTATACAAATATCGCGGTGGTTTGTTCTGTGAAAGATAGTGTGTGTAATGCAGTCTTACTACACAAATAGTGCTTGCAATACACACATTTACTATGGCCAAAGGTCTAAGCGCAAAAGAGAACATTATAAATGCCATAAATGAGATTTTGGATCATAAATCTGAGGGTGAACCGCGGGATTTTCATCTGAGGAAGATTTGCAACGATCTGTAGTTTCAGAGTCGTCATCGGCAAATGTTGTTACACCACATGACGATTTTTTTAATAATGATGACTCAAAAATCATGATGGCTCGAAAATACTCAGTCAAAGCACCATTCAGATGTTGGTCTGTCCACACATTACTTGTTGGATTTGGCTGCAATAAACGGCTGGATACCCTACAATGCTATAAATGAGAAAAAATTGAAATGCAAGGACTTCATACTGCAGCTAGGAGAGGAGCTAGCTGAGAAGTACCAAGCAGCCAGGACGACTAGTGCCTACGTTACTTCCGAAGATATCCTGAGAGACAAGAAAAGCGCCGCGGCGGTGTGGCCGAGCGCATTGAGGCGCTATGCACCGATGCGCGAGGCCGTTCCGCGTCGGAGTTTCGAATATCCCTTCGGGCATGGCTAGTTGTGTCATCTTTAGTAAAACGTAGTTCATAAGTAGTTTGTAAGATTAGGGACTGATGACCCCGCAGTTAAGTCCCTTAAGCTTGACAAACATTTGACAAGAAAAGCGAACACGTTGCTTTGTGAAGTCAGATTGCGCTGGAAACAAATCGTTTGTAAAGTATCATATGTGTAAGAAAACTGTTGTGACGATACATGCGGTAGGTGGTGAGGAATATGAAGGGGAGTAGGAAGATTAATTTTCTTTCAATTTTAAGTCGAAATATTTGTTTATTTTTCTTTATAAGATGTGATGTATTTCATTTTTTATCCAGTTCATCAAAAGAAAAAATATCGATGTTAGATTAATTGCACAGCTAGCATTAAATAACTCTGATATGACAAATTAAGATAATACTTTCGTACGTTTTGTAACAAATGATCAAATTCAGTCTTCCGCAGTCTGTGAAATCAGTTGGAAGCAATATGTAGAATGTAAAAGATATTTATTTTGTGAAATACAGTTATAAAATTTTAAATAGTGTCTGAAATTTAATTACATATAGTGTATCGAAAGTGGCCGTAAAAGGACAAGATCCCAGGGACATCGAATTACTGCAGATATGAGTCGTATTGTTATTAATTTTTGTTAGCCTGATACAATGTACATTAATGAACAAAATTTCAACAAACTGACTTACGAGTTCAAATATCCATTCGTAGCAGTTTCATTTCTCAACAAATACTCAAATAATTGATCTTTTTTGTTGCAATTAAGAATTTATTTAATTTATTAAAATTAATTGTTATGCTATCTGCAACAAATGCACTTCAAAAGACTTTTATTTCTGCCCATACGGTATTTACTCGGCAATAGTACCTCTCTGCCTACAGTACCACTTAAGTTTTGAGATCAAATTACGAAATTTTAAAAAATTTCAAAAAATTATGAATTCGGCACCACTAATTTACACGAAGTTCGGCAAATTGCCTGGCTCCTGGAGCAATGGTAACAGCAGCTGAATAGCCCCTCTTCGTTTACTATGGTTAAGATTGCATTTTCACACAGATGAAGGCCACTGCAACGTTGGCCGAAACGTAATAGCCTTCTTACATCATGACGCGGTACAACACCCAGAAAACTTTTATGTCATCTGACTCTGACCGCGGAAGCCTACGTAATTGAGATTTATACTGTTAACAATATACGTAAATGAGCACCAATGATCGGAAAATTACGTTTCTGGTACCGTTTAACTTCAGAGCTGTCGAGTTTGCAACGAATAATGGTGTCCGTGCGGCAGCTCGTGAGTTAGAAGTTTTCGTATTTCAGGTGGTTACTTGTAACAGCTAGACACGAACTGCAACGTAAGAAAAGCATAACAAAGGCGGAATTTTGAACATTGAACAACAAACTAGTTGTATAATTATTATATAAAAAAGTTTCAATAAAATAAGCTTTTCATATGAAGTGTAATAAAATGTTTAACAAATTTAGCCCATCATGATCCAACCGAAAGGACTATTGAATTTACGAAGTTTTCGCCTTTAGTACACTCCCTGTTTTGAGATGTAAAAGAACTGCGAAAAAGGCGGGTATTATAGGCGAGTAAAGAGGTATGTAATGCTAGCGAATAAAAGCCCCCCAGAAAATGTGTGTAAGTTTTCCTAATATTTCGTGAAAACTACAGTACATTTGTTTATCTATACATCTTATAAAATAGGCCGTATGTGGGTATGTGTGTATGTATGTTCCACTTCTCCTCTTAAACTACTAGACCGATGTCAACCAAACTTGGTACACATGTTCCTTACTGTCAGGCAACAATCTCTGTCGGGGTAAGAACCATCTACGACACATAAGTAAGAAGATATGACGTCATAAACAATGACATTCGTGAAAAACGGCTCCATCATGCGATAATTTTCTACATCTGCTCCTAAACTAATGGACCGATTTCAACCAAATTTGGTACAAATATTCTTTAAGGTCTGTAATCATTTAGTATGGTGGCAAAAACCATCTACAGTAATATTTTATACGATAACACGTCATAAATAGTGAAATCTGCTCCAACTTGCGGCGCGCGATAGCGTGAATTTATTCCTCAACTATTTGAGAATGAGAATATTTAGTAACTTGCAATAAACTTTAAACATAATTTCAAATCTTTACGAAACTTTTTTCGCTGACAACTCCAGCAAAATAATTAAAGGAAAAAATTTAATCGCTCACTACTTTTCCGATGTTCATGATATATATCTACGGCATTTGGCATGACATTGTAAGTTATTACTTCTAAACTGTAAATTGTATTCACTAGACATTTCACAGACAGTATACATACATACCACTGAATGTTCCTTCGATATTATATCACATTTCTACATATAGTTCATGAAATATGAAGTATTAAACAATCTGGTTCATGAAAATCCGCATCATGCATGATGTTTCTATTTATTACGTCTTTACTGCTAACACCATTGACGACATATTTTGCAGACATTACACACATATACCACTGAATGTACCTTCGTATTTACATCATAGTGCGACACATATATAAGGAGATATGGCGTCATAAACAAATTTCGGAATAACTGCTACATCAGAAGCTATTTTTCCACATCTTGTCCTAAAATAATGGACAGATTTCAACTAAACTTGGTACACATATTACTTACTGACAGACAACACTCGCTGTGAGGTTAAAAACTACGTATGAGACATAGTTCAAAAGATATGACGTCGTAAACAATGAGTCACAAAAACTTTCCCATCGTACGACGCATGACTTACGAGACTTCATACATCCACTATTTGTACATCGCCGGCCGCGGCGGCCGAGGGGACTGCGGCGCGCCAGTCACAGTCTGCAAGGCCACTACGGTCGGGGGTTCGAATCCCCCCTCAGGCATGGATATTTGTGCCGTCCTTAGTGTTAGCTAGTGCATAAGTAGTATGTAAGTTTAGGGACTGATGACCCCATAAGCTATACAAAAATTTGAACAATTTGTTCATCGCAGAGAGTTTCTTAATATTCCTCTCTACAAATCGGGATATTGTATTATTGTAGGAAACATAGTGAAGGATATATTATGTCATAAAGATTGAGTTGCAGTTTTCTTTGTTTTACTGTTTCATAATTTTCAGCTGATTTCATGAATACATGAAGATGAAATCTTTTTCGAATATTTATTTTCGTTTCTAATATATGACTGGTAAAATGCACGTATACGTGGAAAAATCCGGGTTTATCAGCTAGTTTTATAATAAAATCCCCAATAATTCAAAGCACAGATCCCTTAACAGCAACAACAACCAACTGACCTTGTAGAATAAAATAATAAACTCGGATCATGTGACACAGCCGCGGTTCTAGATATCTTAACATATATAACAATTGAGATGTTTGTGCCTATATTTCGCTCTGAAGCCAAAACTACACATCGAAAACGAATAGTGTTTGTGTGTAGTAATAGGTATCAGTCTCCCTTTGTGCACTATGGTGGTAGATAACGATAAGGAGGTGAAAGTTATGGGAACTGAAAGTCACCTACTTCGGTAAAATTCTGCAATATATTGCTCTTCAGCAAAAAATCTACACAATGGAGACGAACGATCTCTCTGTGCTGCCGGCCGCGGTGGCCGAGGAGACTAAGGCGCTCCAGTCACGATCTGCACGGCCACTACGGTCGGGGGTTCGAATCCCCCCTCGGGCATGGATATTTGTGCCGTCCTAGTTCGTAAGTAGTTCATAAGTAGTTTGTAAGTTTAGGGACTGATGACCCCGTAGTTAAGTCCCATAGACTTTACAAACATTTGAACATTTCTCTCTGTGCTGTTGTGGTACAAAGTCTCCCCTTGTACACCATAGCAGTTCCGTGTCGATAGCTGTAACAGGGTGGAAGATACAGTGGTTGAAATTCGTCAGCTTATTAAAATTCAGACTGAAGACCAGCGATGACTTCTGACTGTATAATAGCAAAGAGGTTATGTACAGCTAAGCGTGATGCACATTTTTCATTTGTTTTTCTGCAACAAGCTTACGAAATAAGAAAAAAAGTGCATTTTGCAGTTTGAGAACAACCAAGAAAGATGCCAAAGTGTAAGAAGCTATCGATCCGTTTCTAAAAGACAGAAAACGGCGCTGAAAAGTAAAGCTACAGACGATAGAAGCTCAAAATCTGTAGACGTTGTTTATCTTACACTGCAGGCATCAGCGATTTTTTTATATTCGCATTCCTAAGGGGGTGAAAGAGGGGATGAACGGTTTTTTGAAAATACGTTGCTATGAAGGCAATTTTGAAACGAGAAAAAAACGGAAAATAGTTTAAGGGTGCTGCTAAGACTATTATGATGCTAGAAATGCAAAAAATCTGGATTTGAAACCATGGATAGAATTTAAAAAAAAAAATGTGTTTCAGGATGTTTTGGATTCTGACATCAATGGTGCAACACGGGGTGGCAAGTTGTATCAAAATACTTGATTGGGAAGGCATTTTTAAAAGCTAAATCTATGAAAATTTCTGTTTACAAGTAGAAAGCACCATTGCAGACCATCCATCCTAAGCGTGCGAAGAGCGGGAATTAAACTAGTGCACAAATATCAGCAGTCTGCATCTACATGGGATACTCTGCAGATAACATTTAAGTGCCTGGCAGAGGGTTCATTGAACCACCTTCATATTATTCCCGAATAGCGCGTGGGAAGGAAGAACACCTGTATCTCTCCGTTCGACCTCTGATTTATCGTATTTTATTCTGATGATCATTTCTACCAATTTAAGTGGGAGTCAACAATATATTTTCTCATTTGGAGGAGAATATTGTCGTTGGCCGGAGTGGCCGAGCGGTCTGCGGCGCGCCAGTCACAGTCTGCTACGGTCGTGGGTTCGAATCCCCCCCCCCCCTCGGGCATGTATGTTTGTGTCGTCTTTAGTATAAGGTAGTTCATAAGTAGTTTGTAAGTTTAGGGGTTGTTGACCCTGCAGTTAAGTCCTTTAAGCTTAACAGACATTTGAACATTTGAGAATACTGTGACGATTGGAATTTCGTAAGTAGCCCACGCCGCAGTCATAAGCGCCGTTGTTGTAATGATTCCCATCTCAGATCCTGTATCATTTTTGTAACGCTGTCTCCCCTGTATCGTGACAATACAAAACGAGCTGCCCTTCTTTGGACTCTTTCGATGTCCTCCGTCAAACCCAGCTGATAAGGATCCCCCTCTGGGCAGCAATACTCCAAAAATGGACGGACAAGCGTAGTGTATGCAGTTTCATTAGCAGTTCTGCTGCATCTTTTAATGGTTCTACCAATAAAACGCAATCTCTGATTCGCCTTTCCCACAGCATTATCTACGTGTTCTTTCCAATTTCAGTCTGAAGTAATAGTAAGACCTAGGTATTTTGTCTAAACGAACTGAGGTACCAACAGTCGTAAGTATAATGAAATATTTATTCAATTAAAACCAGTTTCGACATTTCACTAAGCCATCTTCAGGTCTCTACATCGGAGCATGATATCCAAAAGTAGGGATACTAAACTGGAATCGTGGATTTCGTCACTTAGTTGGAAACAACAACAGCAACTGTGACATCAAGGACAAGCTGTGGTTTCAAAGATGGTATAGAATATATACAGTTGTTGTTGTTTCCAACTAAGAGACGAAATCCACGATTCCAGTTTAGTAATCCAAAAGTTGGTATCCATCATACTCCGATGTAAGGACCTGAAGATGGCATAGTGAAATGCCGAAACTGGTTGTAATTGAATAAATATACGGCTGTTGGTACTTCAGTTCCTTCAGACTCTTGACCAGCCGCTGTCCCGCTTCCACCACCGATGATGGATTCAATGAGACTTACGTATTTTGTGGAGTTTACGGCCTTCACTTTTGACTGATTTATCTTGTAAACAAAGTTTAACGGGTTTCTTTTCTTGCTAGTGTTAAATAACTGAAGTGAAATCAGCAGACGCGATTAAAACTGGGTTCTGCTGTCGTCTTGCAGACAGGCCCCTGCGTGGGGAGCCCGGCCCTCCCCGCTATCAGTCAGGCAGGTAGCGGCAGGTGCGCTGGTACCGCCAGCAGCTGGCGGCTCGCGGTTTTCCCCGCAGCCGGCGGCTTTCCTGGCGGGCGAAAGTTCGCACCCAGCGCCACCGCCTCTGCCTCTGCCGCGTCCCGTCCCCGTAGCCAGTGCGTCGACCTCAGCAGCTGCTCCGGCGCGGCGGAAAACCCGCGGAAGGAAGCGGCTTTTTCTGGCCAGAGCGGCGGAAGGGAAACAGTTGAAAGACGCCGGTGCCTGAGTGGAGAACCTGTGGCGGCCGCGGAGCTGCTCTCGCGTGCCCGCGAATTGAGCCGTTGCGTCACTCGGTATTCGCGTCCGTGAAGTCACGCTGCCACTGCAGGTTGCAGTTTGTGGTCCAGTCCTCAGCAGTAACTGACTGCCTCGTGATGAGCGGGTGTAGCGCCGCCAAGATATACGAGGCGCGTCCAGAACGTAAGTTCCGTTCGGTTATATAAAACGAATGGGAACATATACAGAAAAGATATTGATTGTACAAAAATCTACAACTGTTAAACGACTTTTCTACATAGCTTCCGAAATTTTGTAGAAAGTATCACTCTTGCGAAACATAGCTTGCCCTTTATTCACATGAAGTGTTAAGTGCCATCGCCATCGACAAGGGATTCCATATTTCTGGATTTCAGGAAGGCTTTTGACACTGTACCCCACAAGGGGCTTCTTGTGAAATTGCGTGCTTATGGAATATCTCCCCAATTGTGCGATTGGATTCACGATTTTCTATCGGAAAGGACACAGTTCGTTGTAATCGACGGTAAGTCATCGAGTACAACAGAAGTGATATCTGGCGTTCCACAGGGAAGTGTTATAGGTCCCCTACTCTTCCTCGTGTTTATAAACGAATTAGGAGACAATCTGAATAGCTCCCTTAGATTGTTCGCGGATGATGCTGTCGTTTATCGGTTAGTGAAGTCATCGGAGGATCAAAAGCAACTGCAAAGCGATTTAGACAAAATTTCTGCATGGTGCGATAATTGGCAATTGACACTAAATAAAGAAAAGTGTGAAGCAATACACATGACTACTAAAAGAAATCAGCTGAACTTCAATTACGCGATAAATCAGTCAAACCTTAAGGTCGTAGATTCTACCAAATACCTAGGAATTACAATTACGAACAACTTTGACTGGAGAGAACACACAGAAAATATTGTGGGGAAGGCGAACCAAAGGTTACGTTTCATCGGCAGAACGCTTCGAAGATGCACCAGCTCCACCAAAGAGACTGCCTACATCACACTTGTGCGTCCTCTCCTGGAATACTGTTGCCCCTTGTGGGACGCTCACCAGGTGGGACTGACGGAAGACATTGAGAAGGTTCAGAGAATAAAATAAGAGAAATCAGATCGAAAACAGAACGATTTAGGTGTTCTTTCTTCCCGCGCGCTTTTAGAGAATGGAACGGTAAAGTTATGAAAGTAGTTAATGAACCCTCTGCCAGGCACTTGAATGTGATTTGCAGAGTATCTATGTAGATGTAGATGTAGGCAATTGTCATAGATGGCACAAGGTTTTGTGTGCCTTTTTCATAGAATGTTGCCGCCTGCGTATTTAACCATGTGGTAACATGTTCTTTCATCTCGTCATCATCGTTGAAGTGTTGTCCATCAAGGACAGATTTTAGGTGTAAGAAGAGCATTACTGTCAAAAGATTTTTTTTTCACAATAATGCCTGACCTCACACACCGAATGTAATGCCTGGCCTCACACACCGAATGTGACCAAACAATTCTTACGGAATTTTCAATGTGACCTGTTTGATCATCCTCCATACAGCTCGGACCTCTCTCCTAGCGAGTTTCATCTCTTCTTACACCTAAAAATCTGTCCTTGGTGGTCAACACTTCAACGATGATAAAGAGCTGTTACCACATGGTTGAATACACAGGCGGCAACCTTCTGTGAAGGATGCATGCAAAAACTTGTGGCACGCTATGACAAGTGCCTACAAAATTTCGGCAGTTGTGTGAAAAGTAGTTTAAGAGTTGTAGAATTTTGTGCAATAAAAATTTCTTCTGTATCTGTGTACAATTTCATTTTATTAGCAAACGGTACTTACTTTCTGGACGCGCCTCGTATTTTTGGAATATTAACGCATTCAGCTCTGCTGTCTCCCGTCATAACTGCGTAGATGAACTGACGGCTTTGTAGTGAATTCAATGCACAGAGCCAATTTCAATAACAATTTTGTTAAGCTTATGGGACTTAACTCTGAGATCATCAGTCCCTAATCTTACAAACTACTTATGAACTAACTTATACCAAAGACAACACAAACATCCATGCCCGAGGGAGGATTCGAACCCCCGACGGGGAACGGCCTCGCGCCACAGGGCAGACCCGAACTGGGCAAACTTTTAATTGTCATTTGAAGGATACTCTGGAAAGGACAGTTAATCTCACAGCCGAACTGGCAACTTACGAAAAACTTACGGGCATGCTGCCAGCCGATATTTCGGCAAGAGACCACCCTGCCATTTTCAAGGCGAAACTGCAGTAAGAAAGCAATTTGCAACGATCTTTAAAACCTCGGTTTTCAATGAGTAAACAGGAAAGACAACACACACCGAGCACCTGTGTTATCAA
Organism: Locusta migratoria; assembly: GCA_026315105.1. Taxonomy (NCBI): domain Eukaryota; kingdom Metazoa; phylum Arthropoda; class Insecta; order Orthoptera; family Acrididae; genus Locusta; species Locusta migratoria. The sequence continues at coordinate 121,281,354 of CM048750.1, read as the reverse complement.
GGAAGCGATAGAAATAAAACTAGGTGACAACCTTATGAATAGGAATGGAGGCTTCTGCTTAAATTCCGCTTGGGATCCTGCTCTCTCACTTGTCAAAAAACTGAGGGAGAAAACTAATCCGACCTCATCTGTCGAGAACTGATGTTTATTATCGATATTCTGACCGTTTTCATCTTTGGTCGTGTCGGCGCTGTGTGCTTGCTTGCTCGGTGTGTGTTGTCTTTCCTGTTTACTCATTGAAAACCGAGGTTTTAAAGATCGTTGCTAATTGCTTTCTTACTGCAGCTTCGCCTTGAAAATGGCAGGGTTGTCTCCTGCCGAAATATCGGCTGTCGTCGATTTTGGTACCTGGCAGCATGCCCGTAAGTTTTTCGAAGTTATTATTCGCCAGCAGAAATTATGGGCAACTTACGTTCGCAGCTAGCAGGACGGTCCGATCCAAGGCGTTGCTGGCCCTCACTGAACTCGTCAGTCCTCTGAATGACACCAGCTAGCTGACATCTGTGTAGAATCAGATACTGTTTCGTTTTGTACTTCAGTTTAGTGAAGGACGCGAATAATACTGCAGAAAGTCACGATTTGCAACCTGTTATTAGTGATCGTGGTAATACGCATTTGCTCTCTGACGTCAATAACTTGTTATCTGCAGGGCCCACAGTGTTAGTGACGTCGTTCATCGACATATTAATAATAGGAATTATATAATTTCAACACTGTATATTCTTAATTCGTATTAGTTACACTATAAGCTTATTTCGACTTAAAAGTCATCTTCAGGTGTTATGCCACATTCTGTTATGCTGTACATTTCAATATTATAGTGATGTGATATATTTTATTATTACTATTTCTTCTTATATATAGTATTAATATCGCGCAACTTATAATATTGTGTTGTCATGCAAGATCTTTATCAAGTTACGGATTTTGACATTTATAAATTCAAACCTTACAGAAGAGTTGTAGCAACGGGTGAACGTGGATGTCGATGCTGCGGTAAACGTCCGCGGTGTGCTGTTCAGTTATTTACAGTAGGCAGCGAAAACACATTTTCGCGTTTGGAAGCCACTCTAGACCACGCAAAAATACAGTCACTTGGTTTGGCTTCGATCTACAAAGATAAGGATAATGAAAGAGGCCAGTGGCTGCATTATATCTTTGGGCTTATCTATTTAAATCTTCCAAGATGTTTCTGATGTTTTCGCTGACAACATCACAAAATTTGCGGATTACATAACTGAATACTACATCGATGAAGAAAATGCAGTCTTTCCTCCAAACGTTTGGGCAGCAGATAGCGCTTCTTTGTGAAGGACGACTAACGCTCGCGAAAGCTTTCATTCCCGATTCAATGCTTCGTGTGAATTTCCTCACCCATACAGCTTTCAGTTTGTGAAAAGTCTGAAGCATGAACAAACTGATTATTTACATAAGAATCAACTTACCAAAGAATAATATCATTATCCAAACGGACTCAAAAACCAGGAAGAGGCACGCTTTCCTGCAACAAAAATTATCTAGGAAAGGTGAAATTTGCAAATTAGACTTTGTAAAGTGCGTTTCATACCAAGCAGCCAAAGTAAATGCATTTGTTTCCTGTAAATGTTTTTATATGTGAAATTTGTAATAAAATCTTTGTATTTGTATATAATTTTTTTTTTTTTTTTTTTTTTTTTTTTTTTTTTTTTTCTTGGCACAGTATTGACATTATTCCTTAAGAACTCTACAAACAGGGTCAGAGGTTGCGCAGTTTGCAAGTTTAGATTTGGAAGCATTTTGCGAGACTGTGCAGTCTGTGCAGTAGGTCTGTCAGGAGCAGGTAGGAGTTGCAGAGTTCGTGCGTGCCTGCCAGTCTAACCGGAGCAGCTAGAAGTTGTCCAGTCCGTGCGTGCGACTCAGGGTGCACTTTGGGGACACTTGCCCAGTTCGAGTCTTGCGTTTATCACCAACAGGTAGAAGTTGCCCAGTTCGGACGAGCCCGCGCCACAGAGCCAAGCATCTTACAGAAACACAACTAGCAGCTTTTGGAAGCCTCTTCGATACATTATTAAATTCCTTCCTTAAAAACACTGTGGTTCAGGAGAAATGACAGATAACTTTAGAGGTTATTTTGTCAAAAAGAGACATTGTGAGGACCGTGGCTGTGGTGTTACAACTTTCTAATTAAAACAGCGACAAGTCACAAGTATGGTATACAATGCTTATTTTCTTAAACCATGGCCGGTTTCGGACTTATTTTTATAAGTCGATCTTCAGATGTTTTTTTAATGCTTCGTTTTATATCAGTTAGAGTTTCGCAGCCCTGGGATAGACAACAAATATTTTGTTTACTATTTGCTGAAGTTAACTTTATCAACATATTTACAGAAGAGTTTTACAGTTAAAAATAAATTAAGTTACCGCAACACTGCATGTATTTTTAACTGAAAAACTCTTCTATAAATATCTGATTAAGCCGAACATGAAAAATACCGAGTAGCACCGTGGTTCGGAACCCACGTTAAACTGCAGGTCCCCCTATAACTGGCTGGGTAAGTCAGTTCGAAGGTCGGAGGAAGGCAACGGCATACCACCTCCAAACAGGACCTTGCCTAGTAAAGCACTGTGGTGTTCAAACCAATCTTCGGGTTGTTGACTGCTTTACTTTTACTTTAAGCCGAACATAAACAAACTTAAATTTAATTTCAGAAAATAGTAAACAATATATTTGTTGTCTATTCTAGCGCTGCGATACTGTACTGATACAAAACGAGGCTTCAGCTCAAAAGCATGAAAAACCATCTGAAGATCGATTTGTAAAAATAAGTCCGAAACCGGCAATGGTTTAAGAAAATAAGCATTTCATACCATACTTGTGGCTGATCGCTGTCTTAATTATAAACATTATATATAATTTTGAGGCGATTCTACAACCTCTGATAATAAAGTTCGGCGAATAGTCATGTAACATTTACATAGATGAACTATGAACTACCATTACCTTACTGTCCTTCGAATAGTCACCTCCTATTACTCTACACCGTTGAGCTCTGCGATTCATGTCCTGGAAACTTTGCAGGAAGTTTTCCTTTGGGGTGATGTTTAAAAGACTCGTCACGTTTCGTTGGCTCTCAGAATATCGTCACATCTCTTTCCTTTCAAAGCCAGTTTTAGTCGAGGGAATAGGAAGAAATCTGGAGGGTTGAGATCCTGCGAGTATTGTGGATGTTCAAGTTGCACGACAACACTCGGCCCCACACAGCCTACATCGTCAAACAGTTCCTGGCAAAAAAGATAGGGTTGGTGCAAGTTGAACATCCGCCATACTCGCTAGATCTCAGTCCTCTAGACCTTCCTAATCTCTCGACTCAAAATCGCTTTGCAAGGAAAGAGATTTGACTATACTCCTGTCATCCAACGGCAGACTTTTAAACACCATCCCAAAGGACGACTTCGTGCAAAGTTTCCAGGACTTGTATCGCAGAGCTCAGCATTGCATAGTTATGCAAGGTGACTTTTTCTAACGACAGTAGGATAACTATAGTTTATAGCTCACCTCCGTTAATGTTACAGGACTATTCACCGACCTTTATTGTGAAAGGTTGTATTCGTGAACATAAACCGAAACATATCCATGGAACACGTGTCCGATTTACGATCGTTACGAAACAGGAGCGGAGTGAATGCAACATACATACATGAATGATTATGAAGAAAATTGCGAATATTCAGAATGAAACGACCGAACGAGGTAGCGCAGTGGTAACACACTGGCCTCGCATATATGTACTCCTGGAAAATGAAAAAAGAACATCATGAATTTGTCGACCTAGCAGAGGGAAACTTTATTGACACATTCCTGAGGATGCATACTGCTATATCTCGCCTCAGGAGATAATAACTGAATGACACTGTCTGATACGGAAAGTGTGTTTATTGAAAAGACAAGCTAATCAACTTCTGGAAACAAAACAAACTAATATCTTCTGAAACTAAGGCAAAAACAACAAACATCAACTAACAGTTTTCTTCTTCACCAATTAGATACAAGCCAGGAGATAGCACCAGCCTTGGGAGAACGACCAGGGAGACGGAAGGGGACGACGTATTCCGTTGCGGTAAGTCCTGGAGCCGGGGCGTCGCTGGCAGGGACTCTTCTCTTCCCTGGAGGCGTTGGTCGCGATCCCTCAGCTATGGTTCTCATAGGCGATCAGCGGAGAACTGCCGTCGTGTTGCCCTGCACCCCCTTAAATAGTCGGCGGGCAGTGATACGTGGCAGTCTCCAGCTAGCCTCACGTGACTTTGTGGAGGAAAATAGTCCCAGTTTAGCGCGCTCTCTGGTGCTGCTCGTCGAGTCCTCTGGTGACTCCGGAACCGCCGCTGTCGATCGCCTCACTAGTATTTAACCATTTGCTTGTACCCTGCATTGCCGGTTGTTCACTCGACAGGCGAACCACATCCTTCGACAGCAAAGAGATGAGCCAGATGGAGGCCAGTGTCGGAGTCCGGATCGACGTTCATGGTATCGAATGAGCCCCGGCAGTGTGTGGTTCGCCAGAGGTGTGTGGTCGACGTCCATCGGTATTGGCCAGGGTGTAGGAGATGGCCGCCCATTGACATTGAAGGGGCCGAAGAAGAGGTTGGTCTTGCAGGGCCTCCCGGCTGCCTGGTCGACAGGCCTGCAATAACAAGAGGCAGTGAGTCGACTGCAGTCGTCAACTGACGGCTCCTGGGGCGCACCTGGTTCACATGCTTGCGGCAAAGGGAGCCAACTGAAAGTTGAACCTCCACCATTGCTCATCCCAGTAGTTTTGTGACCACCACCGGAGCTCAAGGGCAGCTGCAGCGGGAGAACATCATCGTGGATAGTGACCTGGTGTCGCTGACCTCGCCCATTGTGCTCTACAGGTAGTTTTGGATGGAGAAGGGAGAGAAGCGAACACTGTGGGCGCCCATGGAGACGCTCCGCCGAACTGGTTCGCTCCTGTAGAGTTGTCCTGTAAGAGCCCAAAAAAGATGGACAAAGCATCGTCCAGTGAGTGGATTCTTGAAAGTCGGTACGTACTGCTCTGCCAGTCCACTGGACACAAGGTGGAAAGGTGCCGTGTGTACTAGGTCAATGCCAATGGATGCACAGAAGGCTGCGAATTCTGCAGGCGTACATTGAGGGCCATTGTCGGTCACAATTGTCTCTGGTAGACCTTCAGTGGCGAAGATGCGAGTGAGCGCCTGCATGACGTGGGAGACGTTAGGAAACCCAGAGCCAGCGTCAACTGCAATAAACCACGAGGAGCCCAGAAAGGGGCCTGCGAAGTCCAAATGGAGCCGGGACCAGGGTGTTGATGACTCTGGCCATGGGAGATACGGACGTGCAGGAGCAGCTTGTTTGCTTGGCAGAAGGGGCAGGCCGCTACCATAGAGGCGATATCTGCGTCTATCCCCTTCCAGTAGACATGTAGATGTGTGAGGCGTTTTGTTAGCACGACTTCCCAATGACCACGATGAAGCAGGCAGTAAGTAGACCTTGTGTTGTAGAGAGGGAGTAATGACAACCTGTGGTCGGCCGTTTTCGCCTTGGATGAGAAGAACATTTGAACTCCTTTACTGCAACTGTTTTGAAATTTATTGGTTCCTGTAGCCTAGCACGAAAAACAAATTCTCTCGTGGACAGAGTTCGTTCTTGTTTGTAATAAATAACGTCAAATATTGGATAATTGTATTAAATTAACAACATTGCACTATAAACCGTAATTAAACCAAATCGTTAAAAACATCTCGGCAACAGCGGAGATGCAAACCTGTTATTTACATTTCTTTTCCTCCGCAGCTCGTGACGCTAACCACCTCATTAATCCGTTCTGGAAAAGAAATTACGACGAATATCGGATATCACACTTAAATTAACAAAATAGAACCAGAAACTATAAGAAAAGAAAAAGGAAAATTAAATACTTTTAGAAGCATGCGCACGCGAAGACGCAACACTTACTCTCTTTGTACTGGAGCTCATGACGTTACCAACATCTCTTTTGTTTATTTGTCCTTCTGGTAGATCGGTTCTTTGCAGTCTTGGACTCGTTTTGCTCATGTTGAGAGAGAGAGAGAGGGATAGAAATAGAGAGAGAGAGAGAGAGAGTGTGAGGCAGCGGGAAGCCATCTGACCGAATGGTCTGCGATACCGCGTTGGCCGCTATGCTATTTGTGAAACCAGTCAAACTTTTCTGCTACGTGGTTGACTAAGCATCTGAAATATATTGTAATATGTTATTTAGTTATGACACAGATCACAAAGACGCTCCTTTGATACAATGGCTTAGGAACAATATTCTTCACAGACATTATTGATAGAGCTGAAGCATTGAATTAAAATTTGTGGTGCGGCCGGGAATCGAACCCGGACCTCCATGCTTACTAGGCAGACGTCTTAACCGTTAGACTACCACACCACTAACGATTAAGGCGCCTCGGAATAGTCTATGTACGATTTCCCTCCACAACACAAACTTTAATTCAGCTTCTTTGTTCCAAAGATAATTGCCACTACTGCCAAGGCTCTCCATGCAGCGGAATAGCACCTCAGCAATGGACATGGTGGAACAATCCTGTTATGGTGATATAAATATCAATTAAATACAATGAAAGAATCCCTGAGACGGATTTTCGTCTCAAATATGTCAAAGACATTATTGATAGAGCTGAAGCATTGAATTAAAATTTGTGGTGCGGCCGGGAATCGAACCCGGACCTCCATGCTTACTAGGCAGACGTCTTAACCGTTAGACTACCACACCACTAACGATTAAGGCGCCTCGGAATAGTCTATGTACGATTTCCCTCCACAACACAAACTTTAATTCAGCTTCTTTGTTCCAAAGATAATTGCCACTACTGCCAAGGCTCTCCATGCAGCGGAATAGCACCTCAGCAATGGACATGGTGGAACAATCCTGTTATGGTGATATAAATATCAATTAAATACAATGAAAGAATCCCTGAGACGGATTTTCGTCTCAAATATGTCAAAGACATTATTGATAGAGCTGAAGCATTGAATTAAAATTTGTGGTGCGGCCGGGAATCGAACCCGGACCTCCATGCTTACTAGGCAGACGTCTTAACCGTTTTTTTTTTTTTTTTTTTTTGTTTTTTTTTTTTTTTTTTTCTTTTTTTAAATAAAGAAATGCCTCTTCAATGGCGAACGGAACAAAACAAAATTTCTCAACTGTTGATTCATAAAAGAAAAAGAAGTTCCTCAAATGTCAATGTAGTAAATTCTACTGATATCTAATTTCCAAATATTTTATCTTTCAATCTTAATGTATTTTCCTGAGCCTGATACTTGATCCGACATTTTGTCGACAAATTGAGTTGCTCGTCATGTGTTTATGTCACGTTTTTCGGTAGCAGCATTGCCGTTTCAGGGTTCTGCTGAGGCCTTCACGGCTACCGTAGCGGCCGCGGGGCCCACGAAGTCCCCACCGTACTTCACCCTCAGCAGCTGTCCCCTACTTTAGCATGCATTCATTATTTTACCTTATCCCACACCCTGTCTCTCAAACAATGCTTTTAATCTATTTCCAAAGCGTTTTTGATGGCTTTTCCTCTTACGTTCTTTGTAATATTCTGTATGTAAATACTGTTCATATTCCAGAATATTATCGTCGCCTCTGTTGTGAATGACATAATTTATGTAATGGCCAGTCAGCCATACAATAGCATTATTCTTCTGTTCGGGAGAAGAGACATTTTGTGGTATAAGTATATCATTGATTGTGATTTCTCTACCATCGGTGCCTTTTACAAAGGCAATCTGTTTCTTTACATCATCCCAAATATTTTTGTTTCCTTCACAGACAAAACGGTGTTTTATGGTGTCTGCTGCTGGACATTTCTGACAGACGTTGGTATTGGTTTTCCCAATATTACACAGTCTGTCATTTGTACAGATGATATTGTTTACGACCTTATACCATGCTGTCTGCACATCTGAAGGCAATATTTTATTATGAATGTTTTTCCAAATGGACTTCCAATTTTGATTTGGATTAATTTGTTCCATTTTATTTCGATTTTCTTTCGTTTTAAGGTGGTCCATTATGTACTTGCAGGTTCGTTTACGTTTATCTTCCATGATACTATGCAGGTAACTTGTCTCTTGGTAGAAGCACCGAATGTGCTTCAACTTATAATGTATCCTATTTATATTGACAGGTGGTTGCAAGCTTTCGGGTTTTACGGCATTAAATAGGCCGGATGTGACACTGTTTGGATAAGCTTCTATAATCTGAAGAGTTCGTTTAATGAAAAGTGCTGTAGCCTTACGACGGATGTCAGTGAGTCCTAGGCCTCCATCTTCAGGCTTCAGTGTTATCGTAGTGACGGCCACCCTAAAGATCTCACCTTGCCAAATATATCGGCAAAGTGTAGTCATGATATTTTTCGAAATGTCTATAGTTATGGGGAATATTTGTCCCACGTATATTGCCTTCGAGAGAACAGCACAGTTTATGATTTTAATTTTCTGAATCAGGTTTAAATGTCTAATTCGGTTTAGTATTAGTGCACCTCGAATATTTGCTGATGTCTTCCTCCAATTTATAGTTATGGTCTTTAAAGGATCTCTATAAAATGTGATACCTAAGGTTGTGTGATGGTCCACTGATGGCGCCCACTCTAGTCTAACATTTGTAAATCCGTTAAGATTTAAGAACGAGCTCTTTGTCTCATTTATTTTGGCTCCTGTAGCACTGCAGTAGAGCCGCACGAGTTCCGTCAGTATTTCTACATCCTCTGAACTTCTTACAAGTACGCCAACATCATCAGCGTAAGCATTAGTTGCACGACTTTCGCCTAATATAGTTATACCCTCTAGCTCATTGTTAAGCCGTCGTAATAAGGGTTCCAGGGCAACAATGTATAATAGCATTGACAACGGACTGCCTTGAGGGACGCCATTTTTTATCTCTATTGGTCTGCTATAATGGCCATTAATTAAAATTTTTGTTTTTATTCCTCTCAAAATATTTCGTAAAACAACCAAGTAATTTTCTTGAAAACCCATGTATTTCATTGTTTGGAATAAATATTCGTGGTTCACCCTGTCGAAGGCTTTCGAAAAATCTATAAAAACTATGCCTGCTCTGGCCAAGGTTGTAGAAAAAATCCCGATGATGTCCCTGTACTCGGACACAGTCTTAAAAATACTCCTACCAGGAAGACATGTTTGATGTTGTCCAATTATTTTATCCAGGACAGGTCGAAGTCTTTCTTTCATTACCCTAGCTATGATTTTGTAATCAGAGTTCATTAAACAAATTGGCCTCATTTGTGTCAGTTCTTTTACTTCTCTGTTCCTTCCTTTAGGCAATAGTACAGTAACGCTCTCTTTCATTTCGTCAGGAACATGCGCTCCATTTAATGCATCATTAATGACATCTGTGAATTTGTTGCCTATGATGTGCCAATAAGTTAGATAAAACTCTAAGGGTAAACCATCTGGGCCTGGCGATTTTTTGACAGGTGCAGTTTTGAGTATGTCTAGAACCTCGTCGCACGTTATTTCACTTTTGAGACATCTATTTTGTTCCTCAGTTACGCTGTTCTCGATGCCACTGTCTCTGAATAATTCCGTTGCGTCGGACGGTGTATAGTGGTCTTCACTGTATAACAAGTTGTAAAATCGGTGAGCCTCGTTTAAAATATCTTTTTGTTGCTCTAAAATCGCATGGTCTTCAGTGCGGAGTTTCTCTATAAAAGTTCTCCTTCTATTCTTTTCGTGTTGAATTAGGTGGTAAAGCGATGCAGTTTCTTCTTCCACCGTAGTTCGCACACACGATTTTATTCGAAGTCCTTCCATTTGTTTCCTTTTGAGACTGATCAGGGTAGCCTTTACTTTATTGATGTTGATTCTGACTGCCTCTGACATTGGCATTTCATAGAGATCCCTCAAACAAGAGTAATGAAATTCTACAGTGTCTCTAAACCACCTAGCTCTTTCGCGTCCGTATGACATTAGAGTTGATCTTAGTTTCCGTTTTGCACAAAGCGTCCACCAATCTATAGTGGACCGATATTTGCGAATTTGTCTTAAAGACGTCTGCCAAGCTTCGTCTATTTGCTCAGCTAAAGCAGTTTCGGGAAGCATGTCAATGTTTAGTTTCCATAAAGGCCGGCCCCAGTATGTCTTCTGCTTCGTGAGTCCGATGCTACACCTCACCGCTAGATGATTGGAAAATGTGGTGGGTATTACTTCGACTGCACTGATACTAGTCCCAAAATTTGATGAAACATATATCCGATCAATCCTGCTTTGCGCTTTGTTGCTGAAGTACGTAAATTTGACAGACGTTGGGTGTTTTAATTCCCATACGTCCTTCCACTGCAAAATCTCCACGAGGCTCATTAGTTCTTTGGAGACATTGAAATTCGGTTGTTGATCCTTTCTGTTTATGACACAGTTCCAATCTCCGCCAATGATAACTTCGGCAGGATTGTCTTTCAGTAAAAATACGATATCATTTTTTAAGAAATTGATCCTATCCTGGCGAGCATTGGTTCCGGATGGTAAGTATACATTGATGACAGTAATATTGAAAATCTTGCACCTTATGCCTCTCCCGGAGTCTAAAAAGCACGTATCGGTGACCTCGATTCCATCCTTGACTAGTACGGCAGTGCCACACGATCTTTCTGGGGCTACATTTAAAATTTCTTTGTATCCCGCGATGTCTAAGCGGGTAAAAAGTACTTCCTGTAATAACGCAACATCTGTATCCGATTGGTAAAGGAAGTCTTTAAGGGCAGCGATTTTGGTATTACTTCGGATCCGGTTCACATTTAAGGTCGTAATGTGATAAGTTTGCTGCATTTTAAGTAGCGGTTGTGACAGTCTGGCTATATTCTAGGAGTACTGCTATTCCGGTTTCTCTTGTCTCTGAAATTGTCACATACTTCTATCTTTGTACTATTTTAATTGGTCTTTTCATTTATTGCTTCCGCAAGGAAATCATCTTGTTCCCTGTCGTCTGCCCAAGAGAGACATGCGGGAGAACGAGTATCTATAGTAAAGGATGAATTGTCCGTTCCTGTTGGTCCTTGTCTGGTCGCGTCGGCGTCTTCGAGTACTCTGGTATCCACGTTCAGTCTGTCGTCGATTCTCTCCAGTGAATCTCCCTCACCCGCCTTTGCGTTTGATCTGATGGTACGTAGCCTCTCCCTTAACGGAGGAGCCAAGGTTTCTGCATTTTGATGAGCCAGTCTCCGCTTTTTGTTGCGTTTCCGAGATTTCCTGGGCGACCTGGACCGCTCTGGAGATGTATCTGGCGACTTTTCGGAAGAATCCGGTGATGAAACCACTGCCAGAGGATTTTCCTTTAATTCGGTATAATCACTGAATTCGGTTGTGGCACACTGTGCCATTTGTGTACTAATCTCTTGAGCACGTGATGGGGTGTCACATCTGTCGTCCGCTATTTGGTTGTCAATGGTGCTGCTGTTCGCATTACTGTCATCATGTTCTTCGTCATTCAAATGACACTCTGGAACTTCAGAGTGTCCCCCATTTCCTAATCCTTCTTTTTCATGAATGGAAATTACTGTGGACTGAGGGGCAGATGTTCCAAAATTATCGCTTGCAGGTTTCACCTGTGTAGAAGAAACAGGGGAAACATTCGGTTCATTTACCGGGAGTGTGGATAGACCTGCTTCGAAAACAGTTTCGTTTTCGTTATGATGTTCTACAGTTACTTTATTTGCGACCTGTGGGGAAACTGTTTGATTCTGCACAGCATCGCACACATCCATGTTGCGTGAGGTACTGTCCTGGACCACAGATGAGTCTCCCTGTTCTACAAGTTCCTGAGCCATCGGTCTTCTTTGCGAAGCGGCAGCAGCGTATGTTAACTTCATCTGTACTACAGGCCCTGTAGTGGTACCCTCGGCATTTGATAGTTGCGGGACTCTCCGCCTACTGCATTCAGCACGAATGTGCTCAGTGGAATTACACAGCGCGCATGTCCTCGGCTGACCGTCATAGATAACGAGGGCCCTATACCCACAAATGTTTACGAAAGATGGAATGTGTCTCTGCAGCTCTATTTTAATCTGGCGGACACCATTTAAAACCGGAAACATATGTGGTTCAGACCACTTTTCCTCAACATTTGATATTATTCTACCATACGCCTGAAGGACTCTGTTTATTTCAGCAGCCGGTATCTCGAAAGGAAGTTCGAATACACGAACGGTCCGTATTCCCATTCCAGCAAATGATACGACAACGTCACTAATTGCGCCGTTAGAATGATGAAACTTCATTGTTCCTCCACATTTTTCGACAATTGACGCACATAAATCACAGCTCGAGAGCTTTACATAAGCAGCAGGACTCACAATCGACAAATGTACACCTACAATATCATCTGGATTTATCATCACTTTTTCAGAAAGCCACGTTCTAACCTCCATAGCTTTAGGACGAATGAAACTTCGGTCAAATATGAATTTCACTGTGTCTTTTCTTTGGTAAGTTTGAGTACTCATGTTGTCTTTCAAGTCACAAAGCAAATAGTATAGTGTTAGCGCGCTGGCAGCAGCGACTAACCTGGAGTGCACGTAAACAGCCTTGTTGACAGCGAGGCGTTCGTCCGGGGCCGCCACACGTCCGTCCCGCTAGGCGGAAAACTCACGACTGACCGTTAGACTACGACACCACTAACGATTAAGGCGCCTCGGAATAGTCTATGTACGATTTCCCTCCACAACACAAACTTTAATTCAGCTTCTTTGTTCCAAAGATAATTGCCACTACTGCCAAGGCTCTCCATGCAGCGGAATAGCACCTCAGCAATGGACATGGTGGAACAATCCTGTTATGGTGATATAAATATCAATTAAATACAATGAAAGAATCCCTGAGACGGATTTTCGTCTCAAATATGTCAAAGACATTATTGATAGAGCTGAAGCATTGAATTAAAATTTGTGGTGCGGCCGGGAATCGAACCCGGACCTCCATGCTTACTAGGCAGACGTCTTAACCGTTAGACTACCACACCACTAACGATTAAGGCGCCTCGGAATAGTCTATGTACGATTTCCCTCCACAACACAAACTTTAATTCAGCTTCTTTGTTCCAAAGATAATTGCCACTACTGCCAAGGCTCTCCATGCAGCGGAATAGCACCTCAGCAATGGACATGGTGGAACAATCCTGTTATGGTGATATAAATATCAATTAAATACAATGAAAGAATCCCTGAGACGGATTTTCGTCTCAAATATGTCAAAGACATTATTGATAGAGCTGAAGCATTGAATTAAAATTTGTGGTGCGGCCGGGAATCGAACCCGGACCTCCATGCTTACTAGGCAGACGTCTTAACCGTTAGACTACCACACCACTAACGATTAAGGCGCCTCGGAATAGTCTATGTACGATTTCCCTCCACAACACAAACTTTAATTCAGCTTCTTTGTTCCAAAGATAATTGCCACTACTGCCAAGGCTCTCCATGCAGCGGAATAGCACCTCAGCAATGGACATGGTGGAACAATCCTGTTATGGTGATATAAATATCAATTAAATACAATGAAAGAATCCCTGAGACGGATTTTCGTCTCAAATATGTCAAAGACATTATTGATAGAGCTGAAGCATTGAATTAAAATTTGTGGTGCGGCCGGGAATCGAACCCGGACCTCCATGCTTACTAGGCAGACGTCTTAACCGTTAGACTACCACACCACTAACGATTAAGGCGCCTCGGAATAGTCTATGTACGATTTCCCTCCACAACACAAACTTTAATTCAGCTTCTTTGTTCCAAAGATAATTGCCGCTACTGCCAAGGCTCTCCATGCAGCGGAATAGCACCTCAGCAATGGACATGGTGGAACAATCCTGTTATGGTGATATAAATATCAATTAAATAAATTTTAATTCAATGCTTCAGCTCTATCAATAATGTCTTTGACATATTTGAGACGAAAATCCGTCTCAGGGATTCTTTCATTGTATTTAATTGATATTTATATCACCATAACAGGATTGTTCCACCATGTCCATTGCTGAGGTGCTATTCCGCTGCATGGAGAGCCTTGGCAGTAGCGGCAATTATCTTTGGAACAAAGAAGCTGAATTAAAGTTTGTGTTGTGGAGGGAAATCGTACATAGACTATTCCGAGGCGCCTTAATCGTTAGTGGTGTGGTAGTCTAACGGTTAAGACGTCTGCCTAGTAAGCATGGAGGTCCGGGTTCGATTCCCGGCCGCACCACAAATTTTAATTCAATGCTTCAGCTCTATCAATAATGTCTTTGACATATTTGAGACGAAAATCCGTCTCAGGGATTCTTTCATTGTATTTAATTGATATTTATATCACCATAACAGGATTGTTCCACCATGTCCATTGCTGAGGTGCTATTCCGCTGCATGGAGAGCCTTGGCAGTAGTGGCAATTATCTTTGGAACAAAGAAGCTGAATTAAAGTTTGTGTTGTGGAGGGAAATCGTACATAGACTATTCCGAGGCGCCTTAATCGTTAGTGGTGTGGTAGTCTAACGGTTAAGACGTCTGCCTAGTAAGCATGGAGGTCCGGGTTCGATTCCCGGCCGCACCACAAATTTTAATTCAATGCTTCAGCTCTATCAATAATGTCTTTGACATATTTGAGACGAAAATCCGTCTCAGGGATTCTTTCATTGTATTTAATTGATATTTATATCACCATAACAGGATTGTTCCACCATGTCCATTGCTGAGGTGCTATTCCGCTGCATGGAGAGCCTTGGCAGTAGTGGCAATTATCTTTGGAACAAAGAAGCTGAATTAAAGTTTGTGTTGTGGAGGGAAATCGTACATAGACTATTCCGAGGCGCCTTAATCGTTAGTGGTGTGGTAGTCTAACGGTTAAGACGTCTGCCTAGTAAGCATGGAGGTCCGGGTTCGATTCCCGGCCGCACCACAAATTTTAATTCAATGCTTCAGCTCTATCAATAATGTCTTTGACATATTTGAGACGAAAATCCGTCTCAGGGATTCTTTCATTGTATTTAATTGATATTTATATCACCATAACAGGATTGTTCCACCATGTCCATTGCTGAGGTGCTATTCCGCTGCATGGAGAGCCTTGGCAGTAGTGGCAATTATCTTTGGAACAAAGAAGCTGAATTAAAGTTTGTGTTGTGGAGGGAAATCGTACATAGACTATTCCGAGGCGCCTTAATCGTTAGTGGTGTGGTAGTCTAACGGTTAAGACGTCTGCCTAGTAAGCATGGAGGTCCGGGTTCGATTCCCGGCCGCACCACAAATTTTAATTCAATGCTTCAGCTCTATCAATAATGTCTTTGACATATTTGAGACGAAAATCCGTCTCAGGGATTCTTTCATTGTATTTAATTGATATTTATATCACCATAACAGGATTGTTCCACCATGTCCATTGCTGAGGTGCTATTCCGCTGCATGGAGAGCCTTGGCAGTAGTGGCAATTATCTTTGGAACAA
Source organism: Locusta migratoria (assembly GCA_026315105.1). Taxonomy (NCBI): domain Eukaryota; kingdom Metazoa; phylum Arthropoda; class Insecta; order Orthoptera; family Acrididae; genus Locusta; species Locusta migratoria. Next base: position 121,265,866 of record CM048750.1, on the reverse strand, counting down.
AGAAGCTGAATTAAAGTTTGTGTTGTGGAGGGAAATCGTACATAGACTATTCCGAGGCGCCTTAATCGTTAGTGGTGTGGTAGTCTAACGGTTAAGACGTCTGCCTAGTAAGCATGGAGGTCCGGGTTCGATTCCCGGCCGCACCACAAATTTTAATTCAATGCTTCAGCTCTATCAATAATGTCTTTGACATATTTGAGACGAAAATCCGTCTCAGGGATTCTTTCATTGTATTTAATTGATATTTATATCACCATAACAGGATTGTTCCACCATGTCCATTGCTGAGGTGCTATTCCGCTGCATGGAGAGCCTTGGCAGTAGTGGCAATTATCTTTGGAACAAAGAAGCTGAATTAAAGTTTGTGTTGTGGAGGGAAATCGTACATAGACTATTCCGAGGCGCCTTAATCGTTAGTGGTGTGGTAGTCTAACGGTTAATACGTCTGCCTAGTAAGCATGGAGGTCCGGGTTCGATTCCCGGCCGCACCACAAATTTTAATTCAATGCTTCAGCTCTATCAATAATGTCTTTGACATATTTGAGACGAAAATCCGTCTCAGGGATTCTTTCATTGTATTTAATTGATATTTATATCACCATAACAGGATTGTTCCACCATGTCCATTGCTGAGGTGCTATTCCGCTGCATGGAGAGCCTTGGCAGTAGTGGCAATTATCTTTGGAACAAAGAAGCTGAATTAAAGTTTGTGTTGTGGAGGGAAATCGTACATAGACTATTCCGAGGCGCCTTAATCGTTAGTGGTGTGGTAGTCTAACGGTTAAGACGTCTGCCTAGTAAGCATGGAGGTCCGGGTTCGATTCCCGGCCGCACCACAAATTTTAATTCAATGCTTCAGCTCTATCAATAATGTCTTTGACATATTTGAGACGAAAATCCGTCTCAGGGATTCTTTCATTGTATTTAATTGATATTTATATCACCATAACAGGATTGTTCCACCATGTCCATTGCTGAGGTGCTATTCCGCTGCATGGAGAGCCTTGGCAGTAGTGGCAATTATCTTTGGAACAAAGAAGCTGAATTAAAGTTTGTGTTGTGGAGGGAAATCGTACATAGACTATTCCGAGGCGCCTTAATCGTTAGTGGTGTGGTAGTCTAACGGTTTACCGCGACATCATAGCGACGGCTGAAGCATGCGACATCCAAAGCGCCATAGTGTCGCTTGATTTCGAAAAGGCTTTTGATAGAGTGAGCCACTGCTATCTCTTGCGGACCATGGAGACAATGCACTTCCCGAAGAAAATAATTGACACAGTGCATACACTTCTGACGAATGGCACATCAAGAATCAGTGTGAATGGGCAATTAAGTAGACCGATCACCATCATGAGCTCAGTTCGGCAGGGCTGCCCTCTGTCGATGATTTTCTTCGCAATAGCCCTCGAACCTCTCTTGATCTCCCTGACTCAAACCTTGCCAGGATTGCAAATACACGGTCACAAAATCATATGCCAGGCATATGCGGATGACGTGAGCTTCCTGGTCACGGACGCCGAGCAGATAACAACAGCTTTCCAGATTATATCAACCTACGAAGCCGCGTCTGGAGCGAAATTAAACCGAAATAAATCTGGGATTATGAACGTTGGTCGAGGAGTAGACCTTCCAACTGACGCACCAATCAAAAGCATAGCAACACTTAAATGTCTTGGCATAGAATTCACGTGTAACATCCGCCGCACGGCGGCCACTAATTATAGGAAACTATTGGCAAAAATACGGGCTGCAATACAGCAACATAGTTTGAGGAACTTAAACATTATTCAGAAAGTGGAGCTAGCAAACATCTATATCACAGCGAAAGTAAACTACGTCGCTCAGGTCCTCCCACTGCCCAAGGTTATAGCTCAAAAAATATTAGCAGCTCTCGGTCACTTTGTCACTAGAGGCCAAATATTCAAAGTAAAATATGACACACTGACGTTACCAACAGAAAAAGGAGGCCTTCATCTCACAGACATCTACCTCAAAGCGAAAGCTCTTTTCGTCAGAAATATGTACAAACAATGGCGACGATCACCGGATACTCTCACGGCTCACCTCCTGAATGAAATAACACCGGCCACTATGGAACCACCTGTTGACGTCCATCACATACCGAACGCGCTCTGGCATCTCAGATATTTCTTTTTAGAACTCAGTTATATTATAATGAATACTCCTGAGAAAGATCGATACAGGGTAAAAACAATCTATAACAATATGATGGAATGCAAACAGGGTAACGTTGTAGAAAACAAATATAAAGGATATAACTGGCGTAACATCTGGCAGAATATACATGACCCACACTTACCATCCAATGTGCGGTCCACGTGGTATATGGCGGTAAATAGAAAAATACCGACCAATGTAAAGTTACAGGCGATTCATCTGGCAGACACACCAAATTGCAGCAACTGCAATCAAGTTGATACGGAGGAACACCGATTTACATGTGAGCCCGTCAAAGACATATGGCAACTCTGCACGGACAAACTCGCGAGTATATTACGCACGTCTCCCAGAACAATCACACCAACACGACTACTCAACCCAGAAGAAGTTCCCTATCCTAACGCCAAGAGAAAGGCAGTCAACTGGATAAAGGGACAGACAGTACACTATGTTTTCTCAGAAAGCGAAAAAAGTAAAAACGACTATTGGTTAACACTGCAGACCGAACATCAGAAGTTACAACGATTTGAAAATTACCGAGAAAAATATGCATGTTTTTTACATAGAACATTAATTTAAACGAAAAAACAACCTTTGCAGAATGTTTTGTTTGCTTCTCTTATTGCTTCAAAAACTAAATTATTATAACGTTTTACACAAATTCCTGGTGTCGGTAAGAACGGAGGTAACGGTGACAAGCACTTCGAAGTTAAATGAGAAGACGACTCAGTACCACCCTAACAACAACGAAGATATAGAAACGATAAATCACGGTAACTCTGCGTTAGTAAATCTTTTTGAGAAGACGAACTTTGAAGCAGCTAGAACACCGAGCCGTGCAGTTGAACACCAAGGAAAAAACAGAGGAGGTACATTTACTTTCGTTTTCTAGAATGGAGTTCCTTTTGTTTTATTTTCTTTTCAAACAACAATTATGGAAGCTAACCGCTGATGACATAATTGGGAAGGAAACAACGGTGGTCACATCACACTGCAGCGGGCAGCTACCGCAGAAGAAGCAGTTTAATTTCACCTCTTAGGAACTATTTCGTTTAAAGGCAATGAAGCCGGGAAAAAAAAAAAAAAAAAAAAAAAAAAAAAAAAAAAAACGGTTAAGACGTCTGCCTAGTAAGCATGGAGGTCCGGGTTCGATTCCCGGCCGCACCACAAATTTTAATTCAATGCTTCAGCTCTATCAATAATGTCTTTGACATATTTGAGACGAAAATCCGTCTCAGGGATTCTTTCATTGTATTTAATATTCTTCACGTTATACAAATTATAACGTTGAATACGATAACCTTGGAACCTACCAATATGTGGTTTCTCGCAGTTTTATTGTCAAAAATCATATGCTAAATGACCCTTGTTCAAAAGTTCCCCAACCGATCCTCGATTGTCGTGAGTGCATTCGTGTTCTCTCGATAATCCATTTTTCGTCCGGGGCAAGTCCCGGAGATAAATTAAATTGGTCCCAATCCCCCGGCTCCGACCAAGGTTTTCGGGAGGTTTTCCTTGGTTGTAAGGCGTATGCCGGAGCTGGTAAGCCCCTCCCACTTATTCCCAATTGGGATCCCCCTTTGCCCCACTATCAGCTTGTCTGATAATTGGCTGAATAGAACCGCGACTCTTTATGGGCCGGATCTCAAACAGCCCGCTCCACTCCTCGGAGTGGAGAATGAAAAGAGATAAGGTTTTTTTTTTAAGTTCCTCAATTTTCTGACGCTTTAGTAAAGATTATATTCATACATCGTACGCTACAACGATAAGCTCGGTTTGCAACATGGCAGTTCAAAAGTTCTGTTTATCACATGAAAACAAGTCGTATCTCACTTGCTACGTTCCATTACACGAAGCAAGAATCTGATATGCCACGCTTCGCATGGTAGTGTAACGTGGAATTACACGCTGTGACGTCACCACTCCCCCCTCCACGTGCGTTTTCACGTCGAATATTGGATATTATAATTGTATTAAATTTTGAAAAGTTCCATAAACCGTAATTAAACCAGCCGTTAAAAATATCTGGAACAGTGTATATGCAAACCTGTAATTTACATCTCTTTTCTTCCACTGCTCATGACGTCCAACCACCTCGCTAATCTGTCGTCTTAAAAAGAAATAACAACGAATCTCGGATATTATACTTAAGACGAAAGGACAGGAAACAATAGGGAAACAAAAAAGAAAAAAAGAAAAAGCTTTTGGATGTATGAAAACGCAAACATGAAACGTTTGCGATCTCTGCTCATGGCTCATGACGCTACCAACTACTTTTTAATTTTTTTTTTTTTCCATTCTTCTGGTAGATCGGTCCTTTGCTCTCTGTTGATCATTGTGTTGTTGACTCTGTCTCTCTTTCATTTTTTAACGAAGGGCGGAAAGCCCTCAGTATACCCAAAATATATTGTAACATTTTATTTAGCTATTAACTAGCATCACAAACACGCTCCTTTGATAGAATGGCGTTGTACCGTAGCATGTTGTTGTTGTCTTCGCCGGCCGCGGTGGCCGCGGGGACTGAGGCGCTTCAGTCACGGTCTGCACGGCCACTACGGTCGGGGGTTCGAATCCCCCCTCGGGCATGGATATTTGTGCCGTCCTAGTTCGTAAGTAGTTCATAAGTAGTTTGTAAGTTTAGGGACTGATGACCCCGTAGTTAAGTCCCATAGACTATACAAACATTTGAACATTTTTGTTGTTGTCTTCAGTCCGCAGACTGGTTTGATACAGCTCTCCACGCTACGCTGTCCTGTGCAAGCCTCTTCATCTAACAATACGAACGGCACCCAACATCGATTTGAATCTGCTTACTGTATTCGTCCCTCGGTCTCCCTCTACGATTTTTACTCCACACACTCCCTTCTAATGCTAAGTTGATGATTCTTTGATGTATCAGAATGTGTCCCACCAAACTGTCCCTTCTCTTAGTAAGGATACGCCAGAAACTTCTTTTCTCCCCAATTCTGTAGAGCATCTCCTGCTTAGTTACGTGATAGCAAGGGGAAACTACAGCCGTTATTTTTCCCGAGGACATGCAGCTCTACTGTATGAACATATGATGATGGCATCCTCTCGGGTAAAATATTCCGGAGGTAAAATAGTCCCCCATTCGGATCTCCGGGCGGGGACTACTCAGGAGGATGTGATCATCAGGAAAGACAATACTGGCATTCTACGGGTCGGAGCGTTGAATGTTAGATCCCTTAACCGAGTAGGAAAATTAGAAAATTTAAAAAGGGAAATGGATAGGTTGAAGTTAGATATAATGGGGAATAGTGAAGTTCGGTGGCAGGATGAACAGGATTTCTGGTCAGGTGAGTACAGGATTATAAATACGAAATCAGTTGGGGATATCACAGCAGTAGGATTGATGATGAATAAGAAAATAGGAATACGGGTAAACTACTATGACCAGCACAGCGATCGCACTATCATTGTCAAGATAGATACGAAGCCAATACCGACAACAGTAGTACAGGTTTATATGCCAATTAGCTCTGCCGATGATGAGGAGATCGAAGAAATATATGAGGAGCTAAAGGAAATTATTCAGACAATTAAGGGAGAGGAAAACTTAATTGCTATGGGAGACTGGAATTCGGTAGTAGGACAAGGAAGGGAAGGGAAGATAGTGGGTGAATATGGTCTGGGCAAAAGGAATGAAAGAGGAAGCCGCCTGGTAGAATTTTGCACGGAACATAATTTAGTTATAACAAACACCTGGCTTAAGAATCACAAAAGAAGGTTGTATACGTGGAAGAGACCAGGAGACACCGGAAGATTTTATTTTCCTCCAACGCTAAATTTATATAATAGGGCATATCTGATCTTATTGGTATGGTAATACGATGTTTCATTGCTAGTATGTAAATGATTAATCATATATTATTTTGTGGAATTAATTTGGGTGTAATTTTTGGGTTTTTATGGATCATAATAATTATATTTTTTCCAGTAATTACTTTTAATTTCGTGACAATAAAATTTCTGACGTATTTGTAAATTCCGTCTATGTCTTTGGAAGAATGGTACTAATGAAATTTTCCAAGTAACGCTTGTGCTTCATCTCGATTTGTTCCTTTAAAGTTAGTTCATGGTTAACTTGCGTGTGTAAATAAATTTCAACCTCTTCAATAACGTCCATTATTGCTCCCTTTAGCGTGATATGTAAGAAAGTCGAATTTCTTCCATTACTTGAAGCAAGAACAACACATAGCAGACAATATCGCTGGCATATCTGTCAAAATACTTGTCAAACATCGACAAGATAAGAATTATTTTTTAAAGTATATATACAGCTATATAAAAGCTACAACAACAACATTTCTTTTACATGAGTAAATAAGAACGTACACATATAAGAGAAGCAGCGATCTTACAAGGGTAAGAAGAGCTACTAATGCATGTATAAAGCACAATTATCTTCTTAAATTAAGTAGTATACCCACCTTTGTATTTTACAGTACACCTGACAATGGCATTCACGCCGAAACAGGCCTGTCGTATTAAATAATTTAATGAAAAGCAGCGTCTTTAGTATCAATAATTTACAATGTCACCAGAGTGTGATGTCAGCAGTTCCTCCCCCACGTGCATTTCCACGTCCCGTGAGAGGACTGCATAAGGAACAATTATAGAAACCGACATACAAATAGTCAGATTTAGCAATAAGAAACACCTCCTGACCCTCCAAGAGAATTTCCAAATTCAAAAAGCATTAATAGAAAAGAAACACATATTAAGTGACCAAGTAAACATCAGCAACCAAACATTATTTAAACTAATAAAACACATAGTTGACAAAGACAAACCTCCCCCACCCTCAAAGGCACCACATAATACGACCACATAAGACAACAACAACAAATCCCTACCCACACATTAACACATGCAGAAATAACGGAATCTATCTCTCTCTCTCTCTCTCTCTCTCTCTCTCACACACACACACACACACACACACAGAGAAAGTCGCTAGTTGAACCAAAATCATATTTATAAACACACAATGATGCCTGTTTTGACAGAAACGAAACAAAAACACACTTCACAGCACGAAACAAAGAACTTGAAAGCAAAGAACACAGACAATAGACAAACAAAACAAACGACATACAGAGCCTGCCAGGCCACAGAAATGGTCATGTTACAAAAACTTTCGTAAGAAATGTTACTGTAAAAAAAAGTGTAAAATAGTGTAAATATAAGCAATGACAGCAAGTGACAATGTGCTACAAACCACACATGAAGACAAAAACTTAAAAAAATTCGTGAGTAATATTAATAGTCCAATTTATTCAGAATCAAAAGCCGGCCGCGGTGGCCGAGGTGACTAAGGCGCTCCAGTCACGGTCTGCACGGCCACTACGGTCGGGGGTTCGAATCCCCCCTCGGGCATGGATATTTGTGCCGTCCTAGTTCGTAAGTAGTTCATAAGTAGTTTGTAAGTTTAGGGACTGATGACCCCGTAGTTAAGTCCCATAGACTATACAAACATTTGAACATTTTTCAGAAACAAAACAATCCAATTGCATGAGAACTGTTACAGATCGAATTTCGTAATAACTAAAACAAATAATGTAATACAAACCATTTATTGTACAGCTGACCACTGAAGATGCTTTAAAATAAAGCGAAACGCGTCTGGTCTAAAGTAGACTAATTTACAGTTGCAAAAGACGGCCCCATAACCTATACAAATTGAACAACCTGGGAGTTTACTTTACAGCTCTTTGTACCATAGACCAGTATCGCGTGTCCGCTACTGGTGTACCTTCTGAATCGCTCACGGTGGCTTCGTGTTTAACGCAGAGCGCGTGGCTCGCGTTGCTGCACAAGTGTAACTCGGCCAGCCCTCCTTATCCTACGCCAGCTTCTCCGGGCTTCCCTGCTTTCCCTTTCCGATCCCCGCCCCCCTTCCCCCACGCCAACTCACGCCTGGTACATCGCTCGTGGCTCCAGCAGCCAGCAGTTCGCAGGCGTCCACTCATGACGACCGTTTACAGTCCTGGCACCCCTTTTTTTGAAAATGTACTTTTTTTTCAGAGTTCTAGACAGATATACAATAGTTCTGGAGTTCTCTGTATAAAATTTAAATTGTTCTGCAAAATTTCGCCGAAAAAATACGAAAAATTACCACAAAATTTAGTTTTTTTCAAAATAATTTTTTGCCTAATTGTACAAACATAGTTCTGATCACCGTTCTAAATAGCTCTCAAAGAGTTATACAGGAAATCCTCGTGACATTTTTCTGTGCAGATTATACTTCATGAGATAATTGGAATAATGGGGAATCCATTTACACGCTACTGTGAAGTTGGCACACCTTTTCTCAAAAATGTGCAATTTTTTTCAGAATTCTAGGCAGATATGCAATAGTTCTGGAGTTCTCTGTACAAAATTTAAATAGTTCTGCACAAATTCGCGCAAAAGTTACAAAAAATTATAACCAATTTCAGTTTTAAAAAAAAACTCGTTTGTGGTAATTTTTCGTATTTTTTCGGCGAAATTTTGCGGAACTATTTAAATTTTGTACAGAGAACTTCAGAACTATTGCATATCTGTCTAGAACTCTGAAAAAAATGTACATTTTCCAAAAAAGAGGTGCTAACTTCACAGGACTCCGTTCTACTGGAGAGCTGGTGGCAGCTTCTGTCGCGCACGTGACTTCGCGGCGCGTCACGGGAATATCTGCCAGGCAGCGTGACGAAGCCGCACTCCGTCTCCAAGGAAACACAATAACCTGTCAGCCGGGGCGAGGACAATCGTTCCGATTGGAACTATTCAGCGACTGATGAAACGCGCACTCCAGGCAAGCAGTGACACAAGCAGTTGCAGGATTAGATCGGGCCACACGCCGTGTGCGTGACATCGGCGAGGTCTGGGGATTACCGTGTGGCGACCGTCGGTAACACGGTTCCCTCTTTCTGCGCTCTCTTAACCGTGACAATTGGCTACCCGATTATTCTTGGTCTTTTCTAGGTAATCTTGGCATGGTGTCAACTTTGAAAAAGATTTCTTCTACGTATGTAATTCCTCTGGGGTTACTTGTTTCTCGGAATCGAGGACGGAAAGCGTGTCCTATAAGCTCAATCTGATTATCTGTAGCAAACGCTGTACTAGTCGTGTCACAATTTCTAAGACGTACTATTACTATAAGGTAGCTTAGGGCTTAGCGTCCCGTCGACAGCTTGGTCATTAGAGACGCAGCTAACGTTCGGGGTTTTGGGTAAGGATGGGGGAGGAAATTGGCCGTGCCCTATGAAAGGAACCATCCAGACATTTGCCTGGAGCGATTTAGGGAAATGACGGAAAATGGAAATTTGGATGGCCGGAGATGGATCTGACCCACCGTTCTCCATAATGCGAGTGCAGTTTGCTATTGCTGCGCTACCTCGCTCAGTAATACAAGTAGTTGAGAATATGTCATTGACCACGTTTAAATTTGGTAAAGTCCACGCAATTTATAAAGGGTTTGTAAGTTCTGTCCAATTCGACTGATATTCCAAGTTTCTAAATACTAAAACCTGTTTCATATCTTCAAATTGTGTACAGTCTATAAGGTTGTGTCCTTCCTATCGGTTCTCATCAATAAGATTTGGGCAATACATAACTCGGGTAGTAAAAGTTTTTGGCTCGTTCTCTCTGTTCATACGAGTGAGTTATGTATGTCAGCTTCTATGCCCTAAACAGCTACCCAATCTGTTTACATAAGATCAATAATTAATCTGTAGTTTAGCCAGTCTATCAATCTGCATATGATGACGTCAAAATATATTTAACAAACATAAATTAAACCTCTGAACAAAATGGATTCTAAGATAAAGAAGTGATTCACTCACTAAGTAATTCTTTATAAATGAAGTTTATTACTCCTTTTGGACATGAAACGCTGAGGTGGTCCCACTTTATACATCGGTAAATAACTAAATATTTCCCCAACTATTGTTCCCGAGAGGCACAATAAGTATCACACGCACTCGAGAGTAAAAGTTCCAAATTATCACTCGTAACTGAGAGTAGTCCATCGAACTTTTCAGTTCCAAGTTAATTCGTGATAAACTATTTATTATAATACACAGTTTGTAATCACACGAGTTCACGATTGCTGAATTATCACAGTTCCACAGCCCTACTACCGTGCATAGTTTACCACTTGTCACCAGAGACTAAGTTCTGCAGTCACAGTCCCGTAAATTTTCTAGGTCCACACATGCCCATCTCTTCAAATCACAAGTTCAGACTGCCCAGCGTCACAACCTTTCACCACCGCGTCCAAGTTATGAGTCCCTTCCCAAGCGTTCGAAAAGAGTGCTCTCCCTGCTTCCAAAATTGTATCCTTCCGCGCATCCTAACGCGTCATCTTTAAAATACAATTTCCCTTCCAAAATATTATACATTTGAATATCACAGAATTAAATGCTTTGACCACCTCCCTACAAATATTGTTTACATTTAACAAACAAATATATATTTAACAATACTAAAAACGGTTGAGACTGAAGCTCTTTGCTCAGATAGCCATTAAGCATGGCATCTCACTGTTCAAATATACTGCCGCCGTCGAAATATAGTTACACAATTAATGTTTATTTTATCATGGCTTTTTATACAAATATATTCAATTATTGTTCACAAATACTTATAATTGTTTATATATAAATTATCTGCTGCATATCTACTATTTTTAGTCGGCCATGAAATATTTAAGTGGCAGTTTACAACATTAAAAAACGTTCATTACTAAGAATAATATTAAATATAAATGTAATGCGGGGTGCTGGGTTCATGTTTTGTGTTTCTGTGGTGGAATCTTATGTTCTGACACGAGAATATCACTACCTCGACGAAAAGCAGAACAAGAGAGTAAAACAAAGTTTATTGAAAGAATACGGAAACAACGCGGTATGTCTTTTAAGATAGGTAGCGTGGTACATTGCTGCCCGTTTGCTTCTTAAACTGTTACTGATAAACACTACGTATCAATAATTGTAAATATAAGTCTTATAATATTATTATTATAGTACTCAAATTTGTCGGCTTTTTATCTGTAAGGGACATTGAAATTGTAATTACGGCGTTTGATTCTCCCAAGTCTCCTGAATCCATTCATATAATTATATTTTGTCGTATGATCAGTCCCTGATTATATGTGAATTTTTAGAATAATGTTTGAGGCTATATTGTATTTCACTTTCAATCTGGAATAGCCGCCCTCGCTCTGCCAAGCGTTTCCGGTTTCCGAGCACATTAGGGAAACTCTGCTACCTGCTGTATCCCATTCACTAGGTCCAAACTGGTATCCGGTCGGCTGGGGAACCCAACAACCACAGTGGTCTACTAGGCATGGTCCTATTTGAATTTGGTATGACGTTGCCTTCCTCCGACCTTCGAACTGACTTACCCAACCAGTTATAGGGGGCCTACATTTTAACGTGGATTCCGAATCTCGGTGCTACTCGGTATCTTTCACATCAGCAACACTGCCAGAGGTGAAAGAAGTGGAAAGTGACAGATAAAAATCCAAGGGCCTGGCGGGGATCTAACCCGAAACTTTTGGATTCATAGTCTGGCACTCTACCACTGTGCTATTGAACCGCACTTCAACCGAAGTTGTTGTTGTTCTCAACCCGGAGACTGGTTTGATGCGGCTCTGCCGCGAACTAGTTCTTCTTTTAGTTCGTCCGCTCCCATTGACGGTTGAGCGGCGTGGTCTGCGCATGCAGGTGGAGTGAGAAATACCCCCACCTAGCTGCTTGAGCCGCTAAAGATATCACGCAAACCAAAACAAAAAAGAGAGCAAGAAACATATATTTCTGTGATGTGTGTACTACGTTTAATGCTGCCGAAACTGGTCATCTAAATAAAATTTTTAAGTGACCTTGGCTTCTATTTGAATAATGACTGTCAATATGGGAGGTTTGTTTGCCGTCTTGCAGTAAGTGTTTGTTGTCTGCTGTGACAAATTCACCACATCGGATTTTTGTACTCAAATTGCTGAAAGTATGTCTATTATGTTACTGAGAAAGTTTCAGAATGTATTACAAACACTAAAACTAAAAAGAATATTAGTGAACAGGATCTAAAGTTTATTGTCGTAGAGGCACACTATGTTGATGTTGGCAACAACCTTTGAATGCTATTTGAAAACCTAATCGTATAGAATGTGTTGGTCATGAAATAAATAAATAATTCTGTTCCTTCTCTAAGGTTGACAGGTTTTCGTATGTAACAGTACCCTTGTCTTGTCAGTAATTTACTAATCCTTATAAAGCAAACATTTCGTTGCCAACATTAGCACACTACGCAGCCTCAGCCGTAAGTAAAATTTACCCAATATTCTTTGCCAGTTATGTTATAGCCTCATAGATAAGCGTCATTATTGGCGTTTACTAATAAGAAATTGAATTGAGGGTGTATTTTGTGATAAAACATCAGGTACCGTACTATTCTTTCAAATTGCGTACTACACACATATTGTGCTCTAAAAACAGTATGTTCTGGGATGCTTTTCTGTAATATGATATTTTGCGACTGCTAATTCCCTACAGGCAGCTTCTCTGTTAAGAGGTAGTACTTTCAGAAGAGCTAAACAAAACCTTAAGTTCAACTATCAGAGACGATTTTTGCTATTAATATTAAATGTTGCTTCAAGTCATAATAATAACTATTTACTTGCAATACATGGGCTCGGTCAGGGTTCCCAGTTTTTGCGCAGACATTTAATGATCCATTTTTTCTACTCTTAGAATCTCTCGGGAAAATAAACGTTCTGTAGCCACCTCTGGAATGATTTAAGCAGTTTATGACAACACAACCACCAGTTGTAAAGTTGCTAAAGTACCGTAACGCAAATCCTATAGCACTGCAGTGTGTTTAACTTACGAGCCACGAGAATGAAAATAGCGGATGCGTCAGCTCGTACTTACAGGAGCCTTACAGAAGGCAAACACGTTATTTTTAATTCTGCTGCGCGCCCTCTCGCTATTGCCCGTCGGTCTTCGGAAAAGAATCCAACGAACTAAGAAGCCAGATACGTTTTGCATAGCAGTTCGCGACCGGTAACGCATGTTTTATATTGCGACCGATTGCACATTTTTTTAATTCGCGACCGATCGCGCATGTTTTAGTTCGCGACCGATCGCGCATATTTTAGTTCGCGAGCGGTAGCTCTCCTTTTAGTTCGCAGTTCGGGCGCGAAGTAGGTCGCTCTTTTTAGTACGTCCGCTCTTTGTGGCTTTTGCTACCGCTGCTAAAAGAGCTCTTTCTTTTGATATGACAGTGTTGCCCAAGAGTGTGCTATTGCCCGTATTTTTGGGCAACTAGACATCAAATACTTGAGTAAATAAACCAGTTATTATTTAGACACTGCTGAATACCTTAGAAAAGAAAATTTGTGGCAGTGAAATATGAAACCAGAGCTGAGCTGCATCTCAGCGCGAAATGACGGTAACTGGCAGACGTGTTTTGACGTTATGAGTTGAGACACCGCTGTCGCAGATGTTAACAATCTGTACATCCAGTAGCGCAATTATTTGCAAAGTGGTGGGGAATGATGCAGCTACGTGATGCTAGAATCATTCAGGAAATAAATACATTAGTGGCTGCACAGTAGTCTACATTGGTAAGGATTTCAATGTGACAGTTACACATCAGGCTACATTAGTGACAGTAATGAACGCCAAGTTGGATGTAAAACAAGAAAAACGATTCAGTGAACATGCGAAAAATATTGATTTGAAGTTTAAGCAAGATTTAAAGGCAATTGACTAGCGAATCGAAGTTAAATTCAGTGCCATAGAAACCGAAATTTCCACCCGCACTGAGAGATACAAAAAACTCCAAACAATCAATTAACGGAAGAGCTAAGAAGCGTCAAGAAGACCCAAGAAATCATTGAGAGCAGTGTCATACAAAATATAACTAATCAAGTGCGAGACTTGGCTCTAATCAGGAGGCTCAAATTCAAGAAATATTTACGAGTACCGAACAACATAAGAGCATTCCATGACTGGATCTCCAAGCGAGATGCAGCAGTTACTGAAAAGGATAAATCCGAGATCTGGGAAGCTGCCAACACATCAAAATGTCATTTCCGCAGCGTTTACCGCTGTGGGCTCAGCCCATTCCGAGTTCAGTCAAATAAAAAAGATACTGATGGCTGAGTTGCCTCAAGGGCGAACACAAGTAGATGAATAAGTAGCTGTTATGTGGAGGAAGTTTGAACAAATCAATCTCCTCCACCGCTACCAGTACCAATAACTGAACCTGACCGTATTTCCAAACAGTTCCATTTAACGCCAAACAACATATCGGTGTCCGCCTCCGGGCATGAGCCCACAAACAGCTGAGTGTTATGGCACATCTGTTGATACGCTGAGGATCATTATGATGTCAAACGAGTGGGGAAACAAATCCAAGAATTTTTGCGAATGTAAATCCAAGCAAAACAGGCATTATATCAATACCTGTTATTGGTAGCTGTCGCTATATTGAAAGTAAATTTAGGACAAAGATATTTTCTCAGAAAATAATTATTTACCATGAAGGCAGTGCAGTGACTAAATTTTTTGGTACAGGTCAGACTGTGGAGCTTGCGACGTAATATTACCATTAAGAAAAGCCATCGTTTTCTGCTTTCCGTTTGTCCATTCCCCATTCCTTTTCTCTTTCCTCTTCCTCCAGCTCCTCTCCGTACGTCTCTTTCCACTCCCTTCTGCCTTCCATCTGTTTCTCCCTCCTCTCTTTGTCATGTACTCCTCTTCCACTTTCCATCCATTTCCTCTTTCCACGTCGTAGCGCTTCCAAATGAAGAAAATAATAATGAGTTACGTACTTCAAATTTCGAGCTAACAACGGAAAATGGCCACAAGCAACTGTTAAAGAAAAATAAATGAAATAATTTTTAAAAAACGTTATTTTCAGACTTCGATTGTACGATGTTATGATGCCCTTTCTAACAAAGTCATCGACGCCGGTATTGGTATGTTACTGCAAAAGATCCATTTAAACCTAAACGTCCTCTTATGATTTTCACGAAATGTTGTTACTTTCGTGTGGCCGCGGCGGATTAGCCTTGCACACTGGCGCGCCGTGCTGCGGTACGCGCGGCCGCTCGCCGTCGGGAGTTCGAATCCTCCCCTCAGGGATGGAATTTTGTGTCTTCTTTAGTATAAGGTAGTTCATAAGTAGTTTGTAAGTTTAGGGACTGATGACCCCCGCAGTTAAGTCCCTTAAGCCTTACAAACATTTGAACTAATAACCCAGCAGTTGAGTCCGATAGATTTACAAACATTTGTACATTTGAACTTTCGTGTGTTCAAAAGTTCAAACGTTTGCAAAGCTGTGAGACCAAACTGCTGTGGTCATCGGTACCAAGACCAACAAACGAACCTACGCTAAGGCAACTCACACAGCAAAGCCCGAGAAAGTTCTACTGTCATCTCCGTAATTAGGTTAGTTTGCTAAGGTGGATCACGGGATGTTCAAAAAATGTTCAAATGTTTGTAGAACTTAAGGGACTTAACTACGGGGCATCAGTCCCTAAGCTTACAAACTACTTATGAACTAGCTAAGACTAAGGACGGCACAAATATCCATGCCCGATGGGGGATTCGAACCCCCGACCGTCCGTAGTGGCCGTGCAGACCGTGACTGGAGCGCCTCAGTGCCCTCGGCCACCGCGGCCGCCATCACGGGATGAGGGAACTGCGATGTTATCCGTACGTGTGGGCACGATCACCCATTAATACGGTGCATCTGGAGATAGAATTGGTCGAAAGGTATACGAAGGGTGCCGCGGTGGAGTAGCCGAGCGGTCTAAAGCGTCTCGCTGCGGAGCGCGAGGTTGCTCGCCGTGGAGGTTCGAGTCCTCCCTGGGGCATGGGTGTGTGTGTTGTCTTTAGGTTAGTTTACCTAGGTTTAAGTTGTTTGTAAGCTACGGACTGATGACCACGCAGTTTGGTCCGATAGATTTACAGACATTTCATTTTATACGAAGGGTAAAGGTATGTAAGGGCAGAGGAAAAAAAGTGCCAAGGCAAGAGCCAAGGGAAAAAAACCTCTGCGACAGTGGGGTAGGTTTGAAGGGCAGTAGCGGTATGCTCGCTGCGACGGATCATGCAAGGTTTGGTAATGTTAGTAAAGAGTATATTTCAGTACCGTTAACTTTGCTAGGTTCGTCATAAAGAATCAGTCCGGTTGATGCGAGGTTCTGCTGCAGCTGAGCTCCTGCGAAGTCTCCTGAGTCGGCTGCAGCAGAATACCTGTGAACATTGATAAGTTTGTAATGGTAGTTAGACAGTTCGGTCATAGAACTGGCTGTGTGGGACTGTATAGGTTCGTTTGTGTTTAGTACGCTGACTTGCCTGTTGGTCGGCTGTGAGCTCAGCTGGCATTGCCAGTCAGTTTGCTGTTCTGCAGGGGTTCGCCATATTCATCGTGTTTGCGAGTTGGTGGTCCCTATGACCGTAGGTGGTTAGTCTCTGAGGAGAAGTGTTTTGGGTCGTTTATGTTTCCACCTATGGTTGTGATCGTAGTTCCTCAAGCGTAGAATGAAGGGATTGTTCGAGTGTCTCGAGTTTTTGTACAGTCGTCTGGCGAGTTTCTTGAATACCACCGAGAGGCGCTCTAGGCGGTATTCATTGTGAAGGTCCACGGTGCGTGTGTATCGTGGAGCGTTGCTGATGATGCGTAGTACCTTGTTCTGTATGAGCTGCAGGCGGCGCAGTCGTGTTGGCGCCGCGTATGCCCAGCACGGAGCACCGTACGTCATCAGAGGTCTAATATGTGTCATGTAGAGGTTCCTCGACACCCGGCTATTCACTTTACTTTCCCTGTTGAGCATCAGGTAGAGTTGTTTGAGCCTCCCGTTTGCTCGGTTGGTCATGTATTGTATGTGATCCGGTCCAGCCAGGCACCGAGGTATTTGACTTTCTCACGGAAACGTATTGGACGTGTATGTAGAGTAATTGGTCTACAGTATTGGTGTTTGCGCAGGTGTTTCGATCTGCTTGTGAACAGAACTGCCTCACACTTGTCGACGTTTACTTTAACACGCCATTTCTCCAACCAACGTTCGGCAGTTCTGAGTGCTGTCTGTAAGCGTGAATTTATGTTTGATGGTTTCCAATCTTGCGCCATGATGGCGGTATCATCTGCGTAGATTGCGGTCATCGTGTTATGTGTGGATGGAAAATCATTAATGTAGATGTTAAACAAGAGGGGGCGCAGGATGCTGCCTTGGGGTACTCCGGCTTGAATACCGTGTCGTGTAGACTGTTTGCCCTGCACGTCAGTGTTGAAGCTTCTGTTGGTGAGATATGAGTGTATGAGATGCACAAGTCCGTCGGGAAACGCGGCGTCATTAAGTTTGCGTATAAGGCCGTTGTGCCAGAGACGATCGAAAGCTTTTTCGATGTCCAGGAACACAGCCCCGGTGGCTTTGTTTTTGTTGTAGCCGTCTGTTATGTGTTCAACTACGCGGAGGAGTTGTTGTGTTGTGGAGTGGTGATTTCTAAATCCGAATTGCTCCGGTCTTAGGGTGTCATTGGTGATGCAGTGCCGAGTGACGAGTGAGGACTCCAACCTCCGACGGGAAGCAACCGAGCGCTCCGCAGCAATGCGCCTTAGAGCACACGGCCTTTCTCAAGCGACCTTTCGTATGACATTTTTGCCTCAGCACCTGATAGGATCGCTCATAATGACAGGTGAAGATTTTAATGTGCGATAGGAAAGGTAACATTAGAGTTATGAAAACATCTCCTAACGGGCATGGACATAGATGATTTTCGCTTTGTGGACATACATGACGAAAAACCGTGCGAACTGTTGGCTTCCAAGTGACCGCGCGAGAGTACCTTGCTGCGGAGTGCGCGTTTGTTTCCTTTCGGAGGTTCGAGTCCTCCCACTGGCATGTGTGTATGTGTGTGTGTGTGTGTGTGTGTGTGTGTGTGTGTGTGTGCGTGTGTGTGTTTGTGTATTGTCCTTAGCATAAGTTAGTTTAAGTGGTTTGTAAATTTACGGAATGATGACCACTGCAGTATGGTCCCAGGGCTTTTCGACATTTGAACATTTATGATTCCTAGCGTAATTAATATTACAAATCTGTGCTTCAACTTACACGGTATCCTTAGAGCCCAGCGTGAATCCTACGCGTCTTTTATTTTATTTTTTATTGATTTATTGTTTTTTTATTTTATTTTATTTATTTATTTATTTTGTTCGTGATCGTGCAATCGAAGTTTAGTTCAAGTAAATTTACAAACCATAGACTCTAGTGGAAGAAATTCCAACTTCCATAAACCGCCTATTGGTTATTTCTTATTTCTCAAAGTTGCACTAGGTTGTTGTTGTTGTTGTTGTTGTTGTTGTTGTTGTGGTCTTCAGTCCGCAGACTGGTTTGATGCAGCTCTCCACGCTACCCTGTCCTGTGCAAGTCTCTTCATCTGAGAATACGTTCGGCAACCTACATCCTTTACCCCACACGCTTCCTTCTAATGCTGACAATTCCTTGGTGTCTCAGAATGCGTCCAATCTATAACTGCTCTTAGTCAAGATATGCCAGAAACTCCTTTTCTCCCCGATTCGATTATGCACCTCCTCATTAGTTACGTGATCTACCCATCTAATTTTCATCATTCGCCTGTAGCACCACATTTCAAAAGCTTCTATCATATTTCTATCCGAACTTCCTACCGTTTACGTTTCACTCCCATACAATGCTACTCTTCTTACAAATGTTTTCAGAAAGGACTTCCTAACATTTAAATTAATATTGGATGGCCGGCCGCGGTGGCCGAGGAGACTGAAGCGCGTCAGTCACGGTCTGCACGGCCACTGCGTTCGGAGGTTCTAGTCCCCCCTCGGGCATGGATATTTGTGCCGTCCTTAGTATTAGCTAGTTCATAAGTAGTATTGTCTTATTACCTAATCTAATTCCTGCAGCATCGCCTGATTTTCTGACTTTGCATTCTATTACCTTCGTTTTACTCTCGTTAATATTCATCTTATATTTTCCTTTCAAGACACTGTCCATGCCATTCAATTGCTCTTCCAGATATTTAGCGGTCTCTGAGAGAATTACTGTGTCATTGGCAAACCGCAAAGTTTTTATTTCTTCTACCTGTACTTTAATGCCCTCTCCAAATTTCTCCTTCCATTCCTTCACTGCCTGTTTAATGTACAGATTGAACAACATTGTGGAAAGGCTACAACCCTGTCTTACTCCCTTCCCAACCTCTGCGTCCCTTTCTTGCCTTTCGACTCTAATAACCGCTGTCTGGTTTTTGTATAGGTTGAATATAACTCTTCGCTCCCTATATTTTACCCTGATACCTGCAGAATTTGGAAGAGTGTATTCCAGTCGACATTGTCAAAAGCTTTCTCCAAATCGACAAACGCTAAAAACGTAGGTTTTCCTTTCCTTAGCCTATCTTCTAAGATAAGTCGTAATGTGAGTATTGCCTCCTATGTTCCTACATTTCTCCTAAATCCAAACTGATCTTCCTCGAGGTCGGATTCCACAAGTTTTTCCATTCGTCTGTAAATATTTCTCATTAGTATTTTGCAACCATGACTTATTAAACTGATAGTACTGTAATTTTCTCACTTTTCTGCACTTGCTTTCTTTGGAATTAGAATTACGATATTCTTCTTGAAGTCAGAGGGTATTTCCACTGTCTCATACATTTTGCATACCAGGTGATTTTTTCACGACTGGCTCTCCTAACGATATCAGCAGTTCAGTCGGAATATCATCTACTCCAGGGGCCTTGTTTCGACTCAAATCGTTCAGCGCTCTGTCAAATTCTTCTCACAGTATCATATCACCTATCTCATCTTCCTCCACTTAGTCTTCCCTTTCTAGAATACTGCCTTTATTTCCTTTGTATAGGCCCTCTATATATTCCTCCCACAGTTCAGCTTTCCCCTCTTTGCTTAGTACTGGTTTTCCGTCTTGTTCTTGAGTTCTTGATATTCATACAGCTGCTTTTCTTGTCTCCAAATATCTTATATTTTCCTGTAGGCTAGGCGATATCTACTTTTCCCCTAGTTATGCATTCTTCTACAGTTCTGCATTTGTCCTCTAGCCACTCCTGCTTAGCCAGTCTGCACTTCCTGACAATCTCATTTTTCAGACGTTTGTACTCCCTTTTTCCTGTTTCACTTGCTGAATTTTTATATTTTCTCCTCTCATCAATTAAGTTCAGTATATCCTGTGTTATCCAGGGATTTCTATTAGGCCTCGTCCTTCTGCCTATATGGTACTCTGCTGCCTTCACTACACTATCTCTCAGAGCTACCCAATCTTCTTCTACTGTATTACTTTCCCCCGTTTCAGCCAATCCTTGCCTAATGCTCCCTCTGAAACTCTCAACCACCTCTGGTTCCATCTCCTAACCTTTCTACTTTTCTGCAGTCTCTTAAGTTTTAATCTGCAGTTCATAAGTTATGGTCAGAGTCTATATCTGCCCCTGGATATGTCTTACAGTTTAATACCTGGTTTCTAAATCTATTCCTCACCATTACACAGTCAATCTGGTACCTTCCAGTGTCTCCTGGTCTCTTCCAGGTATACAGCCTTCTTTCATGATGATTAAACCAAGTGTTGGTGATCATTAAATTGTGCTCTACGCAAATTCTACCAAGCGATCTCCTCTTTCATTCCTTTTTCCCAGTCCATATTCACCTACTACATTTCCTTCACTTCCTTTTCCTACTACCGAGTAGGTAATGGAGGATGACATTATGATGAAATATACACTTTTGGTAATAACTCTAAGGTGTTTACCGATTGTATAAGGACGGTGGGTGCTGTCAGTCTACAAGGGGGAAGTCCGTTTTTTTTATTTATTTAATTTATTATTTTTTATATAGCTTAAGGGACTTAACTACGGGGTCATCAGTCCTAACGTACAAACTACTTATGTAGTAGCTAATACTAAGGACGGCACAAACATCCATGCCCGAGGGGTGATTCGAACCCCCGACTGCAGTGGCAGTGCAGACTATGACCGCAGAACGCTCGGCCACCGCGGCCGGCGGGAAGTTCGTTGCAAGGGACTAGAGCCACTACTAAGCAGATGGAGACGCAGATACTCGTACCTTGGAGGAGCAGTCTGACCGTCAGTGAAATCTCAAAAAGACAAAATAGCAGGCATTAACATTTTGCAATGGTTCGAATATTCCGACAGTCCTTCGTCGAAACGCAGCACCTTTCGCTCGCAATTGTCACTGACCCACATTCTGACACAACTTGGAAACACCTTGGTGAATGTCTTCCGCGTAGTGGAGGTGATACTCCAGAAGCGATTAGGGCAATGCATCGCCGTAGGATTTCCAGAATAATTACTGAGACACGTCCGTAATGGGTCTGCCCCAATACGTGAGGAACTACACAGCAACAGACGCCACTACTTCCTGAACTGAGCCACGTAGCCAACCAGATTAGACTGTCGCAATAACCTGAATGGAAACAAATATTGAACCTGTAGCTCTCCATTAAGAATATGGGAAACTGGCACTTGGATGTTCAAGACTCACAACATTTGCAAACTTAGAACATATGTGGCCGGCTATTTGCTATGTATCAGATGACAGCACTTAGATTTATTTAGGAGGAAAAGTAAATGTTTTAAGTAGTAGTTGTATAGACGAACTGCAATGAAAATGTATAACATGAGTCCCATTTTTATTGAATACGGAGATGCAGCTGAGTGAACACATTTTTATTTCGTATGTAGGTACACCGGTTGCCACGTGTTGCTATGCGTAGGGGCCTATTTATCA
Organism: Locusta migratoria; assembly: GCA_026315105.1. NCBI lineage: Eukaryota > Metazoa > Arthropoda > Insecta > Orthoptera > Acrididae > Locusta > Locusta migratoria. Next base: position 121,243,894 of record CM048750.1, on the reverse strand, counting down.
AATGTCAGTGATAGTGCGCTGACGTTCAGGTGATTTACGTTGAAGTTTTCACTGTGATTTGTTGGCCGAGTCTACTGCACTACGGCGTGTTAACATGCCGCACATATGAGGCATTGCGGATACGAAGGGCAAAAGCAACAACAGGTCGTTTGTAGGAGAATGCGTTTGAATATATGGTCTGTAAGACCGAACTCCATGAGGGTACATTTAACATATTTCCGTTGTGGGATGTCTCATTGTTTATTGGTTTATTTATAACAATAAATATATTACATAGTAATTGACTAGGAATTGTATGAACTTTGCTTCAGTTTCAAAGTAAAGCGCATTTTATTTATAAATTGTAATACAATTAATTAAGATTGTCTGTATTATGCTAACAAACATGCATACAATATGTTGTCAGACGAGTCTGAACACGAGTTGCTTTAATGAGCTACATGTTTCCTCGTTGGATGTGGGGTTAGCTGACTGGTGAATTGCAGGAATCGCTATAAAATATTTTGACCATGGTATTGCAACATACGGCAGAAGATCTCTAATACCTTTAAATTTTGCGGGGGGCACAGGTGAAGCATAAAGCCGCGTTAACGTAAACTTCGCCAGATTAAACTTGGATGGGGCATAACAGCTGCCCATTCCTTTCTGAAGCTTTACCGCAGTTTTGACGCCACCATCGTAACTTTTGTGGGTGTAGAACCTCTGTTTGTATTCTTTGATGTGCTCAAAAATAGCACCATTCTTGAATTTGCCGCTTGCGAGCTGCGTTTAATTGAGTATTACCATCAATTGTAATAAAAGTATATGTGAACTAATCACTTCTTTCAGTTGCAGATCTTTTCCACGATTCTTGCTACTCACAGGCTACCTACCGTCCACAGTTGCGCATCCCGAGGACACAAAAGTTTTAGTTTACAGAGTTGACAAACTTGTCATATCCTGGGATCAACTTTTGTATTTCTGTGTTGTAAAGAGTAATTAGCTAGCTGTGTTTCACAAGAACTATACTCTCTGAATCCATGTTCACTATGGGTCAAAAGGTCGTTCTCTTCGAGGTAATTCATAATGTTTGAGAGACTATCTGTATAAATCCTGTTGCAGACCGACGTCAGTCCTATTGTACTTCTTGAATATTGGAGTAACCTGTGCACTTTCCAGTCTTTGGGTAGGAAACTTTCGCTGAGCCAGCGGTTTTATATATTAGCTAGGTACGGAGCTATTTCAATAGCATACTTGAAAGAAACCTAATTGGTATACAATCAGGATTGGGATACTTGCATTTGTTAAGCGATTTAAGTTGCTTTTATAGTCCCATCATCATCATAAGTCGTTGTGCTCATTGCTGAGAGTTGTGACCCCATGAACCAAGCGTCTCCATCCCGGACGGTTGTCAGCTTCTCTCAGTGCCTGCTGAAGAGGTAGACCGGAGATGATCTTGATTTGATCTATCCATCTGCTCTCTGCTCTTCCTCCTTTAAATTCCAGGGACATCTAAATTACGCATTCTGGCAGTTGGTCTTGATTCGAATTATGGAGTATTTTCAGAAGTTTTTAGAATATGGGTGTAGATGTAAAATTGCATGCAAAAAGTACTTTACACTTTCATTGCGCTGGGTTTCTTGGCATAACAATAATGGCGCCATACAGTCGCCGAAAACAAGACATGCACGACTCTGTATCAGGGATGTAGGCTTCACACAGCTGTTGTTCAACAAATCAAGTCTTCATCGTTTAATAGATCTCAAACCCCATTGTAGTGCTCTACAATCCATTCTCTTCTTCTTCGCATTACCACTTGACATTAAGTTACTTCTCCCATTTTTTTTCCCTGCTGTTAAGAACCGTTCTCCCATGGAAACGACGTCCCTGATACCGTTCCAATGGGTAAACTTGACGAAGGAAACAGTGGGCGACCTTTTTTTCCTTTTAAAAAAATCCAGATACAACTAGGCATTGTGAGAAGATTGCTTTTGTTTTTCTTCTGTCTTTCGTTATTTGAAGTGCTAACTGTCATAGAAAATATTCATCGATACTAGAATGCAGGAATGCACGACTGGTATCTACGCTATTGGAAATATTTGTTTTAAGGCTTCGGTCTAGCTCTCTACATAACCTTTCGCCTTTCAATGCTTGTATTATCATAAGAAACTTAAACGACTCGTAAAGCAGCTACAATCGAAAACAATCTCACCAAGCCGAATTGTTTATTCGTATCCACTTATTGGTCAGATCGTGAAGTCATAAGTCTTCTAAGCGGAATGGCGCCGACTTATGCTATGCAAACCAACAAACCAACATCGACAACGATAGTCGGCACACATGCTGACGTTGCGAGATGAAGATCGGTACGTGAAGGGAGATGAATGAAAATATTTTAATCGCAGGGGACTGTGAACGCGGTTCGTGTGCAGAAATATGTGGTAAGGTTGTGAGACCTTACCTACTGCTGAGGAAGGGGTCAGCAGTAGGATTGAGAGAAGAGAAATGCTAACGGAGTTCTGTCCTCAAATTCAGATGGTAACAGAGAATTGTTCAATCATCAGAAGAGAAAAAGGTGTACATCGGAAAGAAGTGGAGACATGGAAAGGTCCCAGCTGGATTACGTCACAGTCGGAGGGAATTCCGAAATCAGATATCGGCTTGTAATACGTACCGAAAAGCCCATATATTACGGCGGGGCTTCTTAAAAAGAAGACAGGGAGGGTCGGTCAGTGCATAGTTGACAAAGTTGCTAAAACACCTCCCCTCTTTCATGCCTTCCCTCGGCGATATTACCAACGCACTTCGTGCCAGTACCCTGGTTTGAAAACAGGGCAGCACTGCACGCGGGGTGCCGTGTCGATATGCAACTTCAGTGCATATCTAAAATCACTCTTTTACTAACCTTGTGTCTTCTGTCGTAGTTGATGTCCCATTGCGCAGGTGAAGCACACAGGTCGCGCATCCGTTGTACCTGAAGTGATGCTTAAACAAGTGTTGAGATGTGGCTAGGAAGTACTGCACTACGATTAACTTTAGCTTTTGTAGGATGCCAGTGCTTGTTTTCATTGAAGAAATGCCAGTGTATATCCAAGCACAAATATACAGACTGAGTAATATTAAATATATAAACGATACATAACGTATAAACTGTCCCTGGCCCGTACTGAACTAACATGAATGCGTAAGGTATCGCGGTCGGCGCTCGACTGACTGCCGCCGCGTCTCGCTGCGCGCCACAAGCCACCGTTTTGGCGCCAAGCGAATCTTCTAGACTAACATTGTTCAACTTATTACAAAATATACAAATAATTAAATCTTTGAATTAACCGAAATATAGCTTAGCACAAAAGCATTACAGAAAGTATACAGATGATTTTTAATAGACATAGGAAAGTTAAATATTAATAAAAGAAGCTTAAAGTTTTGGCGGACAACTAGTATAGGCGTGAGCCAATCAGATCTCAACTTGCAACAGGGGCGGAGCTTTCCCACGGGATACAAGCTCATCTACTATCTCTCTCTCTCTCTCTCTCACACACACCCTTTCTGTTACGTCACACCTCCAACCAAGAAAACTTCTTTAACACCCAATACATTGAGATGCGAAATAAATGGCTCCATGTCAGCCCCCTCACAACATACTTTACTGGCCATTAAAATTGCTACACCAAGAAGAAATACAGATGAGCCTCGCTTGAATCTCGGACACGCGCTAGCACCGCGCCTCATGTATTTCAAATGTCAACTTCGTTTCGCAGTTTCTCCGGATGTAATTGACGCATCGCAATGCAACCGACGCCATTCTTTTTGTGAGTTTTCATCCTATCGATTTCTTAAGAAATAATATGGGGTATCCATTTAGAAAAAAAGTTTGTATTGAAAATAATATTTCTTCACGTTTTAGAGTGTATCATAGTACCTACTTTCATAAGCCCCTGCCATACGTTCATAGCCGTGAAAGTCGGTTTTCAATATCTCTTGTAGTTTCAGAGATATCTGGGGCGAAACAGTTGAGTGGAACACCCTATATATTAATATGAGCAGACAAGCGCTATGTCTTTTCTCTGGAAAATCTACAAAAGATTTTTGTCATGTTCTGTGAAGTCACTGGTTTTTTCAGCGTTTGTTGACGTATATAGCTCGATTCCAGTTACGCATACTAGCTCCTCGTATTTTCTACAGGAACTTTTGGTATCAACAACTGGAATTGACCTATCTAGCTCAATTCTAGTTAACGATACCAGATCCTCGTATTACTCTATAGGAATGCTCGGTATCGGTAACTAGAATTGGCCTATATAGTTCAATTCTAGTTGTCAATACCAGCATTTCGTATCTTCTATAGGAACGTCTGGTATCGGTAATTGGAAGTGACATACATAGTTCAATTTCTAGTGACTCACACCAGCACTTCATATTTTCTACAGGAACGTTTGGTAACGGTTACCGGAATGAACCTATATAGCTCAATTCAATTTACCGACACCAGCACTTCTTATTTTCTGAGGGAATGATTGGCATCGGTAACTAGAAGTAACCTATATAGCTCACTTGTAGTTACCGATACCAGAACTTCTTATTTTCTAAGGGAATGACTGGTAATTAGAAGTAACCTATATAACTTACTTATAAATTGGATTCCATTATATGGAGGGGTGTGCTCAAAGGCCGCAAAATCACTTTTATCAATAATGAAAGGAGCAGCATTAGCCGTAAAATCTTTTGCTTTATTTAGGCAAATCGATTTAGGTTTTCCAAGAAAACCATGACACCAGATAGTATCACATGTATCCAGCTATGTCAATGGATATGTTAGACGTAAATGTCATTGTACATTTTACAAATATGCTGTTTTGAACTTGCTGACAGCACTGAAGATGGTTTCTTGGAAAACCGAAATCTATTTGGCTAAATAAAGCAAAAGATTTTATGGCTAATGCTGCTCCTTTCATTATTGATAAAAAAAATTACTTATAGTTACCGATAGAAGCCTTTTTTATTATCTTGCGGAATAGTTGATATCGTTAATAAGAATTGACCTGTATAGATCACTTGTATTTGGTGATATGTGTAATATTTTCGTCTTTCCATTCTACCTTTAACGAATTCCAATATTTTCGACATTTTTGTATGTTTCAATTTACTTTGTCCTCACCCAAAAACACCACATTCTCGCGTAGTCCTGTTAAAATCGACGAATATTGTTGAACATTTTCTATTTTCAGTCTTTTACAATACAGTACTCTGATTTTTAGAGGTGCCATGATCAACTTATCTTTAAATGTCTACTTTGGTTCTTATAAGTAGTATTACGTAATTATATTTAAAAATGTGTCATTATTATATTTATCTCTTTTCCATTCGTTAATTCAGTTTCATTTTGTGGTAAATTGTTGAAACATGCATCTGCATACAGGGTGAAAAGTATTTAAACCACAAACTTTGGGATGTTGTAAGGGACAGCAAAACAAATACTTTTCCCCTAATGTTATTTTTTCCTATGGGGAGTATTTAAACCGGTAGAGGAAGATTTCTCTGGCGGCAGATTAATTAAACCAACAAACACTTTTCCATTTTTTTATTACCAGGAGACAATAATTAACACAACCCAATTTCAATTACAGTAGAGTTTCAAAATGCCTTCATTGGCACCTAAACAAAAGTTACACCGTCGGATCATGTTCTGTCTCACGGGCAAAAACCCCAGGACTATCCGGAATTGTTCCTGCTTCTGCTACTTATGCGGGCAACCAGATCCTCTTCTGGTGCAACAGGAGTTGCGTAAACAAGGTTGTGCATCTCTCCCCATACAAAAACGTCCAGAGGGGACATGTCTGGGGATCGAGCAGGCCACGCTACGGAACCACCTATGCCAGTCCACGTTTCCGGGAACCCTCGGTCCAGGAATCGACGCACACGACGAATGAAATGTGCCGGCGCACCGTCATGATGGAACCACATGCGTTCTCTTGTATGAAGTGGGACGCCTTCCAGGAATTTGGCAATGCTCTGGCGAGAAAATTGTATTAGTGCCTTACAGTTAACACGGCCTCCACCGGTTTAAGTACTCCTCATAGGAAGAAATGACATTAGGAAAAAAATATTTGTTTTGGTGTCCGCTACAATCTCCCAGAGTTTATCGGTTTAAATACTTTTCATCCTGTATATTTCAATGTAATAACTTGTTTTACATGCCAGTTTCGATTATTTGAAATGCAGCGTAACATTCGCCAATGAGATCAGATACATACTGTCTGTGGATAAGGTGGGCACTTGGATATAGACAGGCATGCACATCCGTCTATGATTACAGTTCCTTGGCCTTGTCACGACAGGGCAGCATAGTTCAGTTAGTACACTTTCAGCATAGTGGGCTGTGCAGTTCCGAATTGTTCTAACCGTTCAGGAAACGAGAATGAAACTTTCACTCTGCAGCGCAGTGTGCGCTGATATGAAACTTTCTGGCAGATTAAAATTGTGTGCCGAAACCGGGACTCGAACCTGGGACCTTTGCCTATCGCGAGCAAGCGCTTTACCGACTGAGCTATCCCGACACGACTCACGATGCCTCCTCACAACTTGTGCCAGTACCTCGCCTCCTACTTTCCAAACTTTCGCAGGAGAGCTTCTGTGAAGTTTGGAAAGTAGGAGGCGAGGTACTGGCGGAAGTGAAGTTGTGAGGCGGCATCGTGAGTCCTGTCGGGATAGCTCAGTCGGTAGAGCGATTGCCTGCGAAAGGCAAAGGTCCCAGGTTCGAGTCCCGGTTCCGGCACACAATTTTAATCTGCCAGGAAGATTCATTCAGGGAACGGTTTCTGTGTTTTTCCGTTTCCAGTGGATCCTTAAAGGCGTAAAACATTAGTAATAAACTGTCGTCGGGAAAAAATGTATACCGACAAGGACTTCAAAACTATGCGAAGTGGGTTAAATAATTTGTAGTTAATGCATAATTTCATCACGTTGTAAATGACAGGTCTCAACATGTGTGTTTTTAGCAAAGGATTCGAAGTTATGGCCTTTTGATGTTCAGATGTTTGTTAAGCTTATGGGACTTAACTACGGGGTCATCAGTCCCTAAACTTACAAACTACTTATGAACTACCTAACACTAAGGAAGGCACAAATATCCATGCCCGAGGGGGGATTCGAACCCCCGACCGTAGTGGCCGTGCAGACCGTGACTGAAGCGCCTCAGTCCCCTCGGCCACCGCGGCCGGCTATGGCCTTTTGTTGCAGACTTTTATTCATACTTATATTGGCGACAATAAAATTCATACATATATTGGCGACAACAAAATTCATACATATATTGGCGACAACAAACAATATCTACATATATACAATAACAATATGAATTACTTTTAAATAATGCATACTGTGTTTTTTACTAATGATAACCGCCAGATCCTAGGATTTTTATGTCACTTTGCACTTCATTCACCTCTGGCAGTGTTGCTAATGTGGAAAATATCGAGTAGCACCATGGTTCGGAATCCACGTTAAACTGTAGGTCCCCCTATAACTGGCTGGGTAAGTCAGTTCGAAGGTCGGAGGAAGGCAACGGCATACCATCTCCAAACAGGACCATGCCTAGTAAAGTACTGTGGTGTTCAAACCAATACCTTTTTTACCTTTAGTGCCTCATACGGCTCGTACTTGTCAACGGTGTTTAAAGCTGCAACGATATTAAAACTTCTGTGAGCCTACGAAATATCATTCTTGTAGTTTCCTTGCAAAGTGTCTTACGTCAGCATTAGGAGTTTTTTATTCGCCTATTGAACGGAATCGGTTTTAAAGTACTTAGGCGCTTCTTGTCATAAGCTGTAGTCTGTTAATACTGTAAACGAAAACGTTTTTAAGTCTATATTCTCTCAATTTTAGATACATTTTGAAGGAAGTCAATTTGAGCAAAATCGAGCTGAAATGTTTGAAGTTGTCAGAAATACCAACCACTTTGATATCTCAGCGATCGCACCTTCAATGTCCGCGCTGGAGATGGACTGTCAACAAATAGGCCAATACTATCTGGAGTGCCACAGGCGTCAGTCCTCGGCCCCTTACTGTATTCGCTGTACTCTTCCGATACTCCTAAAACACCTGATGTACATCTTGCATTGCATGCCGATGACACCGCCCTCTTCACTCGCTGTCACCGCTACAACGTCACGCAGAATCGGTTGCAAACGGCCTGCATCGAATTGGAAGCCTGGGCTGTAAAATGGCGTCTTAAATTTAAAGCTGCTAAGAGTCAGGCTTTAATAATAACAAGGAGGAGAATGCTAAAGGACATGCGGCAACTAAGAATCATGGGAGCCTCCATACCATGGTCCCAAACTGCCAAATATCTGGGTGTGACACTGGAGAGACGCCTAACCTGGAATCAGCACGTTACAGAAATTAGGGGGAAGGCCTTGGGCCGTATGAAAACACTTATTAAATACCGAGACGTCATTATCCCCGCAATGCGGCCTAACCGTATATCTGGCGCTGATCCGGCCAGTGCTTAAAAACGCGGCTGTAGTGTGGGGAACGCAACAGAGTGCCATATACGGCGGCTCCAAGGTTTCCAAAAAGAGCCCTCTGACTGGTCATGCCGTGACTTCCCAACTAGGGAGCCTCATGATATGACAGGCGTACCCGTATTAAAGGAACGCTTCCGTAGAACTGCGCGTCTATTTTACGAAAAGGCGTGCTGATGAACGAACAGACTTATTGCCCGTTTAGGCATGAAACTTCACAGAAAGTCTACGACTCGTTGGCCACATCTGGTTCGGCGGTAAATACTGCTAGGTCACAGAGTGTAGCCAGGGAAAAGCAACCACCAATAACAGATAGGAATGGAAGGACTAGGCCAAGACATTCAATTCAAATGTCAAATAACAATACTGATTTATTTACTTTAAGGAGTGACATAGTTTTACAACAATGTGCAGTAACAAGATTCTTTCAATACTTACTAAAACTGCTCATTAATTAAACGCACACAAGAGCCTACTCTTCAGTTCAAATGTTCAAATGTTTGTAAAGCTTATGGGACTTAACTACGGGGTTATCAGTCCCTAAACTTACAAACTATTTATGAACTACTTACGAACTAGGACGGCACAAATATCCATGCCCGAGAGGGGATTCGAACCCCCGACCGTAGTGGCCGTGCTGACCGTGACTGGAGCGCCTCAGTCACCTCGGCCCCCGCGGCCGGCTACTCTTCAGTCTGAAAATGAAGTTAACGTAAAGAATTAAAAGAAATATATATTAAACCAATTTATCAAATCTGAATGCTGATTAATTTACTTTAAGAAATGACATAGTTTGACAACAATGTGCAGTAACAAGATCCATTCAATACTTAGTAAAACTGCTCATTAACTTAAAGCAAACAAGAGCCTACACCTCAGCCTGAAAATTAAGTTGACATAAAGAATTAAAAAAAAAAAAATCAACCAATTTATCGAATCCGAATACTGATTAAACAAGACACATGGGCACAAGCCCAAAACAATCTCCAGTAATATGATTCTTAATTTAGTAAAAGTGCCCCTTAATTAAAGCCACATAAGGACATACTCATAAAGAAACACATGGGCACAAGCCCAACAATTTACAGTAACATTAGTCCATAAACAGGAGAGGTTACTTAACAAACAAGAATCTACTGTGCTTTAAAAATTGCAAGACGTAGTTTTTCACTCGTTTAGTTTTACCAACAATTACAATGTACTGCCCCACCAGAGAAGCTGGCCTAATTTTCTAAGACACAACAACGAGTGCCTTGAAGATTTAATGTCAATATCAATGTCAGTTACACAAAATGAAACAGCAGTCACGCTTCAGATCTTCCGACGTATCAGGTTGGCACAAGGTAAAGAATCAATTTTGGTAATTACCTTGCACGAGCACAGAGCGATGACGAGGAGGTGACTCCACAAGGAAGTTTAGGATCTGGAAAGGTAAGCTTACAGGTCCAGTGCAAGACGGGAACTCCAACCCTAATACACGGAACTTCATGCATTAAAAAAACTTACCTAATTACAACTACGGTAGGGAACTCACCCCGCAGAAGGAAAGAATTCTGCCAAATAACATACGACCGATTTCCCGGGCCGTTGACGAGGACACGGAAAGGCACGAACCAGGATTCCCCAGTGACACTTAGCAATTTTGTTTAAATACTGTCTATGCAAGTTAGGAGAAAAGAACACTCAAATGCTCACGAGCAATGAAAAACAAACAAGTTAGGTATAAGTCAGAATAAGTAAGATATAAGTGAGGAAGAGCAGGAATAATGCATGCATTTAGCCTGCGTAACCACATGGATCCAAGGACATTCCATTTAGGTCACGAGCGACCGGTAGTAAGTATGATCACATTCGAAAATGGAGAGTTAACGTATCGCATGTGAGCAGAGCTTTGCTGGAGCATCTGGCACCCACCGAAACTGAGAAGAGTAGTGCGAAAAAATTGCTCCTCGTCGGAGATCGAGTCCTCCCTCGGGCGTGAGTGTCTGTGTTGCCCTTAGCGAAAGTTAGTTTAAGTAGCATGTAAGTCTAGGGACAGATGACCGCTGCATTTTGGTTCCGTAGCTTTACAGACATTTGAAGATTTGAATACACGCCTAGGTCGGGTATTTCCAGAAACTACAATTAACGACTTTTGAAACCATTTTAAAATAATTTATTGCGACCAGATTAATTTTTAATCCACATCTTTATTTGCCTTTTGATTTGTATATTTGAAACGAAGGACGCGATATAAATATACAGATGTTTGTAGAGCTTATGGGACTCTTATAAGTATAGATTTGCATTCAGCGCGAAAAAATATGTATTTTGATAGAGGACGCTGAAATGGGTAAAAATAAAAATGAGCTGAAAATTGTTGAAAAACAGTAATATCTCGAACAAATACACATAACACTTCCAATTTCAGCAAACAGGTGGACAATACTGCGAAAAGTCGTAGCACAAGTAGATCAGGCAACGGATTAGCATACCTTTGACGATTTTCATCAACATTTCTATGAACCTCAAAGTACGAGGAAATGGTATCTAATCTCTCTGCAATTGATACCACCATGGTACAATTGCGAAGAGATGTGCACACTCAAGTACAATCAACAGTCTGACCATCGACTGACGACTGAGAGCTGGTCGTTGTTTGAGATTCATTCGATTGTGGGAGGTGTCCCACGATAGCATTATCAAAAATATCAAAAACTGTACTTTGATTTTACTAATCTGGTGAGTGTTTGAGATATTACTGTTTTTCAACTCATTTTTATTTTTCCCGATTACAGCACCATCTATCTTGAAAGGGAAAAATGTTTCGTGTAAGGTTACATATTTTCTCACGTAGAATCCAAATCTGGAGTAAAAATAGAGGTTCCTATTTAAGATTTCAAAATCACCCCATCTCGCCGACGGAAATGGTTAGGGATGTCGAGTTTTATGTTAATGGATGTCTCTATTCGAGGTGAACAACTTTCATAGCAAGTCAGTTTTTAAAATTCGATTTATATGTTAGCCCTACAAAGCTTCTTCACATTTCTATTCCAGGCTTATAGTGAGAAATTTGCTTGTAAAAGATACTCAAAGCTGAAGAACATAGATGTTGATGTTTGTTGAACTTGACTGCGGGGTCATCAGTCCCTAAACTTACAAACTACTTATGAACTACCTTATACTAAAGACGAATCAAACGTCCATGCCCGAGGGGGGATTCGAACCCCCGACGTGGAACGGCCTCATGCATCGTAGCATAGCGCCTCAATGCGCTCGGCCATTCCGCCGCGGCGACGCGATATATCAAAGCAATAACAGCAAAAAAAGATTCCACTTTTTATATGCTCAAGCTTTCACCGCTCGGAACAAATATGGCGGCGGGAGATGCTATTACAACACAAGTTGATGCGCATACCCGTCGATATACAGGTGTCCTAGGATGGCATGACGTCATTGTTTAAAGCTGGCGGGTGGTATCGGACACTAGAATTTATCTAATCTTCAAATGATTGTAAACCTGCGAGTCCAAACTGCTGATGCCATTGCACATTAAACTTACAAACTACCTGTGAACTAATTTATGCTAAAGTCAACAGACTCGAATCTCAGACTAGAGCGGCCGCGCAGTCCGTCACATGGCGCCTCAGACCGCACGGCCATTACCGCGTAGCGACTGCATTTTTATATTTATAAAGTCTTGGCGTCAGTTTTATCATTGATATCGTATGGTGTTCGCTGTGTTGAGCAACTATGCACGTTTTCATTTCTCTTATTATACTTTTTACCTCTTATTTTAGATTTTATTTGGCCTAAATGAGGTAATCAAAGAGCCTATTTTTAGGCTCCTATAAATGTTGTTGTTGTTGTGGTCTTCAGTCCGCAGACTGGTTTGATGTAGCTCTCCACGCTAACCTGTCCTGTGCAACTCTCTTCATCTGAGAATATTTTCGGCAACCTACATCCCTTTGAATCTGCTTACTGTATACGTCCCTCGGTCTCCCACTAAGATTTTTACCCCACACACTTTCTTCTAATGCTAAGTTGACAATTCCTTGACGTCTCAGGATGTGTCCAACCAATCTATCCCTTCTCTTAGTCAGAATATGCCAGAAACTCATTTCCTCCCCGTTTCGATTAAGCACCTCCTCATTAGTTACGTGATCTACCCATCTAATTATCATCATTCGTCTGTAGCACCACATTTCAAAAGCTTCTATCATCTTTTTGTCTGAATTCCTTATCGTCCACGTTTCACTCCCATACAATCAACTCCAGACAAATGCTTTCAGAAAGGACGTCCTAACATTTAAATTAATATTGGATGTCAACAACTTTCGCTTCTTCAGAAACGCTTTTCTTCTCATAGCCATTCTGCATTTTATATTTTCTTTACTTCGGCTATCAGAAATTATCTTGCTACCCAAATAACAAAACTCGTCTACTACTTTTATTACGAGCTAAAAAAAAATCCGCGGTCTAGTGACATCATTCTGTCGAGAGAAAGGGAGAGGTTTTCCTGCGTGACTCTCTACGAACCCTGCTCATTCAGACGGGGCAACAGGACGCCCGGTTTTCCCGACTGCTGGTGTCAAACGGTGCAAAAACCGCTCGGCGACCTCCTACCGAAAGCACAGGGACCGCGGGTTTCCCACGTTTCTCGGAACTGCGGACTAAAATTCGCGGTAACTGCCGCCGTGGGCCGAGGTGCACGTAGCCCTCCGGATGGACGCAGTACCGGGAAGTATGCGGCGCCTGCGAGGGCTCCAGCCGCCACTGAGCGGCTGCCGAAACGACGGCCCAACCTGCGGTTACAGCGACACCAAAGGCTCGCCACTACGTCACGCGCTCTCGCTTTCTAAAAGGTGATGATCATACGTCACACATAAATGAGGACTTCATGTACATATACATGTACATGGTATACTCTGCAAATCACTTTTAAGTGTCTGGCAGAGTGTTCATGGAACCACCTTTATACTATTTATCTCCCATTCCATTCTCGAATACCGCGCGGGAAGAAAGAACACCTGAATCTCTCCGTTAGAGCTCTGATTTCTCGTATTTTATTCTGATGATCATTTCTACTTATGTAAGTGGGAGTCAACATATATATTTTCGAATTCGGAGGAGAATGTTGGCGATTCTAGTTTCGTAAGTAGCCCACGCTGCAGCGATAAGCGCCGTTGTTGTAATGATTCCCTCCACAGACCCTGTATCATTTCGGCGACGCTATCACCCCTGTATCGTGACAAAACAAAAGAGCTGCCCTTCTTTGGACTCTTTCGATGTCCTCCGTCAAACCAACCTGGTAAAGATCCCACACTGGGCAGCAATACTCCAAAAATGAACGTACAAGCGTATTGTATGTAGTTTTTTAGTAGTTTTGTTGCATCTTTTAAGGGTTCTACCAATAAAAAGCAGTCTCTGGTTCGCCTTTCCCACGACATTATCTACGTGTTCTTTCTAGGTTAAGTCTGAAGTAATAGTAATTCCCAGATATTTTGTGAAGTTTACGGCCTTCACTTTCCATTGCTTTATCTTATAAACAAAGTTTAACGTATTTCTTTTCGTACTCATGTGGACGACTTCACTCTTCTCATTATTTAGAATCAGTTGCCAATTTTTACACCATAGTGATGTTCAGATCGTTCTGCAGTTGGTTTTGATTTTCAGATGATTTCGCTAGGCGGTAAATGCAAACAATCTAAGAGAGCTACTTAGATTTTTTCCCGAATCGTTTATGTAAATAAGGAACAGCAGAGGACCAATAACACTACCCTGTGGAACGCCCGATGTCACCTCTGTTTTAGTCGATGCTTTACCATCGATTACTACAAACTGTGTCCTCTCTGACATGAAATCCCATATCCAGTCGCAAATTTGGGGCGATATACCACAACCACGCGATTTGATTAACAGCCGGTATTCTTGTCCAGATTTGTAGGGAATTCCATTTTCCGAATTAATGAAACACAGCATATCTCTATCTATATAAAAGCGAAAGGACACTCACTCACTCACTGACCAACAGGAAATCTCGAAAACTACTTACCTACGAAGCAGGAATTTGGCAGGAATGTAGTTTATAGGTAAGACGTCAGCTAAGAAAGGATTTTGCGAGAGGGCCAATAGTGCAGGAAACTTCCCCGTGATGGTGTGACTTTATATCCACTATTTTAGAAGGAGGGCACTTAGCGACCTGCAACTAACTTCAAATATAATCTCAAACATTTATGCTACTTTTTCTCGTTGACAAGCCCCGCAAGTTGATGAAAGGAAAATAGTTTGTCGCTTACTACTTCTTCGGCATCCATGCGGTAAAATTACGCCATTTGGCATGACGTTACAATTTATTACTCTTACATTATTAATTGTTTTCGCGAGAAGTGTTACTGACAGTATACACACATACCACTGAAAGTACGTTCGAAATTTTATCATAGTATGACACACAGTTCATGAGATATGGAGTCATAAAACTATGAGGTTCACAAAAAACCGCCTCATCACGCATGACTCTTTGATTTATTACGTCTTTCCTACTAACTCTATTCGCGACGTATTTTGCAGACATTCTACATATACACCGCTGGATGTACCGGTACCTTCCACATAATATCGTATTGCGACATTCCGGGCAAGTCACCTAACTTTACCGTTGGGAATATCTCGTAAACCACAACAAATATTTAATAACTAATTCTGTAGACCGAAAGTGAGGAGAGAGGCTGGTGTAATTGTTTAATACAAACCATAAAAAGCACGGAAGTATATTTTTAAACACAGACATACGTTTTTTTTATATGGAAACCTATTATTATTTTTAGCAGAAATAAAAATAGGAAAATATACTTAAGTAATGCCGTTTGTTACACTCTAAAATCTTAATTACATCCAGAGTTATTGTAACCTAAAGCTTACGCTTGAGTAACTCCTCAGCAGTTCAATCGTGTGGCGTAACAAAAAAGATCCGTGATCAGCGATCAGCGATCACCATCTGTAGGGGTATGTTTACGAAGACTACAGTTTTTACGAGTTTGCCTGTAGTGCAATGTTTTGGGCCGGCCGCGGTGGCCGAGGGGACTGAGGCGCTTCAGTCACGGTCTGCACGGCCACTACGGTCGGGGGGTCGAATCCCCCCCTCGGGCATGGATATTTGTGCCGTCCTTAGTATAAGGTAGTAGATAAGTAGTTTGTAAGTTTAGGGACTGATGACCCCGTAGTTAAGTCCCATAAGCTTAATAAACATTACTCAAAAGTAATGTAATGTAATGCAATGTTTTAGTTTGTCTTTGTAGCCTCAGTGTCTCCATGCAGCGCTTTCTGTAACTATTATTATGAATTAGTCGTTGTACTCAGAATGTTGTACGTTGTGTTAGCAGACGTCTGCGATAGTGTACTATACAGTACAAGTAAGAACGGAAGTACGCACAGTAGCAAAGTGCGAAGCTAAATTATTTTAAACAGGTCGGAAGTACAATAATGTACAGTGTTGTAAACTGTGGAAGTAGTTTATTCTAATTCTGAAAAGGAAGAAATGAGACTCATCTATGGCGAGTGTAGAAAAAATGCAGCTGAGGCCTGCAGATTGTATGCAGAACAGTACCCAGACAGAAACCATCCGACGCACCGCATATTTGAAAACATCTACAAACAATTGTGTGCAACAGGTATGATCGGAGCACGCAAACGGGTGCGTAACAGACCCATCACAGGAGAAGAAGGTGCAGTTGGTGTGTTAGCTGCTGTTGCCGCGAATCCACACACGAGATTATTAGAGGCAGTGCAATGAGTTCCACCTGTATCATTTGTCACTGCATCAGTCATTTCATGGAAAAGACTTTATTAATCGAGTGAATTTCCGTCAATGCGCATTAAGAGAGAATGCGTTTAATAGGACGTGGCGGACGCATAAATTGTCCAGCCCGTTACCCTGATCTTACACCTTTAGACTTCTTTCTGTGGGGTACGTTAAATGAGAACGTGTACAGTGAGGTGCCTACAACCCTAGAAGGTATGAAACGTCGTATTGAGGCAGCCTGTGGCAACATTACACCAGATGAACTGTGTTGTGTAAGTCTTGCATTGCGCCGTAGATTGCAAACGTGTGCAGCAAATTATGGGCATCACTTTGAACGTTTATTGGACTGAAATGTCAGAACACACTATTTCACATTCTGTAATTGAAAACAAAAAAATTAATTTGTAAGCTTAACTAAATTCTCATGTTAATGTACATTTTCTTTTAACAAGTCAGTGCAGTACAGTATTCTTCAGTACAAAAAAGTTAGCATGTGGACGTAATGTGCTGTTCAAGTGTCTTCTGCACATACGTTACATCACTGCTCTTTTTTATCATTAATTAATTCTGTTATGTCCAATACACACGACTGAAAGGCTGAGGAGTTACTCAAGCGTCAACTTTAGGTTACAATAACTCTGGATGCAATTAATATTTTACAATGTAACAAACGACATTACTTAAGTATGTTTTCCTATTTTCAGTTGTGCTAAAAATAAAAATGATTTCCATAAAAAAAATACATATATTTGTGTTAAAAAACATACTTCCGTGCGTTTTTAATGTGGCAACATTACACCAGATGAACTGTGTTGTGTAAGTCTTGCATTGCGCCGTAGATCGCAAACGTGTGCAGCAAATTATGGGCATCACTTTGAACGTTTATTGGACTGAAATGTCAGAACACACTATTTCACATTCTCTAATTGAAAACAAAAAAATTAATTTGTAAGCTTAACTAAATTCTCATGTTAATGTACATTTTCTTTTAACAAGTCAGTGCAGTACAGTATTCTTCAGTACAAAAAAGTTAGCATGTGGACGTAATGTGCTGTTCAAGTGTCTTCTGCACATACGTTACATCACTGTTCTTTTTTATCATTAATTAATTCTGTTATGTCCAATACACACGACTGAAAGGCTGAGGAGTTACTCAAGCGTCAACTTTAGGTTACAATAACTCTGGATGCAATTAATATTTTACAATGTAACAAACGACATTACTTAAGTATGTTTTCCTATTTTCAGTTGTGCTAAAAATAAAAATGATTTCCATAAAAAAATACATATATTTGTGTTAAAAAACATACTTCCGTGCGTTTTTAATGGTTTGTTTTAACCAATTACACCAGCCTCTCTCCTCACTTTCGGTCTACGAAATTAGTTATTAAATATTTTCTGTGGTTTACGAGATATTCCCAGTGGTAAAGTTAAGTGACTCATCCGCTATGCAGGGTGAATCCCCTAACACTTGCACCGGAAATATTGCGGAAACGGAAAGTGCGATTGATGTGCGTTTTTCAACAAACAGATTGAAATATTACTTAGAAAATGTATTTTTATGCATACATACAGTTTTTTAAAAGGAACAATGGCTGTTTCTATCATGCACTGGAATTTTTGACACCATCTGTGTACAAAGAATTTTGAATGACATTTTTATCACGTTTAGTTTGGCAGCTACAACCGTTTAAAGTTTCGGGGCGGAGGCTGCGATAGCGTAGCTGACTGGCCGAGTGGCTAGCCCCTGGACCACGGCCCACTGTCTCATGACCACCAGCCAGTCAGATACAATGTCGTGGCTTCGGCCCCCAAAACTTTGAATGGTTGTAGCTGCCAAACTAAACATGATAAAAAGTCATTCAAAATTCTTTGCACACAGCTGGTGTCAAAAATTCCAGTGCATGATAAGAAACAACCATTGTTCCATTTGAAAAATTGTATGTTTGCATAAAAAATACGCTTTCTACGTACTTTTACAATCTGTGTAATGGCTAACAATACGAGTCCTTGACAACCAATCCATTCTGTGGAAACCGCACATCAATCGCACTTTCCGTTTCCGCAATATTTCCGGTGCAAGTGTTAGGTGATTCACCCTTTAGTTCAGTTGCTATGACGTCAAAGACAACAAAATGCACGAACATTCGCCCTAATAAGCCTGAGTTTTTAATTTACTTCGTCTTTAGTACCAATTTCATTTACAACACATTTCGCAGGCAGTTTCCTAATATTCCACTCTACGAACCTGGTAAAAAAATGTTTTTGTAGCACATGTAATTCAGGAGATATTACGTCATAAACGTGACATCCGTAAATAGGTAATGCATTGTGTTTGACCTTTTGTTAAGTCTGTATTACTCTCTTCGCAGCACATTCCTCAAACATTATCCAAATATATCACTGAAAGGAGATACAATATTATATCACTGAACGACACACGGATCAGCAGATCCGACGTCATAACCACTGACGGAACTGCTTGAAAACGAAACCACAGGGCGCATTTCGCTGTAGATTCAAGCGAAACGTGTGTGCAAATACCGCAGATGTCTTCATGATGGTGCTCAAGACGAACGTCTACTATCCGCGCGACCTCATTGGCTGAATCGTCGCAGGCGGCTTCATCCTATGTGAGCCTCTACAACTCATTTTCACGGGTTTAATGAATTATTTAGTACAAATTAAATAAATAAACACGAATTATTAATAGTATCCTAGAGAAACGTACTTTTTTTTGACAAATAAAAGGAGCCAACACGAAAAGTTACACGTTTCACGTACTGGCATGATTTGTGGCTTTTGCAACTCACAACCGTTTTGTAACGATTACGATTTACGGACAGACGAATGTTTTATAAACATCAGAAGTTAATTTCCAGCTGATTCATTGGTTGATAATAACACGATCCTCATCGGATGACGGAACTGCCAGGATTTATCTTTGAAATGAACTGTATTTTTGGTTGAGTATTCTCCCATAAATGTAACATGTTTTTAGGAAAGAGGAGATGGACAGAGTGAAAGGAGAGGAGAAGTAAGAAGTCAAGGCAGGAATAAATAAATAAATACCCGGGCAACGCCGGCTTTTCAGCTCGTCTTTTATACATAAGATTAGATTACGGCTTCTTCCATAGGTGACGAATACAAGATATCGTAAAGATGCGGAACGTGTCAGTTTAGTAAAATATAGCAATACACGATCTCCATTACTTATCGATTTACATAAAATTACTGATTTCTGTTCATCTACTAAGTAGAAGGAGTTTTCATTCAGAAATTCTTTCAATTTGGTTTTAAATGCTGGTTGGCTATCTGTCAAACATCTGATGCTATTTCGTAAGTGAACAAAGACTTTTGTGAAAGCATAATTCACTCCCTCTTGTGCCAGAGTTAGATTTAACTCTGAATAGTGTAAATCATGCTTTCTGTTACAGTTGTAGCTATGCACAATGCTATTATTTTGAGTTGTGTTGGGTTATTAATAACAAATTTCATAAGAGAATATGTATATTCTTCGTGGGTTGGTAAAGGGTGGCTTGAGGAACAAAATGAGGTAGGGAGCCCATGTCCGGAAACCTCACGAGCGTCAAAATTATAAGTGCTAGGGCCTGTCGGTGTCTACACGTATTGCTCCTCTTCATTTCCCTGCATTTATGGTTCCCATACGTTAAATACAATAAAGACGTCGACATCACGAAATATCTACCGTTATTCTATCCATCGCCGTACACTCCAGCAGCGTAGATGGTGATGGCTGCTGCACAAGACGACGTTAGTCTACAAAAGACAACATAGTACTGCTGTCATTCTCTGTCCATTATACTGTGCTATAGCGTACTACATCGGAGATTGTGTTGGAGCTTTTGACAGGCAATAAAACATGGCTAGAAGCCCAAGAACGTCGCCATCATCCATCACGGCAAGAGAAAGACCGTGCGCTCTCTCTATCGCACATCGCAACGCTTCTGTGGTTGGAAATATCAGCCAGTTGGCGGCGATTTCAACCTTGCCCAGGGACGCTCGAGTGTATGTAAAGACGCCAACAAAAAATTAAAAGTCATATGGAATAGCACAGAAGTGGAGCACTGCCATAATCCAAAATACCTGGGGGTCACACTGGATCG
Source organism: Locusta migratoria (assembly GCA_026315105.1). Classification (NCBI taxonomy): domain Eukaryota; kingdom Metazoa; phylum Arthropoda; class Insecta; order Orthoptera; family Acrididae; genus Locusta; species Locusta migratoria. The sequence goes on along the minus strand of CM048750.1, from coordinate 121,223,483 downwards.
TGCCTTGACATTTAGGAAGCACTGCCTAAACATAAAACAAAAGGTATCCGCACGCAATAACATCATCAGAAAACTCACAAACAGCGGATGGGGTGCCCAACCGACAGTACTCAGTACAACGGCAATTGCACTATGCTACTCTGCTGCTGAATACGCCTGCCCTATTTGGTATACATCTGTCCATGCCAGCCATGTGGATGTTGCCCTAAACGAGACCTGTAGAATAACAACAGGATGCCTGAGGGCAACGCCTATTCACAAACTATACAACCTCGCGGGGATAGCCCCACCAGATATAAGACGGAAAGTTGCCGCAAATATAGAGAGAAGCAAAGTAAAACAAAACGCTACTAACCCGCTACATGGACACCAAACTTCCCCAAGCAGGCTGAGTGTTCTGAATACTACTGTCAACTGTAGTACATCACCATCAACGGCACGACAAAACCTGTGGACAACCAGAAATGCTGATGTCGCGACATGGATTCCACCTCTGGAGGCCCTCCCCCCAGGCGAAAATCTGCCGTGGAAAACGTGGAAGTCCCTCAACAGACTAAGAAGTGGGGTGGGTAGAACAAAGGAACAATATGGCCAGATGGAACTACCTCGGGGATGAATCAACGCTCTGCGAATGTGGATCCGAAAAAACCACCGAGCATCTGTACAGCTGTCCTCAGTGCACAGTAAGGTGCATGCTGGGGAACCTATTGCAGGCCAAGGGGAATGCCGTCGAGCTTGCTAATTTTTGGTCTGATTGTATTTAGTGGTTCTGTAATTTGTTTATATATAATCTCTTTTGTTTTGTATTAGTTGTACTCTTGTCTTTGACCTTTTGTATGCAACACTTTTGACACGAATAAATAAATAAATCACAGCAAGAGAACATTAAATTCATAGGGCCTGCCCATACAGCTGCTAGCTCCATCTTCTCCACCGGCGATCGTTGCAATCACTCGCAAACCCCGAATACCAGAAACCACATATTACAGACCTGCCCGCGGTCTGTGTGTGCACAGAACGACGCGTTCGCCGCCCGAGGGGTGGCCTAGCGGCAGGCGCCAGCACCTATGATTTTCACGCTCGTATCACCGTTAGGTGACGTTTCTAGACACGGGTTCCCCACCTCATTTTGTTCCTCAAGCCATTCTCTAACAACCCACGAAGTTTGTCGGTATCATTTAGTAACACCATATATATATTCTCTTATGAAATTTGTTATCAATGACCCAATTCAAAAGTAACAGCAGTGTGCAAAGCTACAACACTAGGAGAAGGGATGAGCTCCACTATTCACGGTTACATCTAATCTGGCACAGGAGGGGGTGAATTAAACTGCCACAAAAGTCTTTGGTAACTTTCCACATAACATCAAATTCAAAGAATTTCTGAATGACAACTTCTTCTAGTAGTAATTAGTAATTAGTAAATTTACATAAAGAAACATATTGTGAGGATCCCTAGATCCTCAAATAAGTGTAATTTTGTAAGCTGTCATGTTTTTAACTTGTGTATTTTTTATACAGGGTGTTACAAAAAGTTACGGCGAAACTTTCAGGAAACATTCCTCACACACAAACAAAGAAAATATGTTATGTGGACTTGTGTCCGGAAACGCTTAATTTCCACGTTAGAGCTCATTTTAGTATTTCTCTTTAAATGTTCTGTTTACGGATGAGGCTTCATTCCAACGTGATCAAATTTTTCACAATCAACATGTGTGGGCTGACAAGAATCCGCATGCAATTGTGCAATCACGTCATCAACACAGATTTTCTGTGAACGTTTGGGCAGGAATTGTTGGTGATGTCTTGACTGGGCCTCATGTTCTTCCACCTACGCTCACTGGAACACTTTACCTACCTGTGCTGCTAGAACATGTGCCTTTACAACACAACATGTGGTTCATGCACGATGGACCTCCTGAACATTTCAGTCGAGGTGTTCGTACGCTTCTCAACAACAGATTCGGTGACCGAGGAATTGGTAGAGGCGGACCAATTCCATAGCCTCCACGCTCTCCTGACCTCAACCCTCTTGGCTTTCATTTATGGGGGCATTTGAACGCTCTCGTCTACGCAACCCCTGTTCCAAATGTAGGGACTCTTCGTACTCGTATTGTGGACGGGTGTGATACAATACGCCATTCTCCAGGGCTGCATCAGCGCATCAGGGATTCCATGCGACGGAGGGTGGATGCATGGTATCCTCGCTAACGGAGCACCTTTTGAACATTTCCTGTAACAAAGTGTTTGAAGTCACGCTGGTGCGTGCTGTTTCTGTGTGTTTCCATTCCGTGGTTAACGTGATTTGAAGAGAAGTAATGAAATGAGGTCTAACATGGAAATTAAGCGTTTGCGGACACATGTCCACATAACATATTTTCTTTCTTTGTGTGTGAGGAATGTTTCCTGAAAGTTTGGCCGTACCTTTTTGTAACACACTGTATAGTGACGAAGTGCAGTGTTGCACTTGTTATTTTATACCAAATTTTTAACAAGATGACCAGCTTGTAATATGTATCTGACTAGATGATGGTGACACAGTTCACCGAAAGCGGTCGTCAGTGAATAAATTATTAATGTGAAATCTTGGCACCTGGTTTTGAAAATTATAAAACGATCAGATCGCCTCCAAACCCGACTACGTCAGGTAATTTGAACATTTGTCACCGCTGCTGTTTCGATACGACAATGTGGGCGGAGTGTTGCGCGAACAACCAGAACCTGTTGAGAGAACGTGTGGGAATGTTCACGTCACAATTGCAACCAGCGTCGTTATACAACTGACGCAGCACGTCCCACCTGGTTGGCATTTCTCCGAATGGACTATCCCGCCACTCGATAGATCACAATTTGACCCCTTCCAAAATTGCTGTCTTGGCTGTAGAAATCACGACTTTGTTTCTGTGGCAAGGCGCCCGTCAGCTTCACGCGTTAATATCACCCTGTAGCTGTAAACATTCCCTGCTAAAGGCGCTCTGTCATTACGCTATCTGTTAAATGATATATCCGCCATTTGACTGTATTATTATGTTTCGTCGCAATCCGGATTTCAGCTGTATAGCCGTTTTCAAGTGTACAATTATGTCAATTGATTGGTACATCTAGGAAAACAATTCGTCATTCTTGAGAGTAACAGTTTACATATGCACAAACGTGTGGGTCATCAATAAGTAGAACCATGTTCCGATGCATCTTGAACATGTTAATGTCAAATGCAATTTGTAGAGCATTCAAGTACCACTCCATCATACACTATGGTAATCGATCCCTTGGCTTAGAAACTACTTTAACTTATACTAAAGACAACACACACACACACACACACACACACACACACACACACACACATGCCCGAGAGAGGACTCGACCCTCCGACGCGAGCGACCGCGCTATCCGTAATTTGGCGCACCAGGCCACACGGTCATTCCCGCGTGGCTTCTAATAACACTAACACATGTGGCCAGTCAGTCTTTTCGAGATTTATAGTTTGTTGTTGTGGTACACCTTTTACTATTTTCGTTTATGAGCTTTTTGTATGAATATTACGTAAAATATGTTTATCACATTTAATCAAAGTGGCAAACAGATATCAAATACTACTCCATGCTCTTATAAGAAAAGGCATATTCCAAAGTAGGTGTAAGAACCTTTGTGCTGTATGTGACAATCGACTATGAATCACCACGAGATTGTTCGAAGATTATTGTACAACAGGTCTTGTCATCCATTTTGCAATTATCTTAGCCTGTTGTCTGCTGAAGAATGCACACGCTATATGTGTCATTGTAATTCATTTGCGAATTGATGAATAATAATTTCTGTTAAAGTCAAACAGTGTTAATTGTTCATTTAAGCCTTTTACAAATAATATATTCTTGAATACGTTTTCTCCAGTTATTTTATCTGTACCTTTATGCGAAGAATGCTCAGGACTAGTGTGGCATGTAATACAATCATACAGCTTCACCGACAGACCGTATGAAGCTTGCAATACCTGGTATTCTTCAACTGAGAACCTGCAGTATCCATTTACTGTACTTGTTCGATGCCGATAACAGATTTTTCAATATTCAGAATAACTAAAGCTCGCAGTCTTCCACCGCAAACTGAACTATTGCTACAGGCTTGGCTTGGGCTACAGAAAGTTATTTACCTATTTCAAAAGTACGTTTCTTGTATTATAAAAAATTATATGATGTTCGATATGTAATATGATAAATTATCTAAACCCCTTTAATTTAGAGGTACTTGGGTGCAAAAACGCTACCACGTAACAAAAAGTTATAGAATCTTTGGTGATGCTAAAATTTCGTTTTAGCTGGAGTCCTAAAGTCAGCACAGGCTCATTCCTTTGATAATTAAAAAAATTGTAGTTAAAAAGTAGTAGGGGTGGTTCATTGTTCATAGTACTCCCTCCTACCACTGTGCAAAAATGTTGATTTATTTTAACCTAGGCTTAAAAAGTATTTAAACTAGTACTAAGGATAACACACACACACACACACACACACACACACACACACATACACACGCACACACACACACATGCTCGAGGGAGGACTCGAATCTCAGACGGCGGCAGCAAGGCGCCTTAGAACCCTCGGCCACCCCACTGCGGTGGTTTTGTTTGCTGCCATACAAGTTGAGTAAGAATCAGTTATCCATCTAGCTTCGCAAAGCAAATAGCGTGACTTACGTAGTTATATTAATCACTTATTTCTGTATTCCGTATATTTCTAACTCATTTAGTGGGAAATAAATACTAACCGTGTCTGAAAACTGCGATTCCACTAATTTATTAGGCACGTTGAAAATTGTGTGACCTTGTGTCGTTGATCCTTGTAGTGTACTAGTAGTTTCGCTTGAGAGAGTCGGAATTCGCCTATTCGCTCTTCATGGACTTAAATATGACGTTACGGAATCAACTGTAAAATTCACAGTTATTTATTTATTTTGTTTTCACGGTAGCGTACTTCATAAACTATGTATATTCTTCCTTCATGGTAACTAATTACAGTGGTAAAAATAACTTTTAACATTGATATTTATTATCAAAAGCGAATTTCTCGCCGTTTCACTGTGGGCGCAAATTCCCATTACAAACTTCTAGGACTTGTAGAGGGTAGTGAGTACATAACATTTTGAATAGCAACCCATGTCCGAAAACGTATCGTTTCCGTTTCACAACTGTTTCAATTCAGATGATTGCACTGCAACGTACTGATGCTTTACAACAGCGGCTCGATGTGGCGTCCACCTACGTCGTAACGCACATTGTACCTCCGAAGCATGTTCTGGTACACTCTCTCCATCCCACCTTGTTTTGTGCAGCGACCAGAACTCATGCCAGCAGATCTTCCTTTAAAGGTGTCTCATAAATTAGGCTCTTCATACGACCCCACAACAAGTAGTCCATAGGGGTTAATTCCAGTGATAGTTTGACGTAGTACACGTCATCGTGTTTACCCTATTGCATATCAGAACAGGGAATTCTGAGACGTTTCTATGCCACAATACACACACTCTGAAGAGCCCTACCACACGACAAAAGTCGGTAAACGTCTTGAAAATGAAAGCGTCTTGGACATTTCATTTATTTACACGACTGGCCATTAAAATTGCTACACCAAGAAGAAATGCAGATGATAAACGGGTATTCATTGGACAAATATATTATACTAGTACTGACATGTGATTACATTTTCACGCAATTTGGGTGCATAGATCCTGAGAAACCAGTACCCACAAAAACCACATCTGACCGTAATAACGGCCTTGATACGCCTGGGCATTGAGTCAAACAGAGCTTGGATGGCGTGTACAGGTACAGATACCCATGCAGCTTCAACACGATACCACAGTTCATCAAGGGTAGTGACTGGCGTATTGTGATGAGCCAGTTGCTCGGCCACCACTGACCAGACGTTTTCTATTGATGACACATCTGGAGAATGTGCTGGCCAAGGCACCAGTCGAACATTTTCTGTATTCAAAAAGGCCCGTACAGGACCTGCAACTTGCGGTCGTGCATTATCGTGCTGAAATGTAGGGTTTCGCAGGGATCGAATGAAGGGTAGAGCCACGGGTCGTAACACATCTGAAATGTTCAAAGTGCCGGCGATGCGAACAAGAGGTGACCTAGACGTGTAACCAATGGCACCCCATACCATCACGCTGGGTGATACGCCAGTATGGCGATGACTAATATACACTTCCAATGTGCGTTCACCCCGATGTCGCCAAAGACGGATGCGATCATCATGGTGCTGTAAACAGAACCTTGATTCATCCCAAAAATGACCTTTTGCCATTCGTGCACGTAGGTTCATCGTTGCAAACACCATCGCAAGCGCTCCTGTCTGCGATGCAGCGTCAATGGTAACCGCAGCCATGCGAATAATGCGGATGATGCTGTCGTTTATCGGTTAGTGAAGTCAACAGAGGATCAAAAGCAACTGCAAAGCGATTTAGACAAAATTTCTGCATGGTGCGATAATTGGCAATTGACACTAAATAAAGAAAAGTGTGAAGTAATACACATGACCACTAAAAGAAATCCGCTGAACTTCAATTACGCGATAAATCAGTCAAACCTTAAGGTCGTAGATTCTACCAAATACCTAGGAGTTACTATTACGAACAACTCTGACTGGAGAGAATACATAGAAAATATTGTGGGGAAGGCGAACCAACGGTTACGTTTCATCGGCAGAACGCTTCGAAGATGCACCAGCTCCACCAAAGAGACTGGCTACATCACACTTGTGCGTCCTCTCCTGGAGTACTGTTGCCTCTTGTGGGACCCTCACCAGGTGGGATTGACGGAAGACATTGAGAAGGTTCAGAGAAGGGCAGCTCGTTTTGTTCTTTCACGTTACGGGGGGGAAAGCGTCACGGAAATGTTGCATGAATTGGGGTGGAAATCATTAAAAGAAAGACGTTATTCATTGCGGCGTGATCTGTTTGCGAAGTTTCAATCACCGACTTTTAGTTCTGAATGTCAAAATATTTTGCTAGCACCCACCTACTTAGGGAGACATGACCATCCCAATAAAATAAGAGAAATCAGATCGAAAACGGAACGATTTAGGTGTTCTTTCTTCCCGCGCGCTATTAGAGAATGGAACGGTAGAGAAAAGTTATGAAAGTGGTTAATAAACCCTCTGCCAGGCACTTGAATATGATTTGCAGAGTATCTATGTAGATGTAGATGTAGAATAAGATGCCTGTCATCTCGACTGCTGGTGATACGAGGCCATTGGGATCCAGCACGGCGTTTCGTATTGCGCTGCTGAACCCACCGATTTCATATTCTGCTAAAAGTCATTGGGTCGCGACAAACACGAGCAGCAATGTCGCGATCCGATAAATCGCAATCGCGATAGGCTACAATCCGACCTTTATCAAAGTCGGAAACGTGATGGTACGCATTTCTCCTCCTTACAAGACGCATCACAACAGCGTTTCACGAGGCAACTGCTCTTTGTGTATGAGATATCGGTTGGAAACTTTCCTCGTGTCAGCACGTTGTAGGTATCGCCACCGGCGCCAACCTTGTGTGAATGCTCTGAAAAGCTAATCATTGGCATATCACAGCATCTTCTTCCTGTCGTTTAAATTTCGCGTCTGTAGCGCGTCATCTTCGTGGTGTAGCAATTTTAATGGCCAGGAGTTTATTTTTGTATGGTGACGCTAGTTGTTTTCAGTGTGTGTGTGTGTGTGTGTGTGTGTGTGTGTGTGTGTGTGTGTGTGCGTGTGCGTGTGTGTTTTGCATTACTACATTTGACATATTACGGTTCTTGGACGATGAAGCCTCACCTACAGAGTATTTAAACTTCCTTGCACACTGCTCTTGCTGGAAATAGAAGAGTGTTCATATCGGCTGTGGTTGTAGACGTCTTTGGCTACTTTTCCTCTTTCAAGAGTGGAGCCCTTTCACTTTCGCCGTATTTATGGTGACCACCACTAAAAGTTCTCCTGTCACATCTGCATTGTTTATATCTGGGTGTCACAGGTTGCGGAATTGTGATGTTGTGCGTATGTCGGGGTACGATTACCCACTAATAACCGCTCGTCTGCTGGTAGTAAGTGGATGAAGAACGTATGAAGAACTAATGCGCCAAGGGTAGGGTCAGAGGGGGAGGAGGACTTTGCGACAGACTGGGCGAGTATAAGAGCAGAATGGTTTCTTGCTATCTACGACAGATCGAGCAATTGGTTGAGGCTTGGCGCCATTTCCTGCTAAGGATCATCACAATGATTGTCAGTTTGGCGTGGTGAGACCATCTTTGCAACTGTTTACCCACCAAGGAGGTTAGAATAAAGGGAGATGGCATCATCTATGCCGAGCACATACGTCAGTTGAAGCCTGTCCGCAATCTTGGTCAGTTTCGAAATACTATTTCTCCGTTAAAACTATGCGTTAAGTCGACCCTCTTACTGTGCAGTGAACTGACAGTAACTGTAAAGTATGTACTTTCAAACAGTATAGTCTCTTGAATAAATAGTATATAATATATTTGAAAAATTAATTTTAACACATAATTTGCATTCTCTTTAACACGTTGTTCATCACGGCAAAACCATCGGCCGTTTTATTTCTGTTTTAAGTGACATAAAACATTAGCTCTACAATACGAACACTTCTCAAAAATTTAGCAATATGCCGGAGGCAAGCTTCTCTTTTTGACTGTAAGGGCGTCTCCCTGTAATCGAACTTCATTAACTAGATGAGCCTCAGAATCGACATTTGAGTGGTAATTTTTCTTATGAAGTATGCCGCCCAGCGTACAGACATTTTGTAAGTTTTACGTTCATTAGGTTTTCCTGCTTTACCCTGGCTGTCGGCTTTGCGTTCTCCCCAGTCGATGTCAGTTAGGTTTGCCGTGGTGCATGGCTTCGCCAAACTATTGCTTCGTCTGTGTGCTTAATTAGCTTTCCATAGGTGGTTAAGAGTCCCGAATAAGAAGTGTTGCCGCGGTGGAGTAGCCGAGCGGTCTAAGGCGCCTCGCTGCGAAGCGCGCGGTTGCTCGCCATCGGAGGTTCGAGTCCTCTCTGGTGTGTGTGTGTGTGTGTGTGTGTGTGTGTGTGTGTGTGTGTGTGTGTTTGTCCTTAGGTTAGTTTATCTTAGTTTAAGTAGTTTGTAAGCTACGGACTGGTGACCACGCAGTTTGGTCCGATAGATATACAAACATTTGAACATTTTTTTTAATAGTGTTCTTGTTCGGCTACGTTTTTACCTACGGTTGTGGAGTGCATTCTCAAAGTTGTTTCAACATTTTATGATCCGGGAGAAAGTCAAATTTCGCAAACGACACAGCGATTATACTAATTTGTTGCTCCAACACCTCTGCCTGCGGTCGGCGGGCCAGCCAGTGGCCTGTGAAATCCCGCTGCCATGCTGAGGCGTCATGTCGCAACACGCCAGTCCGACACGCCACAGCAGCCAGCTCAATTACCTCATGTCCTCGCCCACTGCGGCGCCACCTCGGTTGCTTCATGACCAGAGGAGAGGCCCACACATCAATACACTGGAACAGTCTATAAACGTGTATATACAGGGTGTTTCACAAAGTGTGTTTGCCTCTGTAACTTATAAAATAATAGGTGACGGGAAATTTTAATGCGGTAGGTCAACACAAGAAATGTTACACTTTCTGCGGAGCTATGAACATAATTTATTGTATCATTTTCCAAAGAGTTACAGCACAAAGATATATTTTTTTTAATGGAACAAAGTTTTTTCCTATCGTGCATTGGATTCGTTGAAACCAGCTGCGTCCAAATCAATTTAAACTACAGTCCTGTCATTGTTAGTTTGGGAGCTACAACCCTTGAAAATTTTAGGGGCAGATACCATACGCTGTACATAATACATGGCTGTGTGGTGGGTGATGAATGTTATGGCGGTGGGAAGTTGATTTACATGAGATGTTCAAATGTGTGTCCATGTTCCTCAATGCATAATGCAATGCGCCGTCGAAAGGATATGCGACGAGATGTAACATCGGCGGTGTGACGGAGCGACATGCGTCCTCGATGCGCCGTTTTAGATCATCTGGGGATGTGGGCTCAGTGACATAAACACGATCCTTTAGATATCCCCACAAAAAGAAATCTACTGGTGTTAAATCGGGCGACCTTGCGGGCCATGAATGAGGACCATGGCGCCCCAACCATCTTCCTGCAAACCTGTTGTTTAGTTCTTCCACAATGGCACGCGCAGAATGGGCTGGGTGACCATCGTGCTGCATCCACATATGGACTCTCGTGTGTAGACACACTGTTCAAGGAGACCACCCAAACTGTCGGTTATAAAAGCGCTATATAACTCACCTGTCAGTGTACCTGGGAAGTACTGTGGACCGATGATTTCATCCCCAAGGATTCCACACCACACGTTAATAGACCACCTACGTTGACGGTCGACAGGTCGTACCCACCGAGGATCGTCTGCGGCCCAGTAGTGCATGTTATGGCGATTCACTGCACCATAATTTGTGAACGTAGACTCAACAGAGAACATAACACTTTGTAAAGACTCCAGCGTGAAATTGCGCATGGCCCACTCACAGAATGACACTCTTGCACGGAAATCGTTCCCATGCAGCTCCTGGATCAGTGACAGTCGGTACGGGTGAAACCTGTGGCCGTGTACTATACGCCACACAGATGTGAGACTGACACCAGCGACTGCAGCAACGGCTCATAAGCTGACATGAGGATCGTGGTATAGTGCAGCTAAAACAAACACCTCCGTCTCCTCATTTCTTGCAGGTCTTCGTCTGTTACTGCGGCGCATTACCAAGCTGCCAGTTTCCCGAAGTCGTTGTTCGGCACGTAAGAACGTAATGGCTGCTGGGGCTCTTCGCCTAGGATATCTCACGGCATACGCCTTGGCTGCTTCAGTGGCATCGTGTCGGCACTCGCCGAGCATCAGCAACATGTCAACGTACTCTTTGTTCGTGTATGCCATCGTCATCCGGTGTCAGTAACTGTGGTATATTGAGCCCCGGTTGTTTGTGTGGCTCCAACTGTCGGGTATACGGCCGTGTGCGGCGACAGTCGGCAGTCTAACAGCGCATCGAGGAAGCTTCTCACTCCGTGACACCGGCGACGTTACAACTCGGCCGCACCACATTTAGAAGGCGCATAGCATTATGCGCAGCGTTTGTGGTATCTGCCCCTGAAACTCTGAAGGGTTGTAGCTCCCAAACTAACAGTGATAGGAATGTAGTTTAAATTGATTTGGACGCAGCTGGTTTCAACAAATCCAATGCACGATAGAAAAAAACTATTGTTCGATTTCAGAAAAATTATATCTATGTGCTGTAACTCTTTGGAAAATGATACATTAAACTATGTTCATAGCTCCGCAGAAAATGTAACATTTCTTGCGTTGGCCTACGCATTAAAATTTCCCGTCGTCTATTATTTTATAAGTTACAGAGGCAAACACACTTAGTGAAACACCCTGTATATATACAGTAAAACTTCCATTAACGGACACTTCCCCAAAGCGGACTCCTCTCAATAACGGACATTTTAAAATTCCCCTGCAAAACAACAGTAGCCCTTATGCTAAAATTATTTCGAATAGCGGACATTCTCAATAACGGACACGGACACCGTAATATGTCACCCAACAACAATCAAAACTTCCAAATAACGGACAGCGTGAAAGAATCAGTGCTCTCTTGCGTGTCACTGGGCAGCAATACTCCAAATAAGGACGAACAAGCGAAGCGTATGCAGTTTCTTTTGTAGTTCTGTTGCATCTTTTAAGGGTTCTGCCAATAAAACGCAGTCTCTGGTTCACGTTTCCCACGACATTATCTGCGTGTTCTTTCCAGTTTAAGTCTGAAGTAATAGTAATTCCTAGATATTTTGTGGAGTTTACGGCGTTCACTTTTGATTGATTTATCTTGTAAACAAAGTTTAACGGATTTCTTTTCGTACTCCTGTGGACGACTTCAAACTTTTCATCATTTAGAGTCAGTTGCCAATTTTTACAACATCGTGATATCTTATTCAGATCGTTCTGAGTTGGTTTTGATCTTCAGATGATTTTACTAGACAGTAAATGACCGCGCCATCTGCAAATAACCTAAGAGAACTACTTAGATTTTCTCCCAAATCGTTTATGTAAATAAGGAACAGCAGAGGACCAATAACACTACCCTATGGAACACCCTATATCACCTCTGTTTTAGTCGATGCTTTACCATCGATTACTACGAACTGTGTACTCCCTGACAGGAATTCACCTATCCAGTCGCAAATTTGGGACGATATACCACAACCATGCAATTTGATTAAAAGCCTTTTGTGAGGTACGGTGTCAGAAGCCTTCTGGAAATCGAGAAATACGGAATCCGCCACCGCCAGATCCGCCACTCAAAGAAGTGAACCCCCAGTCACCTGAAGCACCAGCCACCACTGCCGAAAAGAGAAATAATTATAGGTCTTACGAAGGCACACAGGCAGTCATTCTTCTGTTTGGGAGCGGAACAGGAGAGGAAATGACTAGTAGTGGTTCAAGGTGCCCTCCGCCATGCACCAGGCCTAAGGGATCGTGTTTGTAGATGCAGGCTGTCTGTTAAGTACGCCTGGTATCAATTAAGAAATACAGTAGTGTACTGTGTAATCTCGTTACAATTCAATTACAAAATTTAAGTTAGATAACCCTGTAAGTATTCTGTTTATATTGCCTATACTTATGTACTACTAAGCAGAATACCACGAAAAACATACACAAGTACACAATCAAAATGGGGTTGGAACACTTGCGGAGAGTGACACTTGCGGGGAACCGGGGCCCCTTGGGGCGGCTAATGGCTTTTCCTGGGTACCGGCACACCAGGAAGTCTAGCACTGCTGTTGTCAAGTTTCCACACTGCCAACATAACACGAAACTCAGTGAAATTGCACAACCCTTGCAAGCTGAAGAGCAATGCAGTAACTTGTTCTAACTACATATTAATTCGTTGAGTGTTCCTCCTGTAAACAAAAAGGTATTTTAATAGTGATAATGTTTGGAGAGTTATAAAGACAGTCTCTGCTACTACAAGATGATGACTTTCCACAGTAATACCTCCTAAAAGCATATTATTCAGAACACTAAGCATATCAAGACACCTGCGCAAGCAATAAATATATTAGGCATCCTGCACAGATACGTTGATGTAATTGACCGCTATGTAGTTAACTCCACTATCACACAACTTCCATCTCTTTAAAAATAGCTACTATGCTTTTTAATGAGGCGCAACCTTAAACCTTCAATTAAAAAACGTTAATAATAAGTCAATGAGTATTTTACATACTTGAAGCGTTTATTCGTAGACCCCACAACGATTTGGCTGTATTCGAATCACAAACACATCTAAGAAATGTATGAAATACGGAATGTGTAAGGGAATATCAGACACCGAAGAATGCTAAAGATAAATTCTAATTTCTATCACCGTCATATAGAACCATTTTTACTCCGAACTTGGCATAAACCAACAGGGAGAAACAAGTTGCAAGACTTCCATGAAAAATGAAGCGAAATTGGCAGCCAATAGTTATAAATTACATTGCGTGTTAACTGTATAAATATAAATTACGGAATACGCGGAACTCCTGTTCAGTACAGTCAAAAAGGTCTAAGGTAATAGGCGGTGGCTTACAATCAGATATGCGTATCACTCTCCTCCTCAAGAAGTCTGTGTGAAGATTTATATTCAGAACATTCAAGAAAAAGGCTACTGTGGTGTTGAAACTACAAGAACCAGCCCATTTATTCAGGAAGGGAAAACGTTATGGTGCCCTTAAATTTGAATGGCTGTATCTCTTGTAATAACATTCGGCAAAGGTAGCTGCTGGAGGGCATGGAGTAGGGGTGGTGTATCCCTACTTCTGGAACACCCTGTTTATTACCGGCAGCGTCCGGGTCTCCCCGCAAGTGTCTACACATTCCCTTTCCCCGCAAGTGTCACTCCCCGCAACTGTCACAAACTCATCAAAATTCTGATTCCTAATATGCAAAAACGCTGTTATGATGTAAGAAAAACATGTATATTATTGAAATATAGCCTGTTTGCTTTAGAAATATCTGCTCTCGGATGTCAGATGAGTCCGATATACCATGTAGATAAGGGGTGGGTCACAAAATGTTCCGAAGGGTCGCGTAACGCTTATCGCCGTTTCGTAACGACTCGGCATTCCGGGAACTGCTGCGAATGCTTAACTGCCGGAATTCCCTTTTCACACATGTCATTAGAGCCCATTAACAGCGGATTCACATTTAATTTGTTTGAACATTACTGACAAGATTACGCTACCGCTTATAAGTTGAAACATTGGGCATTCCTCGTGGAGATAATCTGCTAAATATAATGCTGGAAATAGCTGTCTTTGACACTTCATTAGAGACAAAGTTTATGAAAATGAAGAGCAAATGTAACGCGTACACGAATAGTTCTGTGAGAAATACACGTAGCACCGAAATTACGATTAAATTGGATTTCAGCTCTCTGCATTTGACACAGAATCAGAACTATTTGAAGAAATAAGTTTTTCCTTTACATCCGGTGGTATCTGGAACGTTGTATTTCTTCAAAAATGATATTTTATTTGCGAGCTTCAGTTTTTGATAGGTCTCTTTACTGTAAGGGAGACCGGGGTAACGGTGCCTCCCCAGTTTTACTACAGATAGTCGGCAGTGTGGACACGTTTGTCGGTACTGAAGCTAGGTCGCGTACTGCGGAACTATGTCTTACAATGGCGATGTATTGACAGGTTAGTGCCTGAATAAAATTGTTGTTTTCGATATTTATGATCTCCTTTTAGAGCCTGTATATTTTGAGGTAAATGACTCTCCACAATGTTTGTACTTTTAAATAAGCATCTTAGCATAAACAGTGGTTATTTAGCTACAATTTCATACCTGTAACATAAATGTTTCGTAAGCCCGTTCGCTTGAAGTTTACGTTATTCGCCTTACTGTGCAAGTGGCGCAGACACCATGGTGGCGGCATTATCCCAAGTAAAAATAAAGCTCTTTAACATGACAATTTTTTTAGATTCGTGTAAGAAAATAAACAACAGAAAAGCGAAGTGGACAGAAGCACAGATTGAAGAAGCAGTGAGACTAGTTTCAGAGGTTAGATCCGTGAAAAGCGTCTCAAATCAGTTGGGCGTAACCAGGACAACTTACCGAGACCGACTTAAAAGTAATAATAAAAGTGGACCTTATATGGAAAAAAATACAGTGTTCAATATAGAGCCACAAAAACAATTAGCGACGGGGGTTCTTGAAGTAGCTAATACCTTTTATGGAATAACACTGACCGCACTTACACAAGCAGCTTTCCGTCTTGCTGAAGGCCTGAAAATTAAGCACAATTTTAACAGAGAATTACAAATGGCAGGTGAAGATTGCAAATCAGCACTTGAAAAGGAACTCCAATCGTAAAGCGCATCCATGGCACTTAATGGGAAACCAAAGAAAGCAGTTCTCGAAGATGCAAAGGAAAAGAAAAAAAGAGAGAAAACCATGACAAAAAAACATCGAAAAATAATGAATACAAATAAACCAAATGACGAATATAAAAACAATGGCCTAGGCAACATAAAGAAGAAAAAGCCATTCCGACGACTAATCAGTTTTCAGTCTTCGACATCTGATGTCAGTCAACTTCGTCTAGTCCACAATGACTTGTTTAATAGATACTGTAGGGTTTACGTGTAAATTAATCAGTCTGGAAAACATTGTTTCGTTATTTGGAAAAACAGCAAACTGATAATCTTTTAAAGATGAAAATAACCATCTAGATCGCAAAATTTAACAATTTATTTGTTCAGATAAGCGATTTCGGTCTCAGGCGATGAACATCAACAGCGAGACGACTAGGTCTGAAGATGATCTCACCTGAGATCGAAACTGGTTACCTGAACTAATAAATTGTTAAATTCTGCGAACTAGACTGTTATTTTTGGCTTTAGGTGTAAATGCCCATTCGATTTTTGTTCTTACCTGGTTACAACAGTTAAGTAATTAACTTCTTTTATGTATGATCAATACATTGAATGTGCATATGTGTGTCCTTCTAACTTGGAATTAATTTTGTAAATATGGAAGGTTTCAGTTTTTTATCTTCCTTACATATACTTACAAACTTTCTGATCAATATTTGTTACACTGAATCACTGATGAGTCCTAAGCATGTTCTGTTATGTTATCTGATATGAAATAAATCGCAATTTGTGATCAGTTATGGCTTCACTGTACTAGGTTTAGATGGAATACCAAAGTGCGGCGAATGAAAATAAATCGCAATTTGTGATCAGTTATGGCTTCACTGTACTAGGTTTAGATGGAATTCCAAAGTGCGGCGAATGAAAATAAATCGCAATTTGTGATCAGTTATGGCTTCACTGTACTAGGTTTAGATGGAATACCAAAGTGCGGCGAATGAAAATAAATCGCAATTTGTGATCAGTTATGGCTTCACTGTACTAGGTTTAGATGGAATACCAAAGTGCGGCGAATGAAAATAAATCGCAATTTGTGATCAGTTATGGCTTCACTGTACTAGGTTTAGATGGAATACCAAAGTGCGGCGAATGAAAATAAATCGCAATTTGTGATCAGTTATGGCTTCACTGTACTAGGTTTAGATGGAATACCAAAGTGCGGCGAATGAAAATAAATCGCAATTTGTGATCAGTTATGGCTTCACTGTACTAGGTTTAGATGGAATACCAAAGTGCGGCGAATGAAAATAAATCGCAATTTGTGATCAGTTATGGCTTCACTGTACTAGGTTTAGATGGAATACCAAAGTGCGGCGAATGAAAATAAATCGCAATTTGTGATCAGTTATGGCTTCACTGTACTAGGTTTAGATGGAATACCAAAGTGCGGCGAATGAAAATAAATCGCAATTTGTGATCAGTTATGGCTTCACTGTACTAGGTTTAGATGGAATACCAAAGTGCGGCGAATGAAAATAAATCGCAATTTGTGATCAGTTATGGCTTCACTGTACTAGGTTTAGATGGAATACCAAAGTGCGGCGAATGAAAATAAATCGCAATTTGTGATCAGTTATGGCTTCACTGTACTAGGTTTAGATGGAATACCAAAGTGCGGCGAATGAAAATAAATCGCAATTTGTGATCAGTTATGGCTTCACTGTACTAGGTTTAGATGGAATACCAAAGTGCGGCGAATGAAAATAAATCGCAATTTGTGATCAGTTATGGCTTCACTGTACTAGGTTTAGATGGAATACCAAAGTGCGGCGAATGAAAATAAATCGCAATTTGTGATCAGTTATGGCTTCACTGTACTAGGTTTAGATGGAATACCAAAGTGCGGCGAATGAAAATAAATCGCAATTTGTGATCAGTTATGGCTTCACTGTACTAGGTTTAGATGGAATACCAAAGTGCGGCGAATGAAAATAAATCGCAATTTGTGATCAGTTATGGCTTCACTGTACTAGGTTTAGATGGAATACCAAAGTGCGGCGAATGAAAATAAATCGCAATTTGTGATCAGTTATGGCTTCACTGTACTAGGTTTAGATGGAATACCAAAGTGTGGCGAATGAAAATAAATCGCAATTTGTGATCAGTTATGGCTTCACTGTACTAGGTTTAGATGGAATACCAAAGTGCGGCAAACGAAAATTTGTGCCCGGTCGGGATTCGAACCCGGATCACCTGCTTATTAGGCAGACGCGTTGACCACTACGCCACCGAGGATTTTAGGTAAATCCCATTTTGTTCCTCATTAAATTTATTATCAATAACGCTAGTTTTATGGCACCTAAAATTACCTAATTTAGGTTAGTACCTGATTGTACCTAAATTTTAAAAATCTAATTAAATAAAAAAATGTATGGCAAAAATTCTCTCGTGGTCTTTCCAGCAAAGAATTACGCAAATATTTTATCGAAAATTGTAATTTTATTGTACCTAATTTCACATTAGAAGCTGACTGTATCTAATTTTAAAAATGCAATCAGATAAAATTTGTATGACTAAACATACTCTACTGTTCTTCCAGGCTAATTTGTTTGCTTGCGTGAACAATCGTGAGTCAGAGACAGTGAGTATTACTTCAGCTAAATATGTTCTAAAAGACCTAACAATTTCCAACGACATTGCTGACATAAAATCTCATTATGCATTTTTGTCCCTATTATTGAATCCCTAGAGTGTTCAGGGAAACCAGTCTATGTGAAATTGCGATTGATAGAAGAGGTGACAGAAAAAATCAACTTGGTCCTTGGTTCTGTTGGTCTGAAAGTTAGAGAGAAACTAAAGACAGTGCTAACGAACAAAATAAAATAAAATAAAAAATTAGGACTGGCCAGCCTCTGCACAGTGGCTGCCATCTTATCAGGTAAGATAAGACTATAAATCAAGATAAGACTATAGATCAACAGAACATGAGTCTGCGGTCCCACTGCCCCTAATACCGTCATTTAAATATGCCCCGGTGACATCCGTTGACGTGGAATGCTCATTCGCAGCATATAAGATGCTATTAACAGACAAGAGATGCAGTTTCTCAATGGAAAATCTGGAGAAAGTGTTACTTATTTACTGCAACTATGGACATGGACAATAAAATAATGTGGATTTTTGTCATTCTGTTTATCTTTCTAGACAATAAAATTTCAGATTTTGGTCACCTATTTTCTGATTTTTATAACCTATTTTTGTAAGTGATAGAACCTATTTTAGGGACCTAATTTAAGATTATTAGAACCTAAAAGTCCGAGGTCTTGTTATCAGTCCCTAGGCTTACAAACTACTTAAACTAACAAGGAAAGTACTTGGGCTCTAACAAACACATATACACCAAAATCATACGAGAGATAATGTAAAGATCCCTTATTGCACTAGTGATACTCCCCCATCTGCAAAACTCTGCAGTCGTCCGTTAGAGGCCTCTGCGTGTGCCTTGCCACATTGCACACTGACCTGTCGGTTCACCAGTAGGGACGGAGCAGTGTGCCTCCGAAGCTGCGTTTTGTGACTTTATTTGTGTGGTGAAGCGTCAGATGGGGTGGCGATTGGTAATCAATCCTGCTAATGTATTGGGATTGGTTGACATGAAGTTACGAAGAACCCTTCTTCGTGAAGATGGTATTAGTGTAGAAGATGAATCATTTGCATGCTTTCTCGTATCTATTATGGTACAGAAATATGAGGATAAGTTAGATTCTGTTGTAACACTAACACGTAATGATGATAATAGGGATGATAATGACGAACAATCCATTGCAAGCGGTAGTGCTACGGTAAGTGCGGGAAGAGGCAATG
Organism: Locusta migratoria; assembly: GCA_026315105.1. Taxonomy (NCBI): domain Eukaryota; kingdom Metazoa; phylum Arthropoda; class Insecta; order Orthoptera; family Acrididae; genus Locusta; species Locusta migratoria. The sequence continues at coordinate 121,204,155 of CM048750.1, read as the reverse complement.
GAAGCACTGGCAGTGAATACCGACATTCTTCCGAGAAGAAGGTTAAAGTTGCAACTATCATCACGGCTTTTGATGACAATACGCTAGAGAACGTGTATGATGATTACTGCATAAGTTATAGTTAAGACATCTGCATTACGTCTGGCGTCTACAATTACATCTACAGTGCTATCTAGAGCATCATTGCAGAGTTTTGCAGAAAAACGACACCCACCAGCACATTGAGGTGTACGTAGAGATCCTGTAAGCAAACGTTCATACAGTTATGTTTGTTAGAGCCCGTGTACTTTCCTTGTAAGTACAACAAATACACCCATGCCCGAAGGAGGACTCGAACTTCCGACGACGAGCTCCACAGCGTGGCGCCTTAGAACGCTCGGCCACTCCACCGCGGCCGCATTGACAGTATTGACCAAGAAACAAACATTTCGCTCACAGCCCTTTGCATTCCAGACTGTAAAAACACGAACAGTATCGATTATTATAAGAAAAAATCGCACTGACGTGTTTTACGGCCCACTTTAGATTTGTAGTTTTATAAGTTTTTGCAAACATTTTGGACCAAAATAATAATCTAAATAATAAAAAATTAATTAATAAGAGCGTCTGAAACCCTTTTAGGGGAAAAAAATTAGGTAGTTGTGGGTTTCGAACCACTAACCTTTAGCATCACAGTCCAACGCATTGCCCACTACGCTACAGCTAACAGTTTGGATTTGTGTTCATTAATCTGATACTGTTTATAGCCTTGTTAACTGATGCTAATATGGCATTTGTAGACCCTAGATTATCATTTATCGTACGAAGAACTATGTGTTTTCGTTTATTCTTTAGTGCGCTATTGCTTTGAAATTACAATAAGAAAATCATCAAATACGCAACGCAAAATGGCGTATGCCAGAGAGAGTTCTGGGCGAGGAATGTCACATGGCATCTGCGAACGGCTGGTTTTCGTTAATTCAACGGAAGGTGTCAAAACTCTCAAACGATAAGAGAAATGAAAAAAACACAAGGGAACAAAGTTGTAGAGAATTTTCTCCTCTACAAATTCGTTTATTCAATTTTCGCGTCAGATGAACGGTTTATTTGCAATTAAAATTACATTATAGTCGGCTTTTTTTGGTATTACTAACGTATTTCTTGTCCGCAATATTTCAAAAAGCGAGGTTCTGGTCTCTGGTAGCCAACAATTATGTCTGTAAAATTTGATGCCGATCTATTGAACGGTTCGACCTAAAAAGTGGGAACACGTTACAGCGAGACAGACATCGTCAAATCGCCGTTATTTTTGCAAATATCTCTCCAACGATGCAAGATATGGAAAAAAAACATAATAGAGCGAAGTTGTAGAGAATTTTCCCCTCTACCAATTAGGCTATTCAATTTTCGTGTCAGATGAACGATTCGTTTGCAAATACAGTTATATTACAAACGGCTTTTTTTTATTACTATCGTATTTTTTGTCTGAATAATTTGAAAAGGGGAGGTTCTGGTCTCTGGCGGCCTACAATTATGTCTGTAAAATTTGGTGCTTATCGGTTGAACGGTTCATCTTATAAACAGGGAACGCGTTACAGACGGACGGACAAAATCGCCGTTATTTTTGCAAATATCTCTGAAACAATGGGAGATATGAAAAAAAAACCATAAGAGAGCATAGTTGTAGAGAATTTTTTCTTCTACTAATTCGGTTTATCAATTTTCGTGTCAGATGAATGGTTAAGCCGTTATTTTCATTTAAATTTCGAGCTGTCACTTTTACTGTTACTACGGTAACCTAAAGTGGGCCAAAATTTTTCGAGATATCTCCATGACGGTAATTTCAGCTATTAATAGGACCTCACTAGTTTCGTGTTATAACAGCGATCATTGGCGAAATGTACAGGGGACATAGGTAGGCGGACAATAAGACAGAAGGGAGATTCCAAAATACGGGAGAAGCCGTATAATACGGGAGAGTTGTTCGCCGTGCTGTCGCGTGACTTTGCTCGGTTAAGCGGTGGCTCATCAGTACGAGAAGGGTGGTTGCCTCGCCTCGGCTTTTCCCGTCTCTGGCTCTGGCACGTCGGCCGGAAGACAACGGCCTGAACGAGGATTCCCAGGTGACGCGTCTCTGGCCCGCTGGCTCAGATAGGCCGCTGTTTCCTGGAACCGCTGCCTCCAGAAAAGCCAGCGCTTTGTCTCACGAGGGGGCGGTTCCCGCTGTAGCGCCGGCAGTGACCCAGTTAAAGACTCGCCACTGTTGACACGCGGCGATATGGCCTCGCACGTCCGCCGGAGATCCCCAGTTAAAGACTCGCCACTGTTGACACGCTGCGATATGGCCTCACACGTCCACCGGAGATCCCCAGCTTTTCAAAGATAGCTGCAGGAACCTTCTTTATCTTCCGCGTTTCGTTCCGGGGACTCCCACGTCGGAACAAACTCACGTCAAACCAGGACACTGATTGACATCTTCCGGAAGGAAAGGCTGCGGCGATGAAACACACTGAAAGCCGAGGCCGCTTTCGTGGCTGAGCCAAAAATTTTCCAGACATACAAACATACCCGCAGTCCACTGCCAGGTGCATAGCCGAGGGTAACTTATACCACAACTAGCTATTTCCGTTCCATTCGCAAATAGAACGAGGGAAAAGGAAGCACTAATTCCTCTTACATTATCTTTATGTTCTTAACGTTGTTGTTGTTGTTATTGTTGTGGTCTTCAATCCGGAGACTGGTTTGATGCGGCACTCCACAATACCCTATCCAGGGCAAGCGTTTTCAACTCCACATAAGAACGGCACCCTACATCTGTCTGAATCTACTTACTGTATCCGTCTCTCGGTCTTCCTCTGCGGTTTTTACACCACACATTTCCCTCCAACGGTAAATTCACAATTCCTTGATGTCTAAGAATGTGTCCTACCAATCCTTTCGATCCTTTCTTTTAGACAAGGTATGCCAAAAATTCCTATTCTCCCCAAATCTGTTCAGTACTTCCTCATTAGTTACACGATCCACCCACCTAATCTTAAGAATTCTTCTGTAACACCACATTTCAAAAGCCTCGATCCTCTTCCTGTCCGCACTGTTTATCGTCCATGTTTCACTCCCATACAAAGCAACACTCCACACAAATGCCTTCAGAATGGACTTCCTTAGCTTTAAATCAATATTCGATGTTAACAAATTTCTCTTTTTCAAGAACGCTTTTCTACCCATTGCCAGTCTGCATTTTATATCCTCTTTACTGCGACCATCACTTGTTATTTTACTGCCCTAGTAACAAAACTGATCTACCTGCTTTATTATTTCGTTATCTAATCTAATTTCTTCAGCATCACCTGATTTTCTAAGACTGCATTCCATTTGCTTCATTTGTTTTGCTTTTGTTAATGTTCATTTTATACGCTCTCTTCAACACACTCTCCAATCCATTCAACTGCTCTTCCAGTTCCTTGTGTCTACTACTATGTCGTCGGCAAAACGCAATGTTTTTAATTCGTCGCCATGAACTTTAATTCCTTCTCCAAATTACTCCTTGCTTTCCTTTATAGCTTGCTTAATGTACAAATGTAATAACATTGGAGAAAGGCTACAACCCTGTCTTACTCCCTTCCCAACCGCTGCACCCCTATTATGCCCTTCAATTCTGACAACTGCCGTCTGGTTAGTTGTAAATAACCTTACGCTCCCTATATTTTACTCCTGCTTGCTTCAGAACTTGAAAGAGTTTATTCCAATCAACATTGTCAAAAGCCTTCTCCAAATCTACAAATGTAAGAAATGTTGGTTTGCCTTTCCTTAATCTATCTTCTAGGATAAGCCGTAAACCGAGTATTGCCTTCCGTGTTCCTACATTTCTCCTGAACCTGTACAGATCTTCCCTGAGGTCGGCTTCTACCACCTTTTCTATCCTTCTGTAAATAATTCTTGTTAATATTTTGCAACCATGTCTGATGGTTATATAGTTTTCACACCTCTCTGCGCCTGCATTCTTTGGAATGTGGATTATAACATTTTTCTTAAAGTCTGAGGGTACTTCGCCTGTCTCATACATCTTACACACCAGGTAAAACAGTTTTGTCTTGACTGGTTCTCCCTGAGCCTTCGGTAGCTCTGAGGGAATGTCATCTACTCTAGGGGGCCTTGTTTCAACTTAGGTCTTTCAGTGCTCTGTCAAATTCATCTCTCAGTATAGTATCTCCTATTTCATCCTCATCTACTTCTTATCCCCTTCCTACAATATTGCCTCTAAATTTATTTCCTTCGTAGAGCGTCTCTATATACTCTTTCCACCTTTCAGCTTTCCATTCTTTGCTTACAACTGGTTTGCCATCTGTGTTCTTGATATTCATAGAGCTGTTTTTCTTGTTCTTAACTAGAAACGTAATTTGGCGGCAATACTATCGGTCTTTCCTCGGCTTGGAGTTCCTGCCCACTAAATTTCCTTAACAATTTCTTTCGAAAATAACGTCGCCTTTCCTACAATAATACCCATCTGAGTTCCCGAAGCACCTCTGTAACACTCGCATATTGATCTTACTTACCAGTAACAAACCTAAAAGACCACCTCTGAAATTATTATTATTATTATTATTACTTTTTTTTGCGAATGATGGGGCCCCTCCACGCCCACACCAACGTGGTGACCAACGCAATAGTTCCACTGTCACCTCCGTATTTGTTACTTTTGCTGAGATGGATCACGGGATGTGGGAGCCGCGATATTATCCGTACATGTGGGCTCGATCACCCATTAATACGGTGCTTCTGGAGATAGTAGTGGTCGAAAGGTAAACGAAGGGTAAAGGTATTTAAGGGCAGAGGAAAAAAAGTGCCAAGGCAAGAGCAAAGGGAAAGGAAACCTCTGTGACAGTGGGGTAGGTTGCAAGGGCAGTAGCGGTATGATATCTCCAACAGATCATGCAAGGTTTGGTAATGTTAGAAAAGGGTATATCTCCGTACCATTAACTTTGCTAGGTTTGTCATAAAGAATCAGTCCGGTTGATGCGAACGCTCCTGCTGAGCTCCTGTGAAGTCTCCTGAGTAGGCTGCGGCAGAATACCTGTGAACATCGGCTGCGGCAGGAAACCTATGAACATAGCCAAGTTTGTCATGGTAGTTAGACAGTTCGGTCATAGAACTGGCTAAGTGTGTGGGACTGTATAGGTTCGTTTGTGTTTAGTACGCTGAACATGGTTTCCCTGCCTTGCCTGTAGGTCGGCTTTGAGCTCAGCTGGCATTGCCAGTCAGTTTGCTGTTCTGCAGGGGTTTGCCATATTCATGGTGTTTGCGAGTTGGTGGTCCCTATGACCGCAGGTGGTTAGTCTATGAGGAAAAGTGTTTTGGGGCGTTTATGTTTCCACCTATGGTTGTGATCGTAGTTCCCCAAGCGTAGAATGAAGGGATTGTTGCTGGCCGCGGTGGCCGAGGGGACTGAGGCGCTCCAGTCACGGTTTGCACGGCCACTACGGTCGGGGGTTCGAATCCCCCCTCGGGCATGGATATTTGTTCCGTCTTTAGTATAAGGTAGTTCATAAGTAGTTTGTAAGTTTAGGGACTGATGACCCCGCAGTCAAGTCCCATAAAAATAAATAAATAAAAGAAATGAGTCGGCTGCGGCAGTATACCTTTAAACATAGGCCAAGTTTGTCATAATAGTTAGACAGTTCGGTCATAGAACTGGCCAAATATGTAGGACTGTATAGGTCTATGAATTGCTTCTATATCTCTATTTAAACCGATCTGGGGAGGATCCCAAACACATGATCAATGTTGTTATTGTTATTGTTGACAACAACAACAACATCCTGTGAACATACATCTTATGTACTACTATGATTCAGTTGTGTGTGTGTGTGTGTGTGTGTGTGTGTGTGTGTGTGTGTGTGTCGCCTCTGCGTGGACGCTAACTCGCTGAATTTTTTCTTGTGGTCGCTTAGGAACCAATGTATTGGTTGACTCTTCATGAAACGTTTGATGTTGGAAGTTCGACAAAAACGCGTACCGCTTTACAGAACGCCTCTCTTCCAGCGTCTGGGTTTCCTAATCATCTCTGTGACGCTTTCACGCTTACTGATTGAGCCCGTAACGAACCGTGCTGCTCTCCGTTGGATCTTTCCTATGACTTCTATTAACCCTACCTGGTACGGATCCCACGCTGATCAGCAATACTAAAGCGACCGCCGAACGAGAGCTTTGTAAGCCACTTCCCTTGTTGACAGACTTCACTTCCTGAGGATTCTTCCAGCAAATGTCAGCCTTACCCACGACTGATTTTATTTGGTCGTTTCGTTTCAGAAGCCCCTAATGTCTACGCCCAGATATTTTATGGAAGTAACTGGTTCCAGTGTGTGTCCTGCTATTGCATTGTTAAATAATACAGGATATTTCTTTCCTCGTAAACGCAGCACTTTACACCTTTTTATGTCGAAACTCATTTGCCATTCCTTACACCATGCGTCAATACGCTGCACACATTCTGCATTTCCAGTGTTGCGACTTCTCGATAAACTACAGCATCAACCGCGAAAAGCGTCATTGAACTTCCGATGTTATCTACGAGAATCATTTATATGTTCTATGAAAAATAACGATCCTATAACACTCCCTTGGGGCACGCCTGAAATCATTTTAACCCTTTCATTCCCAGTGTTGTTTCTCGATAACGACGCATTAAAAGCTGATTTATACCGTATTTTGTGTATCAGTCATTAAAGTCGCATTGTTTTTGATGGACAACATGCTTCTGGTACGAGATTTTGCCGTTTGGTACGGCGTGTAGCCACTTCTGAGGCATTAATCTGTCCGTATTGTAAATTGCGTTACGTTGCCGTCTGTGGGTGGCTATGAGTGTGAGAGCTGCGGCGGAGTGGCCGAGCGCATTGAGGCGCTATGCGCCGATGCGCGAGGCCGTTCCCCGTCGGGGGTTCGAATCACCTCTCGGGCACGGATGTTTGTGCTGTCTTTAGTATAAGTTAAATACCGAGTAGCACCGTGGTTCGGAACCCACGTTAAACTGTAGGTCACCCAATAACTGGCTGGGTAAGTCAGTTCGAAGGTCGGAGGAAGGCAACGGTATACCACCTCCAAATAGGACCATGCCTAGTAAAGCACTGTGGTGTTCAAACCGATCTTCGGATTGTTGGCCGGCCGTGGTGGCCGAGGGGCCTGAGGCGCTCCAGTTACGGTCTGCACGGCCACTACGGTCGGGGGTTCGAATCCCCCCTCGGGCATGGATATTTGTGCCGTCCTTAGTCTTAGCTAGTTCATAAGTAGTTGGTAAGCTTAGGGACTGATGACCCCTTAGTGAAGTCCCATAAGTTCTACAAACATTTGAACATTTGCCGGCCGCGGTGGCCGAGGGGACTAAGGCACTCCAGTCACGGTCTGCACGGCCACTACGGTCGGGGGTTCGAATCCCCCCTCGGGCATGGATATTTGTGCCGTCCTAGTTCGTAAGTAGTTCATACGTAGTTTGTAAGTTTAGGGACTGATGATCCCGTAGTTAAGTCTCATAGGCTATACAAATATTTGAACATTTCGGATTGTTGACTGCTTTACCTTTTTTTAGTTTATAGTTTGTAAGTTTAGGGACTGATGACCCCGCTGTTAATTCCCATAAGCTTAACAAACATTTGAACATTTTTGTGACTTGAGCGTGAGTGTCGTCCATGTTATTTTATTTCAACAGTGATTTGTCTTGTCTTTGGTGCTGTGGCGAAGATTATGCTAGCAGTATTGATCTGGCAGTGTTAACTATCAACAAACTAACGACCCAAGTAATAAAATGCCTCGATTCAACTTCTGTGTTGTGCATGAAATACATGATGTAAAAAAAATAAAAAATAAAAAAGCCAATAGTTCAATCAAAAATATTTTTATATTTAGTGCACTCTATTAACAGAAAACACTGAATTTTAATTTTTCGAAAGCTGAATTCATAATGTGAGACTGAAAGGGTTGATGTCTGAAGACTTCTCTCCGTTGAGAGTAACATGCTGCGTTCTGTTAGCTAGAAATGCCCCAATCCAGTCACTCACTTGGTCTGACATTCCAACATGCTTGCACTTTGCTCATCAGACAACGGTACGGAACGGTATCTAATACCTTGCGGAAGTGAAGAAAAACGGCTTCTGCATGGGACCCTGTATTAACTGCCTTCTGGAAATCGTGGATGAATAGCGCTAGTTGTGTTTTACATGATCGTTGCTTTCGGAAACCATGTTGATTCCTAGAAAGGAGGTTTCCGGTCCCCAGAAATGATATGATATTCTAACATTAAATGTAACTTCTGCAACAGACAGATGCAGGGATATGGGCCTATAATTTTGCGCATCTGATCGACTATCCAGTTTGCCTTCTGCCAAAAGTTTCACGACCACTGCACAGTTCGCCAATCACTGACAGTAGGCACCAGAGGTATCCCAGCAATCGCCTCAGTTGTCCGTGCGACACTGCAGCCCAGGGCAGCAGCCTCAAGGCTGCCTGATCATGACCAACATAGCTTCCAACTGCTTACGGACAGCGGCCTACTCCTCCCGAATCCGCACACAACAGGCGTAGTCCTAGCCATCTCTATAATGTTACTTAAAATTATCCTATGTACAGAAACGCTCAAGACTGTAGCCCCCGAAAACAGAAAAACCAACGAAAATTTACCACATACGCGATGATGAAGCTCTCAAAAACAGCAGTACTATCGAAATGTAAGAAAAATACTAGTAATGCAGAAAAATTAAATGAAGCAATTACTGCTCTGCAGGTAATACAGTGCCTGCAGCTGGCACTAGCCTGACTACTGACTATCTGAAGCAACGGTTCTTGACTTGAAATAAATCGCAATTTGCGATGTTATGGCATCACTGTATTAGGTTTAGATGTAATACCAACTGTGGCGAATGAAAATTTGTGCCCGGCCGGGATTCGAACCCGGGATCACTTGCTTACTAGGCAGATGCGTTGACCACTCCGCCACTCCCTGATGCAGGAATACAGTATTGTGGCTGCGAGCATTATAGAATAAATAGGCTGTGGTATAGGAAAGAGACAACGTGGCGAATGGAGATTTGTGTGTGGCGGGAGACGTGCAGGGAAGAGTCCTCTGCAGTCGGACTAGTCACTGTATCCTTGGTGGCGGACTGGTCAACGCGTCTGCCTAGTAAGCAGGAGATCACGGGTTCGAATCCCGGCCGGGTAGAAATTTTCGTTCGCCACAGTTTGGTATTCCATCTAAACCTAATACAGTGATGCCATAACATCGCAAATTGCGATTTATTTCATTCATTTGAACGCTGCAATTCGTCAAAAATATATATAATGGTTCTTGACTTGTTACTAAAACATAAATCCACAGACGAAAACTCAGCACGAAAGTATTTACCAAATACGCGATAATAGGGCTCTGAAAAACAGAAGCACTAACGAAATTTAAGAAGAAGACTCGAAAATGATGAAAAATTAAATTAAATTACGCAACTACTGACCTGCAAGTGATGTAACTGTGCTTTTGCATTGTGGTCTTCACTCCGGGGACTCATTTGATGTAGCCCTCCTCCCTGTTCTATATTGAGCAAGCCTCTTCATCTCCTCATAAGAACGGCACCCCACATCCACTTGATTCTGCTTATGTATTCATCTCTTGGTCTCCCTCTGCGACTTTTACCCCACACACTTCCCTCCAACGCTAAATTAACGATTCCTTGATGTCTAAGAACGTGACCTACCAGTTGGTCCCTTCCGTTAGGCAAGGTAAGCCACAAATTCTTTATCTCCCCAATTCAGTTCAATACCTTCTCATTAATTACGCGATTTACCCACCTAATCTTCAGCATTCTTCTGTAGCAGCACATTTCAGAATCCTCTATCCTCTTCCTGTCTGAACTATTTATCGTCCATGTTTCACTCCCGCACAAGACAACACTCCACACAAATGCCCTCAGAAAACTCTTCCTTACACTTAAATTAATATTCGTGCGTACCAAATTTGTCTTTTTCAAAAAAAATTACTGCCCAAGAAACAAAACTCTTCTAGCACCTTTATTGTTTCGTTACTTAATATAATTCCTTCTGCTTCGCCTGATTTTCTTACACTACCTTTCGTTACCAAGCTCTTGCTCCTCTTAAAGTTCATCTTATACGCTTCTTTCTACACACTGTCCATTTCGTTCAATTGTTCTTCCAGGACCTTTGCTGTCTCTGACAGAATTACAACGTTTTTATTTCTTCACCATGAATTTTAATGCCTTCTCCAAATTTCTCCTTGCTTTCCGCCACAGCTTGTTCAATGTATAAGTTAAATAACATTGGAGAAAGACTACAACACTGTCTTACTCCCTATCCCAACCAATGCTTCATTTTCATGCTTTTCGACTCTAACAACTGCTGTCTGGTATTTGTAAAAGATGTATATAATCTTCCGTATATAATCTTCCGTTCCGTTCCGTTCCGTTTCCAAAAGCTTTGTCCAAATTTATAAAAGCTAAGTGCCTAAGAAACATCAAACAAATTATTAGCATGTTATTGGGCCAAAAAATTACGACTGTATGAGGTTTTGCCTTCTGAGATAAGCACATGCTAGTGTCCTTCAATTAGTATATATACGCACGAAAACTGGATCGATAAGGTTGCCTGCTAAGTCACTTTTCTGCCGCCGACGTCAGCACAGAAACCGGAAATTGTGCGTCATGTGGGAGAAATGTAAACACGGCTTACTTTCTGCTGACGTCAGCAACTGACAGAATGACGCTCGCTCTACGCGACGTAAGCAAATCAGAACGTACCGCCTTCACTGTCAGTGAATCGGGTAATGGCAAATATGGAAACGATACAACGACCACCTCTGTTAAATGTTTCTTTTGTAGTATCCTTGGTGTAATTTAGCAATATCTTTCTCCCTATTGTCATTTGAATCTGCTCAAGTCTGCCGTTTTGCTAGACATTTAATCTACCGCAAGAATACAGTTAGGGTCGCTGAAATAATTTGTTAACAAAAATTGACATTTAATTATCAAAAATATTGAAGTGAGAGGGAGAGAGACTAAAACAGACACACGTATGTTGGTACTTCATAACTATTCAGAAATGTTACAGATTTTTTTGACATTAATATCAGCTTCAGAATTTCTTTTCTATTTTCGAGCACTATTAGCCATGGTGGTGTGGCCGAGCGATCCAAAGAGCCTAGCTTCGGAGCATACCGCTGCTCGCCGTTGGAGGTTCGAGCCCTCCCTCGGGCAAGGGGGTATTTGTTGTCCTTAGCATAAGTTAGCTTAAGTAGTTTGTAAGCCTAGGGACTGGTGACAAGAGCAGTTACGTCCCACAGATTTACAAACATTTTCAACCTCTATTAACCTCTCGTATATTTGGAGTTGTGACTGACACTTCCCCGAAACAGTGGAAAGACTATCACATTGTCGTAAATTTCTTGTCTAGTGTCTTAGAATGTTACTTGCTTAAATGTAACTAAATCGACTGACATAAGAACTGAAACTAAGAAGGTGCGCTAATGTCGATAGCAGAGGCTACATACAAGATTTCTAATGCGTGATATTTTCATTTTTGTACAGTGCTTGTAAAAATCTCATCGTTTCCTTCCGTGAGTGATATGTGTTCCACGCGGTTGGTTCATAGAACAAAGCCTTTAGCTTCACTCTCGTTTGTTCCATGCTCATCAGGCAAGTAACTATGCGGGTGTCCTTCTGATGTCCACTAATATTTCGAGATCTTCTCTCCCCGCCTATTTTTAATTTTGCTGTATCTTCTCCGACTTGTAGTACGCACTCTGTCTTTGTCAGTAATTCTCTCTGAGCCTTGTAGAACCTCCTTCAATAGCTTCCTTATGTAATTCTAAACATTTCTATGGGTTGCATCCTGTAATTCTTAATTTTATTTTTCCGACTTTGTAATTATTTCACTTTCACGAGTTTTGGAGATTGGACTTCATCCGTCTCTGTAATCGCTCCCTATCGCGTGTAACTGCATTTATTTCGCTTCTTCATGTAATTCTAAACATTTCTATGGGTTGCATGCTGTAATTCTTATTTTTATTTTTCCGACTTTGTAATTATTTCATTTTTGTGGTTTTTCTGAGACAGGACCTCATCCGTCTCTGTAATCGCCCCCTATCGCATGTAGCTGTATTTCAATCGCTTCCTTATATAATTCTAAGCATTTTTATGCGTTACATGCTGTAGTTAATTTTCTTTATTGTTCGGAAACTGAATTTATTCAATTTTATCGGTTTTCGGAACCACGTAGGTCCGAGTTCAGACTTCCGGGGTTTGCAGCTAGTAGCCTGAATTGACGCCACTTCTCATATAAAACCAGTACCTAAATCGATTTCTAACAGACTGCAACTTAAGAATCCACCGTGATTGTGTACAATGAATCCGATTTTCAACCATTTCACCTTCAGTGGAGTGCATCATGTAACGTAGCCGTGTGTCGCCGTCAGCGTGTTTGCTCGCGGCCCAATTCAGATGTAATTTAACTTGGCTATACATACGCACATCTCAAATCAGGCACGACAGACCAGAGCCAGCTTCAAAGTGTTTTTTGTATATAGTGTTGTTTGCTACCTCCGACTTGCTGAATTTCGCCTAAGATAGCGGCGTCTACTTCCTCCTCGTCTCATCCACGCTGATATTGGTGAGTTTCGCAGTGGCACTGCGTGTGTGTGAGCGAATCAGTGTTGTTTGTGAATCCTTCCCCCCCCCCCCAGTAGCGTTAAATCCCCCCCTCCCCAGTAGCGTTAAATCATGTATAATTTAGGCTGGGCACCTCCCGCATTAATCCATGTAAGAGATGCATTTTTATTTTATTAACAAAATTGGTTCCCCATTTTGCTTGTTTTCTATCTGAATAAACAAGTTTAAGTTCAGCATAATTCGTAAGTTGCCTATAAATTGTAGTTTTACAGCACCTTCCCTCTTTTATTTAATACTAGCTTAAAACCGCGGCTCCGCTCGCGTGTTGGTTGATTGTGATAGATAATGCGCGAAACGTCAAATCGATGTTTTTTAAAGAGATGTATTAAAAGAAATTTCTGTTTTACTGCTCTATTTATTTATTCTTATATTTCCTTATTCGTATGCTTATTACCGAGAAAGAGCTGAAGACATTGTAGCACGCATAGACCAAAGATATGGTCTGTGGCATCACATTTCGCTGTATATAACCTCCTTGTCATCGCTGGTCTTCAGTCAGAATTTTTTTAATATAATCTGGCGGCTTTCAACCACCATATCTTCCACTCCCTTATAGTTATCGGCACGAAACTGCTATGGTGTACTACGGGAGACTTCGGACAACAATTACACACATACCATTCGTTTGCGTTCTGTAGTTTTTGCTGCAGAGCGAAATATTAACACACACGTAGAATTTTATATACACCGATAACTTTCCATCCCAATATACTCCACCCTATTATAATTATCAACCCTCAAGCAACAATGCAACCAATAAAACCATTTTCAAAGAGTAAATTTAATTTTCAAAGAATAATTATTGTTCCACATTTCGCGTTATATTCTTCAAATTATTAATATCTGTCAGATCGCTATAAAACCTGCCTCTGGTGTAAATTAGTAACTGTATAAATATTTAAGTCTCGTGATAAGCGTACACCGAACAGACATTGAGAATGCAATTTTTCTTATGTCTAAATTCCGTTGCTCCATAAATGTTTTCTTAGCCACCTTTCTAAGATAACTTTAATTGTGGTGGCTTGCTTATTCATGTCTGTGTGTAATAAGTGTGAGCTGCTATGTATATTGACCACTGTAGTATTAACTTCCTGTTATTGAAGTAATTTGAAATGAGTCAGTTCTCAGTTTGGGCCAGGGAACAAGGTTTTATAGCAGGAAGTAACCGGTAGTTCACTCGGGCCTTATTTGCTAATCTTAGTGATAAAACAAAGCTCTTGTTTCGTTCAGTGGTCGACTTTTAAACCTCAAACAGCAGATGTGCATTCTGTCAGTCAGTTGCGAGAAGGCAGGCTTAGATTTTGGATGTGCGACCGTACAATAAGAAAAGGAAAATTTCGCAATCATCTATCGAAATCCGTACCAAATGCGCGTGATAACTCTTTACGGAGAGATGTACTGTATAAAAGGTAGTACCTTCTATTTAGACGCCAATATTATTTATAATAATATATGCAAATTGCTCTTCGTTTATTCTTGAACCCACTATTTGATAGCTGTGTTTATTTAGCTAATACCGGGAATCCTCCTCTGTAACAAGCTCAAAATATTCGTTATCAATTTACCGTCTAAAGTAACCACAATAATAAAAGCTATCTTCTCGTGAATCTAGCAACCTATATTTAACTAATATATTTCGCAACACCGCGGGTGGTAGTGCATTACTGACTAGCAAATCAGTAGAATATAGCGTCTGCGTCATACGTCACATGTAGCCTCATTCCTTTACGTCCAGACTGTGGTAAACAGCTGACTTAGCATTACACAAGAGGTATCGGATCCATCTTGCCAATGGCTTAAGTAGACAGTAGCTTGGTAGGCTGTTACGTCTGATGCAGAGTCCACTAAATAAGTCTATTTATTTATTGTACTACCAAATTTTTTTTTTTTTTTTTTTTTTTTTTTTTAATATTGTCCATGATATTTGATTCATAAAAATTTCAATATTTTTCCTGTGATTATCGAAATGCTGCATGATGCTTGTACCTGGAATCAGGTTGGGTCGAATAGACTCATTCAGTGAACTCAGAATGTTAAGACTGAATATAAATTTCAGCCACAGGACAAGTGATGAGAAGCTGACCACTTTGCCGCTTGATACAAGACAGACGATACGAAACAGACGCAAAGTGGATTAACCCCAGATGGTCGATCCACCACCAGTATTAATACGCAACTGGACTTTCGGATTCTGGTGTGGCCAGGATACAATGCAGTGAGGTGCAACAGAGGGATTCCTGTAGCCAAATTAAAACAAATATTTTTTACAACACTTAACGTAAAAACACTTCTTCAACAAGGTAAATTTCGTAAATGGAAGTTACATTAGAAGAACAGAAGATTCAAGTTTTGGCACTCAAAGAAACATGAATGACCGACAATATCGCGAAGGATTTAGAAAATTATCGTGTTTTTAAAAGTAAAACTGATAAATGAATAATTAATAATGCACCACATCGGGGAGTTGCTTTTGCAGCCTCCGCAACTAAATTCAATAATAACGATAAAACTCATTAATAATATCCTAATGAAAATTTCTTTTTTATACGGAAATAAAGCATACACTTTAATTAATGCCAGTCAATGAGGATAAACGTACAAAAGCTAGAGAAGTTGATGAAGCTTCGAAAACGTTGGAAAGCATCATCTCGAAAATTCCTTCAAATCTAATGGTCATATAGGTAGAGAGAAAAAAAAGAAAACTGTGGGTGTAGTTCCTGCACAGAAGTGGGAAAACCAAAATGTGTGAATACTTGAAATATGCAAAAATTTTAATTCTAAAATCATATCAACACAGTAAAAAAGAAAAAAAATTACCCTAAAACTTGATGAGCACCCTATACATTTATTGGGGAACTTCAATTCGACCGTGTAGACATTTCATACCCTAAAAGCAAAGAAATTTTAAATTTCCAAATAGGAAAGGGGCTAATATTGATTGCACGGAACATAATTTAATCATAACAAATCACGAAAGAAGGTTGTATACGTGGAAGACACGAGGAAACACCGGAAGGTACCAGATAGTTTTTAATAATGGTAAGAAATAGATTTCGGAACCAGGTTTTAAACTGTAAGACATACCCAGGGGCTGATATGGACTCTGACCATATATTATTGGTCAGAAACTGTAGGCTGAAGAAAAAAAAACTGCAGGAAGATAAGAAAATAAGGAGATGGGACCTGGATAAACAGAAGGAACCTGAAGTTCTTGAGAATTTCAGAGGCAGCTTTAGGCAACAATTGACAATTAATGGAGGAAATAAGAGAGTAGAAGAGGACTGGGTAGCAATGAGAGAGGAAATAGTGAAGGCAGCAGCGAACAAAATAGGTAGAAAGTCAAGACCTATAAAAATTCTTGGCTATCACAGGAAATAATAACTTTAATTGATGAAAGAAGAAAACATAATAAAGCAGAAAATGAAACAGGCAAAACGGAGTACAGACGACTAAGAAATGAGATTGACAGGAAGTAAAAAATAGCTGAGCAGGAGTGGCTAGAAGGCACATGCAAGTCTGTAAAAGAATGTATAAATAGAGAAAAAATAGATACCGCCTATAGGAAAATAAAAGAGACATTTGGAGACAAGGAAAGCAGCTGTATGAATATAAATGACTCAAATAGAAAAGCAGTTATCAGCAAAGAAGGAAAACTGAAAGATAGAAAGAGAATATAGAGGGGCCCTACAAAGGAAATAAACTTAGAGACAATGTTGTAGGACGGAAAGAGGAAGTAAATGAAGATGAAATAGGAGATACTACACGGAGAAAAGAATTTGACAGAGAACTGAAACACCTAAGTTAAAACAAGGCCCCTGGAATGGACGACATTCCCTCAGAGTTACTGAAGTCTCTGGGAGAACCAGCCATGACAAAACTATTTCACCTGGTGAGTAAGATGAGAGAGGCAAAATACCCTCAGACTTTTATTAAAACATGTAATAATCCACATTCCAAAGAAGTCAGGTGCTGACAAGTGTAAAAATTACAGAATCATCACTTTAATAAGTCATTCTTACAAATTTTAAGAGAAATTATTTACAGAAGGATGGAATGGCATTTTGCTGACCTCGGAGAAGGTCAGTCCGAATTCATGAGAAATGTAGGTACACGAGAGGCAATACTTACCTTAAAAGTTAGCTTAGTAGATAGATCAAGGAAAGTCAAACCTACATTTCTTTTGTAGATTTGAAGAAAGCTTTTGACATTGTTTATTGGAGTACGCTCTTTCAAATTCTGAAGTCAACAGGAGTAAAATATAGGGAATGGAAGGTTATTTACAACTTGTACACTAACCAAACAGCTGTTAGAGTTTACGGTCGTGAAAGGGACGAAGTGGTTGGGAGGGGAGTAAGACAGAGTTGTAGTCTTTCTCCAGTGCTATTCAATTTGTACATTGAGGAAGCTGTGAATGAACGGAATGGAAATTTGCAGAAGGAATTAGAGTTGAGGGGGAAGAAATAAAAACATTACGTTTTGCCGATGATATTGAAATTCTGTCAGAGATAGCAAAGGACCTGGTAGAGCAATTGAACGGAATGGACAGTATGTTGAAACGAAAATATAATATGAACAACAACAAGAGTAACACAAGGGTAATGGACTGCAGTCTACGAAAATCCGGCGATGCTGAAAGAATTAGATTAGGTAACTGAACAATAAAGGTGGTAGATGAGTTTTGTTACTGGGGCAATAAAATAACAAATGATGGTCATAGTATAGGGGATATAAAATGGAAATGGCAATGCGAAGAAAAGCGTTTTTGAAAAAGAGAAATTTGTTAACATCGAATATTCATTTAAGTGTAAGGAAGTGCTTTTTGAAGACATTTGTGTGGAGTGTTGCCTTGAATGGCACTGAATCATGGACGATGAAGAGTTCGGACAGGAAGGGAACAGAGGCTTTTGAAATGTGGTGCTTCAGAAAAATGCTAAAGATTATGTGGGTGGATAGCGTGACTAATAAGGAGGTACTGAACAGAATTGGGGAGAACAAGAATTTTTGGTATACTTTGACTAAAAGAAGGGACCGAATGGTAGGACACATTCTTAGACATCAAGCAATAGTGAATTCAGCGTTGGAGGGAAGTGTGTGGGGTAAAATTGCATAGGGAGACCAAGAAATGAATACAGTACGCAGATTCAAATGGATATGGGCAGCCGTTCTTATGAGGAGTAGTAGGATGGAGAGCTTCATTCAAGCAGACTAAAGACCATAACAACAAGCATTGTTTAATGAGAATAAAAGAAAAACTTCAACCTCAAAAACTCTTCAAGACCAAGAATGTTGGAGTTAGGTTTTTTCATCTACTTCCTGTTCCTTTCCTATAATATTGTCTCGAAGTTCAGTTCCGTTGTAGAGTCCCTCTATATACTCTTTCCACCTTTCAGCTTTCCCTTCTTTAAACTGGTTTCCACCTGAGATCTTGATATTGATACAGCTAGTATTCTTGTATCCGAATGTATCTTTTTATTCTCCTGTAAGGGTATCTATTTCTCCCATAGTAACACATTCTTCTACTCATTTTCACTTTGCTTCCAACCACTCCTGCATAGCCAATTTGCAATTCCTGTCAATCTCATTTCTTAGTCGTATGTACTCCATTTATCGTCTTCATTTGCAGCATTTTTATGTTATCTCCTTTCTTCAATTAAATTTTGTATTTCCTGTAATATCCAAGGATTGCTTTTCTACATATGCTGCGTTGACTACTTCCTCTCTTAAAGCTACCCAGCCTGCCGCGGTGGCCTAGGAGACTAAGGCGCTCCAGTCACGGTCTGCACGGCCACTACGGTCGGGGGTTCGAATCCCCCCTCGGGCATTGATATTTGTGCCGTCCTAGATCGAAAGTAGTTTGTAAGTTTAGGGACTGATGACCCCGTAGTTAAATCCCATAGACTATACAAACATTTGAACATTTTTTGAAAGCTATCCATTCCTCTTCTACTGTTTTATTTCTCCCCGTTCCTGTCAATTGTTGCCTAATGTTTCCTATGAAATTCTCAAGAACTTCAGTTAGCTTCAATTTATACAGGTCGCATCTCCTTATATTACTACTCTTCTGCAGTCTGCATTTCGTAACCAGTAAGATATGGTCACAGTCAATAACGGCCCCTGGATATGTCTTACAGTTTAAACCTGGTTCTGAAATCTATATCTTACCATTCTAGAGCAGGCTTTAAAAAAATTATTTTAATAAATTTAACGGAATATATCACCGCACGACAGAGTTTAAGTTAGACGATTTGTGCAGAAAAAATCTCACTGATGTGAGTACTTTAACTGTGTCGTACTTTTCCAGTTGTCAGTCGGTTTCACTCACGTTGCATGACGCAGTAAAATTAAGTAATATCGGAAGCTGTGCTCTTTCCGGAAAACACTGGTGTCGCATTCGGGAGGACGCTGGTTGAAATCCGACTCCGGCCATCCAGAGTTAGGTTTTACATGATTTTCCTACATCACACCAGGCAAATGCTGGGACTGTTCCTCTGAAAAGGCATGGTCGCTTTCCTTTCTCATCCTTGCCCGAAACTCCGAGCGTCAGCTCCGTCTCTAATGACTATGCTGTCGACGGCACTTTAAACCGTAAGTTTCCTTCGTTCGTTCCTTTTCGGAAACGCGCCAGTCTTGAACAGCAGTGGTCGTAATTTTGAATGACATGTGTAAATCAACTGTTTGGATCGCTACGTATAAGAAATGACTACGACACAAAACTAACTCTTGTGGAACCACTTCTTTATTTACTCCCAATCACTAAAATTTTCTCTTCTTCTAGAATTCTCCGTATTATTCAGAACTACTTTTTACTTTTATTTAGTTACTACAGTTCGAACGCAATATGTGTATAATTGCAAATTACACAAAACTTCAGTTTTTTTGAGAAAGTATCATGATGAACGTGAGCAGAACACCTTGCGCATACTATTATAATTCCAGTTGTATACTACACAATTACAAAATATGATTATCCTCAAATGTTCAAATGTTATGGGTTTTAACTGCAGTGGCCATCGGTCCCTAAAATAACAAACTACTTAAACTAACTTATCCTAAGAACAACACAAACATCCATGCCCGAGGGAGGACTCGAACCTCCGACGTGGAACGGGCCGCGGCGGAGCGGCCGAGCGCATTGAGGCGCTATGCTACGATGCGCGACGCCGTTCCCCGTCGGGGGTCCGAATCCCCCCTCCGACATGGATGTTTGTGCCGTCTTTAGTATAAGCTAGTTCATAAGTAGTTTGTAAGTTTAGGGACTGATGACCCCGCAGTTAACTTCCGTAAGCTTAACAAACATTTTCGAAAAATGTTCAAATGTTCAAATGTTTGTTAAGCTTATGGGACTTAACTAAGGGGTCATCAGTCCCTAAACTTTACAAACTACTTACGAACTACCTTATACTAAGGACGGCACAAATATCCATGCCCGAGGGGGGATTCGAAACCCCGACCGTTGTGGCCGTGCAGACCGTGACTGGAGCGCCTCAGTCCCCGCAACCACTGCGGCCGGCCATTTTCGAAAAACTTACGGGTATGCTGCCAGGTACCAAAATCGACGACGGCCGATATTTCGGCAGGAGACAACCCTGCCATTTTCAAGGCGAAACTGCAGTGAGGAAGCCATTTACAACGATCTTTAAAACCTCGGTTTTCAATGAGTAAACGGGAAAGACAACACACACCGAGCAAGCAAGCACACAGCGCCGACACGACCAAAGATGAAACCGGTCAGAATATCGACAATAAACATCAGTACTCGAAGGATGAGGTCGAATTAGTTTTGTCCCTCAGTTTTTTGACAAGTGAGAGAGCAGGGTCTCAAGCGGAATTTAAGCAGAAGGCTCCATCCCTGTTCATAAGGTTGTCACCTAGTTTTATTTCTATCGCTTCCTTGAAAACACAGTCCCAGTAGTTGGAAGTGCATGCCAGAATTTCCGTTTTGTTGTATTCCACAGGGTGACCTGTGTCTAGACAGTGTTCGGCCACAGCAGATTTGTTTGGCTATTGTAAACGTGTGTGACGTTTAAGCTCAATACAACGGTCCTCAACAGCCCTAATAGTTTGACCAACATATGATTTCCCACAGCTACATGGGATACGGTAGACACCCGCCATGCGCAAACCAAGATCATCATTAACGGATCCCAACAGTGCCTTAATTTTAGAAAGTAGACGAAACACACATTTTACATTGTTTTTACGCAAAATGCGGCCAATCTTGTTGGAAGTGCTGCCAACGTATGGCAGAAAGGCCACTGACGTGGGTGCCGACTCAGTGTTATCATCACTAGCCCGTTGCACATGTGGTCGATAGCGCAACGCTCTTTTAATCTGCCCTTCAAGCCATTCTGTCGAAAAGTTACCTCCAGATGAGAAAAACATTTGTACATTTGACGTGGAACGGCCGCGCTCACCGTAGCAGGGCGCCTCAGTGCGCACGGCTATTCCGCCGCGTCTCATTATCCTCCAGAATGATATTTTCACTCTACAGCGGAGTGTGTGCTGACACGAAACTTCCTGACGGATCAAATTTGTGTGCCGAAACTGCGATTCGAACCTGGAAACTTTTCCTTTCGCGTGCAAGCGATCTACCATCTTTTCTTCTTCTTTCTTCGTTTCGGCCATCTAAGGATCACGCACCAATTTCAATGTTTTCTCCTTTGTTCTTCTTTCTTTTTCCTCCAGTATTCTTTCATCTTTTCACTATGCATCCTTTTTCTCTCCTCAGACCACTTTACTCCTGTCTTCTTCTCCCTCCTGCCTTGGAATCCTTCCATTTTTAACACTTTCTTCTTAAAAGTTTCTCTTTCTGTTGCATCTTTTTCGGTTATATTGTTTCTTTCCAAATCTTTCCTAACATCTTGAATCCATGCTATTGTTGACTTCTTGTCCCAGAGATATTTAAAAATCTGTTTGGTTCTTCTTGTCCCAGAGATATTTAAAAATCCGTTTGGTTAACCTGTTACTGTTCATTCAGTATAAATGTCCAAAACATAGCAGTCGCCTCTTTCGTAGTGTTTCGATTATGTTTTCTATGTTGCGATAAACTTCTGCATTACTTCTAGTTTCCATATCTCTGTATTTCTTAGTGGACCGATGATTTTTATTTCTAGGACTTTATGTAATTTGTAATTCAGTACATTGCATAAAGACATTCTAGCTTTACTACTACTGTGTTGTCGTGCTGTATTTTCAGATTTTTAGACAGAGGCCTTTTGTTGTAAATGTTCCTGGTTATACCATATGCTTTCTCCATTTTGTGTACTCTTTCTTCTACAGCAAATTTTTCTAAGCCATTTTCCTGAATCATTTCTCCCAAATATTTAAATTTATTTACCCTCTTTTATTTTTATTTACTTTTTTATTTTATTATTCGTTTGATACGTCGATCCTTTGCGGACGTAGGTTTGTTTTGTTCTAAGTCGATCGTTGCGTTGCGTTCATCACTCAGTTGTTTGGTTACAGAGGGCGTCCAGCCCTCTGACCGAGCGCGATGTGCTACCACGCCGGCTACCGTCTGAGCTATCCCGGCACGGTTTCCAGACTATCCTCACAGCCTTACTTCCGCCAGAGCGGTTGCTCGCGCAACGTCCCAGGTCCGAACCCTGTTCCGGCACACACTTTTGATCCGCCAGGAAGTTTCATCGTTATCCTCCTTTCCCAGACCGTCAGAGTCGGACAAACCCGCAAGCTGTCTCAGGTTTATGCTGCAGAAGCGATAGTCTCCTTCGGTTGTATCAACACACAGCCTCCAGTTGTATCTCCACGACACATTACGGAGACAGCAGTGATGTAAGCCGACTGCCAGCTGGTCGGTCGTAAAGTTGCCTGAGGTCATTACCGGATGACAGATAGGATCTGCTGTCGTCAGTGGAAACTGAGGACTCCGGCAAACATGGTATACAGCATCATTTGTAGCGCACCCACCAGTGACCTCATTGTCTCTTCCCAGTTGCGTATTCATGTCAGACAGGGCCAGCAACGTGGCTATGATAACATTTTTATTATAATTCTGTCACAGTAGCATTTTATTATCTGGCGACTGGTTTCGAAGAGTCACCTTTATTATCACGCCACGGAAAGTGAAGTTGCACTAACAAAATTTGGTAGGAAAGCTGCTTTTATTTTAAATGCTGACTAGTTTCGGGCTTTGCCCATTTTCTTAAGCCACCTATTACAGAGAACAAAGTGTGTTTTACAGGAAGATATATGAATATGGCAATGTTATATTGAATGTATAAGTCGTAATTATTTACATTTATATATAGTTTTATTTGGATACTACTTAGGTAAACATTCGACTGAAAGTATAGAAGAAAATCTCAAAATTTTACATATCGAATGCAAAGGACAACTAATGGACGTTTTAGAAGAATTACAAATCTATACTCACATGACTAAATACCCAGAACAAATGTTAAATGAACAAACGGAAATGCGCAATAAAAAAATTCATCGAAAATTTCCATAACACCTTGACCAACATATAAAGAACAATCCATCCTACCGTAATATACTTCCAAATATGCAACAAGACGAGATAAATTATAGTAGCACTGAAATATTATCCCTATATTTCAATATAATACACACAAGTAATTTATAACACTTGAAATTATTGTACGAATATTTGTAATGGTATTGTTTATGTCACGCTGCATATAAGCAGAGATATTGTCACAAACAAAATTAAGCAAATAATATTTAACAAAAACATTTTTGGATCAAAAGCTCAATGAATTACACCAAGGTAATTACAACAAACAGCGTGACCTAAGCAGTATCCAAATAAAACTATATATAAATGCAACTAATTACGACTTATAAATTCAATATAACATTGCCATATTCATGTATCTTCCTGCAAAACACACTTTGTTCTCTGTAATAGGTGGCTTAAGAAAATGGGCAAAGCCCGAAACTAGCCAGCATTTAAAATAAAAGCAGCTTTGGTGCAATATATAAAAATGTCTTTCCTACAACTTTTAAGAGCTACAAAATGCGACGTATCAAAAACTTCTAACAATATTTGTTTCGCCTATTCACACATTGGTAAGATCCAAATAATTTCGTTACATACAGTGTCAAACCAACTTAACACATACTTCCGTTAAAATAGGCTGAAGGTCGATGCAGTCCCACTTGCCATGGCAAATGTAAAATATCTATGTCCATGTTTGCGTAATAGCGTGAAAGAACTTCATGACAATTGATAATTCGCAAGGTTTGCTCCATTACCATTTTACACTAGTCTGTTTCCTCTGGTTTATGGCGTTGTTATTTGTATGCTACCAATTGCCTGTCCCCAAACGAGCACTTTTAGTGCAGGTTTCATTCTCTAAAGACGACGGGATATTTTATTAGAGTGTGGCATTATATGTGACGGTAAAATCTCTATGGTTCCTATGTTACAGTGGCTAAATAATGAACTTGACGGACTCATCTTCGAAAACAGGTGTCACATTATAACATGCAATTGTGTCAGAATTATAATAAACATTTTATCTTCTTAGTTGAGCTAAGTACGTTCGTGTACAATATTTTTACAAAACGTACATGTACATACAATAAACAGTTTTGTTTTTTATGCACAATAGCGCAGAATAATGCAAACATTTTGTATACATCATGAACGCCCATTCAGTTTAAACTGAAGTAAATTGCTATCTTGGCTTTCATATCGAAATATCTGAGTGAAGCTTAATCAAACAGCATATACAAACAGTGTGTTGCCAAGATCTTGAATGATCGAGGCAAATCCAACCTCGTTACCCATTAAACCTGTATGGATACCTGTCGATTCACCACCCGCATCTGATACCGATACTTACAGAGAGATTATTGGTAGTCTCATGTATTTAACACTGGGGACACGCCCGGATCTAACTTATGCTGTGAATGTTGCTTCAAGAGCACAAGAATCAGCCATTGAAGCTCACCTTAAATTGGTTAAACGAATTCTTCGCTATCTAAAAGGTTCAGTTGATCATGGAAGCACTTTAGAAAAACAATGAATAATGTAATAGACGATTATAGTGATGCTGATCATGCAGGGAAAGACTAATCAGACTTTCAACTAGTGTAGTTTTAATCAAGTATTGTGGTGGGCCAGTAATATGGAAAAGTAAAATTCAAAAATGTGCTATATTAATACCTCAGTAGTCCACAATAGAGTGGTATAACATCACAAGCTATCTGCTTGAATTCCTGATTTCACAGGAGACTTGTATTTAATGATACGTTTCAATCGTCAAATCAATGTTTAGCAAACCACACACATCTGCTACCATGTCAGGAAAATAGGCCAACAAATATTCTGTTAGAACATTGATTTATTAGTGCTCTCAAAATCCACACCATGTTACTACTAGCATAAAAACACACTTCAGTTAGTAAAAACTTAAAGTAGTGGAATTTATATAACATCACAGAATAATGAATTAAATGTTTACAATAAAAAATGAATTGTAACTAACACAATCCTTAACATAAACTAGTGGTTTTTCTTTCAAAAAATTATTTATAAGTTTATATTTCAGTAATAGAACTAAGCTTTAAGCAGTGTCGGAAGTAGAACTTTTAATGCTATTTAAAAGTCCTCATTCGTTCGGTCTCGGCTCCTATCCCCCCTTCCCGCCCCTCCTCCCATAAAAGTCATATCTGCGCTCTTTGTTTATGCTGTGCCTTCGGTTTCTTAAGTGAATCGCAAAAAAAAAAAAAATCTTTATATGATTGTTTCACCTGGTAGTAAACAAAAGATGCCTTGTCTGTCCCAAAGCACTCTGCACATTACTTTTCGCGGTGCCAAAAGTTCCTTGGGTCTTAACGTTTTCTGGGGATAAAGTGTACCTCCAATAAATCGATTTCCGTTTAGTTTCAGGGGTGTCTTTGCAATCCAAAAATTTCTCGTCATCGTCATTGCAGCGTGTCCAAAAAAAAAAAAAAAAAAAAAAAAAAAAAAATCACTTGTGTTACCCATTCGCTGGTGACTATATTGTTCACTAAAACGTTCAGGCACCCAACGTGCGCAGTTCCCCTGCAAGACGATGGCTTCGCACCCTCCCATTGTCTTGATGAAGATGGTATCAAGACTCATCAGACGGTGCATACTCTACCACTGCATCAACGTCCATTGTCAATGGTTACGTGCCCATTTCACTTATACTTGCAAGTACTGCGGTGTTATAGTGGATCATAAGTATGTGGTTAAATTAGAAGCAATTGCCAGAGGCAGATCAGCAGGTAATAATAGGCGGTGGTAATATATGTCGCTGTCAAGTGTGGAAATAACAAACTCAACTGCGCAGAGCAGCCACCTGTCCCAATGCGACCATGCATGAGCAAATCCAAAGCAAGAAGTAAACAGCACTGGGGGAAAAGGTATAAGTAGAGGTGGGTCTGAAGCTGAAAGAGTGTCATTAGCTGTTGCAGTATAAGGATGCCGCGACCATGCCATTCGCCCGCAGGCGGCCACGAAACGTGACGCTACCACGCTCTAGGACGTGCGCCCCAGGGCTGGACACAGCGGAATGTTTCAAGATCGTCAGCGTGTTTGGGCAGAGTCGGGGTCCCCAGGAGTGCTGCCGTGGCAAGGCCATCGTCCCTCGTGCCACCCAACTCACTGAGTTAGGCATTGCTAGACATGAGACCATCGTCACACGTTGGAGGAATGCTATATCGAGGAATTTGGCGCCAGGCGCCAGGAGGCACATACACCTAGCATTCTGGACCTCCTCAGTTTGAAATCTTCTACAGTGTCAAAATTAGCACATGCTTGGATCGTCAGCTGCAAAGGTACGTTGTTGGGATTGTTTGGGACATTGGGTACTTGTAGTCTACCCAACATTAGTATGATGTTTGTTCCACCCCACTTCACCACATATCCTGTTCAGAAGTCTGTCCCGATGGCAGTGTCCAAAACCTGTAATGAGGGATGGCTGCCCAATCCTCGACGTTTGGACGTGGTTTCATCTCTGTTTCGCCACTTCTGAAAGACATAACATCTCAACAATCGTGCAGTTTCCGAAATGCTTGTGCCGACTCTCCAAGTCCCGACTCTTAGGCAGACTCAGATACGAGGGTTAGAACTTAAATAGTAGTCACCAGCGTTTTGTACAACCCGTTGCCAGCGATGTGGAAGGTGTAGTATACCGTTAGCAGAGCCTGTTTTGTTGGTGGGAATGGCGCGGTCTACTGCTTGTCGCATCTCTGGAACAGTTCTGAAGCGAATGCCACGTAGTGGTTCCTTTACCTTCAGAATCAAATCAAAGTCATAAGAACTTAGGTCCGGGGAGTATGATGGATGCTACAGTACTTCTCATTCCCATCGACCGAACAGAGTATTCACAGTTTGCGCTGTATGCGTCCGCGCATTATCGTGCAAAATTATGGGTGGGTTGCGCAGAAAGTGTTGCCGCTTCTTTCGTAAAGCTGGTCGCAGGTGATGCTACAAAAACGAACAGTAATACTGCGCATAGACGGTCTGCTGTGAAGGAACATAATGCATTAGGAATAACACCATCACAGTCGTACACGAGAATCACGGTAACTTTCGCCATACTGCACTTTCGACTTTCGAAGCGATCCATAATGACCCCATTCGTTGGTTTGGCGTTTCAGTTTTGGCTCGTACGATATGTTAGACTGCTCGCTCACAAGTGACCGTGTTTTCCCCGAATGTGCGCTCACTGGTGACGTGGGACGGGCGAGTCCATTTGCTCAATACAATAGTAGATTTCACTGCATAGTGTCTCCGCAGCAGTGTTGCCACTATTTTAGTCCAACCCTCGTAAATTACACGTCTTCCCCAATCTAAATGCAAACAGAAACAGCACTAACTGATACTTCATGCACTGTGTGTGTGTGTGTGTGTGTGTGTGTGTGTGTGTGTGTGTGTGTGAGTGTGTCTGTCTGTCTGTCTGTCTGACTAGCAGCCATTCAGAGACGCTGCTAATGCCTGGATGGGTTTATATCGATGGTACGTAGCTGGCCATAATTTTCTGGATGATCAGTGTAATCATCATCCCTGCTTTATACAGAGCAGGGGTTCCCAAACTAATCCTCTTATGCAACTCTTTGACAATCCTGATACTTCTATGAAATTTAACAATATGAATAAAATTTTAAAAATGAGACAATCTTGTCTGTGTCAAACAACAAAGAGTCGACATTATATTTGGAATAGTGCACGCCAGAGGTCAGAAACTGAGCGAGTATGAATGCAGTTGACGGTTGCATACACTAAGAATCAAGGCGACTAAGTTGTTTCTTACTGAAGGATTCATCTTAAAGTCATTGTTTATCTTGTGTACATTAATGACTTCTCTTCAGTTACACTGCCAGAAGCAGAGTTCGTTTTAATAATTAAAATAAGACAGTCTACATCGCAATTTGTTGTGTTTATTGCTGGCAACCGTCCACCAACAAGGTGCCAAAGGCCTGAAGATGGTTCTGTAGAACCGAAACCGGTTGCCAGCAATAAACACAACAAATTGCGATGTAAACTGTCTTATTTTAATTATTAAAATTTTCAAGATCGCTGTTCCAAAAAAATGCTTTCAAAAATTAGAATTCGTTTTGTTTGCATATGATACAACTATTGTAATAAATAGCATAGTTCCAGAATGGTCTTCTAATTATATTTTAATGGCTTTAAAGCCAACTCATTGACATTAAACTTTGCAAAGACTCACTACATGCAAATCAGAACATGTAAGAGGTTTGCATCCAGTATATGCATAAAGTATGAAGAAGAGCAGTATTAAATGCCTGGAATTACAGCTTGATAATAAATTCAGTTGGGAGGAGCACACCACAGAACCGCAGAAACGAATTAACAAATCTGTATGTACATTAAGAGTGTTTTCAGATGTAGGAGACTTAAAAATGAAAAAAGGTTGCATACTTCGCTTACTTTCATTCCATAATGTCATATGGCATAATATTTGGGGTAACTCTTCAAGTCAGCAAAAGTTTTCAGCGTTCAAAAGTGTGTAATGCGTATTATTTTTGGAGTAAATTCTTGGACACCCAGTAGAAGCCTCTTAAAAGAACTGGATATACTATCTAATGCCCGTCGGTATATTTACTCCTTAATTTGTTATAAAATAATATATCCCTTTTCCCAACAAAAAGCTTAGTTCATTCCTACAAAACCAGAAACAAAAACGATCTGCACAAGGACTTAAAAGCATTTTAGTTCAAAAGGGGTCCACTACTCAGGAACACACATTTTCAATAATTTACCAGAAACCATAAAAAATTTAGCTACAAATAAATATCAGTTTAAGAGGAGCGTACAAGATTTCCTAGCGGCCAATTCTTTGTACCCGATTGATACATTTCTAAATAGATCCAAATAACGTATGTATCTGTATTCATACCATTAGCATATTATCAATTTTGTAAAAAAAAAAAAAAAAAGTGACAGTGTTGCACATCCATCCACGAGGATCTCCTCAATATGGACCTGTGGAACGAACAACTAATCTAGTCTAATCTGTGCGGGTGTAAATCTAGTCGTGCCGTAAATATGGTAGCTGGCTGAAGGGTCGTGTTATAAAGTAAAACTACCAGGGCACAACTGACCGACTGTCACGATCATAAGGCTCTAATAAATCTGTGTTTAATTGGACTACGAAGGGAGTAAGACAAAAATTAAGTGATATTATGCATACAATTTCAAATGCACTCCCTTACAGAAACACTGATGTCTGGAATAAATTGGATGCTATAACCAACGTTTCAGGCTAAAAACGTACGAAATAGTCTCAATGCCAACACAGCGGCTATGTTCTTGCTTACTACACTTTCACCATCGTAAAATGTATGTCCTGCGTCAAACAAAAACTGGACATAGAAAAACTTCACTTATGATTCATTTCTGAAGCTTGTCTATGACTGCTGTAAATTCATTTTAATAATTAGCCATCTAGTCGTCACAGACTCAGTAATGCCTCAAAAGTATGTCAGTGATTTATCTCGGAGTAACTGCTGTAGCCATTTGTTGAGTAGTAACAAAATTTTAAAATAAATTTACTGCAATATTCGCAAAAAGGTATACACACACACAGGATGATGAAAAGCTTGTAAGGGTGTTGCAGAATATGTTGTACTCGGAAATAATTATTAAGAAATAAAATCTGTTACATCTCAGCGTTTCTGGTTTAAGCAGCATTAAAATTAGCCAATCAGGTTGTTGCGCTCACAAATTCAAGCGGCCTGCCGTGACAGCGACGGTGTTCTTCATTGTTGTTTATTGTTGTTGTGGTCTTCAGTCCGTATACTAGTTTTATGCAGCTCTCCACAATACTCTGACCTGAACAATCCTCCTCAACTCCACATAAGAACGACAACCTACATCTGTCTGAATCTGCTTACTGTATCCATCTCTTGGTCTTCCTCTGTGGTTTTTACCCCATACACTTCCCTCCAACGCTAAATTCACAATTCCTTGATGTCAAAGAATGTGTCCTACCAATGTGTCCCTTCTTTTAGTCAAGATATGCCAGAAATTACTTTTCTCCCCAATTCCGTTCAGTACTTCCTCATTAGATACGGGATCAACATACTTCAGTAGCACCACATTTCAAAAGCCTCTATCCTCTTCCTGTCCGCACTGTTTTTCTATCGTCCATGTTTCACTCTCATACAAGGCAACACTCTGTGGTGTCGCACAAGTACAAAGTGCGCGCCACCTACTTTCGCCGCGCGCCGCCATGCACGCACGGCGCGGCGTTCTTACGACGACAGCCACGAGCGCCCTCTTGCTACAACGCCGCTCGTGGCCACCTCTGAACGACACCGGTCACTTCGGACGGAGATAGCAACCCGTTAGGACCTTCGTAATCAGATAGGCACCAGTGAAGACTTTGCTATCGTACAGGCACTAGGCAGGCCTCTAACAACTATGTATCAACATTCTGCAGTACTGTGTAAAAGTTAAGTATTGTTACATTCTCTGCAATATATATCTCTTTCAAATTTACTCTAGTGTTTATAGTTTCTGGCTGCTCCCCTCCGTACCTGCACCAGCGTGTTATTTTTGTTCCTGTGTCGGGCTCATTCCACTCGGCCACCGACACCTACGACGAGGCTGGGACACAAAAGCGGCGACGAAGTTGGGACACAAAACACTCCATACAAATGCCTTCAGAAAGGACTTTCTTAGGCTTAAATCATTATTCTATGTTAACAAATTTCTCTTTTTCAAGAACGCTTTTCTACCCATTGCCATTCTGCATTTTATATCCTCTGTACTGCAACCATCATTTGTTATTTTACTGCCCAAGTAACAAAACTCATCTACATCCATTATTGTTTCGTTACCTAATCTAATTCCTTCAGCATCACCTGATTTTCTTAAACTGCACTCCATTACCCTAGTTTTGCTTTTGTTAATGTTCATCTTATATGCAACTTTTAGTACACTGTCCATTCCGTTCAACTGCTCTTCCAGGTCTTTTGCTGTCTCTGACAAAATTACTATGTCGCCGGCAAAACGCAATGTTTTTAATTCTTCACTCTGAACTTTAATTCCTTCTCCAAATTTCTGCTTTCTTTCCTTTATAGCTTGCTCAATGTACAAAAATTGAATAACAATGGAGAAAGACTACAACCTTGTCTTACTCCCTTCCCAACCAGTGCATCCCTTTCATGGCTTTCAACTCTGACAACCGCTGTCTGGTTTTTGTACAAGTTGTAAATAACCTCACACTCCCTATATTTTACTCCTGCTTGCTTCAAAACTTGAAAGAGTTTATTCCAATTAACATCGTCAAAAGCCTTCTCCAAATTTACGAAAGCTAGATATGTAGGTTTGCCTTTTCTTAATCTATCTTCTAGTATAAGCCGTATTTTTCTTAAAGTCTGAGGGTACTTCGCCTGTCTCATACAAATCACATACCGGGTGAAACAGTTTTGTCATGGCTGGTTCTCACAGAGACTTCAGTAGCTCTGAGGGAATGTCATCTACTCCAGGGGCCGTATTTCGTCTTAGGTCTTTCAGTGCTCTGTCAAATTCATCTCTCAGTATAGTATCTCCTATTTCATCCTTCTCCCCTTCCTACAACATTGCCTCTAAGTTTATTTCCTTCGTAGAGCCTCTCTATATACTCTTTCCACCTTTCAGCTTTCCCTTCTTCACTACGTTTCCTCAAACCGAACAGGAGAGCGAGACAAACATTGGACGTAGCACGGTGACAAACTTCTTGAATAGTTCAGATGCAAGCCAACGGCACAGCACTGGTACTTTTTTTTCGGTTTCAGATAACAAAACGAAGAAAACGTTTATCAAGACCGCCTTAGGCACACTGCTTACATTTTAGCATGCAACAATTAGCTAACTTGAACGCTAATTAAACAGGAATTGGTGTCAAGTACCAAGTTGTTTCCTGAACAATTATATTTCAGTGCAAACCAACCTGCAACACCCTTATAAACGAACGAGACTCTTGTGGTTGCGTAGACTTTTGCGGCTGAATAACTGATAATATTCTTCCGGGTCTGCTGCCGGATAACATCGTAAACTAGTAACAATATTTCGACAGTTAACTGGCTGCCATCTGCAAGTGAGTACGCCGAATGCACTTACTCGCCAGAACCTGACACAGAACAGAAACAGCGGCCCCTTTATACAACGCTGACGGTCCACCACGCGTCCGCGAAATCAAAGTAGTCGCCGTCTAGGCGCAATAGAACCAGTAGCACGCCAGAATGAACGAAAAGTTAGGGGGTGTGTAGTAGTCATTCCTGAGGCACTTTACTGATATCATTGTGAAAAACAGATACCAATGTAATCTCAGAAACAATTTTAATTAAATATTCTAGATTATAATTTGTAGTAGTTGTGAAAAAAATGAGAACAGTGGATCAAGCGTTAGTCCCGAGGATTCAAATGGACTCCAACGGATGCATGGAATAATAAGAGGCTTCCATGGTCTATCATAATGTTTCTATTAGGTTTTGTTATGGCGTCCACATATCATTCACATGGTAGTTTTGTGCAAAAGAAAGGTATTAGCTTGATTTAAAATATAGCTCTAATAAATCTACGATATTGATTCCCATGCCAGTTACGGATAATTAACTTAGAAATATTTTCTGACGAATTGGTACCTAAAGTTATCTGTCCAAACTCTATACTGATTTGCAAATTCCCTATGATGGATTAAATAATTCTCAGTTTCTGTTGCAGTATTCTTTATTACTCCAATTACGCCTTTCGCTCTGTTAGCGCATCATCAGACTGGAAACAGAGAAATGTTTTATTACAGTCCGTGTACCTGGCGGGCAGCGAATCTAATGTGGCTACGGTGAGTAAATTTTGAAAAGTCACACTTACTTGGGCGGAGATGGAGCCACAGAACTATCTAACTTAACAATTTGTGTTCTGTCATTGGGCCACTGCAAAGAGGTAAATGTACAAAGTACGTAACGGCTATTTGAAGTAGAATAACTAGGGACTAAAGGCGTACAGTATGGAAATTAATCTAATGCTTTTTTTATGATAAAACTCACCATAGCAGCAGAGGAGTCGCTGTCGCGGCAGGTCCACGTTTATAACTGGTAGTGTTGTTAATAACTGCGGAACATAAATGCGATCGTTAAACAGAGCGGTATGGGCAGAGTTAACGCCTGCGAGAATGAGCGGCTTGCCATGCGGCAGCTTGGTATTATCAGAGATGTTTGTGACGTGGGGGAATGAATCTTGTGAAACAATAATAAATGATTGAAAACAAAATTATTAGTGGCCTGGGGGTGGGGCGGAAGAAAGATGTTGTGAACTTTCAGAAGGAGGGTCATTTTGGAAAAAGATGGATAACATCATGTCGTAAAAAGTTTGATTTCTTGTAATGAGCTGTTCGTTGAGACCGTGTTCAGGGGACCGTTTCACAAACTTAGTGATTTCTAATTCTTCCAGAAGTGAGAGTTTTTTTTTCCTTTGGGGGCGATGATTGACTCTCGTAACTGAATGAGAATTTCTGATTAACAGTATCCGACTTAATCGTTTTCATGCTATGGCGGTTGTGTGTAGTTTGCAAATTCTTGACCCTCTCCCGCAATGAAACGACACCACTCATTCACTTGCATAATCCATGGCATCATCTCTAAATGCTTACTAAGCGTTGCGGATTGTTTTCTTTGTGGTTTTTCCAAGCTTTGTGCAAACGTAACGCAGTGTTGTGTTGTCACGTATGTTCTAAAGTCCAGGAAGGAGTATACAATCACTGTCAGCACATAGCACACTAGATCACTCTGTCACTTCTTGAAAGCAAATGACATACCTGAACATTCTGTTAACGATCTTGAAAACAATGTCGGGTTTCCATAACAGAAGGACATGTAACTATACGCATTGCTTTCCACAAAGTGAATGGTAAAATAGTGTATTACTCGTCATGATAAAAGTTGTCAGTAGCAAAGCAACAGTTTGGTAGGACAAGGACTGTCGAAGAAATCAATCGTGTAAAATACATCTTTCTAGATTCTGTAAGTAGAAATCTTGAAACTTTTACACCGAAATTAATTCAAGTGTTTTACTGTTTTAAGTGATAAATTTTCTGTCTTATAAGAGTACCTGTGTAATCACCTATGTTAACAAATATCTTCTATTGCAAACTCTTTGCTTGCCGTCTTTTCGAAAGAGGTTGTATGAACAGAAAAAAAAAGAAAAAACATTAACAGGTAAACATAGAGTGTGAAGGGCACGGGCGTAGCGTCTAACCTGTACGAGCTATAATCACTTTTTCAGTGAGTTTCCCATTAGCGACAGTGAAAAAGTTCACATAGCTTTTACGAAATGCATTTTAGAGCCCATGTTTTTTAGACAGTTTGGCTTATAATGATCATTCCCGTCGTATCCCCCAACATTCACCATTCCTCTCGGGCCATCCTGTGTCGTATGCACAATGAGAACAATGACAACACCTTTGGTGAAATATGACTTCATGTAAACCAGTTATGTTTATCATTTCAACTAAAATTTAATGTTTAGTTCCCTGGGGTATTTCTGATGTCAATACGAATTAATACTTACTACTTAGAACTGAAGTACCTTTCAGTAACCGTGCCTGTATTACCGTTTTCTTCTTTCGAGCCTTCGGTTAAAAACTTGCCAGCATTTGCAACAGAGATGCAGTCAAAGTTTTGCAATTACAAATTCGTAAGACCTGTTAAGACAACTCAGAAATTAATAAGATATATGAAAGCTACATTATCGAATGCGAAATTTCACAAAAAATCATAGCATTCTCGAAAGACCTGGAATTCCGGAGCGTGATATCTTTTTAGTATCTGTTCAATGACAGGCAAAAGTGGCCGCGAGACTCAGTTTCCGGGATCGACATCTACATCTAATTTATGAACTCTAGAAATTGCACTTAAGTGCCCAGAAGAGGGTTTATCGAACCGCTTTCATAGCATTTCTCTACCGTTCCACTCTCTAATAGCGCGAGGAAAATCAGGAACACCTAAATCTTTCCGTTTTAGTATCCACTAAATTTATTTAGGTGTAAGCTAAATGTTAAAAATAAGAGCGGTTACGTGTTAATCGAAATAAAAGCAACATTTTTATTGTTCAATACAATATTTATTGAGAATATTTATCACGTATCTAAGTTATTAATATTAATTACAGCATCCCATACATTGGACAAACCATTTAAGGTACGTCACAAAGCCATATCAACAGTATTACATAAGAAAGTGGAAACAAAATAATCATACATTAAAAATATAGTAATGACATACATTTGACAAAAGTAGCTACGGTCCTAATAAAAGAGAAACGTACCAAAAAACTGAACAATTAAATTTTGATTACTTGTTATTGCAAGGCAAACTGTCGTGAACTTTTGAATTACAATGGTTTCCTTTTTCCCTACAAAAGCACCTTTCAGAGATACATTCCTTCTTATACATACAGCGAATAAATCCTTGTCCTGATTCTAAGGCTGACATCTTGGCGACAGTTCTTAATGATACATTTGTCTCTAGCACGTCTTCCAGCAGCAAGCATTTTTCTCTTTGGACACGTCGAATTGGGATGTGGATAACTTTTAATGAGCTTATTTGAAAGGCGATTAGGTACTCAATACATATGACAAAATATATTACAATATGGTTATTAAAACTTAAAATATTAATAATTACTTGAACATTTAGCAACATTTTCAGACTATTAAATCAAGTAACGAATATGGCAGACATTTGTCGCTAATTATTGAAATCAATTCACCATTATATACCTGCACTACAAATCAATTCAATTTAGTGATAACGGAGGTACAGTATTCATTCTCCTTTAACTCAAAGAGCTTCATTAACATCCTGTCCTAAATCAGTCATAACTTTTTCAGACTTATACTGTTTCAATACGCGATTCTAACATTTTATTTCTTCATTCTTACCCAAATTCTTCTTTTTGACTAAAACAGAAATTTACTGTTCTCTAAAGTATGCCTGAAAAAAATGACAGGTCTATGTAAAAAGATAATGTATCTAATATTGTACCTGAAATTATATTACCTAATCGAAAATGATAGAAGGAAGATTAGGGTCTAAGGTGCCGTAGATACCGTTGTCATTAGATATGGAGCACATGGTCGGATAGGTTTTCTCAAGGATGGGTAAAGGAAATCGGCTGTACCCTTTTAAAGGAAACACCCAGACATTTGCCTGAAGTAATTTAGGGAAATCACGGAAAACCTTAATTAGGACGGTCGAGACGGGTCTTGAACCATCGTCCTTCCGAATGCGACTACAATGTATTACATTACGTAATTAGTTGATTATTACAAGGAAATTAAAATAAAATTAAGCCAAAGTATTAAATACTAGTATTTAATCATTTGTTATAATTGGAATCATTATAAAATATAGTAGCTTTGTAACAGAGTGTCCGTGTGTTTGTGTGTTCAAATATGTTCAAATGTTTGTAATCCTATGGGACCAAACTACGTTGGTCATCAGTCCCCTAGACTTACAAACTACTTAAACTACGTCAAACTAACCTAAGGACAACACACACATCCATGCCCGAGGGAGGATTTGAACCTCCGACGCGGGTGGCCTCGCGATCCCTAACGTGACGCTCCAGACCGCTCGGCTACTACCGTGCGGCAGTGTTTGTGTGTACGTGTTGCATACAAATCTATAGATTTATTCCAATCTTTATGAAATTTTTTACACGTAAGCTTTAATTCACGAAGAAGGTCGCTGTAAGTGTAATAATCACGTACAACACATAGTTCACAAGGTATGACGTCATAAACAATGTGATGCTCGAAAAACTGCTGCATCAAACGACAGTGTTACACATTTCTTCCTAAACCACTGGAGCGATTTCAACCAAATTTGGTGCACATATTCCTTGCCGTGCGTTAACTACACTGTCGGGGTAAGAACTTCCATACGACACATGGTTCAGGAGATATGTCGTCATAAACAACAGGAGTTACAAGATACTGCGGCATTAAGTGACGACTCTTTATAAATACGCTACATGAGAATGATAATTGCACTTAGCGACTTGCAACAAACTTTAAACATAATTTCAAACTTTTAGTAAACTTTTTCTCGATGACAACCACATCAAAATAATGAAAAGAAAAACGTTTCTTGCTTACTACTTTTTCGCTGTTAACAGAGCAAAACTACAGCATTCGTTATGACGTTGCAGTTTATAATTTCTACACTACAAATTGAAATCTCAGGAAATTTACAGATAGTTTACACACATACAGCTGAATGTACTTTAGAAATTGATCACGGTATGACACGTGGTTCGTGAGATTTAAGGACAATAACAGTAACATTCATGGATACCCGTCCCATCACGCAACAGGTTTTAATCTATTATCTCTTTACATCTAACTCTTTTCGCAATGGATTTTACCGACGTACAGCTCTTATATAAATATACAACTGCAAAATTATACAATTGTACAACATATTATTCAATAAATATGAAAGCATATATACTGCGACGGGTAAACACCTGTCACATCATGCCACACGTATTCCAGTCTGCTTAAGGAAATTCCTGGAAAGCTGACACTAGTGTTGATAACTTTGAGCTCTGAAACACACACGGATGCAGTCGATAGCAGTAGACTTCTATAAAGTTATAAGGTAAAGAACAGAATGAAACAGAGTACATCCAACGAATACTCATTATTTACGACAGATCTGGCTTCTAATTTCAAGAGACTGCAGTTTCCAATGGGATTTGCGTTTTCTATTATGATTTACAAACCACAGGGGAATCTGTTAAATACTGTAGAGTGGATTTGACATGCCGATGTTTCTCACACGGACAACTTCATGTCATTTTCAGGGGTGGCCTCAACAAAGAAATTATTCATAATAGATCCTGAACAAGTAACAAGAAATACTGTTTATAGTAAAGTTGTGAATTAAATGAATGTATGACTGTTACATATCATTTTGATTATTGTCTTTCTTTGTTTGGATACTGTACATAAAATTTTGTTAATTATGCAAGACATACTTATTTCTTATATATTCTCTGATAAATATAACATGTTATTAAAGAAAAGGAGATGGACAGAGAGAGGAGGGGTAGGAGAAGTACTAACTCAAGTCTTGAATAAATAAATAAATAAATACCCGCGCAACGCCGGGTTTTCAAGTAGTAACTTCTTATTCTACACTTATTGATACCTTATTTAGAATGGAATTCTTCATTTCAACACGGTACATTTCACGAAGAATACAAACAATGCGGCACAATGTCATTTTGGAAGACCCATTTTTATGTCCTAATACGGGGGTTCAGAGACATAGAGGTTCCAAAGAGTTTGATAAATGTCTCGCATTTTCTACTTTGGAGGTTCACAGTCCTATGTGCCATTATGAATCTCAATCTTGATTTTACAGGCATGTGTGCCAGAGATTTATAAACCTCAGTCATAAAAAAGCACTGCTGCTGGAGCTGTTGACAGTAAACCGCTGGCTCGCTGTTAGTTTCTCGTCGTTTCCGCGGACCTCTTAACCGAGCTTCGCCAGTAAATGGGTGCTGCTACCCGCATCGGAGGCCCTCGTGCTGACGTCACGACGCGTCACGCTTAGCGTGGGCGTGGCAGGCGCGTGCGCTGCCGTATGTGGGTGCAACACTCGCCAGTGCCGGCACCATT
This sequence comes from Locusta migratoria, assembly GCA_026315105.1. Taxonomy (NCBI): domain Eukaryota; kingdom Metazoa; phylum Arthropoda; class Insecta; order Orthoptera; family Acrididae; genus Locusta; species Locusta migratoria. Next base: position 121,165,307 of record CM048750.1, on the reverse strand, counting down.
TCTGGTCGTGGCGAGCGATTCTCACGTGGGCTCCAGTGCGACGCGAAAGAAAGTACTGACGGCGCCTGTGATGGATGGCTGCTGGTTTCTATCGCTGCATAGACTCCCGAGCTCCAGCGAGGCCGCTGGATGAATGCAGAACAGACAAAGAACGTCAGGAGAGAGAGCAACATCTCAAACGAGAATTATACACGTCACTGCTCCACAAGACTGAACACTTGGGCCAACGCTCTTCATTTTATACACAAATGAAATCCCACACTCTGCTTAATTATGCAATATAGTTACTTTTGCAGATGGTACAATTCTACAAAACGAGTAATGGTACAAAAAAATCTGAAAATAAAAGCTACCGTGAAAGTAAATCCTAATACCCAATTTTTGCTGAAAATTTGGAGTAAAACAATTTCAAAACATTATGGAATATAAGCAATCTTTAATGATTAATTTATACAAACGTCAGGCTAGATCGCAAATTTATTTTATGGCAAGCGACTGGAATAAACTCTTTCAAATTCTGAAGGTAACATGGGTAAAATATAGGGAGCAAACAGTTATATTTAGCTTATACAAAAAACAGACAACGGTTATTAGAGTCGAAGGAAGGGCATGAAAGGGACGCACAGGTTGGGGAAAAATGTTCAAATGTTTGTAAAGCTTATGGGACCTTATTGCGGGGTAATCAGTTCCTAAATTTACAAACTACTTATAAAATAACTTGTACTAAAGACAGCACAAACATCCATGCCCGAGGGAGGATTCTAATCCATCTGTACATTGAGCAAGCATTCAAGGAATGCAAGGAGAAATATGGAGAGGGAATTCAAGTTTAGAGAGAGGAAATGGCATGGTTGTATGTATTGTCCTTAAGCAGTGGATAACTGTCGGAGGAACATAGCATTTTGGTCCCACATACTTTGAACTCTTGAACCATACGATCACAGTTTAACGTCGCACAGGCGTTATACATACAGAGAGAGCAACATCTCAAACGAGAATTATACACGTCACTGCTCCACAAGACTCCACACTTGGGCCAAAGCTCTTCATTTTATACAAAAATGAAACCCCACACTTGCTACATTATGCAATTTCGATACTTTTGCAGATGTTCCAGTCTACTAAAAGAGTAATGGTAAAGAATATCTGAAAATAAAAACTACCATGAAACTAAATCCTAGCCGGCCGCGGTGGCCGAGGGGACTGAGGCGCTCCAGTCACGGTCTGCACGGTCACTACGGTCGGGGGTTCGAATCCCCCCTCGGGCATGGATATTTGTACCGTCCTTAGGATTAGCTAGTTCATAAGTAGTTTGTAAGTTTAGGGACTGATGACCCCGTAGTTAAGTCCCATAAGCTTAACAAACATTTGAACATTTTTTGAAATTTGGGTAAAACAGTTTCAAAACAATGTGGAATATAAGCAATCTTTAATGATTAATTATTACAGAAGTCAGACTAGATCGCAATTTTTTTGTGGCAATCGACTGGAATCAACTCTTTCAAATCCTGGAGGTAACAGGGGTAAAACATAGGGAGCGAACAGTTATATTTAATTTATACAAAAACCAGACAGCGATTATTAGAGTCGTTGGGCATGAAAGGGACGCAGAAGTTGGGAAAAATGTTCTAATGTTTGTAAATCTTATGGAACCTAACTGCGGGGTCATCAGTTCCTATATTTACAAACTACTTATAAAATAACTTATACTAAAGACAGCACAAACATCCATGCTCGAGGGGGGGATTCGAACCCCCGACGGGGAACGGACTCGCGCATAGAAGCATAGCGCCTCAATGCCCTCGGCCGTTCCGCCGCGGCAGAGGTGGGAAGGGAGTAAGACAGGGTTGTAGCTTTTCCCTGTACAGTGAGCAGGTAGTGAAGGAATGCAAGGAGAAATTTGGAGAGGGAATTAAAGTTCATGGATTGGAAATAAAAACTTTGCGGTTTGCCGATGACATGGTTGTATGTTTTGTCTTTAAGTAGTGGATAACTGTAGGAGGACCAAAGCATTTTGGTCCCACAAACTTTGAACTCTTGAACCATATGATCACAGTTTAACGTCGCACAGTCGTTCTACTTATAAATTGGTATCTTTTTTACGTTGTGAATGTATTCTTCGACTTTGTTTTAGATTCGTAATTCAATGCGTCTTTTCGTATTTCGTCTTGTAAGCGATGTTAATTTATAGAAGTGTATATTGACTACAAAGTCTGGTGTGTTGTGTTTGTTTGTTTGTGTGTGTGTGTGTGTGTGTGTGTGTGTGTGTGTGTGTGTGTGCGACAAAGTTATGGTGTAAGGAAAAGAAAAGAAAGATTGAGTATTTGAAAGAGAGAGATGAGAGAGGTAAGTCTCTATATTCCTGTGTGTGTGAATGTAATATACGTCAGAGAGTGGTTGAAACTTTTGATGTCTGGATGATTTGAGTTTTTATTTTAATGTTTTGTGGAGGGTTTAATGGGAAAGTGAAGGGCGAAGGTTATGTAATTACTTTATTGTTATCAGCGAGTTGTTTGATATATGTAAGTCATCTTTCAACAGAATTTTACTTTCTGATTTTTTTTATGTGTTAATTTTGTTGTAAGTTGCAACGTGTGCGAGAAGATGTGCGCGAGCGTTACTGAGATGCTTCAGGAACTCAAATGAAAGTCACTGGAGGGAAGGCAACGTTCTTTCCGAGAAACACAGTTGAAGAAACTTAGAGAGAATCTGAAGCGGACTGCAGAAAGATTCTACTGCTGCCAACTTACATTTCGCGTAAAGACCACAAATATAATATCAGACAGATTAGGGTTCGTACAGATGCATATAAGTATTCGTTTTTCCTTCGTCCTTTATGAGAGTGGAACAGGAAAACAATAATTAGTAATGGTACTAACTACCCTCCGCCACGCACCTTTGGGTGAATCGCATAGTATGTATGTAGATGTAGAAGCCTATTTTTTATTGTTTATTCTACTTATTTTCGTATCTTTTTCTCTAGAATTGGTTTGTGATGTGTTCTCTTTATCGAGCGAAGTGGCGCAGTGGTAGCACACTGGACTTGAATTCGGGTGGACGGTAGATCAAATTTGCCTCCAGCTATCCAGATTTACACTACTGGCCATTAAAATTGCTACACCAAGATGAAATGCATATGATAAACGGGTATTCATTGGACAAATATATTATACTAGAATTGACATGTGATTACATTTTCACGCAATTTGGGTGCATAGACCCTGAGAAATTAGTACCCAGAACAACCACATCTGGACGTAATTACGGCCTTCATACGCCTGGACATTGAACCAAACAGAGCTTCGATGGCGTGTACAAGTACAGATGCCCATGCAGCTTCAACACGGTACCACAGTTCATCAAGAGTAGTGACTCGCGTATTATTACGAGCCAGTTGCTCGGCCACCATTGACCAGACGTTTTCAATTGGTGAGAGATCTGGAGAATGTGCAGGCCAGGGCAGCAGTCGTACATTTTCCGAATCCAGAAACGCCCGTACAGGCCCTGCAACATGCGGTCATGCACTATCCTGCTGAAATGTAGGACCGAACACAAGGACCGAATGAAGGGTGGAGCCAAGGGTAGTAACACATCTGAAATGTAACGGCCACTGTTCAAAGTGCCGTCGATGCGAACAAGAGGTCACAGAGACATGTAACCAATGGCACCCCATACCATTACGCCGGGTTATACGCCAATATGGCGATGACGAATACACGCTTCCAATGTGCGTTCACACGAATGCGACCACCATGATGCTGTAAACAGAAGCTGGATTCATCCGAAAAAATGACGTTTTGCCATTCATGCACCCAGGTTCGTCGTTCAGTACACCATCGCAGGCGCTCCTGTGATGCAGCTTCAAGGGTAACCGCAACTGTGGCGTCCGAGCTGATAGTCCATGCTGCTGCATACTTCGTCGAACTGTTCGTGCAGATGGTTGTTGTCTTGCAAACGTCCCCATCTGTTGACTCAGGGAATGAGACATGGCTGCAAATCCGTTACAGGCATGTGGATAAGATGCCTGTCATCTCGACTGCTAGTGATACGAGGCCGTTGGTATCCAGAACGGCATTACGTATTGTCCTGAATCCACTGAGTCCATATTCTGCTAACAGTCATTGGATCACCACCAACGCGAGCACCAATGTCGCGATACGATAAACCGCAATCGCGATAGGCTACAATGCGACCTTTATCAAAGTCGGAAACGTGATGGTACGCTTTTCTCCTCCTTACACGAGGCATCACAACAACGTTTCACCAGACAACGCCGGTCTACTGCTGTTGTTGTATGAGAAATCGGTTGGAAGCTTTCCTCACGTCAGCACGTTGTAGGTGTCGCCACCAGCGCCAACCTTGTGTGAATGTTCTGGAAAGGTAATCATTTGCATATCATAGCATCTTCTTCTTGTCGGTTAAATTTCGCGTCTGTAGCACGTCATCTTCGCGGTGCAGCAATTTTAATGGTCAGAAGTGTAGGTTTCCCTTGATTTTCCTCAACGACTCCAGGCAACTGCCCGGATGGTTCCTTTCAAAAGGCACGGCCGATTTCCTTCCCAATCCTTACGCAAAAATCCCGAGCGTAAGGTCCGTCTCTAATGACCGCGGTGTCGAAGGGACGTTAAGCCCCAAGCTTCGTTCGTTTCTGTTTGGCACAATATAAGATACACTGCAGCGAGGAAACGATTATTATTTCCAAAACAATTGGAACCATGCCGTAAATTCTGTGACTCGACCTTCAGAAAACCACGGCGTTCTGAATACTGGATGGCTGGACTTTATGAGAGTCCGACCACTGTGGTAAGTCCCTTCGTTGAACACCTGAGTGTAGCAGGGGAGGCTACGAGGATCAAGCCCTTCCTCCTCCCTCCTAAAAGTACATTGATGAAAAGCCCATCCTTAACTGGGTCAAGCCTCTCCCAAACCAAAATCCTGGATCCGTCATAGGCATCCGACTTACGCTGTTGTGCAACCAAGTGCAAAGTTGAAGTAACTGATGCGGTAAAATGGCGAGCTGTTTTCCGTCCGCTCGAGTTACGACCCACTTTTCAAGTACTCGTGGATGAAACACCCGGTTACGCTGAAGAATAGCGTCAGCCTGTGGTCGTGCAAAATAACCCAGATGAATCAGTGTGGCCATCGCGGATCTCGCAGATTCTCGAGTGCAAAAACTCTAGGGGAGTCCTATTACTAATAATTTCCTGGAAGCAGGTTGTGGCGGTGTGGGTGGTGGCCGGCATGCACTGCCGAGCTTGTTTGCCGCGCATCCTACTAAGACCCATCTCCTTCCTGCTCTAATGTCCGTCATACGTCACGGTGCCCTCTGTGTAATTGTTATTCTTGAAGATAAATGTTGGTACTGTTTGTCTCTCTGCCTATTTCTTTCAGAACGCCTTGGTAGGAGTTCTTTCTACAATGCCGAAAATAAAAATTAGTACGCGCTCTTAAAGTTTTCCACTTCATTCGAGATTTAATTTTGAAAAAATTCATATGGAGTACATGAAATGCCAAGCGCTGCTGACGTACCAGGTGTATATCCCAGGCTGTGTGTCTGAGGAAGGACTTTACTCAAATTCCATTGAGGTTCTAATATTCCTTATTTGCCTAAAAACAATGCACGAAGAAAAAATCCAAAAATCCATTCGATCACACAGATGTCAAATACTGTCGAGACACATTATTGCACGCCTGCTTGACCTCTCCACAAAGTTCTGCAAGAGTTGTAGAATGACGAGTCACATCGGCCAGTTGTCTCATCATACCTGACACGTGATTGATTGCAGACAAGTTTGGCAGTGGACATTCGTCGTGATGGACAGCTGGTTCTACATCTACGCACATACTCCGCAGTCGACAGTAAGGTACGTGGTGGAGGGTATTCTGTACCACTACTAGGCATTTCCTTTCCTATACTACTCCCAGATAGAACAAGGGAAAAATGACTATCTATACGCCTCTGCACGAGCCCTAATTTGTCTTACCTTGTCTTTGTGATCTTTACGCGAAATGTAAGTAGGCGGCAGGAAGATCGTTCTACACTCAGCTTCAAATTCCTCTAAATTTCCTCAAGAGAATTTCTCGAAAAGAACGTCGTCTTTCCTCCAGCGATTCCCATTAGAGTTCCTGGAGCATTTCTATTGAACTGCTTCCATTTCTTCCTTTAAACTGGTCTGCTGCGGTTCCCAAACACTTGAGCAATACTCAAGGCGTATTCGTACAAGAGTTTTATACGCCGTCTCCTGTACAGATGAAGTACATCTTGCTAAAATTCTCCCAATAAACCTAAGTCGACTGTCCGCCTTAGTCACAACTGTCCTTAGATTTTTGTCCCATTTCATATAGCTCTGCAATGTTACGCCTAGATATTTGAACGACGCGACAGCATCAAGAAGCTCACTTCTAATGCTGTATTCGAACATTATGGGATTGTTTTTCATACTCATGTGGATCACTTTAATTTTTTTATACATTTAGAGCTAGCTGCTATTCTTCATACTAACTATAAATTTTTTCTAAATCACGCTGTATCCTATTACAGCCAACTGAAGACGACACCTTTCCATACACCACAGCATCATCAGCAAACAGCGGCAAATTACAAGTTACTCTGTCCATCAGATCATTTACATAGATAGAAAACAACAGCGGTCCCATCACACTCCTCTGGGGCAAGCCTAACGATACATTCGTCTCTGATGAACACTCGCCGTCGAGAACAACTTATTGCGTTTTATTACTTGGGAAGTTTTCCAGCCAGTCACAAATCTATGAACCTATTCCATATGATCATTAGCAGTATTCAGTGTGGCACCGCGTCAAATGCCTTTTTCAAATGGAGAAAAACACAATCTGCCTGTTTCCCTTCATCCATGGCTCGTAAGATGTCATGTGAGAAAAGGGCAAGCTGAGTTACACACGAAAGATGTTTCCTAAGCCCGTGCTGACTCATAGAAAGAAGCTTTTCCGTCTCAAGGAAATTTACTATATTCGAACTGAGAATATGCTACAAAATTCTACAGGAAACTGATGTCAACGATATTGGCCTATAATTACGTGGTAAGTTGTTTTACCTTTCTTACACTCCTGGCCATAAAAATTGCTACACCACGAAGATGACGTGCTACAGACGCGAAATTTAACCGACGGGAAGAAGATGCTATGATATGCAGATTAGCTTTTCTGATCATTCCCACGAGGTTGGCGCCGCTGGCGACACCTACAACGTGCTGACATGAGCCGATTTCTCATACATAAACAGCAGTTGACCGGCGTTGCCTGGTGAAACGTTGTTGTGATGCCTCGTGTAAGGAGGAAAAATGCGTACCATCACGTTTCCGACTTTGATAAAGGTCGGATTGTAGCCTATCGCGGTTGCGGTTTATCGTATCGCGACATTGCGATTGCGGTTTATCGTATCGCGACATTGCTGCTCGCGTTGGTCGCGATCCAATGACTGTTAGCAGAACATGGAATCGGTAGGTTCAGGAGTGCAATACGGAACACCATGCAGTATCCCAACGGCCTCTTATCACTAGAAGTAGAGATAACAGGCCTCTTATCCGCATGGCTGTAACGGATCGTGCAGCCACGCCTCGATCCCTGAGTCAACAGATGGGGACGTTTGCAAGACAACAACCAGTGAACGCAAATTGGAAGCGTGTATTCGTCATCGCCATAGTGGCATATCACCCGGTGTGATGGTATGGGGTGCCATTAGTTACATGTCTCGGTGACCTCTTTTTCGCCTAGACGGCACTTTGAACAGTGGCCGTTACATTTCAAATGTGTTACGACCCATAGCTCTACCCTTCATTCGATCCCTGCGAAACCCTACATTTCAGCAGGATAATGCACGACCGCAAGTTGCAGGTCCTGTACGGGCCTTTCTGGATACGGAAAATGTTCAACTGCTGCTCTGTCCAGCACATTCTCCAGATCTCTCACCAATTGAAAACGTCTGGTCAATGGTGGCCGAGCAACTGGCTCGTCACAATACGCCAGTCACTACCCTCGATGAACTGTGGTATCATGTTGAAGCTGCATGAGCATCTGTACCTGTACACGCCATCCAAGCTCTGTTTGACTCAATGCCCAGGAGTATCAAGGCCGTTATTACAGCCAGAGGTGGTTGTTCTGGGTACTGATTTCTCAGAATCTATGCACCCAAACTGCGCGAAAATGTAATCACATGTCAGTTGTAGTATATTATATTTGTCCAATTAATACCCCTTTATCATCTGCATTTCTTCTTGGTGTAACAATTTTAATGCCCAGTAATGTATAAACGGGAACTCTATGAACTTTGCGCTGAATTAAAGATTCGCGATAAATGCAATCTAATGCCGCAGAATACTCTTTGTAAAACCGATCTGGTATTCCATCCGGACCAGGAGACTTTTTTTGTAATCAGCTCTCTCAGCTGCTACTCTACACCGGAAATACCTATTACTATCTCCTCTATTTCGGAGTTGGTGCATTTCATTAAATGATGGTACGTTTGTCCACCAGAGTGAAAGAGTTCTTAAAGGTTAATTAATAAAGAATTTCAGCTTTCCGTTTGCTTTCTTCTATTACTGCCCTGGAATGATCAACGAGTGACTGGATAGTTTTCTTTGACCCGCTTATCGATTTTTTATAGGACCAGAATTTTTTAGAGTTCTCGGAAAGAACTTTTACTAAGGTATAGCTGTGGTAATTATTGCATGCTTCGCGCTTCGATCTTTTTATAGACGCACGAATCTCTACTAATACCAATATAAATACTGTGCAGCAGAGTTGGTAAATCACATGGCTGCTTTCACTGGTGGCCCAACCTCTGATGGGGTAGGATACGCCTGTGACAGGACTGGAATAGTAAGTGGGTGGGTGGAGTGGGTACAGTGAGGGTTTGGGGTTGGTAGTGGTGTAGGGATGTTCTAGGATGTTGTGGAGGTTTGCTGGGCGACGGAACAGCACTTTAGGAGCCGTTAGAATGATCTTTTGTAGGATTTCTCTCATTTCAGAGCTTGATAACATATAATCAAAGACCTGCTCAACGATGTGATTTAGTTGTTGCAGTCCAGGTTGGTATTGGATGACAAAAAGGACACTCGTTTGTGACCTGGTTATTGGGGTTGGAGGGAGGATTGGTGGTGTGTTGGGATATCACACGGGAAATCTGTTTGCAAACTGAGGAGGGTAATGTGAAGGCGTTTGTGAGGCATTCAGCATATTGGGTAAGGGACTTTCCATCACTGTAAATTCGCCGTCCACAGATGACAAGGCTGTAAGAGAGGGATGATGGCAGCTGTCAAAGTGCAGGTACTGTTGGTAATTAGTAGGTTTAATGTGAACAGAACTGTGGATGGAGCTGTCAGTGAGGTGGAGGTTAACATCCAGGAAGATGACTTGCCACCAAAAAATCCTATAGACTCTTTGCAGAATGAACTTCATTGTGAGTTAAAATTTTAATGCCTACTGGAATGTTATTGAAAATGTGTATTACTGAATAGTGGGACACCTTTCTGAGAAAAGTTAAGTAACTTTAAATCATTGTGAAAGATGTTCTTGATTCTAGTATTGATCCCATGAACTCAGCTATTGGTTGGAAAAAAAATTCATTAGAGAATAAACGTATTGGGAAGCAGTAGTTAGTATCCCCAGTTCCCTAAATAGCCTTTTGCACGATGTTATTGAGTTGACACCAGAAACGATCCGTACCGTACGTTTTTGGGCTCTGAAAACTTTAGTTTGGCCTGATGAGTTGCCCTAGAAGACAATCACATAAAATTATGACATTAATGTTAATATCTCCAATGTCTGACAACATTCGCATACCAAACAGGGACTCGTTTAGCAACTTCAGCAGTTCTGTGATATGCTCCTCCCAGTTAAATTTATCAAGCTGTAGTACCAATAATTTGATACTGTCAACTTCTTCTATCTTCTTGTTGTCATACTTCAGGCATGTACTGGCTGGAAACTTATTACAAGTCCTAAACTGCATACAGTGTGTTTTTTCAGGGTTTAGTGACAGAGAATTGGCTAGAAATCATCTATTAATGTCCTTGAAACTTTCCTTATGCGACCTTGCTAAGGCTATACTTGATATATTATTTATTTTAATGTATGTGTCATCTGCAAATAAAACTAACTTGGCACAAATAATGTTGCTGATGAAAGGTCATTGATATATGTACGAGAAAAAGCAGGGGCCCTAAGATGGAACCTAGGGAGACCCCGTATGTATTAGTTCCCAGTTGGATGAGGTCTCCTAGTTCACTATACGTCTCTTACGTATTGACGCCATATCGAGTTAGAGATACACGATTTGAGCCATTCTGAAGCACTTCGTATTTCATAATTTTATTCTAATTTGGTCAGAAGGATATTGTGAGTTACACAGTCAAATGCCAGTGGCCTGTAATTTATGTCTAATGAATTAAGTACATTGTATGTGTAGATAGCCTTCTTAATATCAGAAGCCTTTAGAAATAGGAATTGTGACATGGATAATATTTCATTAGTGGTAAGATATTTAAGAAGATCACTGTACATTATCTTTTCTAAAAATTTTGAGCTGCAGGCAAAAGTGAATTTTGACGGAAATTTTATGGAATTTCTTTATCTCCTTTCTAGTGTAATGGCTTAACTTCATCATATTTCAACTATTTAGAAAATGTTCTACTAATAAAAGACTGGTGACAAACGTAACTTAGAATATGACCAGACTCAGAGGTACACTGTTTAATCAAAATTGTTACTATATTATCATAACCACTGAAAGTTTTTGATTTTAAACATTTTATGGTGGACATTACTTCTAGTGGTGACGTGAGTGTCATGCTCATATTACTGTAATTATCTCTAGTGACGTGTGAGATATTCCATTCCACCAGTTACTGATAACCCCATCTTTTCAGTAACAGTGAAGAAATGCTTACTGAAAACTGCAAGGAGCACTACATACCTCTGTTACTCGTGTGTCATCTGAAACGCATAAGTTTTACTTAGGCGCGTGATAGCGGGATTACAAGGATACGGAAGTGGTAAGCTGCTGGGTGATCAAACAAATCAGCATTCGTTTAACATTTATTGTACAACAAGTTGAAATGAAATGAGCGTATGGCTTTCTTGGCCTTGAGGGATTGTTCGGCCGCCTTAGTGTAAGTCTTTTTATTTGACGCCGCGTGGGCGACTTACGTTCCAATGATGATGAGATGATAATGATTAGGACAACACACCACACCCAGTTCCCTGCCGGGAATCGAACCCGGGCCTCCTGCGTGGTAGACAGCGACGCTACCGCTTTTTTTTTTTTTTTTTTTTTTTTTTGTTCTCTGGGTAGTTCTCTTCGTTGCGGACGCTGATCGTTTTTGTTCGAGGTTGTTCGTTGAATGTTTGGCTCAGCTTTTTTATTACAGAGGGCGTGGAGCCCTCTGACCGGGCGCGCTGAGCCACGGCGCCCGGCTAATGTGTACCCAGCCGGGAATCGAACCCGGACCGCTGAGCTACGGAGGCGGATGTACAACAAGTAAACAAAAGGGATTAAAGCGTAGTACATCGGTATTAGAGCCACAACGCATGCACATAAACAGACATAGAGCAGTAATCGTATTAGTAGCACATAAAAGGTTCTACTCTAAGATTCACTTATGTGGACTTTACAAGCATAAGAAGGAATAGAATCATGGTCAATATAACTTCTCATTCGCTGCTCTGAAGCAATCGGTACACAATATCACACGCCTTAATGTATCTCACCAATCCCCGACAGTCATGCATGGGTTCTACAACAAATACTTGCACGGCGAACTTCAGGGAGATTCAAACTGAGAACTAAGTATTCATAATTGAAACTGCTCTTTAATAGCAGAACGCCGAAATTATTACTGCAGTAGAGATCACCACATAAGAAGATCACAGATGTAAATACCGTGCCGTTGGGATAACACTGAGCGAGGCAACCCAACAAGTTCAGTCCGCGTACACCGAGTACGTATGTACTGAAACTTTCTTTCCGTACAACCGCTTCTAATACAGCCCACCAAGTCAGTTCTCACCGTTAGGCCGGTAACGCACTAGGCAGCCAGGCTGCGGCAGCCAAAATATGGAGCAGCCAGTTGGTGGTAGCCAGCGTTGGCACCCCGGTGACGGCCAGTTGTGCCCAATTGGCCGAGCGACATGGACGTGAAAGGTGCGATAATCGTCCACATGTTGTCTCAAAGGAAACGCAAAGCAAAAAATAGATATTGGATTCATCCACTGCTTGCGGAGCGGCACTCGAAGGGTTTATTTACAAATTACTTCAAGGATCTTTGATACTACCCAAATCGCTTTTCTAACTATACAAAGATGTCGAATCTTTTGATAACCTTCTGGAAAGTATAAAAGAATCTTTAACTACCGACTTTCACGTGCTAGGCGCTTCATAGAATGTTCGTTTGGCATTCTGGCAAATAAATGGAGAATTTTTCATCGCCCAATGGATGTTCGGGAAGAATTTGCAACTGCCATAATAAAAACATGCTGTGTTTTACATAACTATGTGCGAGAAAGAGATGGCTACAAATTTGAAGACACACTGTATGTCCCTCCAGAACTGGAAGTTTCCCCAGGTCCTGCAACAGCAGGGGGCCGTTCATCAGCATCAGAATATAGAGATTTATTTGCGGATTACATTACGAATGAAAATCCGCTAGAATGGCAAAACAGAATTGCATTGGGGTAGTAATTACAAAATGTTCAAATGTTTGTTAAGCTTAAGGGACTTAACTATGGGGTTATCAGTCCCTAACCTGACAAACTACTTATGAACTACCTACAACCAAGGACGGCACAAATATCCATGCCCGAGGGGGGATTCGAACCCCCGACCGTAGTGGCCGTGCAGACCGTGACTGAAGCGCCTGAGTCCCCTCGGCCACCGCGGCCGGCTAGTAATTACATATTATGTAAGTAACTATTGTTGTTTCCATGTGAATTAGTGTGTATTAAGTGTACAATGAAACCCTCTTCTTCCTTATTGTAGCTGTAAGCAATTTTTTCTATGTAATAAATAATAAATAACTTACCGAATTCATTCTTTTTATTTTCAGACATGTTCTCCTCACAGATTACATTTGCGATTTCCTCCCACCTCCTTCTCTTCACACTATATTGCTCACAAGACACTTCCCAGATTTCTCTTCGTCTTTGAGTTTCATCAGTAAATTTCTGTGTGTCGAACGTAATGACAACTCGGATACAAGGTGTGGCTGCTTGGTCAAGTGCGCGGAGATCGCTGGCAGCCACAGGCGTTCAGTGCGAGGCTCGCTGTTGGCACTGGCTGCCACTGCCGTGCAGTCGGCCGCGTTTTGACGGCTGCCGCAGCCAATTCCTGGCTGCCCAGTGCCTGTAGCGGCCTGCCGTATACCACCGTTGTTTTATTGGCTGCCGCAGCCTGGCTGCCTTGTGCGTTACCGGCCTTAATCGACGGCATGGTTCCCGATGAAATTTAGACACCTCAGCACTCTCGGCGCTTCCAGAGTGTTATCCAACCGCACCGGACGTGACAGTGCCCGAGGAAACTTTCTGCCATCCAATATGCTGACCACCAAACTGCCAGCTCTCGGGCAGATTTTACTCTCCGCCGTGCCCGTTATACCTCGCTCCCACCGTACACGACACGCCCCTCGGTATTCGCCTACTAGCCACCCTTCCCCTTGCCAGGGGGTGCGCGCTTCACCGCCGCTAGAGAGATCGATACATCGACGATGTATCATCATCTACTCTTAATGCTAAGTGCTCGTCTTCATCTCTGGTTCTATCAGTTTCCTCCTTCACTATATCCCATATTGTCCTTATTTTGTTGTCTGATGTGACTATCCTATTCTGATAATGCATTTTCTTTGATGTCCATGTAACCATCTTTAGGATAAAAAGTGACCGTTGTAACGATACTGCTGACCCTCTCATCTCAATGTTATCGTACGATACCGTCTGCCTGGTCCTCTCATCTCAATGTCATCCTACGATACCGTCTCCGTCGGATCCGGAATCGTGTGGTTCAGTTGTGATATATGTTGCGTGTGAAGTTAAAAACATAATAGCCAGCCTAGGAATCAGTGTAGGACAGTGTCTCAGTGATACTGTGATTAAAACAAGTGATAGGTTTCATTAATTAAGAGATTCACATATTTTCTTTCCAGACAGTTCTATAAACAATAGTTTTGTCATTTATGTTATTTCAAGACTTAAACAGACGAATTGTAAAAACGTTTGTGAAAAACAAAAAGAAATGGAAAATAAACAGCATTGTATATATGTTAGGCTCATAAACAAGTTGTGTAGATCAGCCAATTGTTTTAATTACTGTAAAGTCGAAATTTGTATATTGTGTTTCTTTGTATATATTGACTGACGTGACATTTTAAACCGAGTTTTAGAATTGCCAAGATAATTGAGAGCTCAATATATGTTAGGAACATGTATGATGGACTCATTAACTAATTAATTGACATTTTACATTTTACTTTGTAGTCAACAGAAAGATCGGAAATTTCGTCTTAAAAATACATGCGCCATATAAAATTATTGTATGCATAGTTTTCATTTTATATTGTGAATATTTTTGTATACATGAAATGTTTTACTGTTGTGTTCGTTAATTGTAATTTACTATATTCAATTGTTATGAACAATGGATAATGTAATGTCATTATTGCCGATGTTATATATTTGCCTCACCGCCTTGCGTGGGGGGGGTTCGAGTTTTTTCTTTTGTCGAGTACTTTGGAATCTGTCAGTGTGTGTTGTTGTTGTAATTTGTGTACGTCACTGTAATGTTTAGGTGGAGATGAAGTTTGATTTAAATTAAAGAAGAAGTGAAAAATTCTACCTACGACTATTTATGTCTACCACGACGCCCCAGGAGAATAATGTTGCAGCGAGCAGAACCCCCATACATCGAAATGTTCAAAAGATGAGTATTATGTTTGAAAGAGGTAGAAATGAACTGTAATTACTTAAATAGTATAAAAATGTTATACCGTTATTAGACTCTCTATTTAAAGCACTAACGGTTTCGTGTCTTGGCGTGTATAACACTACCTGCCTAGTAATGTTAGGGATCGTGTAACATCAACATTTATTTCGTAAATAAATAAAATTAATTTCTAATAGGATTAAAATTTGAAAAAAAATTCTTAGAAATTCACTGAAATATTTTGAATGGAATGAGCGAATGAAAGAAATAATTAAACTGCAAGTAATACTGACAGATACCATGAAAGTGCTTCGGCAGGTAGGTATAAAAGAAAGGACGAGCTCACCTTTACTGACGTCTGCAACTGCATTCAGCACATAATAAAGCCTTGCTGAAGGAAATTGTCATTGTAATTCAAGGTAATCTCGTCCTAGAGTGAACTCGGAGCAGTTAAGGTTGGTATTCCGTGCAGACGACCGTGTACGAATTTTCTAGAACTTTCGTTCTATGAATCGTTGCCAAATGCAACCACACATAAAATAAATTATCGGACCTCGCACATATGCAAAATACTGACAAGATGATTGCAGGTTCTAGTAGGCACAAACTGAACGGAAATGTACTGATTAAATAATAACTTCAAGAAATTATTTTCGTCTACACGAAATCCAAGTCGCCATAATGGCGCTGGGTCACTGCAAGATTAGATGCTTGCGTTAGCTGCGCTAGGGCTTTCGTATAGGGCTGTGAATGAAAAAAAATTATTGTTAATACAGTAAATCAAGTTTAAAGGGAATTTATTACAGAAATATGACGGAACATCATAATCACATTCTCGTAAAAAAATTTAAAAAAATAAAAAATCAAGAAAAATCGTTCAGTGAACTAATGGCGTCCGATTGAAACAAAAGCTGGATATCGATAGAATAGTGCCGTCGTTCTCCTTCACGCCACAGAAAAAAAAGAAAGTCGATGTCAGGGCTATTCTTTAGCGTGACGGCGAAAGACGTACTCTCGAATAAAAAAAAAATTAAAATAAAAAATAAAAAAAATCTTTGCCCTTCGGAATCACTGTATCGCTATAAGTGGACACCTGAATAAAAATGTAAGAAAGATAAGACATAAAAACTGAAATACAGGTAGTCATTCTAAAGGTAAAAATGAAAAATTAATGTTCGCAATTATACCCCAAATTACTGTTTTTTCAGTCTGTATTTTAACTTAGCCTTCATGATGTGAGGAGTAGCCAGAAACAAAACGTGGTTCTAATTCCACGTTCAAAAGTAGGTTCCCTTCCCACTGTTGGAGAGCTGGGTTATGTTAGGGACATGCAAGTTGCCGTAGTGGCTTTCAATTGAGAGACTTACTCCAGGCCAGTGAACCACACGAAATTATTAGGTCTATTATTATTATTACGCTATGTTTATTGCGTTATTAGCCTGTGTATTAGGTCGGGATGGAAACTTATATGTGTGAAGACTAATAATGGTGAGAGTGAACATATTGTGGTGTGGATTCGGCTCTCATTTCTACTATTTTACACAGGTGAATTTGCTACAACATCAACAGCTGTAAGGCGTGTTTCGGTACTACCTCTTGATCATTGTGTAAGAGAAAGAAAAGCAGTGTATTCAGTCAAGAAAGAAACGTCGTATGAAGAAAAGAAAATATATTTCGCCTTCTAGCACACACTCCATCCAATATTAGAGTGCTCGTTGTCAATTTATGTCAAGAGAGATGAATTTCCTCTGCCACTGGAGGAGAACATGTTGCTCCTTTCCAAATGTCAGGTCGAACAAGATAGCATGGTGGTAAGACATTCGACTCGCATTCTGAAGGATACACAACGCCGTTACGTCACTGAGAAGTTCCTGTGCTATTCATAAAGTGGTTTGAGCGTCCTTGGGGTCACTCGAAACTGTGAGTGTGTCGTCGCAGAAACCACAGGACGACCTCAGGAGGGACGCAGTTGAAGAGTGGAACAGGCTTTAGCACCAAAGTCTCACCACCTTGAGGACAGCATTCCAAGGGAGTTCCTAAAATATTACAATACTATACAAGGAGTGGAATAGCACTGTCTTAAATGTCATCGAACTCCAGGTCTTTATTTCGCAGGTGTGCACTTTCAAACAAACTACCCCAATTAGGGATTTGTTGAAACACGGTATTAATGCCGATTAGTGGCGAATCCAGAATGTTGGTCCGAGGTGAGTGGAGGGGGGGAGGGGCTGAGTTATAAATTTCATACCTGAAACTGATGAGTTTCCCCTTCCCCCGCCCCGCTGGATTAGCCACACATGTTCACAAAAAATAAAACGGAGCACCAGGAACGACCAGAGATGGGAGGTACATATTCACAGGACATGTCCATTACTCATTAGAAATGATTAGCACCTCAGTTCAGCATGTGTCCTGTAGCCGCAGCGGGCACCATGGCTCCAGCTAACTTGCTCCATGAGTGATATCATCGACGTGTAGAAGGCGCAAATAGCGACCCGTGATATAGCCATCCACGCTGCATTCACTTTGATTTGTGAATAAATCCGCCTTACATTATTTTGTTTTAACTCCCAAACACGTTCAGTATTCAAATGTTTGTAATTCTATGGGACGAAACTACTTTGGTCATAAGTCCGTAGACTTACAAACTACTTAAACCAAGTTAAATTAACCTAAGGGTAACACACACATCTATGCCCGAGGGAGGATTCGAACCACCGACGCATGAGGCCCCGCGATCCGTAACGCGGCGCTCCAGACTGCTCGACTACTCCCGCGCTGCCTCATACACGTTTCGACACTTATTGTGCCTATACATGTGGCACCGTAAGAACAGACGTCACTTCTGATCCTGAAGTTGTTATTCTTTCATATTTACAGAATATATGACATTAACTGCGCATGGGCAAAGCCGAAAATATATACTCAGCTGGGAATCGAACCCGGGTATCCTGGTTTCTAGGCAGTTGCGCTGACCGCTACACCTCTGGGGTCACAGTGATCACCGCACCTGCAAGGACTACCTAAGCACGCCTCCCGTCAGACACAAATTTCCAGCTCTACCCTGTCCACAGTACTCAAACTCGTAGTCACTATGTACTAATTCACCTAAGAGTAAGGGCTTCAAATTTGCCCACCCCTTCCCCACTATATAATATGCCAGTGACGGGCAATGATCCTTTCGTTAGCGGGGAGGGATGGGCAAATTTGAAGCACTTACTCTTACGGGAATTAGTACATAATGACTACGAGTTTGAGTACTGTGGGCAGGGTAGAGCTGGAAATTTGTCTGACGAGAGGCGTGCTTAGGTAGTCATTGCAGGTGCGGTGATCACTGCGTCCCCAGTAGTGTAGACGTCAGCTTAACAGATTAGAAAGCGGGAAACGCGGGTTCGGTTCCCGGCTGGGTACACATTTTCGGGTTTGCCCATACGCAGTTACTGTCATATATTCTGTAAATATGACTTATTGTGCCATTTTCCGTGGGTTTTTCCCTTTTATTTTCTAGAATAACATGTTAAAGATTTTGATTACACAATCATTTGGAGGAGTTGTTTGCTTTGAAAGTTTCAAATTCAAAAAAATGTTCAAATGTTTTTTAAGCTTAAGGGACTTAACTACGGGGTCATCAGTCCCTAAACTTACAAACTACTTATGAACTACCTACAACTAAGGACGGTACAAATATCCATGCCCGAGGGGGATTCGAACCCCCGACCGTAGCGACCGAACAGACCGTGACTGGAGCGTCTCAGTCCCCGCGGCCACCGCGGCCGGCCTTTGAAAGTTTGTTGGATATATTACGCTTATTTATTTACAATACTTACATTATGTCATTCGCAGGATATATGTCTGCTTTAATTGAGGAATGACATTTTTCACAGCTTCTCATCTGGAAACTACAAAATTGGTTTATTGTACAGTCGAATGTTCAAATGTTTGTATAGCTTATGGGACTTAACTACGGGGTCATCAGTCCCTAAACTTACAAACTACTTATCTACTAGCTTATCCTAAGGACGGCACAAATATCCATGCCCGAGGGGGGATTCGAACCCCCGACCGTAGTGGCCGTGCAGACCGTGACTGGAGCGCCTCAGTCCCCTCGGCCACCGCGGCCGGCTATTGTACAGTCACCTGGGAGTTATGTCGAAAAATACTTGTATGTGGCTGCTTAGTGGCTTGCTTACATTTGAGCTGTGGTGTTGCTGCTTGCTTGTGGCGTGTTATTATCATCGAGCACAGAATAACGTAGAGAGGCCTACAATGACTGAAGTGAAGCCGGCCAGGAGCGCGACACCCAGCTAACATGGCGGCCGCAGAACATGAATAATCATATCTGTCTGTGCCTGTTATAACCTGTTATAACTCGAGGTGTACCGAACGTATCGCCAAACGGTTTCTTCTTTAGAATCCTACGATAAACTTAGACTACATTTAATGTCAATAGGAACTTGTGAAACAACTAAAATTCTAAAATAAGAATAATAACGTAGAATCGTTTGCTGATTCTGCACTTTAGTCAGCTTTGGAGCCTAAACTACAAGAGCTAGGCCAGTGTACATAGTATAGAATTGTAGAACTCACAAAGATCTACATAAATAAATAAAATACGCTAGAGCATGTGTCTAACTTTTACGAGTAAACAATATTTATCATTTTCCTCTTCTAAAGCTTGAGACTGAAGATATAATGATCGTGGAAGATCTGTAAAAGTTAGACATATGATCCCGCGGCTGCTATATTTATTTTATAATAATTTATTATAATATATATTTTAGTTCAATTTTTACAGATTAATTAAACTGCTTGTTATAATTCTGATAACGAATGATAAGAACCCTTTAGCATTAATAAATTCAGTAGGCCAGAGGTGCCCGCAGGAGGAGTCATGACGCAGACTTCTCATTGAAATTTCTGCGGGGAAGTGGGGTTAAAAATGAGTACTTTTGGCCAGCCTGTGGGGAGCCTTTATAAAACAATTTACAAAACGTGAAGTAAGATATTTAATTTTAACCTTAAATGGCAAACCCATTTTATTAGTTAATAAACTAGGAATCCAGGACCTAATATCTCGGGGGTCGGGTAATTTGGGGGGGGGGGGGAGTATACTTTGCAACAAACACTCAAATTGTTTGACTGGTCACCATGAAAGTCAGCGCATAAATCCATGTTTTCATGAAGGAGATTTTTATAATCTGCAGGCCAGTAAATTTAGCATGGCGGAGGGTACCTTGCGACTTTGACACCGTTTGACCAGTCACGAGGAAACTTGACGCATATATGTATGTTTTCGTATTTAGGAGGGAGAGGAGTAAGTGGAGGAGGAGACGGACGAAAAGGGAGGGAGGAGACGGACAGAGGGAGGGGAGAGGAGGAGAACGAGGGAGGGTAGGTGGTGACAGACAGGTGTAAAGGTCATGAACAGAGGGAGCGGGAGGAGCAACTTGACTGAGAAAGGGACACTTCCAAATTTCAAACGTTATTTGAACTATTGTTTCTTCTGTTGCAGCCACGCTCCGTGTGCTAGTTACTTACAAAATACGTAGATCATCATAGGTTAATAAAAACCCCAAACCCCACTTATACTGTATCTACCACATAGCGAGCCGTGAACTGCTGCGCAGTCTGCATGGGAGGTAAACGGCAATGTGAAACACAAGCTGAGTTCTCTACTGGGATTACTACTTCAAGCATCAGGGAGAAGTAGTTGCAAAAATTGTTATCTGAAAACAAAAAAATATGGGCGTGTGGGAGATTAAATTTCAAATAGAGTTTCTATTTTATGAAACTCGAGCCTAGATGGCGAAATTACCCGAAAAAATTCGCAAAGTTCCAAAAAACGGTTTTTATTAAATAAATGAAAAACGATAACTCCGATGGGATAATGTTAAATTAGAAAGTTGTAGCCCTTAAGATAACCTATCGATTACTATTTTGTATGTATCGATTGATTTGATACGTTTCGAGTTATATCGAAAAAACACTTTAAATTCATTAAAAATCAGATTCCTTATAACTCTAACACGTACAGGTTTAGAAACTTACTATTTACCACACGTATGGCACGAAATAAGTCAAAAATATCTTTTTCGAAAAATTAAAAATATTCAGTATTGTTTGAGATATATCGATTTTAAAAAAAAAAAAAGAAAAACAAAAAGAAAAAGAAACTCCTAGAAAATTTTCATTTCGGGCAGTCGTTTTTGAGATCGAGACGTTGGTGTCGACTTTTAAGGTAAGTTGGTAAATAAGACAACTTTGAAAACTGATTGCGGTATGACTATACCGATTTTGACATTTTAAGTGCGGTCCGTTTTGATTGTTGTCAGAGAGAACACGCGCCAGTCTCTCCCGCCCCCCTCTTCCTTTCCCAACGGCCGCTCTTCCGCTATCCCGCTCTGGCCGCAGGCACTGCGCGTTTGCACGCTTCACTTTACCAGTCGATTAGTAACACTAGAAAGCAATGTAACGTATCCTAGTATTTTTACTTACTAATAAAAGTATTCAATATTAAGCTCCACGAAGCACATCGCTTTAAAATGTAAATTACGTCCGCTAGTTTTTTTTTTAAGAAAAATATTTATCTCGGCTCCAGAAGCGCGTACAGCAAATTTATTTCTTTTAAAATCTGTGAATACGTGACAGCAACATATTTCTTTAACAGTTCCTATCATAACATAAAAATAGAAATAGTCAGTTGAATAAAATGGGCCCAAAAAAGTGCAAGTTATTCAATGTCATTCTTTCATACTCATAATTAACAAAATCTAAAAAATTATTTAATAGTATCATATCACAACCAATCACGAAGAAAACAGATGGGGAACCGTTACTGTAGGTTGATCCTCTGACCAATTCTAGCCAATTTTCTAGGAGCCTCTTTCTTTTTTTTTTTTTTTTTTTTTTTTAAATCGATATATCTCAAACAATACTGGATATTTTTAATTTATTCGAAAAAGATCTTTTTTGAATTATTTCGTGCCATACATGTGGTAAATAGTAAGTTTCTAAACGTGTATGTGTTCGAGTTATAAGGAATCTAGTTTTTAGTGAATTTAAAGTGTTTTTTCGATATAACTCGAAACGTATCAAACCAATAGATACATACAAAAAAGCAATCGATAGGTTATCTTAAGGGCTACAACTTTCTAATTTAACATTTTCCCATTGGAGTTATCGTTTTCCATTTAGTTAATAAAAACCGTTTTTTGGAACTTTGAGAATTTTTTCGGGTAATTCCGCCATCTAGGCTCGAGTTTAATAAAATAGAAACTCTATATGAAATTTAATTTCCTACACACTCATATTTTTTGTTTTCAGGTAATAATTTTTGCAAATTTAACATTATGAATGCTTGGACTATACTTTTGATATGTATATGGACTGGTAACTATAGAAAATTGGTCAAATAATCAAGTTGCTGCCTTCATTATCCAGCATGCGGGAAATAAGGACATATTATATCCACACCACGTTGTGTATTCAAAATTACTATCATCGTGAAACTATGATCCTTTCCTCCTGACTCATTTCGTACGGAGGATTCTCGTAACACCGGGGAAACTAAGATATGCAGTTGTGGGAATTCTACCGTGAGATCCTACACGGGCAAAGGGGTATTCCCCACCGTTTCTACAGATACTTCGCCAATATTTCCCTGTTGTAAAACCTGTATTCTACCCGCGAAGACAAGGTCCTGCAAAATGCCAGGAAAAACACTCCCGGCAATTTATATGATGGGGTTAATTACCAGCCGTGTAGCAACTATTAGGTAGAGCAGTAAAGGAAGGAAAAAAGAAGGGCTTTTCCGCCGCAGCGGACAGGAGCAACGGCCGAAGACGGGATCCACGCGTTTCTTGGTCGGCTGGGAATCCCTGGAACGCAGGCAACCTCAGCTGAGCACGTAACGACGCCGGCATTCTTGCGGTTGGCCGCTGCCGCTAAACGCCACCGGCTGCTTCCCCTTCACAAGCACAATCTCACTAACTACCTCATGCTCTCACCTTTTTTTTTTTTTTTTTATCAATTTTTACGAAGTATCAGCAGTGGCAGCTGGTGATAATGTGCTAATGTGCTGCAGCACACTGTAAATATATTACTAAAATTATGCCATTTCTCTTCGAAAGCAAGCGAGAAATCGCTGTAAAATTACATCCTTTCTCTTGGAATGCGATCCAGATATCACAATAAAATTATGGCAGTGCCCTTCCAATACGTATCATAATGCTAGTAATAAAGATGAAAACGCATTTTGGAACGCTCTCGCCGAGATAGCTGGAAACCAGCGCCGTATGCTGAAGTGGGATTCAGCCGCGCTCGTACGTGCGCAGAGAGGCGGCGCAGTCGTCTGTTCGCTAGTGCGCATGCGCAGACGTGACGTCAGGCCTGGCGACCATGTGTGCTGAGACCGACTGCAGCACCAGACTAATATTCCTCTTCGCACTGCGTGTAACGGTTGCGGAAGAATAGTATACGGCGAATATTGCGGCATACAGAGTCAAATATCGCGCTGGCTCAGGCGTTTTGCGCGTTGTCTCTCAAACCTACTTGTGTGAGGCTCGTATTCAAATACCTCTGAGTCCAAATTTTTAATTTCTGTAAATAAAACTTCAATCACAAACAACATTAGTAATGTATAGCCAACATGCGAGTGAAACTGCGCTTTTCAGCCAAGCAGTTTCATTGGTTACCTTTGTAGAACGCATATGACGTGGTGGGGATATTGCTAAGCTTCGTTATTTCCATTGTCAGTCACGCTTTTTATTTTAGTATATTTTGTTTCCTGTTTATTTTTGTAATATTGTAGCACACTGGTCAAATTTTGTACGAGCCGCCATTGAGTATCAGTACATTAACTCACAAGGGGATGCCACGACGTGAGGATCACCGACTTTCTTCACACTTTCTACCCTTTTAGCAAACCATTAGGGTGACCAGACGTCATGTATTTTACGAGATCGTCCCGTATTTAGCCTCAGTGTCCCGTTCTCCCGACAAAATAAATACGGGACGTATATTGTCCCGATTATCATTAAATTTTCAAATAACATGGATCAAAGTCGGTGCTTTCGAAACTTTCCCTCATGGCGACACCCTTTATGGCTTACAGTTTAACGCGACACCCTTTCATCCACTACTATAAATACATATGGTAGAATTTAGATGGTTCTAGCGGGGGGGGGGGGGGGAGGAGGACGGAAATAAAGTATCGCTTAAATGTAGTTTGTAAACGAAACTGAAATCCTCGTACGCACGGACATGTTTAATGTTGATCCTGACTGCAGCAATTACGTACAGCCGCGGTGGAGTAGCCGAGCGGTCTAAAGCGTCTCGCTGCGGAGAGCGCGGTTGCTCGCCGTGGAGGTTCGAGTCCTCCCTGGGGCATGGGTGTGTGTGTTTGTCCTTAGGTTAGTTTACCTAGGCTAAAGTAGTTTGTAAGCTACGGACTGATGACCATGCAGTTTGGTCCGTTAGATTTACAGACATTTGAACATTTGAATTACGTACACACGTCGCAAGAAAGAGTAACTACGGAGATGTACAACAGAGTAACACCGCAGACAACAATGCCTAACTCACACAGTAATACGACCCAACTTCCGAAACACGAAAACTGAATTCCGGAAACCGTTTTTCGCTGTCGTGTGTACATGTCAGAGCCAGATACAATTTTGCTGGATCGACTGAAAACGGCATCTAGAAATTAGCTGCTCGGATTTCTGATTTAGACAGCACAGTCGCTGTTCCCTTTCAGTTCAATATTATCACACTGTTTTCAGAAATAAATAGGATGTAATTATGACAAGTGATGAATTATTATTTAAGTTCTATTGTTAGGTTCTTGCTTCATCACGACCTCGGAAGTCCCGACATATTCGGAAAAAATGGATAAATATTTGCGACAAGTAAGAATATGAATGTCATTGCTGGTCCCAGAATCTGTTACATACAGCAAACTGAGAGAAAAAAATATTAACGCATACCAGGGTTCGAACCAACGATCACTGCATTTAAAATACTACTCTCCGTTAATCACCCGGCCATACTCCATACTAAACATCGCTACTGAATAGCTTCAGTCACTGGACAATTGTGAACGCTTTCATAATCTGTGACAGCTTTTACAGCCACTGTGTCATTGATTAATTGTAAGAAACGCTACCGAGGGTGAGGCTTTGATAAATCCATTAAAGAACGCTCAGGTGCAGCTTTTTGAGAAGGAAAGCAGACTACAGTGAAGGTTCGTTCAAGCAGCTGCCAGTTCTAGCAAACAGCGCATGGGAAGAGCTGTTATCGAGTATCAGCAGCAGCTTTGCACATGCGTAGTTTGCTGGAATCTGGCAACTGCTTGAAAGAACCCTGAATGTCTACTGCTGCCCAAGCGGCTGAGCACGCAATTAATGTGCACCGATCATTCCCTTAATACGTGATCTGTGGTGCACTGAATGAAGAGAAGGATGATTAGCTGCAGGCGAGTCTTCAGGGTAGTACGAAGAGAAGGATATTTTGTGTTATTTTATGACAAGTGTTTTTTTTTTTTTTTTTTCTTTTTCTTTTAGTTTGCGACACCCAGTTTGGAAAGCTCTAAGTAATGTAAAGCATAACCAAATGGAGAACAAATGTGGTCATAATCAAAAAATAAAGACGATAAGCTGTAACTCGAAAGATGATGTGCTGAAAGAACAGTAACGAACTAAGGCTGTCGGAGGCTCGGGGCGGCGGCAAAACAAAATCAGTCTCCCCCGTCCACTTGTAAATACATATATTACTATAAAACAGTAACTTTCGCGTTTTGGAGGCCATCCCAGGACGAGAGGTACGGGCCAGTCTAAAAAAAAAAATAGCTTTCGAAATTCAAAAAATGTTTCAAATGTTTGTATAGCTTATGGGACTTAACTAAACTTACAAACTACTTATCAACTAGCTAATACTAAGGACGGCACAAATATCCATGCCCGAAGGGTCATTCGAACCCCCGATCGTTTTCGAGATTCGGAGGCCCCAGAACGATAGGCGAAGGTAGAGCTCCAACTAAAAAAAAATTGTTTCGGGGTATTTGGAGGCCCCCCAACAACACGAGAGGCCGGGGCGGACCGCCCCTCTCCCCCCCCCCCCCCCCACCCTTCCCCGTAGTCAACCGCTGTCAAAGTTATTGGACATTTCAAGTTCATTTCATGAGACGTTACCGCTTCATGTGCTTCAACCATCTAACTTAGGGTGACCAGACGCCCCTTAATTTACGAGATCGTCCCTTATTTAGCTTCAGTCTCCCGTTGTCCCAACAAAACAGATACGGGACGTATTTTGTCACGTTTTTAGAAAACCGTTCCTTATTCTCGAAACGTTGTTTTTACTTAACATGTGCCACAATAACAATAAAACCGAAAACTCGCCAGTTGCGTTACTCTTTCACATAAATACTTAAAGTAATAAAGGAGAGTTTTCATTTGCGAAATTACAACAACAAAACGAGAAATTTTTACGTTGAATAGAAGAATTTTTTCGGTCGAAAGTGGAGGTCGGTTTGACGTTGTCCACACACACGGCCTAGCCATTTAAGGTGATACTTCTTCATTAAGTATGCCTTTTGTTGCAAAACGTGAGAATGGCGTCATATGATTCCTCCTGAGGAAGTCTTGTTATGTTTACATGCAACCAAACATAATTAGTCAAGTCAAAGGAGTGCACTAAGTGATCAATGTTAAAAATGTATGTGAAGCGGTAAAGCACGAATTTAGAAATACTGTCTTGATGAGAAAAGTCTCTTTCAACTTATTTCATGTCGTGATATCTGCAGCAAAGTTTGCAGCTCAGAATTACCTTTGCACAGTGCACACCATTCCTTTATGGCCTGATGGAAACAACATAAGAAGCATCCTAAACATGAGTCTTTCTTATAATTATATCCTCAACATTTTCAAAACTAAAACTTTTAATTTTCTCAAAACTGTATTTCAAATTATCGTACTCCGAAATAATATGCATTCTTTAGAAAAATATAGTGCAGAGAGTGAGAAATAAATAACCTATGAATATAACAATAGCTTTCAGTCCTTACAAAAGATGTCATATAAAATTTACGTACTGTACAATAAAATATTTACTCCATTAGTAACGCAACGTACTTTTACACTTTTTAAGTGCGAGAACAGAAAAGGTATGGGTGTATGTAGCTGTAGTGTGGATCAAAAATTAGAACTCAAGTCTAATTTACTGATACAGTGTTTACGAAACGTTTCACAAAATGTGCCTTCATATCAGCTAATTTGTGTCCCGTATTTTGATTTTGGAAATCTGTTCACCCTAAACTAATTGGATTCAGCTTGAATATGTCTTCTTTCCAAGTCTGATCAGAAAAGTCTTAAAACTATACCGGAGTTTGATGAAAATATTTTGAAAGGAAAATGTGATCTGCTTTTTGAGGAAGTGAACCATGTTGCATCTGAAGATACCAGGTGCAAAAATTTTGTGTTCGTTACTCGGTTTGTGCCGGATGTATACGACACTAATCCTGCAGCAGAAAGAGCTTTGTTTATCACAGATAAACCACCGCAAAAACATATTAACCCTTTCAGTCTCACATTATGAAATCAGCTTTGGAAAAATTAAAATTCTCTGTTTTCTGTATCAAAACAGTACAGTGAACATCAAAATATTTGTTTTAAATTTTTTTGTAGAACTACTGATTTTTTATGTAATGTAATGTAATTCCCGTAAGATTGAAGCCTTTACTCTTACGGGAATTAGTTTCATAACTACGAGTTTGAGTACTGTGGGCAGGGTGAAGCTGAGAATTTGTATCTGACGGGAGGCGTGGTTAGGTAGTCCTTGCAGGTGCGGTGATCACTGTGTCCCCAGTGGTGTAGGGATCAGCGCAACTGCCTAGATAGCAGGAGATCCGGGTACGAATCCCGGCTGGGTACACATATTCAGCTTTTCCCAATCGCAGTTGATGTCATATATTCTGTGAATATTAAAGAATAACAACTGCAGGATCAGAAGTGACGTCTGTTCTTTCGGAACAGACGCCACATGTATATATAAGGAATTATATGCCTCTGTACGAGGCCAATTTCTCTTGTCTTTGTGATCTTTACACGAAATGTAAGTAGGCGGTAGGAAGATCATGCTTCACTCAGCTTCAAATTCCGGCCCTCTAAATTTCCTCAATAAAATTTCTCCAAAAGAACGTCGTCTTTCATCCATTGGAGTTCCCGGAGCACTTCCGTGCCACTCGCGCATTGGTGGAACCCACCAGTAACGAACCTAGCTGTTCGCCTCTAAACTGCTTCCATCTTCCTTTAAACTATCTGCTGCGGATCCCAAACACTTGAGCAACACTCAAGACGTGGGCGTACAAGCGTTTTATACGCGGTCTCCTATACAGTTGAAGTACATATCCCCAAAATTCTGTCAATAAACCGAAGTCGGCTGTCCGCCTTAAACTGACGTTACATGTTCGTTCAATTTCATATTGCTCTGCTATGTTACGCCTAGATATTTGAACGACGCGACTGTATCAAGAAGCTCACTACAAATGCTGTATTCGAATATTATGAGATTGTTTTTCCTACTGATGATTATCATAAATAATTGAGAGCTAGCTACCGTTCTTCACACCAACTAGAAATTTTGTCTAAGTCATCATGTATGCTATTACAGTCAGTTAAAGACGACACCCTGCCATACACCACAGCCACAGAATAAGGAGTATACAGAAAGGAAACTCCCCTGCAGTCTGTCGTCCAAAATTTAGTACGCATGCGCGGAATCGGCCCTCTTGAAAAGCAGTAAACGTGTGATCACTCCCTACTCTGTGGCGTGGTAACACAGTCTAACAAATACAGTCACGACACTTCCGCGGATTTTTGTTATACACTGCGACAGCAGCGCTCCAAGCGGAGGGCAAGCTACTTTTATTAATACGATAGTGGATGAGTGCGAATAGTATCGTTTATATCGATTTTAACACATTTTTTTACATTAGAGAACGTATGTAGTATCATAAAATAGATAATAACTTAAAAATAGCTCCACCTTTGTCTTCCTTACGTCTCCTAAGATCACTGATAAGATTGGAAACGGTACATTACGACACAGTTTATTTACTGTTATCTTGTAACCCACAAGGTTATACTAAATAATTTAAATTACTATTAAAATAGAAAAATGACTAGGAAACACCGAATACCCGCCCTTTGGCAGAAAGACGTGTTTTTTCTTCTGAAGAACGTTAACGTTTGTCCACTCTAATTCCAGTGAAATCGGTGAGCGTGGGACGTAGGAAACGAATGTAGAATGCAATAACGACGGTATTTAACATACGAAATCAGCCACCACAACTGTCGCTGAAGGAAAACATCAGAAACGTGACAAGAAAACTGAAAAAGCAACCAAACTGTATTCAACAAAGAAGAACCTAATTCCACAATTGTTGCTACAGCTGAACCACAAACGGCAAGAATCTTCAAGACAATGTCTTCTTAAGCTAAAGTAATCACACTCAAAAGAATATGCGCTTATAATAAAGACGAGTGAAGCCTAAACATGTGCGAATCATTAGACCCAATACCACAACGATACGTGTCAAAAAACTCTTTGTCATAGTAAGAACACACCAAAATAGAAATTTATGTTTCTATTGTGTTTATATTCTACTTACTTTCAGCGGAATAAGCTGCAAATATACACATATTCGTAAGTATTGGTTCATGACGAAGTTCTTTGTTATACCACTGAATCAGTAAGTTCGACTGTTTTTACATTACTTTCCGTGTTATGCCTCTTGATATATTACTGACGCTTGTAACACAAAAATTATATTAACTATTTCATTAATTACGCACACAAATAATTACAAACAAACATCACTCTTTCGGTGGCTTACCCACCGCTAGGAGCGCTAGTGTCGTTGCAGCTGTCAGTTGGTAACAACTTTTACAGCAGTGAGTGTCGCGACTGTATATGTTAGACTGTGGTGGTAATGCGCCGTCTTTGTTAATTGTGTATTTTAATAGCCTGAATCGCATAAAAGTTAACAAGTATTTAGTGCAGTGCAGTGAAAAGAAAGAACTGTGTGTCAGTAGTTGGAGCTGTTCCGGTTTTATTATGAGCAGCAATAAAAGAAAAGGCGGCCGATGGTGTTCAGCACCTAACTGCCGCAATAATTCGAATACAAATAAGGATATAAGTTTCTTCACCTTCCCAAAAGATGCTAAGCAGTAAGTGAACATCGCTATATGTGTAGTGAAAGTTAAATGTTATCAGTTTCGAATGAGAGCGATGTGTGCATAATTATTAAAAGTAGCCTTGCTTCTTCTCTTGACGATAACTCTCGCTGTTGCTGCAGCAGTTCAACAGCATCGAAATGTTGAAGTACATTTATATTTTATTAGTTTAACGTCGCAGGGAATAATATAAAATGAATGACAACGAATAGTGCGTAAGTAGGCAGGTAAAATTTTACTTACGGCATTGGAGGTGTAGTGTGCTAATTTTGGCAACGAATGCTC
Organism: Locusta migratoria; assembly: GCA_026315105.1. Taxonomy (NCBI): domain Eukaryota; kingdom Metazoa; phylum Arthropoda; class Insecta; order Orthoptera; family Acrididae; genus Locusta; species Locusta migratoria. Next base: position 121,134,845 of record CM048750.1, on the reverse strand, counting down.
TTCGGATACTCAAACAAATAGATTAAGGGGAATAATTATTTTATGCTGTTCCTGCTCTGTGGTTGACAGATTCTTTTATATCCCCTTCTCCGATCAGTAAATTAATGATACTCCTAAAGCAAATACAACTTTTATATATGCCCAGACGTCATTAGTTCTGTGTAATCACGTTGCATTGGTAAGTCAGACTCAATATTTTGTACGAATTTATTCGTGTCAAATAAAACCTGGCAGTTGTAAAGTCACTTTCTTGTTTATAACTAATTTCCCAAACATAGCTCCGCGTTATTTGGGATTTTTCTAGAGATAAGCACCAAATAAAACGATCATCGATTCCACCGTACATTTTCGTAGTTGTATTAAAATTTAGGCCTATTTTTTTCGTTGGATTACAAGTAGGTGCAAGAATTGGGCGCAAAATAGAGGAGAGCATAATGAAAAGCCGTTTCCTTTCGTAAAAGTCGGTGAGATCATCTGCAGTTCGTAAAAAGTCCATTTCCAGCCATAGTACCAAGTGGCTATACTATTTGACCGCGATAACTTGACGATTTTGCTGGTGCTGCCACAAGCAGCGAATATCAGCACTAGTTGAAAGTTATTCTTTTATTTACAAGTGCTGCCAACGTTACAATGGTCTTTGACGCGAAAGATTACTGTACACATTGTTAGAGAAACGGTTCCAGCACTGCAGCTAGCTGTCTTCCCCTCACCCTCCACTCCCCGCAGCAGCCATAATACAGTTCCCAGCAGCCACCGCGCAAATCGTCAAGTTATCGTGGCGTGGCGTTTACTGCTTTTCAATATGGCGTCGCGAGCGCAACGCTTGGTAACATACAGATCAAAGGCGCCGCCCCCAGCTTTCCCTTCTGTATGCTCCCTATTCTGTGCCACAGCATCATCAGCAAACAGCCGCAAATTACAAGTTACTCTGTCCATCAGATCATTTATACAGATATAAAATAAAGAAATGTCATCAAGCTGTGAATATACAAAGTGTAATCAGCAACTCGCTGTACAATGTTATTTTGTATTTGCAGAGATGTGATTGTGCCTCTTAATTCAAAATAATTCTGTTACTGAGGGAACACGCACAACACGCTCACGTATTGTTTGTTTGCAGCTCCTCAAAACCAACAGTACCTTTAGTGGTTTGTTGCTGTTCTATGGATAAACATCGAAAAGAAATAATAATAAAAAAAAAAACGCTGCAGCACCAAATATCAGTTTTTTTGTGCACTACGTAACTAACATGGCCTTTATTTGTTCTGTACTGTACTACACCGTTTCCTAGGCATTCCTAAACAGAATGGTCTCAAGATGTAAAAAGTACGCACCTAAATCAGAAAGGAAACTACATAAATTCATGTTTTCTTGCAAAGATTTCTTAGTAAATGAAAACATTGATAGACACGTAGGAACGTCGGTATGTTTTAAATTCAAATTCAATTTCATTATCAACACAAAGAATTATTCCCCTCATTATATGTGACTAATTTTTTAATAAGGATTTAACGGCCGTTGCCAACATCAGTATACTTACTACACCGCTGCTGTAAGGAAAATCGTAGTCCTTGTTTCAGTGTATTACACCTTAGTTATGAGAATAAACAATGCAGCATCGCCATTTATTCGTTATTTGGTATATTGTCAATAACAGTGCCTCTATTGGATCTTTGCTATACTACTTGCAATTCAAGCATAGCATACACCAGAAACTACAAATTACGATATGTTTTCTTCCCCTGATCCGATTTTGATGAAATGAAGTTTATATGTTGCCCCAAGTACTCTCAGTTGACCTATGAAAACCAATGAAAGTTTGTATAGTACTCTTGGTGATTTTCTGTACTGTGCCATACTTCTAAGTATTCTATGTATGTAAAAGTTCAAATTACGATGTCTCTCCTCTCTGTAAAATCTCTTGGGAATACAAGTGTCGCCGCATTATGTGGCAGTTTTTTTGTGATTCCTATTGTTTATGACGTCATATCTTCTGAACCATGTGTCGCACGTGATTCTTAACACTGCAGCAATTGTTACCTCACGGTAAGGAATGTGTGTACCAAACTTGGTAGAAATCGGACCAGTGGTTTAGGAGAAAATGAGCAGCATTGTCGGTAAATGCAGAAGTTTTTTGCGCATCTCATTGTTTATGACGTCATATCTCGTAAACTATGTATCGTACGTGATTCTTACACTTACGGCGACCGTCCTCATGCACTGAAGCTTACGTGTACAAAATTTCATAAAGATTGGATAAAAACTGTAGATTTGTATGCAACACGTACAAACATACGGACACTCTGCTTTATATATTAGAAGAAATGTTCAAATGTTTGTAAATCTATCGGACCAAATTGCGTGGTCATCAGTCCGTAGCTTACAAACTACTTAAACCTAGGTAAACTAACCTACGGACAACACACACATCCATGCCCCAGGGAGGACTCGAACATCCACGGCGAGCAACCGCGCGCTCCGCAGCGAGACGCTTTAGACCGCTCGGCTACTCCACCGGCTCAGTAATTCAGATAGATTTGCCAGATCGGAAGAGTAAAACATCTTCAAAAAATTCACAACGTCGGTATTTTGGGATTATTGTCGTTATAAATAAATTTTATACATTAAACTGTTACTTTTTTACTTTTCAAATCAACTTCCTACAGAAAATGTTAACACTACTGGCAGATAATTAATTTGGATTTAATTTCTATGTTCCCACTCGTACTTGGTTGTTTTACAGAGCCTGCCGATTTGGATCCTATAAAAGTAGGCCTATTCAGAAAAGTTTTAAAATTCAAACAATTTGCTCAAATTATAACGTAATTATAAACCCGGCCTATACTGGAGCAAGACACAAAGATATTTTCGTCTTTAGCTGTCACTGGGCTTTGATTTAAATAAATGAAAAAACGTGAAAATTTGTGCTAGGCCTCGTTTTGAATCCTAGTTTCCTGCTTACTAGGCATTCGCGCTGACCACCGCGCCATGTGCCCACAGTCGTCACATTTGCACCGACTACCCTAGGACGTTCCTGCCAGACCCAATTTCCAACTTATCCACACACTATTGACGAGCATTAAAATAATAATTTCTTATACATAACTTTACGAGAAGAAATTTGTCACGGAGTGTGTATTTTGTCTTGAGTCTGGACATTATCTGAAATCTCGGGAGAATCCAGACGAATCCCGACCATCTTTCATTCCTTTCCCAACGGCCGCTCTTCCGCTATCCCGCTCTGGCCGCAGGCACTGCGCGTTTGCACGCTTCACTTTACCAGTCGATTAGTAACACTAGAAAGCAATGTAACGTATCCTAGTATTTTTACTTACTAATAAAAGTATTCAATATTAAGCTCCACGAAGCACATCGCTTTAAAATGTAAATTACGTCCGCTAGTTTTTTTTTTAAGAAAAATATTTATCTCGGCTCCAGAAGCGCGTACAGCAAATTTATTTCTTTTAAAATCTGTGAATACGTGACAGCAACATATTTCTTTAACAGTTCCTATCATAACATAAAAATAGAAATAGTCAGTTGAATAAAATGGGCCCAAAAAAGTGCAAGTTATTCAATGTCATTCTTTCATACTCATAATTAACAAAATCTAAAAAATTATTTAATAGTATCATATCACAACCAATCACGAAGAAAACAGATGGGGAACCGTTACTGTAGGTTGATCCTCTGACCAATTCTAGCCAATTTTCTAGGAGCCTCTTTCTTTTTTTTTTTTTTTTTTTTTTTTTTTTAAATCGATATATCTCAAACAATACTGGATATTTTTAATTTATTCGAAAAAGATCTTTTTTGAATTATTTCGTGCCATACATGTGGTAAATAGTAAGTTTCTAAACGTGTATGTGTTCGAGTTATAAGGAATCTAGTTTTTAGTGAATTTAAAGTGTTTTTTCGATATAACTCGAAACGTATCAAACCAATAGATACATACAAAAAAGCAATCGATAGGTTATCTTAAGGGCTACAACTTTCTAATTTAACATTTTCCCATTGGAGTTATCGTTTTCCATTTAGTTAATAAAAACCGTTTTTTGGAACTTTGAGAATTTTTTCGGGTAATTCCGCCATCTAGGCTCGAGTTTAATAAAATAGAAACTCTATATGAAATTTAATTTCCTACACACTCATATTTTTTGTTTTCAGGTAATAATTTTTGCAAATTTAACATTATGAATGCTTGGACTATACTTTTGATATGTATATGGACTGGTAACTATAGAAAATTGGTCAAATAATCAAGTTGCTGCCTTCATTATCCAGCATGCGGGAAATAAGGACATATTATATCCACACCACGTTGTGTATTCAAAATTACTATCATCGTGAAACTATGATCCTTTCCTCCTGACTCATTTCGTACGGAGGATTCTCGTAACACCGGGGAAACTAAGATATGCAGTTGTGGGAATTCTACCGTGAGATCCTACACGGGCAAAGGGGTATTCCCCACCGTTTCTACAGATACTTCGCCAATATTTCCCTGTTGTAAAACCTGTATTCTACCCGCGAAGACAAGGTCCTGCAAAATGCCAGGAAAAACACTCCCGGCAATTTATATGATGGGGTTAATTACCAGCCGTGTAGCAACTATTAGGTAGAGCAGTAAAGGAAGGAAAAAAGAAGGGCTTTTCCGCCGCAGCGGACAGGAGCAACGGCCGAAGACGGGATCCACGCGTTTCTTGGTCGGCTGGGAATCCCTGGAACGCAGGCAACCTCAGCTGAGCACGTAACGACGCCGGCATTCTTGCGGTTGGCCGCTGCCGCTAAACGCCACCGGCTGCTTCCCCTTCACAAGCACAATCTCACTAACTACCTCATGCTCTCACCTTTTTTTTTTTTTTTTATCAATTTTTACGAAGTATCAGCAGTGGCAGCTGGTGATAATGTGCTAATGTGCTGCAGCACACTGTAAATATATTACTAAAATTATGCCATTTCTCTTCGAAATCAAGCGAGAAATCGCTGTAAAATTACATCCTTTCTCTTGGAATGCGATCCAGATATCACAATAAAATTATGGCAGTGCCCTTCCAATACGTATCATAATGCTAGTAATAAAGATGAAAACGCATTTTGGAACGCTCTCGCCGAGATAGCTGGAAACCAGCGCCGTGTGCTGAAGTGGGATTCAGCCGCGCTCGTACGTGCGCAGAGAGGCGGCGCAGTCGTCTGTTCGCTAGTGCGCATGCGCAGACGTGACGTCAGGCCTGGCGACCATGTGTGCTGAGACCGACTGCAGCACCAGACTAATATTCCTCTTCGCACTGCGTGTAACGGTTGCGGAAGAATAGTATACGGCGAATATTGCGGCATACAGAGTCAAATATCGCGCTGGCTCAGGCGTTTTGCGCGTTGTCTCTCAAACCTACTTGTGTGAGGCTCGTATTCAAATACCTCTGAGTCCAAATTTTTAATTTCTGTAAATAAAACTTCAATCACAAACAACATTAGTAATGTATAGCCAACATGCGAGTGAAACTGCGCTTTTCAGCCAAGCAGTTTCATTGGTTACCTTTGTAGAACGCATATGACGTGGTGGGGATATTGCTAAGCTTCGTTATTTCCATTGTCAGTCACGCTTTTTATTTTAGTATATTTTGTTTCCTGTTTATTTTTGTAATATTGTAGCACACTGGTCAAATTTTGTACGAGCCGCCATTGAGTATCAGTACATTAACTCACAAGGGGATGCCACGACGTGAGGATCACCGACTTTCTTCACACTTTCTACCCTTTTAGCAAACCATTAGGGTGACCAGACGTCATGTATTTTACGAGATCGTCCCGTATTTAGCCTCAGTGTCCCGTTCTCCCGACAAAATAAATACGGGACGTATATTGTCCCGATTATCATTAAATTTTCAAATAACATGGATCAAAGTCGGTGCTTTCGAAACTTTCCCTCATGGCGACACCCTTTATGGCTTACAGTTTAACGCGACACCCTTTCATCCACTACTATAAATACATATGGTAGAATTTAGATGGTTCTAGCGGGGGGGGGGGGGGGAGGAGGACGGAAATAAAGTATCGCTTAAATGTAGTTTGTAAACGAAACTGAAATCCTCGTACGCACGGACATGTTTAATGTTGATCCTGACTGCAGCAATTACGTACAGCCGCGGTGGAGTAGCCGAGCGGTCTAAAGCGTCTCGCTGCGGAGAGCGCGGTTGCTCGCCGTGGAGGTTCGAGTCCTCCCTGGGGCATGGGTGTGTGTGTTTGTCCTTAGGTTAGTTTACCTAGGCTAAAGTAGTTTGTAAGCTACGGACTGATGACCATGCAGTTTGGTCCGTTAGATTTACAGACATTTGAACATTTGAATTACGTACACACGTCGCAAGAAAGAGTAACTACGGAGATGTACAACAGAGTAACACCGCAGACAACAATGCCTAACTCACACAGTAATACGACCCAACTTCCGAAACACGAAAACTGAATTCCGGAAACCGTTTTTCGCTGTCGTGTGTACATGTCAGAGCCAGATACAATTTTGCTGGATCGACTGAAAACGGCATCTAGAAATTAGCTGCTCGGATTTCTGATTTAGACAGCACAGTCGCTGTTCCCTTTCAGTTCAATATTATCACACTGTTTTCAGAAATAAATAGGATGTAATTATGACAAGTGATGAATTATTATTTAAGTTCTATTGTTAGGTTCTTGCTTCATCACGACCTCGGAAGTCCCGACATATTCGGAAAAAATGGATAAATATTTGCGACAAGTAAGAATATGAATGTCATTGCTGGTCCCAGAATCTGTTACATACAGCAAACTGAGAGAAAAAAATATTAACGCATACCAGGGTTCGAACCAACGATCACTGCATTTAAAATACTACTCTCCGTTAATCACCCGGCCATACTCCATACTAAACATCGCTACTGAATAGCTTCAGTCACTGGACAATTGTGAACGCTTTCATAATCTGTGACAGCTTTTACAGCCACTGTGTCATTGATTAATTGTAAGAAACGCTACCGAGGGTGAGGCTTTGATAAATCCATTAAAGAACGCTCAGGTGCAGCTTTTTGAGAAGGAAAGCAGACTACAGTGAAGGTTCGTTCAAGCAGCTGCCAGTTCTAGCAAACAGCGCATGGGAAGAGCTGTTATCGAGTATCAGCAGCAGCTTTGCACATGCGTAGTTTGCTGGAATCTGGCAACTGCTTGAAAGAACCCTGAATGTCTACTGCTGCCCAAGCGGCTGAGCACGCAATTAATGTGCACCGATCATTCCCTTAATACGTGATCTGTGGTGCACTGAATGAAGAGAAGGATGATTAGCTGCAGGCGAGTCTTCAGGGTAGTACGAAGAGAAGGATATTTTGTGTTATTTTATGACAAGTGTTTTTTTTTTTTTTTTTCTTTTTCTTTTAGTTTGCGACACCCAGTTTGGAAAGCTCTAAGTAATGTAAAGCATAACCAAATGGAGAACAAATGTGGTCATAATCAAAAAATAAAGACGATAAGCTGTAACTCGAAAGATGATGTGCTGAAAGAACAGTAACGAACTAAGGCTGTCGGAGGCTCGGGGCGGCGGCAAAACAAAATCAGTCTCCCCCGTCCACTTGTAAATACATATATTACTATAAAACAGTAACTTTCGCGTTTTGGAGGCCATCCCAGGACGAGAGGTACGGGCCAGTCTAAAAAAAAAAATAGCTTTCGAAATTCAAAAAATGTTTCAAATGTTTGTATAGCTTATGGGACTTAACTAAACTTACAAACTACTTATCAACTAGCTAATACTAAGGACGGCACAAATATCCATGCCCGAAGGGTCATTCGAACCCCCGATCGTTTTCGAGATTCGGAGGCCCCAGAACGATAGGCGAAGGTAGAGCTCCAACTAAAAAAAAATTGTTTCGGGGTATTTGGAGGCCCCCCAACAACACGAGAGGCCGGGGCGGACCGCCCCTCTCCCCCCCCCCCCCCACCCTTCCCCGTAGTCAACCGCTGTCAAAGTTATTGGACATTTCAAGTTCATTTCATGAGACGTTACCGCTTCATGTGCTTCAACCATCTAACTTAGGGTGACCAGACGCCCCTTAATTTACGAGATCGTCCCTTATTTAGCTTCAGTCTCCCGTTGTCCCAACAAAACAGATACGGGACGTATTTTGTCACGTTTTTAGAAAACCGTTCCTTATTCTCGAAACGTTGTTTTTACTTAACATGTGCCACAATAACAATAAAACCGAAAACTCGCCAGTTGCGTTACTCTTTCACATAAATACTTAAAGTAATAAAGGAGAGTTTTCATTTGCGAAATTACAACAACAAAACGAGAAATTTTTACGTTGAATAGAAGAATTTTTTCGGTCGAAAGTGGAGGTCGGTTTGACGTTGTCCACACACACGGCCTAGCCATTTAAGGTGATACTTCTTCATTAAGTATGCCTTTTGTTGCAAAACGTGAGAATGGCGTCATATGATTCCTCCTGAGGAAGTCTTGTTATGTTTACATGCAACCAAACATAATTAGTCAAGTCAAAGGAGTGCACTAAGTGATCAATGTTAAAAATGTATGTGAAGCGGTAAAGCACGAATTTAGAAATACTGTCTTGATGAGAAAAGTCTCTTTCAACTTATTTCATGTCGTGATATCTGCAGCAAAGTTTGCAGCTCAGAATTACCTTTGCACAGTGCACACCATTCCTTTATGGCCTGATGGAAACAACATAAGAAGCATCCTAAACATGAGTCTTTCTTATAATTATATCCTCAACATTTTCAAAACTAAAACTTTTAATTTTCTCAAAACTGTATTTCAAATTATCGTACTCCGAAATAATATGCATTCTTTAGAAAAATATAGTGCAGAGAGTGAGAAATAAATAACCTATGAATATAACAATAGCTTTCAGTCCTTACAAAAGATGTCATATAAAATTTACGTACTGTACAATAAAATATTTACTCCATTAGTAACGCAACGTACTTTTACACTTTTTAAGTGCGAGAACAGAAAAGGTATGGGTGTATGTAGCTGTAGTGTGGATCAAAAATTAGAACTCAAGTCTAATTTACTGATACAGTGTTTACGAAACGTTTCACAAAATGTGCCTTCATATCAGCTAATTTGTGTCCCGTATTTTGATTTTGGAAATCTGTTCACCCTAAACTAATTGGATTCAGCTTGAATATGTCTTCTTTCCAAGTCTGATCAGAAAAGTCTTAAAACTATACCGGAGTTTGATGAAAATATTTTGAAAGGAAAATGTGATCTGCTTTTTGAGGAAGTGAACCATGTTGCATCTGAAGATACCAGGTGCAAAAATTTTGTGTTCGTTACTCGGTTTGTGCCGGATGTATACGACACTAATCCTGCAGCAGAAAGAGCTTTGTTTATCACAGATAAACCACCGCAAAAACATATTAACCCTTTCAGTCTCACATTATGAAATCAGCTTTGGAAAAATTAAAATTCTCTGTTTTCTGTATCAAAACAGTACAGTGAACATCAAAATATTTGTTTTAAATTTTTTTGTAGAACTACTGATTTTTTATGTAATGTAATGTAATTCCCGTAAGATTGAAGCCTTTACTCTTACGGGAATTAGTTTCATAACTACGAGTTTGAGTACTGTGGGCAGGGTGAAGCTGAGAATTTGTATCTGACGGGAGGCGTGGTTAGGTAGTCCTTGCAGGTGCGGTGATCACTGTGTCCCCAGTGGTGTAGGGATCAGCGCAACTGCCTAGATAGCAGGAGATCCGGGTACGAATCCCGGCTGGGTACACATATTCAGCTTTTCCCAATCGCAGTTGATGTCATATATTCTGTGAATATTAAAGAATAACAACTGCAGGATCAGAAGTGACGTCTGTTCTTTCGGAACAGACGCCACATGTATATATAAGGAATTATATGCCTCTGTACGAGGCCAATTTCTCTTGTCTTTGTGATCTTTACACGAAATGTAAGTAGGCGGTAGGAAGATCATGCTTCACTCAGCTTCAAATTCCGGCCCTCTAAATTTCCTCAATAAAATTTCTCCAAAAGAACGTCGTCTTTCATCCATTGGAGTTCCCGGAGCACTTCCGTGCCACTCGCGCATTGGTGGAACCCACCAGTAACGAACCTAGCTGTTCGCCTCTAAACTGCTTCCATCTTCCTTTAAACTATCTGCTGCGGATCCCAAACACTTGAGCAACACTCAAGACGTGGGCGTACAAGCGTTTTATACGCGGTCTCCTATACAGTTGAAGTACATATCCCCAAAATTCTGTCAATAAACCGAAGTCGGCTGTCCGCCTTAAACTGACGTTACATGTTCGTTCAATTTCATATTGCTCTGCTATGTTACGCCTAGATATTTGAACGACGCGACTGTATCAAGAAGCTCACTACAAATGCTGTATTCGAATATTATGAGATTGTTTTTCCTACTGATGATTATCATAAATAATTGAGAGCTAGCTACCGTTCTTCACACCAACTAGAAATTTTGTCTAAGTCATCATGTATGCTATTACAGTCAGTTAAAGACGACACCCTGCCATACACCACAGCCACAGAATAAGGAGTATACAGAAAGGAAACTCCCCTGCAGTCTGTCGTCCAAAATTTAGTACGCATGCGCGGAATCGGCCATCTTGAAAAGCAGTAAACGTGTGATCACTCCCTACTCTGTGGCGTGGTAACACAGTCTAACAAATACAGTCACGACACTTCCGCGGATTTTTGTTATACACTGCGACAGCAGCGCTCCAAGCGGAGGGCAAGCTACTTTTATTAATACGATAGTGGATGAGTGCGAATAGTATCGTTTATATCGATTTTAACACATTTTTTTACATTAGAGAACGTATGTAGTATCATAAAATAGATAATAACTTAAAAATAGCTCCACCTTTGTCTTCCTTACGTCTCCTAAGATCACTGATAAGATTGGAAACGGTACATTACGACACAGTTTATTTACTGTTATCTTGTAACCCACAAGGTTATACTAAATAATTTAAATTACTATTAAAATAGAAAAATGACTAGGAAACACCGAATACCCGCCCTTTGGCAGAAAGACGTGTTTTTTCTTCTGAAGAACGTTAACGTTTGTCCACTCTAATTCCAGTGAAATCGGTGAGCGTGGGACGTAGGAAACGAATGTAGAATGCAATAACGACGGTATTTAACATACGAAATCAGCCACCACAACTGTCGCTGAAGGAAAACATCAGAAACGTGACAAGAAAACTGAAAAAGCAACCAAACTGTATTCAACAAAGAAGAACCTAATTCCACAATTGTTGCTACAGCTGAACCACAAACGGCAAGAATCTTCAAGACAATGTCTTCTTAAGCTAAAGTAATCACACTCAAAGGAATATGCGCTTATAATAAAGACGAGTGAAGCCTAAACATGTGCGAATCATTAGACCCAATACCACAACGATACGTGTCAAAAAACTCTTTGTCATAGTAAGAACACACCAAAATAGAAATTTATGTTTCTATTGTGTTTATATTCTACTTACTTTCAGCGGAATAAGCTGCAAATATACACATATTCGTAAGTATTGGTTCATGACGAAGTTCTTTGTTATACCACTGAATCAGTAAGTTCGACTGTTTTTACATTACTTTCCGTGTTATGTATGCCTCTTGATATATTACTGACGCTTGTAACACAAAAATTATATTAACTATTTCATTAATTACGCACACAAATAATTACAAACAAACATCACTCTTTCGGTGGCTTACCCACCGCTAGGAGCGCTAGTGTCGTTGCAGCTGTCAGTTGGTAACAACTTTTACAGCAGTGAGTGTCGCGACTGTATATGTTAGACTGTGGTGGTAATGCGCCGTCTTTGTTAATTGTGTATTTTAATAGCCTGAATCGCATAAAAGTTAACAAGTATTTAGTGCAGTGCAGTGAAAAGAAAGAACTGTGTGTCAGTAGTTGGAGCTGTTCCGGTTTTATTATGAGCAGCAATAAAAGAAAAGGCGGCCGATGGTGTTCAGCACCTAACTGCCGCAATAATTCGAATACAAATAAGGATATAAGTTTCTTCACCTTCCCAAAAGATGCTAAGCAGTAAGTGAACATCGCTATATGTGTAGTGAAAGTTAAATGTTATCAGTTTCGAATGAGAGCGATGTGTGCATAATTATTAAAAGTAGCCTTGCTTCTTCTCTTGACGATAACTCTCGCTGTTGCTGCAGCAGTTCAACAGCATCGAAATGTTGAAGTACATTTATATTTTATTAGTTTAACGTCGCAGGGAATAATATAAAATGAATGACAACGAATAGTGCGTAAGTAGGCAGGTAAAATTTTACTTACGGCATTGGAGGTGTAGTGTGCTAATTTTGGCAACGAATGCTCTTCGGATACTCAAACAAATAGATTAAGGGGAATAATTATTTTATGCTGTTCCTGCTCTGTGGTTGACAGATTCTTTTATATCCCCTTCTCCGATCAGTAAATTAATGATACTCCTAAAGCAAATACAACTTTTATATATGCCCAGACGTCATTAGTTCTGTGTAATCACGTTGCATTGGTAAGTCAGACTCAATATTTTGTACGAATTTATTCGTGTCAAATAAAACCTGGCAGTTGTAAAGTCACTTTCTTGTTTATAACTAATTTCCCAAACATAGCTCCGCGTTATTTGGGATTTTTCTAGAGATAAGCACCAAATAAAACGATCATCGATTCCACCGTACATTTTCGTAGTTGTATTAAAATTTAGGCCTATTTTTTTCGTTGGATTACAAGTAGGTGCAAGAATTGGGCGCAAAATAGAGGAGAGCATAATGAAAAGCCGTTTCCTTTCGTAAAAGTCGGTGAGATCATCTGCAGTTCGTAAAAAGTCCATTTCCAGCCATAGTACCAAGTGGCTATACTATTTGACCGCGATAACTTGACGATTTTGCTGGTGCTGCCACAAGCAGCGAATATCAGCACTAGTTGAAAGTTATTCTTTTATTTACAAGTGCTGCCAACGTTACAATGGTCTTTGACGCGAAAGATTACTGTACACATTGTTAGAGAAACGGTTCCAGCACTGCAGCTAGCTGTCTTCCCCTCACCCTCCACTCCCCGCAGCAGCCATAATACAGTTCCCAGCAGCCACCGCGCAAATCGTCAAGTTATCGTGGCGTGGCGTTTACTGCTTTTCAATATGGCGTCGCGAGCGCAACGCTTGGTAACATACAGATCAAAGGCGCCGCCCCCAGCTTTCCCTTCTGTATGCTCCCTATTCTGTGCCACAGCATCATCAGCAAACAGCCGCAAATTACAAGTTACTCTGTCCATCAGATCATTTATACAGATATAAAATAAAGAAATGTCATCAAGCTGTGAATATACAAAGTGTAATCAGCAACTCGCTGTACAATGTTATTTTGTATTTGCAGAGATGTGATTGTGCCTCTTAATTCAAAATAATTCTGTTACTGAGGGAACACGCACAACACGCTCACGTATTGTTTGTTTGCAGCTCCTCAAAACCAACAGTACCTTTAGTGGTTTGTTGCTGTTCTATGGATAAACATCGAAAAGAAATAATAATAAAAAAAAAAAAACGCTGCAGCACCAAATATCAGTTTTTTTGTGCACTACGTAACTAACATGGCCTTTATTTGTTCTGTACTGTACTACACCGTTTCCTAGGCATTCCTAAACAGAATGGTCTCAAGATGTAAAAAGTACGCACCTAAATCAGAAAGGAAACTACATAAATTCATGTTTTCTTGCAAAGATTTCTTAGTAAATGAAAACATTGATAGACACGTAGGAACGTCGGTATGTTTTAAATTCAAATTCAATTTCATTATCAACACAAAGAATTATTCCCCTCATTATATGTGACTAATTTTTTAATAAGGATTTAACGGCCGTTGCCAACATCAGTATACTTACTACACCGCTGCTGTAAGGAAAATCGTAGTCCTTGTTTCAGTGTATTACACCTTAGTTATGAGAATAAACAATGCAGCATCGCCATTTATTCGTTATTTGGTATATTGTCAATAACAGTGCCTCTATTGGATCTTTGCTATACTACTTGCAATTCAAGCATAGCATACACCAGAAACTACAAATTACGATATGTTTTCTTCCCCTGATCCGATTTTGATGAAATGAAGTTTATATGTTGCCCCAAGTACTCTCAGTTGACCTATGAAAACCAATGAAAGTTTGTATAGTACTCTTGGTGATTTTCTGTACTGTGCCATACTTCTAAGTATTCTATGTATGTAAAAGTTCAAATTACGATGTCTCTCCTCTCTGTAAAATCTCTTGGGAATACAAGTGTCGCCGCATTATGTGGCAGTTTTTTTGTGATTCCTATTGTTTATGACGTCATATCTTCTGAACCATGTGTCGCACGTGATTCTTAACACTGCAGCAATTGTTACCTCACGGTAAGGAATGTGTGTACCAAACTTGGTAGAAATCGGACCAGTGGTTTAGGAGAAAATGAGCAGCATTGTCGGTAAATGCAGAAGTTTTTTGCGCATCTCATTGTTTATGACGTCATATCTCGTAAACTATGTATCGTACGTGATTCTTACACTTACGGCGACCGTCCTCATGCACTGAAGCTTACGTGTACAAAATTTCATAAAGATTGGATAAAAACTGTAGATTTGTATGCAACACGTACAAACATACGGACACTCTGCTTTATATATTAGAAGAAATGTTCAAATGTTTGTAAATCTATCGGACCAAATTGCGTGGTCATCAGTCCGTAGCTTACAAACTACTTAAACCTAGGTAAACTAACCTACGGACAACACACACATCCATGCCCCAGGGAGGACTCGAACATCCACGGCGAGCAACCGCGCGCTCCGCAGCGAGACGCTTTAGACCGCTCGGCTACTCCACCGGCTCAGTAATTCAGATAGATTTGCCAGATCGGAAGAGTAAAACATCTTCAAAAAATTCACAACGTCGGTATTTTGGGATTATTGTCGTTATAAATAAATTTTATACATTAAACTGTTACTTTTTTACTTTTCAAATCAACTTCCTACAGAAAATGTTAACACTACTGGCAGATAATTAATTTGGATTTAATTTCTATGTTCCCACTCGTACTTGGTTGTTTTACAGAGCCTGCCGATTTGGATCCTATAAAAGTAGGCCTATTCAGAAAAGTTTTAAAATTCAAACAATTTGCTCAAATTATAACGTAATTATAAACCCGGCCTATACTGGAGCAAGACACAAAGATATTTTCGTCTTTAGCTGTCACTGGGCTTTGATTTAAATAAATGAAAAAACGTGAAAATTTGTGCTAGGCCTCGTTTTGAATCCTAGTTTCCTGCTTACTAGGCATTCGCGCTGACCACCGCGCCATGTGCCCACAGTCGTCACATTTGCACCGACTACCCTAGGACGTTCCTGCCAGACCCAATTTCCAACTTATCCACACACTATTGACGAGCATTAAAATAATAATTTCTTATACATAACTTTACGAGAAGAAATTTGTCACGGAGTGTGTATTTTGTCTTGAGTCTGGACATTATCTGAAATCTCGGGAGAATCCAGACGAATCCCGACCATCTGGCAAGCCTAAAGAACATTTAGAATAATTCACACACATTGTTCGTAAGTTAGACTTTTCCTCCTTGAAGACTGAGGAGAGGAAAATTTTTCTTCTATTGTTTGAAAAACTGGTAGGGTGGCAAACAATCACGCGTATTCCCAAATAGATAAAATGGAAACTAAAGGGAAGAAAAGTGATGTAGACTAGTTTGTTAGCACTTCTTGAATAATCAGGCACGAAAGAGTTGTCACGATAGGGATGGCATTCGTCCAAGTGTCTGTTGTTTCAAATAAGCGAGTGCGGTGCAGTTCGTTAATCTCTTATCTATATAAAAGCGAAAGGACACTCATACACTCACTGACTAAACACGATACCTCGATAACTATTTCACCTATGAACCTGAAATTTAGCAGGAACGTAGTTTATATGTAGAAGACGTCAGCTGAGAAAGGATTTTGCTATAGGGCCGATAGTTCAGGAGCTATGACATCATAAACAATGAAAATATCCCCGTCTTGCGTCGCGTGTGACTTTATCAGTCCACAATCTGACAAGGAGAGCACTTAGCGACTGCAACAAGCTTTAAAACATAATTTAGGAAACTTTTTCTCGCTGACAACCATAGCAAAATGATGAAAGGAAAAAAAGTTTCTCGCTTACTACTTTTTTTCTGTTCTCTGAGTAAAACTACGACATTCAGTATAACGTGTCACTTTATAATTTCTATACTGCATATTGTACCCGCAGGAAATTTTACAGATAGAGTATACACTCATACAACTGCATGTACCTTCGAAATTGAATCACAGGACGATACGTAGTTCAAGAGATATGAGCACAAAAACAGTAACGTTAATGGAAAACCGCCCCATCAGGGACCAAGTTTTAATCTATTATTTATTTACTGCTAATAGTATTCGCAACTGATTTTACAGAAAGACAGCACTTCTACAAATGAAAATATACCTGAAAAATTATACAGTTGTACAACATATAACTCAATAAATATGAGATCATATACTGTATACTGCAAACATCAGGCACCACGTTTTCTTACATTTATTATTTACTGCTA
This sequence comes from Locusta migratoria, assembly GCA_026315105.1. Taxonomy (NCBI): domain Eukaryota; kingdom Metazoa; phylum Arthropoda; class Insecta; order Orthoptera; family Acrididae; genus Locusta; species Locusta migratoria. The sequence continues at coordinate 121,118,227 of CM048750.1, read as the reverse complement.
AGACATTCCACTGTAGGAAGAAGCAATAGACTTCCACAGAGCTACAAGGAAAGGAAGAGAATGAAATAGTGTACATCCGATGAATACCCATTATTTATGACAGATCTGGCTTTTAACTTTAAGAGACTGCAGTATGCAGTGAGACTTGCATTTTATATCAGGACTAAAAAAAAAAACACACACACACACACACACACAGGGCAATCTACTCAATACTGTGAAGTGTGTTTGAATCTCCCTGTTTCTCACACTTGCTCACGCTTGCTCAGGGATGGGCTCACTACAGAAAATACTGATATTAGATCCTGGACAAATTACAAGAAATATTGTTTGTGGTCAGGAAGGAAGATTAGTGTTTAATGCTCCTCGACAGCGTAGTCATTAGAGGCGGAGCTCATGCTCGGATTGTCTGGGTAAGGATGAGGAAGAAAATCGCCAGTGCTCTTCGAAAGGAACCACCCCACATTTGCAGAGAGTTAGGGAAAACACGGAAAACATACATCTGGAAGACTGAAGGCTGGTCTGAACCGCCATACTACCGAATGCGAGTCCAGTGTGTTACCACTGCGTCACCTCGCTCGGTGTTGTTTAAATAAATAAATGAATGTTTCATATCATTTGTATTTTGATTTCTATCTTTGTTTGTTTGGATACTGTCCTTAAAATTTTGTATATTATGCAAAACAGCCTTATTTCCTACATATTGTCAAGGATAAGGCAGGAATAAATGGAAAGGAATGTCGTCCCATTTGCTTTCAGTCATTAGAAATCCTCTCCTTATAGCTGTTTATATCACTACTAATCGCAGTTTCTGCTATGCGCTATATCTGGAACAGCTAGTTCAGAAGCAAGTGGTGAAAATTTTGCAGAGTTGAGCCTAATTGATGCATGAAGCCAGACCCTCTCATCGGGATGCACTTTTCTGTAACGCTTTCTTCGTCGTATGGGAAAATTAAAGTCATATCAGTGTATACGGTGCAAAAAAGTGCAACTAGAAAAAGGAATTTAAGATGGTTTTCACATAACAATAGTAGATATTTTGGATTGCAAATTTCATGTACAAGCAGTGGCGCAGCCCTGGAGAGAGGGGTGCGATTCGAGGGGGGTGGGGGTTCGGAAGGGAGGGGGGCAAATGTGGCGAAAGCCGGCACCCTCTCCCCCCCCCCCCAGCACCTCCCAAAGATTTTTAAAATATTTTATTATTATTTATTGTTTCATTCTTTTTTTTTTTTTTTTTTTAACTGGTCGGCACCGGAAATTTGAAGTAGAACACACGTAGAGCGTGTGCTACTGTTACTGTGAGCGGGTTTTAATGCCTCCGCCACCAGCATTTCTTGTGCGTAGTTTTCGTAGTATAATTGGTTAAATTATGAAAAAAAATTAAAAATAAGTCATAGAGTAATAAATTCAAGAACCAAATCCTACCTGCGCCACTGTGAGCAAGCTATCTAGAATTTAGCTTGTTGAAGTGACGAGGTCAAGCGACAGCAATGTTTCAGCCCATCTCAGATCCACCTCCCTCTCTACTTCTCCTTCTACCCTACATCTACATGGAATACTCTGCAAATCACATTTAAGTGCCTGGCAGAGGGTTCATCGAAACACCTTTATACTATTTATCTCCCATTCCATTCTCGAATAGCGCGGGGAGAAGAAACATCTGAATCTCTCCGTTCGAGCTCTGATTTCTCGTATTTTATTCTGATGATCATTTCTACCTATGTAAGTGGAGTCAACAATATATTTTCGCATTCGGAGGAGAATACTGGCGATTGTAGTTTCGTAAGTAGCCCACGCCGCAACGATAAGCGCCGTTGTTGTAATGATTCCCATCCCAGATCCTGTATCATTTCCGAAACGCTGTCTCCCCTTTATCGTGACAATACAAAACGAAAAATGTTCAAATATTTGTATAGTTTATGAGACCTAACTACGGGGTCATCAGTCCCTAAACTTACAAACTACTTATGAACTAGCTAACAGTAAGGACGGCACAAATATCCATGCCCGAGGAGGGATTCGAACCCCCGACCATAGTAGCCGTGCAGTCCGTGACTGGAGCGCCTCAGTCCCCTCGGTCACCACGACCGGCAATACAAAACGAGCTGCCCTTCTTTGAACCTTTTCGATGTCTTCCCACGACATTATCTACGAGTTCTTTCCAGTTTAAGTCTGAAGTAATAGTAATTCCTAGGTATTTAGTGGAGTTTACGACCTTCACTTTTTATTGATTTATCTTGTAAACAAAGTTCAACGGATTACTTTTCGTACTCATGTGGACGACTTCACACTTCTCATTATTTAGAGTCAATTGCCAATTTTTACACCATAGTGATATCTTATTCAGATCGTTCTGAAGTTGGTTTTGATCTTCAGATACTTTTACTAGACGGTAAATGACGGCGTCATCTGCAAACAACCCAAGAGAGCTATTATGTAAATAAGGAACAGCAGAGGACCAATAACACAACCCTGTGGAACGCCCGATATTACCTCTGTTTTAGTCGATGCCTTACCATCGATTACTGCAAACTGCGTACTCTCTGACAGGAAATTTGGGGCGATATACCGTAACCATGCAACTTGATTAAAAGCCGTTCGTGAGGTAAAAATCTGGAAATCAAGAAATACGGAATTGATTTGCGAACCCTTGTGGATAGCACTCATCACTTCGTGTGAGTAAAGAGCTAGTTGTGTTTCGCATGAACGATATTATCTAAATCCGTGTTGGCCTTCTGTTCGTGATAATTCATAATGTTTGAATACAGCATATATTCCAAAACCCTGCTGAAAACTGACGTCAATGAAATAGGCCTGTAGTTTAGTGGGTTACGACTACTGCCTTCCTTGAATATCGGTGTGACCTGTGCAACTTTCCAATCTTTTAGTACAGATCCTTCTTTGAGAGAGCGGTTGTATATGGCTATTAAGTAAGGAGCTATCGCTTCAGCAAAATCAGATAGAAATCTAATGGGTATACAGTCAGGACCAGAAGACTTGTTCTTGTTAACTGATTTTAGTTGCTTCACTACTCCGATATCTACTTCTACGTTACTCATTCTGGGCTCTGTTTGTAATTCTAAATCTAGAATATTGGTTGCGTCTTCTTTGGTGAATGAGTTTCTAAAAACTCTGTTTAGTAACTCTGTTTTAGTAGCGCTCTCATCGGCAGGATCGCCATTACTATCACGTAGTGAGGGTATTGTTTGTGTTTTACCCCTAGTATATTTAACATATGTCCAAAATCTCTTTGGGTTTTCAGTTAAATTTCCAGAAAGAGTTTCGTTGTGATACGTATTATAGGCATCTCGCACTGAAGTCCTCGCTAAATTTCGTGCTTCTGTGTAGGATCGCCAATCCTGGGGATTTTGTGTTCGTTTAAATTTAGCATACCTTTTCCTTTGCTTTTGCATCAAGTGTCCTGAACTATTGTGTTCCAAGTGGAACACTTCCTTCTTTTATTAATTTATTTGGTATAAAACTGTCAATTGCTTTCGATACCACCTCTTTGAATTTGAGCCACATCTGGTCTACACTTACATTTAGTGTTAGAAACGAGTGGTAGGTGTCTTTCAAGAAGCAATTTATTTTATTTCTATCTGCTTTCCTGAACAAATATACCTTTCGTCTATTGTTTGTAACCTTGGGACCTTCGATATTCAATCTCGCAACGACAGCTCTGTGTTCACTAATACCTGTATCCTTTTTGATGCTCGTTATGAGCTCAGTATTATTTGTTGCTAAGAGATCAAGTGTGTTTTGACATCCATTTACAATTCTAGTTCGCTCATGAACTAATTGTTCGAAGTAATTCTCAGAGAATGCATTGAGTAAATTTTCACACGATGTTTTATGCGTACCTCCTGATTTGAAAATTTAATTTCGCCAACAGATTGAGGGTAAATTAAAATCACCGCCTACAATTATAGTGTGTGTCGGGTAGGGGAGAGCAGGGGAATGGCGCCACCTCAAGAGAAACCAGTTTTTTTTTTTTTTTTTTTTTTTTTTTACCTTATTAAAGGTGTGTCTTTTTCGTAAAGAATAATACTACAGTTTCGCCAGCTAATACTACTTCATTATAATTTTTTCAGACACGTATTTTGTTAAGTATTATTGTTAAAAAATATATTGTGAAAGTATACGCAGTGGCGCCATTACCCTGGGTTCGGGGGTAATGACGCCATACATTTGAAAATAAGGATAAACCTACACGATGAGTGAGAAGTAGTAAGTGTTACAACAGTTGTAATTTATACTTATCACTCTTCTGTATTAGACATTTAGAAGGCTTCAAGTACTTGTCGATGTAAAATTGGAATAAAAATACATTTTATAATTTAGACTTGATTAAGACACCGCAAAAGTCAGAAATACCGGTATAGTTTCTGGCACTTCAAACCTACTACAGTCTCTATTCTGCAAGTACCCATTTCACAAAATGTATGCATCTGTATTACACTTCATTTTGCCTAAATTCTCCACCATGGCCTCATTGCCCCAGTTGAAAAATATGGCTAAGAACGTCAATTTAAAGCCAAAGATTTTGTGAAACAATAAGGTTAGAGACACGAAATCGAAGCTAAATACCTACAGATTACGTTATACGGGTATAAAAAGCACTGTGAGCCTATAGGGGTACTTATTTCAATAAAATACAGGCTCGAAATTTATATTCAAAACGTCGAAACTAACAATTTCTTTCACACGATTAATACATGTCAACAATCACGGACGGCGACCACAGGAATTAGTTCCGCGGAAGGTAACGGAGATAGAACACAGGCAAGCGTACTCCAAACCGTTGGTCATAAAACAGGGGTGGCACGATTACCCAGGTTGGCGCCGTTACCCTGGTCTCCCCTATGTTTCTGTAATGACTATGCATTACCTCCTCCCTCCTCTCCATTTCTGACAGAATGTTCAGTAGAAAAATGTTCAAATGTTTGTTAACTACGGGATCATGTAAAATTTCGAACGGATCGCGTACTTATCGAGATTTGTGGTGATAACTCTTTCTTTTTTATACAGGGTTTCAAAAATTCTCATTACAAACGTTGAACGCTTGTAGACGAGGGGAATGAATACATAATATTTTCATAAGGACTCTATGCCCGAGAATGTCATCCATTGACGATATGAGCAATTCTTTAGTTTTTGACACTATGAATCAATACTACTGCAAGTGCTTTGCTTTTCATAGTTTAGGCGGAAGTAATATGGACCAAAACAAGAAAAAATGTCTAGTAAACATGGGCTCTAAAATGCATACATTATAGCTTTGAGCAACGTCTCCATATTCGGTTGCCCACTGTTTACACGTCACTTCTACTGCCAAGGTGCTCATTACTCTTAAGGTAGTTATAGACTCCGTGTTTAGCAGACTTTTATTCTTGTTTTGTTCCATGTTAGCACAATATACGTTGGCTTCTCCCAAAATATGGAAACTGGAAAGCAAAGAGCTTACATTGGAACAGATTGTTTCGCAATGACAAAGTACTCTTAGTTCACTGGATGAAATTTACGGACATGTAGGCTTTGTAGGCCCACTCATTTCTCTGAACGAGTCCTCGAAACTAACGACGGGAATTTCTGGAAACCGCGTATACCGTACATACATATTTTTTAAGATACAACTTCTATCCTTCCGAATCAAGGTAGCTAGACCTTCCATTGTTTGGTTTAAAACTTTGTAATAATCCGGTGCAGAACTTTCGTCATTTTCGGTAAAAACTTTTCCAACTTTGTGTATTAGGCTTACATATATACTGGTACGGTATGTATCTAAAACCGTCAAACGCATTTGTTCTTTTCAAAAATGTGAAGCAGAACTGACATAACAAAAAAGAAAAAAAAAAAAAAAAAAATGAGGTGGCGGCAATTTTGCATCTCGCACGTGGCGGCGGCCTTGTTTAGATGTTTATACCCTAGTTTGTAATAGGTACCAATACTTTTAAATATGTATTGTTTTATGTCTTGTACATATAATTTTTCTACTTTTATTCTAAGGCTGTATGATGACAGATGCTTATTAATATTGTGCTATACATTGTAAGAATCTCAATTCTATTGTAATGTTGTCACTGTAATAACCGCTGGCTGAATGGTCACTGTAACCAAAAGCCATAATCAAAAAAGGTCCAACCAGGACTTTCCATTGTTGCCGCTTAACAATGTGATTTAGCTCGTATCTATCCCTGATAGTAAGTACATACCGTACCTTTATTAGTATTTCATGGTGTTCTGATTTAATTTGTAACACGATATTTTCTTGCATTTTAATTTCTTGGGAAAACAGTTTTAGGATAAGTACTATGCACAGAATGATATTTTTCATTATATGCGAGCGTACCGCAAATTCTTGTGTGTATCGCATCTTTTCCGTCTACATTTTCCATATTGTTTGTATTCGGTTTTCGTTTGTTACAGATGTAATTTCAAATTATGTTCATGTATGTCAGCTACACTTAAATAGGAAATCGTCATCGTAGTCACGAGGAAATACATGTTAAGTTATGACACATGTTGGTTCTATCAATTGTTTCGTAGATATAGTCGTTCTACATTTAACTTGCCATTATAAAATATTCGCAATGATACTGTTAAGTACCAGGAAAGTACGGATAATTTAACATCAGTTTACAAACGTTTCCCCGAGTCTAATGTTACGATGCCGTCACATCTGTGCGCAAGGGGGTATAGCTCAGTGGTAGAGCATTCGACTGCAGATCGAGAGGTCCCCGGTTCAAACCCGGGTGCCCCCTTCATTTTTTTTCTCCCCATTAATTCAACAAGTACAGCGTGAGATACATTGTGACTAAAACATTGCTGTACCTTACGCAAACAAAAGTTTTTGCGGGATGTTTTGAGATGTTATTTTGTACATTCAGTTACATGTGGGAATGTGAAGAGAGAATATCATCATTTAATGCAGTTTAGGTGTGATATTCTCTGACATGTTTCCCTCTTTTTAAAGTTTGTGTTGTGGAGAGGTAGTGCTGAAGAGCTACCAAAAAATGATCATTAAGCAGCTTCTTATTAGCAACTTTTTTTAGAATATATTTTATAAATGCCACATATGAGCAAAACATTGTAAATATGCATTTTGTAAAATTAATCAGTAAATGTACTGACGTAGACTATTGTATGTACAAATGCTGAATGACTAATAACAACTCTGAGTTCTTGTGTTTCATACATAGGCCAGCCAGAACTGCAAGCCAAAGTGCTAAATTTGTGGGATGGCAATAGTCCACAAGAATTTATCAACAATTTAGTATACCGGTATCAGAATAAAGAAGATGACCGTGATCCTATATACAGTGGTACCACTTTGGAGCTGATTATGAAGGACCATGTGCAAAAATAGGGGTAAAGGTGTTGTGCCAAGTGCAATGACCAATTAAAGGTTGACAATAACAACAGAATGATGTTTGTAATATCTTTGTGTTTTAATTTTGTTTTTCTCTTTCTGATGGTATGTGCAGTCTTTAACAAGCTCTAGTGTTGCACAATTAAATATGTTGTACATAAAAAGGAAGTTCACATGCAAGCTGTGTGTGGGTCATTTCACAGTATTTTGGACTTATGTTTATTTCAATTTTAAGACATTTTGGTCTATGGCATATGAAATGAAAGGCATTTGCATGTATTTTCCAGATATACTAAAATTAATCAGCAAAAACTGATGTATGGCTCACCAATAATGATTTGCTGGCAGCTTTGATGAAGAAGATATTCAAATATGGAGTGTCAGCATGAGTATCAGTGAGAGTGCAATGGAAAAACATATGAAGAAGGCAACTTGACCACTAAAGATGCTTTAAAATAATGTGAAATGCATCTGGTCTTAAATAGACTAATTTTACAGTTGCAGAGGACCATTTAGCTTGAAGTATGATAATTTATCGAATTGCGATTACTCTGTGCATACTTATCTCTGACTTGTGTCTGTTCATTTGTTATGTGTAATTATTCTTTTGTTGTTAATTAGTCAGTGCATATGTTACAGTTGAATGTAGCATGTCGTTAATAAATTGTGTTTAATTACGCGACAATTGGTGACCCCACGTGATTTGAACAAGCAACCTTCTGATAGGACCACTTCCACCGTCAGAAGGTTACACCTATTGTCTCACTGCCATTGACCATTATACTCGTTGGCCGGAAGTGTTCCCTATCACTGAAATTACCGCTGAAAGTGTTGCGACCACATTCTTCAGAGGATGGATTGCACGTTTTGGTGTACCACTGCGAGTTACTAAAGGTCAAGGGAGACAATTTGAGTCTTATCTGTTCAAGGCACTCACCTGTCTGTTAGGTATAAAATGCATAAGGATAGCAGCTTACCACCCAGCATCAAACGGCCTAATTGAAAGAATGCACAGACAGTTAAAGGCATCCCTGCGATGTCACGACACACAAAGATGGACAGAAACACTGCCTATCGTCCTGCTTGGCCTCCGCACAGCTATTAAAGAAGACATAGGAGCCTCATCTGCAGAACTTGTGTATGGCCAATCGGTTCGTCTACCTGATTAGTTCTTTGGTAACATGCTAGATGATCACATTGAACCATGAGATTTTGTGTCCAAACTGCGCACTCATATCCGGCAATTACGACCTGTGGCGCCTAGGCACCAAGTAAGTCACCGTCCATTTGTATTCAATGAACTAAGAACATGTGATTCTGTTTTTGTGCGACATGATGCAGTGCGCAAACCACTTCAACCACCATACGATGGACCCTATCGTGTACTCAATAGAGAAAAAAGACCTTTACAGTAGATATAATGGGTTCACCAATCACTGTCAGCATTGACAGGCTAAAACCAGCCTTAAGTACATCTTTCAATGACAGAACCGTACCTTCAGACCCAATGGACATATCACCTACTCCGCTTCTTACCAACAATCAACCACAATGGACGTCACGGGCTGCCGCACAGGACACCGCTGCATCCAGTTCAAGACCTGCTGTGACCCGTTCCGGACGACATGTCAAATTCAACCCTAAATATCTTTGATACTAAAGGGGGGAGTGATGAAGTGTGATAATTTATCGAATTGCGATTACTCTGTGCATACTTATCTCTGACTTGTGTCTGTTCATTTGTTATGTGTAATTATTCTTTTGTTGTTAATTAGTCTGTGCATATGTTACAGTTGAATGTAGTATGTCGTTAATAAATTGTGTTTAATTACGCGACAACCTCATGCAAACTGTATAACAAACTGCAGAAAAGGAGGCAAAAAAAAACATGTCTAATTGTTGGGAAGTCTTTTCTGAAAGCATATTTCCTAAGTGTAGCACCAAGGGAGTGAAACATGGATGACAAGGAGCTCAGACAAAGATGTAGAAGCTTTTGAAGATGCTGAAAATTAGGTGCATAAATTGTGTAACTAATGATGAGGTGCTGAACAAAATTGGGAAGAAAAGAAATTTCTGGTATACCTTGACTAAGAGAAGGGATTGGCTGGTGGGACACATTCTAAGATCTCAAGGAATCATCAATTTAGCATTAGAGGGAAGTATGCAGGATAAAAATAGCAGAGGGGCACTGAGAGATGAATACAGTAAGCAAGTTCAAAGGGATGTAGGTTACCGTTCTTGTTCAGAAATGAAGAGGCTTGCACAGGACAGGGTAGAATGGAAAGCTGCATCAAACTAATCTTTGGACTGAAAAAGACCACAACACACATAACTTAAGCTTTCGGCCACAGCAGTCGACACAAAGACCACCCGCACTCATTCATACAACCAAACAGGCACACTTAACAGACACACAACCATCTTCTCCGGCTGCTGCATTCTGGGTCACACACTGCCAGTGAAGGCCTTTCTGAGACCTTCAGCTTACTGATGAAGGGGGTTCTCATTACTGCTGGTATGGTCCATAAATGGCTAGAGTGTTATGGAGGGACATTTTGATGGCACTTTGACAGTTGATATCCTTTCCACATTACAAAGTTTCTCCCTAACGGCATAGCCATCCTTGGATGGCATACTTGTAGTGATGAGAACTACCTTACTCAATTTGCTGAAGGTCTCAAATGGCCTTCTCACACAGATGCTACACCCAAGATCTAGTCCACAAACTGATTTCCTGTGCCATACACCCAAATCCTCTCTCCATGACCAATAACCAGCCATAAATGAGTTATCTCCTTGTCACCCAATGCTACCCTGTGTCAGCTATGTTCTGATTTTCTGTCATCATGCCTAAAATGAGAGAAATCCTTCCTACCACTCCTAAAGTGGTGTTCCATAACCAAACTAACCTCCATAACATCATACTTACACTGAGCAAGACATCACGTGAAGTGTGCCCAATCCACCCACTCAGCAGTTCCTATTCCATCACAGGCTTTTCTACCCAACCAAGTGCCAGGCCACCTGTGACAACAGCCATGTATGACGTACATTTAATAATTAAAGGCTGTGGTGGAGTGGCCGAGCGAAAGATGAACAGAATGTGTAATGTAGATTTAGGTTATTTTTGTAATTATGTCTTTCATATGATTTATTTGTAGCTATATGATTAACAAGATGCCTTTGTTTTTATCATTTAATAACCCAGTTAATTATTTTGTCAAATAACTAACTGGTTAATTAAATGAGGGGGTGATGTAATGAAGCATTTTGGGATTTATTTCCATCTATTTGCATTACAGAATCTCCCGATACCACAGTTGCATAATAATATATATGAATGTAATTAGCCTATTATCATTTTCTTTTTCAAAACTTTCGTTATTCTTTTTTATAACATTAGTAGCTGAAATCATTTTCTATTATTTGATATCAGAGAAGTTTGTTTAATTAGCAAATATTAATTAGTTAATGGCAAAGGCGTATTGTTATATTTCAGATAGTATGCTAATAGTATTTCTGATAAAAGTAAACTCTTTTCTCATGGTATTAAAGTAGGTAGGTATTATTGTGTTTCACAATTAATATTAGGAAAGCTTTCCTCTCATTAGTTTTGGTATAATTACCATTCATTATAAAGTAATTGTTTAAAAATCTATTTAGATATATTTGAAAGTGAGGCAATATTAATTTAACAGATCTTTTGCTAAGCCAGTTGCATGTAATTGTTTACTTCCTCATTATAATGAAATCAACACTAGATAATTTTCCATGACATTGTCTGGCTGATATAAACAGGATGCGTTCACACCATGTAATGGATTATTGTTTCGTCTGTGATCTGAGGCACAACCCACGTAACTTTGAATTTTAATTTTAACAGTTATGTAAAAATTCATAATTGTGAGTGGTGTGGAATGTGTTTCTACCATTATGATTAAAAGCTAAATTCTTCCATGTCACCTGTCTTTAGTATTCCACACACATACTGTGTAAATTTTTATTATTGATAAGTGGAATGTAACATACATGGTCCTAAAGGTTGTAATTAATGGGACTGGTATACTGGCCATAAATGGGGACAACTGGGAGCTAATGAATCATTAAAAGTGTCAAAGAACTGCAATTCCATTTGTTAGTTTTGCCCCATGAACTTTCAAAAGCCAGACACTACCAAGAGTTATGATCAACAAGAACATCAAGAAATAACAAACTACAACTAGGTACGTGTACATAATTGTGATAATTAAAATGAAGATAACGTGGCACAATGAATAGTAGAACAATCATTAGTGATACACAAGTGTTATTTCAAAACATTGGCCTACCAAATTTCAAACCTGCATCTGCTAATGTATACAAAATTTACGTCAAGTGGCAACCAATAGAGGGAGGAGCAATATTGATGCCATCTTGGAAAAGCAGCCAATCGGCATTCAGAGACAGCTTGTAAACATATGGGAGAAATTCCTTTGATATCACAGTAGCAGCTGGGCCTGGAATAGCATTGAAAGCAGTGCTGTGCATCGCTGCCCGACGCCAAGAATGTCGATCGCTGCTGCGGAAACATTGTATTTCTAAGGTAAAGTTCTTAAAATTCATCCATGGATGATAAATGCGAAAAAATGAATGTATTGATGTGTTGGTGGGCGATGGATGGCAGAAAGCAAATGTTAGGCCAATTGATGTAAAGAAAGAAGTTTGCTTTGAAAAGGTGGGCAGGATTGACAAAGAATCAGATACCGTAAGAGACAGTGGTTAAACATCTTTGATGTAAGTGGAAGGATGGAAGGGGAAGTGAAAGCTAGGTAAAGTAGCTGGACCAGGTGGTGATGGTTTTGTACCAGATGAACTGCCTGATTGGGCAAAGTTATTATTTGCAGAATCAAATCAGAAAATGGATGAAAACAATAGTAAGACTGAAAAGATTGATAATAAAATCAATGGCGAAATGGGTAATTTGCATTAGGAATTAAACCAGGAATTTGATGAAAACAATAGGAATTTGCATCACTAATTTGCTGCATTAAATAGTACTTTAGTAGATTTAAATAAGAAAATTGGAGAAATGGAAGCTAGTTGTGAGAACAAAAACTGTAGAAGAAAATGTCAATCTGAAATTACCTAAAATTAATAAGTCCCGTGTAAATAATCTTAACAGAATTACCTTGTGTGAAAAAAAGAGTGGAAACTGTTGCTAGTGCTTGTGATAACAGGTTTCAGTCTGTCAGAAAATCTTGTAAGTAAAAACTTGAAAATCAAATTGGTCAGGTAAAATCAAAATTAAAAACTAGATTGGGCACGGAAGAGGATAAAGTGGAAGGAAATTCAGTATCTATGGTAGAATAATTTGAGGATGTGGATTCGAAATTTGTAGAAATTGAACAGAAAGTGAAAAAGGTGAAAGAGGTCAAGTTTAATGCATGTGCTGGGGGTAGCAATATTTCAATTGATAACTGTAAAGAATTTAATGACTTTGAACCTATTGATAATGGGCATTCATTAAGACAACACGAATAACCTGTGTGTCAGGCATTATGGTCAAATGTTGAGGATACAGGTAAAGTAGTAAATAGTTTGAAGTAAGTGATAGGATTGAGAGTTCAGGAACAAGTAGTAGTGAGAATAGTGACGAATCAAGTGATGAGAAAGTTGAGGTAAATGAATCTATTTTTGATGATAGTAAAGTAGTTATTAATACAAAAGGTGGAAAGAATTATTAAGCAGGAAGAGAATGCAGAGCTAGAGCTAGAAAATAGTATGGAAATGGAAGCAGACCATAATATGTGTCACTTAACTGTAGCCTCAAATAATTTGTCTGAAATGAATTATTGCTTATCCAGGGAAAAATTAATGATGTGTTGTATGAAAAAGAAGCAGTAGTAAGTACTCCTACTGATAAGATGTGGCAGCCAATAGTGTCAAGTGTGTACATATAAAATGCTTGCTAGACAGTAATGACAATCTTAATGGTATTTCTCAGACTTTGTTTAAATCAATTAAGGATGCAGATATAACGATTATGCAGCATGTTTCTGGAATCAAGATTATTGGTGCTACTGGTAAGTTAACCATGAGGGTAAAGCAGGAAGTACTTGTATCAGTGGAGTTAGGTGGACTAAAGTAATACTGTAATTTCAGTGATACCAGGTTTTAGTATTAACATGATTCTTGGACCACAGTCTTTGTGTAAATATTGATTTTGCTAGTGGTAAGTTTAACTAAGTAGGTAGGGGGTTCATCTTTCTTTGACGAATACATTTCTGGGTGATCCAATTTTTTTTCTCTTAGGTCACTCCATTCTTCTTCCACTATCCAATGAGTAGTTATGTAAGTTTTTTTCTCTTAGGTCACTCCATTCTTCTTCCACTATCCTATGAGTAGTTATGTAAGTTAGTAAATCTTCTCCTACTATGTTTTGTTTAGTATAGTTAGATGCTATAGTGTAACTGTAAGTTACCATAGTGTAATTGTAGGTTGCCATAGTGTATTTGCAGGTTACCATAGTGTAGTGTACATTATGTAATCTTTGTGTGAGTCGAGTACCATCCACCTGAATTATGTACATTCTATACAGCAGATATGTGCAGTAACAAAAAACAAAACATTACATCTAAATTTAGTGTAATGAAAATTAAATTTGGTACTTACCGAGATGAGGTCACTGTGTTACACTTTATATTAGTGTAGTAATGATCTACCAAGTGAGTTGTGAGCAAAATGATCTAAAGCTATGTGAAGAATTTGTATCTGTGGCCATGGATTTAAAGCAATATGATAATGAAAATATATGGTTCTGTATGAATTGAAGTAATGAAAGTAAAAGCTGGTGAGTTACTGTGGACTAGGGTTCTAGAGATTTGTTGTGGCTTAGGCAGGATTTTCATATTTTCTTTGATAGGATATTAAAATGAATACTGGTGGAGTAATGAGGTATAATGAGTAATAAGATAATGGAATGTCATGATGATATAAATAGTGTGTGATAAGATGAAAAATATTAATTGATGAGGTAAGATGATGAATATTGATGAGATATGATGAGTAATTGATAGGATATTAAAATGAATACTGGTGGAGTAATGAGGTATAATGAGTAATAAGGTAATGGAATATCATGATGATATAAATAGTGTGTGATAAGATAAAAAATATTAATTGATGAGGCAAGATGATGAATATTGATGAGATACGATGAGTATTTAATTATGAGGTACATTGAAGTAATGGTAGGGCCAATGGTTAGGGAGCCTGTCTTTGCTATTACAGATTGTCTATGGATTCTATCTTACAGATAACTAGGCACGATTTGTGAGTTTGAAAGTGAGAGATTTTAGAGACAGGTACATATATTTCATCTTGGGCAGATGCAACTGGTTTTGTGTAAGCAGCATTCGTCACCTGTAAGTAAGAACTGGGGGCATTATTCATTGTTCATATGCTGTCTGTAGGAGTATGATTATCTTGGTATTGTGATGTGAGAGGTTAAAAATTTAGATTTTGGTATTGGAAAAAAAACAATATGATTTTCAAGTTTTTGTTTACATTCCATTTCAATTTTAGTTTATGCATAACCTATATAGAGATTTTTTGTAGTGCAAAACAAATTTTCATTCTTTTTCTTGATAAAATTTCAAATATATATTGCAGTGAGTTGTAAACTGTCCTTTCTATATTATTAATTCCAAACTGGACTTTCCATTATTATATTTTGTATATTCTATTGTTAGAATAAATATAAAAGTTGTAATTCATTGTGGTAGGAAATAGATATTTTTGTGTAATTAGAGACCTAAGTCAAAACGAGGCTCCTGGAGTAGATGACTTTTCCTCAGAGCTACTGAAGTCTCTGGGTGAACCAGCCATGACAAAACTGTTTCACCTGGTGTGTATGATGTATGAGACAGGCGAAGCACCCTGTAAGAGAAATGTAATAATCCCCATTCCAAAGAAAGTAGGTGCAGAAAGGTGTGAAAACTACAGAACCATCAGTAGACAGCGGTTGTCAGAGTTGAAGGGCATGAAAGGGATGCAGTGGTTGGGAAGAGAGTAAGACAGGCTTCTAGCATTTCTCCAATGTTATTCAATTTGTACATTGAGCAAGCTATAGAGGAAAGCAAGGAGAAATCTGGAGAAGGAATTAAAAACATTGTTTTGTTGACGCCATAGTAATTCTGCCAGAGACAGCAAAGGACCTGGAAGAGCAGTTGAACGGAATTGACAGGGTGCTGAAAGGTGCATATAAGATGAACATTAACAAGAGCAAAACAAGGGTAATGGAGTGCAGTTTAAGAAAATCAGGTAATGCTGAAGGATCAGGTAATGCTGAAGGATTAGGTACCAAAACGATAAAGGAGGTAGGGAGTTTTGTTACTTGGGCAGTAAAATAAGAAATGATGGTTGCAGTACAGAAGATATAAAATGCAGAAGTACAATGGGAAGAAAAGCATTTTTGAAAAAGAGAAATTTGTTAATGTCGAATATTGATTTAAGCCTAAGGAAGTCCTTTCTGAAGGCATTTGTGTGGAGTGTTGCCTTGTATGGGAGTGAAACATGGACGTTAAACAGTGCAGACAGGAAGACGATAGAGGCTTTTGAAATATGGTGCTACAGAAGAATGCTGAAGATTAGGTGGGTGGATCATGTAGCTAATGAGGTGGTACTGAACAGAATTGGGAAGAACAGGAATTTCTAGCATACCTTGACTGAAGTAAGGGATCGATTAGTAGGACACATTCTTAGACATCAAGGAATCGTAAATTTAGCATTGGAGGGAAGTGTTTGAGGTAAAAACCACAGAGGAAGACCAAGAGATGGATACGGTAAGCAGATTCAGACAGATGTAGGTTGCCGTTCTTATGTGGAGTTGAAGAGGCTTGCTCAGAATAGGCTATTGTGGAGAGCTGCATCAAACCAGTCTCCGGACTGAAAACCACAACAACAACACATACAAATACCAGTAGTCGTGGTCTGCAGCACTGCTGCCAAACACTAGGTGTATGTAGTGAGCCTCGCTGTGGTAAAAGAGTACCTGGCGAATGCACCGGCTGCTGGTGCCATGTTGCGCTGCGCTGTCGGCCTTGGCCCGTGTGTGCTGGCTGTCCCACTTAAGCCCCACTCAGGCGCCGTCTCTCTCAAAGGCATTTCCGGCCACCCACACACACTGCCGCCATGCAGCTCTCTCTCTCTCTCTCTCATTGTATGCATTATTGAACCTCTCAATATCACTGTTGCAAAATAATACATATAAATGTAATTAGTCACCAGGTGGAGGAGCACAGGTGGTGATAGTAGCACAAATATATAAAACACACACACACACACATACAAACACAAGCTTTCTCAACCCAGTTCCTTCGTCAGGCAGAAGGGAAGGAGAGGGAAAAGGAAATGATGAGGGTTTTAAGGGAGGGGGTAAGGAGCCATTCCAATCCCGGGAGAGGAAAGACTTACCTTGGAGGAAGAAAAGGAAGGTAAACAAATACATACACACCCACACATTTACACAGACGCAAACACACCTAGACAGACATGCTGTAGAATGCAAAGAAGTCAAGGAGTTAAACAGAGATGCCACTTGAGGCAGAGGCTCTGTCCAAAGAACCAAGGCAAAGATGTTAAATATGGTGAGCAGGAATTCAAATTTAGCGGAGGTTGAGACCAGGTGAGCAACGGGAAGAGATAATATGCTGATGGGCTAGTTCCCATCTCCGGAGTTCTGAAGGATTGGTGTCGGTGGGAAGTATCCAGATAACCCGGAAGGTGTAGCACTGTGCCAAGATGTGCTGGCCATGCACCAAGGTGTGTTTAGCCACAGGGTAATCCTCATTACCAACTAACACTGTCTGCCTGTGACTGTTCATGTGAATGGACAGTTTGTTGCTGGTCATTTCCACACTTCACAGTGCAGGCATGTCAGTTGGTAAATCACGTGGGTACTATCGCAAGTGGCTTTGCCTTTGATCATGTACACCTTCCGGGTTACGGGACTGGAGTAAGTGGTGGTGGAAGGGTGCATAGGGCAGGTTTTACAAAGGGGACAGTTACAAGGGTAGGAGCCAGAAGGTAGGGAAGGTGGTTTGGGGGTTTCATAGGGATGGACTAGGAGGTTAGGTGGGCAGCAGAAAGACACTCTCGGTGGAGTGGGAAGGATGTCATGAAGGACGGATCTCATTTCAGGACAGGATTTAAGAAAGTCGTATCCTTGCTGGAGACTTCCTTAAATCCTGCCCCGAAATGAGATCGGTCCTTCTACTAAAAGACCAACCATAAAATTCAAAGAAACTGGTGAAACTCTCCTGCACGAAGATATTGTAAAATGGAATCAGCCACAGAGGCATCGTCACCTAGCACCAAAGGAAGCTAAAATAGGGCAGTCAAGCAGAAGATGGGCCACTGTCATTGGAGCACCACATTAGCACACAGGTGGATCCTCTCGGTGGAGGTGGTGACCATGTGTCAGCTGGGTGTGGACAATGCAAATATGGCAGAGGATGTCCCTACAGGACCCCAGCTACGAGGACTTCCAGGCAGATGTCTCTTTGATGGTTCACAGCTTATTGGGCACATCCAGAGCAGACCATTCAGCATTCCACAGTTCTCTTATTTTACAGCGCAGCAGCAGGCAGAAGTCCGGTTCCGGTAGGCCAATCGCTAGAGAGCGGTGAGTGGTAGCCTATTTGTCTAGCTGGTCAACATTCTCATTACCTGGATTGCCGACATGGTTTGGGGTCCAAATGAATGTCTGCGAGCGACCAGTATCAAGAGCCAGTAGTGACTCTTGGATGGCCATAACCAATGGATGATGGGGTTAAGACTGATCAAGGGCCGCAAGCCACTCAGTGAATAACTGCATATCAGGAAAGTGTTCCCGGGGCAGATGCGGATGTGTTCGAGGGTGCAGTATATGGCTACCAGTTCAGCGGTGAAGACGCTGCTGCCAGGAGGTAAAGATCATTGCTCGACACAATCGGCGTGCATATAGGTGTATCCAGTGCTGCCATCATTCAAGGAACCGTCGGTGTAAATGACTTCGGAGTTGCAGAATCTCTAAAGCAGGGCAAAAAACTGTTGCTGGGAGACCAGAGGAGAAGCTGAGGTCTTCAGGTTGTGGGAGAGATCCAGCCAGTTCTGTGGTCAAGGAATGGTCTGGGGAGGGGTATGGGAAGTAGAGTGGAAAGAGGGATTAAGAGGAAAGAAGTCTAGGGTCAAAAGGAGTGATAGGACCCTTGCCTCTATTGGGAGTCCTGACCAGGGCACCTCTGCAGGAAGCGGATGCTTTCTCCTGGGAAGAGGAGCCTGTGAGTTAGGATGCTGAAGAGAATAGTGGACTCTGGCAGCATAGAGGGGGAGCAGTTGTTAATACCAGAATCACAGTGGGGCAACTCTAGTCCCTACAAGAAGACTAGTAACAGGGCTCGTACGAAAGGGTCCTTTGGCCAGACGGATGCCAGTATGGTGCACTGGGTTGAGATCTCTCAATACGGAGAGGGAGGCTGAACCATAGACCAGGCTCCCAGAGTCCAGATGTGACTGCACCAGTGCTTTATACAGCCAGAGGATGATAGGCCAGCTGCCCCCCAGACTGTATGGCTTATGCAACAAAGATGTCATGAGCATCATTGTCTGGTGCAGATGAGGGAGCCTGGTCAAATGAAAATCAAAATGGAGACCCAGGAAGGGGTGAGTGTTCACAAACTGAAGGAGCTCGCCATCAAGGTAGAGCTCCGGATGCGGATGAACTGTCTGACAGTGACAAAAATGCATCACCCTAGTTTTCGTAGTGGAAAATTCAAAACCACGAGGAGAAGCAACCAACAAATGGCTGCCTGCAGTCGTTCAGTGATGCTTGTATTAGCTGTGTTGTAGAGTATAGGCAAAAATCATCCACATAGAGGGAGCAAGAAACCAATGGCCGCAGTGCAGCAACTAGGCCATTAATGGCCACTAGGAAGATGGGAACACTTAGAACTGACCCTTGTGGTACCCTGTTCTCTTAGATATGGGGGGAGCTGTAGGAAGTACCAATTCAAACTTGGAAACAGCGTGAAATAAAAAAGTTCTGAATGAAAGGTGGGAGTTAGCCACGAAGACCCCATCCATGTAGTGTTGCAAGGATGTGATGATGCCATGCAGTTTCGTACACTTTCCGGTAAAAAAATTGGCAACGAGGTGTTGATATCAGGTGAAAGTGGTGCCGATCGCCGACTCCAAGAAAAGAGAGGAGTTTGTCAATGGCAGAGTGACGCTGTCAGAAAGCACCTTGTGGTGTGAGTAGACCCTGAAACTCGAGAACCCACAGCAGCCGCCGGCTCACCAAGCATTCAAAGAGCTTACATAGAATGTTGGTGAGACTTAGGGGGTACTAACTATCAACATTCAATGGGTTTGCAACTATAGAAGGAGAATGATGCTTTCCCGCCATTGGGACAGGATGCTTCCTCGATCCAAAGAGGATTGAAGAAATCCAAAAGATGGCATTGGGAGTTTACAGAAAGATGTCATATCATTTGGCAGTGGATTCGGTACAGTCTCGGAGATGTATTGGGGCAACTGGCAAGAGCTCTTTGGAACTCCCACTTGCTAAATGCAGTGTTGTATGGCCCCCGCCAGTTTGTGTGAAACACCAGCCACTTTCACTCAGCCTGCTCTTTCAAGGTATGAAAGGCTGGGGTGTAGGTGGTGGATGCAGAATTGAGAGCAAAGTGCACTGCAAAATGCTCGGCGATGATACTTGGGTCAGTATGGAGAGTACCGTCTGCTGAATGAGTCGCCGCGTCTGTGCCCGAAAACATTTGGAGGCAACCAGGCGGTCTACAATGGGGTGGCACCAGTACTGTTGCAGAACCCTGCAGTGGCTGCGAATAGCTGCAGCTATCTCCAGTGACAACCAGGGCACTGGCCTTCATCGGGGTAAGCCAGAAGAGCACGTGATGGTTGACTTAGTGGCAGAGACAACAACAGAAATAATACGGTGAGCTGTCATTATTGTATCAGCAGGGAGAGGGTTATCCAGCTGCCCAGTCAGCCTTGTGGAAGGTCCAGCGGGGTAGGCAGTCAGGAAGCGAAAGGAAGACAGGAAAGTGGTCGCTTCCACAGAGGTCGCCATGTACCTGCCAGTAAAGGAGTGGATGTATGCCTGGACTACAAACAGAAAGGTCTATGGTTGAAAAGGTGCCGTGGGCCACACTAAAATGGCCCTCAGTATTAAGTATGCAAAGGTCAAACTGGTTAAAAATCAACTCGATGTCCCAACCATGTCCTGTAGTCAAGTTGCCTGCCTCAAAGGGGGGCGATGAGTGTTACAGTCTCCCAAAAGAAGAAAGGATGAGGGGAGTTGAGCAATCAGGACTGCAAGGTTGGCAAGTGCCACTTCCATATCAGAGATAAAGGGAACAGATAGTCCCGTGGTGCCCGGACCCTGACAGTGTCAGTCTCCAGTGCTGTTTGAAGTGGCACAGGTGAACTGTGGACAGAAGCATGTATGTAGAGGCAGACCCCACCTGACATCCTGTTGTAATCAGTGCAGTTATTATAGTATCCCTGGTGGCTCTGAAGGGCGGGGTCCAAAGACTAGGAAAGCAGGGGAAACCAGTTTTCCTAGAGAGCAATACAAAGAGCTGGAAAGGATCTCGACAGCTGACGCAATTCAGCCAAGTGACAGAAAAAAACCTCCACAATTCTATTGCAGGATCATGCTGTCTCCTGGTTGAGGGTGCATGAAGAGGTGGAAGATTTAAGAGGGATTGCAAGAGCACTTGTCATCTCTAGCTGTGAAGTGATGGCCAAGTCCTCGGGTGTCACTAGAAGACTGACCTCATCCTCAGGTGCATCAAGCGACAGGCTGGGGCCGCCAGTGTCTCCATGCACTTTCCGGTATTTTCTTTCTTGTCCTCTCGCCATTCCTTGGGCCTCACGAAGAAGAGGGTTTCTCCAGAGGGGCTTCAGGAGTGGGGGGGGGGGGGGGAACGGCTTTCTGACCTAGGGTCCTTCAGCTGCTGGCTGGTGTTTGATTTATTCAGTTGAGACCGGTGGAAGGGATACAGGTCAGAAGAAGGAGCCAGAGAAGGGGGACCGTTCACTGACTGGGGAATGGGAGTCACACCCCAATGTGGGCAGCGGTAGGGCCCTGCAGATGGTGGGAATGCCCCCAGATGTCTGGGAGGCCAAGGTAGACTGGCAGTCCAAAGGACCCACAGGGAGTGTTAATGTGGGTTGGGATGCAGCCACCAGTGGTGGCATCATCATCATAGTTGCAGCATGTGACATTAAGAGAGAGACTGGATGTAGTTTCTCATATTTCCTACGAGACTCAGAGTACGTCAGGCGGTCCAGAGCCTTATATTCGACTATCTTTTGCTCTTTATGTAGAACAGGGCAGTCCTGTGAGCAAGGAGAATGGTGATCGCGACAGTTTAGGCAGTAATGGGGAGGGGCACGGGCAGCATCCGGATGTAGGGGGCAGCCACAGTCCTGACGAGTTGCGGCAGCATTGCAACGAGAGGACATATGCCCAAATTGCCAACATTTAAAACAGCGAATTGGAGGGGGGATGTATGGTTGAACGTCACAGCAATACACCATCACCTTGACCTTTTCGAGTTAAGTGCCACACTCAAAGGCAAAGATGAAGGCACTGGTGGCCACCCTATTATCTTTCGGTCCTCGGAAGACGTGGCGGACAAAGTGGATGCAACGTCGTTGCAAATTTGCATGCAACTCCTTGTCAGTCTGCAGCAAAAGATTTCTGTGATAAATGATCCCCTGCACCACATACAAGGATTTGTGAGGTGTTATCGTGACAGGTATGTCACCTAAGTGGTTACATGCTAGCAGGTTCCTTGATTGAGCAGGGGACTCCACCTGTATCAGGACCGAACCATCACGTATTTTGGAAATGCCAGCAACTTCTCCAAACTTGTCCTCAAGGTGATCGACAAAAAATAAAGGCTTAGTTGCCTGGAAAGATTCCCCGTCCATTCTTGTACAGATTAGATATTGCGGTGAGTAGGACTCAGTCTGCTTTGTGGCCCTGCTTTCCCCCCCATGATGGAGTTAGGGAAGGAACCGATTTGGGGTCATAACTTGCAGCATTAAATTGAAACTTGCCATGCTTAGAGACACTTGACTTACCACCAAGACCTCTTCATTGCCATAAGTCCGTCCTGATGCTACCTGCTCAAAAGAGGGGCTCTCCTCACGGGTGCCACCCAGCCACAGCAATGTCACCTGGCGAGATGACCGTTGCTGGGAGTCCTGATGCCCCACCAAAACAAGTGTCATCTCCTTGGCATTCATGAGGAGGTTGCAGCTCAGGCACCAGCAGTGTGATCCTGTGTCAGGGGGCTCAACCATGAAGGTACCTAAAAGCCCCATCACGCGGCCTGGCTATACATGCTGGTGACCTAGTGGGGGGAGGAGGCTACAGCAAGGAAGAAATTAGGAAAGGTTGGAAAACCACGTCGTAGAGGTTAGGTTGGGAGTTCTCCCCCAAACGGTTCACACTAAAACAGGAATTTAAGTGCAGGTCAAACCCCAAGGGGGACCAAACTGAGCAGAAACTGGTGGAAACAGCAAGCAAAAACAGAATTGCAGAGCCATCAGTACTGCGGAAATAGCCGGGCTGTCAACACAAAGACACCTAGAGGGGGATTGAAGAGGGGTAGTGAGGAGGAATGGGAAGGAGGGGGACCAGGGGATAATGCGGTATGGGAAAGTAGGAAGAAAGGCCACAATGGCTACACTACACACGTACCCACAAAAGAGGTGTGGGCACCTGGGGGGGGGGGGGGGGGATGGAAACAGGATGGCACTGTGATTGAAAAGTCAGGGAGACAATTTAGGAAGCTGATAAATACTTAGGAGCAGGTTTATAAGGAAACAAGAAACAATGGAAAAATCAAAAGAAGTTGGAAAACAGAATTATGATAAATTACATGGGGAGAAATAGATGTGAAGAAGAATGAAGGGAAAGCCCCAGAACCTGATGAAGTATCAGTAGACATGATAAGAGCAGCAGTACCAGACTTCAATGGCTGTACAGAGTATGGTCAGATGTTGTATTGTGAGAGTAAAATACCCGTTGATTGGAGAAAAGGAGACTTTGTTCTCATATTCAAAATAGGAAATAAAAGAGTTTGTGAAAACTACAGAGGAATAACACTTATGAGACATACAGCCATGATTTTTGAAAGAATTGTACTAAATTAAATAAATGAATAGTTAGAAAAGGAACCGAGTGAGGAACATCAAGGGTTTAGTAAAGAAAGAAGCACAATCCACATGATATTTTCTATCCATCAACTGTTGGAAAAAGTTGGGAGTATAACAGAAGGATGGTAATGTGCGTCATCAGAGTCTTTTGCATTGGCATTATTCTGTGAAACATTCTTGGTGTAAAAGCCGCATCATGGCGAATAAAATCTTTGAGTTTTCAAATAGCTGCCAAGCTGCGTACGAAACCTTCTGGAGGGCCACAGAGCATGTGCACGCAACGCCTGCATTACCGTTTGACGTCACGAGGCGCATACAGCCAGCACCACATTTGAACCTGATGCTCCTGCTCCCATACAAGCACTGGACCTCTCTTTCCACTCCATGCCCAAAGCTCACCACCAAGCCGAGCTGCTTGTGTATCCCTGGTCTCTGTTGAAATTGTTGTTATTTAATCTAATTTCTGCTGCTTATTTATGATTCCCAGTAATACAGTGTTGGAACAAATTTCACATATTTTCAAACTGTCAAGCTGTTCCGCCACATTTTAACGACAACATACTTTCAGCACCACAGCGAAGATTATCAGATGATGGATGGCACAACAATGGGAATGTCACTGTCTCCAGCTGTGAGGAACTTCTTTATAGAGTATACCGAAGAGCAAGTGCTTAATTCAGCGAAGTTGCATCCATCCTGCTTCTTACACTACACTGACAATACATTTATGCTATGGCAAGAATAGATTGCAACAGTTCAGCGACCATATGAATGGTTTCGTCCATCCAATCATAAAATTCCCCATTTGAGATGGAGAAGGATGGCAAGCTCCCTTTTTTGGAAGTTTTAGTTGAGTGGAAAGCAAGAGCCCGGCTCAATCATTTGGTGAACAGGAAGTCAACATTCACTGATCGTTACCTGAACGGCAAGAGTTTCCTTCATGCTGTAAATAAGAAAGCTGTTCTGAACACGCTTCTACACAAAGTGAAGGTTATTTCTGACAACAACCATCTGGAGTCTGAATTCCCACATTTGAAGCACTTTTTCAATGTAAGGGACCCCGCAAATCAGTGGACAAGGCCAAGTCAGTGGCTTTCCTACCATTCTGTGGAACAGTGACCAGCAATATGGAACACATATTGAGAAAACATTGATTGAAAGCAGTGATCCGGCCCATCTCCAAGATCAGAGGCATGGTACGCCCTATTAAGGGCAGCTCTGGGAGTTTGTAGTGTTCCCTGTGAGTGTGGAAGTGTTTATATCGGTCAGACTATTTGAATTGTTGCTGAGCATTGTGCAGAACCAACATGACACATAAAATAAAGAGACAATATATAGGACAGTTTACAACTAACAGCAAAGATGTAACGACGAGCTGTGATGGGCACATAAAAAAGACAGACACAGACAGACAGACAGACAGACACACACACACACACACACACACACACACACACACACACACACACACACACACGCAACACTTTCAGCTATTGGCCATGGCTTTCTTCAGGTATAGCAACATTCACGCAATCACACAGGCACACAACACAGTCAACAATCGCCATCTCCGGCTTCTGCACTTTGAAGTTTGGCAGCTGGAGATGACGATTGTATGACTGTTTTGTGTGATTGCGTGAATGTTCCTATTTCTGAAGAAGACCATGGCTGATAGCTAAAAGTGTTGTAGAAGTGTGTCTTTTTTATGTGCCTGTCAGTTACTTGCGGTGAGTTTTAAACTGTCCTATTGCTATACTGTTAAAAAAACAAAGAGAACTTGATAAGTCTGCCATAGCAGAACATTGCCTAATAAATAATAATACAATTCAGTTTGAAAATACGAGAATTTTGTCCCAAACACTGTATTACTGGGAATCTGTTATACAAGAAGAGGCTGAAATTAGATAAAATAATAACACACACACAACATGGTGTGGGTGTGAGCTTTGAATGAAGAGTGGAAGCAGAGATCTGGTGCTTATAAGGAAGTGCTTCTCAACGTCACATAGTACTGCAGCGCACTGCCCGTCTTAGAGTTCTGAGCACGCACTCTGCAGCCCTCCAGAAGCTTGGAAGCTATATAAGCTTTTGTTGTTAAGTGTACAAAGGGGACTAAACCGCTGGGTTATCAGTCCCATGTTTCCAGATAAGAGTTCACATCCACAAAACTTAGCTATTTATGATGGAGCAATCAACACCCAGTATACTCTGGGTACACAGAGTCAGTTTATGGTAAAACGACAACATAAAATGGAAGACACAGTAGGAGTTGACCAAATAGGCAGTGAAACTAAAATATTGCAGCAGAAGAGTGTGGCTGGCTGATCATGAGGATAATACAGGATGAGCTAGCCACTCTGCATACACTTGAAACCTCCAGCTTATAACTAAACAGAAACTAAAGAAAAGACAACAGATTAAAATTTCTGTAGGGGCGAGAGCCCAAGAATACAGGCAAATGAGCCCAACCACTAAATAGAATGATAAAAGCCAGCTGTACAAATAAAACCCAAAACATGGTCAGCCCTCAAGGCATCGTCACTAAAATTGATGAGAGTGCAGTCGGCAGATTAAGGAGTGCCGCAAAGCAGCATAAGCGGACAGTCCATTAGAATGTGGACCACTGTCAGCAAAGTGCCACAATGGCCATATGTTTACCATGTATGGCCAATACGCAGTTGGCAAAGAGCAACAGATTCCCACCTAGAGACCCTCAGGGAGGACTTGCATGCACCCAAGGAGGGTTTAACTGCACGGAGCTTATTTGGTACGCTCGAGTTGGCCCATTCAGAGTTTCAAAGCCCTATGACCTTGGGGTTTAACTCCCATCAGAGATCCCCTTCCTGGAGACCATTCTGCAAAGCCCGTGATATTGTGGCTTGCTTGGCCAACTGATCAACACATTCATTCCCTCTTATGCCATTTTGGCCAGGGTTCCCCACGAAAGCCACAGAACGACCTGACATGACCAGGACAGACACAGTGTCAGGGATAGCCTGCTCCAATGGATGTTTCTGAAAACACTGGTCCTGTGCCTGCAGCTACTCAGGGAGTCACTACAGATGACAAACGATTCCCCGGGGCAGGCTCGAAGATGTTCCAGAGCTCTAGATATAGCAACCAGCTCTGCCGTGAAAACACTACTCCCACTTGGCAAGGACCGCTGTTCAACAAGGTCACCATGGAGAAAGCCATACCCAGCATGACCATCTTCCACGGAACCATCAGTGTAGACGACTTCTGCACCATTGAACGAGTCAAGGAGTGCCTGGAACTGGTGATGGAGAATCAATGGTGAAATGGAGGCTTTCAAATCCTGGAACCAACCTTGGCTGCATACGAGAATACCAAGGAGGGGTATGGGAAGAGTAGTGGAAAGTCAGAGGGGAAGGGAAGGATTTCAAGTGATGAGAGAAGGGAGTGGACATGAACTGCAATCGGGAGATGGGAGTGCAGCAGTTGGATGATTGAGACTGCGATTTGGATAATGGACGGAAGTGTGAATGTGGGCAACAAACATATGAGGCCAACAACTGTTGCTGACTGAACCACAGGGGGGCCAGGAGGCTTTTCACTGGGCTCATGCGAAAATCCACCTTTGCTAAACGGACACCAGTATGTAGGATAGGATCTAAGACCCAAAGCACAGAAGGAGCTGTTGAATCATACACCTGACTCCCATAGTCCAGGCATGACTGGATAAGGGCATTATAAAGCTGTAAGAGGGTTGGACAGGCAGCTCCCCAAGCAGTGTGGCTGCAGCAGTGCAGTATGTTTAAATACTGCCAGCACTTTTGTCACTGTGGGACCCACATGAGCTGGGCATCAAACAGCATGCCCAAGCAGTGATGCGTCTCTTCAACGTGAAGAAGTTCGTCACCCAAATACAGTTCAGGGTCTGGGTGCACTGCCTGAGGGCAACAAAAGTGCATAACCCAAGTTTTGGAGGCAGACAACCAGAACCCATGGCTAAGGCCTAGGACTGTGCCTTTTGTATAGCTTCCTGCAGTAGCCTTTCGGTGACACCAAAAGCGGAAGTGTAATACATACAAAAGTCATTGGCACAGAGTGAAGAGGAAACCGATGACCCTACTGCCGCAGCAAGTCCATTGATGGAAATTAGAAATAGCAGAACACTAAGAACAGAGCCCTGTGGAACTCCATTCTCCTGGGTGTGAGGAGAGCTGAAGATGGGTACCTACTCTAAACTGAAAAGTGCGAAGCAAGAGGAAGTTCCAGATGGACAGCAGAAGTGGACCTCCCAAGCCCTGGCCTTGCAGTGTAGCCAGAATATGATAGCACCGGGTAGTGTCATAGGCGTTTTGAAGATAAAAAAAGACCACAACCGGGTGATCACGTATGGTGAAAGCAATGTCGATGGAAGACTCCAGCAGCACTAGGTTGTCTAAAGCAGAATAGCCTTGGTGGAAGAGCCCCCCTGTTGTGGAGCAAGGAGTCCACAGTTTTCAAGAAACTACATGAGCCACTGACTCACCATCAATTCGAGAAGCTTGCAAAGAATGTTTGGTGAAGCTAATCAGATGGTAAATGTCCACCACCTGTGGATCAAAACCAGGTTTCATCACCACGATGACGTTGCTGTTCCTTCATTGAGATGGGAAAACACTTTCAACCCAGAGACGACTGAACAGGGTGAGAAGTTGGTGTTGAAAGTCCTTTGACATGTGACACAGGAACTGGTTCTGGGATGTGATCTGGCTCTGGACTGGTATCGGGGCATGCAGTGAGGGCACACTGGAACTCCCACTCACTGAATGGGGCATTATATAGTTCCCGCTGATGTGTTCGAAAAGATAACTGTCTCTGCTCGACCTGTTCTTTCAGGGTTCAGAAGTCTGCACTGTAAGCTGCAGTCGCAGAGTTAGTGGCATAATGGTCCGCCATGTGCTCAGCGATAGTAGCTGGGTCCAAGGATATAGTACCCTGAATGTTCAGACTTGGGATTCCTGCCTGTGGTCGGTACCCGAAAAGGTGCCGAACCTGTGACCACACCCGAGATGGGGTGGCGTGAGAACCAATGGTAACAGCATATCTCCCCCAACGTCCTGCTTACTCTGGCATATCAGTCTTCGAGCTTGTGCCTGGAGCCATTTAAAAGCGATCAGGTGCTCCATACAAGGGTGGTGTCAGTGTCGCTGGAGTGCCCGACTACGTTCCCTGATAGTCTCAGCAGTCTTTGGGGACCACCATGGTACTGATTTGCACCGAACTGAACCAGTGGAGGTCGGAAGAACAATTGCCTCAGCAGTGGAAACTAAGGCCCTAGTGATATGAACAGCAGCCTGATCAACATCATCTGGGATTTGAGTAGTCACCCTAGCAACCAAGGTGTAAGCAGGTCAGGGAAGCTTGGAGTGTAATGTCCCGTTGACAGCGTGGTCATTCGAGATGGAGCTTACGCTCTGAGTGTTTGGGTTAGGATGTGGAAGAAATTGGCCATGCCGTTTTAAAGCAACCATCCCAGCATTTGCCTGGAGAGATTTAGGGAAATCACAGAAAACCTAAATCTGGATGGCCAGAGGTGGATTTGAACCACCATCCTTCCCAATATGAGTCCAGTGTGTTACCACTGTGCCACCTCACTTGGCTGTAAGCAGGTCAGTCATCCATACATAGAGGCCAGCGAGACAAGTGATGTGTAGGCTGAAACTGGAGAAGATAAATATGGATGGGGAAGTGGACACTACCACATAAGTCATCATGGACTCCCCAATTGAGCTGTGGCAGAAGGTGCAGGCTGCAAAGAGAAATATCAATAACCATGTGCCATATGCCACACTGAAATGTGTAGAGATACTTATATTGAGAAGGCAGCAGTCCAGCTGTGCTACTAGAGCTTCGATGTCCCTACCACAGTCTGAGATCTTAGAGCCAGCTCACAAGGGGTTGTGGGCATTAAAAGAAGGGATGGCCAGGAGAGTTGTGCAATCAAGTCTGTAAGGTCTGCAGGAGACACTGCATTATCCGGAGGAAGGTAGATGGAACAGATGGTAATGTCCTGTCTTGTCTGGATTCTCACAGCCACTTTTTCGAGTGTCATGCGAAGTGGCACTGATGAACTGGGGACAGTCACAATAAAGTATCTACAGATACCTCTGGATGCCCTGTCATAGGCTGCACAGTTCTTATAATAGCCCCTATAGCCACGTACTGCAGGAAACCAGGTTTCCTGTAGGGCTACACAGAGAGCTGGATAGGGACACAGTAACTGCTGCAACTTGGCCAAGTGGCAAAAGAAACTCCATAGTTCCATTGTAGCAACACGCTATCTCCAGACTTACAGGGCATACTTAAGTGGAATGTAAAATAGTTTCCACAGATCAATCTGTCATCACCACTGTGGAGGTGGAGCCTCGACGTCCATGGCTTCGCCCTCAGGGTATCTCCACCTCATCCTCAGAAGCTGAGGTATGCAGGGGTGGCACAGTAGTCACCTAAGAGTCTTTCTTCTTGCTCTTCTTTTTCTTTCTTTCTCGCTTGTCCTTCAGTTTCTTGTCTTGGGAGGGCTTTGTTGACTGTCTCAGGGAATGAGGGTGCCCTGGAGGCCCTACGACTGGCAGTGCAAGGTCTTTCAGCCACTCACTGGTGTCCACTGGTGCAGTGGGAGAAAGGGATACAACCAACCCCTTCTTTGCGAGAGGAGTTCGAGCAGGCTGTTGTGTCCCTGGCTCGGGGGTGGGGGCCAATGTCACCATTGGTTGGAGGGGTGGGGGGTGTTTGCTCCTAAAGCAAGGGCTTTGGGGGCAACAGAATGAGAGGTGCCCCAAACCACCAAGGGGGCAGACATCGACAGTTGGGCCTAGAACCCCACCAGGCAATGGATGGCAATCTTGTTGGCAGAATTGGAGATGGTGATGTGGCTTCAGCTTAAGTTGTTCTCATGCTTATTGGATGGATTTTCTCACATTTCTTTTTAGCCTCAGAATAAGACAACCTATCCATGCTTTTATATTCCATTATCTTCCTTTCTTTTTGCAGAACTGAGAAGGTAGGCAAGTAAGGTGGGTACTGCTGTCCACAATTGACACAGATGGGAGGTATTCAAAGGTGGTCTGGGTCCACATTCCCAATACGTCAAGTTGGCTGTACACCTGGAGGACTTGTGCCCAAACCTCCGGCACTTTAAACAGCGCATCGGGAAAGGAATCTAGTGCTTTACATCACACCGGTAAATCATCACCTTGACCTTCTCAGACAATGACTCGCCCTCGAAGGCAAAGATGAAGGCACTGATGGCGACCCTGTTATCCTTCAGACCCCTACGAACTTGCCGAATAAAGTGGGCTCCTCACCACTCCAAGTTCTTGTGGAGTTCCTCATCAGACTGCAGTAGAAGGTCTCTATGGAATATAATTCCCTGGACCATGTTTAGGCTTTTGTGGGGAGTGATCGTTACAGGAACATTGCTCAGCTTGTCACAGGCAAGCAATGCTTGTGCTGGGGATGACGTTGTAATGAGGACTGCTCCCGATCTCCAAACTTGTCCTACACATTTTCCACGAAAAACAGATGCTTCATGTTCATAAATGAGTCATTGTCCGTTCTGGCACAAACAAAATATCGTGGTGCATATTGCTCTCCTTGAAATCTTACCCTACGTTCTTCCCATGGCACGGCCAAGGAAGGGAACGATTGGGGGTCATATTTCTCAGCATTAAATTCTACCTTCCCATGCTTAGAGACATCGGTTTTGCATCTGATAATGCTATTACTGGTTTGTTTCATCATGGTCCCATGAGCAGCTAGGAAACTACATGTTCACCCAGGCAGAGCCCTGCTTGCCTGGGAAAGCCTAATACAACTGAGGTGTGGCAGGTTCCCCAGAGGTTGCTCGCTAGCGACTGTTCAACCTCAACAGCCATGCATCTCCTCAGCATGTAGCACACCTTGAGATTGAGGGCCCCCCCCCCTTTTTTTTTTTTTTTTGGGTAGAGGATTGTACCGTTCTCACAACCTGGGCGATTAAGCCAATGTTCCACCGTCGTGCCAAACGATGGTCACTGAAGTACGCACAGAGCTTATGGTGTTGCAGACAGTTGGCGCAAGACAGTCCACAGCTCGGGAACCTGGGTTCGCCGAACCCGTACTCAGCAAATTAATGCTGAGCCCCTGAGGGGAGCTATATAAGCAGGACACCAGGCCAATACCAGCAATCAGTGGTGGGAGGACAGAGCTAGATGGAGAGAACTCGTTGGCACCCAGGCCCAGCATTAGCTAGAATGGGATATGGAAACATAGATATATACTAGGTATATAGCTATGCAGTGAACAGATCAATACACCTTATTAGCAAACCAGTTGTTTTTGTTATGAATAAATGCCTTGAGCTTAGGAGTTTTCTTTGATTGACTAAAACTTCAGAACTTACATCTATATGCAAAAAGCAGAAATAGTATCTCACTGGAAATTACAAACCTTTGTCTACTTTTACATACTTGGAGAAACATGACTGTCTTTGTAATAGATAGCACGATTCCAAACAATGAAAAAGTACTATATCAGCAGTCAGAAATTAAACGGTACAGTCCTTCTTGACCTATGTGATTTGAGCAACACATTAGACTGTATCCTCTCTATAGCCAAACTACAATAATTAATTTGACTATGTAGCAAGAGAGAGTGTTTGCCAATTCAAAATATATATTCCAAATCACTACTAGTAAAACAGCAGGCCTGTCAAGTATTGCTTTGTATCCCCTTTCCTTTTACATTATTCATTTTACTGGCATCACCAGCTGTAAATCTGATATTATTGATAGGTCTGAAAACCGTAGCACAGAAGTGAGAGCCGTTCATTGTAGTTTCCTGTGTAGCAATCCAATCCAGACTGCCAGGAACTTACAGCTGCTTATATAGCCTCTGTCCTCATAAGCAGTGTGACAATTCCCAGCAGTGACCTAAGAAAACTAGGACTGCTGCCTGCTGCAGAAACTAAGTTCTGCTGCTGTGTCCACTGTACGTACAGCTCAGTACTGCATACAAATCACAAGCTGTGGATCACAGAGATGCCCTGGGTTGCCCGGTGTACTCAGTGCCCTGTTCTTGGATAATTCTTCTTTTTTAATGCAATATTTTGCTACAATCACTAGAAGCAGACAGAGCCATTTAATATCTGGGAGTATGTGTATGAACAGATGTTAATGGACCAACCACATAAAAGCAACTGTAGGTAAGGCAGATGACAAACAGAGATTCTTTTGAAGAATCCTGAGGGAATGAAGTCCAGGAAACAACTTACAAAACCTTCATTAGTTCAATACTTCAGCAGTGCTTGTTAGTGTGGAATCAATACCAGATACAACTGAAACAGAAAATAGAGAAGACACAAAGAACAGCAGCAAATTTTATTACAGATATGCAAAAAAGTATCTCAGAGATGCTCAGTGAACTGTAGTGTCATGTACTACAAGAGCCTTTAGAATCACAGTGAGGTTTACTGCTAAAATTCTAAGAGTCTACATTTCTAGAAGAATCAACAAATATAATGCTCCCTCATATGGATTCAAGTGAGGTCATGAATGTAAAAATACAAATATGGCCCTGAATTTGTTTTAAACACTTAAGTTAAATTTGTCTTTTAGAGGTTCTTACTTCATATATTTCACTTGGTTTCAGGCATATGCATGAAGTTTAATTTTTAACTTCCAGCAATGATTTTTTTTAATTTATTTTACGGAAAAAATATGGCATATTATAGTCAACTCTTGCTTTTACTTCTACAAATAATCTTGATCAAATACAATGTTTGTAAAAAAAATCCACTTTATTTGATTCACTTAAAGAACAATTAGTAATTATTTTTGACATAAAATTTTACAACCTGAAAGAGTTAAGTGTACTGGGAACAAAATTGATTAAACACACACATGCATAACCACTGGCCATTTCTTCCCACTCAGCTGGAGATAAAACCAAACAAAAACTTTTTCAATGAAAATCTATAGACTGATGTTGACCTGCTCAAGCCTAAAAAGATGCTCAACATCAATCCTTCATTAGTGCAATAAATGCTGCAGTATTCCTTGTCGAATGAGCAGTTCACACTGTGATCGTGGTAACAGATGTTGACTGTTTTTCTTCAAGACAATCACTTCACCATCATCCAGTTCAAACTTACCATAATCAACGAGGCACCGGACCTGTATATATAAAATGGCAAAGTTTTCAAATTTATAAGAGAGTTGCATCAGTATGTATTTCAATTGTTAACATAAAATGTATAGACACTATGGATATCCAAATGAACACTAGACTTGCCTCAATATACAAAGATTTCGGTGGTTTCAAATCTTGCATCAAATTTAATCCATGACTGTCACCTATTGATCTCATATATGATGCCAATGTTTTGCTGTAGTTGCTAAACCACTGTATCTGCACGGACAAACAAAATATGAATAAATAACACATACAATCAAAGAATTATGTGCAGTCTAATAATATATCAAGAGTAGGCTACACATACAAAAGTCTTATAGAATAGTAATAAGTTCTATATTTACAATTATCTACATATTTTAGATTTGTGATGCAGAAAAACGTAGTTTTTAGTTATCGCTGTACTATTAGTTTCCCGTTAGTCAATGGATGCTTCATTAACAAAAAGAAATAAAACACAAAAACATTTAGGGTTACTGTTGCAGCATCTAACTTTATTTAATGCAATAAGCAAAAAGTAATAAAATGTTAGAACAATTTATCATGCTCTCAATTATAGATAGGTATCATTAAAAATTTAGGAATGGAACATCTGATTTATAACATAACAATCACTTAAAATGTTATCCGCCACACTTCCCTGACAGTGGGGCAATTATAAACGGACAGTTTAGATCAGGTGGTACTCGGTATTAGCTTTAAAGATCAGGTTTAATCATCCAATTGATGTGAAGATCATTAAAAATTGAGTGCTAGCTAAGATTCAACACAAATTAGGAAATATATCGATTGAGGCCTTTCCGATAGACACAAATGTTCAAATGTTTGTAAGGCTTATAGAACTTAACTGTGGGGTCTTCAGTCCCTAAACTTATAAACTACTTATGAACTAGCTTATACTAAAGATGGCACAAACATCCATGCCCGAGGAGGGGGATTCGAACAAAGAGACTCAGCTTAAGTGCAATCACATAAAGTGATTTTGGGAAACCATTATTTATTCATGTTTTCTTTGATGTAGATCTACTGCCAGAGAGGGCAATGAGGAGCAGGTGGTATTAGATGCATATCACACAAAACTACTACAGGAAGCAGGGATATTGCCTCTGTACCATAAATATAATGCTATGGGGAGCAGGAGAGAAATTTGTCAATACTGCCTCTTAAATAAAAAAAAAGATAAAGCAGTCAACAATCCGAAGATTGGTTTGAATAGTGCTTTACTAGGCATGGTCCTGTTTGGAGGTGGTATGCCGTTGCCTTCCTGCGACCTTTGAACTGACTTACCCAGCCAGTTATAGGGGGACCTACAGTTTAATGTGGGTTCCGAACCACGGTGCTACTCCGCATTTTTCACATCACAACTCTGCCAAAAGTGAAAAAAGTGAAAAGTGACAGATAAAAATCCTAGGACCAGCTTAAGAACTTTTTTCCAATGATGATGTCACTCTTATACAAATAATGTATATATGTGGTATATTTTATACAAAGAATATACAACTATGCAGTCATCGTGGTTTTGACGTACAACAGCAAGGACTTTAGCATCCATACAAAAATGCTGGGAAACAAATGTCAATAAAAGCCTTAAAGAGTAATGGAAAAATGTATATACAGACACTAAAGCATGCAAAGAAAATATCAGCTATCAGATTAAAATTTGTGCTAGAGTAATTAAAACAACAAAATAGAAGTTGTGGCTGGCCTAAAGGAGGGGAAAAAAAAGCCATTCTACAACACACTGAGATTAAATTTATTTTATAATGCTCACAGTAGAATTATGGTTTCAACACAGTTTTTTTTTTTTAATTTTATTTTTTATTCTCTGCACATTTCATTCACAGATCATTATCCGGTGGGAAATATTTCAAATTGAACCAGTTCACACGTCAAACAAGTTTTCAATAACATAAGTGCTAACAGTGTAAGGATAACATACTTAATCTTTCTTACTTCTACATGGAACACAAACATTACATAAAAAAACTCAACATATGAACTCAATTATATTAGTGATGTAATGTTTATATTGTATAAAAACAAGTAACACAATGTTATCCTTATACTGTCAGCTCATATTTTTGTATTAAACTATATTCATTGACATGTTCACTGATTGAACTAGACATATTTTTTACCAGTTGATGCTCCCTGAGCAAAACCAGTGATGAATACGGCAATAAAAAGCGCGTTGAAGCAGTAATCATGCCATAAGTTTTACAAAATACATAAATACTGCTAATGGAGGGATGAAAGGCATAACTGAAGACTCGGGTACCACCCGTCAACTTTGACCCATGACATCAGCATGTCGGAAAATCCATATAAGGGATATCTTAATACGTCTGTATTGTAGATAATATATAATCGGTAGTTATCCTTGTAAATTACAGATAACAGAATGTAACATCGATCACAGGTCTCAGACCAAAAATTTGTGCCTTAAGCACTCGCATACGAAAAAAAAAAAAAAAAAAAAAAAAAAAAACAACCTCCAAACTAACCTATACCTTACTATCAGTGGGAAACTACAGATCATCTTTTAAACACAAAATATTCATCTATAATCTGTTCTGTTTGTAGACAAACTATCATCTTTAACTCAGCCACCACGTAATTACTAGTGCCTTCTACAAACACGCACGCCCCTCAAAACTATTGCGCTGCGATGAAGTCATGGGTCCAAGCTGACACGCGGTATGCCCATCTTCAGGTGAGCCTTGATGAGAAACACCCTTTGAAAAGCCAAAAAAATTATTGCTAAATGAAACAAAGAAACAAATTTATTAAACCAATGTAGTGCCCGGTTCTTACATATTTTTCTTAAGATCTCTTGTAATTTTCATTGCTCTTATCAATCTGGTATAACTGGAACCCACATATGTGACTAAGCTACACAGTTTTTAGTGTTGCACGAGTCTGACTCAGGCGCCGTCCACCTGACTGACTATCGCTGAATGAGTCTAGCTCATGTGCTACCCACAATGTGGTAATTAAATTTAGGGGGAGGGGGGATGTTGGTTAATTTGATGAAGTGTTGCCTGTTTCATATTATATATATTTATAAAACGTAAAGAAAGTTGGGCTTAACAGGCGAGAAGGCACCGGTTCGTTGATACACAAAAAGAAAAACCTACACACACACACACACACACACAAAAGTGAGCTTTCACAACGTAAGGTTCCTTCATCAGAAAGAGCAGGGAAGGAGAGGGAAAAGGAAAGGATGAGGGTTTTAAGGGAGTGGGTAAGGAGTCATTCCAATCCCGGGACAGGAAAGACTTACCTTGGGGGAAAAAAAGGAGGGTAAACAAATACACACACACCACACACACACACACACACACACACACAGATAGATTATATATATATATATATATATATATATATATATATATATATATATAATCTATCTGTGTGTGTGTGTGTGTGTGTGTATTTGTTTACCCTCCTTTTTTTCCCCCAAGGTAAGTCTTTCCTGTCCCGGGATTGGAATGACTCCTTACCCACTCCCTTAAAACCCTCATCCTTTCCTTTTCCCTCTCCTTCCCTGCTCTTTCTGATGAAGGAACCTTACGTTGTGAAAGCTCACTTTTGTGTGTGTGTGTGTGTGTGTGTGTGTGTGTGTGTGTGTGTGTGTAGGTTTTTCTTTTTGTGTATCAACGATATATATATATATATATATATATATATATAAAACGATATATATATATAAAAAAATAGAAAAGAGATGACTTACCTATAGGACCGGCCCGTCGATAGAAACAAATAAAATAAATAAAATCACACACAAACACACATACAAGCTTTCGCAGCCTAGCTGCTTCGTCAGGCAGAAGGGAAGGAGAGGGAAAAGGAAATGATGAGGGTTTTAAGGGAGTGGATAAGGAGTCATTGCAATCCCGGGACAGGAAAGACTTACCTTGGGGAGAAAAAAGGAGGGTATATATAAACAAAAATAAAAAATAGAAAAGAGATGACTTACCAAAAGGAACGGCTCGTCGATAGAAACAAATAAATAAATAAAATCACACACAAACACACATACAAGTTTTCGCCACCACTGGCAGCTTCTTCAGGAAAAAAGAGGAAAAAAGGCTAGGAAAAAGGGAAGGATATGGGTTTTAAGGAAGTGGAAAAGGAGTCATTCCAATCCCAGGAGTGGAATGACTCCTTTTCCACTTCCTTAAAACCCATATCCTTCCCTTTTTCCTACCCTTTTTTCCTGAAGAAGCTGCCAGTGGTGGCGAAAGCTTGTATGTGTGTTTGTGTGTGATTTTATTTATTTATTTGTTTCTATCGACGAGCCGTTCCTTTTGGTAAGTCATCTCTTATCTATTTTTTATTTTTGTTTATCCCACGGGGAAAGTTTCCCTTCCTCCCTCTTTTTCCCGAAGAAGCCACCACTGGTGGCGAAAGCTCGAATGGTTGTGTGTTTTGTGTTCCTATCGACCAGCCTGTACTTTAGGTAAGTCAAAAATCTTTATTTTATACCATTTTCCTACCTGGAAGGTCTCCTTCTATAATATATATATATATATATATATATATATATATATATATACACACACACGTAAAAAATAGATAAGGTACACTTACCAGGCGAAGGGGCACAGGCAGTAATAGCAACAAATAAACACAGACACACACACACACACACACACACACAAAAATGCTAGCTTTCGCAGCCTAGCTGCTTCATCAGGCAGAAGGGAAGGAGAGGGAAAAGGAAATGATGAGGGTTTTAAGAAAGGGGGTAAGGAGCCATTCCAATCCTGGGACAGGAAAGACTTACCTTGGGGGAAAAATTGGAAGGTAAATAAATGCACATACACCCACACATTTACACAGACACAAGTACACTTAGGCAGACATACTGTAGAACTGTAGAAAGCAAAGAAGTTAGAAGTTAGACAGAGATGCCACTTGAGGCAGAGGCTCTGTCCAGAGAACCAAGGCAAAGATGTTAAGATGGTGGGTGGGAATTCGAATTTAGCGGAGGTTGAGACCAGGTGGGCAACGGGAAGAGAGAATATGCTGAAGGGCTAGTTCCCATCTCCGGAGTTCTGAAGGATTGGTGTCAGTGGGGAGTATCCAGATAACCCGGACGGTGTAGCACTGTGCCAAGATGTGCTGGCCATGCACCAAGGCATGTTTAGCCACAGGGTGATCCTCGTTACCAACAAACACTGTCTGCCTGTGTCCATTCATGCGAATGGACAGTTTGTTGCTGGTCATTCCCACATAGAACGCTTCACAGTGCAGGCATGTCAGTTGGTAGATCACGTGGGTACTATCGCAAGTGGCTCTGCCTTTGATCGTGTACACCTTCCGGGTTACGGGACTGGAGTAAGTGGTGGTGTAAGGGTGCATAGGGCAGGTTTTACAACGGGGGCGGTTACAAGGGTAGGAGCCAGAAGGTAGGGAAGGTGGTTTGGGGATTTCATAGGGGTGGACTAGGAGGTTACGAAGGTTAGGTGGGCGGCGGAAAGACACTCTCGGTGGAGTAGGAAGG
The DNA here is from genome assembly GCA_026315105.1 of Locusta migratoria. Taxonomy (NCBI): domain Eukaryota; kingdom Metazoa; phylum Arthropoda; class Insecta; order Orthoptera; family Acrididae; genus Locusta; species Locusta migratoria. Next base: position 121,078,952 of record CM048750.1, on the reverse strand, counting down.
ATGTCATGAAGGATGGATCTCATTTCGGGGCAGGATTTTAGGAAGTCCGAAATGAGATCCATCCTTCATTACATCCGTCCTACTCCACCGAGAGTGTCTTTCCGCCACCCACCTAACCTCCGTAACCTCCTAGTCCACCCCTATGAAATCCCCAAACCACCTTCCCTACCTTCTGGCTCCTACCCTTGTAACCGCCCCCGTTGTAAAACCTGCCCTATGCACCCTTCCACCACCACTTACTCCAGTCCCGTAACCCGGAAGGTGTACACGATCAAAGGCAGAGCCACTTGCGATAGTACCCACGTGATCTACCAACTGACATGCCTGCACTGTGAAGCGTTCTATGTGGGAATGACCAGCAACAAACTGTCCATTCGCATGAATGGACACAGGCAGACAGTGTTTGTTGGTAACGAGGATCACCCTGTGGCTAAACATGCCTTGGTGCATGGCCAGCACATCTTGGCACAGTGCTACACCGTCCGGGTTGTCTGGATACTCCCCACTGACACCAATCCTTCAGAACTCCGGAGATGGGAACTAGCCCTTCAGCATATTCTCTCCTCCCGTTGCCCACCTGGTCTCAACCTCCGCTAAATTCGAATTCCCACCCACCATCTTAACATCTTTGCCTTGGTTCTCTGGACAGAGCCTCTGCCTCAAGTGGCATCTCTGTCTAACTTCTAACTTCTTTGCTTTCTACAGTTCTACAGTATGTCTGCCTAAGTGTACTTGTGTCTGTGTAAATGTGTGGGTGTATGTGCATTTATTTACCTTCCAATTTTTCCCCCAAGGTAAGTCTTTCCTGTCCCGGGATTGGAATGGCTCCTTACCCCCTTCCTTAAAACCCTCATCATTTCCTTTTCCCTCTCCTTCCCTTCTGCCTGATGAAGCAGCTAGGCTGCGAAAGCTAGCATTTTTGTGTGTGTGTGTCTGTGTGTTTATTTGTTGCTATTACTGCCTGTGCCCCTTCGCCTGGTAAGTGTACCTTATCTATTTTTTACGTATATTTTTCCTGTTAGGAATTTTTCCTAAAATAAAAATAGAAAAGAGATGACTTACCAAAAGGACCGGCTCGTCGAGAGAAACAAATAAAATCACACACAAACACACATACAAGCTTTCGCCACCACTGGCAGCTTCTTCAGGAAAAAGAGGAAAAAAGGGGAGGAAAAGGGAAGGATATGGGTTTTAAGGAAGTAGAAAAGGAGTCATTCCAATCCCAGGAGTGGAAGGACTTACCTTAGGGGAAAAAAAGGAAGGTAAACAAATACACACACACTGAGACATATCGAAACGCAAACACACCTAGGCTTTTCACAAATGTCTGTCTAGGTGTGTTTGCGTTTCGATATGTCTGAGTGTGTGTGTATTTGTTTACCTTCCTTTTTTTCCCCTAAGGTAAGTCCTTCCACTCCTGGGATTGGAATGACTCCTTTTCCACTTCCTTAAAACCCATATCCTTCCCTTTTCCTCCCCTTTTTTCCTCTTTTTCCTGAAGAAGCTGCCAGTGGTGGCGAAAGCTTGTATGTGTGTTTGTGTGTGATTTTGTGACACAAGTACACCTAGGCAGACATACTGTAGAAAGCAAAGAAGTTAAGAAGTTAGACAGAGATACCACTTGAGGCAGAGGCTCTGTCCAGAGAACTGAGGCAAAGATGTTAAGATGGTGGGTGGGAATTCGAATTTAGCGGAGGTTGAGACCAGGTGGGCAACGGGTAGAGATAATATGCTGAAGGGCAAGTTCCCATCTCTGGAGTTCTGAAGGATTGGTGTCGGTGGGAAGTATCCAGATAACCCGGACGGTGTAACACTGTGCCAAGATGTGCTGGCCTTGCACCAAGGCATGCTTAGCCACAGGGTGATCCTCATTACCAACAACCACTCTCTGCCTGTGACCGTTCATGTGAATGGACAGTTTGTTGCTGGTCATTCCCACATAGAACGCTTCACAGTGCAGGCATGTCAGCTGGTATATCACGTGGTGCTGTCGCAAGTGGCTCTGCTCTTAATTGTGTACACCTTCCGGGTTACAGGACTGGAATAAGTGGTGGTGGAAGGATGCATAGGGCAGATTTTACAGTGGGGGCAATTACATGGGTAGGAGCCGGAGGGTAGGAAAAATGGTTTTGGGATTTCATAGGGATGGCCTAGGTGGTTACGGAGGTTAGGTGGAAAGACACTCTTGGTGGAGTAGGAAGGATATCATGAAGGATGGATCTCATTTTGGGACAGGATTTAAGGAAATTGTATCCTTGCTGAAGTGCCTTATTTAGAGTGCCCTCAAGTCTTGGAAAGTATCCAGTGACAAGAGGGGCACTTTTAGTGTCCCTCTGTGGGAGGTTCTGGGTGTGAGGGGAAGAGGAAATGGCCCTGGCTATTTGCCCCCCCCCTTTTTTTTCTTTAATTGTGGTTTTAGGGCGTACAACTGCTGAGGTCATAAGCGCCCAACACTGCCCATAGTAAAATCGAACCGGGATTAGAACTTAAATGGCTTTTGCCATATTTGCACAATGTACAAATAGTAAAACCCTGTCAGCAGAATGTGGATCATCAGCTAAAATATCAGACATTTCAAATGGTAAACATAGATAATGACGGAGACGATTAAAAAGCGGACATTGCACTAAAAGGTCGTTTACAGTAAAAGGTTCATCACATAAGGTAGCAGGATCACCACGAAGTAAATACAGGTGACTATAATGGCAGTAGCCAATTCAAAGCTGGGCCAGGACAATCTCCTCTTGACGAGAGGGTCGAGATGACGTTAACCAAAGATCAGGCACAGGTTTAATGACCCGCAATTTGTTCCCTGACAGGGATGACCAATGTAAAAACCAACTGGAGATGATACGCTGGGAGGCGCCAGCGCAAAGGTCATCAGAGCTAGTAGAAAAGGTAGATAGCCAAGGAAGGAGAACTGCCTCCTTGGCAGCCGTATCCGCAGACTCATTCCCCAACACTCTTATGTGGCCAGGGACCCACAGAAACGTCACAGTAGTTCCGCTCGCTGAAGGAGAGGTAAGGCAATTGCGGATGTTTTGCACCAGGGGATGGAAAGGATATAGCGTGCAAAGGCTCTAAAGAGCACTCAGAGAGTCCGAGCAAATGACAGTCTTATTGAGTGAGTTTCGCCGGATGTATTGGGTGGCTCGATATAATGCATACAGCTCAGCTGTAAAAATGGAACTCTACTCAGGGAGACGATATTTAAATGAGGCGTTGCCAAGTACAAAGGCATATCCAACACCCAGGTCAGTGTTTGTCATCAAATTTGAACCGGAGGTGCGAGAAATTCTCTTCGGTAAAGAAAACTAGGTTTGGAGTCCTTTGGAAGAGAATGAAGGTCCAAGTTAACACAGACTTTGGGGCTTAGCCACGGTGGAGAGGTGCTCTCTCTCCAGTCGAGAAAACAGCAGGCATTGTAGCTCCGAGCTGGCCAAGTAATGAACGCAAGTGTACTCCCGGTGGTAGCAAGGCAGACGGGCGCACGGCAAAGAGACCGTCAAGAGAGTCATTAAAGAAAACTGCGTATGTTGGGTGTCCTCGCATGGATGACAAAAGGCTAGCGTAACAGCTAAGCAGGAGTTCCCGACGGTAAGAAAGGGGTAGTTCGGCGGCCTCGGCTCCCGTCGCCAGATGGATCCCTTGATGCTGGATTGTGTTAAGGTGGCGCAGTATGGATGGTCGAGCAGAAGAATAAATGATGCTTCCATAGTCCAGTTTGGACCGAACTATAGTGCGATACAGATGGAGGAGAGTAGACCGATCAGCTCCCCACAAGGTACCACTTAACACCAGCAGCACATTGAGAGAGCGAGTACAGTGAGCTGCCACACGAGATACGAGGGGAGGCCAACTTAACTTCCTGTTGAAAACAAGTCCCAAGAACGTCGTGGTCTCCACAAATGGAAGTACTACGGGGCCCAGACGAAGACGAACTCCTTCCGCCGCCAGAAGTTCATGCAGACTGTCTTGTCAGCCAAGAATCGAAAGCCAGTGTCCATACTCCACGTGTGGAGAGTGTCTAGGCACCGCTGAAGGCGCCACTCCAGGAGACCCATTTGCTCAGAGCTTCTGTAGATTGTGAAGTCGTTAACAAAGAGGGACGCCGACACTCCCACTGGTAAATGATCGGCTATAGAATTGATTGCCACTGCAAATAAAACGACACTCAAGACCGAGCCCTGGGGGACCCCGTTCTCCTGAATAAAAGTGCTCGATAAAACTGAACCAACATGCACTTTAAACACACAGTCTGTTAAAAATTCCCGGATAAAAATTGGCAGACAACCCCAAAAAGCCCACGTATGCAGGGTGCGGAGGATGCCCATCCTCCAGCAGGTGTCGTATGCCTTTTCCAGATCAAAGAACACTGCTACTGTCTGGCACTTCCGTAAAAAGTCATTCATTACTGAAGTAGATAGGGCGTCGGTATGATCCACTGCAGAGTGGTGCTTGCGAAACCCACATTGGACATTAGAAAGGAGATGTCCATGTTTCAAGCCACCATACCAGGTGCCCGTGAATCATGCAGTCCATCACCTTGCATACGCTACTGGTGAGGGAAATGGGGTGATAGCTGGAAGGGAGAAATTTGTCCTTCCCAGGTTTTGGTATGGGAATGACTATGGCTTCATGCCAGCATCGCAGAAAGGTGCCTTCTATCCATATGTGGTTGCAGGTGGCCAGTAGGAAGTGCAAGACCATTGGTGAAAGGTGTTCCAACATCACTACGTGAATGCCATCTGGTCCTGGAGCGGAGGACCGGGAAGACGAGAGTGCGTATTGAAGCTCTTGCACAGTAAACTTGGTATTGTAGTATTCATGGTTCTGAGAGGTAAAGGGCAATGGAGTTGCCTCCACCGACCGTTTCCTAGTGAGGAAAGCATCAGCGTAGTGTGAAGAACTAGAGACCTCTGCAAAATGTTGACCCAGTGCGTTGGCTATTTGCGGAGCGTCGACGGTGTCAGTTGCGACACAGAGACCGGGAATTGAGGAATGAGCCATAGTACCTGAAATTTTTCTGATGTTACCCCAAATGATGGAGGAAAGGGTAGACCTATTAAAAGAGATCGTGAATGAGCGCCAACTGGCATGTTTACAGTTGTGAAAGAGGCGACGACAAAAGGCCTGCAGCCGTTTGTATCGGATGCAGTTGTCGAGTGTGGGCCGTTGTTTGAAGGTTCTAAGGGCACGTCGCCATGCTTGCAGTGCGTCACGGCGTTCCGCAGTCCTACACGGGACAAGGGGATGACGTGCTTGGGTAGTCTTACAGGGCATGGAACATTACGGGCTGTGAGAATAACTGTGGTAATGTGTCCCACTTGGTCGTATATACTAGTATATTGATGAGTACCAAAATCTGCCAGTGACGAGTAGAGCTTCCAGTCCGCTTTGGTTATCTGCCAGCAGTGCAGAAGCTCAAGGGTGCCAGAGGTCATTAGGTGAATTACACACGGAAAATGATCGCTCGAATGTGTGTCTGAGAGAACAGACCATTCAAGACGCCATGCCAGCTGAGCAGTGCAGATAGATCTATGTGGCTGAAAGTGTTTCTGGACTCCGAAAGATAAGTTGGTTCACCAGTGTTAAGGCAGATGAGCTGAAAGTGGTTCAGTATATCTGCCAGGAGGGAGCTCCGTGGATATGGTTTTGTGTGTGTGTGTGTGTGTGTGTGAGCACGTGCACGTGCCAGTGTGTTTCCATCTTTCCTTGTTAATCATAAACATTTTAGACAATCCCTCCTCCTACAGCCCTCAGCATAATTCAGTTCACTCATATTTTCTTTTCTTCTCTTTACTACTGGATATTTCCTCTCTGGTTTTATATATATCCTCTTTGGCATGGCTCAGTACTGCTACACAATATCTCCGACTTCTACAATCCTCTTAACACCATCCTCATGACCTTGGTCATGAATTACGTTTTCCATTCCTTTTTGCTTCTTTTTCTCCCTCCTCCTCACCTGAAGAAGGAACACAGTTCCGAAAGCTTGTTTAATTTCGTCCTTTTGTCTGTGTGTAACTATTCGCGGTACAGCAAAAAGGTAAGTACTGGCCAGCCAATCTCTCTCTTTTGAAAAATAATCTATCATGTCTGTGGAGAATTTCTATAATTAATCGGACATCATATCTGAGTCTCACAAGATACAGCACATGGATACAATGATATCATGTCTGAGTCCCTCAAGATACAGTACATAGGTGCACCACCTAGCAAAACAAACAATATCAACAAATATAAACATATGGGATACTATCGCAATACTTAAGTATTGTAAACAATATGTGATTAGCCTGGTAAAGTACAGATTACCACAACAGAATGTACCAGGTGTCAGCCCAAAAATTCTTGCCTTTGGCACTCACTTGTGAAAACAATAATCTCTTGGTTAACTTATAACTAACCATCAGAGAGAAGCTACGGATCACTTTTTAAACACAAAATTGTGAGCTATAATCTATGATCTGCTTGTAAAAAAAGTATTGTCTTTAACTCAGATATGATATCATTGGTCAAAGCGGACGGGTTGTATCGCAGGCTTCAGTTGACCCAAGTTGGCTTACAAAGAATGAAAACATAATTGATGAAAAATTACATATAGGCTTTTCTGCCAACTGGCTCACCTGTAGATGGGGATACCGCCTGTCAGCTTTGACCCGTGACGTCATCGCAGCGTGTAAGTTTTGAGGTGCGTGCGTGTTTGTAGAAGGCGTGAGTGATTATGTGGTGATTGAGTTAAAGACGATAGTTTGTTTACAAACACAACAGATTAATATTTTGTCTTTAAAAAGTGATCTGTAGCTTCTCTCTGACGGTTAGGTGTAGGTTAAGCGAGATTTTTTCGTATGTGAGCACCGAAGGTGATAATTTTTGGGCTAAGACCTGTGATTTATGACACATTCTGTTATTTATAATAACTACAGATTATTTGATTCTACAATACAGAAGCATTAAGATATCCCGTATACTGGTTTCCCGACATCTTGATGACGTCATGGGTCAAAGCAGATGGGTGGTATCCCAGTATACAGTTATGCCTGCCAACTTTCATGGTGATTGTTAGACAGTGTTGAAGTATACTAATCACATACCAACATCCAGTTTTATACACACAGCAACATATATTTATACATCATATACATTCAAATATTTATTAGACCTCTGTGTAAAAATTTGGAGCAAATTGTTCATAACACTTTTGAGACATTTAATAATAATAGGTCCATATCTGTAGCCCAGTGGACAATATAGAATGTTGCCACATAGAGTATTCTCACTGCTTGGGGATTGGGTGTTGTATCATCCTTATCATTCCATCATCGAGGTTAAATTGTAAGACGCTTCTCGCCGGACTCCAGTGGTTATGTTGGCACCAATGGTAATGGTGGCAGTTCAGATGACCAATAAATGGCTTTCGACAACTTCAATTAAAACGAACATTATTTTTTTCTGAACGGACAAGGGTACATACAAGAACCTGTCAACCATAGAGCAGGTACAGTATTAATTTTGCTGCGAGTGAAACGAGCAGCAATAACATTTACTCTTAGTTCGTATAAAATATTAACGCAATTCTACACTTCATTGTTCATCTGTTGCCAACATAAGCACTAGAGCCCGGCGAGAAGTGTCGTAAAGTTTTACCCATCATCGATGCACATGTCATCCAAGCAGCATCACCTTCTGGGACTGTCTACTAATGGAAACAGTAGAAACCTGGTATGTGTGTATTATGGTGAAGAAAGGTGGATAGCACCTTTCAGCAAGCAAAATAATGGCAAATAAAGGCCTATAACAGAATCCTCTCTTCCAAGACAGTCATCATCATTCAGCTAAAGATGGCAGCAAGACTTGCTGAAAAATTTAAGAAAAACCAATGCTGCAGTCAAGAATGAAACACACACCCTACACTCACATTATAACTATTTGTAAAACCAAGTTGCAGGGCATTATAGACCCACAATTAGTTGGTAATGTCAGAACAGGAAGCAATCCAACAGAAACATGCCTGGGAACAAGAAAAAGTACTATTTAAATGAATTATAGACAATTCAAGATTGAATCTAACATGTATAGGGGAGAGAGAGGAAGGGATTTTGGGGGGGGGGGGGGAGGGAGAAAGAGCGCTCATAATTTTGTTACCACAACCTTTATTAGGTTGTCTCCTTTAAACCTTAATTTATACCGGTTTGCCACTGCATCAAGAAGGTATTCAAGAATCATACATCATACTGTCTTACCTCTGCCTCAGACAAATTATACTTGACGTCTGCTGGTAATATACTTCCGAACTCCCAACGCATTTTTCGAATTTTTTGCAAACGGTTGTATCTGTAAATAATGTCACAACTTTTAAATATTTCAAGCGATTAACCACATAATTAAACACAAAATTTCATAACGGAAACTCACATGTACGCCAGAAGACACCTTTGATTTCTTTCTAGGGCCGTATGTCGCAAGTGAACACCATGAAAATAAGATGCATTTCCGGAGACGGTGGTATTTCTGAAAGTGTTTGCGGTAAGCTTCGTCGCAAATAATTTAGAAACAAAAATTGCACTCCAGCCTGTAATTTACTTACGCATCCTTTAAGTTCTGTTCGTACAACGCCTGCATCTCTTCTAAAACTTGTCTAACCAAATCATCCTGTGAACAAAAATGTCAAACTCGGAGCAAGAACTGTTAAGCACGGTAACAAATTATAAGCATCGGATGTGTTGTTAATTACGTTGAATGCTGGAAGGTTATCTCCTGCTCTTTGGAGATCCTTAATTAACCGGAAAGCCTTTTCACAAAACATGGCCACAGAAAAGTCAAACTTGTTTACTAACTTCGTTCACAACACACATATCGCGCGCTTTTACGCATAACGCAAGTCAACTATTTGACGGGTTCCCTCACTCGCAATTGTTTTTAGCATTGCAGACAGACATACCAGGAAAGTGAAACAGTAGTTTTGAGAGGCGGTTTGTTTAAAAACGTAAACAGTTTATGTGATGGATCCGTTATATATGGCTTTAAGCTCTTACCGCAGGCGGAAATATGACCTGTGTGCCTCACTTTGTACTGAATTATTGGAGAAAAATCCGTACGATCAGGTATGTTATATCTAGGTTATATGTACATCTAAAACACTGACTAACAAAAACGGATGTGCTAGTTTATGCATTTATCCCTCAAGGGTATGTTGTTGGTGATATGATATGTTGAGAGCAGAGTGGTGATGCAAATATTTTTGTAAGAGAAGATGAGTGAAATTATGTAAAACTGACGTACCAGTAAAAAAAACATATTGCTCAGAGCTACACGAGAAGGATTAAAACAATTATAGTTACCATATACAGATCACCCAATGGATATCTTAATCTTTTTACTGAAGAAATTGAATTGGCAAGAACTGCTGTTGGTGGTGATTAGAACTTTGAAATGCTTAAAACAGACAGATATGTCACAAATTATTAAGATATTTAAACTTATACTGTACAAATAAGTGCTCTACCCATAGGGATGCTTGCTTGGACAACTTCATTCTAAATTTAACCAGGATGATTTTAGAGCCAGATATGAAGGTGAAAGCTTTGCACTACATGAGCCTGTGCTCATGGCAGACAGCCAATTAGAGCCATAGAACCCAACTGTTAAGATGAGAAAAAGAGGTATAACATAGGCTACACTGTTTGTTGGTAAGTTAAGGAATGAAAAGTGGGACTAACAGGGAAATTGGGAAGACATATAGACCATAATAATTTTGTCAAATAATTTTCAGATGTATGGTATTCTTGTTCGCCATTAACCAAACTAAAAACCATAGGCAAACCTAAAAATAAAATTGATATCATAATTTGATGAATTACAGTTATCTTAGTATATTTGGCTAAACTTCAGAGGCTGTTGTCCCAGCAAATGTTGGCAACATTACAGACTTTGTATATACCACAACAGTCAACCATAGAGCAGGTAGCATGTTTTATTTATTGTATAATCTGTACAAAACAGTGATCAGTTTAAGTTAAGTTAGGTTAAACAAGAAGTATTTATTATTAGGCTATATGAGGGTGCATAGCATTTTTGACAAGATTATCATTATATTATGTTATTTTTAGAAAGAATCAACTATTCATAATAATACACTGCCAGAAATTAGTACATCTTAGCTTTTCAATATACTGAAGAGTTATTTTTGAAACAGTGCATATGGAATAGAGATTAGTGTCTCAGCAGTACCTGAGGTACCAGGTGTCAATCCATGCTGAAACACCCACATTAGTTCTTGGTGTAGCCTTCATGCACTGGTATACATCCATTCAATCATACAACTGGCAAATACTGCTTTGGGATACATTATTCTACAACGACTCTTGTTTGTTCACAAAATTCTGCAACAGTTGTGGGTTGACGAGTTGCATGTGTGAATAGTCTTCCTAATCATCTCTCACATCACAGGATATTGTGTTGGCCACCATCTTGTGGAGCAAGTTCAGTTTCAGATGCTATATGTGGTCAAGCATTATGCCATTGGAACAACACATGACCTACCTATTGCAAGAATGGGAAAATAACAGTTATTTAAACATTCTGAGTGCTGGTCCATGATCCCTTCACAAACACTTAAGGTGGAGTTGTAGTTTCACACATCAGATCATAAGGTTTCGGGTGGGGCCACTGGTGTGGACAAATGCGCTCAACAAGTCAGCTTTTGCCAGGTCTTCATGGTACCCGCAAATGACCATCACTTATGTGCAGGCAGAATCTACTTTCATCCCTGAAGACTTTGGCCCATCATAACATCATCCAAGTGATTCTTTGGTGGTACCAGTCAAGCTATGGACTTTGGCCCATCATTCCATCATCCAAGTGATTCTTTGGTGGTACCAGTCAAGTTATGGACGTCAATGCTGTAATGGGAGTGGAAGTTAGTCTAGAGGTTTCCTTGTGTTGACACTTCTGGGTTCAAAAATGCTCTTTATCATCACTATGGTAGCTTTACAATCCGCTACTGTTGCTTATACAATACTCCGATCTTGGTGAATGTCTGTGCTGCTTTGACACTCCAAAATTTCTCCTACAGGTTGTAGTGTTACTCGAAGAATTGTGAACTATTTGGGAATGTTTCTTGGTTGATGACAGTAAAATCAATACTATGTCACTCTTTTGGATTAAAATTCAGTCTTCTTCTTTCTTTCCCATATAGAATTATGCCATAAGAGGTCCAGCTAATCTGTAAAGCATATACCTTTAGTTTTCACCTAATGATGACATCAGAATTTCTTCTCTGAAAATTGTTTCAGCGTGAGAAAGTAGAGAGGGAGAAAAAATATTATAAATAACTTGTCTCAAACTCAACTTTTAATCTTTAACAAGTCTTTTATTCTCTCCTTTAACTACAAAGAGGCTCTTCCATACTTTACACAGAAGCAAATTACACCAGTTGTGTCAGTCTACCTCTGAGCCCATCTCCACTTAACATAACAATAACAATGTCAATACACAGAACATATGAACTCCGTCCCGGAATAACAACAATTTCTGTTCCTTCTTTCTCAGTCCATGGAACTTCCAATTTACTAGAGCAAGTGGAAATCATCCACTATATATTTGAAAAATAAGAAAAAGACTGGAAAGAAATATCTAATGACTAACATCTACTAAATAAATATATTTGACATTCTTATGTTGGGTCATAGGTGTGCAGTGCAACTCGTTACACTACAAGGTCTGATAATGTTCACATGACCAATGGAACTCCTATTGTTGCATATCTGATGTACCACATCCAACTTGTGTGGCAATTCTCTCAATGGACTATCCCACCACTCAAAAGGCCACAATTTTACTCCTTTCAAACTTTCTCCATTGATCGTAAGAACCGTGATTGTACCTCCAGGGCATGGCACCTGTTTGCTTCACACATTTTTATCACACCGAGACTTACAGACATGTTATACATTCCCATCTGGTGGTATCTGCTGTAATCAGATCAAAATCAGCTTCAACTTTCCAAGTGCATTACTTTCTTTTCCCGGAAAGTGTGTACCCATTTCCAGCATAATAATGATTCCTGTATGACTCAATAACATGATGTGTGCCCAACTACCACAATATTGTAAAATAATAATAATAATAATAACAAATTTTCAACTTGATATAAAATATTTTTTAAAAAGAATATAGTAATAAGGACAGTTTACAACTCACCGCAAAGATGTGGCAACGAGCTGCAACAGGCACATACAAAAGACACACACATACAACACTTTCAGCTATCGGCCATGGCCTTCTTCAGAAATTAGAACACTCACACAGGCACACAACACAATCATACAACCATCAAACCATCACCAACACTTTCAGCTATCGGCCATGGCCTTCTTCAGAAATTAGAACACTCACACAGGCACACAACACAATCATACAACCATCACCTCCAGCTGCCGCACTTCGAATTTATTGTGCGGCAGCCGGAGGTGATGGTTGTATGGCTGTGTTGTGTGCCTGTGTGATGGTGTGAGTGTTCTATTTAATTATATTTCTTTAAAAATATCACACATAAATTTCGTTCAGGGATTGACCATCACCAGTGCAGTTTTGAGTGTTGGGGACTCATGTACACCACAAAAACATTTCTACAGTAAATATCCATAAAAAATGTAAACGCCCGTCCAGTTGCCTAGTTGAATCTTGTAACATGCCCTGGACAGGCCATATATATATATATATATATATATATATATATATATATATATATATATATATATATATATGTGTGTGTGTGTGTGTGTGTGTGTGTGTGTGTGTGTGTGAAAATAAATATTTTATGTCAAACCACCAGGCTGAAAAATTGTTATTATTATTATTATCATCTTTTATTTGCTGTTGATCTCATGTTGTAGAATAGTCTTCACATTGTTGATTCAATACAATAGCAGACACTATATACATAAATGTTCACACTCCATTTCTACACTACAAATATTTCAAAATTCTCTTGAACTATAGTGTGGATTGCCTGTTTTTGATTACTGTGCTTGCTTGTAAAATTATTGAGAACTGTATGTGGAAGTTTCTGAAATAGTTTCAAAACAGTCCAGTGTATAAATGTTGCCTTTCTTTGTTAGCCTATAAGTAGTAATTTCAAACCTCTCTTTGTTTCTGGTGTCATGGTACTATATCTTTTTCTCTAGTGTTAAACTCCACTATGTTGAGTTTGGCATATGTCAATTATGAATATAGTTGTTGTGCTCTTTCTAAAAAATAATTAAAAAAAAAATTAAAAAATATTTGCCTGAGAGTATACATTTTTTTTTTACTCAATTGTATTTCTTACCGCATTGCATGTAGGCCACATGGACGCTTAAAATGAAATCCTTAACAGAACAAGTGTATGTGGATGATATAGAAGCTGAGGAAGAGGGCATGGCAGATGCTATTATGGATGATGATATTATAGCTCAGGTTCCTCGACCTGGAACTTCTCTTCGCACTACAGCTCTTGTTCAGCGTGGTACCAGTCAGGGTCAAAGGTATATTAAATATAATAACCATCTAATTACTTGCTTGAAGCAGAAATTATATGTATAGTATTTATTTGTGTTCTTCACAGGCCACTGACACAAACTGGTCGACCACTAAGTGGAGTTGTTCGACCAGGTACTCAGACTAGTCGACCAGAAACTATTGAGCAGGCACTAAAAACTCCACGTACTGCACGGACAGCTAGACCGGTGACGTCCCGCTCTGCACGAAGTGTGCGGTTGGGAACAGCATCAATGTTGACAGAACCAGGGGGACCCTTTATACAGGTTTCAAGGCTAAATCTTGGGAAATATGCTGCTAATCCTTCCATCGCTAAACCTCTTTTTGAATACCTGTTTTACCACGAGAATGATGTGAGACATGTAAGAATTTTCTGTTGACCTCTTATGCACAGAGTGGTAGTTAGTCTCATGCACTTGGAAGTTTGGAGGATGCTGCTGCTAACGATGAAGCACCAATGTACGTATTTTTCTTTGCACTTCTTTTAGTTTTCAAGTATTTTGTGATCTAGGTAGGAAATGCAAATTGTTTTGCTGATGCCATGCTTACTTAACATTTATTGTTGCTATTGGTTGTGATAATAAGATGCAAATTATTCTGTAGGCAAAGATAAAGTTTTAGTCAGTACTTCATTTTTCATCTGTGAAAATATAATGACTTTATTTTCTATTAGTGCAATAATTGTATTCATCAGCAGGAAGGAATATAAGGGGGAATAAGGTACACAGACAACTAGATATTTCATCATGTACACTAATTCTTGCATTCATTAGTTACTGGGATGCTAGTAGAATTTTGTTTATTGCAATTTTATTTTATTGAAGGATAGGTTAGTTACTTACCACAGAAACGTCCATCGAGATGCGGAAGGCACAAATAATAGAAAACAACTTGATAGCTTTCAGCCACTAAGACCTTCATCGGTCAGACACACACACACACACACACACACACACTAGCACAGACATGACTGCCATTGCCCCAGCCACAGTCAGACAGCTGGAGACAACGGTCATGTCTGTGTGAATGTGTGTGTCTCTCTCTGGCCGAAAGTTATCATGCTACTTTCTATTATCTGTGCCTTTCCGCAACTCATTGGACGTTTTTGTGGTGAGTAAGTAACCTATCCTTAACGAAAATATTGTTGAATCCTTTCTGGAATTTCCATTGTTGATTTAGTGGAATTTTATTTTAGTCTCTAAGCTGATAACATTTGGATCATTCTGAGGATGCAATCCTTGTTACAGAAATTTGCAAAAGTTGAACAAGTGATGGAATGCTAAACTCATTAAGACAACATAGGCCCCCTAAATAAAAAAAAGAATTGTGTAAAATATACATTCATTATTATAATACTATGATCTTTTGTTGAGTATTATAAGTTCCAAAAATGTCATAGTTAATTTTCTGTTAATTACCACAAATTGTATCTCAAATACTAAATTCTGTGATATAGAATAACATTGTGGTTTCTCCTCTTGTTCCACATGAGTTTAGTTTATGATATAGTAGCAGGTTTTCAACCTGATGTTCAGACTTTATGGTACCTAAGTTGTTGTGCCTTTTCATTCCCTTGTCAGCAAAGAGCTCTTTTTTTTTTTTTTTAAATTGTAATATGGTTTCTCAAATCAAAAACTGAACTGCAGAGTGTGAGTACTAACCATGGAAATAAAGTAAAACCCTAGTGATGCAAGAAAGATTTTTAGCTTATAAATGTGAAGGATGTGTGTCAATGTGTAATGGTATAGGATAATATTTTGTATGACCAAGTTGTTACCTTCTATGGAGACATTGTCGTGTTTCCATATTATCAGTTTTGAGTATTTTATTTATGATGCTTCTTACAGGCAATGGAGCTTGCTGTGCAGGCAACAGAGGCCTCTATGTTCAAAGACTGGTGGTGGAAAGTGCAGCTGGGGAAGTGTTACTTTGTAATGGGCCTGATGAGAGATGCTGAGCAACAGTTTCGTTCAGCTCTGAAATGGCAACAGACAGTTGAGACATTTTTAAGGTTGGCAAGGGTTTATATTCGTCTAGATCAGCCTCTGACAGCACTTGATGTTTGCAAGACAGGACTTGAGTACTTCCCCAATGAAGTTACTCTTACAACAGAAATTGCCAGGTGGGCACTGACAAAACAATTAAATTTGAATATAATAATTATGTGTACATTGAATATTTTAGCTCAAGAAAGGAAACTATCAAAAGTAATGCCATCATGGTGTATTATTCTGCTGACTGATATATAAGATTTTTAGGAAACACCGAAGTCCTATGTTACAAATAAAGCATCAGAAGTAGAGGTTCCTGCAGAACTATTAATATACAAAGTATTTTTATTTGCCTTATGACTGATTAACACAATAATAAATGACAATGCAAATACATTATACCTTATGTTCATCCACTTAAATAAGTGTGGTTCATACATTGTGTGTGGTTATTTTGTACAATGCATAGTTTTGTATTATATATTTATGGTATAAATTACAGTTAGTGGTTTATAGTAGTGTCATGTTTCAATCGGTTAAATACACCTTTTTCTTTTGTACATGGTAATAACATAGTGCATAGTGGAATAGCCATTACAAAAAAAAAAAAAAAAAAAAAAAAAAAAAAAAAAAAAAAAAAAAAAAAAACTACACCAACCTTTGGTTGTTTATTCAAAAGAGTACTTACATGGAAAAATCCTTCAAACTACATATTTTATTCAAAAGAGAGAGAGTGGCTGACCATTACTTACCTCAGCTCGGTATGTGTTTGCATGTCTGACTCAAGTTTCCTTAGATTGACAGCAACACTGTCAGTATTAAAATAGAAGATTTTGTCTAGCAATATAATGAGGATAATTTGCAACTCACTGCAAAGACATTCATTGAGCTATGACTGGCACATAAAATGACACTCATACTTGCACAACTTAACTTTTGTTTACAACCTTCGTCCAAAAAAAAAAAAAAAAAAAAAAAAAAAAAAAAAAAAAAGACAAACATCTTATTCATACAATCCAGTTGTCACATTCCAAGTAATGCTCTGTGATGATGGGACACACACACACACACACACACACACACACACACACACACACACACCTGGCACAAGGAATGGGAGAGGTAGAGAGTGGAGAGGGCAGGAAATGTTGGGTGTGCTGAAAAAATAAATTATCATAGGTTGAGGCCTGGATAATTTCAGGATTGGAGAATATACTGTAGCTCGGAGATATATATATATATATACCCAGTCTCTCCCATCTACTCAATCTCCCACTTCCAGCTCCACTCCCCCCCAAACCTTTAAATCCTACTGCACACAATCCGGAACCACGACATCCCAATTCAGTAGTTAACCTCTCCTCTAAACCGCTCTCCCAAACTGAAACCTCTGTCCTATCCAAAGGCCTCACCTTTAGCCCTACTCCCAAATTCAACCTCAACCTTTCCTCTTCCGCATCCACACCCACAGTTCAGAACATCCTCCTACAGGCCAACCGGAAATTAGAACAACATGCCACCCTCCACCTCAAAAAACTATCCCAACTCCTTGTCACCCACCTCCGGAAAGGCAATACACTCTCCCTCAACACACACTCCCTCAACAACCACTCCAGTAAACCTCAAGCTCCTCTTATTGCACAGAAACCCAGTCTCTCCCATCTACTCAATCTCCCACTTCCAGCTCCACTCCCCCCCAAACCTTTAGATCCTACTGCACACAATCCGGAACCACGACATCCCAATTCAGTAGTTAACCTCTCCTCTAAACCGCTCTCCCAAACTGAAACCTCTGTCCTATCCAAAGGCCTCACCTTTAGCCCTACTCCCAAATTCAACCTTGTCAAAGATTTACTATCCTATACTCGTAGCCTCTGCTGGAGATATCACTTTGCCACGAAGAAAACTAACCCTACTCCTAATGATCCAACTCCACAAGACATGACTCAAATAGAACCTTGCCTGGAACAGTTCCGTCCTCCATCACAGCTAGACCCACCCGCTCTTCCTCAAAATCACCCTCTTCAAACCTTCCAGGAATTCCTTACTTCCAACCTTGCCTCTCAGTCTTTCCTAAAAAACCTTAATCCTACTCCCAACATTACAACAGCTGAATCCCGAGCCATCCGTGATCTGAAAGCTGACCGTTCCATCGTCATTCTCCCAGCCGACAAGGGATCCACAACCGTGGTACTTGATCGGCGGGAGTATGTGGCTGAGGGACTGCGTCAGCTTTCAGACAATACTACCTACAAAGTTTGTCAACACAATCCTATCGCTGATGTCCAGGCAGAGCTTCAAGGAATCCTCAAAACCTTAGGCCCCCTACAAAACCTTTCACCTAACTCCATTAACCTCATGACCCCACCGACACCCCGCACCCCCACCTTCTACCTACTCCCCAAGATCCACAAACCCAATCATCCCGGCCGCCCCATTGTGGCCGGTTACCAAGCCCCTACTGAACGAATCTCTGCCTACATAGACCAACACCTTCAACCCATCATGTGCAGTCTCCCATCCTTCATCAAAGATACCAACCACTTCCTCGATCGCCTGAAATCCTTGCCTAGCCAGTTACCTCCAGATACCATCCTTGTAACCATTGATGCCACTTCCTTGTACACAAACATCCCACATGCCCAGGGCCTTGCTGCGATGGAGTATTTCCTTTCACGCCGACCACCCAATTCCCTACCTAAAACCTCTTTCCTTAATACCCTAGTCAGCTTCATCCTAACCCACAACTTCTTCACTTTTGAGGGCCAAACATACCAACAACTAAAGGGAACAGCCATGGGAACCAGGATGGCCCCCTCGTACGCCAACTTATTTATGGGACGCTTAGAGGAAGCCTTCCTGGACACCCAAGCCTGTCAACCCAAAGTTTGGTATAGATTCATTGACGACATCTTTATGATTTGGACTCACAGTGAAGAAGAACTCCAGAATTTCCTCTTCAACCTCAACTCCTTTGGTCCCATCAAATTCACCTGGTCCTATTCCAAATCCCATGCCACTTTCCTTGATGTCGACCTCCATCTGTCCAACGGCCAACTTCACACATCCGTCCACATCAAACCGACCAACAAACAACAGTACCTACACTATGACAGCTGCCATCCATTCCACATCAAACGTTCCCTTCCCTACAGCTTAGGTCTTCGTGGCAAACGAGTCTGCTCCAGTCCCGAATCCCTGAACCAGTACACCAACAACCTAATATCAGCTTTCACATCCCGCGGCTATCCTCCTGATCTGGTACAGAAACAAATTTCCAGAGCCACTTCCTCATCCCCCCAAATTCAGAACCTTCCACAGAAGAACCCCAGAAGTGCCCCTCTTGTCACCGGATACTTTCCGGGACTGGAGCGGACTCTGAATGTGGCTCTCCAGCAAGGATACGACTTCCTTAAATCCTGCCCCGAAATGAGATCCATCCTTCATGACATCCTTCCCACTCCACCAAGAGTGTCTTTCCGCCGCCCACCTAACCTCCGTAACCTCCTAGTCCATCCATATGAAATCCCCAAACCACCTTCCCTACCCTCTGGCTCCTACCCTTGTAACCGCCCCCGTTGTAAAACCTGCCCTATGCACCCTTCCACCACCACTTACTCCAGTCCCGTAACCCGGAGGGTGTACACGATCAAGGGCAGAGCCACTTGCGATAGCACCCACGTGATTTACCAACTGACATGCCTGCACTGTGAAGCGTTCTATGTGGGAATGACCAGCAACAAACTGTCCATTCGCATGAACGGTCACAGGCAGACAGTGTTTGTTGGTAATGAGGATCACCCTGTGGCTAAACATGCCTTGGTGCACGGCCAGCACATCTTGGCACAGTGTTACACCGTCCGGGTTATCTGGATACTTCCCACCAACACCAATCTTTCAGAACTCCGGAGATGGGAACTTGCCCTTCAGCTTATTCTTTCCTCCCGTTGCCCACCTGGTCTCAATCTCCGCTAACTCAAATTCCCGCCCACTATCTTTAGCATCTTTGCCTGGGTTCTGTGGACAGAGCCTCTGCCTCAATTGGTATCTCTGTCCAACTTCTATTGCTTTTCACAAATGTCTGTCTAGGATATATAAGGAGTCATTCCAATCCTGGGACAGGAAAGACTTACCTTGGGGGGAAAAAAAGAGGGTAAACAAAAACACACACACACACACACATTTACACAGACGCAAGTACACTTAGGCAGACACACTGTAGAACTTTTTCGTTTTATATATATATATATATATAGGAACAAAAACACGCCCATGTTCTTAGCACCTCTAAATTCTTAGCACACATAATACTTCCAAAGATTATACAAATTCTGATACCACAATTATGACATTTACATGCTTTGTAAACATAAGACATCGTGGCTGTTTACTGTCAAAATATAAAATCAAAATTGAAGTACCAACCAAATTTGACAGTCTATATAAGATGCCTAGATATCAAATGTATGTCAGGCCATCTAGACTTAACAGTAAGTGAATGTAAATGTTCTATATTGTTTTAGTATAGTATAGCGTAATAATTTATTCCATGTAAATACCACCCAATTTATACCGCAGGTCACTTGAAAATGGCAATGTAAGCCGAAACGGGACCATCATCTTGAAATAAATATTAGTATATAGCAGGGTTTTGGTTAATTTTATTATTATGTCTCATGTGTAAGACTTTCTTTTTTTATGTCAAAAATATGATGAGGACAGTTTACAACTCACTGCAAAGATGTAATGATGAGCTGCAACAGGCACATAAAAACATATAAAGTATAAACATATAAAGTATAAAGAACATTCACACAATCACATAGTCTCCCTCTGTGATTTGAACCCCACACACTTCCCTCCACTCAAGTGCTAAATTTACGATTTATTGTTGTCTAGAAATATATCCTATCAATCAATCAATCCCTTCTTTTAGTAAAGGTATGCCAAAAATTCTTTTTTCTTCTCAATTCTCTTCAGTACCTCTTTGTTACTTATTATATTCGATCTACCCGCTTAATCTTCAGCATTCTTCTGTAACACCACATTTCAAAAGCCTCTATCCTTTACCTGTCTAAACTATTTATGATCCAAGTTTCACTTCCGTACACTCCAGACAAATGCTTTCGGAAAGGACTTCCTTACACTTAAATTAATATTCAGTGTTAGCAAATTTCTCTTTTCTTAAAATGCTTTGCTTCTTGTTGCCATTCTGCATTTTATATCTTCTGTACTGTGACCATCATAAGTTATTTTACTGTCCAAGTAACAAAACTGATTTACCACCTTTATTGATTTGTTACCTAATTTAATTCCTTCAGTATCGCCTGATTTTCTAAGACTGCACTCCATTACCCTTGTTTTGCTCTTGTTAATGGTCATCTATATGCACCTTTCATCACACTGACCATTCCATTCAACTGTTCTCTCATGTCTTTTGTTGTCTCTGACAGAATTACAACATTGTCAGCAAAACACAATGTTTTTACATATTTCTCCACCCTGAACTCTAATTCCTTCTCCAAATTTCTCTTTGCTTTCCTTCATAGCTTGCTCAATGTACAAATTGAATAACATTGGAGAAAGGCTACAACCCTGTCCCACTACCTCCCCAACCTCTGCATCCCTTTCATGCCCTTCAACTCTGATAACCGCTGTCTGGTTTTTGTACAAGGTGTTAATAGCCTTCCATTCCCTATATTTTAGTCCTGCTTATTTCAGAATGTGAAAGAGTGTATTCCAATCAACATTGTCAAAAGTTTTCTCCAGATCTACAAATGAAGGTTGGCCTTTCCTTAATCTATCTTCTAAGATAAGTCTTAGGGTGAGTATTGCCTTCCGTGTTCCTGCATTTCTCCTGAATTCGAACTGATCTTCCCCAAGGTCAGCATCTATCAGCCTTTCCATCCTTCTGTGAGTAGTTTGTATAAAAAATTTGCAACCATGACTTATTAAACGGACAGTTTTGTAAGTTTTACACCTGTCTGCATCCCCCTTCATTGGAATGGGGATTATTACTTTTTCCTTAAAGTCTGAGGGATTTTCCCATGTCCCATACGCCTTACACGCCAGGTGATCTCCCATAGACTTCAGTAGCTCTGAGGGGATTGTCATCTCCAGGGGCCTTGTTTTGACTTAGGTATTTCAGTGCTCTGTCTAATGAAATATTACACTACAGGATTTAATTATCAGCGTGCTCCTTCATGTGCAAGATTTTCTGTATTTTACAGCTTCCCAATTACAATGGTTTCAGTGTAGTGGATTGTTGCCTATTTAAGTAACTTGATAATTTTTTGCAGGTTTATGTGTTGTGCATCCAACTTTGTCATCGTTGGTGGTCTTCAATCCATCTGTTTAAATCTTTGTCAAGTTCAAGAAGATGGTACTGAGTAAGAGGTTGATTTCAGTTGTAAAGTTTCAGAGAGTCTTTATTTTGTATTATTATATCAAAGATTAGTGTTGTCTATCTCTGCAGAAAATGTGTCTAGAAATTCTGTTGGAATTTGTGGGTTTGTATTTTACAATGTCTGACAATAAAGTTTGTTGAAGAGTCCTGTAACAGTAATGTAGATGAACTATGAACTGCAGTTACCTTACCGTCTTTCAAAATAGTCATCTCCCATAACTATGCGCTGCTGGGCTCTGCAAAACTTTTCACAAAGGCTTTCTTTGGGATGGTGTTCAAAAGCCTAATCACTTTTTTGTTGGATGTCAGGAATACCCTCAAATCTGTTTCCTTTCAAAGTGAATTTGAGTCTGGAGGATTGAAATCTGGCAAGTGTGGTGGCTGTTCTAGTTGCACAACAATACTCGCCCAAACATAGCCAATATCAGCAGACAGTTCTTGGCAAATAAGGGGGTGGTGCAAGTAGCCAAGATATCTGATGATAAGCCATGCCTGAGACTTGGTAATGATGAGGTTGCATTAATATAAATAATATACTGGTGTCAATGTACTGTTTTAACCACTGACTCTGCCAGGTGCTGTAGAGCTTCTAAGGACATACTTGATCCATGTTGTTAGGTCATATAAAGTCTTCTTGATTTCTTCAGCATCCCCCAGCACAGACTCTTTATGAATGTGTTATTTGTTCATTCCAGTGCTAATATTCTGCTTAGTGTTTTTAAATTTTGAAAGACAATAGGGTGTAAGTACTGCTGACCATTATTGACCACTGTTCTCTTGGTTATGAATTGGTTAATGCCAAGAAACTTTGAAACATGGTGATTAAATCCAAAGTTAGGAAATACACTCAGAAAACATTAAAGCTCTTATTTATTTACTTACCATTATTGCCCAAGATTATGTAGCAATAAAGTCATATGCTTGGGTATAGAACTTGGTAGTAAATAATAGCAGCTATTCAACTACTTAAAGTTTATAACAGCTATAATGAAGCACTTCATTTATTTATTCTGTTATATTGAAGTTACTGAACCAGGACATGCATCTGGCAAACCCTTACACTATAACCTCCCTAATCCCTTGTTGTTATTGTATTCATATCTGCACATAGCTATTGCCTGCATGCTAGAAAGTTAATTGCAGAAGGTGATCAGTGTGATTTAGCAGTTGTAAATATTTATATGTAAGGAAGTGGCCAATGTTTTTGTTTATAATATTTTCAATTAATAATAGAGGATAGGTAGTAACTTATAGTGAAGACTATCGCTGAGCTGCAGACAGACACATAGAATAGACAAAGACAATCACACAGAGATGGTGGCAGTGTGCTTGAGTTATATTTGGGTGATTGTGTGAATGATGAAGTCTGTGTTGGAAGATTTAAGTTGTGTGAATGTGACTTATATTCTGTGTGTCTATCCGGGACTCGGTGATCATTTTACTATTACTGACATTCCAACCTAGACTTTCTATTGTTACATATTGAATTCAATGATTTACAGTAATTCCATCCTGGACAAATAGTGCACAGAGGCAAAACAAATCTTTAAAGAGTAGCTTCCACTCTGTTATACAATAAGCTCAATAAATATCTACATTATAGACATGTGAATGACTTTCATTAATAATTCTTTCTCACTAGAGTTGGTTGTGTGTGTGTTATTTCCTCTCTCCTTTGGCCAGTTGCTTATGCGAATATTCTTTTCATCATTCACGTCATTTATGATAAGGAAAAATTAAACCGGTATTGTTGATTTTTCGTTAACAAAATATGTTACTAATTCTGACTACCTTTTTCACTTACCCTGCAGATTGTTTGAAGGCATGAACAAGATAACAGTGTCTGTAAAATATTATAAAGACATTTTGAAGGAAGATGCCACCCATGTGGAGGCTATAGCCTGTATAGGAATGCAACACTTTTATACGGATCAACCTGAGGTAGCTCTTCGATTTTACAGGTTAGATTTATGCTGTTAGTTAATTACTCTTTTTCAATGTAGAAATTAATGAAAAGAAAGATAAATATGTCACTATTTATATGTAAAATAAAGGAAAGGCAACTATTCACCTAAAGCAGATCGATCAGTTGAACACAACATATAGCAGGAAACAGTATTCTTGCTAGCTGTTGACCATCCAGGAATTTCAATTTTTGTCATTAATCACCATTTAGTTCATCTAAATATGATACACACAAATATATACAGAAATATTAATTTTTTGATTAGAAAATTTACATAATTTTTCATGTGTCCTGTTTTGATTTACTGTATGTCCTGTGGGGGTGGCGGGATAATATAATACTCAACGGATTTATAGCACTAGTGGCACTACACTCCTGTAACCAATCTAAGTCGTCACTTAACCTTAATATGCAGGCTCTTCTTTTCATGTTACCTTAAGTATTTAATTAAAGAATGAGGACCCTGTTAATCAGTCTCCTAAGACATAAATTGTCTTCTTCTCCTACTCATCAGGGGAAGTATTTGGGTAGAAGAAACTTCCAAGACTACTCAAATGAATAATGCCAGACTCTTGATTACACATATATTGAAAACACTTTCAACTCTCATGTAATAACACTTTTACACTTAATAACAAACATATAACATGAACTTCATTAGGTAGGACAGTTCAGTCTGAGTTTATTGCAAGAGTCCTTACTCTCAGAACAATACTTGTTTAATTAACAGAAGCCTTCACTTCCTGATGTCAGTGTTTTACATATAGTCGCTTATTCTTCGTGCATAAGTGTGACTTCTCTTTTACACAACACTATTGCATCTCTGCTCCTCAACAAGTAGTATTTAACATTATTTCACTCATGCGTTCTCTGTAGACAATATTACAGGCACACAGTTTTCTGTCGCCTTTATATAATTTTAAAATACAAATATCATCTGTCGGAATGATCTGCTGAGTGTAACTACAAGTATGCCCTTAAACTACAGTTCATATACTGTTATAAAACTACTAACTCCTCCAGTTTGAAGATTTGAGCAACTCTTGGTTTATTTTCGATTACTGAAGGAAATTCTCCAGAGATGATAAATTATTCTTCAAAAGAAATAGATTGGCTGGCCAGTACTTACCTTTGAGCTGTATCGCCGATAGTCACACAAATAAAGAAAACGGACGAAAAAACAGGAGAAGCTTTCGGAACAGGATTCCTTCATTAGGTCCCCATTCCTTTTTTTCTTCCCTTCTCTGCTACCTGATGAAGGAACCCTGTTCTGAAAACTTGTCCTGTTTTTTTCATCCATTTTCTTTCTTGGTTTATTTTATTTATCAATCAATGGGACATATAATACACATTTGACAATAGGCAGGAAATTTGTAAGAGGACTTTGAGCATAAATGACACACTAAAAATTTGAGTAGCTATCTGCAGATAGAAAAAGAAATAGACAAATAAAATGTACTTTGACAGTATAGTAATAAGGACACTTCACAATTCATCGCGAAGATGTGACGAGCTATTGGTCATTATCAAATGTACTTTGAAATGACAGTCTAATATAGCTTTTTGTTTTTCAAAAGGGAAATAATTATTGCAGCTATACAATATTTTGTATCAACATGAACCAGATTGATAGTTGGAATGTCTAATTCAATACATGCAGTCAACTCTATTTATTTATTTTTCTACAATTGCAAAACTCCTTATCTTTCATTAAATTTACATGTTCTTTCTCCATATCCCATGGGACTGTAGCAATATAAATATTCACTTGTGTATTGCCGTGTCACTTTCACTTCATATTGACAGTCGTCACTACCTCTGCAGTAAATGTTATCTTACTTATGACTTTGAACTGTCTTAGGAACAGATTTGTTGTTAATGCCCATCTTCGACCACAGATATTGGTTGATGTAGTTCCATCTTATTCTGGAATTGGGACTGCAGCTGGTCTATTTCAAATCCAAATAATAAATGTATTTATCAACAGCCATAAAGTTTGTTGTTTATTTAACTACCAGTTTTGGTATTATAATAATACCATCTTCAGGTTATCTACATATAAAGTAACAAAACAGTGTTGTATTTTGACATCATACTCCACGTATGACATAAAATATGTAAAGAAAATTATAGAAGGAACTTTCCTGGTGGGATAAACAAATATAAAAAATAAAAAACGGATGACTTACCAAAAGGACCGGCTCGTCGATAGGCACAAATAAAATCACACACATGTGTTTGGATATGTGTGTGTGTGTGTGTGTGTGTGTGTGTGTATGTGTGTGTGTGTGTATTTGTTTACCTTCTTTTTTTACCCTAAGGTAAGTCCTTCCACTCCTGGAATTGGAACGACTCCTTTTCCACTTCCTTAAAACCCATATCCTTCCCTTTCTCCTCTCCTTTCTTCCTCTTTTCCTGACGAAGCGACCAACACTTGTATGTGTGTTTGTGTGTGATTTTATTTGTGCCTATTGACGAGCCGGTTCTTTTGGTAAGTCATCCGTTTTCTATTTTTTATATTTATAAAATATGTAAAGAACAAGTACAATGACTCAGCAATCAGTACTGAAGCAATGTAATAAGCTATATGGTTTGTATAAAATAAAAAGGTATTAAAATAAAATGATATTTATAAATAATATAAGAAGCAAAGAATCTAAAATATGTTACTTGGAAAATCAATGGTGTTGATTTTTATATATGAAGTCTAGAATATAAGTACTCTTCATCATTTAATATAGGAAGCCATATCTAGGCAGGATGCCTTCATCAAAGTCCAAAACCATGTAATATGAGCAAAGATGGAGTACATCAGTGTCATTAAATTACAGGCATGTTGTATAACAATTTTGCATGTCACCAACATCTCTACAGCTATACCATGTGACTGTTGGCAAAACAATGTTTGTATCTAGATGTTTTTATGATCATACAAAACTTTTTGAGGAGGGGAGTAACATTAAAGTTCACGTGTAGGATTTGTTAGTTTAAAATAATGGCATTTCTTGAAAATTAGTAAACTGTAATTTCTATCCAGCATGTGGTTCTATCTTGATACCACACAAAGTGTATAGCTGTTGTGTTGTTTGCTCAGTCTCTCTCTATCTTTTTTTTTTTTTTTTTTTTTTTTTTTTTTTTGAACTTATGAGACTTAACTACGGGGTCATCAGTCCCTAAGCTTACAAACTAGCTAAGACTAAGGACGGCACAAATATCCATGCCCGAGGGGGGGATTCGAACCCCTGACCGTAGTGGCCGTGCAGACCGTGACTGGAGTGCCTCAGTCCCCTCGGGCACTGTGGCCGGCTTGCCCAGTCTACTACTATCTATGGTCGGAGATTCCCATTCTCTCTCAACATTTTATGATTGATTTTTCAAGGTCTCTACTCTGATATGTTAATGTGTAAGCGTTACTGATTAAGTCCAATGCCAACCGTGTCTGTCGAAAACAAACTCATTACCATTTCTTGGTGGTACTGTCTCTTGATAAAATTATTAAATAAATTACTGTTGTTCTCTGTAGGAGGACCGGCTAGTCCTTGCCTCCTAATATAACAACTGCTTCTGATGACTATCTCTTGATGATACTTTCATTTCCAATCATGATAAAAAATATCATTTGCAATTTCATTTTAGTCGGATAAGTTTGAATTCAAGTAAACAGTGACTTTAAGGTAACACGAATAACCTTTTATTACATCACTAAATTACATGCTTATTGGAATTCAACTCACAGAAGAAATGTTATTTCAACCAATCAAGACTAAAGGTAATTAATAACAATGTCATTTTCCACAGAATATACATATACATACGAGACATAGAACTTTTCAACATGGAGTAATCACATCACTGGCACAGTATCCCACTCTTCATTTACTCTTTTCTGATGCTCAAAACCTGTACAGAGAAAAACTGGAGTCAGAATACATTCTCCTACCCTTTCCTAAATAATATATGATTTTTTTAAATTATTATACTCGAATTTCTTGAGCCTCTAGCAGAAAACATGCAGTGTAAGCTGTTACACTACAGACTCTTGTGCAGAAGTCGAACTACAGTATAACCCCGATTTTGCATGACCTTGATTTAACGTAAACCCCCATTTAACAGAAGAATTTTCAAGTCCCGAAAATTATTCCATAAGTGCAATGCAGTTTTATATTAGATTTAACATAATTCATATTATGGTAAAACCTGCATTTAGCGTTAGGAAATGTTGAAATTTTAAGTATTTATTTCTATTTGGCCGGCCGTGGTGGCTGAGCGGACTGAGGCGCTCCAGTCACGGTCTTCACTGCCACTACGGTCGGGGGTTCGAATCCCCCTCGGGCATGGATATTTGTGCCGTCCTTAGTATAAGTTAGTTCATAAGTAGTTTGTAAGTTTAGGGACTGATGACCCCGTAGTTAACTCCCATAAAAAAAATTCTATTTGTTGTGGTTAAGTGACAATAAAAACCTATGTAAAAGATGTCATAAGCTTGTGAAGGGTGATTTAAGGCCTATAATTGAGGTTTTCCTCCTCCCATTATAAATTACAAATTTCATAATGACATACACATATCGTGTGCGTGAAAAAACGGGTCTGTGTGCTCATAAACAAAAAGCCGATGTACGTAACACACAGAGTACAAAATCGCCCAAAATGCAATGTGTCTAGCATGTGTCAAGTCTAGATCAGCAGCATATTTTGGCAGTGGTCGTTGTGCTAGTTGGCAATCACTTGTTCGTTAATGTGTGTGAAGTGGTACACCCGTGTTCCACTGAAAAATATTATGACATTAAATTTCTACCACACTATAATTTCCGTTGCAAATTATCAATGTTTTAAATTATTAGTCTCTTCCAATTAAATCATGGGACTCGGTAAGTGGATGTGTGAATGTAAATGGTTCAGTTTGTATTGTGAACAGTAAAGACGCATACATTACAAAAACTGCATATTATCATTGTTTGAAATGATTAGTGTCTTTACATTAAATCATGTGGTTCAGTAGGTGGATTGGTGATCATAAATGGATCACGTGGTACTGTAAAAAAAGTAATGACACATTCGTAACAAAACAAATGCCCATGCACAAACACCATTCAATGATATCACGATGGAGTATATACTCAGTCAACTTCATCTATTTAATGGCATATCCTGCCATAATCACTCGAAACAATACCTCACAAACACAACAAACCAGACTGTAGCTTTATATCTGGTACTGTAGACAAATTTAAGAATTTCTTGCTTCTAATTACAGTACCGTGTGTAGGGCAAGCATCTCCTTTTTTTATTGTTGCTGTTGTAAATTAAGTTTATTGGTGGTGCAACTCACGTAAATACAGGCAAACAGTTCTGAAAAAGGTTTGCTTTCTATCAAAACCTCAATTTAAGGTAAACCCCCATTTAAGGTTAAAAAATTACAGTCCCTAGAAAAAAAGTTAAATAGGGATTCTACTGTATTAAAATCTAACTCTTGATAAAGATTTTATTCTAATTTGCCACTGTAGCTCCCTTGACTCTGAGTATGACTTATTGAATTAATATGGAGTTGTTTCATTTTGCAATTTGTTCACAACGGTTGATGTTATCTGGAAAATCACATTTTTTGGTTATTTAGTTGTTGTTGAATTTAAGATTATATAATAATGGAAAGTCCAGGTTGGAATAAATAATATAGTGAGGACAGTTTACAACTCACCGCAAAGACGTGGCGACGAGCTGCGACAGGCACATACAAAAGACACACACATACAACACATTCAGCTATCGGCCATGGCCTTCTTCAGAAAATAGAGCACTCACGCAATCACACAGGCACACAACACAGTCATACAACCATCACCTCCGACTGCCACACTTCGATCCTGCCAAAGATCCTTCCCACCCCTCCTAAAGTGGTGTTCCGTCGCCCTCCCAACCTTCACAACATCCTAGTTCATCCTTATGCCACCCCGAAACCCAGCTCACTGCCACAGGGATCATATCCTTGTGGAAGACCCTGCTGCAAGACCTGTCCAATCCACCCACCCAGCACTTCCTATTCCAGTCCTGTCACAGGCTTATCCTACCCTATCAGAGGCCGGGCCACTTGTGAAAGCAGCCACGTAATTTACCAACTGTGCTGCAAGCACTGTACAGCTTTCTATATTGGCATGACCACCAACCAGCTGTCCATTAGGATGAATGGCCACCGCCAAACTGTGGCCAAAAACAAGGTGGACCACCCTGTGGCACAGCATGCAGCGGAGCACATGCTTGATTTCAATGGCTGCTTCACAACCCGGGCCATCTGGATCCTCCCATCCACCACCAGCTTTTCTGAACTGCACAGATGGGAGTTATCCCTACAATACATTCTCCGATCCCGAAATCAACCAGGCCTCAACCTACGATAACTTCCAACAAATAAACACACAGACACACACACACACACACACACACACACACACACACACACACACACACACACACAAAAATACTAGCTTTCGCAGCCTAGCTGCTTCATCAGGCAGAAGGGAAGGAGAGGGAAAAGGAAATGATGAGGGTTTTAAGGAAGGGGGTAAGGAGCCATTCCAATCCCGGGACAGGAAAGACTTACCTTGGGGGAAAAAATGGAAGGTAAATAAATGCACATACACCCACACATTTACACAGACACAAGTACACTTAGGCAGACATACTGTAGAACTGTAGAAAGCAAAGCTAAGCCTGTGTGATTGCGTGAGTGCTCTATTTTCTGAAGAAGGCCATGGCCGATAGCTGAATGTGTTGTATGTGTGTGTCTTTTGTATGTGCCTGCGCAGCTCGTTGCCACGTCTTTGCGGTGAGTTGTAAACTGTCCTCACTATATTATGAATTTAAGATTATTCTGATTTAGCCGTAAAATAGTAAAGTATTTGTAGGAGGACCTTAACCATAAAGGACAGTAGCAATCAGCATATAGAAAAAGAAACAAAACAATCATATCCATACATAGACATGTTTTTAAAAGCAAGTATTCATTCATTTATTCATTCATTCATCATTAATTTTATCACATATTGTGTTCCATAAATTTAATCATGAAGGAGAGCTTTCAGAAATGAGTAACAAATGAAATTGTTGACAGGAAGAGCAGCCACATCTGTACCAAGAACAAATTCAGAGTTGTGATAATATATTCTCACAGTCCACCCTCATGAATCACAGACATAGCCATGGTGGGGTGGCTTGCGTGCCTCAACGATACAGATAGCCGTACGTAGTCGCAACCACAGCAGAGAGGTATCTGTGGAGAGCCCAGACAAATGTGTGGTTCCTGTAGAGGGGCAGCAACCTCTTCAGTTCTTACTGGGACAACAGTTGGGTGATTAACTGAGCTGGCTTTGCCACACGGTTACTGTGAACGGCTGAAAGCAAGGGGGAACGACAGCCATTACTTTTCCCGAGGACATGCAGCTCTACTGTATGAACATATGATGCAGCTCTACTGTATGAACATATGATGATGGCATTCTCTCGGGTAAAATATTCCGGAGGTAAAATAGTCCCCCATTCGGATCTCCGGGCAGGAACTATTCATGAGGATGTCATCATCAGGAAAGACAACACTGGCATTCTACGGATCAGAGCATGGAATGTTAGATCCCTTAATCAGGTACAAAAATTAGAAAATTTAAAAAGGGATAGGTTGAAGTTAGATATAGTGGGGCTTAGTGAAGTTCGGTGGCATGATGAACAGTATTTCTGGTCAGGTGAGTAGAGGATTATAAGTACAAAATCAGTTGGGAGTATCACAGGAGTAGGACTGATAATGAATAAGAAAATAGGAATGCGGGTAAACTACTATGAGCAGCACAGTAATCACATTATCATTGTCAAGATAGATACAAAGCCAACACCGACAACAGTAGTACAGGTTTATATGCCAACTAGCTCTGCCGATGATGAGGAGATTGAAGAAATGTTTGAGGAGTTAAATGAAATTATTGAGACAATTAAGGGATAGGAAAACTGAATTGTGATGGGAGACTGGAATTTGGTAGCAGGAAAAAGAAGAGAAGGTAAAGTAGTAGGTGAATATGGGCTGGGCAGAAGGAATGAAAGAGGAAGTCGACTGGTTGAATTTTGCACAGAACAGAATTTAATCATAACAAACACTTGGTTTAAGAATTATGAAAGAAGATTGCATACTAGGAAGAGACCAGGAGACACTGGAAGGTATCAGATAGATTTTATA
Source organism: Locusta migratoria (assembly GCA_026315105.1). Taxonomy (NCBI): domain Eukaryota; kingdom Metazoa; phylum Arthropoda; class Insecta; order Orthoptera; family Acrididae; genus Locusta; species Locusta migratoria. Next base: position 121,046,832 of record CM048750.1, on the reverse strand, counting down.
ATGGTAAAACATAGCTTCTGGAACCAGGTTTTAAACTGTAAGACATACCCAGGGGCAGGTATAGACTCTGACCATAACTTATTGGTCATGAACTGTAGAAAAAAAGAATGAAAGAAAAAAATAAAACGGTAGATAGGTAGGAAAATAAGGAGATGGGAGTTGGATAAATCGAGGGAACCTGAAGGTCTTAAGAATTTCAGAGGGAGCTTCAGGCAACAATTGACAGAAACGGGGGGGGGGGGGGGGGGGGGGGATAAAACAATAGAAGAGGAGTGGGTAGCATTGCAAGATGAAATAGTGAAGGCAGCAGAGAACAAAATAGGTAGAAAGGCAAGACCTACAAAAAATCCTTGGATATCACAGGAAATACTAAATTTAATTCATGAAAGGAGAAAATATAAAAATGCAGTAAATGAAACAGGCAAAATGGAGTTCAGACGACTAAGAAATGAGATTGACAGGAAGTGCAAAATGGCTAAGTACGAGTGGATAGAAGCCAAATGCAAATCTGTAGAAGAATGTATAACAAGGGGAAAAGTAGATACTGCATACAGGAAAATAAGAGACATTTAGGGACAAAAAACACAGCTCTATGAATATCAAGAACTCAGATGGAAAACCAGTTCTCAGCAAAGAAGGGAAAGCTGAAAGGTGGAAAGAGTACATAGAGGAGCTCTACAAAGGAAATGAACTTAGAGACTATGTTGTAGGAAGGAAAGATGAAGTAGATGAAGATGAAATAGGAGATACTATAATGAGAGATGAATTTGACAGAGCCCTGAAAGACCTAGGTCAGAACAAGGATTCCCTCAGAGCTACTAAAGTCTCTGGGAGAGTCAGCCATGACAAAACTGTTTCACCTGGTGTGTAAGATGTATGAGACAGGCGAAATACCCTCAGACTTTAAGAAAAATGTAGTAATTCCCATTCCAAAGAAATCTGGTGCAGACAGGTGTGAAAATTACAGAACCATCAGTTTGATAAGTCATGGTTGCAAAATTTGAACACGAGTTATCTACAGTAGAATGGAGAAGCTGGTAGAAGCTGACCTCGGGGAAGATCAGGTTGGATTCAGGAGGAATGCAGGAACACGGGAGGCAATACTCACTTTACGACTTATCTTAGAAGATAGATTAAGGGAAGGCAAAACTACATTTTTAGCTTTTGTTGATTTGGAGAAAACTTTTGACAATGTTGATTGGAATAATCAAATTCCTCGAAGGTTTGAAGAGGGTGATTTTGAGGAAGAGCAGGTGGGTCTCACTGTGACAGAGGACGGAACTGTTCTAGGCAGGGTTCAATTTGAATGATGTCTTGGGGAACTGGATCATTAGGAGTAGGATTATTTTTCTTTGTGGCAAAGTGGTATCTCCAGCAAAGACTATGAGTATAGGAAAGTAGATCTTTGACAAGAGCTGTTTGGTTGAATTTGGGAGTAGGACTAAAGGTGAGGCCTTTGGATAGGACAGAGGTTTCAGATTGGGAGAGAGGTTTGGGGGAGAGGTTGACTACTGAATTGGGATGTTGTGGTTCCAGTTTGTGTGGATTGGAGTTTTGAAGTTTAGGGGGGAGAGGAGTTGGGAGTGGGAGATTGAGTAAATGAGAGAGACTGGGTTTGTGTGCAATAAGAAAACATCATTCAAATTGAACCCTGCCTAGAACAGTTCCGTCCTCCGTCACAGCGAGACCCACCTGCTCTTCCTCAAAATCACCCTCTTCAAACCTTCGAGGAATTCCTTACTTCCCACCTTGCCTCCCAGTCTTTCCTGAGAAACCTTAATCCTACTCCCAACATTACCGCAGCTGAACCCCGAGCTATCCATGATCTGATGGCTGACCATTCCATCGTCATTCTCCCAGCCGACAAGGGATCCACGACCGTGGTACTTTATCAGTGGGAGTATTTGGCTGAGGGACTGCGTCAGCTTTCAGATAGTACCACATATAAAGTCTTTCATGGCAATCCCATCCCTGATGTCCAGGCAGAGCTTCAAGGAATCCTCAAAACCTTAGGCCCCCCTACAAAACCTTTCACCTAGCTCTATTAACCTCATGACCCCACCGACACCCCGCACCCCCGCCTTCTACCTACTTCCCAAGGTTCACAAACCCAATCATCCCAGCCACCCCATTGTGACTGATTACCAAGCCCCTACAGAACGAATTTCTGCCTACATAGACCAACACCTTCAACTCATCATGTGCAGCCTCCCATCCTTCATAAAAGACACCAACCACTTCCTCAATCGTCTGAAATCCTTACCCAGCCTGTTACCTCCAAAAACCATCCTTGTAACCATTGATGCCACTTCCTTATTCACAAATATCCCACATGCCCAGGGCCTTGCTGCGATGGAGTATTTCCTTTCACGCCGACCACCCACTTCCCTACCTAAAACCTCTTTCCTTAATACCCTAGCCAGCTCCATCCTAACCCACAACTTCTTCACTTTTGAGGACCAGACATACCAACAACTAAAGGGAACAGCCATGGGAACCAGGATGGCCCCCTTGTACGCAAACTTATTCATGGGACGCTTAGAGGAAGCCTTCCTGGATACCCAAGCCTGTCAACCCAAAGTTTGGTACAGATTCATTGATGACATCTTCATGATCTGGACTCACAGTGAAAAAGAACTCCAGAATTTCCTCTTCAACCTCAACTCCTTTGGTCCCATCAAATTCACCTGGTCCTATTCCAAATCCCATGCCAATTTCCTCGATGTCGACCTACATCTGTCCAATAGCCAACTTCACACATCCGTCCACATCAAACCTACCAATAAACAACAGTACCTGCATTATGACCGCTACCATCCATTCCACATCAAACATTCCCTTACCTACAGTTTAGGTCTTCGTGGCAAACGAGTCTGCTCCAGTCCTGAATCCCTGAACGAATACACCAATAACCTGATAACAGCTTTCACATCCCGCAGCTATCCTTCTGATCTGGTACAGAAGCAAATTGCCAGAGCCACTTCCTCATCCCCCCAAATTCACAACCTCCAACAGAACCCCAGAAGTGCCCCTCTTGTCACCGGATACTTTCCGGGACTGGAGTGGACTCTGAATGTGGCTCTCCAGCAAGGATACGACTTCCTTAAATCCTGCCCCGAAATGAGATCCATCCTTCATGACATCCTCCCCACTCCACCGAGAGTGTCTTTCCGCCGCCCACCTAACCTCCGTAACCTCCTAGTCCATCCATATGAAATCCCCAAACTACCTTCCCTACCTTCTGGCTCCTACCCTTGTAACTGGCTCCATTGTAAAACCTGCCCTATGCACCCTTCCACCACCACTTATTCCAGTCCCATAACCCGGAGGGTGTACACGTTCAAGGGCAGAGCCACTTGCGACAGCACCCATGTGATTTACCAACTGACATGCCTGCACTGTGAAGCGTTCTATGTGGGAATGACCAGCAACAAACTGTCCATTCGCATGAATGGTCACAGGCTTACAGTGTTTGTTGGTAATGAGGATCACCCTGTGGCTAAACATGCCTTGGGGCACGGCCAGCACATCTTGGCACAGTGTTACACCGTCCGGGTTATCTGGATACTTCCCACCGACACCAATCCTTCAGAACTCCGGAGATGGGAACTAGCCCTTCAGCATATTATCTCTTCCCGTTGCCCACCTGGTCTCAACCTCCGCTAAATTCGAATTCCCACCCACCATCTTAACATCTTTGCCTCAAGTTCTCTGGACAGAGCCTCTGCCTCAAGTGGTATCTCTGTCTAACTTAACTTCTTTGCTTTCTACAGTATGTCTGCCTAGGTGTACTTGTGTCTATGTAAATATGTGTGTTTGTGTGTGTGTGTGTGTGTGTGTGTGTGTGTGTGTGTGTGTGTATTTGTTTACCCTCCTTTTTTTTCCCCCAAAGTAAGTCTTTCCTGTCCCGGTATTGGAATGACTCCTTACCCACTCCTTTAAACCCTCATCATTTCCTTTTCCCTCTCCTTCCCTTCTGCCTGATGAAGCAGCTAAGCTGCGAAAGCTAGCATTTGTGTGTGTGTGTGTGTGTGTGTGTGTGTGTGTGTGTGTGTGTGTGTTCTATTTATTTGTGCTGCTGTAGCACCTGTGCTCCTTCGCCTGGTGAGTAATCTTCATCTATTTTTTATATATAATTTTTCCTGCTAGGAATTGTTCGTCTACAATATTTGTATGAAATACTAAATTTAATTGATGGAAGGAGAAAATATAAAATGCAATTAATGAAACTGGCAAAATGGCATACAGACAACTAAGAAATGAGATTGGCCAGAAGTGCAAAATAGCTAGGAGTGGCTAGAAGGCAAATGCGAGTCTGTAGAAGAATGTATAAATAGGGGAAAATATATACAGCCTGCAGGAAAATAAAATAGATATTTGGTGATAAGAAAAACAGCTCTATGAATATCAAGAACACAGATGGAAACCAGTTCTCAGCAAAGAAGGGAAGCTGAAAAGAGTATATAGACGGGCTCTACTAAGGAAATGAACTTGGAGACAATATTGTAGGAAGGGAAGAGGAAGTATATGAGAATGAAATAGGAGATGCTATACTGAGAGATGAATTTGACTGAGCACTTTAAGACCTAGGTCGAAACAAGGCTCCTGGAGTGGACGACATTCTTTCAGAATGTCATCTCTGGGAGAGCCAGCCATGACGTCTCTGGGAGAGCCAGCCATGACAGAAGTATTTCACCTGATGTGTAAGATGTATGAGCCAGGGGAAAAACTCTCAGACTTTAAGAAATATGTAATAATCCCCATTCCAAAAAGGGCAGATGCAGACAGGTGTGAAAATTACAGAACCATCATTTTCATAAGTCTTTGTTGCAAAATTTTAACACAAATTATTTACAGAAGGATAGGAAAGCTTGTACAAGCCGACCTCAGGGAAGATCATTGTGGATTCAGGAGAAATGTAGGAACACTGGAGACAATATTAATTTTATGGCTCATCTTAGAAGATAGATGAAGGAAAGGCTCCTTCATTTCTAGCTTTTTTAGATTTGGAGAAAGTATTTGACTATATTGCTTGGAATACACTCTTTCAAATTCTGAAATCAGTAGGAGTAAAATATAAGGAATGGAAAATTATTTATAAGTTGTATAAAAAGCAGACAGCAATTACCAGGCATCACAGGGATGCAGAGATTGGGAAGAGAGTAAGACAGGGTCGTAGCCTTTCTCCAATATTATTTAATTTATACATTGAGCAATCTGTTAAGGAAGACAAAGAGAAATTTGGAAAAGGAATTAGAGTTCAGGGTGAAGAAACTAAAACATTGCACTTTGCTGATGACAGTGCAATTCTATCAGAGACAGCAAAGGACCTGGAAGAACAATTAAATGGAGTGGACAGCATGTTGAAATGAGCATATAAGATAAACAGTAATGAGCAAAACAATGGTAATGGAATGCAGTCTTAGAAAATTGGGTGATGCTGAGGGAATTGACTAGGTAATGAAACAATAAAGGTGGTAGAAATGTTTTGTTACTTGGATAGTAAATTAACATATGATGGTCGCAGAAATGTAAAATGCAGAATGACAATGGGAATAAAAGCATTTTAAGAAAAGATAAATTTGCTAACATTGAATATTAATTTAAGTGGAAGGAAGTTCTTTCTGAAGGCATTTATGTGGAATGTTGCCTTGTGCAGAAGTGAAAGTTGGATGATACATATTTAGACAAGTAGAGGATAGAGGCTTTTGTAATGTGGTGCTGTAGAAGAATGCTGAAGATTATATGGGTGGAGTGCATAACTAATGAGGAGGAAGAAAAGGAATTTCTGGCATACCTTGACTAAAGGCAGGGATTGATTGATAGGATACATTCTTAGACATTAATGAATCATGAATTTAGCATTGGAGGGAAGTGTGTGGGGTAAAAATCACAGAGGGAGACCAAGAGATCAATACAGTAAGCATAGTCAGATGGATGTAGTTGCCATTATTACGAGGAAATGAAGAGGCTTGCTCAGGATAGAGTAGGGTGGAGAGCTGCATCAAAACAGTCTCTGGACTGAAGACCACCACAACAACAACAACAACAAATGAAAAATAAGTAAAAAAACCATAAAAAATAAAATAAAATATACCACCTATACCTTCACATAATGCATCATTCTAGTCCTTAGACTAAGATATATCAAGTTAGCAGTGGTATATTATTTCTAAGTATAGTATTATTATATCAGCATATTCTAAAAGGAACCTGATTGGTCTATACATTAATCTGGATTCTAATCTTAAGTTATTAGATTTGTTTTGCAACACCTAGTATTACTACGTCTATATTGCTGATGCTAATAGCTGGTCTTGTTTTGATTTCTGGTATATTTACTCTTTGGTAAACGTATTTCTTTAACTGTATTTAGCAACCTGTTATCAATAACATTTTTGTCACTATTGTGCAGTGAAAATTGACTGTGCCTTGCCATTGGTGTAATTTACACACAAGCAGAATCTCTTTAGTTCTTTTAGCATATTTCAGTACATTGTTTCATTGTGGAAACTCTTAAAGAGGATCTGATATTAATGTCCACTATAAATTTCAGGCTTGTGTAAAACATAGTCAGTTTGCTGGATTTTGTATCCTTCTAAAATTGACCTGTTTTCTTTGTTGATTCTGAAACAAGGTTCCTACATGTTTTCGATTAATGATGACAATTCTCCACATAGATGATAAATTACTTTTCAAAAGAGATAGATTGGCTGGCCAGTACTTACCTTTTTGCTGTACCGCCGATAGTCACACACAGAAAGAAAAAAAAGGATGAAAATAAAACAGACTTTCGGAACTCTGTCCCTTCTTCAGGTAAGAGAGAAGGGAGGAGGGAGGGGGGGGGGGGGAGAAGAATGGAAAGGTAATTCACGGCCTAGGTCATGAGGACTGTGGAAGTCAGAGATACTGTCATGTTTTATGTACCATGGGAGGGGGAAGGGGGTTAATTATGTATCTTATTTATATGGTATGGATAAGTTGCTGTCAATTGCGGTGCAACACAAGCAAGTTCCACTATATATTGACTTTTAAGAAAAGAGAGGAAGTGATGCTGTGAATGAAATGTTAAATGTGTTATGTAATTTAGGATTAAATTAATAGATAAAGGGAACAAAGAGTGTGGGTGCATATGTTTTTTCTGTATTTTAACAGTGTGACTGCAGTAGCACACAATATAGAAGGCTCTTTGGGGCCACAAGACACAGAGCAGACAAGAAAAGAGTAAAATGTTACCTGGGGACTTAATAATACTTCATAAAACTATTGAAGGTAGTTATGAGTTATGTATGGACATATGGAACTACCTGCTATATAAAGAGCAGATCTTACAACAAACTAATGTAAAGATTTATATATACCATTATTATTGGAACAAACTTAGAAAGTGGTGGTCTGAACAATCATATACAAAGTTTACTTCTCTACAGCTCATAGAACTTTGGAGTTTGTTCCTATGGTAGTAGTCTGATAGTGAACTATATATGGCAGAAGAAAAATTTTATCAAGGTGACAAAATTGAAATAATCTCAATTCAGAAACCAAAACAGCATGAAAACACTTCACAATACTACTTATTTGAATGTAAGCCACACACAGTTTACACTTACATAATGAGTTTGGAGGAAGTTGGAACTTCCTCTTAAGAAGGTGTTAAACAAATATTTATCTGCTTTTTTAAATACATATATTTTGCATTTATTTTTGGTAGATGCTGGTGATACAGCATTGAGCCTTGTTACAACAATTGTGTGTTGAATAATCCCTAAATCAATCATGATACACTATATTTCCTCTGTATTATTTGTGGCTAAAAGGCCAAGTTTGCTTTTGTAACTGTTTACAATTTGTGGAAATATTCTTTCTCTGTGTAGCTATAAAGGACATGGTGCTCTGGAGCTCTCTTTATACCAGTGCTATTCTTTACTTGAGTCACGAGTTTTCACTCTGTGCCGTGTCAGAGTGCTCTACTCCAGCTGTTGACATATTCACTCAGAACCATGTTCAAGACTTCACTTCATGCCTCATTCGAGTTCATCATAGTGGCTGCCATCATATCTTTACTCTGTGTTTGGCAGCCTTCTTTATACTAGATCCAATGTCAGGTGCACCTGTAGGCTGTCAGTTCATAATTTCCTTTGCTCATGGATCATGCCATCTGCAGCCTGTCCACAAAGCCATATCCAAATCTATGAATTTCCACCTTGCTAGAAATTCGTTTTTGGACTCCTTTCCACCGATAGGTATGCACAATACTAAAAGCCGGAGGCCATCAGTAGATTGGAGCTAAGTAGTGCTCATTTAACAGGGTGGCCACAAATTGGGAAAAACCTGGAATATCGTGATTTTTGTGCAACTAGGAAGTATCGTGGAAATATAAAATTTTGTTAAATGTCAGATCCCCCCCCCCCCCCCCCCCCCTGTAAACCTCAATCTAAGTCACACTTTTTTCCAGTTTTTGGAATCCAAAAACCTGCCTGTGGCTTAGAATTGGGTGTAAAGTAAATGGAGGTTCTGAAAAATGGCATTAGGAGCCACCATAACTAACTTTTGCCATCTAATTATACAGCAGTATGCATGCTTTTCAAACTCAAATAGTTGTGGAAAAATAGTAGTTGATAAAGATAGAATATACTTTTATCCAAGTTTTGATCAAACACTTGCTTGTCAGAAATATAATTATGTTCTGCTACAAATATTTCAATATTTTTGAGTTTGTGGTTATGCAGAAGGTAGTAGGAGAGAAAGTAAGTCAAAACTGAAGATTTGTTTACATTTGGAATGACTCAGTCCCACCTCTACCCTACACACAATTGGCCATGCATGTTTTCTATGAATTATATGCACCGTTACCAACAACTACACACAAAACATAATTTATTTATTTATTTTTCTTTCAAAACCATCTAAACCGTAGCTGATATTCAAGCTGTTGATGAGTAGTGTAAAAATCTTCAAAATTTTGATTTGCCAAATATTAAAATTTTAATTTGTACCAGTTTATACTACAAGTCATAAGCTTACTTGCGTATTACTCACTTTAAATTATATACATTTTATAATATTGTCAAATTACAAATTACTATGGGAATGTACAAAAAAAGTGTCTCCTTTTTGTGAGTTTTGTACCAAGCTTTTTTGTTGCCAGTTAGAAAATAATTAAAACATTAATTTTCCTTATAATGCAAATAAAATTTCAAAGTTGGGGAAAAGTATTACAAACTTTACTGGAAGACCTAGAAATGTTCAAAAATTTTTGAACCATTTCTTTGTGGCCGTTTATTTATTCTTGCTACCTAGTGTATATTAACTGTCATGCCTCTGTCAAGCATGACACAAAATTCTATCTTTGGGACAATGAGGAAAATATGGAGAATAATTTTGTTTCCAGGCGTCTGCTGCAAATGGGGGTGTATAATGCAGAGCTTTTCAACAATCTTGGGCTATGTTGCTTTTATGCACAACAATATGACATGACATTGACCTGCTTTGAACGAGCTTTAAATTTAGCAACAGATGAAGTAATTGCTGACATATGGTATAACATTGCACATGTAGCAATTGTAAGTACTTTCTTTTGATTTTAGAAGTATATTTATGTTCTAAAATGTTAGACATTAATGTTCAAACAATATGTTTGTTAATATTGTCTTTGCATGCTGGATTTGGACTGCAAATTTTACAGCCACAAAAATTGAGTTCACTCTTATTCGATTCATGATAATCAATTAGATTTTACTCTTCAGCAAAATTCTAAAATTGTTAGAAAATTTTGGGCTTATAACTAATTACAGTGTAGAAACTGTTGTAAGTGTTTCTGATAAAGGTGAGTAAGTCGCTAGTCACATCTGTAAGAAGACATCCCTCCTTTTTTACTTCTTGCTAATTTACATATTTGAGCTGTGAAAGGCACATAAAAACACTCATACATGTAACTTAAAAGATTTCCGCCACAGCCATCTTGAGAAAGAGAGGCACTCTCCTTCACACAATCACACGTAGGCACACCTCACAGACACAACTGTCATCTCCAGCTGCTGCGTTATGAATTACACTCTTTAATGAGGTGCAGGAGAGGTGGGATAAGAAGGTTGTAAGGCAGTGGTGAGCATGTACACAGCATGGCCTTATAAAGCATGTAGATACTAAATGCAACTCTCACTCCCCCCCTCTAGACCCTTCACTCAGAGTGTGACTCAGAATGCAGTGTGTGTGTGCGTGTGTGTGTGTGTGTGTGTGTGTGTGAAAGAGAGAGAGAGAGTGAGAGAGAGAGAGTGAGAGAGAGAGAGAGAGAGAGAGAGAGAGAGAGAGAGAGAGAGCCTGTTACAACGTCACTATCATCTTTGCTGTGAGTTGCATACTATCCTCATTATGAAACTTCCTGGCAAATTAAAATTGTGTGCCGGAACCGGGACTCAAACCTGGGACCTTTGCCTTTCGCGGGCAAGCGCACTACCGACTGTGCTATACCGACACGACTCACGATGCCGCCTCACGGCTTCACTTCCGCCAGTACCTTGCCTCCTACTTTCCAAACTTCACAGAAGCTCTCCTGCGAACCATGCAAGACTAGCACTCCTGGAAGAAAGGATATGGTGGAGACATGGCTTAACCACAGCCTAAGGGATGTTTCCAGAATGAAACTTTCACTCTCCAGGAGTAAGTAATAGGAACCAGTCAGTGAAGCCAGGTGTCTGACAGGAAACAGCTGAGCTTACCTAACATCCATTATTACTTTTTGATATATTCCAATATCTTGTTTCCCTTATTGTTTCTATCATGCAGTTACTGTAAGTACCCTTAAAGGTATTTCTTGGTGTTCTGTTCCTATCCACTCTTTATGGGCATTAAATTTATGTGTGGACATTCAAGAAACTGAAATATCACTTTTGTTTGAAACATAAGCTATACATGAAGGTACAAAAGTAGCTGGTCACATAAGAGTGGCTTTCAATGAGTAGCCAGAACTGCAGGCCAGTTTGATGGGAATTTTAGGATTCTGATTGTGTCTCACCAAAATTAGATTGTGCAGCAGATTTTTGTTTATTGTAGTACATTTTTACAAGCAGTTTATTGTTTGAGAAAACTAATGGAAAATGCTAAAAAGAAATCTGTGGCAGTTGACAGTGGCTTCTATGCTTTGACTTATATATTTCTTGAAAGAGAAATTGCACAAAATAAGTCAAAAACATATTGCAAAAAATCAACATTCCAGACATATAGATCTAACTTGGAAGCATGGGCATTCCTCGGAAAATCATAGAGATTCGATATATTAGGAAGAGGTCATACTGCAGCCTTTGAAAAGTACAGTAATTTGTAAGGCCTCTAAAATGATACACATAATTTGTGCTCACACTATAGTGTTATACAACTACCCCTTATTTTTATAATTATTTCAAGATTCCTGCACACTTCTGAGCTTATTTATGAAATTATTGAAGGTATTTTAAATCTTGTGGCTCAGTGGTAGAGTTCTAGACTAGAAATTCAAAGGTTACAGGTTGAATTCACAACAAATCCGAGGACTTTTATCTGTTACTTATCGCATCTTTCACATCTGGCAGTGTTGTTCATATGAAAAATGTCAAGTTAGACCATGCTTCAGAATCCATATTAAATTGTAGATTCCCCTATAACTGTCTTAGGAAGTCAGTCTAAAAAATAGGTGGAAGGTTGAATCCCCAACAAATCCAAGGACTTTTATCTGTTACTTATCCCATCTTTCACCTCTGAAAAATGTCAAGTTGGACCATGCTTCAGAATCCATATTAAATTGTAGGTTCCCCTATAACTGTCTTAGGAAGTAAGTCTAAACAATGGGTGGAAGGTTAGAGCATACCATGTGGTGTTCAAATCAGTCTGTGGATTGGTGACTGCTTTACTGGTGACTGATGACATATAAAACTTAAAATCATTTTTATTGAATAATTTTTTGAAAACTGTATAATGATTGGAGGGTAGCTGACAAAAGTTTGCCTTTTGCTTTGTAGTTCCTCAGCTACTGGCCTACTGAAAGTTCACAGTCTGGAACACACTTGAGATATCCGCATGTTTGTGTACCTGCTGTGTACCAGCAGGTTGCATGTAGGCCACAACTTGACTGTAGAGTAGGTATTAAATAATGCACTGAAAATATCCATGGAGACACTGGAAGGTACCAAATTGACTTTATAATGGTTAGTCATAGATTTTGAAACCAGTAAGACATGTCCAGGGGTAATTTAGACTCTGACCATAACTTATTGGCTATGAACTGTAAATTAAATCTTAAGAAACAGCAAAGGGTATAAAATTAAGGAGATCGAACATGGATAAACTGAAGGAACATGAGGTTGTTGAGAGTTTCAGAGGGAATATTAAGCAAGATTTGATCGAAATACAGTAGAAGAGGTATGGGTAACTTTGAGAGATGAAGTAGTGAAGGCTGCTGAGGATCATATAGACAGGAGAACAAGGCAAACAGAAATCATTGGGTAAAAAAGGAGATACTGCACTTAATTGATGAAAGAAGAAAATATAAAAGCACAAGAAGTAAAGCAGGGAAAAGGAAGTTCAGATGGCTAAAAATGAAGCTGACAGTAAGTGAAGATTGGGTAAGCAGGAGTGGCCAGAGGGCAAATGCAAGTCTGTAGAAAAATTTATAACTAGGGGAAATATAGTTACTGCCTACAGGAAAATAAGAGACATTTGGAGACAAGATGAGTAGCTGCATGAATATCAAGAGCTAGAAGAATTTTGTGTGGCTTAGTGGCCTGGTGCAAGTCTTTCGATTGGACACCACTTCAGCGACTTGCGTATCCCTAACCAACCCCACTTATCCAGCCGGGAAAAGGGGTCCTACAGTTTAACATGGAATTTGAACCAAGAGCTCAGATGGAAAACCAGTACTAAGGAAGGAAGGGAAAGCTGAAAGGTGGAAAGAATAGATAGAGGCCCTATATAAGGGAAATGAAGGCAGTATTGTAGACATGGAAGAGGAAGTAAATGAAGATGAGATAGGAAATACAATACTGAGAGAAGAATTTGACAAGAATACTAGGATAGATAGTTATTATTACTTACACAACCTATTTATTAATCTCTACATTATATTTTGCAGAAGAATGTTTGTAATTTAGGAGTTTGGGTTTTTCACATAAAAATCACCACATTAAGTAGTCTGAAAATGGGTTTTTGTCGTAATTATGTCCTTCTCAGTTTGCATATTAAATCTGTTCTTTTTGTCAGTCCATAAACTGATTCTGATGGCTAACACTCTTTCTGCAGCAACATTAGTGCCAGGCAGAGCTAGCACAAACACAATAATGAGCTGCAGTTCTTTTGCATGCAATATCTTCAGACCTACATTTTTAGTTTTTGTAGATGTAGAGAAAGCTTTTGACAATGGTGATTGGAATACACATTCTGAAGGTAGCAGTGGTAAAAATTATAGCGAACAAACATTATTTGCAACTTCTACAAAAACCAGATAGTAATTATAAGAGTTGAAGGGATTCAGTGGTTAGAAATTAAGTAAGATATGGCTGTATCCTTTTCTCATTATTGTTAAATCTGTACATGAGCAAGCTGTGAAGGAACAGGAAAGCAAGGAGAAATTTGGAGAAGGAATTAAAATTCAGGGATTGCCGATGACATTGAAATTCGGTTAGAAACATAAAATGACTTGGAAGAGCAACTGACCAGAATGGACAGTGTCTTCAAAGTAAGTTATAAGAGGGTAATTAACAAAAACAAACCAAGGATAATAGAATGCAGTGTAAGAGAATCAGGCCATGCTGGAGGAATTAGATTATGTATTGAGACAATAAAATCAGTATATGAGGTTTGTTATTTAGGTAGCAAAATAACTTATGTTGGCCGAAGTAACAGATATATAAAATGCAGAATGGTGATAGGAAGAAAAGCATTTCTGAAGAAGCAAAATTTTTTGACATTAAACATTAATTTAAATGTTGGAAATCCTTTCCGAAGGCATCTGTCTCCGAAATGTAGCATCATGTGGAAGTGAAACATGGATGATAAGGACTTCAGACAAAAGTATGGTAGAAGCTTTTAAAACGTTACGCTACAGACAATTGCAGGGTAGATCCTGTCAGAGCTGGTCACAAGGCCTTTAATCATTAATTAATGAAGTTAACTTTTTGAGTAATGTATTAAGTTTTAAGTTAATTAAAACAAACATTAACGGACTCTTTAACTTCTGTTAACTTGTCCTAAGTCCGTTTATCCATTATTATTCTACCCACTTCATGTATCCACATTTCAACAAAAATAAATGTTTGTCTTATGTCCCTGTTGATTAATAGTACATTCAGCGACGGCGTACTAAACAAATAAGTGTTTTTAATGTTCCAACTTGTGAAGTATCTGCTCGCTGTAGGTATTAGTGGTGAATGGGGACAGGAAGGCAAAAATAGTTAATTTTCATTAAAATGTTCTCATTGAACTTTGTTATAGCTAACAGGACAAATTTAAATTGCATACTGCAAAACAATCGATAATGGAGGCTGCGAGAATTGAGGTACAGCTGACACACCTTAGTTTTCCCGTCTCATGCTGACTGCAATTAAATAAATATTTTATACCAGATGCATTTCATTTTTTATTTGGAACATATCTTCAGTGCAAGATTTTTTAAAATTTTGTTATTCAGTCTAAGGAGTCCACAGGCCAAATATATTTAACAGGTAAGGCACAGAGTCTAATGAAAATGTGGCTGGACATGAAATCAAAATATTCATTTAATGTTGTGGTACTTCTTGGGAAAAATATTTTAATAGATGTTTTGATAAAATATATTACTGCTACATCTTCAAGTGCTGCAGTGGAAAGTCTTTTTCCTATGGGGAAAGAGAGATTTTGACTCCCAAACATGCCTACCAGTCAGACGAGAATTTTAATATGTTACGTTTCTTAAAGGCAATATGTACCTTCTTCAAATGATATTCAATGTTCATATTTTGAGTCTCCCATAAATTATATTTTATTGCTCCACTATTGTTGTTATTATTATTTTACAAACTAAGCTTTATGTATTACTAGGACACTGTCCTGGCGGCCAGCCCGCTAGCATAAACAAATGGCAAAATCTTCATTATGTACAAGAAGACCAGGGTGGCCACCGAACCTTGAAACCGGGAAAAAGCCTTGAATTTGAAAAAACCGGGGAAAACCGGGAAAAAACCTTGAATTTCAGCCAGAAACCGGGATTTTTAACCCATAAGATATCATGGCCTTAAGAGTTAAGCGATCGTTCGCGTGTATAGCCTGTTGCTCAGATTACACGACCAGTTCTAAATGTACTTAATGAGTGTGAATAAGTAATACCTGTAGTTTTCGTAAGAACAAACCTCTAAGTTTAATATTTAAAAGTAACATAATGCCAGTCGTTTTAAAATTACGCTGAGCAAAATGTTCCGATCGCTAGTCCCCGCGGGTTAAATAATATTCCGCGCTTCATTTTTGTGTACAAAAACATTTTCAAATATATTTTTGGGCTGTTTAAAAAGTTTTATAATTATAGGTTACGTATTCCGTTATCTATTTCTGTATTTATCTCGAAGTGTTGTTCAACCACGCGACTCAATTCCTCGCGAAGTACGTCGAAGAGACGCGATGTTATCGTAAGGCGCGACTACGAAATCGCAACTAGAATGAAAGGCGATATTTATTTGTACTAAATTTTAGCAATTTTCGTAATTGACCCCCCCCCCTCAGTGATACCCATCAACACAGATCTCGTTTGTCTGATTCAGTGTTGAAAAATCTATTCACGGAAGCATTTTGTTAATTTTAACTCCGTAAAAGTTGGTATTGTGATGATTCGTTAGCGTAGGCGCCGACTACGGGTATTCTCGGTCGCTCAAACATATCCCGAAATCTGAGTGGGTATGCTAGGCATACTCCACTGAAAATTTTGGTATCATTTTTTCTGTACCTTATATTTCTTAACTGTAATTAATTTCTAATCTCTCATCCCATTGATGGTCGACTGGCTTTTGTAAGACACCACTCTAAATAGATTATTTTAAACAGGTAATTGAATTCGTAGGCATTAAAATTCACGTTCACATGAGAGTGAAGTGATAGTTTTCTAAGTAGTCCGAATATGAATGGAATTTAGCTTGTTGAGTCAATGTTGTAAACTGAATGCGGCAACCTTTAATTGTATTAAATAACTAGAAATGAAGTGGGTTTGGTACGATACATTGAAAATGTTTGCACTACGAATTTAATTCCCGGTATCTTTTGAGATAACCTTTTGACAACCACATACGTTACCAGTGAGCCGACATACTTGCTGCGAAGACTGCCCTATACCTTCTAGCTAAAACATTCTGTAAATAGACTGTCCTCATAACAACTTGCGAAGGTCTTTGTGTTCTAATTGGCAGCTCTACAAAATTCTCGAAACGAAACAGCCAGTGATAGATTTTTTTTTTCTGAATTTGAATTTTCAGGCTTCAACAGTTTGTCAACGTAGTAGTCGGACCTTAGTTTCTACTCTTTTTGACCTGTGTCACCTGTGCAAGGAATTACGTCTTAACCCTTTCCCTCCCCTCATCTCTATCTGTCCGTCTAGCCACAACCATTTGTTCAAAGATTGTAAATAACATTGCAGAGCTTCCAATAATTCATTGTGACGAGATTATCTACCATTACCTCGAAGAAATAAAAATCGTTAGGCTACAAAGCATTGTCAAAATATATATCGTTGCTTGATGTCTAAGTTAGAGTAAATGCAACAATACTTTCAAATAATTGTATCAAGGTAAAGGAAACAAAATAATTTAAAAACTTTATTATTAAATAATTGTCCAATGTCTAAATTGGTAGTCAACCGTTTGAAAATGTTGTTAGTTACGATAAAGGAAACATATCCTGCACACTGGTGTCATCTGTAGTCATCCCAAATTTCCATCCAAAAACTAAAAATAATCTGTCAAATATACATTAATCCAATCATTAATTATAGATATATGCAAAGAAATATTTTTGTTCATAAATAAAATTTGGGGTTAAAAGGGTTAATGTCTTGCGTGTGAAAATCGTTAAAATGGATAAGTATATAGTGAAATACAAAAGATTTTCGACTTGTAATCGTGATGGTGACGGTGATATGGAATCGATAGTGTGTATGTTTTGTATAAGTTTTTGGCTTTGCTTTGTATTTATTTTTTTCTTTAGAGATACCTGGGTACGCAACTGCGCATACCCCAAGATTTTCAGAAGTCGGCGTTGTGTTCGTTAGTAATAATTATAGACGGTTCGTGTGACTGACGTAACATTGGTAAACACAGTCATGATGTACGTATTGTTGATGGCTGAAGTGTTTTTCATGCGGGCCCGGCTAGCGCCAATGAGTCGCGGTAACAGTTACAAGGATAATTACTTTACTTAGCGGATAAGGGTACATCGAGAACCAGTCAACCATAGAACAGGAACAGCATTAGTTATTTATTTTATGGTCAACACAAAAGATTATTCCCCTCGTTATATGTTAATGGGTTTTCAAAAAAGCAATGCCACCTAGTGAGCACTTGCCGGGCCCGTATGAAATACAGTTCTAACATTGTTGATTGCGACTTTTTGACATGCTAATTGTCCTCCAAAAAGACGTAAGTATAGCTCTGTAATACGGTACTCGACTTTCGCGAAAATGCAATTTCTTTCAGTTGTAATTTATTGCTTTAACAGTTGTCTTATAACAATACATTCAAAATATCGTTAAATATATTTCGACACTAACGCCATCTACATCTTTCTGAGATGGAACAGAGTGAAACAATCGTTGCAGAGAACAATAGAGTGAATCCAAGTGTGAATCGACCTTATCTGTGCCCTCACAGATGAAGTAATTCAACGTGTTTTAGAGTGAAGTGTTTGTCCGTCATGTCAAACAGAGTATAACTCGATATCAGAGCTCATGCGAGACAGTGTATCCGTGGGTTACATGCGATCCCAAATCACAAACGAATGCATTATGCTCTTGGTGCAACGCAAAGATAAATATTTCTTCACTGGGAAGAGTGCTTTGAACAGCCACGCAAGAAGCAAGAAACATAAACTTTCCGTAAACAAACGAAATCTGTTGCTTTCCACAATATATATTTCACTGTCCGTTTAGTACTACAAGAATTTAAAAAAATGAAACAAATTCATTAAAACAAAATAATGTTTTCATTAAAATCTGCTGTTGAATGTTATTTTACCAGATGACACTTGAATGCAAAAACCACACAGCTGTTGCTCCAGATATGTTTTTGCATTCTCGATTTCATCTCCTCGAAGTTCAAGAACTCGCCCACTACGTTGTGCATTATTAAGCATGCTGGATCATTAAAATTCATAGATCTTTCAGCTGGAGTTTTGCTGGGCAAAACGTATTTGACTGTATGGGCTCTGGAAACTGAAAACCATAATTGGAAACAATCTAAATGAAAATTTGAAAGAGGTGAAAAGGTTGTTCATATCCTGAAGGTAAAGTAAATCATATACATTGAGTTCTCGATCACTAGTTCACGAGATGTGACTGTATTTTAATCCAGATAAAGCGCAATTATTTTTGGTTCAATTTTTTTCTCAGGCGCTATTAATTATCTTCATATGACTGCACAAGATCGTTATAAGTGATTTTTTTCATAATCACACCATTAGTTTGGGTATACTGACCTTCTTTCTGGAGTGACATCAAAATCAATGTTTTATAATTTTAATCTGATGAATCATTATTATTAAAACAACATTTAAGATTAAATGTATACATATAAATGTCTCAAAAATTTAAGAAAATTCAAGAAATTAAACCCAACTATGAGGAAGTCTTCAGTATCTTCTGTATGAACCTCAACTTTGCAGCTGTATCCAACCACTTTGCAATCGACAATACAAGCTAAAATTGATTTGCAATGGGAGCAGGCGATTCAAAGAAATAAAATATGACACTGTACACGAATTCTTGCAGACAAGAGTAAACAAGTAAGCTTCCAGACTCGTCCTTCTGGAAGGACGTCAGCGCTATCTGGGTTTATGTATCAGGAAGTCTAGTGTAAATGAACGGGCTATGTTGCATAAACGAATGCAATTCACATTAAAACGTACAGAATCCTCCAACTACTTGAACTGAACTTAGTTCTATTATACAGGGTGTAAAATTTAAGTTGACGAACCGGAATAACTCGAAAAAAAGTAGATATTAAAAAATGGTTTTTACCAGCATGTAGAGGCTTAGGAAATAATACTCAACCTGAACCGTTTCCACCATTTGTGTGTGTGTGTGTGTGTGTGTGTGTGTGTGTGTGTGTGTGTGTGTGTGTCTGGGGGGGGGGGAGGAGTTTCAAGTGTAAAATTTTAAATGGAAACCTCGATTTTTTTTATTGCAGATTCGGATTCTAAGGCCCACATCATGTATGGTCTGGCTGATTTTTAGTTATTCTGGTTTGTCAACTTAAAATGTACACCCTGCACTATACATTGTCAGTGTCGGATCTGGGGCGGGAGGAGGGGGGTCTATGGAGCTGCAGATCCCTCAAAACCATGAAGAAAACCTCATAATATGAGCTGGTTCCTTTTAGATCAGTTTGAGGCACAATGCCACAATTTTTATGAGCTCTGCCCCCCCCCCCCCACCCTTCCCAACACAAATCCTTGATTCGCCACTGCTTGGTGTATATTACAACGTGACATGGTTCAACTTCGATGACGTGTTTCTTTACGGTATATTGTTGCTAAACGCTTTGAGCAAAGTTAAGTCTCGTGAAAACCGGGAAAATAATTATTTTTAACCTGGAAAACCTGGAAAAAACCTTGAATTTGAAAATGAAGATTTGGTGACCACCCTGTTAGACTAATCATCTCACAAAACATAATTTTATAACATGGTATGCGATTATTATTTTTTTATGCTCACAGCCAAGTGCCAGGATAGTGTCAGAGTAACACTAGTTTTTATTTAGATTCCAAGTCCTACTTAAAGTTGCCCAACCAAAACATTATTTTTTTTTAAAATATCAGATCGGGTAATATGTTTTATTTGATTATTTTTGAAAAGAGAGAGATTGGCTGGCCAGTACTTATCTTTTTGCTTTACCGCCAATAGTAACACATAGAAAAAAGGACGAAATTAAACAAGCTTTCGGAACTTATATTTTTAACAATGGAAAATCCAATTGGAATGTCAATAATGAAGGATACATATCAAATCACCGCAAAGAGGCTTTCTGAGCTGCTGTCAGGCACGAGAAATAGACAATCACATTAACACAGTTGGCATTAGTCAATCAGGTAACAATGCAAATGTTTTCTCATGAAATATTTGTTTTACGAGGGCAATTACTGTTACTGAACGGGCAAGGGTACATACAAGAATCTGCCAACCATAGAGCAGGAACAGCATTATTTATTTACTTCATGGTCTGTGTAAAACATTAATCAAGTCATTCTATGTGTATTTCTAAGAATATTAACATCTCAGCAAAGATATTTTACTGTTAATAATGCAGGAAAAAGCTTTGGTCGCATGAAATCTTTATTACTTGATCTAATGCATATCGATTTCAGTCACTCAGTGGCCATCTTCTGTGCTTGTGGACCCACATTAACTAGCAAATTGTATCTTAACATGGGACCGTATACAGTTATAGTCCCATGTTAAGATGAAATTTGCTAGTTTATGTGGGCCCACAGGGCTTTTTCTTTTTTTTTTTTTAAAAAAAAGCACTGAAGAGGGCCATCAGTGACCAAAATTGATATGCAGTACTTCAAATAATAAAGATTTCATGAGACCAAAGCTGTATGATGATGATGATGATGATGATAATGCTAACATAACCACGTGAGGCTACCAGGATGGTAGGTAAAATTTTACCCTCCCGGTCTCATCTAAGGTCACTTTACTTTTTTAATCCACTTTTCTAATCTTCATTTTTATTTGCATTTCAATAAATATTTGACACACTTCCAACCTACTTGTAAAACATAGAGTCCCTTCAGTATCGTAAATAATCTGTAACTGTCTTAATCTCTGTACATGTTGCTGCTGTGATGAGATTCAACTTAAGAGTTAACAATGAGTGTAGATAGCTTGAGGGACTTCCTACTTAAGAGCAAGAACCACTCACAACTGCAGTTCCATCCTATGTCTTGGCACACACAGTAATTTAAATTAATTCCTCATTTGATTATTTATTTATTTCAATGCTGACTAACAAAGAAATGGCATCCAATTACTTTGCAGGTTTCACTGAAGAAACATTTCATAGATGTTACTATCTTAATAGTACCAAATGAAAATGGATAATTGCTCAGGTTTAAGAACGAAGTTTTTTCTAACACTCTTTTCCCTATAAGTTTCAGGTAGCTCCAAAAATTTTTCCTTATTTCATTGCAACCTCTTTGAAATATTCGCTGAAGAACTTTGTACATGGGCAATTATTTCTATGTACCCTCAGTTTTCTTGAACTTTTGGAACATGTTTCATGTAGCAGAGAAGCGTTCTCTCCAAACTTACTTTTTTAATTTTTGAATTACTCCCAAGTAACTGCAGTGTGTGTTTGTGTGTGTGTGTGTGTGTGTTTTCTCTATATCTTTCGCTGTTAATCAAAATCGTTTCGACACCACCTCCCCCCTCCCTCCACTGCTCAGCATCATTCGGTTCACTTATCTTTTCTTCTCTTTACTGCTTGATCTTTCCTCTTTGGTTATATATCCTCTATGGCTTGGCTCGGTACTAATATACATCATCTCTGACTTTCACACTCCTTAAACACCAACCTCATGACATAGGTTATGATTTACCTACCCCTTCCGTTCCCATCCTTTTTTTTCTTTCCTTCTCTCCCACCTGAAGAAGGAACTGTGTTCCGAAAGCTTGTCCTTTTTCGTCCATCGGTGGTACAACACAAAGGTAAGTACTGGCAAGCCAATCTATCGCTTTTAAAAATAATTTATCAGCTCTGAGGAGAATATCCATCATTAATCAAACCAAGTAATTTGTTTTTTAAGCCTTGAGTTTGGGGTTGGAAAAATCAATAGGCAAACCAAAATGCAGCATATTTTATAGTGGTGTACTCCAGCCATTGATGAATTTTGTTCCAACCTGGTTGGAATTTTTTTCTGTCTTTAAACAAGTAAAATGCCTTAGTAGAGGTTGTTTTGTTCATCAGTAGATTTCAGAGATAGACCACAAACTGGATCAAATTGATTAGTGCTGCTGGTACTACTGTCACAAATAGAAAATATATTTTTACTTTTTTTTCCCACTGAATTTTTCACTTTACAACTTTTTCAGTTCTCTTCCTGCTTGTATTTCATCATCTTTAAACACAGTTTTGTTTCTGATTCACTTTCTGGATTGTCAAAACTAAACTCTATAGCCACAAATGGAAACATTGTAATGCCCTGGTTTAATAACTTTTTGTTGCCAAATGAAGAAGTCTGATATGCTGGACTGTATCGCCAAGTTACTAAATTCACTTTCAATCACATGCACAATTCACTAAGGACCACTACAGACTACAGTGACATGGAATATGCTTTTATTGTTAATGCAAACTGTAAAACACCCAAGTCAACGCAAGGCTAAAAATGGGGAAGAACCGTTAGTTCAATAAATCGATCAACTAGTTTGTCTGCTTGTCACTGTGTCCATGTTAACTTCATTGCCATCATCAAATCCACTTTGACTGAATTTGTTTTATTTTAAGGCTATAATATGAAACATAAGAAATTAATAGAGTTGTTAAAGTGATTTATATGTTATTTTTCAAAAGTTTGACTTTCTCCGATTCTGAAATTTGTACATTTTGTGTGTTCCAACACCCACCCCCTGCTGCCACCACTGATACTAGTAGGCCAGAAATGCTGTCTTTGTTTGTATTCGTGTGCTTTTTATGTTCTTCTTGCTTCATCCCTGAGTTCCAAAATTGAGTTAGTGAAAGCAGTATTGATATCAGAACTGAGATGCAATTAAGGAAGATGAAAGTATATGAGATAGTTCTTGATAATGGTCAAGGCATGTGAAATCTGACTTTTGCTAACTCAGTTAACTTCTAGTGTCCCTTTTGAGTCGTACATGATATTTCAAACAACGGTTAGGCCAGGTTGGAATATCAACAATAATATAGAAATGATAGAATGTAATTGTCAGCAAAGATAACATGTTGAACTGCAGACAGGCATAACTAAAAGATTTGTAACCTGAATACGAGTTAGCTGTTAGCACTGACCTGTCACTTGCTATCATACCCATAAGTCTTTCACCTTCTCGACTCCTCTCCTTTCCAGTCACTGCATCTAACTTCCATTCTGCTTCTTAGTCTCTTCACTAACCACCAGGCATCATTGACTTTGTCTCCCCCCAACACTATCCCCATCCCACTTCAGATTGCTGCTTCTGCCTGATGCCATGACATTACATTCGGGCAAAGGTGAATGTGGATAGTGGTCATAGTTATGTAAGTTTTATGAATGTAAGTGTGTTTTCTTTTGTTGAGGTGCTTTTTGGGATGAAATCTTAATATTCCAAATCTTGTCATTGTGCCCATTTGTGGTTCACCATGATGTCTTTGGAGTGAGTGGTAATAAATCCTGCTCATAATATCCATACTTCCTAACATGAGTAACACTTCCATTAATGTGCCAACTCGTTGACAAAATCATTGAACATTATGTCAGAATTAAACCAGTTTACCTTTTATTGAAAGCATGTTTGTATCTTCAAATGATTTTACAGCAACTTGCATGCTGTAGGGCCAGTAGTGTACAGTGCTGCTAATCTGTATTCTATAGTTATATTGAGAAGAAAAATACAGATTATATAATCATTTTAATATTATTTTAAATTTACTTCACAGCTCATAATTGTGGCCTTATTTACCAGATGCAGTAATATAAGTGGACATATTGAATCAAAATTAAGAAACATTAGTGTTCATTTTTGATTCAGTTATTTGTTGTTGATTGTATTAGTTTCATTTTTCTTTATTTTTTATCATGTTGTGCATGGATTATTATGCTGCACGCGAAAGAAATAAGGGGTAAAGTGTTTTGAATAGCCCATAATCTAGTGATCATTTGCATACATATCTGAAGACTTACAAGACTGTACCAAAATGTAAAAATAACACGCTGCTGAAGCCTAGCCAAATAGAGCAAACTGGTTGGTTTTTGTACATTGCCTGTAGTCAATGGTGGACTTTATATGCCTTGTAAAAGCACCAGTTTGTTTATGGGAAGTTCCTAGGAAAGAGGGGCTGGGGAACAACGTGTTCTTAAGCTAATATTCTCAAACAATTTTTAAATTTTTTCCCAGTCAGTTACCAAGATGCAGATTTTCAAAGTTACCGTACTAATATACAAAATCACAAAAACTGGTTTTTAAGCTGGTGATAAATTTCAATTATGAAATTTATGGATGATTGTACTGTATGGTTCAAAGAAAGCTTATAGAAATTTTTGTTTGAAGTGTTGCATGTTTTATGGATATTTTATTGATTTGTGTGTTCCCATAGGGTGTTGGAGACTGTGGCCTGGCTTCTCAGTGCCTGAGATTATCTCTGAGTGCAGACAGTAACCATGCACCTGCTTACAACAACCTGGGTGTATTGGAACTCAGACGTGGACATTATGAACAGGCTCGAGCATTCTTTCAGGCAGCTGGCTGCCTTGCACCATATCTGTTTGAACCTCATTACAACCATGCCTCCCTAGCAGAAAAGGTAAAGGAATTTGTCTTTTAATAATTTTCCCCGTCTTCCATGTGGGTCACCCTAAATCAATAAATAATAAAAAAAAGTTGTGTAAAGAAAAAGAGGCAAATGAATATCTTAGTAGTCATTGTATAAAATAAAGTAATAAAGTTGAAATTATAATTATAGAGCTAGGTAAGGTTTTGAAGATGTGCATGCACGCAAGCACACACGCGTGAGCACACATACGCACACACTTATCCATCATACAATTCAATACATATTTTCCTAGCTTTAAAACAAATGAGCTCACCTTGACTGCCTGATACCACGTGTCGGCTTTGACCAGTTGCGTCATGATTACATCATTTTGTAATAGATGTGTTTCTACTTGTTTATTGCTAGTCACTGATTGTATTGTAAATGTGTCAGAGGTAATATTTATTAGAATGCATTTGTTTCTTTAAGTTTTTCATTTTTGTGTAATGAAATATTGTGTCAGAGGTAATATTTCTCACATTGCATCTATTTATTTACCTAAGCATTTTGTGTTGAACAATTACTACAACGATAGGAAATACTTTAAAATATTTAAAAATAGGGATGGGTCGAAACCCAATTTTACCAAATCGAATCCGAATATCGAATCTTAAATAAAACATGTGGCGAATTCCAAACCCGAATTGACTCTCAAACCCAAATAATCTGTCAACTCAAGTAAATGTATTTAAAAAGAATTACTAATCTATAACAGCCAGTGATGAAGATAAAGCCTTTTGGGGTGGATCCAAAATGACAATATTAGCAGTAAGATTTAAGAAATTAAAATTTCATTTAGATTTTTATTTTAAATCTTAAGGATTTTTTCATACCCCCTACCCTTAAAAGAAATTTCTATGGAACATTTTGATATATATGTTGTTTAGTTGGTCTAAAA
The DNA here is from genome assembly GCA_026315105.1 of Locusta migratoria. Classification (NCBI taxonomy): domain Eukaryota; kingdom Metazoa; phylum Arthropoda; class Insecta; order Orthoptera; family Acrididae; genus Locusta; species Locusta migratoria. The sequence continues at coordinate 121,021,206 of CM048750.1, read as the reverse complement.
GATAAGAAACTTTCTTCACTCTATTACAAAATGTTTCATTTTGATTAAATAAAAAATAATTGAAGAATGAAGTCTTAAAAAGGAAAGGGATTACCATTTTTTCTTCTTTTTTCAAAGGGCAAGACTCAAAAATAAAATCTGAAAAGATGAGTAGGGTAAGGTGTCCTAAATATGATTCCATTTTTTTTACAGAAATAGTACCTGACAGGGGAAAAATGTATATGAAAGACGATGTAAACTGCTTCTAAATGACACTGTGTTTAGAGCTTCAAATCTGGGGGGGGGGGGGGGGGGGAATTAAAAACAGTGTATCATTTTTTGGACCTTCGAGTCTACAACTTGTACAAAAGCCAGACACAGTTAATAAATAACTCTCCTTTCCCTGTATTTTACCCCTGCTGACTTCAGAATTTAAAAAAGAGTGTATTCCAATCAACAAAAGCTTTCTCCATCTAAAAATGTTGGTTTGCCTTTCCTTAATCTATCTTTTAAGATAAGTCATAAAGTGAGTATTGCCTCCCGTGTTCCTATGTTCCTCCTGAATCCAAACTGATCTACGAGGTCAGCTTCTACCAGCTTTTCCATTCTCCTGTAGATAATTCGTGTTAAAATTTTGCAGCCATGACTTAACCATCAGTTTGATAAGTAATTTTCACACCTGTCTGCACCCGATTTCTTTGGAATGGAGATTCTTACATTTTTCTTAAAGTCTGAGGGTATTTCACCTGTCTCATACATCTTACACACCAGGTGAAACAGTTTTGTCATGGCTGACTCTCCCAGAGACTTCAGTAGCTCTGAGGAAATGTCATCTACTCCAGGGGCCTTGTTTCGACTTAGGTCTTTCAGTGTTCTGTCAAATTCATCTCTCAGTATAGTATCTCCTATTTCATCTTCATCTACTTCATCTTCCCTTCCTACAACATTGTCTCTAAGTTCATTTCCTTTGTAGTGCTCCTCTATGTACTCTTTCCACCTTTCAGCTTTCCCTTCTTTGCTGAGAACTGGTTTTCCATCTGTGTTCTTGATATTCATAGAGCTGTTTTTGTTATCTCAAAATATCTCTTTTATTTTCCTGTAGGCTGTATCTATCTTTTCCCTTGTTATACATTCTTCTACAGATTTGCATTTGGCTTCTAGCCACTCCTGCTTAGCTATTTTGCACTTCCTGTCAATCAAATTTCTAAGTCATCTCTACTCCATTTTGCCTGTTTCATTTACTGCATTTTTATATTTTCTCCTTTTATGAATTAAATTTAGTATTTCCTGTGATATCCAAGGATTTTTTGTAGGTCTTGCCTTTCTACCTATTTTGTCTTCTGCTGCCTTCACTATTTCATCTCTCAATGCTAATCATTCCTCTTCTACTGTTTTATTTCCCCCCGTTTGTGTCAATTGTTGCCTAAAGCTCCCTCTAAAATTCTTCAGACCTTCAGGTTCGCTCAATTTATCCCAGTCCTATCTCCTTATCTTCCTACCTTTCTGCAGTTTTTTTTTGTTTTTTTTTTTTTTTTTTGTTTCAGCCTATAGTTCATGACCAATACATTATGTTCAGAGTCTATATCTGCCCCTGGGTATGTCTTACAGTTTAAAACCGGGTTCCAGAATCTATGTTTTACCATTTTAAAATCTATCTGATACCTTCCGGTCTCTCCTGGTCTCTTCCACGTATATAATCTTCCTTTGTGATTCTTAAATCAAGTGTTTGTTATGATTAAATCATGTTCCGTGTAAAATTCAACCAGGCGGCTTCCTCTTTCATTCCTTCTGCCCAGTCCATATTCACCTATTATTTTTCCTTCTCTTCTTTTTCCTACTACCAAGTTCCAATTTCCCATCACAATTAAGTTTTCGTCTTCCTTAATTATCTGAATAATTTCCTTTAACTCCTCATACATTTCTTCCATCTCCTCATCATCAGCAAAGCTAGCTGGCATACTGCCGCAAGACAAGTCACCACAGGCTTCACACCATTTTTCCTGCTCCATGGCCGTGAAGCTGAGACAACAATAGATATGCTGTTCCCGTTCCAACTGGACGCCACCCAGGATGACTATGTTAAACAGCTCATCACCAGGGTCGAAGAAGCAAGACAGCTGGCTCGCATACGGACACTGGACACCCAGGAGAAGGACTGTCAGCGGTATAACGACAAGCACCAATCTGTTGTGTACAGCCCAGGAAATCTGGCATGGATATTTACCCCTGTACGGAAGGTTGGACTGTCAGAAAAGTTATTGAAGCGATACTTTGGTCCGTATCATCATACGCCGCCTGTCAGACGTCACATATGAAGTTGAGGATTATGGGCCATCGTCCACGTCCTGCGCATCAAGCCTTACTATGATCCTGAAGTGCAGGTAGGCGACAATGGCTTCTTGTTTAAGGACTCTAAGGGCGGCAATGCTACTGATGAAGCCACGACAGGAACATCTGTCATCGATAATCGTGGAGAAGGGAAGGATTCTCTTGAACTGCCATACAGATGACCCGTGACAAGGGTCAAGATCCAGGACATTGCAGCTGGCTCCACAGGGAACATAACAGCAGGTCGCTGTTTTTCCTGGAGAGGGAGAAATGCCGCGAGACACCACAAAACTGACTGCTGGTGTGGCGCAGGGGATAGCATCAGACTGCGGTGCTGAAGGTCTCCGGTTCAATCCAGGCCACCGGCAAAAATTTATTGCTTTGTAATTAACAATTCCAAAATGTTCTACATCTTTCTTATGTTCACTTGTAAATTCTACTTGTTTCTTATGTTAAATGTTCTTATAATTTCTGGTACATTCTGTCTGTGTATAAATAGCAGAGCACTCTGCCCGAGAAGCAGTTAGTGCTGCGTGTATGTTAAGTTCATAATAAACCTGCTTTCAGTGTAAGTGTTGTGTTCAGTTGCCTTCGAAGTCAAGCCTGCTTCCATTTCAATGCGACAATATAAACCTGTGCTACTGTTGTCGGTGTTGGCTTCGTATCTATCTTGACAATGATAATTCGATCACTGTGACGCTCATAGTAGTTTACTCGCATTCCTATTTTCTTATTCATTATAAGTGCTACTCCTGTGATACTCCCAACTGATTTTGTACTTATAATCCTGTACTCGCCTGACCCGAAATCCTGTTCATCCTGCCACCAAACTTCACTAATCCCCTCTTCAACCTATCCATTTCCCTTTTTAAACTTTCTAATTTTCCTACCCTATCTGTAGAATGCCAATGTTGTTTTTCCTGATGATCACACCCTCCTGAGTAGTCCCTGCCCGGAGATCCGAATGGGGGACTATTTTACCTCCGGAATATTTTATCCAAGAGGATGCCATCATCATATGTTCATACAGTAGAGCTGCATGTCCTCGGGAAAAGTAACTGCTGTCGTTTATCCTTGCTTTCAGCCATTTGCAGTAACTGTGTTGCAAAGCCACATTAGATGATGTTACAAGGCCACCTCAGTTAATCACCCAACTGTTGTCCCAGTAACAACGGTACCTGCCCGTCTTCAGGAACCACACATTTGTCTGGCCTCTCCACAGATACTCCTCTGCTGTGGTTGCGACTACAGTATGGCTATCTGTATCGTTGAGGCAAGCAAGCCACTCCACCATGGCTATGTCTGTGATTCATGAGGGTGGACTGTGTGAATATATTATCACAACTCTTAATTTTTTCTTGGTACAGATGTGGCTGTTCTTCCTGTTAACACAGAATTTCATTTGTTACTCATTTCTGAAAGCTCTCCTTCATGATGAAATTTATGGAACACAATGTGTAAAAAAATGAATGATTGAATGAATTAATACTTGCTTATAAAAACATGTATATGTATGGATATGATTGATTTGTTTCTTTTTCTATTCAACGCAAACTAAATAACAAAAAATTATGATTTTCCAGATAACAACAACTGTAGTGAACAAAAATCGATACCAGTGCTAGCTTCAGGAATGTCTTCATCCACAACATGAGGACAAATAGCAAAATGAAACTACTTCATATTAATTCAATATGTCATACTCAGAGTGAAGGGAGCTACAGTGGCAAATTAGAATAAAATCTTTATCAAGAGTTGAATTTTAATACAGAAAGCTGCACAGTGATTGCAGCGCAGTTCGTATATCACATGGCTGCTTTCACAGTTGGCCCGGCCTCTGGTAGGGTAGGATAAGCTTGTGACAGGACTGGGTGGTTGGATTGGACAGGTCTTGCTGCAAGGTTTTCCACAAGGATATGATCCCTGTGGCAGTGGGCTGGGTCTTGGGGTTGCATAGGGATGAACTAGGATGTTGTGGATGTTGGGAGGGCAACAGAACACCACTTTAGGAGGGGTGGGAAGGATGTCTCATTTCTGGGCATGAGGACAGAAAATCAAAACCTTGGAGAAGGATGCAATTTTGTTGTTAGAGTCCAGGGTAGTACTGGGTAACAAGCAGAGCGCTCTTTTGTGGATGTTTACTGGTGTTAGAGGTAGGATTTGGGATGTGTGAGGATGTGGTATGGGACATCTGTTTGTGGGCTAGCTCTGTGGGGTAGTTTCTGTCTGTGAAGGCCTTTGTGAGACCCTCAGAATATTCAGAAATGGAGTTCTAGTCACTGCATGACTGCCGTCCACGGGTGGCAAGACTGTAAAGGGAGGGATTTTTTTTTTTTTTTATGTGGAAGGGATGGCAGCTGTCAAAGTGTAGGTACTGTTGGTGGTTGGCAGGTTTAAAATGGACAGAAGTGTGGATGGAGCTATCAGTGAGGTGGAGGTTGACATCCAGGAATGTTATGTGGTAGGTTTAGGAAGTGGGTGGGGGAGAAGGAGTTGAGTTTCGTAAGGAAGGAGGATAGGGTACCCTAGACTCAGGGCCATGACACCCTATCCTCCTTCCTTCAGAACCTTAACTCTTTCTCCCCCATCCACTTCAGTGGTTGTAGCGTCAGACATATGGATGAAACACCTGTTTCCCAGTCGGCTTTACGTAGTAGCTTTTAGATAAGACTTCAAATGTATGGCTATTGTGAAACTCTGTCCGCATCACATGAGGTGTTTTTTCTCCTTTTTTTCTTTAATTGTACACAGCACATTAATCTGGGCATTCAAGGACTGCAGTAAAATAGGTCTGCTTCCTGTAAGATTTTTTTTTTTTTTAATAAACAATCATGTAGAATTATGTCACAGTTAAAAGCACACACGAAAGTGTGTGCGTAACATTTTTGGAAGCATTTTTTCTCTAAACAGACTCCTTTGCCTCAGCTTCATTGGTTAACAAAAGAACATCACAGAACGTAACTTCACTTTGCTAGTCTCTCATGCCGTACTTCATCAGTTTCGTAATTATACTTAATTATTTAAAAAAAATTGTCTTGATACTACATCGTATTGCATGTGTTGTCCCACCCCTCCCTCTTGATATTTCATTTCTATTTCAATATTGCTATGTCTATTATTTTTCTATTTAGAATCTTCCCGCCCAAAACCTCTTAATGTCCACAATAAATTCTCCCCCCCCCCCCTCCGTTTACATTTATATTGGTGTAGTTTTTTTATTTTATGTTGTTATCGATGCCATATTACGTTTGTATTCAAATATACATGTCGGTTATTGCCATGACATTCTGCCTGACATCATGGGTCAAAACAGGAGGGTGGTTTTGGGAGATCTAAAAACTGTCTATTGGTAATTACACTGCATTAAGTGATATGGATGGTATTAAGAACAAACGAGTGTAAATATGAACTTTTAATAATGGAAAATCCGAAAGGAATTTCAATAATGGAGGATAGGTAACAACTCGCCATAAAGAGGCTCACTGAGCTGCTGACAGTTATACTCGATAATGTTAAACAATCTGACAACCAATTCAAAATCAGTAGAACATTATATATTTGCAGTACCTATTATGAAAAGTATCAATGTTTTAGATGGAGGCCTGCAAGTTCATTTCCCACTACTGCCATGGATTTTTTAAATTTTTATTTTCGAGAGGATGGCAGCAGTCACCCTAGTGATGGCTCAAAGGGCTGAATACTGATAACAGCAAGGAGAGTTCTATGTTGACTCCAGCCCCTACATAACATGTTAAAATGATGTCACTAGCAGAGGAAAACTCGGTGGCCAGAGGCTGAATGCTGAGCTAAAAAATAGTTAACATGGGTATACGTTCTTCAATGAAAATGGCAAAACCTACCATCAGTCTTGTAAGCAAATTACACTATACCCAAAACAATAGTGGGAAAGAAATCGATATGGGTAACAATAAAATTGTTTTTAATGTGTTTCAAAATAAAGATAACATTCACAGACAGGAGCAAAAGTTAGGAGTAGTAGTTATTGGGAAAATTGGCATGATAAACTATTAAATTACGAGGTAGCCAATTGGCAAGCTAACATTTGTCTTCAGTAGATTAATCTTTGTACTGTGATACCAGTAACACTTAAATGTCAATAATAGAGGATAGGTAACAACGCACCGTGAAGAGGTTTGCTGAGCCACTGACAGCCATGTGAAATAGACAATCACATTCACACAACTTAAGTTTTTGGCCATGGCCTTCATCAGAAAAGGAAACATATACATTCACTCAATCACTCAAACATAACTATGCACACACAACTACCACCTCAAGTCACTCCAACACTACTTAAAAGTAGAAACTACAGTGTCTAGTTTTCAAAACTCTTCCCCGAACTGCACAGGTGGGAGTTGTTCCTTCAACCATTCTACCATTGTACGGTCCTACATCCACTATAGCCTCAACGTAACATAAATTGCCATCCCTACACTCTGTGCCAACATTCCCCACCCTGTTCCCCACTCATTATTCTGTATTCCTCCAATTCCAATCTTCTTTCCAACTGTCTCATCCCTTACAGTATCTCCTAATTAATCACTTTTTATTTTTATCATTTCAAATCACCCCTCCTTCCCACACATACCTCTACACCTCCCGTTTATCCTCTCCCACCCCTTTCCTTCACTGCATTCAGTGTTGTCGCCTGTTAGAACCTTTACAATCCATTCTGTAATATGGAACTTCCATACCCACCCTTGCCCAATATCCTACCCTCTCCACACTCACTACAAGATGCTTGTAGCGCTTGGAGATGGTGGTCATGTGTGCTAATTATGTCCAAATTATCGACTGACTATGTGTGTTTCTTTTTCTGATGAAGACCATGGGCAAAAATTTAAGTTGTGTGAATGCAATTGTCTATTTTATGTGCCCATCAGCAGCCCAGTGAAATGTTATGTATCCTCTATTATTTCAGATATATAATTGAAAGAGAAAGTATCTGATATAATAACAGAAGTTGTCTACTGCTAAATTATTTCTCCACAGCTTGTGGGAACGAGAAGAATTAAAATGTTTTATATTTTTGTTTTTATTTCAGATGGGTGATCTCCAAACCAGCTACATCGTTATACAGAAAGCGCTAGAAGCGTATCCTTGCCACACAAACTCACAAGAACTACTAAACTCACTTCAGCGGCATTTTGCTTTTCTTTAAAATTCACAATGTTACAGTTATGCATGGGAGCTCAGTAAGTGTTAGATCTACAAATCAATTTCAGGCTTGCAACCAGTTGACTACGCTTCACAATATTTCGATTGGATATCTGCCACACATTCTTATGTAAACCATCTGAGTCAGGCAGGTGCATGTTTACAGAGGAAATAATTTGCAGTATGACAACCACCTATAAGCCAAAAGTTCCTTAACATTCTCAATTTGTGGGGAAATTTTAAAATTCCCAGTATTTTATTGCCACATCAGATTCTTTCACCGTAGAAGTTGTAATACAGTTCTGAGTCCACATTAAACTGTAGGGCTCCATATAACTGGTTACGTTGTCAATTCAAAGGTAATGGAAGACAAGGGCGTGGCACACCCAATGGCACAGTGCTTTGTAAATCACTATCATCTTCAAACCTTTTTAAATTATTATTTTACATGTGTGCTTCTTTATGTGGTTTAATAACTATAAATTGATGTAGATGTACCATATAGGTTCTCTCTCATTGATGGTTGGTCATGGTTCATGTTGTTCTGGTTTTTTTTTTTTTTTTTTTTTTTTGCATCAAGTATTATTTATGAATGTTTAGGTGGATGGAGATTATTAATTAATATGGGTATAATTAATTTAATACCAAGACTGTCCTTTTGGTGATTTCTTTTGAGATTTTCTAATATGGCTGCTCCTCCTCCTCTAAATCTTTTAAGTGAATTTAGATTATTAAATATAATTATTTCATGGTCTTCTTATATGATTTTGTTATTGATTTTTTAAAATCATTTTTAGAGCTGTTTATACATTGCACATATATTCTAATTCTCAACTTGGTTTGTATTTGTCTGGTGTTTATACTTGTTCTTTAGGTTATTTCTGGAAATATCATCTTTTATTTTTACACTGATTATCTCTTAATTTATTGTGTTCTATTATTTATGAAAACTTAGGCTTAATTTAATGTGGTGAATATATTTCATAATGTGTGTACACATTTCTTCATTATTTTTCCCCAACCTCTCGTTGTTTTTTGTAAATTTGGATATAATAATTAGACATTAAGATTGATGTATATCACCTTCTTCGTTTTAATACGATTGGGATCAAGAAATAAATTGGTTTGAAGACTGGAGTTCTCATTTGTTGGTGATAATATATGTTGTTATTTGTGTTGCAACTTGCAAAGCAATAGTGTGCTAACTATCTAGATACTGAAATGTATTAATTTCATAAAAAATAATGCTACATTTTGGGTCTTCCAACAAATGGAAGATGCGCACAACAACAATTTTTATTAAGGGGTAGGTTAAGGTTTAGAGGGCCATAAAGCTCGTGGGTCGTTGGGGTCCCATTTACAGATGGGTGCCAAACCTGTGAAACAAGAGGGGCAGCATGTAGAAGCTATTCGCGGGTGCGCACAATGACGGCCGAGATCAAGGAGTGCCTTTCTTGGTCATCATGGAGAAGACGGCCCGCAGCAGTGAGAAGGCAGAAAGAGAAACAAATGAATTATTATGTAGTTAGTTATGAGACGTGTAATGGTGTTGAGACATGGTATTGTTTGGTTCTCGTGTAACTTAAGTTAAAAATACACCCATTGATTTAAAGGGAACTTTTAACTTCTTTCTTAAAAATAGTTGTCAAAATAAAAGTTTCTTATAGTGTTTCCCAAAGCAATCGGGTGAAGAAGACCTATTTTGCACATATTGGCAGCACTGCTTTGCGGGACTGCTCATCAAGAAAATACAAAGTCGACTGAAAGTTAATGGAAGAAAGAAATGTACATGCACGAAAGGAAATTATACGACTCGAGTTAATGTAATGTCCCGGCAGAACAGCGAGTTCCGTTCGGATCCGTTGTGTACACTTGCTACTCACTAAGGAACTAGCTGGGAACATTACAATACACAATATTGCCAGTGAGTTTAGTAGGTTATCATTTTTGCCTCAATATATTGCCTAAATATTAGAATAAAATATAAATACATATGGTAGAATTTAGATGGTAAATATAGCAAAAATGTCACAGAATGTGTAACACCTCCGCCTCACCTACTGGTAATCTTTTTTTATTAATTTAAGTGAACCATGTTTAAGTGTTGCCTACAATGACTTGGATAAAGCTTTCATTTCCGAAGTATTGTACACATAAAACAGGCAAGTAAGGAAGAGTTGCTACAACAAATTATCGTAACTACTTGAAATTTGAAACAATTACAGTTGAACAAGTCAGTCTTGAAGTATGTAGGAAAATGAAGCATACAGAAAACACACATATATCTAAAATAAAATAAAATAAAATCTGAGACCTCTGTCCTATCCAAAGGCCTCACTTTCAGTCCTACTCCCAAATTCAACCAAACAGCTCTTGTCAAAGATCTACTTTCCTATACTCGTAGTCTTTGCTGGAGATACCACTTTGCCACGAAGAATAATAATCCTACTCCCAATGACCCTGCTCCCCAAGACATCATTCAAATTGAACCCTGCCTAGAACAGTTCCGTCCTCCGTCACAGCGAGACCCACCTGCTCTTCCTCAAAATCACCCTCTTCAAACCTTCGAGGAATTCCTTACTTCCCACCTTGCCTCCCAGTCTTTCCTGAGAAACCTTAATCCTACTCCCAACATTACCGCAGCTGAATCCCGAGCTATCCGTGATGTGAAGGCTGACCATTCCATCGTCATTCTCCCAGCCGACAAGGGATCCACAACCGTGGTACTTGATCGGCGGGAGTATGTAGCTGAGGGACTGCATCAGCTTTCTGACAGTACCACATATAAAGTCTTTCATGGCAATCCCATCCCTGATGTCCAGGCAGAGCTTCAAGGAATCCTCAAAACGTTAGGCCCCCTACAAAACCTTTCACCTAACTCCATTAACCTCATGACCCCACCGACACCCCGCACCCCTACCTTCTACCTACTTCCCAAGATTCACAAACCCAATCATCCCGGCCGCCCCATTGTGGCCAGTTACCAAGCCCCTACAGAACGAATCTCTGCCTACATAGACCAACACCTTCAACCCATCATGTGCAGTCTTCATCAAAGACACCAAACACTTCCTCGATCGCCTGAAATCCTTACCCAGCCTGTTACCTCGAGAAACCATCCTTGTAACCATTGATGCCACTTCCTTATACACCAATATCCCACATGCCCAGGACCTTGCTGCGATGGAATATTTCCTTTCACGCCGACCACCCACTTCCCTACCTAAAACCTCTTTCCTTAACGCCCTAGCCAGCTTCATCCTAACCCACAACTTCTTCACTTTTGAGGGCCAGACATACCAACAACTAAAGGGAACAGCCATGGGGACCAGGATGGCCCCCTCGTACGCAAACTTATTTATGGAACGCTTAGAGGAAGCCTTCCTGGACACCCAAGCCTGTCAACCCAAAGTTTGGTACAGATTCATTGACGACATCTTCATGATCTGGACTCACAGTGAAGAAGAACTCCAAAATTTCCTCTCCAACCTCCTTTGGTCCCATCAAATTCACCTGGTCTTATTCCAAATCCCATGCCACTTTCCTCGATGTCGACCTCCATCTATCCAACGGCCAACTACACACATCCGTCCACATCAAACCTACCAATAAACAACAGTACCTGCATTATGACAGCTGCCATCCTTTCCACATCAAACGTTCCCTTCCCTACAGCCTAGGTCTTCGTGGCAAACGGGTCTGCTCCAGTCCTGAATCCCTGAACCAATACACCAATAACCTGGTAACAGCCTTCACATCCCGCAGCTATCCTCCTGATCTGGTACAGAAGCAAATTGCCAGAGCCACTTCCTCATCCCCCCAAATTCAGAACCTTCAACAGAACCCCAGAAGTACCCCTCTTGTCACCGGATACTTTCCGGGACTGGAACGGACTCTGAATGTGGCTCTCCAGCAAGGATCCTGCCCCGAAATGAGATCCATCCTTCATGACATCCTCCCCACTCCTCCGAGAGTGTCTTTCCGCCGCCCACCTAACCTCCGTAACCTCCTAGTCCATCCCTATGAAATCCCCAAACCTCCTTCCCTACCCTCTGGCTCCTACCCTTGTAACCGCCCCCGTTGTAAAACCTGCTCTATGCACCCTTCCACCACCACTTATTCCAGTCCCGTAACCCGGAGGGTGTACACAATCAAGGGCAGAGCCACTTGCGACAGCACCCACGTGATTTACCAACTGACATGCCTGCACTGTGAAGTGTTCTATGTGGGAATGACCAGCAACAAACTGTCCATTCGCATAAATGGTCACAGGCAGACAGTGTTTGTTGGTAATGAGGATCACCCTGTGGCTAAACACGCCTTGGGGCATGACCAGCACATCTTGGCACAGTGTTACACCGTCCGGGTTATCTGGATACTTCCCACCGACACCAATCCTTCAGAACTCCGGAGATGGGAACTAGCCCTTCAGCATATTCTCTCTTCCCGTTGCCCACCTGGTCTCAACCTCCGCTAAATTCGAATTCCCACCCACCATCTTAACACCTTTGCCTCGGTTCTCTGGACAGAGCCTCTGTGTAAAGTGGCGTCTCTGTCTAACTTCTTTGCTTTCTACAGTATGTCTGCCTAAGTGTACTTGCGTCTGTGTAAATGTGTGGGTGTGTGTGTATTTGTTTACCCTCCTTTCCCCCCCCCCCCCCCCCCCCCCCCAAGGTAAGTCATTCCTGTCCCGGGATTGGAATGACTCCTTATCCACTCCCTTAAAACCCTCATCATTTCCTTTTCCCTCTCCTTCCCTTCTGCCTGACGAAGCAGCTAGGCTGTGAAAGCTTGCGTTTGTGTGTATGAGTGTGTGTTCTGTTCATTTGTGCTGCTGTCACACCTGTGCTCCTTTGCCTGGTGAGTAATCTTTGTCTATTTTATACATAAAATAAAATTAACTTAGATATCTTTGAACACAGTCGCCAGCCTAGTTGGGCACTAACTATGGAACATGCAATTATCATTAATGATTAACTAATCACTTTAGTGGGTGTGGCACAAAAGAAGGTTGTGACACATGTGTTCGACAGTACAATACTTTCTACAAAAACAATGGACTGAATTTACTAAATTTAATAACAAAAATTAAATTGGAAATAATTTGGAAAATAAACTTGTTTAGTGAGAGAAATTTGATTGATTGGAGGTAAATGATACAATAATTGATGTCACCTCAGAATAACACTTGCTCACCTGTATGGTATAACTATGTTTGCAAAAAAAAAAAAAAAAAAAAAAAAAAAAAAAATTAAATAAATAAAATAAATAAAAAATAAAATAAATAAAAAATACACAAAAAATGACTTTGACTAACTTGCAGCTTAATTAATACCGAATTACCAAACAATTTATCAGAGCAGATACAGTTGAAGTGCAACACATGAACAATGCAAATGACAATACATAGACAGACAGTACAAAATATATTGAAATTTAATAGCAAGAATTATATATTTTTTAATTTAAATTTTCATTAGTGCCAACTTTCAGTAACAAGAAACTATTTTCAAGTTCTGACTAGTTGATGTTCAGTTACTATTGTTGAGTATCCAAGTGTATGAATTTTGGTTTTTAAAATTATAAATTTAATTAGCTTGGCACTTTTGTTGTTATTTTTGTAACGGCACTTAGTTTTCATTTCACCGGACAGGATAGGACTCTACACAGGTAATGATGACTCGTGATAATGAACAGATAACATTTCTTTAAATGAGTACTGATTGTTTAAAATACTAGACCAGTGCTTTCCAAACATTCCCTCATGGCGACACCCTTTTATAGCTTACAGTTTTGTGTGATACCCTTTCACTAATATAAATACATATAGGTAGAATTTAGATGTTTCTAGTGCGGAAGGGGGGGGGGATGGAAATAAAGTATCACTAAAATGTAGTTTGTAAAAGAAACAGAAATCCTCACATGCATTGACATGTTTAATGTTGATCCTGATTGCAGCAATTACGTGCACTCATCGCAAGAAAAGGAAACATTAGGAACTACGGAGATGTACAATAGAGTAACACCACAGACAACAATGCCTAACTTACACAGTAATACTTGCTTCTTCTACATGCGACCCAACTTCCGAAACACGAAAACTGAATTTCAGAAACTGTTTTTCGCTGTTGTGTGTACATGTCAGGGCCAGATACTGTTTTGCTGGATCGATTGAAAATGGCATCTGGAAATTAGCTGCTCGGATTTCTGATTTAGACAGCACAGTGGCTGTTCCCTTTCAGTTCAATATTATCACATTATTTTCAGAAATAAAGAGGATGTATTTATGACAAGTGATGAATTATTATTTAAGTCCTATTGTTAGATTCTTACTTCACCATGACCTCGGAAGTCCCGACATATTCGGAAAAAATTGATAAATACTTGTAACGAGTAAGAATATGAATGTCATTTCTGGTCCCAGAATATGTTACATACAGGTAACTGAGAGAAAAAAAATATTAACACATACCAGGGTTCCAACGAACAATCACTGCATTTAAAATAGTACTCTCCGGCCATACTCCATACTAAACATCACTACTGAATAGCTTTTGTCAGTGGACCATTGTGACTGTTTTTACAATCTGTGACAGCTTTTACAGCCACTGTGTCATTGATTGACATTTAATTGTAAGAAACGCTACTGAGGGTGACGTGGCTTCATTAAAAAAGGCTCAGGTGCAGCTTTTTTATAAGGAAAGCAGACTAAAGTGAAGGTTCTTTCAAGCAGCTCTGCGCATCGCAGTTTGCTGGAATCTGGCAACTGGCAGCTGCTTGAACGATCCCTGAGCGTCTACTGCTGCCGAAGCAGAGCTGCCACCTAGCAGCTGAGCATGCAATTAATGTGCACTGAATGAAGAGAAAGATGAGTAGCTGCAGGCGAGTCTTCATGGTAGTATGAAGAAAAGGATATTTCGTGTTATTTTATGACAAGTTTTTTTGTTTAGAGTCTAAATTTCTTAGTCTCGCGGCACCCTTGATACTACTTCACGACACCCCAGGGTGTCGCGACACCCAGTTTGGAAAGCTCTGTACTAGACACAAGAATTCTGGGTAAATGCATCACAAACTTCATAAATCATTGTGTAGTAGAAAATATTGGAGCGGTCTTACCATTCATCCTCTTTGAGAAGCCAGCTGCAATGTCATCGGCAATGCTGAAGTTAATGTAATGTAATGGCATGAGCAGTGCATTACTGTAGTACAGAATACTATTCTTTAGTGAAGACCAGTATACGTAATTCCTATATTACAGACCAACAACTTCCGTTCCTTTTGTTCCAACTACTCCATTTCCACTATTACATGGTACTTGTGGCATGACTTGAATTTATATGTAATTAATTAACCTCAAGAAGTCATATTATACTAAACAAAACAATTATCAATGAGTAGAATCATAAATGTTGAATAATAAACTAATTACACATTGTGGAACTTTCTAGAAGTCTCTGTTGTATCTCATTGTCAATATTAGTACAAATGGAGTAATTACCAGGTATCAACCGTGAATATTAAGCAATTGCAAATTAAAGATTATATAACATATGCAAACCAACTTTGTAAATTCACTAAATTACAAATATATAAATTAAGAATGTAATTTGATGAGATCACTGACCAACTTCTTTGCTTTCTACAAATGTCTGCTTTGGTGTGTTTGCGCACGTGCGTGTGCATGTGCCGTGTGTGTGTGTGTGTGTGTGTGTGTGTGTGTGTGTGTGTGTGTGTGTGTGTAAAAAATAGAGATTGTTTAACTTACCCAAAATACAGGCTCGTTGACACACACACACACACACACACACAACTGAGCTTTCGCAAACGTAGGTTGCTTCTTCAGAAAGAGCAGGGAAGGAGAGGGAAAAGGAAAGGATGAGGATTTTAAGGGAGTGGGTAAGGAGTCATTCTAATCCCAGGAGAGGAAATACTTACCTTGGGGGGGGGGGGGGGGGAAAGGCTAGGTAAACAAACACACAGCCACACACATATACATTCAAACATGCCAAGGCAGACATATGCAAAATGCAAAGAAGTTGGACAGAGATGCCAGTCGAGGCAGAGGCTCTGTCCAAGGGGGCAAAGATGTACTAACAAAGGTTGAGAACAGGTGGGCAACGGGAAGAGAGAGAATATGTTGAAGGGCAAGTTCCCATCTCTGGAGTTCTGAAAGGTTGTTGTCAGTGGGAAGGCCCCATTTCACTGCGCATGCGCAGTGCATGCTGCTGCAGTAAATGCCTGTCAAGTAGTAATGTCTTGTACTTAGTAGTGGACTAGCGACGACAATGAGTTCTAGGAGCAGCCCTTTGCCATTTTCAACAAGTTGGGAAGAACAGTTTTTGTTTATCAAGAAAGATGGCTTGCCTCAGTCTCTTGTGTGCCATAAAGTTTTAGGTATGACGAAGAAGTATAATATACAGCATCACTACATGTCTCTTCACGCGCCACAGAACGATACGCTAGACAGTAATGCATGAAAACAATTGATTGCGACACTGAAGAGCGACGTTTAGCAACAGGTAAATCTTACTCAAAAGAAATGAATAATTTTTTATGTATTAACGACACTAACACGATGGAGATGTAATAAAATTTTATTTATAAGAACGTTATGGTGTAACCGTGTATAATTTTAGTTCAAACCACCACAAAATTACTTTTATACACCAGTTTAGGATTTTGTATATAATTATTATTAGAGGCCCAGTAATACTGTTCCTCACAAATTTAACTTCTTCTTTCTTCTCAAGCTTCGGCATTCATCTCTGAAGTATTCAGTTGGAAGAAAAAGGAAACTCTTAATAACGTACCGATTATTTTGATTATAAATGAACACACTTCAATGTTTTTAGTGCTGAATCAACAAAAGGGTTTATTGGAACCCCAATAATACGTTACATTGTAATTAACTGAGTTAAATCTTTCAAATAAAACTTGAAGAACTCCTCTTAGCAGATAGTCCTTCCTTTTTCCCATCTCTAAACTTATAAAAGAACCAATGTCTCTAGTCCGTGGATCTTATGTAATTAATTCATATATCCAAACCATTCATAGAGAGAGAGAGAGAGAGAGATAGAGGAAAAAAACATAGCTTCTGAAACACATCTTGTGAATTAATACATATATCACTACCACTATCAACTAATATTGTAACAAGTAAGTCAAAAATAGTACCATTATTTACTGGTTTGTTCACTGAAGGTAGGTTTGATTGGTTTGTTTTCAAAAATTATCCCTTCTTTGTTTCGAATTGTGTGTTTATAGTTAACTTAAAATGTGTCATTTTCATGTGGATCTTTGTTTATTAGGATACATTATGCTTAGACACCATTTGTGTATCTACAGGAGTCCATGCCACATTTAATTTTATTCCAGAACTACGAATTTTGACTGTCTCTCATTCAAAACATAATTGAATCTAATTTTGGATACTACATCAGTAAATGCTGTAGTACATTGTAATCTATTACAACTTTCTTCAGACTGAATGTTAGTCATTTCTGAATTTGAACTTTTATCCTCAGTTGCCTGAGAACTCTCAACCTTCTCCTTAAATTTTTTATTGAAAATTTCCTCTACCTTTTTTTCCCAGTTACATAATTCACTAACAGGCAAACTTAGATTTGAAAAATTTTGATACCTTTCTAAGACATTAACTTTATTCACTGTTTCAGGCATTGTACGACTAACCTGTGAAATTTCAGATTTAGAATGGTATTCTAACACCTCTATTCTTTCATTAGTAGAAACTAGCTTCTGATCTAAAGAATTTAATTTTTCTAAGACTATCATCTTTTTCAGAAACTTTATGCATCAGGTCATCAAAACGATTTTGAGTCTTTGATGAAATGTGCTCATCAAACATTTGTTTGGAAATAACTTCTACTTGTTCCCTAGTTAATAATAAGTCATTTAATTTCGTTAGTCTGCCATCGATTCGAATTTTTATTAACTTGGTCATATAACAAATGAAATTTTTTGTTTAACTTTTCCTCACACAAATCTAATCTAGATTCTAAATTATTTAGTCCACGATCCATTTTTTCCTTTAAGGTAGATTCTAGATTAGATATTTGTTTGTCTAACTTTTCATTGAATTTAAGAACCTAGGTCAGAACCTCCTCTTCTTTACTAGAATTGGCCATCATTATTGTGACTGGCATTTAACACTTTCAAACAGTATAAAATACTTCGCAATTACTATTCTTCAATAGTCACTCACAAATAGTAAAGAAAATAGAAATGTTACTCTCACTACGGATTCGCCACATCGAACTGCTCAGCTCGATTTCGGGCATAATCAAGAACAGTCACTCGAAGCGCCGTCGCTGTCCACCTCATCATGCATCGACATAATATTATAGTGTTCCCGCGTTGAACCACTCGCCTATGACTGAAGGAACATTTCCAGCATTTCTTCAAGAAAACTTCCTTTCTTCATTCTTCTACAAATTATTAGGAGTCAATGGAATCTTACACTATTTCATTACCGCTCATTCATAACTTCTTGTAGAATCTATTGTTCTTACTGATCTCTGTTGCTATAGGTAACCAATCCACCAGATTTCAGAGTATTTGTAACACATCTGCTTCTTTTCTTAAAAATTCCGTGCATCTTCTTCTTCTTCTTCTGTACTGTCAATTAATTTCTTCCTTTTTCTTTCCTTTGAGTCTTGGAATTACGGTTGCCAATTTTGTGGTGTAACCATGTATAATTTTAGTTCAAACCACCACAAAATTACTTTTATACATTAGTTAAGGATTTTGCATATAATTATTATTAGAGGCCCAGTAATACTGTTCCTCACAAATTTAATTACTACTTTCTTCTCAGGCTTGGTGTGGAACATCTTTTATATTGTGATGAAATATCGGAACATCTTTGTGGAACATCTTTATATTGTGAAATAATATCATTATATATATATATATATAAGATTTTTGACTTACCTAAAGTACAGGATCGTCGATAGAAACACGAAACACACACAAAAACACACAACCATTCGAGCTTTCGCCACCAGTGGTGGCTTCTTCGGGAAAAAGAGGGAGGAAGGAGAGGAGAAAGGGAAGGATACGGGTTTTAAGGAAGTGGAAAAGGAGCCATTCCAATCCCAGGAGTGGAAGGACTTACCTTAGGGGACAAAAAGGAAGGTAAACAAATACACACACACTCACACATATCCACATCCAAACACACCTAGGCAGACATTTGTAGAAACCAAAGAAGTTGGACAGAGATGCCACTTCAGGCAGAGGCTCTGTCTACAGAACCGAGGCAAAGATGTTAAGGATGGCGGGCGGGAATTAGAATTTAGCGGAGGTTGAGACCAGGTGAGCAACGGGAAGAGAGAATGTGTTGAAGGGCAAGTTCCCATCTCCGGAGTTCTGAAAGATTGGTGTTGGTGGGAAGTATCCAGATAACCCGGACGGTGTAACACTGTGCCAAGATGTGCTGGCCGTGCACCAAGGCATGTTTAGCCACAGGGTGATCCTCATTACCAACAAACACTGTCTGCCTGTGACCGTTCATGCGAATGGACAGTTTGTTGCTGGTCATTCCCACATAGAACGCTTCACAGTGCAGGCATGTCAGTTGGTAAATCACGTGGGTGCTATCGCAAGTGGCTCTGCCCTTGATCGTGTACACCTTCCGGGTTACGGGACTGGAGTAAGTGGTGGTGGAAGGGTGCATAGGGCAGGTTTTACAACGGGGGCGGTTACAAGGGTAGGAGCCAGAGGGTAGGGAAGGTGGTTTGGGGATTTCATATGGATGGACTAGGAGGTTACGGAGGTTAGGTGGGCGGCGGAAAGACACTCTCGGTGGAGTGGGAAGGATGTCATGAAGGATGGATCTCATTTCGGGGCAGGATTTAAGGAAGTCGTATCCTTGCTGGAGAGCCACATTCAGAGTCCGCTCCAGTCCCGGAAAGTATCCGGTGACAAGAGAGACACTTCTGGGATTCTTCTGTGGAAGGTTCTGAATTTGGGGGGATGAGGAAGTGGCTCTGGAAATTTGTTTCTGTACCAGATCAGGAGGATAGCCGCGGGATGTGAAAGCTGTTATTTGGTTATTGGTGTACTGCTTCAGGGATTCGGGACTGGAGCAGACACGTTTGCCACGAAGATCTAAGCTGTAGGGAAGGGAACGTTTTATGTGGAATGGATGGCAGCTGTCATAGTGTAGGTACTGTTGTTTGTTGGTTGGTTTGATGTGGACGGATGTGTGAAGTTGGCCGTTGGACAGATGGAGGTCGACATCAAGGAAAGTGGCATGGGATTTGGAATAGGACCAGGTGAATTTGATGGGACCAAAGGAGTTGAGGTTGAAGAGGAAATTCTGGAGTTCTTCTTCACTGTGAGTCTAAATCATAAAGATGTCGTCAATGAATCTATACCAAACTTTGGGTTGACAGGCTTGGGTATCCAGGAAGACTTCCTCTAAGCGTCCCATAAATAAGTTTGCGTACGAGGGGGCCATCCTGGTTCCCATGGCTGTTCCCTTTAGTTGTTGGTATGTTTGGACCTCAAAAGTGAAGAAGTTGTGGGTTAGGATGAAGCTGGCTAGGGTATTAAGGAAAGAGGTTTTAGGTAGGGAATTGGGTGGTCGGCGTGAAAGGAAATACTCCATCGCAGCAAGGCCCTGGGCATGTGGGATGTTTGTGTACAAGGAAGTGGCATCAATGGTTACAAGGATGGTATCTGGAGGTAACTGGCTAGGCAAGGATTTCAGGCGATCGAGGAAGTGGTTGGTATCTTTGATGAAGGATGGGAGACTGCACATGATGGGTTGAAGGTGTTGGTCTATGTAGGCAGAGATTCGTTCAGTAGGGGCTTGGTAACTGGCCACAATGGGGCGGCCGAGATGATTGGGTTTGTGGATCTTGGGGAGTAGGTAGAAGGTGGGGGTGCGGGGTGTCGGTGGGGTCATGAGGTTGATGGAGTTAGGTGAAAGGTTTTGTAGGGGGCCTAAGGTTTTGAGGATTCCTTGAAGCTCTGCCTGGACATCAGGGATAGGATTGTGTTGACAAACTTTGTAGGTAGTATTGTCTGAAAGCTGACGCAGTCCCTCAGCCACATACTCCCGCCGATCAAGTACCACGGTTGTGGATCCCTTGTCGGCTGGGAGAATGACGATGGAACGGTCAGCTTTCAGATCACGGATGGCTCGGGATTCAGCTGTAGTAATGTTGGGAGTAGGATTAAGGTTTTTTAGGAAAGACTGATAGGCAAGGTTGGAAGTAAGGAATTCCTGGAAGGTTTGAAGAGGGTGATTTTGAGGAAGAGCGGGTGGGTCTAGCTGTGATGGAGGATGGAACTGTTCCAGGCAAGGTTCTATTTGAGTCATGTCTTGTGGTGTTGGATCATTAGGGGTAGGGTTAGTTTTCTTCGTGGCAAAGTGATATCTCCAGCAGAGGCTACGAGTATAGGATAGTAAATCTTTGACAAGGGCTGTTTGGTTGAATTTGGGAGTAGGGCTAAAGGTGAGGCCTTTGGATAGGACAGAGGTTTCAGTTTGGGAGAGCGGTTTAGAGGAGAGGTTAACTACTGAATTGGGATGTCGTGGTTCCGGATTGTGTGCAGTAGGATTTAAAGGTTTGGGGGGGAGTGGAGCTGGAAGTGGGAGATTGAGTAGATGGGAGAGACTGGGTTTCTGTGCAATAAGAGGAGCTTGAGGTTTACTGGAGTGGTTGTTGAGGGAGAGTGTATTGCCTTTCCGGAGGTGGGTGACAAGGACTTGGGATAGTTTTTTGAGGTGGAGGGTGGCATGTTGTTCTAATTTCCGGTTGGCCTGTAGGAGGATGTTCTGAACTGTGGGTGTGGATGCGGAAGTGGAAAGGTTGAGGATTTTGATTAGGGATAGGAGTTGACAGGTGTGTTCATTGGCGGAGTTGATGTATAGGTTAAGGATTAGGCGGGTGAGGGCTGTGGATTGTTCTGTTTGGAATTGGTGTAGGGCTTGATGAAAGGATGGGTTACAGCCGGAGATGGGAACTTTTATTGTGAGGCCCTTGGGGGTTATGCCAAATGTTAGACATGCCTGAATAAACAAAATGTGGGACCGTAATCTGGCGAGGATGAAAGCATGCTTGCGGAGGGAATGTAGGTTAAACTTGATGGGGTCAAGGTAGGGTAACATAATGTATGGAATGGAAAAGTGAGAACTATGTGTTGAATAAATGACTACAAAGTATTTAGAAAGGAAAGAAAAATAAAATAAAAAATTTTTTGAAGGTGGATAGATAGCGAAAGGATTCAGCAAAGAAAATAGAAATCTATAAAGTTGTTCAAGAGAGTTGTTGAAGTTGAACCTGGTGGAAACTGAGGTCAACTACAGTTGGTTAACAACGTAATGCACAATAGTTTGGTGGTTGTATTGGCGTCCAAAACAAGTTACAGGGAGGAGAAAATCAAAGGAAAGCGTATTATAATGACTGATTAGTAGTGGCAGATTACGACCATGAGGTAGATAATAATCTGAGGAAGGAATAATAGGGTTAAAAACGTATGAAAGTTACTGAAAAATGAACGGGGATTACTTCCAACCTTGCCTATCAGTCTTTCCTAAAAAACCTTAATCCTACTCCTAACATTACTACAGCTGAATCCCGAGCCATCCGTGATCTGAAAGCTGACCGTTCCATCGTCATTCTCCCAGCCGACAAGGGATCCACAACCGTGGTACTTGATCGGCGGGAGTATGTGGCTGAGGGACTGCGTCAGCTTTCAGACAATACTACCTACAAAGTTTGTCAACACAATCCTATCCCTGATGTCCAGGCAGAGCTTCAAGGAATCCTCAAAACCTTAGGCCCCCTACAAAACCTTTCACCTAACTCCATCAACCTCATGACCCCACCGACACCCCGCACCCCCACCTTCTACCTACTCCCCAAGATCCACAAACCCAATCATCTCGGCCGCCCCATTGTGGCCGGTTACCAAGCCCCTACTGAACGAATCTCTGCCTACATAGACCAACACCTTCAACCCATCATGTGCAGTCTCCCATCCTTCATCAAAGATACCAACCACTTCCTCGATCGCCTGAAATCCTTGCCTAGCCAGTTACCTCCAGATACCATCCTTGTAACCATTGATGCCACTTCCTTGTACACAAACATCCCACATGCCCAGGGCCTTGCTGCGATGGAGTATTTCCTTTCACGCCGACCACCCAATTCCCTACCTAAAACCTCTTTCCTTAATACCCTAGCCAGCTTCATCCTAACCCACAACTTCTTCACTTTTGAGGTCCAAACATACCAACAACTAAAGGGAACAGCCATGGGAACCAGGATGGCCCCCTCGTACGCAAACTTATTTATGGGACGCTTAGAGGAAGTCTTCCTGGATACCCAAGCCTGTCAACCCAAAGTTTGGTATAGATTCATTGACGACATCTTTATGATTTAGACTCACAGTGAAGAAGAACTCCAGAATTTCCTCTTCAACCTCAACTCCTTTGGTCCCATCAAATTCACCTGGTCCTATTCCAAATCCCATGCCACTTTCCTTGATGTCGACCTCCATCTGTCCAACGGCCAACTTCACACATCCGTCCACATCAAACCAACCAACAAACAACAGTACCTACACTATGACAGCTGCCATCCATTCCACATAAAACGTTCCCTTCCCTACAGCTTAGATCTTCGTGGCAAACGAGTCTGCTCCAGTCCCGAATCCCTGAACCAGTACACCAATAACCTAATATCAGCTTTCACATCCCGCAGCTATCCTCCTGATCTGGTACAGAAACAAATTTCCAGAGCCACTTCCTCATCCCCCCAAATTCAGAACCTTCCACAGAAGAACCCCAGAAGTGCCCCTCTTGTCACCGGATACTTTCCGGGACTGGAGCGGACTCTGAATATGGCTCTCCAGCAAGGATACGACTTCCTTAAATCCTGCCCCGAAATGAGATCCATCCTTCATGACATCCTCCCCACTCCACCGAGAGTGTCTTTCCGCCGCCCACCTAACCTCCGTAACCTCCTAGTCCATCCATATGAAATCCCCAAACCACCTTCCCTACCCTCTGGCTCCTACCCTTGTAACCGCCCCCGTTGTAAAACCTGCCCTATGCACCCTTCCACCACCACTTACTCCAGTCCCGTAACCCGGAAGGTGTACACGATCAAGGGCAGAACCACTTGCGATAGCACCCACGTGATTTACCAACTGACATGCCTGCACTGTGAAGCGTTCTATGTGGGAATGACCAGCAACAAACTGTCCATTCGCATGAACGGTCACAGGCAGACAGTGTTTGTTGGTAATGAGGATCACCCTGTGGCTAAACATGCCTTGGTGCACGGCCAGCACATCTTGGCACAGTGTTACACCGTCCGGGTTATCTGGATACTTCCCACCAACACCAATCTTTCAGAACTCCGGAGATGGGAACTTGCCCTTCAACATATTCTCTCTTCCCGTTGCTCACCTGGTCTCAACCTCCGCTAAATTCTAATTCCCGCCCGCCATCCTTAACATCTTTGCCTCAGTTCTGTAGACAGAGCCTCTGCCTGAAGTGGCATCTCTGTCCAACTTCTTTGGTTTCTACAAATGTCTGCCTAGGTGTGTTTGGATGTGGATATGTGTGAGTGTGTGTGTATTTGTTTACCTTCCTTTTTGTCCCCTAAGGTAAGTCCTTCCATTCCTGGGATTGGAATGGCTCCTTTTCCACTTCCTTAAAACCCGTATCCTTCCCTTTCTCCTCTCCTTCCTCCCTCTTTTTCCCGAAGAAGCCACCACTGGTGGCGAAAGCTTGAATGGTTGTGTGTTTCGTGTTTCTATCGACGATCCTGTACTTTAGGTAAGTCAAAAATCTTTATTTTATACCATTTTCCCACCTAGAAGGTCTCCTTCTATATATATATATATATATATATATATATATATATATATATATATATATATATATATATCTTAAATTGTTAATGAAACTTAGCAAAGAAGAACTGCAGTCAATATTAATAAACTTCAGAGAAACCGTAGAATAAACTCATGTAAAAATACCGACAGTTTTCAAAATGTCTTCTTATTGTTGATTGCTTCATCACATCTCAGGGTCATTAAGTGGTTCACTTTAAGGCCGAAGTAATGAACTAAGACGAAACTTTTCGCTCTTGAAAAGGATTTGTATTTTTGTAAAAACATTTACATCTCAACTGAAAATTTACATAGAAGAAAAAAATGATACAGCTCATCACTTCTAACTGCTCCAGAAGTCAAAACAAGACACTGCTAATTAAAAAGCAAAGATACTGCTCTTCCACCTTTTTTCTTTTAGTTCCACCGATGAATTTTTTTTCACAACATTAATTAATAATTGTCAATTATTGTTATTATTAATAATAATTTTCTCTCTCCTTTTTTTAAATAATAATAGAAAATTAAATTAAATGAAATTAAAATAGAAATTCGCTTCTTACTGTTCTGATACCCCAACACTCCATTCCTGGTAATAGCACATTGGGCATTCATCTCTGAAGTATTCAGTTGTAAAAAAAAAAAAAAAAAAAAAGGAAACTCTTAATAACGTACTGATTATTTTGATTATAAATAAACACACTTCAAAGTTTTTAGTGCTGAATTAAAAAAAGTATTTATTGGAACCCCAATAATACATTACATTGTAATTAACTGAGTTAACATCTTTCAATTAAAACTTGAAGAACCCCTCTTAGCAGTTAGTCCTTCCTTTTTCCCATCCCTAAACTTACGAAGAACCAATGTCTCTAGCCCATGGATCTTATATAATTAATTCATATATCTTCTTTTTGAGTTTTAATTTCCTTCTTGCATATTCCTTGTATTTGAAGTTTAACTGCCCCGACGTCCACCTGGACAAACAAAATTATCCAGGGCAGTACTCATAATTATAGCTTTTAAATATGTCACAAATAAATTATTTGATCATCTTTCGTCATTCAGGAGGAATGTAGTGCAACTTGTTACACTACAATGTACCTTCACTTTATGTCGGACAATTCATAATAACTGGTCACTTTTGACATCATTGTTTACAGATATTTAGACACCGTAATCTAGTTTATGATTCGAAGAGAATGTCTAAGCACATTTCAACCTGTCATCATTTGTTAAATTGTAACTAAATAACTATGAACGATAAACAGTGATGAGCTAGCTTAAAATACTTTGAAGTGCTAGTACCTTATTATATAAAAAAAAAAATAAATAAATAAATCAAAACTGAATATATTCTATGTCTTTGCACTCTGTGTATGTCTTGATGATGTTTCTTACACAAATTTCATTCAGCTATTGTAGATTGCTGATGCCAATGAAAATTCAACTGATGCGTCTCTTCGAGCTAGCTACAAAGTTGCACATATCATTGCAAGAGCTGGAACATTGTTCTCAATGGGTCCCTTGGCGAAATCATACCTACTCGCCATCGTAGAGTGCTCAGCAGATGTTACGAAATTTGAAAAAGTATCTCCTTCCAAGCAAACGATATCACGGCATACCCGCGATATGGGCGCAGATTTGCAAAACTAACGAAGCAGAAGTGCCAGACGTACATAGCTTTTTCGTTAGTTCTTGATGAAACCACAGATGTCACCGACGTTGCTCAGCTCACAATATTTGCGAGGCATTAATTCTGAGCTAGACGATTTCGAAGAGCAGCTAGACATGATACCAATGGAGTACACAACTACAGGTCACGATATATTTGAGGTTGTCTGTGAGTAGGTAGAAAACATGTGCTTGTCATTGGACGGGCTCTGTTCTATGGCAACAGACTGTGTGCTGCAAATGCTTGGGAGCCAACATGTTTTCATGACTTGTCTGAAGGAAAAACTGAAAACAGAATTTCGTAAAGAAATATCAAGCAAACACTGCTTTGTGCACCAGGAAGCCCTTTGTGCTGAAAGTGTGAAGTGCGCCGACATCATGAAGGTCACGGTGAAATGTGTAAATTTTGTAAGACGCCACGGTGTCGAACATCACCAGTTCAAAGGCTTTTTGCATGACCTGGAAGCAGCCTATGGTGATATCCCTCATCACTCTACAGTACAGTGGCTTAGTAGAGACAAAGTTTTCAATGTATTCTTTGCAATTAGAAAAGAAAGGAGAGACGCAACCCTCACTCACTGACGAGAAATGGATAGCAGACCTGGGCTTCCTAACTGACATCACGAGACATTTAAACAGTTTAAATACGACATTTCAAGGAAAGGATCTATTAGCTGTTGACATGTGTGATAGAATTAACACATTCATGAACAAACTTCATCTATTTTAAAGGCAGCTTGGTAAGGGAGACGTAACTTTCTTCGAGTGTTTTTCATCCCTTCAATTGCCTGAAGACACACGTTTCGGTGATTATCAGCAAATTCTTGTACAGGTTCATCAAAGTTTTGAAGCAAGGTTTCAGGACTTGTGATCTCTACAAAACGTGTTCAAACAGTTTAGCACTCCATTTTCAATTGTACCAGACACTGTTCCTTCAGAAATGCAGCTAGAATTATTAGACTTGCAAAACAGCACACTGCTCAGGGACAGATACAACACCATGAATTTGTTCAGGTGGTAACGCAATCTTCACAAAGAAGACTTTCCAAATTACACAGGAATGTAGCTGGCATCATAACTATGTTTGGCTTGATGTACTGATGTGAACAACTATTTTCTGTAATGAAGAGAGTAAAATCTGTAGAAAGGTCCCAGCTTCACAATCCAACACTTAAGAGTATTCTGCGTCTTGCGGCAGCTCGAGGACTGACACCCAATATTTCAGAAATCGTTAACATACAGAAATGTATTTCTAAAACTAAATAAAATGTTGTTACATTTGATTTATTTATATTGAATGTTTTAATTATGATCAGACGGCCGGTGTTTAGCACACACTGCTGTATGTCAGCCATGACTGACCACCTGTGATGTGCGCCAGATGTTTCTCACCCCTGCCGGCGGGTGCCTGGCAGCTCACAGCTGAGCTCTAGAGCTGGAACAGCCTGGTGTACACCTTCCAGGTTACAGGCCTGGAATAAGTAGTGGTGGGAGGATGCATAGAGCAGGTTTTTACATTGGGGGTGGTTATATGGGTAGGATCTGGAGGGTAGGGAAGGTCGTTTTGGGATTTCTTAGGGATGGACTAGGAGGTTAGGTGGGTGGATGAAAGACACTCTCAGTAAAGTAGGAATGATGTAATGAAGGATGAATCTCATTTTGGGATAGGATTAAAGGAAGTCGTATCCTTGCTGGAGAGTCACATTCAGAGTCCGATCCAGTCCCGGAAAGTATCCGGTGACAAGAGGGGCACTTTTAGGGTCCCACTGAGGGAGGTTCTGGGTTTGGGGGGAAGAGGAAGTGGCCCTGGCTATTTGCTTTTGTACCAGATCAGGAGGGTAGTTGTGGGATGTGAAAGCTGTCATCAGGTTATTGGTGTACTGGTTCAGTGATTCAGGACTAGAGCAGAGTCGCCTACCACCAAGACTTAAGCTGTAGGGAAGGATATGGTATGGATGGCAGCTGTCATAATGGAGGTACTGTTGTTTGTTGGTGGGTTTGATGTGGACAGATGTGTTAAGCTGGCCATTGGATAGTTGGAGGTCAACATCTTGGAAAGTGGCATGGGATCTGGAAAAGAACCAGGTGAATTTGATGGGACCAAAGGAGTTGAGGTTGAAGAGGAAATTCTGGAGTTCTTCTTCACTGTTAGTCCACATCATGAAGATGTCATCAATGAGTCTGTACCAAACTTTGGGTTGACAGGCTTGGGTATCCAAGAAGGCTTCCTCTAAGTGTCCCATAAATTAGTTGGCATAGGAGGGAGACATACTGGTTCTCATGGCTGTTCCCTTTAGTTCTGGACCTCAAAAGTGAAGAAGTTGTGGGTTTCGGTGAAGGGTAGGGTAATGAGGAAAGAGGTTTTAGGTAGGGTTGTGGGTGGTTGGCGTGAAAGAAAACACTCCATCACAGCGGGGTCCTGGACGTGCGGGATATTTGTGTATAGGGAAGTGGCATCAATGGTTACAAGGATGGTATCTGGAGGTAACTGGCTAGGCAAGGATTTCAGGCGATCGAGGAAGTGGTTGGTATCTTTGATGAAGGATGGGAGACTGCACATGATGGGTTGAAGGTGTTGGTCTATGTAGGCAGAGATTCGTTCAGTAGGGGCTTGGTAACTGGCCACAATGGGGCGGCCGAGATGATTGGGTTTGTGGATCTTGGGGAGTAGGTAGAAGGTGGGGGTGCGGGGTGTCGGTGGGGTCATGAGGTTGATGGAGTTAGGTGAAAGTTTTTGTGTGGGGGCCTGAGGTTCTGAGGATTCCTTGAAGCTCAGACTGGACGTCAGGAATGGGACTGCCTTGACAAACTTTGCATGTTGTACCGTCTGAAAGCTGACGCAGTCCCTCAGCCACATACTCCCGCCGATAGAGTGCCACGGTCGTGCATCCCTTGTCAGCCTGAAGAATGTCGATGGACCTGTCAGCCTTCAGACCATGGATAGCCTGGGATTCAGCTTTGGTGATCTTGGGAGTTGCATTCAGATTTTTCAGGAAATGCTGAGAGGCAAGAATGGAAGTGAGAAAAGGGTGATTTTGAGGAAGTGGAGGTGAGTCTCGCTGTGATGGAGGACGGAACTGTCCAGGCAGGTTTCAATTTGGATGGTGTCTTGGGGAGTTGGATCATCAGGTTCAATTAGGATTATTTTCCTTAGTGGCAAAGTGATGTCTCCAGCAAAGAGTACGAGTATAGGACAGTAGATCTTTGACTAGGGTTGTTCGGTTGCATTTGGGAGTAGGGCTAAAGGTGAGGCCTTAGGAAAGGACAGAGGTTTCCGACTTGGAGAGAGGTTTAGAAGAGAGGTTGACTACTGAAGGGATGTTGTGGTTCCAGATTGTGTGGATTAGCATATTGGGGGGGGGGGGGAGGGGAGTAGAGTTGGAAGTGGGCTATCTGTGATCTGAAGGCTGTCCAGTCCATCGTCATTCTCTCGTCCGACAAGGGATCTACGACTGTGGTACTTGATCGGCGGAAGTATGTGGCCGAGGGACCACGTCAGCTTTCAGACAGCACCACAGTATAAAGTTAGTCAAGACAATCCCATTCCTGATATCCAGACAGAGCTTCAAGGAATCCTCAGGGCTTTAGGCTCCCTACAAAAGCTTTCACCTGACTCCATTAACCTCATGACCCCACTGACACCACGCACCCCCACCTTCTAATTACTTCCCAAGATTCACAAACACAAACATCCCGGCCGCCCCATTGTGGCCGGTTACCAAGACCCTACAGAACTAATCTCAGCCTACAAAGACCGACACCTTCAACCCATTATGTGCAGTCTCCCATCCTTCATCAAAGACACCAACCACTTTCTCCATCACCTGAAATCCTTACCCAGCCTGTTACATCCGGAAACCATGCTTATAATCATTGATGCCACTTCCCTATACAGAAATATCCCGCATGTCCAGGGCCTCGGTGTGATGGAATATTTCCTTTCACGCCGACCACCTGCAACCCTACCTAAAACCTCTTCCCTTATTACCGTAGCCAGATTCATCCTAACCCACAAATTCTTCCCTTTTGTGGTCCAGACATACCAACAACTAAAGGGAACAGCCATGGGAACTAGGATGGCTCCTTCATATGCCAACTTATGTATGGGACACTTAGAGGAAGCCTTCTTGGATACCCAAGCTTGTCAACCCTAAGTTTGGTATAGATTTATTAATGATGTCTTCATGATCTGGACTCACAGTGAAGAACAACTCCAGAATTTTCTCTCCAAATGTCAACTCCTTTGGTTTCATCAACTACACCTGCTCCTATTCCAAATCCCATGCCACTTTCCTTGATGTTATCTCCATCTATCCAATGGCCAGCTGCACACATCCATTCACATCAAACCCACCAACTAACAACAGTACCTCCATTATGACAGCAGCTGCCATCCATTCCATATGAAATGGTCCCTTTCCTACAGCTTAAGTCTTTGTGGTAAATGAGTGTGCTCCAGTCTTGAATCCCTGAACTAGTACACCAACAACCTGATAACGGCTTTCACATCCCACAACTACCCTCTTGATCTAGTACAAAAGCAAATAGCCAGGGCCACTTCCTCTTCCCCCCAAACTCAGAACCTCCCACAGAGGGACCCTAAAAGTGCCCCTCTTGTCACTGGATACTTTCCGGGACTGGAGCGAAATCTGAATGTGGCTCTCTAGCAAGGATACGACTTCCTTAAATCCTGTCCCAAAATGAGATCCATCCTTCTCACTCCACCGAGAGTGTCTTTCCACTGCCTTCATAACCTCAGATTCCATCCCTATGAAATCCCAAAACCACCTTCCCTACTCTCCAGGTCGTACCTATGTAATTGCCCTTGATGTAAAACTTGCCCTATGCATCATCTCACCACCACTTATTCCAGGCCTGTAACCCGGAAGGTGTACACAATTAACATGTTTGCTGTGGTCAACAGTATGGGTCACTAATGTTCTAGGCGGACGCCTGTCAGCGCATGTGCGCCGAGAACTGAAATGAGACCCAAGTGAAACCTGTAATATTGAAAGCGAATATAATGTCTGCATAAGAGGTGGTGCTAAATATAGAAAAACAAGTACACTTTACCTGTAAGCCGATTATGAAGTGATAAATGCTGCAAGCTATCTGGGCTTATACGTGTCATTCACATTTATCGCAAACAATACCTCAGATTTATTGATTTTATTGCAAACTGGAAAGAAAATTAAATTCAAACAAGTGATAAATCCGCTTAATTAAGAAATAATTAGTCTGAAAACACCAAAAGGTTTATCAAACAGATAAAAAGAAACATCTCACATCTGCAATGTGTTGCTATGGAAACCCAATCCCATATAACAAGTATGTCTGCAAGGTGTATAGGTGATGTTTTTATAGCAAACCACTACAGACGAAAACAAATGCCTGCAGACAGGAAAATGTTACGTGATATTTTTTGTGGTTGTGCTAAAACGGGTGCACATCCAAACAAACTAAACTGAGTACTAAACTAGTGAATGCGCCGCTTATAAGCATACCTGCACTGCCATGTTGATCACGGAAACACTTACAAGCAGCGCCAGCACTTGTGTATTGATCTCGGAAACGCATATAAGCATCAGTCTTAGCGAACTTGATAAGGGCAGAGCCACTTGCGACAGTACCCACGTGATTTACCAGCTGACATGCCTGCACTGTGAAGCCTGTGGGAATGACCATTTGCATAAACAGACACAGACAGACAGTGTTTGTTGTAATGAGGATCACCCTGTAGCTAAGCATGTCTTGGTGCACAGGCAGCACATCTTGGCACAGTGTTACACCATCCAGATTATATGGATACTTCGCACTGACACCAACCTTTCAGAACTCCGAAGATGCGAACTTGCCCTTCAGTATGTCCTCTCTTCCCGTTGCCCGCCTGGTCTCAACCTCCGCTAAATTCTAATTCCCGCCAACCATCTTTAACATCTTTACCTCCAATCTCAGGACAGAGCCTTTGCCTCAACTGGCATCTCTGTCCAACCTTGCATTTTGCATATATCTGCCTTGGTATATGTGCGCGTGTATATGTGTGTGGGTGTGTGTGTTTGTTTACCTATCCTTTTTCCCCAAGGTAAGTTTTCCGGGATTGGAATGACTCCTTACCCACTCCCTTAAAACCCTCATACTTTCCTTTTCCCTCTCCTTTCCTGCTCTTTCTGAAGAAGCAATGTAAGGTTGTGAAAGCTCAGTTTTCCTTTTCGCCTGGTAAGTCAAACTTACTTTACTTTTTATAAATATTTTTCTGAACAGGAATATTTCTCTCTCTCATATATATATGGAGAGGGGATGAGACTTTTGTATGTATTTCCAATCCTTGTACATATTTACTAAATGCAAAGCATTGTCAAGTTTGCTAGCTACATTTTTAGAAATTAATTGTAACTGTTAATGCATAACATGACTAGGGAGCTTATACAATATCTTTTCCAAGTTTACCTTCCCATGTTTTTCCCTTATTGCTCTTTATGCAAGAAGCCTATAAAAATCATACAGTGACAATGTACGAGCCACATTTAATACTAATCTTACATTTCAGTCAGAATCTGTACTAACCTCTTTAAATATTATCACATATTAAGATACAAACATACCTCCGCCACACACACAACAATCATCATAGCAAATAACACCTGCTGTCAACCAGCTTCGTTCCTTTTTTGTGGTTTTAGGGTGTACAACTGCTAAGGTCATTAGCGCCCAGACAAGAACAGAGATTCGCTAGATCTCAAAGAATTGGTAACTGCCAGTTAGAATATCAAGAGAATGCTAAAAACAAAAGATAAAAACAATTAAAAGGGTTAAATAGCCTTTGATGAATTGGCCAAGTTGATAAAACGCAAAACTCGAGCAGCTGCCCGTGTGCCATCAGCTAAAATTTCCTCCAGAGTGGACGGAAAGTGAAGGGCTACACGGAGATGATTAAAATTAACACAAGACAGTACAACGTGTCACACCGTCAGCGATTCACCACAGGAGCACAGCGGTGCAGGATCGGCGGTTAGCAAATGACGGTGGCTGAAACGGCAGTGACCGATCTGCAACCGGGCCAGGATGACCTCCTCCTGCCGAGAGGGGCATGAGGAGGTCCTCCAAGTGGTCGGGATCGGTTTTACAGTTCTCATTTTATTGTCGTACAGTGAGAACCACGCACTGTGCCAGGACGACACGATACTCCGGCGAAGAGCCCGTTGAACATCGTCTGATGGGACGCGAAAGGTAGCCATGCGAGGCAAAAGAGCTGCTGCCTTGGCTGCTATATCGGCGGTCTCATTCCCGGGCACACCTACGTGGCCAGGGACCCACAGAAAAGAAACGTGACAGCTGTCATCTGCTAGCAACTGGAGGGAGCGTTGGATCCGATACACGAGAGGATGGTTCGAGAAAGGGTCCTTAAGACTCTGCAGGGCACTAAGGGAGTCCGAACATATAGCATAGAAAGGTTGGCCGTGGCGGCAGGTATACAAAACGGCCTGGTGGAGGGCAAAAATCTCAGCCGTGAAATTCGAGCACCGGACAGGGAGCTTGTATTGGAAATGGTTGTCCCCGCCGACAAAGGCAGATCTGACACCGTCAGTGCTCTTGGAACCATCAGTGTAAATAAATATGGCATTATCGAACCACGAACGGAGTTCAACAAGCCTCGAGCGGTATACCAAATCCGGAGTGCTCTCATTGGGGAGCGAACTAAGTTCAAGTTGAGTGTGAACCTGGGCCTGATGCCATGGTGGCAATGGGCTTTCGCTCAACCGAAAGGTGGAAGGAAGGGTAAAATCGAGCCGCTGAAGCAGGCGGCGAAACCGAACTCCAGGTGGAAGCAAAGCTATCGCAGACAACTGATATTGGCGATCGAGTGAGTCGTCAAAAAATAATCGGTAAGATGGATGGTTGGGCATCGACCGCAGGCGGCATGCATACCGACACAAGAGTATGTCACGCTGAGTGGTCAAGGGTAATACTGCAGCCTCGGCATACAGACTTTCAACAGGGCTGGTATAAAATGCACCGGTCGCCAGACGTAATCCCCAATGGTGAATAGAGTTGAGACAGCGGAGAATCGACGGCCGTGCAGAAGAGTATGCAAGGCTTCCATAGTCGAGCTTTGACTGAACAATGGCCTGGTAAAGGTGAAGCAGGATGGTACAATCCGCTCCCCATGATGTGCCACTGAGGACACGAAGAACATTAAGGGATCAAGCACAACGGGCAGCCAGGTAGGACACGTGTGTGGACCAGCAAAGTTTCCGATCCAACATCAGCCCCAAGAATTTTGTTGTCTCCACGAAAGGGAGAGCAACGGGGCCGAGACGTAGGGATGGTGGAAGAAATTCCTTGTATCTCCAGAAGTTTATACACACCGTTTTCTCAGTGGAGAATCGGAAGCCATTAGCGATGCTCCAGGAATATAGACAGTCAACACAACGTTCCAAGAGACACGTCCGCTGGGCGCTGCAATAAATTGTGAAATCATCTACAAAAAGGGATCCGGAAACGTCGGCTGAAAGGCAATCTACGATCAGATTGATTGCAATGGCAAAGAGAGCCACACTCAAGACGGAGCCCTGCGGTACCCCATTCTCCTGGCGAAAGGTATCTGACAAAACAGAGCCCACCCGTACCCGGAACTTGCGATCTGCCAAAAACGCTTGATTGAAAAGATGGAGGCGGCCCCGAAGGCCCCATGTGTGCAATGTGCGGAGAATGCCCACTCTCCAACAGGTATCATATGCCTTCTCCAAGTTGAGGAACACTGCTTCTGTTGGACGCTTCTTTAGAAAGTTATTCATAATGAAGGTCGACAACGTAACGAGGTGATCAGCAGCTGAGCGGTGTCGACGAAAACCGCATTGCACATTTGTTAGGAGGCAGCGAGATTCGAGGAGCCAGATCAACTGAGAGTTAACCATGTGTTCCATCACCTTACAGACGGAGCTCGTCAGAGAAATAGGGCGATAGCTGGAAGAAGATGTTTGTCCTTCCCTGGTTTGGGGACGGGGACAACAATGGCTTCACGCCAACTTGTGGTAACATGACCTTCAGTCCGTATGAGATTATAGGTGCTAAGTAGAAAACACTTGCCCGCAGGAGAGAGGTTCTTCAGCATCTCAATATGGATGGAATCGGGGCTGGGAGCAGAAGATCGGGACAGGCCGAGAGCACGGTCTAGCTCCTGCATGGTGAAGGAGACATTATAATTTTCACGATTAAAAGAGCCTCCTCTGCCTGTTTGCGAGGGAGGAAGGCAGAGTGGTAATGGGCAGAGCTCGAAACCTCCGCAAAGGAACAGCCCAGTGCGTTGGAAACATCAACGGGTTTCACAAGGATTGCGTTCTCGACGGTCAGGCCAGAGATCAGGGAGTGGACCTTTATGCCGGATAAACGGCGTAGGCCACCCCAAACAACCGTGGAGGGAGTAACACGGTTAAAAGAACTAGTAAAAGCAGTCCAGCAAGCTTTTTTGCTGTCGCTGATAACACGACGACATTGCGCTCGCAGTCGTTTATAATTTATACAATTGTCCAACGTCGCGGCAGGCCGCAGTCCACCAAGGGACCGGGACACGACGTGGAGAACAGGATGTACGAGGTATGGAATGTTCGGCAGCTGTGAGAATAACCTCTGTGAGGTATTCGATCTGACTGTCACAGCTGGGAAAATTCTGATCGTGAAAAACAGCCATGAAAAAATAAAGCCCCCAATCAGCTTTAGAAATGTTTCAACTGATGGGACGAGGAGATGGGGAATGATGTAGGAAGTGGATGACACAAGGGAAATGGTCACTCGAGTACGTGTCGGAAAGTGCATACCACTCAAACTGACCGGCAAGCTGAGGAGTGCATATCGCGAGGTCTATATGGGAATAAGTGTGTGCTGTGTCGGAAAGGAAGGTCGGTGCACCAGTGTTGAGGCAGACAAGATTGAGGTGTTGGAGAATGTCCATCAAAAGGGAGCCTCTCGGACAAGGTGCCGGAGAGCCCCATAGGGGGTGGTGGACATTGAAGTCGCCTACCAACACGAAAGGTGAAGGGAGCTGGTCAACGAGGTGTAGCACATCTGCCCTAGTAAGGGCAGATGACGATGGCGAATAGATATTACAGAGGGAAAAGGTGGATAGAGTGATGCGGACAGCAACTGCCTGTAGGTGTGTATGCAATGTAATGGGATGGTGATAGACGTCGTCCCGAATGAGCATCAGAACCCCTCCATGGGCTGGGGTACCTTCCACAGGTGGCAGGTCGAAACGCACAGAGGTGTATGGAGTAGTTTTAATTCCTCCCGATTGGAACGAAAGCCGCGAATATTCCATTGAAGGAGTGCCATGATAAAAAATAAGAGAAGGGAAGATAAAAAGGAACAAGCGGATGGGGTCACCTCGACGGCCGCTGAGGACTGGACTTCGAGGGAGCACTACTGTCGCCATCTAGAGGCAGAGTGTCATGATCCATAGGTTCAAACGAGTCATCTGCCGCCTTCCCGAGTTTATCAGGAGGGGCAGTTACCGCCGCTGGTAAAATGCCGGTTGCCCGGCTAACAGTAGTGCGTCCCGGCGAGACAGAAGATGATCGGGGCCGACTACTGTTGGACGGCCTTACGGATGGGGCATGCCTCGGCGGGGAAGGAGAGGAACTATTTTTCTTGTTGGCTCTCCTGGAAGAATGACGGTGAGAAGATGCAGTTGACGATTGGGAAGCCTGAGAACGCAGAAAATCTTCACGGACGGGTTCCGTTTTCAAAGTCCGGGCATCTTGTTTAGGTGCCCGTGGTTTATTAGAGGTTGATGAAGACTGAACTTTAGAAGCAGCTGGAGGAAGTGGGGACGTGGAACGGGCAATCTTCGGGCTGGCGGATCGCACAACTGTGTCAGCGAAAGTGAAGTCGCAGGTCTGGTACCTGAATACTTAGTAGGTCGAGTGGAGGTGAGGACCTTACTGTATGTGCCCGCTGGGAGGACAGTGGGCTTTCGACTCGCCAACAACTTTCGAGCGGCAGATGTAGATACCTTTTCCGTAACCCAAATTTGCTGGATGACCTTTTCATCCTTATATACAGGGCAGTCTCGAGAGGAAGCCGCATGGTCACCGTTGCAGTTAAGGCAGTGAGGGGATGGAGGTGGGCATTCCCCCTCATGGGCGTCCCTACCACAAGTGACACATTTTGCTGCATTTGGGCAAGATTG
Source organism: Locusta migratoria (assembly GCA_026315105.1). Lineage (NCBI taxonomy): Eukaryota > Metazoa > Arthropoda > Insecta > Orthoptera > Acrididae > Locusta > Locusta migratoria. Next base: position 120,983,990 of record CM048750.1, on the reverse strand, counting down.
ACGGGTATGGTTGTATCTATGGCATTGGAAACAGTGCGTTGGATTTGGTATATAAGGGCGGATGGAGATAACTTTGTACCCTGCTTTGATCTTCAACGGGAGTTCAACTCTGTCGAACGTCAAAAACACAGTACGAGTCGGTGTCAGTTGGTTATCTACCTTTTTCAACACTCTATAGACGCCTGTTACACCATGATCGGACATATAGGTTTGTATGTCTTCGTCAGACAACCCGTCAAGGGATCTCGTGAAGACTACCCCCCGTGACGAGTTGAGTGTGCGGTGCGCTTCTACCTTGACTGGAAACGTGTGTAACAACATAGTCCGTATTAGTTTTTGGGCTTGGAAGGCACTGTCCGCTTCCAGCAACAATGTTCCATTGCGCTGATGTGAACAGGTTTTAACAAGGCCAGCAATTACATCAACACGTTTCTGAATGATGAAAGAATATACAGACGTGAAATCTTTATGGTCAGTTCGAGAGACAACAAGGAATTTTGGAAGATTAGGCAGAGTTTTCTTTTGCTGAGGCGAATCTATCTTTCGTTTCTGGGTCAAAGTCACTGAAGAAGAGAAGGAAGTCATTGTGGAAGTGACCCCCATGATTACCGGCGTCTCCGATGGCGTGCTCCTTCCTAATGGGGGCCCTCACTGAGGGCTTACCCGCCTTAGGTGATTGTTCACACCTCAGGTCACACCTCCAAGAACTGACAAGAGGGACCAATCGGCATGTTCGGAAGGTACCAGCTCGGGTAATCACCCCTCCCTGGGCCTGATCTTTACCAGGGGGTACGTACGTGCCCTACTTGTCTACCCGGGGCGGGAAATTACGCGTTACCCCATCACCTGCTGTGCATGATAATGCGTGGGTCAGCCTTCAGACAACGCACAGGGAGGAAAGAAGAAGAAGAAGAGAGGAAGTGAAGAGAAAGAAATGTCTCAAACGCCGAAGCAGAGACTAATGAGGAGGAGAAGAAGGCTAGGAGAGTACATCAAGGAGAGAAAGACAGAAGCAAAGGTGAGGAAAGGAAGAAACCAAGGAATAAGAGAAACCACGACAAGAAACCACCTGAACTCGCAAAGGACCCCCGTCTCCGGGCGAAGGCATAAACCGAGAGGGGAAAGCGAAGCAGCCTGGGGCAGAAGAAAGGCTGCTTCAGCGCGCCACACACGTACCCACAAAAGAGCTTTGTCCATGCTACTATTACCACAAATCGAGTGTTAATAGACATAGAAAACATAAAAATAACAAAGCTTGCATACTTTGCTTACTTTCATTCCATAATGTCATATGGTATAATATTTTGGGGTAACTCTTCAAGTCAGTCAAAAGTCTTCAGAGTACAAAAGCGTGTAATACGTATTATTTGTGGTGTAAATTCACGGACGTCCTGTAGAAGCCTCTTCAAAGAACTGGGTATATTAACTACTGCCTCTCAGTATATTTATTCCTTAATGAAATTTGTCATAAATAATATGTTCCTTTTCCCAACAAACTGCTCAGTTCATACATGCAATACTAGGAATAAAAATGATCTACACAAGGACTTAAAAGCACTTACTTTAGTTCAAAAAGGGGTCCGCTACTCAGGAACACACATTTTCAATAATTTACCATAAATTATATAAAATTTAGCTACAAATAAAGATCAGTTTAAGAGGAACCTAAAAGACTTCCTTGTGGCCAACTCATTCTACTCTGTTAGTGAATTTCTAAATTGTACCAAATGATCCATGTATTGGTACTCATACTATATTAGTATTATCAGCTAAAAAAAGTATGTATCTGTATTTATATTATTAATATTATCTATTATTCAGCTTGTAAATTTTGTTTCTTGACATGTTCCACATCCATGAGATCTCCTCAACTTGGATCTACGGAATGAAAAACTAATCTAATCTAAGCTCAAGTTATCCGACTGCCGGTGTGGCTCATGGGGTAGTGTCACCAATTGTGGTTCTGAAGGTTGCTTGTTCCATCCCGTACACCGGCAAAAATTTATTTCTTTGTATTTATCATTTCCAGAATGTTCTACATGTTTCTTATGTTCACTTGTAATTTCTACATCTTTCTTATATTAACTGGTACATTCTGCCAGAGACGCAGTCGATGTTGCGTGTATGTTTCAGTTCGCAATAAACCTGCTTTCAGTATAACTGCTGTATTCAGTTGACAACCCTGCCATCAAAGTCTAGCCTGCTTCCATTTCAACATGACATTGTTTGGTGGAGGCGCCGGGTATCCTGTGTAACAGCTGCATCGTCGTGGCCCTGATAAGACAACGTAAAAGCTGTCGCTTACACGTACTAGAACCGGAATACAAGGGCTGTACCGAGTACGATCCTTCCGAAACTCCGTATCATAAGAAGACGCATGGACACAAAACCAGCGGTATGCCAGCTGCACATCAGACACCCGTCGGTGTTCTCTGGAGACGCTAGACAGGACCCCAACGAATGGCGAAAAGAGTTCAACCAAGTCGTCAAGTACAACAGGTGGGATCATACAATGTGCTTGGCCAACATTTATTTCTACCTGGATGGAACAGCTCAGCAATGGTTTGAAAACAACGAAGAGAAGCACTGAATGACTGGGAAACGTTCCAGACGGAACTTAAGAAGACGTTTGGAGACCGCCAGCAACAAATCTGCTCGGCGGAAGAACAGAAGAACCGGGCAACAACATGGTGAGCAGTCACAGTCGTACATACAGAATGTTTTAGCCCTATGTAACATAGTTAACCTGGATATGACTGAGGCAGACAAAATCACGTGCCTGATAAAGGGCATTGTAGAAGACCTGTACCAAGCTCTTCTTATAGAAGACATCTCTACAACAAAAGAGTACGAGTTCTGTTAACCTATGGGAAGAAGCCCATCATCGTACCCTGGATGAGGTCGCTCCCTGACGTGCCGCTGCCGTTCACCGTCGCCGTAAAGAGGTACCACCCGCTCCCAGGAAAACTAAGCAAGGCGACCATATACAAAGGTGAGGCCGTGGCAAATAAAAAAAATCCTCAATGGACAACAGTCGCTAAAATCTCGGGAATTCTAATCCGTGCACTGTTTGATTCAGGAGCTTCATTCTCTGTATTGTCGGATAATTACCGCCGCACAATAAAGAAAACAATGTTCTGTGATACAGGAGCAACTGTGCTGAAGGTCACAAATGGGAAAGTACATCCAGCCAGCAGGAACTTGTGTCGCAAGAATAACCATCAACAACAGGACCCAGCCATTTGAATTTGTCGTTTTAACAGAATGTGGTCATAATGTCATCCTCGGATGGGATTTCCTTCAGGCATCTCAAACTATCATTGACTGTGGAAAATCTGAGCTGCAAATTGAGGAAGTATTTCTGACAGGTACACGTAATACAGAATTTTCTGGGAAGTTATTTGGCATTGACAATGTGAAGATCCTGCCGTTGTCAATGAGATGAGTTCCAGTCACAAACACAGACAACTGCTTTAACTGTGAAGTGCTTGTTGTTACTGAAGTTTATTTGGCTCACAAAAGAAATTTACATACCAGCTGCTATCATAAGCATTACCGGTGGTCTAGGAGGTATTTGGATCACTAATTGTCGAGCAGTCACAACTTATCCCCGAGGGACTGTGTATCGGGACAACTGAACCAATCCAGGATGGTGAGCTCAACGTCATCAACGAAGATCCATGCTCTGCTGTTAGTACAGACAACACACTGGAGGAAACAACTGTGGAACTGTCAATAGGGCCCAGACTGACCAAGGGACAACTCTCAATCTTAACATGATTCTTGGATCACAATCTTTGTATGAATGGTATGTCAATAGTCATTTTGCTAGTGGTAAGTTTAACTAAGTAGAAAGGGATTCGTCATTATTTGACGAATACATGACTTGACAAGTAATGCCTTCCCTCCTCTTCTACTATCCTACGAGTAGTTTGTAAGTCAGTGCATCTTCTCCTACTATGTTTTATTTGGTTGGTTAGAGGTAATAGCACATTTGTAGGTTACCATAGTGTAGTGTGTATTAGGTTATGTTTGCGTGAATGCAGTACCATTCCAACTAAATGATGTATCTTCTGTACAGTATATATGTAGCAACAGCAAAAGGAAAAAGATTACACCTAAACTTTGTGCAATGAAGGTTAAATTTGGTACTTACCGAGATGAAGTCAGTGTGTTACACTTTATATTAGTGCAGTAGTGATCTAGCAAGTGTGTTGTGAGCTAAACATCTGTAGCTAAGTGTGAAATTTGTATCTGTGGCCACGAATTTAAATCAATATGGTAATGAAAAGTGAAGTTCTGAAATGTATACAGTTCTGTCTTTATTGGAATGGAAGTAAAAGCTAGTAAGTTACTGCAGACTATGGTTCTGGATATTTGTTGTGGCTTTGACAGGATTTTCATATTTTGTTTGATAGCCTATTGAAATGAATATTGATGAAGTAACGAGTTATAATGAGTAATAAGGTAATGGAATACGAAGAAATAGATAAGATGACACAACAGAGTCTTACAACCATCACCTCCGGCTGCCACATTTCGAAGTGTGGCAGCCGGAGGTGATGGTTGTATGTGTCTCTCTTGTATGTGCCTGTCGCAGCTCGCCGCCACGTCTTTGCAGTGAGTTTGTAAACTGTTCTTACTATATTATTAATTCCAACCTGGACTTTCCATTATTATAAATTACAAAAGTATTGTTGATAAACCTAGTTTGTTAAATATGTAAATCAAATACTATTAATTGAATCGCGATTTGTATATTAATTTAATCAGTATTATTTACGCTATCTTTCACTATGTAATTGTTTACTTTTCCATTATAATTAATTTAAAGTACATAATTAATAATATGCAATTTTCAGTATCATTGTTTGAAAGATATAAATAGGATGCATTCATGGCATGTAATGTAGTATCGTTACATCCTCCATCTGATGCATAATCTATGTCAGTTGAGAGTATTGTTTTGGCCACAATCTGAGGCACAAGCCATGCCAGTTGGTACTTTTAATTTTAAACAATTTTGTAGACTTTCAGAGCTATTCATGCAGAAAGTGTATCTACTGTGATTAATCCATATTTGTGCCACACTGTACACCTCAGACTGAAGTATTCCACACAGTGTAAATTTGTATTATTGATGTGTGGAAAGTGCATTCCTGGTCACTTTAATTGTAATTAATGAGACTTGTACGCTGGTCATAAATGGGGACAATTGGGCCGTAATAAGGAATTAAAATGTGAAAGAACTGCAATTTGGTGTGTTGCCTATGTTATTTGTAGTAAATTAGTTTTTGTCCCATGAGTTTTCAGCCAGCTGCTACCGAGAGAAGTCGGCAACAAGAACATCAAGAATCATCGCACTACGACCAGGCAATGTTACAAAGTGTCCAAAAAATTGCTAAACCTAGGTGAAACCACATCCAAACATTCAGGTGTTTGAAAGCCACTCCACATTACGGATTCTGAATGTCGTATGCTGGGCAGACTAGTAAAATAAGACAGGCAGCAATTTGTGCTGGAATTAACCCTTTAATGCACAACTTTTTATCTGAAGCTATAAAAACTACCACGATTAATATTTAGTGAGTATATACTGAGAAAAATATTGAAAAAATCCTTCAAAATTATTATGCACTAAAAGCAACAGAGTGCTCATAGCTGGTCAGCTTTATAATGCTTTCATGATGTACCCAATGCAGTAAAAGTTGCTATTGTGCTGCTGATCTTTTCATGAAGTAACTTATAATGAAAAACTACTTTTACATGGCAAAGGCGGTATACTAGGGTAAACAAATCCACTTGTTACAAGTAACTCAATGCATCTAATTGTTGAAGTGATTCAGTAGCACTCTACAACTTATAATTTCTAGGATGTGCTTCTTGCATATGTAACACTATGTATACAAGCTGCTACAAATGAATTTGTGATAAAATGTTGATCAGTTTGAGAGATAATGAAAAAAAAGGGGGGGGGGGGGTATTTATCTGATCAGCTACACTATGCATTAAAGGATTAACATTACTCTATAATACTGGACAGAGAACAAGTGTACCTGAACACATAGTACAACGAACATTCCTAACGATGTTTCTCCACAGCTGACAATCCAATGTGAAAACCACGACATAGGCAACTACAACTGAATGGGCTTGTTAGATTTGTCATGGTGACAGATTTCTAACACTCAATGGTATCAACAAATGCAACATATCTTTTTATTTTTGAAAATCCTTATGTTGACTAAATAAATTTGTAAGAAACGATTATTTAGGATCTTCGGGTAATTTTATGAATAGTTTACTGCTGAACTATGCAACGAGACAAAAAACAAAACCATTTACAAATATAAACCAAGTTTCTACTGAAACTTTAAAACTACAATGCAATTGTAAAAATGTAGAATTTATAAAGAGTGCAGATGCCAAATCATTACTGCTTGTTATTTTTATGATAATTATAACCCCAGTATGTGGAAATCATGTACTTTACTGTATTGTAATAAAAGGATCCAATTTTATAGCCAGAGTTTTATTGTACACTTTACAATGCTTTCTCAGAAATTTATATGCAGAGTAGCTTACTCAGATGCTTTAAGTATCATCCTTTAAGGAAATTATTTGAAATTTCAAATTCTCTTTTGCTTTTCATTTTCATGCCTGTTTCTAAACATTAATAAATATAATATATTGAGATTTATCTTATTTATAAGCAATGTAAAAATAAAAAACACTTTCAATGTAAAAACTCAAACACAAAAACATTCTGCAATTTAGGGAGGGATACTCACAAAATCCTTTAATTTGGATGTGAAATAATAGGTTATCGACCATCTGCATGGATTTTTCTCAGAGCCACAAAAATATGCAGAAGTAAAACTGCTGCTCATCACATTATTAATCGACATTTTGCCATGGGCTGTCCATGACTGTACCATATAGGTTAGGAGTATACAATAATAATAAGAAGCCATCTTCAATCACATTAATTTTATTGTCTGACACATTTCAGAGCTATAACTCCATTTTCAAGGACCTCATTATTGTATTTGTAAGTTACATCTACTTTAGTTTTTCACCTCACAGTAGAACAACACGGCCGTTAGTTTTTGGCGAGTAAGTTGCCGCAGGTGTTAATGCAAGTATCTTATAATAAACATACAGTGAAGTGTTGTGAAGTGTTACCTGCATTTGTCGAGATGAAATTTTCCCCTGCATTGGTGAAATAACTTCTGCATTTGCACACATTTTCGCAGCTGGCTTGTTTTTTGCCAAAAACTAACAACTGTGTCATTCTTCTACTATTAGGTGAAAAACTGAAGCAGATGTAACAACAAAAATACAGTAATAAAGTCCTCGAAAACGGAGTTATAGCTCCAAAATGTATCTGACAATAAAAGTATTGTGACTGAAGATTTATTATTATTATTATTATTATTATTATTATTATATACCCATAACCTACAGTACAGTCACGGACAGATCTATGAGTTGATCATTTATATTATAATACAGTTCAAAAGGAAACTATCAAAAACCTAGGAAATTGGAATAAGTTCCATAAATAAAATCAATTGTACTTTAATAACTCTCTCTCTCTCTCTCTCTCTCTCTCACACACACACACACACACACACACACACAAAATTACTTCAGGAGGAATGCTATTACTCAGATTAATAGTTTATGAAGAATGAACTGGTTAATTTAATCACCAGTCTCACTGTGTATAGGCAAAGTAAGGTGCACAGAAAATGTACATTAATAAAAACAATATTTGCTCTAATTAATTGTAGTTTTGCATAAATAGAGTTGTCTTACAAATTTTCAAATGTCTTCTGTACTCTAAATAAACATTTTGTTTCTGTACATTATGGAACAAATAAATCACAGTTCTGTTCAGTTTCAGTTTTAATACATTTCATTTTGTAAATCTGTATTTACATATTCACTTGAGCACAACAACACTGACTTTAAAATACTTTGTCACTGATGCGAAGTAGTTCATAATAGTTGTAGGAGTCACAATCACTTGGCTGGACCAAAGTAGTATCTGAAACTAAAGAATATTGAAAGATTAGAAAGTATCCAACAACAGTGAGTTTCATTTACTTACTTAATGTTAGAGTGCAGCTTAACTGTAAAAAGCATGTTTGAGAAGACCATGTGCAGAATTGCAGTTGCTGTGGGGAGGTTATAGCTCTTCATTAGAACGTGTCTTTATCCATGCTATTGTATATGAGTAAATTTTAAATGATAAAGCAAGGCTGTAGCCCAGGCAAGTTAAGCAAATTTATTAACTCCTTTTTTCAGAGTTGTTAATTGGACTGAAATCAGATTTTACATGCAAAACAGTTGTTTTTATGGTAGGTGGTTTCATGCCACTCACAGATATTACAGATGGCACCCCTACCCTTTCCCTCATGTGAGTCACTATGCAGGAGGAATTATGTTTAACTTATATATATTAAAAAAAAAGAATATGTTAAGGGGTGGTTTTTTTTTATCAAATGTATTTGAAACTGTTGGATAATTTGAGAAGCGAGTTCTCCTCTTTTGCATATTTGAATCTAGATAGGACATATTGCCTTTTGTGGTGCTACAACTAGAGAATTCTACATCCCGAGTTTTAAAATTAGGATATATTCAATGTAAACCCTGCAAATTCTAAAGAAAATTTAAATCTACAGTAAATAAGTGATGCTAGATTAACAGTAATTATCTATTTATTTATATTAATATTCCAATGATGTTGACATCACACAGAATAATTAATTAAAGTAAGATTGAAATAATATAGCTCTTTCGTTGCATTCTTCTACAGAATCAATGATAAAAATAATATTAGGCAGGTTTACTCCCAACTGAAGCTTTTACAACTGTGTGTCTAGATTTGATAGTATAAAAATGAGGAACAGTACTATTATTTAACAGTGATTTAGAAAGAACAACAAGAATACTCAACAGTGATTTAATAATGGAAAGTGCAGGTTGAAATTAATAATATAGTAATATTACAACTCACCACGAAGACTTGATGACAAGCCACGACAGGCACATTAAAAAGACACACACATACAACACTTTCAACTATTGGCCATGGCCTTCTTCAGAAAATAGAACATTCAAGCAATCACACAACACAGTCATACAACCATCAACTCTGGCTGCCACACTTCAAAACATGCTTTGCGGTATGGAAAAGGGGAGGAGAGGTGGGATAGGAAGGTTGCATCACGGTGGTGGAGATGGATACAGCACAGCCTTCCACAGTACATACGTATTAGACGGGAGGAATGACACACACACACACACACACACACACACACACACACACACACACACACACACACACACACACTCACCACTCAAAATAGAAGAGTTTTAGAATAGAGAGGTGGGAACTGTTGTGTGGGAGGAAAAAGAGGGAAAGTTATCGTAAGTTGAGGCCTGGGTAATTTCAGGATTGGAAATGTAAGGATAACTCCCATCTGTGCAGTTCAGAAAAGCTGGTGGTGGGTGGGAGGATCAAAATGGCCGGGTTGTGAAACAGCCATTGAAGTCAAGCATATGCTCTGCTACTTGCTGTGCCACAGCAACAACGTCTGTAGAGAAGGCCAGCGCACTGGCGTGCCATGTCACGCAGAGTAGGCCACGGTCACGTATCTCATTGGCTGGTCGTTGGGGCACAGCCCACTGCCTCACACTGGCCAGCCAGTGAGCTACGCGACCATGGCCTACTCTGCGTGACGTGGCATGCCAGTGCGGAGGCCGCCTCTACAGACACTGTTGGCCATAGGGTGGTCCACCTTGTTTTTGGCCACAGTTTGGCAGTGGCCAATCATTCTAATGGACAGCTGGTTAGTGTTTTGTGTGCCTGTGTAACTGAGTGAATGTTCCTATTTCTGAAGAAGGCCATGGCTGACAGCTGAAAGTGTTGTTATGTATGTGTCTTTTTTATATGCCTATCACGGTTCGCCGTCTCGTCTTTGCGGTTACTATATTGTTAATTCCAACAACAATTTAAATAATTGGGTATATCCTCTTCATAATGTTTGAATGAATATTAGAAACTAACAAGGTTTACAGTAGTTAAGCTTTAATCTGCCCTCTGTTGGTAACCACATAAAATGAATTAGAATGGTTCTCTGCATTATGTTGCCACATAGTGAGTTAAGTTTTAACTATTTGTACGCTACAAAAGGGCTTTGTATTTCTCGCTCTCTGTTGAGTCTTACACTGCTTTCGTGTGCTACCTGCATTGCTCGCACTCTGCATAGTCTCAATATGGTGACTTTACATGACAGCGATGTTTTCAATGCCCTGGAAGAGGAAATAGAAGAGCCTGCTTCAGAAGGAAAAGGTGATCATCGGTAAGAATCATATGTACAAGGGTTTTTTTGTTGTGGGGGGGGGGTAAAAACAATATTTACTAAACAGTTGTGTGTATCTGCTAATTTTAATATTTAATAATAATTTTTTGGAATAGATAGATGAGATGTCATTGTTTCAAATGAGATAGACAACTCAATTATTGCATTCATAGTTATAAAGCTGTCCTTTTTGAAAAACTCATTAAAAACAGCAGTGCAGCTGCACCATCCAGGGTCACTTAGGACAGTCTTGAATGTGTTTAAGACAAACATTAAACCCATTTTCCCCATATCTGAAAAGTAATACTATATTTTCTCAAATTTTATTTCATGTATTACACCAAGAATAACTATTAATCAAAATAAACCCTCTTTTGCTCGTACATGATTCTTCTGATACATAAATGTAAAAGTGGCATTTTAAATGTAACAGATGTTAGTACTGAAAAACTGATGATTGTTGTTCACCATTCATGCACTCAATTGTTGAAGGATCATTTTAACTACGACAGATACCTCAAAAGGTATCTATAAAATAATGACACTCTCCATACCAACCAGCATTATTCCAACTCATCAGTCATGCAAAAACCAACCTGCACTTTTCTTACTTGACATCTCAAAAGTAATGAATCAAGGCAGTCAAAAGATGCAATAGCTTTTAACTTCTACAAAGCTTTTGACGACAACAACACTTGCTTATAGGGGAAACCAAATTTTTGAGTGGGCTGAGGATTTATTGGTATGGAACATGCAGCATGTTATTTGGGCAGAGGGCAATATACCAATGTAGAATTAACTTGAGGTATACCCCAGGGAAATGTGTTGGGACTTTTTTTCTTAATGCTTTTTATTGGCAACTTGAGGGAAGACAGAATTAAACCCTAATTCCCCATCAAATTTGAAATCATTAGAGGCAGAGCTCAAGCTCTGATTGTTTAATTAAGGTTGGGAAGAAAGTTGGCTGTGTAGTTTCAAAGGAATCATCCTGGCACTTAGCTGGAGCGATTTAGGGAATTTATGGAAAATCTAAATCAGATTAGCTGGAAGCAGATCTGAAAAGCCGTCCTTCTGAATCAAAGTCCACTGTGCCATTTCGCTCAGTGTAAGTGACTTGGCTAACAACATCAGTAACAATTACAGGCATTGTGTTGATGTCATAGTCGTGTGGTAAGCGAAAAACTATGCAAACAAAATTCTGCTAACTTACTTTAAACACACAGAAATGTAAAATTATAAAAAACTTCACTAACCACAAAAACTTAGTATCCCTCAATTACAATATCAGTAAGCGATATCTGCAATCACTGAATTCTTACAAAAACCTATGTCACATATGTAATACTTACTGGAGACGCAGAATGGAATTACCATATAGACTTGGTTGTAAGTAAAGCAATTAACAAACTTAGCTTCATTGGTAGGATGCTGGACAAATAAGAGTCAGGAGGGTGATATGGAAATGTTGAAACACCTGAACTAGAATGATTTAAGATGGTTGTTAGCAATCCTGAAAAAAATCTGGCTACAAAGAATCAGTAACTCATATTTCCGCAGGTAAGACGATGGCTGAATCATAAAGAAGGCCCCAAAAGCCGAGGTTGTCTTATACGACTGTACAAAAAAACAAAAATTAGATTGAAATTTAGTGCAAAATTTATATTGTAGAGGAAAGTATTTACAAAAACAAAGGTTTACATAAAGTTTTAAAAAAATATTCCCTTTATGAGCTTTATTAATTTACTGATTGGACGATAACCTATATGTCAAGGCAGGAATAGAATTAGTTTTTTTACAAAGCAACTCGAGTTTACAATATCGCTTGTCAAAAATAATTTCTTAATATATCCAGAGTCGCACCGAAACAATTCGCATATATTTATATACGGAGCAGTGAAAGGGTTGAAATATTTTGGAGCTACATGCAACAATTGCGGTTTCCTTTGAAATCCTTTATCTTCTGCTCTTGGGCAATTTCGCGCGTTTTCACCCGCATAATATGTGCATCGGCACGATTAAATGTCGTCTCAGCAAAAGAAATTACTTTTCTCTTAAACCTGGTTCTTCATGATCGGATACAACATAGCACTACATGCATGAAAGTTCAAAAGCGAACCACAAAAAATTCAACAAAGGGTGAAATCCAGATGTACCAATCACGAAAACTACTTATGGTGGCTTCAAGCAGCATTTTTTCAGAACTACTATTCACAAAACTAGGTGCTCTACACAAAACCAAGGTGGTTAGAATCTCTAACCTCCTTGCACATAACCATGGTTTATTCGTCCCTCCATGCACAAAACCTACTTATTTGGGTAAATGCAGTAACTTGGGGGTCTTCTTATAGACCAGATATATGCTTAAACTATAAAATTTTGATAACATTTTTACCTTGTGTTATCTGAAAGTCATCTTATCTGCAGACATATATGGTAACTATGTAGTATTAAGTGAGGAAATTAAGAAAACACTTAAGCCATTTAAACATCATTCCCATAGAGACTGGGAAAACATCAGACTAATAACAATGTTTACTAAAATTGAACAGAATACGGGAGAATGGATTTTCTGGCATACCTTGACTAAAAGAAGAGATTCATTGGTAAGACACATTCTTAGACATCAAGGAATTGTGAATTTAGTAACGGAGGGAAGCATGTGGGGTAAAAATCGCAAAGGGAGACCAAGAGATGAATTCAGTAAACAAATTCAAATTGATATAAGGAAACTTGCTCACGATAGAGAAGGATGGAGAGCTGCATGAAATCAGTCTCCAGACTGAAGACCACCACCACCAACAACAACAACAACAAGGGAAGCACCATCTGCCATGTACGTCACACTGATGTGCAGAATATTGATGCAGAAGATTAATTAATGGGCTGATGAATGTTAGTTCTAGCCAAAGGTAACCTTTTGTAAATTAATAACTACTGCTAAAGATCACAAACTTTTAACAAACAGTGCAGCATCAGAATACTTCACAAGAGACTATACTATTTCAGTAACTTGGTGCAAACATTCTGAACTAAAGAGAATTAAATACTTTTGTGAATATAGTGGGAGAGTTTCCTTTGATTACAACTGCATACCTGCCAACTTTTACAGTTTATCTGTAAAATTTACAGAAAGTGCAACATTTTACAGTTTTATGGATAGTTGGTGTTATTTTATGACTACACGGACAAAAATTTAAAATGACATTACATAATCATTCTACATCATTAGACTGTCCGAGTCAAAGGCATGTCCACAATAGTAATTAACTCTTTCTTTGATATGATTGGTACTTTTACTGCTGTGATATTTGTGTTATCATTGGAACTGAATTTAAAGCTGATAACAGTTCATCCACGTGATTCTTAGATGTAGGCAGCCTCTGTTCTGCAAATTCAAAGAAGTGAGGAAAAATAATTAATGGCATTTAAACTTCAAACACAACAAAGAATACAAATAACTCTCTTCTTTTCATCAATGAGAAGCTTCTCTTGTACTGCCCGTGACACCATCATCAACAATTTACCACTCAAGGTTAGACAAAATTGAAGATGCACAGTGCGAAGGTCATCAGTCCCCTGTTTGTTCTTGGAAAAGTTCCTTATTATGCTATGTAAGGAAGAGAATGAAACTACAGATGAGGTGGTGATTGAGCTTCAAAGGCAGTTCACAGCTGTTTAGGTAGGTAACACTTTGGTTGCAAATCAAGCTGCTGCAATGGGCATAAATGTCAAGAATTCATCGAGCCTATGGACTTCTTAAGTACACTCCTGGCCATTAAAAGTGCTACACAATGAAGATGACGTGCTACAGACGTAAAATTTAACCGACAGGAAGAAGATGCTGTGATATGCAAATGATTAGATTTTCAGAGCATTCACGCAAGGTTGGCACCAGTGGCGACACCTGCAACGTGCTGACATGAGGAAAGTTTCCAACCGATTTCTCATACACAAACAGCAGTTGCCTGGTGAAACGTTGTTGTGATGCCTCGTGTAAAGAGGAGAAATGCGTACCATCACGTTTCTGACTTTGATAAAGGTTGGATTGTGGTTTATCGTATCACAAAATTGCTGCTCGCATTGGTCACAATCCAATGACTGTTAGCAGAATATGGAATCGGTGGGTTCAGAAGGGCAATATGGGAAGGCTGTGCTGGATCCCAATGGCCTCGTAACACTAGCAGTCAAGATGACAGGCAACTAATCCACATGGCTGTAATGGATTGTGCAGCCACATCTCAATCCCTCAGTCAACAGATGGGGACGTTTGCAAGACAACAACCATCTACATGAAGAGTTTGACAACATTTACAGCAGCATGGACTATCAGCTTTGAGACCATGGCTTGGTTACCCTAGACGCTGCATCACAGACAGGAGTGCCTGCGATGGCGTATGCAACGACGAACCTGGGTGCACGAATGGCAAAATATCATTTTTTGGATGAATCCAGGTACTGTTTACAGCATAATAATGGTCGCATCCATGTTTGGCGACATCGCAGAGAACGCACATCGGAAGCGTGTATTCGTCATCGCTATCTGGCTATACTGGCGTATCACCAAGCATGAAGGTATGGGGTGCCATTGGTTACACGTCTGTCACCTCTTGCTTGCATCGACGGCACTTTGAACAGTGGCCGTTAAATTTCAGATGTGTTATGCCCTGTGGCTCTACCCTTCATTCGATCCCAGTGATACCCTACTTTTCAGCAGGATAAAGCATGACTGCATGTTGCAGGTCCTGTACGGGCCTTTCTGGATACGGAAAATGTTCGACTGCTGCCCTGGCCAGCACATTCTCCAGATCTCTCAACAAACGAAAAGTCTGGTCAATGGTGGCCGAGCAACTGGCTCGTCACAATTTGCCAGTCACTACTCTTAATGAACTGTGGTATCGTGTTGAAACTGTATGGGCATCTGTACCTGTACATGCCATCCAAGCTCTGACTTATGTCCAGACGTATCAAAGCTGTTATGACCAGAGGTGGTTGTTCTGGGTAGTTATTTCTCAGGATCTATGCACCCAAATTGCGTCAAAATGGAATCACACGTTAGTTCTAGTATAATATATTTGTCCAATGAATACCCGTTTATCATCTGCATTTCTTCTTGGTGTAGCAATTTTAATGGACAATAGTGTATAGTCGAATTTCTAGAGTAATGTCTCTATTATCACCACACACTGTAGCAATGCAGAATGTGAACGTGTTTTCAGCTTTGGAAAAAGGAATAGAGCAGAGTTCAAATCATCTATCTCCAATGAATCTCTGGAGTCCTTTTGTATTTCAAAGTCCAACAGTTCTGCTCCCTGTTACGACAAAACATTTTCTCAAGACCTCTTTCAAAAAGCTAAGAAGCCATCAACTACCACTTTAAAGTTCAACTAGCATGTGATTTGCAGTGTGTATTTTATCATATCTTGCCTGTGTCACTTTAAACTAGTTTTCTTCTGTAAAGCGTTTTTCAACTATAACGCATCTGCTTAATTTGTTAAGACTTAGGTATGCTCCAAAGAAATATTTGCCAAGCCTGCTGCTGTTTAACACTGATTTCAAGTTAATTGTTATTGTCCTCTATAAGTTAATTAGATATGATATAATTGAAGTATCCTGTTTAAAGCATAAATTATTGTATTTTGTAGCCAAGAAGTATTACTATTTTTGTGAAGCCAGTCAAAAATTGTCAGATTTTTGTTGTTGCGGTTGAGTTTTACTGATAACCCCTTTTCAAAGGTACGCAATGGGATAGTGTATCTTTAGTTCCTATCTTATGGTTCTAGGGTCAAAAGCAATACCACATGTAAGTTATCTGCTGTTTCCTTGAAACAATATGAAGAAAACAACCAGAATTGTGGCAAAAAACTATTGTGGAAATTGCATTATTCTCCAATGGAAGACATTGAGAAAAATATTGATATTTTGCAGAAAGCCTTTCTTTAACATTCCTCTCAATGACCAATGAATGACATGATGTACGGAGAAATAATATGAATTGTTGTTCCTGTACAAACAGGACAGAAATAAGAGCTTAGATGACAAGTCAAGTAGGAAATCATTTAATATCACAAGATAGATTAATCCAATGAAAAAAAAATTATAATAGAAAAGATATCGGCACAAAGAATACATACACATAAAAGTGTGTGTGTGTGTGTGTGTGTGTGTGTGTGTGTGTGTGTATTTTGTTCCATGTGTCTGCCATTGAATGCATTCTTTTATTTCTATACTTTCCTAAATTTGCTTCTCACCTTCCGAACTGCAGGAAGGCAGTAATTGAAAAGGAAGTTATTCATCCTGATCACTGAGCAGGTATCAAATAACTTATCCTTTGGCACTATGGCATTCAAGAGGTCATAATATAACATTTTCTGCAAAAAAGGCTCTCGAGTAATATTTCAGTTCCATTGTTAAACACGATATTTCATTGCTGCAACTTCCCGACATCTTTAACTGTAACAAACACACTGCTGGGCCACGATAGAAGCTTTCTATTTAAATCAGTCTAGGACGGATCAGCGCAGGCATGAATGTGTTAAATCCAAAGATGTTATACTTAGAATGAGACACAGGTATGCCGCTTGTCAGAACACCCATAGGTCATACAGTCGCAGTTTCAACGACTGAACTAACGCCCACTGTCGGGAGCCACACATGCGTATGCATGTCCATGTGGGTGGGTGCCCATCCTCATCAATTAGCAACCAAAAAATATGTTGTTCTGATAATCCATACTGTGCCCCATACTTAGACAATGCTTGGCCACTGCCGATTTTTCTGGTTGGCCCAGACACACGTATCGGGATTGTTCAGCGCATCTGTCCTCCACGGTGCGGCAAGTTTGTTCAATGCAAGATGTTCTGCAGCTACAGGATATCTGGTAGACACCAGGCCTCCTTAAACCAAGGTAAAACAACTGCCAGCCTGGGCCCCTCAGCAGGTGATATTGGGTGGTTCAGTGGAGTTGAATTTCATATAAACATGAATAGAAAAAGACTAAATCGGGTGTGTGTCAAATATGAAGTGTGACTACAAACACTACCTGTGATTTTGATAATAAGGAATGTTGATTGATTGATTGATTAATTGATTTTACAAGGGAAACCAAAACAGTTTTGGCCCAACCCGCCACTGCCCGCAACGAAACTGAGTTTATTGTGCGATATTGCTCCCTGTGTATCTAGTAAATCCAATCAATGCCCTTAAACAGTGATAGGAGTCCGTTTACCAGTTCTTTATTAGGCACAATCTCTCCAGGTCTGTTTGTCCCGAATGTTCTGTGCCTCTTAATCTTCAAATGCATTGCATTGGAGAGCAAATGTGATGCAGTTTCATTGCCATCATCACATCCTACATTTAGGGTCCTCTTCTATTATTCCCATTGTATGTAGCTGTTTTTTGAAGTTCCCATGGTCTGTCATCAATCCAACCATGAGTTTAATCTCCTTTCTGTTCAAGTCCAGAACTACAGAGATTATTTTAATACATGGCCTCGGCATCATTACCTTACCATGGTTTTGTTTGTAGACCTTGGTCCAATATTCTATGTGCTGTCTTCTGAGCCAGTTACGTAGCTCCAGTTTGTTTGTTTGTTGCCTTAGTGATTGTCAGAACAGGTTCTGGTCCAATAAATGGAGTCTCTGCCCCCCCCCCCCCCCCATCCTACCTAATCTGTCAACTTGTTCATTGCCACTGATCCCAGAATGACCAGAGACCCACAGTACGTTTACCATATTGCTTTTCCCTAGCTCCACCAGAACCTTGTGACATTCTGCAACAATTTTACATCTTGTTGCGGGAACTACCAGTGATCTCAGGGCTGCCTGGCTGTCTGAATACATATAGATGCTACAGTCTTTGTAGCACCTACGCAAATTCTCCTCCACACAGGCCCTGATGGCAGTGATTTATGTCTGGAATGCTGTGGCCAGTTTCCCTAGAGAGATAATATCTTCCAGTTTTGGCTGCACCCCGTATATCCCGGCCCCAACGCCTTTGTTTGTTTCACTAATGAGTCAAAAATCAGACCATGTTCCCTGTACGGTGTTGAACTGTTTTTCCCCACAGCTCCCTACTTCCAGTTGTTATATTGAAAGGCTTCTTGAAGCAGTATGGGGTTATAGTTGGCCAGCATTTCCCCAACCTTTACTCATTACTTTAGTGTGTGATTCTGGATATCCCAATGAGATCCAGTTTTTGCCAGATTTGAGCCTGTATGCACCAGCCGCTCCATAAGGAACATTAATTGTGGTGTCCTTATGAAAAACGTTTTATAGAAACTTTTAGAATAATTACGCTACTAATGAAAAACGAGAAATAGATAAACCGAAATCTAATAGCAGACGTGATTTAAGTTGTACAAACTGTGTTAAACAGTATTACTTTCATTGTCACCAATATTTCACTAATTACATATGGAAATATATGTAGAAAGCTAATTGATCGATTTTGTATTTGTACATTTATAAACTGCAAACTTGAAAACCATTATTATAAAAGCTTACCAATGTTTATCCAGAAGCTGTGTAAATGTTAGAAAGATCTTTCATTCAGTATTTAATTAAATAACCATGTCTCAAAGCATTTCATTGTTTGTAAATACTATCTCATGAAGTTACCAAAGAAGAAGGAAAAGAGAGGCTGCAATTTTGTGTAATTTTATATTTGCTGTTATATCACATTGTACATTTTAATGAACTCTTATGTTTTGTAATTACAAACACACATATGTAATTGCTATAACAATCAGCTTTCAATGTTATAATTGTTAACAAATTATAAATATGAGTGCATTGCTGTTCTGTTCTGTTCTGTTGAAGCTCAAAGCTAGTGCTCTTGACAGTTGATACGAGTACTTTTGATTGCGATAGTTGACTACTGGGAAAAGAAAGTTAATTTTATGCAGAAAACTTATTTACATAAGTTGTGCATATTGATGTTAAAATCTCCACTAATAAATTCAGAAAAAGAATTGTTCTGACTATCATTTAAAGTAATGTATGGATTCTCCCAAGTCAACACTAAACCCAGGAATGCAAGTTAAGTGGGCCTATACTTACATGTAAATTCACTCTACCTAACCTTACAACCAGAATATTCACATTATTTATAAATGTAAAATTCTCTTCGATAACTTATATTTGAACTAGGTATGAGTGAATAGTTTACTAAGGTCATCCTTCACTTAGCCTGTTATACTCTGCAACTGTAACACAATTAAAGTTAACCTGTTTAACAAGATTTATTCGGCCACTTCAGTCTGCACACAAGTTAAATCACACTGGTTCTTGCATACTGCAACAGACTCAGAGAAAATCTGACAATAGCAGAGGCATCACAATCAGTGAAGAAGTTCATAAACCTAAAAAGGCAAAACAGAAACTTCCCACGGTGTGGCAGAGTCCGCTCCAGTGATGAAGACTTCAGTCAGCATCTGATTTATTCTTGAAGAGCCCAAGCACGGTCTAAGGTATCCTCAATCTGAGACAGAGTCATAGACACTTTCCAGGTGAGAAGAGAATTGGTCGAACCGGCTCTGTGGCTCACTTATATTGACAGGTTCGGCCTATTGTTGCGTTTGTTGATAGTATTCCTTACTCTGGTGGCGAAGGAAGTGCTGTCTAGATTTCCCATATCAACTGTGGTGTTTATACGCTGCTGCTAGCCCAGCAGACGATGCGTTTACTCACGGTCGTAGTAAATTTCCTTGTACTGTGTCAGTGATGCTTGGTGCGCGCCACACGTAGTGCAGCGCACCGAGTCAGTTGTGTGGCAGCAGATACGACAGAGCCTGAAGGAGGTCTCAGTTTCAATAGTTGTTGGAAGATGCATCTAACTTTATGCTTTTTAAATAATGTTCCTATCTTTGATGAAACACACCCAATGTATGGCAAGATGACCATTCAACTTTGAACTTCACTGTGCTCCAGCTCCTCACTTTGTTTAGCATGCGGCAGCTGTAAGGCCCAGTTAATCTCCCATTTTCAATATTCAGTATGTGAGAAAACAGCACGAAGGTAACGTACCTCATTAGTTAAACTGTCCGAGTTTGATAAGGCTCATGCCCAGTACAAATAACGCGCTAAGCATACCATTTTGTTATGCAGGTTGGTGACAGCTGGTGGCTTGCAAATTTAAGTCTGTGTGTGTAGGTTTACGATACACAGCGTGATCGAAAGTGCCATCCTCTTTCCTACTAAACTAATAAGTCCAGGAACTGTAGTTCGCTGTTTTTTCCATCTCCATTGTGAACTTGTATTCGGGCGAAGGGAATTTAGACATTTAAGAAATTTATCCAGTGATGCAGTTCCATGGGGCCAGACTACTAAATGTCATTAACATATGACCAAAGGCACATAGGTTTGAATTCTGCTGACTGGAGTGCTCTCTCCTCAAAATTTTCCATAAAAAATTAACCACAAGGGGTGATAAGGGACTGTCCATTGTGACACCATCTGTCTGTCCAAAGTCTTGGTCACTGAATAAAAAATACACTGAGGTGAGCACGTGCTTAGACAAATCAACAAGTTCCCCTTCTAACTTCTCGCCAATAAGCAACAAGTGAAAAGTGAGACCATGTCGAAAGTAACGAGAATATCCAATGGTCCAAGTTGCAAGTTCTTGAGTTGGCTGATGAAATCTTCAGAGTTTTGTATGTGGTGCTCACATTTTCCTACCATGTGGCTCAATTGTGCCGCTAGGTATTTAGCCAAATTATTTGTGGGTGCCACAGTGTTGCTAAAAATCTCACGAAGAGGAATAGTATCCTTATGTGTCTTAGGCAGAGCCACAGTATCCTTATGTATGTAAGGCAGACCATATAACCTAGAAGGAACAGGTGCCTGTGTACAAAGTCTCTTGGCCACAACACCAGGGACCGTGCTAGTCTTGATCAGCTCTGAGGTACTACGCTGAATTTTGGTCGATTGTGTAGCAGGTGAAGTGTCCAGTTGTTCAATAAGTGGTTCATTTTGTTAATACAGTGATCTGGAGAGGATAGTTGAGTTTCCTTTATCTGTCAGTTCATCTCTTAATTATCTAAGTGCTGACCTCTCAGCAGCTGAGATATTATTCTTGGGCACTTTTGCCCATGTCAAGAGCACAGCAAGTCTCCTGTCTGATTTCCTCCGACGTTTCAAGATCTCATGTTCGACAGATCTAATAACATCAATAATGGGGAGTCTTCAGGGTGGGTGCATAGTTCAACCCCTTCTCCAAGACCAAAACAGGCACACCAGACAAAGGTTTGCCTCTGAGATAGTATACAGCCTGTCTACGAAGTTAATTTTTTTAAATTTTCTTCTTTGAGATAGCTATCCTTGAAGCATTGAAATTTTTCAATTTGACACGCTGTGTCGTGTTCTATCTGTGACAGAACACTCAAGTAGTGCTATTAACCAACGTCCAAGAATCATCTGATAGTCGTGATGAAATCTGCAGGTGAAGAGCCAGTAGTTCTATGAATACAAAGTCCAACTCACTTTAGTGTGATTCTTTCCCTCACCAGAGCATGGCTGTTAATTCTGTTGGTGTCTGCAGAATTTATAAAATGTGTAACATTTGCAAAGGTGAGAATAATTCTAAGGTAGTAATAAGAATGCAAGGACACACAGCAGTCTACTCTTCTTATTCTGAAGTTTATCGAAGTTACTCACTTCATTCACCATCTCCTGCGCATACAGGCATAAGATTCGTTGCTTCAGGCTTGCCCCCGATGTCTTCTTACTGGGACATTATTATTAAAGAAGCAGTGGAAATTTGCAGCTCAATAAATCTCCCGACTAGAGACACAGGGTAACATCTTAGCACCATTTTGGACCCAAAATTGGTCACCCTAATAACACAGAGGCCGCTGAAGTGTACTATTAGTTGTACAAACAAAGACACTGCATTGACAACATAGTTTTTGGTTGCTAATCGGCAAGGACAGGCGCACACCCGTGCAGATACATATACGCGTGTGCAACTCCTGCCAGAGGCATTAGCGCAGCTGTTTAAAGTGGGCCTGTACGACCTACACAGATTCTTATAACAGGTGGCATACCTGTCTCTCCTCGGTATAACATCTGTCTTTGGTATCGATTTGGTGCATTCACACCTGAGCATATTCATCTTAGAACGACTTAGGTCGGACCCATCCATTGCCGCCAAGCACCCGAAGTGTTGGTCAGTTGCGCTGATGAATTGTTATGCGAGTTTAACAAAAAATCCAACATCTTAACCAAGTGCCTTATTTACAATTCATTCACCAAGAACGCCTGAAGCAACACACAACATTTTCTTTTTAACTGTTATACTATTAGCTGCAAATTATTTATTGTTACTTGCTGGTTATTACAAAAGTGCACGACAAGTTGCCCTCAACAAATGTGCCACTTAAATATACATCTTTGACTGTCAGACTAGAAAGTTTGTCATGGCCTACTGTCCTCAGCACACAGGTCACCAAAGTGACGTTAGCCGAAAGACTTGCACCAGGCAAGCTGAACACAACCCTAGTTGGGGTCTAACAGCCATAATTGCCATACAATCGCCATCAAGCTCTATTGTAATAACCAGCGAGAATCAATAAAAAATGTGCAATAACTGCACAGTAAACAATTAAAAAGAAAACAAACAATTAAAAAGAAAATGGACCGTGTAGCATAGGAAATTAATGAGTAATATGGAAAAGGAGAAAATATAAGAACTTTAAGATTTGCCAATGACATGCCATTTTAATTTTGTTGGACAGTTGAACAGAATTGATTCTACATTTTAAAAAGTCGAAATAAAGGTAAAACAACAAAAATGGAGTAGTCAAAGAAAGTCGGGTAAAACTGAAGGAACTAAATTATGATGTGGGAGACAAAGTAGTAGAACAGCAACATATCTGACAACTACAGAAGCCAAGAGGGTATAAAATGAATAGTTTTATATGTTTACACTAAATATTAATTCAAGTCTCAGGAAAGTCTGTTTACAATATTCATTCTTAGTGTAACAATACAGTGAAGTAAACTTAACTGGTGAACATTGCAGAAGGAGCCAATAAAAACATATCAGATGTGATACTACAGAAGAATGGCAAGAATAAGTAGGTAGATTTAATCAAGCATGACAAGGCAACCATTTAGGATAAAGAAACACCACATATATGACAATTTGACTAAAATAAGGAATAAATTGATAGGATACAATCTGAAGCTTGAAAAAAATATATCCATGATGCAAAAGTTACCTAAAGATAAATAGAACATTGACCCCTCTACTACACACAATATAATGCTCTTCAAAACATATCTAATGGCCATTTAATTAATAGTAATTAACGAAGTATGAAAACTGATGATTCAAATGTCTGTCTAGGTGTGTTTGCTTGTGTATATCTGTGGGTGTGTGTGTATTTGTTTACCTACGTAATATCAAAGATGTCCAATATGTGGTTAAGAGTGCTCAGTGAGATAAATACAGCAGTGTATGGTCTTATTTTCTAGCAGCTCGTTCTGTGTCAGTTTCAACATTCGAGGTGGCGTAGTGGTAAGACACTGGACTCGCATTCGGTGGGATGGTGGTTCGAATCCACCGCCGGAATCGAGATTTCGGTTCTCCGTGATTCCTCTAAATCACTCCAGGTAAATGTCGCGATGGTTCCTTTCAAAGGGTATGGCCGATATCCTTCACCATCCTTACTTATACAGTATGGATTAAAAAAAAAATGTTGCAAAAGTTGTTCACCTCCAAGAGTGATACCCATTAACATAAAGTTCAACCTCTCTGTACCACCCCCGTTTTTTATTCAGATTTGGGTTCTCGGTGAAAAAATATATAACTTTTGCATGAAACATTTTTTTCGATTCGTGATAGATGGCACTGTAATCGGCAAAAACGTACGATCGGCTTTCGATATTTTTGTTAATGCTATCACGTGCCACTATTGACTGAAGGACATGTCTTGATCATGATCTCAGTTCGTGGTCAGACTGTTTATTGTACTTCAGTTATTATTCCGGCTTTACACATCTCTGCGCATTTGTGTCACGATGTTAATGGTTGATGAGAGAATAGATATCAATTACTCGTACTTTGAGGGTCATAGAAACGTTGATGAAACTCGTCAAAGGTATGCTAATCTGTTCCCTGATAGGGATTCCCCCCCCCCCCCCCCAAGGTAAGTCCTTCCACTCCCATGATTGGAATGACCCCTCATCCACTCCCTTAAAACCCACATTCTTCCCTTTTTCCCCTCCTTCCTTTCTCTTTTCCTGACTAAGCAGCAAACAGTTGTGAAATTTTGATTATTTGTTTGTGTGTGTTTTTATTTGTGTTTTTTGTGTCTATCGGCGAGCCTGTGCTTTGGGTAAGTCAAATGATTTTTTTTTTTTTTTTATAAAACCCCTACCATTTTATTTATAATTCAGTACATGTTTTTAAAATTGCTGTTTCTCAGTTTTCTTAGTTCATTGGTCACCACCTTTTTCAGCATCACACATTGCTAGTAATAATACCTGTTTACTAAGATTGTTCCTCATTTAATGAGGAAGTAATTGAAAGTTTAAGGAACTGTAAATTTATTTCCTACTGCCTCTTTCTACATGTACTTTTTCCATCATCCTCCCCCTCCCTCCCAAAAAATATTAGTATCCAGCATTACCAATGAAAATCAAGCTTTCAGCCAGTTATACATTCATTCTTTTAAAAATAGAAAGTTTAGACAACTTACCCTCTTCGTGGCTAACTTTCTCTGGAAATATTGGTGACTTAGTGAAAACAAACATAGATTTCACTTTTAGACATTTATTTTCTGAAGTCAAACTTAGCCCAAAGTGCAGGAATTCACTGAAATGAACAACATTGCATCTGTAAGATTTCATGTGCGATAAGCAATATTTATGTGTAAGAATTCGGTAAAATTTATTATTTAAACTGTAGGATTACTGAGCTTGTATCATTTGATATTTCTGTAGGTCAAAATAACATGTTTATGATGCTAGAGGTTAGAATTTACAGAAAAGTCCAAAACTACACTAATATATGTATATAGGATATATTTTTTTCCAATATACAGTTAGTCTATGTACTCCTCTCTGTCTACCTGCCTCTGTCTCCTGTTCCTCCCTCTAGCCACCTATCCATCTCTCTGCCTTTGTCATTACCTTCCCAGCTCTCTGCTACTATCCTACCATTCCTTCTCTCTGTTCATCCTCTCCCTCCCCTGTACATGAAAAATTACAATATCTGCCAGATTCATGATGATTCGTCAAATGATGTCTTTCCAGTAAGGTACCCTTCTCCACCATGCAAATTATTAATTAGACAGTACCATTCCTCTTGTTATAAAACTCAAGTGTGTAAAACTTACTTGTACTCAGATGAACGGAATGGCAGTGCATAAAATGAAAATAAACAATTTCATTTTTTATTTTTCAGATGTTCCTTTGGATTCTTTCCATTATTTTGTCCCCCCCCCCCCTTTTCCTAAACCAGCCCTGCATTAAAGCTAACATAAAAAATATTCAAATCAATGAAGCCATTTCCAAGATTTAACAAAATCAACACATAGAAATTGATATAGTACACAACAATATTAGAATAAAATGAAATACATGAAAAATTAAAAACACTGTTATACCTTAACAATACAATGACATTTTACAACTCGCCGCAAAGTCGAAATGATGAGCTGTGACAAACACATAAAAAAGTTACACACATATAGCACTTAAGTCATTGGCCATGGTCTTCTTCAGAATAAAGAACATTCACAAAGCCACACTTCACAGTCAAGCAACCATCATCTCCAGTTCAGAGTGTGACAGCTGGAGATGACTATTGTGCGCCTGTGAAGTGTACCTGTGAAATTGTGTGAATGTTCTTTATTCTGAAGAAGGCCATGGACGATAGCTTAAGTGTAGAATGTACATGTGTGTCTTATTTGCCTATCGCAGCTTGTCATTATGTCTTTGCAGTGAGTTGTAAACTGTCCTTATTGCCCCAGTTATCCAACAGGGAAATGGGAGCCTACTGTTTAATGTGGAACCCAAACCATATGTCGTTTCTCACAACTCCTTACATTGTTGAAAGGTGAAGGCTTGGTTCAAACTCAAAGTGAACAAATCCATGATAGAAGCGAGTTTCTAACCCATGACCTTTTACACTCCAACCAAGAATTTTTCTGCTAGCCCAGAATTCAATTTGAAGTGTAGGGCCCATTATTGGATACTTACTGCACCTAGATAAAAGTATTTTATTTTTAACTAGCTAAACCCAGTCACACTTCACTGTGGCTCACTCTCATGTGAAATAAATAGAAAAGGAAATACTTTAACTCATGTGAACATAGAATCACCGAGAGAATTTCTTTTTCTGCAACACAGTGGTAATTCGAAGGAGATTCTTATCAGACTGAAAATTTTAAAAGAATCTTTTTTACCATAAAATAGCCATTAAATGCAGTTCCTCTTTTGTTGTTAATACATTCTTGTACAGACCACTGTCACTAAATCAATTATCCTTGTAAACTGAACATTTCATTGCCAATAGATATTATTTGGAACTCAGGGAGCCGGTACATTCATCATACACAATTCGTTGAGTAGCATGGTTGTCCTCTCAGTTGTCCCACTTAGTAGGCGTTTTTCTAAACGACTCCGCTTGATAATACTCAGAACATAAAAGGGGACACTGCATAGATCACTTTTGAGCGAGATCACAACAGCTTTCGATGTGTAATATCTATAAATAAAAGGCAATGTTCCGAGTAACAACGTGCAGTGCAACATTGTGACAAATTTGGAGCTCAGTCAGTGATTAACTTTTTGAGATTTTCAAACACACACAAACCAACACAAAATTATATATATAGAGCTATAATGTGGTTATTAATCGAGATAAAAATCATGCTATCTTTTAAGTTGGACCAAATCACGTACACCAGGCAAAAGGTGATTAAGATTACATCTAATTCTACATCTACATACATACTCCGCAATTCACCGTAAGGTGCGTGGCGGAGGGTACACTGTACCACTACTAGGCATTTCCTTTCCTATTCCACTCCCAAATTGAACGAGGAAAAAAAGAATGCCTATATGCCTCTGTATGAGCCCTAATTTCTCTTATCTTGTCTTTGTGATCTTTACGCGAAATGTAAGTAGGCGGCAGCAAGATCGTACTACACTCAGCTTCAAATTCCGGCCCTCTAAATTTACTTAACAGAAATTCACGAAAAGAACGTCGTTTTCTTCTAGCGATCCCCAATTGAGTTGCTGGATCATTTCCGTGACACTCGCGCATTGATCGAACCTACCGGTAACAAATCTAGCTGCTTGCCTCTCAACCGCCTCTATGTCCTCCTTCAAACCGATGTGCTGCGGGTCCCAAATATTTGAGCAATACTCAAGACGTGGTCGTACAAGCGTTTTATACGCGGTCTCCTTTACAGGTGAAGTACATCTTCCCAAAATTCTCCCAATAAACCGAAGTCGGCTGTCTGCCTTACTCACAACTGTCCTTACATGCTCTTTCCATTTCATATCGCTCTGCAATGTTACGCCTAAATATTTGAATGACGCGACAGCATCAAGAAGCTCACTACTAATGCTGTATTCGAACATTATAGTATTGTTTTTTCTACTCATGCGCATCACCTTACATTTTTCTACATTGAGAGCTAGCAGCCATTCTTCGCACCAACTAGAAATTTTGTCTAAGTCAACCTGTATGCTATTACAGTCAGTTACAGACGACACCCTCCCATACACCACAGCATCATCAGCAAACAGCCGCAAATTACAACTTACTCTGTCCATCAAATCATTTATATATAATAATGGAAAGTCCAGGTTGGAATAAATAATATAGTGAGGACAGTTTACTACTCACCGCAAAGACGTGGCGACGAGCTGCGACAGGCACATACAAAAGACACACACATACAACACATTCAGCTATCGGCCATGGCCTTCTTCAGAAATAGAGCACTCACGCAATCACACAGGCACACAACACAGTCATACAACCATCACCTCCGACTGCCACACTTTGAATCACGCTCTGCAGCGAATCGGGGACGGGAGGGGAGGGGGAGGGGATAGAAAGGTTACGTCACGGTGGTGGGGATGTGTTAGATGGGAATAACGAGATGCAGCTTAGGAATGGAGTGGGGAGGCGGGTGAGGGGAGAAAATAAAATAAAATAAAGTAAAGTAAAATAGAGTAAAATAATTCATGTACACTGTAAGTGCACAAGACCACATACACACACATGCGCACACACACACACACACACACACACACACACACACACACACACACACACACGATCACACATTCACACACCACTCAAATCAGGCGAGGTTTGGGATACAGAGGTAGGAACTGTAAGGTACGTACCTTACAGTTCCTACCTCTGTATCCCAAACCTCGCCTGATTTGAGTGGTGTGTGAATGTGTGATCGTGTGTGTGTATATGTGTGTGTGTGTGTGTGTGTGTGTGTGTGTGTGTGTGTGTGTGTGTGTGTGTGTGTGTGTGTGCATGTGTGTGTATGTGGTCTTGTGCACTTACAGTGTACATGAATTATTTTACTCTATTTTACTTTACTTTATTTTATTTTATTTTCTCCCCTCACCCGCCTCCCCACTCCATTCCTAAGCTGCATCTCGT
Organism: Locusta migratoria; assembly: GCA_026315105.1. Taxonomy (NCBI): domain Eukaryota; kingdom Metazoa; phylum Arthropoda; class Insecta; order Orthoptera; family Acrididae; genus Locusta; species Locusta migratoria. The sequence continues at coordinate 120,954,978 of CM048750.1, read as the reverse complement.
TATTCCCATCTAACACATCCCCACCACCGTGACGTAACCTTTCTATCCCCTCCCCCTCCCCTCCCGTCCCCGATTCGCTGCAGAGCGTGATTCAAAGTGTGGCAGTCGGAGGTGATGGTTGTATGACTGTGTTGTGTGCCTGTGTGATTGCGTGAGTGCTCTATTTCTGAAGAAGGCCATGGCCGATAGCTGAATGTGTTGTATGTGTGTGTCTTTTGTATGTGCCTGTCGCAGCTCGTCGCCACGTCTTTGCGGTGAGTAGTAAACTGTCCTCACTATATTATTAAATCATTTATATAGATAGAAAATAATAGCGGTGCTATCACACTCCCCTGGGGCATGCCTGACGATACACTCGTCTCTGATGAACACTCGCTGTCGAGAACAACATACTGTGTTCTATTACTTAGGAAGTCTTCCAGCCAGTCACAAATCTGTGAACTTATTCCATAAGCTCGTATCTTTGTTAGCAGTCTGCAGTGTGGCACCGCGTCGAACGCCTTTTTGAAGTTGAGAAAAACACAATCCGCCTGTTGCCCTTCGTCCATCGCTCGCAAGATGTCATGTGAGAAAAGGGCAAGCTGAGTTTCACATGAACAATGTTTCCTAAACCCGTGCTGATTCATGGAAAGAAGCTTTTCCGTTTCAAGGAAATTTACTATGTTCGAACTGAGAATATGCTCCAAAATTCTACATGAAACTGATGTCAACAATATTGGCCTGTAATTGTATGGGTCAGTTTTCTTTCCTTTCTTATACACGGGAGTCACCTGCGCCTTTTTCCAATCACTAGGAACTTTGCTCTGAATTAAAGATTCGCTATAAATGCAAGCTAAGTAGGGGGCAAACGCCGCAGAATAGTCTTTGTAAAACCGAACTGGTATTCCATCCGGACCAGCAGACTTTTTCGTATTTAGCTCTCGCAGCTGCTTCTCTACACCGGAAATACCTATTGCTATGTCCCCCATTTCGGAATTTGTACGTTGATCAAATGATGGTATATTTGTGCGGTCCTCCTGCGTGAAAGATTTCTTAAAGGTTAAATTTAGAACTTCAGCTTTCCGTTTGCTTTCTTCTATTACTGCCCCGGAATGATCAACTAGTGACTGGACAGTGGGCTTTGACCCGCTTATCGATTTTACATACGACCAGAATTTTTTCGAGTTCTCGGAAAGATCTTTTGCTAAGGTATGGCTGTGATAATTATTGTATGCTTCACGCATCGCTCTTTTTATAGACGCACGAATCTCTACTAACTTTTGCCTGTCATCATTTGCGTGTTCTTTTTTGAATCGAGAGTGCAACAGCCTTTGCTTTCTCAGCAGCTTTCTAACATTATTATTGTACCACGGTGGATCTTTTCCATCCTTAATCGTCTTTACTGGCACATATTTCTCTAACCCTTTATTAACAATGCACTTAAATTTAGTCCACAATTCCTCTACATCCATAGTCCCAGAATTAAAACGATGCCCATTCATTTTCTAAGTGCGATCGTAACATTTGCTTGTCGGCTCTTCCCAACAAAAACACGCTCCTAGCCTTCTTGATTGGTTTATGAACTTTGGTCACCATCGACGCTATGACAATATCATGATCACTAATTCCTGTCTCTACACAGACATCGTTAATTAGGTCAGGCCTGTTTGTGGCTATAAGGTCTAGAATATTTCCATTGCGCGTGGGTTGCCGGTTTAACTGCTCGAGACAGTTTTCGGAGAATATGTCCAAAAGTAGCTCGCAAGACTGCTTGTCTGTACCACCTGAAATGTAACTAGCGAGGTCCCAATCTATACTCTTAAGGTTGAAGTCACCTCCGACTAATATTACATGGCCCGGATACCTATGCACTACCTGGTGTAGACTTTCCTTGAATGATTCTAAAACTGCTACAGCAGCACTGGGGGGCCGGTAAAAACACCAAACTATTAACTTTACTTCTTTTAGACCTGTTATACGTGCCCAGATAACTTCACAGTTACTTTCAACCTCGATCTCAGTAGAAACAATATCTTTGTCCACAGCGATGAACACTCCTCATCCAGTTGTATCAGATCTATCTTTCCGATATACATTCCATGCTTCGCTAAATATTTCTGAACTTGCCACATCATCATGTAGCCAGCTTTCGGTGCCTAAAACTATCTGAGCGCAATAACTTCCATGCAGTGCTGCAAATTCGGGAACTTTGTTTCTAATACTCTGTAAGTTCACGGCTAATATTTTTATGTTCGAATTTTTGTTCCGAACGTGGCCTGAATTCGCTGTTTGAATGCTGACAGGCGAGTGCTCATCAGAGTTAGCGCCTAGCCTAAAAAAAACCCAAGTGCACTCCACAAGTACTCTGCTACCCGAGTAGCCGCTTCCTTAGTGTAGTGCACCCCTGATCTATCTAGGGGCACCCTACAATTCCCCACCCGATAACGCAGATCCAGAAATCTGCAACCATGACTGTCACAGAGTCGGCGAAGCCTCTGGTTCAGACCTTCCACTTGCACCCAGCGTGCGAAGGCAGCAGCTTTCACCAATTCCGCCAGCCGCTCGCAGGACCTGAGGATGTCCTCAAAACCCAAGTGACAAGCTAGTTGGGTAGTTACAGAGTTCACCGACGACAAACATCCTGACACATGATTTTTATACAAACATATCTGCCACCAAGAACGTACTGAGAAGAGGGTATCAATAATCATGTGTCAAACCAAAGATAAAAATGATAAACTGATTGTTGTTGTGATATTCAGTCCGCAGACTGGTTTGTTGAAGCTCTCCACGCTATCCTGTCCTGTGCAAGTATCTCCATATGAGACTACGTTTGGCAACCTACATCCTTTTGAATCTGCTTGCTGTATTCATCCCTCGGTCTTCCTCTACGATTTTTACCCCACACAATTCCTTCTAATCCTAAGTTGACAATTCCTTGATGTCTCGGAATGTGTCCTACCAATCTATTCCTTCTCTTTGTCAGGATATGCCAGAAACTCCTTTTCTACCCAATTTGGTTAAGCACGTCCTCATTAGTCACGTGATATAACATCTAATCTTCATCATTCGTCTGTAGCACCACATTTCAAAAGCTTCTATTATCTTTTTGTCATCCACATTTCATTCCCACACAATGCTACATTCCAGACAAATGCTTTCGGAAAGGATTTCCTAACATTTAAATTAGTATTGGATGTAAACAAGTTTCGCTTCTTCAGAAACGCTTTTCTTCCTATAGCCATTCTGCATAAACCTGATTATAGACTGTTAAATGCTATATTTCTGACACTTTCAGTTTTTAAGTTCACTTACCAGGAGAAGGAGCGCGCACACACACACACACACACACACACACACACACACACACACACAACATACACACACACACAGAGAGAGAGAGAGAGAGAGAGAGAGAGAGAGAGAGAGAGAGACTTTCCTACTGGGATAAACAAATATAAACAATAGGAAACGGATGACTTACATACCTGCCAACTTTTACGGTTTGTCCGTAAAATTTACGGAAATTGCAGGATTTTACGGTTTTACGGATGGACAGTGCTATTTTACGATTTTGCGGTAAAACATTTGAAACATCTAAATTCGATAATCGCATCCATTTTCTTCCGTACAATCGATTGTTTGCGTTGGTCGAAGGTAGGTCTACGATACTCGATCTTCCGAACATTCGATTGTTCGCGGGGTCGAAGGCAGGTCTAAGATAGTCGATAACTTATGCATTGATATGATTGGTTCGTTTACCCGTGTGATGTTTGTGTCGTCATTGGACTCAAATTTAAAGCCGCTACCGGTAACCAGTTCTTCCGTGTGAATCTAGGTGTCGATAGGCTGTGCTTCTTAAGTTGTTTGTTCCGATCCGTTCTTTTGTTGAAGTGGAACCCGTTTACTCCTTTGTTTACAAAGTTAGCGTTCCTTGAATATATCGTCCTTTCAAAGCGTGTGACATATTTTAAAGAAGTGTTAAAGTGTTTGCACTACCAGTTCGTATTCTTGTATTATAACTTCATAGTGTTTTAAGTGACGTTCAGTGAGTGATCCAGGTTCCTTTCGCTGTTCCACTCCATAGCGAGACACGTGTTGTTGGACATTTTTATTCGCTGTTGCTATTGTTCGTCATGAATAAATCGAACAAGAAACAATACTTTCAGACATTTAAAAATTCATATTCTGTCGATTTTCCGTGCATACTAAAATCAAAGAAAGGTGAAAAATTTGCCTTTTGCACGGTATGTGGCTGCGACATTAATATTGCACATGGGGGAAGAAATGACTTGAGTAATCACGTGAAGTGCGCTAAACACTTAAGCTGCGTCAAATCCAAGGAAGACAATACCAAAATCAACGCCTTTTTTGCCAAATGTGGAAACTTCGACAATGATGTTATTAGGGCCGAGTGTCTTTTTACTTCTTTTTTGGTGGAACACAATGTGCCCTTAAGTGCCGCTGATCACGCTGGTGCATTATTTAAGAAGATGTTTCCCACATCAGAAGTGGCGAAAAAATATAGCTGTGGTCGCACGAAAACGACATCCATTGTCAAAACAATGGCAAAAAATGCATCATCTGAAATTGTTAAGTTCCTTCAGAATGGACCATTTTCATTGGCAACAGATGGAAGCAATGATACGGACACAAAGTTGTATCCTATTGTTGTGACGTTTTTTGATTTTACTCAGGAAAAAGTAGTGAGCACTGTGCTATCCGTACCAGCATTAGATGGGGACTCAACAGGGCGAAACATAGGTAACCTGATGTTGTCACAGCTGAAAACTTTTAACATTCCAATTGAAAACTGTGTCGCTTTCTGCTCCGACAATGCTCCTGTTATGGTTGGACAAAAAAATGGTGTTGCAGCAGTTCTGAAGGAAGTTCGACCAGGTATTGCCATCGTAGGTTGCATTTGCCACCTGATTAATCTAGCAGCTGAAAAAGGTGCGGGAAGATTACCTCTTAAAGTCGATGAGATCCTTGTCGATATATTTTATTTTTTAGAGAAGAGTGCCAAAAGAAAAGAACGTCTTCAGAAATTTCAGAGCTTGCACAATAAAGAGACAAAGAAAATTCTTAAGCATGTTTGTACTAGGTGGTTATCTCTAGGTAGATGTTTGGATAGACTACTGGATCAGTGGGATCCGCTTCTTTCATTTTTCAAGGAGGAAGTAATATCCTGTACCCAAGCCATTTCCACAAACTTGACATCATTTAAAATACCCAGAGTTGAACAAAGTGGATCCAAAGAGTATCAGAAGAAGAGACTTCTTGATTCTGCTACTACACATGCCCCTAAACGAATAGCATGTTCTTCCAAGTGTGACAGACCCATCCTGAAAAGCAAAACTTCTGGTACAACACGCGAGGAAAAATTGTTTATGTTCCTGTCCTCAAACTTGAATAAAGCCTTTTGTACTTTTCTGCATGTGACTATTCCTGTGTTTGACAAATTAAATGTTGCTCTTCAGTCTTCTTCCCCACAAGTTCATATTTTATTAGAACTTCTAATGGATATGCTAAAGCAGTTGTTTGCCAAGTTTGTGAAGCCCAAAATTGTCAAAACCACCTCATTACTTGAAGTTGAGTACAACTTGATTGAGAATCAAAGAAGTGATGATGAGTTGGTTATTGGTGTTCAGACTTCCAACCTAGTGAATGATCTTCAGGAAATGGATAAAATCCTTTTCTATTCATCGGTGAGAAACTACTTTTGTACTACCTGTGACTACATCATCAACAAGTTTCCTCTCAAGGATGATGTGTTAAAGCATGCTCAAGTTGCTAGATTGGACAAAATTGACGATGCACAGTTTTCTTCTGTTCGTTTTTTCTTGGAAAAGTTTCCGATTATGTTATTTAAGGAAGAACATGAAACTACAGATGAGGTGGTGAATGAGCTTCAGGCACAGTTCACAGCTCTTCAGGTGGAAGACAATTTGATTACAAATAAAGATGCTGCAAGTGATACCAGTTGGGCACAACTATCAAGAATTCGAGGAGCCGATGGTCGGCTTAAGTATAACAGAATTTCTAGAGTAATGCTCTCCATTCTCACCATACCCCATAGTAATGCAGAATGTGAACGTGTTTTTAGCCTCGTGAAGAAAAATAGAACACAGTTCAGATCGTCAATGTCTAATGAATCTCTGGAATCAATTTCTATTTTGAAGACCAGGAGTTCTGGTCCCTGTTATGAAAAAACATTTTCCCAAGACTTTTTGCAGGAAGCTAAGAAGGCCACAACTATGACATTAAAATCAAATTAACGTGTGATTTGCATAGTGCAGTGTGTATTGGACCTATATGATTTCTTGACTGTGTTACATTAACCAATTTTTATTTTGTAAAGCTTTTGTCGACTTTCATAATCAGTGTAATTTATCAAGTTAGTCTTGCTATATGGTATGCTCCAAAACAACGTTTATCACACCTGGAGCTGTTTAATATGGATTTCTTCTTGGCTGTTATGTTCAACTACAGATCATTGCCCTATTCTGTAAGTAAATGTGATTTTATTGAAGTACACTATTTCATTCATAAATTATTTTATTTTGTAGCCCAGAAGTATCGTTAAATATTTTTGTCATGCGTGAATTTTACTGATTGTCACCGTAATTTTACTGATTGTCGCCAGTGATTTTACTGAAAGCCCTTTCCAAAAGTTGGCAGCTATGGACTTACCTAAAGGACCGGCTCGTCGATAGACACAAATAAAATCACACACATACGAGCTTTCGCCACCACTGGTAGCTTCTTCGGGGAAAAAGAGGAAGGAAGGAGAGGAGAAAGGGAAGGATACAGGTTTAAGGAAGTGGGAAAGGAGCCATTCCAATCCCAGGAGTGGAAGGACTTACCTTAGGGGAAAAAAAGGAAGGCAAACAAATACACACACACACCAAACAAATACACACACACACTCACACATATCCAAACGCAAACACAACTAGACAGACATTTGTAAAAAGCAAAGAAGTTGGACAGAGATACCACTTGAGGCAGAGGCTCCGTCCATAGAACCGAGGCAAAGATGCTAAAGATGGTGGGTGGGAATTTCAATTAGCAAGAGGTTGAGACCAGGTGGGCAACGGGAGGAGAGAATAAGTTGAAGGGCAAGTTCCCATCTCCGGAGTTCTGAGTTCTGAAAGGTTGGTGTCAGTAGGAAGTATCCAGATAACCCGGACGGTTTAACACTGCGCCCAGATGTGCTGGCCGTGCACCAAGGCATGTTTAGCCACAGGGTGATCCTCATTACCAACAAACACTGTCTGCCTGTGACCGTTCATGCGAATGGACAGTTTGTTGCTGGTCATTCACACATAGAACGCTTCACAGTGCAGGCATGTCAATTGGTAAATCACGTGAGTGCTATCTATCGCAAGTGGTTCTGCCCTTGATCGTGTACACCTTCCGGGTTACTGGACTGGAGTACGTAGTGGTGGAAGGGTGCATAGGGCAGGTTTTACAACGGGGGCGGTTGCATGGGTAGGAGCCAGAGGGTAGGGAAGGTGGTTTGTGGATTTCATAGGGATCTACATCTACATATATACTCCGCAATTCACCGTAAGGTGCGTGGCGGAGGGTACACTGTACCACTACTAGGCATTTCCTTTCCTATTCCACTCCCAAATTGAACGAGGAAAAAAAGAATGCCTATATGCCTCCGTACGAGCCCTAATTTCTCTTATCTTGTCTTTGTGATCACTACGCGAAATATAAGTAGGCGGCAGCAAGATCGTACTACACTCAGCTTCAAATTCCGGCCCTCTAAATTTACTTAACAGAAATTCACGAAAAGAACGTTGTGAATCACAGCGAGACCCACCCGCTCTTCTTCAAAATCACCTCCTTAAAACCTTCCAGGAATTCCTTACTTCCAACCTTGCCTCTCAGTCCTTCCTAAAAAACCTTAATCCTACTCCCAACATTACCGCAGCTGAATCCAGTGCTATCCGTCATCTGAAGGCTGACCATTCCATCGTCATTCTCCCCGCTGACAAGGGATCCACAACTGTAGTACTTGATTGGTGGGAGTATGTGGCTGAGGGACTGCGTCTGCTTTCAGACAACACTACCTACAAAGTCTGTCAAGACGACCCCATTCATGATGTCCAGGCAGAGCTTCAGGGAATTCTCAGATCCTTAGGGCCCCTACAAAACCTTTCACCTGAGTCCATCAAACTCATGACTCCACCGACACCTCCTACCTTCTACCTACTCCCTAAGATTCACAAACCTAATCATCCAGGCTGGCCGATTGTGGCCTGTTACCAAGCCCCCACAGAACGAATCTCTGCCTACATAGACCAACACCTTCAACCCATCATGTGCAGTCTCCCATCCTTCATCAAAGACACCAACCACTTCCTCGATCGCCTGAAATCCTTACCCAGCCTGTTACCTACTGAAACCTTGTAACCATTGATGCCACTTCCTTATACACAAATATCCCACATGCCCAGGGCCTCGCTGCGATGGAGTATTTCCTTTCACGCCGACCACCCACTTCCCTACCTAAAACCTCTTTCCTTAATACCCTAGCCAGCTTCATCCTAACCCACAACTTCTTCAACTTTGAGGGCCAGACATACCAACAACTAAAGGGAACAGCCATGGGAACCAGGATGGCCCCCTCGTACGCAAACTTATTTATGGGACGCTTAGAGGAAGCCTTCCTGGATACCCAAGCCTGTCAACCCAAAATTTGGTACAGATTCATTGATGACATCTTCATGATCTGGACTAACAGTGAAGAAGAACTCCAGAAATCCCTCTCCTACCTCAACTCCTTTGGTCCCATATAATTCACCTGGTCCTATTCCAAATCCCATGTCACGTTCCTCGATGTCGACCTCCATCCGTCCAACGGCCAACTTCACACATCAGTCCACATCAAACCAACCAACAAACAAAAGTACCTCCATTATGACAGCTGCCATCCATTCCACATCAAACGTTCCCTTCCCTACAGTTTAGGTGTTCGTGGCAAAAGAGTCTGCTCCAGTCCCGAATCCCTGAACCAGTACACCAATAACCTAATAAGAGCTTTCACATCCCGCAGCTATCCTCCTGATCTGGTTCAGAAGCAAATTACCAGAGCCACCTCCTCATCCCCCCAAATACAGAACCTTCAACAGAACGCCAGAAGTGCCCCTCTTGTCACCGGATACTTTGCGGGACTGGAGCGGACTCTGAATGTGGCTCTCCAGCAGGAATAAGACTTCCTTAAATCCTGCCCCGAAATGAGATCCATCCTTAATGACATCCTTCCCACTCCACCAAGAGTGTCTTTCCGCCGCCCACCTAACCTTCGTAACCTCCTAGTCCATCCCTATGAAATCTCCAAACCACCTTCCCTACCCTCTGGCTCCTACCCATGCAACCGCCCCCGTTGTAAAACCTGGCCTATGCACCCTTCCACCACCACTTACTCCAGTCCAGTAACCCAGAAGGTGTACACAATCAAGGGCAGAGCCACTTGCGATAGCACCCACGTGATTTACCAACTGACATGCCTGCACTGTGAAGCATTCTATGTGGGAATGACCAGCAATAAACTGTCCAATCGCATGAACGGTCACAGGCAGACAGTCTTTGTTGTTAATGAGGATCACCCTGTGGCTAAACATGCCTTGGTGCACAGCCAGCACATCTTGGCGCAGTGTTACACCGTCCGGGTTATCTGGATGCTTCCCACCGACACCAACCTTTCAGAACTCTGGAGATGGGAACTTGCCCTTTAACTTATTCTCTCCTCCCGTTGCCCACATGGTCTCACCCTCTTGCTAATTCAAATTCCCGCCCACCATCTTTAGCATCTTTGCCTCGGTTCTGTGGACAGAGCCTCTGCCTCAAGTGGTATCTCTGTCCAACTTCTTTGCTTTTTACAAATGTCTGTCTAGGTGTGTTTGCGTTTGGATGTGTGTGAGTGTGTGTGTATTTGTTTGCCTTCCTTTTTTTCCCCTAAGGTAAGTCCTTCCACTCCTGGGATTGGAATGGCTCCTTTTCCACTTTCTTATAACCCGTATCGTTCCCTTTCTCCTCTCCTTTCTTCCTCTTTTTCCTGAAGAAGCTGCCAGTGGTGGCGAAAGCTTGAATGTTTGTGCGTGTTTTATGTTTCTATCGACGAGCCTGTACTTTAGGTACGTCAAAAATCTTTATTTTAGACATATTTTTCCCACCAGGAAAGTCTCCTTGGAAACTTTCCTGGTGGGATAAATGTATATAAAAAATACAAATCTGATAACTTACCCAAAGCACAGAGCACAGGCCCGTTGACAGATACAAATACAATCACAAACATACAAGCTTTTGCCACCAATGGTAGCTTCTTCAGGAAAAGAGGAAGGAGGGGAGAAAGGGAAAGATATGGGTTTTAAGGAAGTGGAAAAGGAGTCATTCCAATCCCAGGAGTGGAAGAACTTAAGGGGATAAAAGGAAAGGCAAACATGCGCACACACACCCACACACATACACACGCTAACACAACAAGGTACAAAGTGTCCTATGTGTGTCTCTTTTGTATGTGCCTGTCGCTGCTCATCGCCACGTTTTGGGGCGAGTTGTAAACTGTCCTTACTATATTATAAACTGAAAGTGACAGAAATATAGCATTTAACAGTCTATATCAGGTTTATGCAGAATGGCTATTGTTGACTGCTTTACCTTTTTTTATAGAAAGAATCAGGTTAGGTGGAAAATTCTAAAGAATTATTTTTGTAAATATCAAAGGTAGCTTACAAACAATCCTGTAATTTTCGAACAAAAAGAAAGAGATACTCAAATCTACTCACATTACATTATTAAATGAGAGACCTACACTTTTCACTGGTGACTGAGGACTATTTCGTTTACAGTGATAATCTTTTTGCACTGTTAGCAGCCTGAATATTATCCTTTGTAAAAGTATTTTGATAACATGCATCAGGCTCTTCCATTTTAGGATTTCTCCTAGCAGTATAAGCAAATGTATCTCCTGAAATTAAGTACCAACAAGCCTATCTTGTCTCTTAATTTTAACTATTTCATCACAGGCAGAAATTATTATTTTGCACAATGAAGAGTGGTGAAGAGAATGCTTCACTTTAATACAAACTAGCTATAAGGGAGTGTAATCTAAAGTAAAATAGTAAAAGGCTTACAACATTGCTTAAATCACATACAGATATTAGTGATAAAATGTTTTAAGGATATATTACAACTTGCTGTGACCACTAGGGATGGGAAAAACCGATACCGGTATTTTAGTTTTGAATAACCGGTGTTTTTCAGTATTTATTTGGTGTCCATTGTAACCAGTTTTTTTAGCTATTGCCAAGAACAGGGTATAAAAACCGGTACGACTACTTTCTGTATTAGTGGTTCAAAATGTGTTTTTTGTAAATAATAAAAAAAATTAAAACTAGTAGACCCTAATATTTAGGGCTATTCCTAAAATTTCCACTGCTGTGAAATATTAGGTCATCGCAGCAACTAAGAAAAGCGATCAGTGATAATTTAAGAACAATCCCGGCAGTCAGAAACGCGCAACAAACGCGTGCATAAGAACTTAAGAACTGTTGCCGTGTGCCGTGGCCTATTAGATGACGCGCATACACCGGCAGTGTACAAGACTTGCCTCCGTCTGGTCATGTGGCAGTTCCTTGCTGTCGTTGCCAGACATTGGTTGTGTCTTAAATAGCACCATCCCGAGTGTGGAAGTACTTCACGAAGTACAGGAGCAGTGAGGTACAATGCTCCATTTGCTTTAAAAAGCTGAAAACGGGTGGAGGTACTACAAACATGCTGTGTGATTTAAGGAGAAAGCATCGAAAATGTTTCTTGGAAGAGAAGGAAATTTTGATTCATATACCTATTATGTAAGCTTGGAATAACAACTTTTAATGTATTATTATATTGTTATGCTAACAAGTTTTATTAATGTGATTCCTTGAGAGCGAGGGGCTTTTTTAAAAACCAATATGGGTTTAGGTTACATTGATCATGTGGTGCCTCACAAAGTAGCCGTGCGGTCTGAGGCTCCATGTTACGGACTGTGCGGCTGCTCCAGTCGGAGGTTCGAGTCCTCCCTCCTCCTTTGGTCACGGGTGTGCATGTTGTCCTTAGCGTAAGTTAGTTTAATTTAGATTCAGTTATTTTTTAAGTCTAGGCACCGATGACCTAAGCAGTTAGGTCTCATAAGAACTCACACCCATTTGAACATTCTTTGATTATGTGGTACACAGCTTTCCTAGTTCAATTTGCGTAAATTTAAACTAACAACAATCATACTGCTAGTCGGATCTGACTTTATTTTTCGAAATACTTCTGCAGCACTGATTGAAGTTCATTTACTGACTGTAACTTATACATATATTGTGTATATAACGAGATATTTGTACGCGCTGGCTCACAAGTTCAACTTATGGAGTGGTTGGCTCAATATTCGTAACTGCCGGATGGATATACTAGGCCAGTAAATCTGTATGCTTCGTATATCGCCTTCTACGGACTCCTCGCTAGGCTTACACACACTCAAGAAGGCGTAGTATTGGGAGGGGATCTTGTAAAATATGGAAAGACTAGTGATTTGTCGTTTAATGCAAATTTACCTAAATTTTAACTAAATTTCATAAGTTTCGGTTTCGACCGAAACTAGAAGAACCGAAAATTCGATTACGGTTTCTGTTTCGGCCGCAAAATGTGTTTCGGTCGAACTCTACTGGAAACAATAGCAATAAAAAACTCAAAACCGGTTATTTAAAAAACTGGTTATCTTGAGCAATTTTTACAATGCGGTTAAACTGGAGCTGAAAAAACTGGTATAACCGAAAACTGGTTGTTTCAGCAATAACCGCCATCCCTAGCGACCACTAGCACTGAGACACAGACAGCAAAGTAGATATTACAAACTGGAGTTACAACTGTTCCAAGTGTTTTTCATTTTAAGGAACTTAACAATAATTTCATCTTTCATCTACACACAAACTATAAATATAATAAGTTAACATTATTTATGACTGAAAAATACCTGTTCAGGCTCTGCAGAACTACTGCCATATCAACTGTTGTGTGCATGTTTATTGTTGGTTTATTTATCAAATCTTCCAGACTGTGTACAGTAGAGTCACAGAAAACTACTGCATCTACAGCTAGCATTGACAAATAGTCTCTGTCAAGTAACAACCACTTCTCAGCAGCTACCAGAAGTTCAAGTGCTGCGTGCCTCTTTGCCAACCACGTCATACAGTTGTCAACATCTGATATCCTGAAAACAATTACTTGTTAAATTAAAAACACCATTAACTTTGAAAACATGTAGGGGAAGCAGTTACCTGAACTATAAACACTGTAGGCAGGGAGGCAGACTTCTGTGGATAAGGAATGTGCTTTGACAGAATTTTAGTTTATTACCTTAATGATGTAAGGTAAAACTATTTCTTTATGATACAATAGTGGATTATATACATATTGTGTTTTCATGAAATTAGAAATGTATATACAATGAGGTTCAAAAGTCACTGGACACTGGAAGACTGCATTTACATAACATTACAAACAATATTTACAATTTTTTTTTTTTAACTTCAAACTGTTTTCCATCTTCATTTACACATCTTTGAAGTCCTTTTCGAACACTGTTACATGTCTTACGGCACAGAGTGGTATCACTGTGCAAACCATGAAAAATGTCAGGTATATATGGTACTTCTTTAGCAATGCTCTGATGCTTTTGAGAATATATGCCTTTTGATCAATCCCTTTTCTTTGGACAGTTTTATTTACATAATCACAGTTGGCAGCATCATAATGTGGGGGACCACTGTTGTGTTGAAAGTAAATTTCTTTAAAGTTTTCAGCACATCTCATAAGTCCTTGTATCATGCAATTCTGAAGCATATCCAAATAGCTATTTCCTATCATTGTTTCTTCCAAGAAAAATAGGGTCCATTTATGCCAAATGATGATGTTACTCCCGAACACTCATACCAGGTTGATTCAGTTGCTCTAACAAAAGGTTTCGATCATTAGTATACCAGTAAGTGCAGATATGTCTGTTAACTTGTCTGTGTTATTTAAAATTGGTCTCGTGAGAGACCACAATTTTATTCAGTAGAATAGGATCATGTTTCTGTTGGTCAAGCATCAATTCACAAAACTGAAGAGGTTAATCTCTACTATCTTGAAGTAATTAAGATGTGACATTATTATATAAATGTAATAACTAGACTGCTTCCCTAATTGAATGTAACACATTGTGTTTAATGAATTAATGCAACATTCATTTCACCCAGTAAATCAAGTTGTATAATGTCTTCATATTCAAGTAACCCATGTTGTAAACCTGGAGTCTGTGTAACCTCCTTTGCTCTGACCTTTGTGATAAATGTGGCTCAGTTGCTAATCATCGGTTTGCTTCTAATGGACTTTTAGTCACAGCTAAATATACAAATTTTATGTACAACGACGAACTATTATCCACGACTGTACAGATAAGCAGTTGAAATATACAAATATGGGGATAATTTTAATAGAAAGGAAGAAGCAATGAAACTTAGTGACATATGGACTGTGGCTCTTCAGAGTAGGTAGTTACGCTTTTATCTTTGACCATCGACTATCAAAAGTTATGTTTTATCTTTGACAAGGCTTATCTCTGCTGCGCACGTGAACACTTGACCACGCCCCCTTTTGGACAGTATTTATACCGCTCTCTGACGCCCGACTCGTCAGTTGGCAAGACTCACCGCTACCAGTAGCACCTCTGAGGATGTCCAGCGCAGCTCTGGACGAAACGTCAGGAGCAGATATGTTTCTTCGACTACGACCACATAACCCAGAAGATTCAACAGCAATTAAATATACAATTCATTTTCCACAGCTGTGACTGTTCTTGGGCAGCCAGATCTTGGTGCCTGTATAACAGATGCATGTTCTCAAACTCTATCTCTTATGTCACACATACTCTTTGCCTGGACTGTGTTTTATCTAAAATATCTCATCAGTTACTACAACAACCATGGCAGTGTCACCTCTGCCTGGATTTCTCACTGCAGCAACTTCATCACCACAAATTCAGTATCTTTCCATTTCTAGTGCTTCATATTTTGTTCGCAGAACCAGCGAGGTTCGGTTGCCTCTAATCATTCTATCAGTGCTTCTGGACTGACTTGCTCCTTAGGGCACGCCCCACAGTTCGTGTATCAATCGCCCGATTAATTACGGACCATATTCAAATGTTGCAAGTTCACCTTTTTCAGCCCGTGCTGCCGACTACGACTATGCTAGTTAACATGTCGGCTGGTCTTGTGCAGTCTACACCACCGACCATGTTGAGTGACTCTTCAAACAGATCTGCTCATCCTGTCAGTGGTGATATGAACTTCAAATCATTCCCAAAGCACAGGTATCCTTTGTGCTCACCGCATCTCGTCATGCGTCAACTGCGTTGCAAGTTCAACAATTGCTTCCGCTATATCATACTGTTGACACAGGAACATTTTCTGCTGCACTCGTTCGTGCATCTGACCTCTTTCATGGTGCACACCGATGCCTCAACCACACCAAACGCCCACGGTGTCTTGCCTCTTGCTGTCGCGACCCACTCGATCAACTTCGAATCTCCACCACCAAGCTCTCATGATGCCACACCACATCTGCATCAACACCTCAGCTGACGTTCCATCATGTGGTCGTTTGTACCTATCTGACTGTGCTTTGAATGCTCTATTCTTTATTGACATTGGTGCTGATGTATCTCTATTATTGACTTCAATGCCTATGAGCCCTCTCTGCTCTCAGAGTGGTACACTTCATGCTGTCAGTGCCACTTCGCTCCCGTGAGCAGGTTCAATGACTTTTACTGTTTGCTTGTCACCAAAGTGCAAACTCTTGTGGAACTTTTTGGTAGTGGATATGCCAGAACCGATTATAGACATGGATTTCTTAATTTATAATAAACTTTTCCATGATGTTATGCAACATTTGGTGTTCCACCACCCCATAAACACACACTTTTCTTGTGATAATTCGAGCTTTGACTTTCTCCGCTGACACACCAACTTATCCGTGAGTTTTTTCAGACAATTGAAAACTTCGATGCTCGTTTTCAAAGTTGTGTCATGAACATTTTAACAGGGCGATCAACCTATGCCGTGAAAAAGAGAATGTTGGTCGCAAGTGCTTCAACATCATTAAACACTGAATCGCTCTTGTCAAATTGGTCAAACGAACGTGAATGTGTGCTCCGCCTGCGTCGTGAAAATGGGGACAACGCCTGCCACCTCACAGACACGGAATGGCAGCTGACATCCACTCTGCACCAAATGTCGGCTATGCAGACACTTTGGAAAGACTGTCACTCCAAGGTTAGTACAAGTGTTACCTCAGCAAGTGTTCCCAGTGCTGTCAGGCCCACTCACAGTGTTAATAGTGTATGTGACAGTTCCCTCCCTCCATGCTGCTCGTACACAGGGTTTGCAAACAAAACTTTGTTACTATGCCAACGCCTTGCCAGCATGATCAACCTACACAGTGTCCCACTCTGAGCACTTCTTTCTCTCACGCCTCATGATCGTCACTTGTTTCACCTGTTCCTGCTCCACTAATCAAGCAGTCTGTTACTGCCTCCACCAGCTAGCGGTCGCCCGAGGAATGCGACCGCGCATGAAAACAAAGCTTTCCCACCACTTCTCACAGTGTCTCAGTGGTCACGAAAGGCACAGTTCATAAACTCCATCATGTTGATTGGCCTTCCATCTCTAGCAAACTGCACTGTCTAAGCCCAAAGAAATTAGTCGCCGTCAAAGAACAAATTGCAGACCTTTTGAAGTCAGGTGTCATTGAGTGCTCATCCAGCAGCTAGTCATCTCCTATTCATTTGGTGCCTAAGCAAGACAGCTCTTGGCGAATGTATGGTGATTACTGCAGGCTCAATACTCGCACCCTCATGGACAATTATCCTATTCCAAACTTTATCAGATTTCACGCAAACTCTGGCAAGCACGAAAGTGTTCTCGCTTGTGGACTGTAAGCCTGTGTAACTTAACATAATATTTTAATGAGTTTGTTACAAATTTTGCTCAGAGTTTACGTTCCAAGTTATTAAAATTTAAAGAAAGTAATGATTAGTCATTATTTCATTCATGAGATCAAGTTGTTAATGTTTCTTAAATTCTGTAATGCTTATGTCTGTTCATTTGATGTATGCTTTAGATGATCAGTCTAGGAGGCATGTTGACCAGAGATAAAGAAACAATATGCAAATGGAATGCAAAACCAATTGCTAAGAAGAAATATTCAACTACTCAAGAGAATATATTTGCTGATAATTAAAGGGCAAAAACTGAATATCTTTGAATAACGTTATTGGTTCTGGTTTTGTTCCGTCAATTGGTTGTAGTTGGACCATCGTGTCAAAAAGTATCCGTCACTAAAAGAATAGTAACATTGATAAAGATACCAACAGGAAGATTACTGACATGTGATCATTAACTGTGGAATAGTGCTAGAATTATACTACAATATTTCGTGAATTCATAATTTTACATCCAGTGGATGAGAAATTCTTGTGGTGAGACGAACATGGAATTATATGGTTCACTAGAGGTAACAATACATAAAGGGACTTACTGATTGTAATTGCGGAATAAGAGTATCAGTGTAAATTTTTGCTGAATTTATGTCATTAGTGTCACATATGAAGTGTTGTTGGTCTTAAGATTTTTATGTATTTAAGATTTAATAGCATTTTATTGGTAACTCTTGGGATAAATGGAGTGCAAAAGTCTGTACTGAAAGGAGTAGACATTATAATTTGGACAGAGCAGTTTATTTATTTGGTTTGATAGAAAATCCTGTAGGGAGTACTCATGGCAATGTGCCTTATTGTGTGATATAAATGGCTCTGGTCAGTTAATCTCATATAGTGTGTTTCTGAATGATACTGAAAAAGTGGGTTGGGAAGTGTGAGATTACCGCCCAATAGAAATACTGGTAATTAATAGCATTTGATAATTAAACAGTATGAAGTTCACTGCAAACATTGACCATACCAATGCATTAAATGTTACACAATTTTAATCTTATTAATTATGGTAGCAATGTATGCACACAGTTGGGTGACAACATTTATAGTTAGGCCATAGGTAGAAATTCTCCATGTTGAGATTTGCTGTGTGCTTGTAGCTGACGGGAGGCCAGCGAGCAGGCCGATGTTGGTGGCTTGTTCCAACTTAGGATTTTACAGTTCGTTTCCGGTGAGGGGAGAGAGGGACAATGGCGAGTGCCAGGCACAGTGCAATGTACAAATATTGTAATACTACTGGCATTTGAAGTAATACGATGCAGTTAGGAATCTTTAAGGCCCTCATTACAAAATAGCCTGTTGACAAATAAACTATACATTAGCTGATATAGTCACATCTGACGTAATATGTTTAATTGACAATGAAAAGTAATAAATTACCAATAAATACAAGACAGTTACACAACTAGCATGGCAATGTTTGTTTATAAAAATAATATATTAACTATTTCTCATTTTATTTTTAATTAATCTTTTGTATTTTTATCTTTAAGTATTCAGTTAAATCAGTTATCTGTGGTATAAGAAATTGCACAATTATGATAAACAGTACAAAGGATGTTTATATTAATATAAAAACGTAAGAAAATATTTGTTTAATGTGTAGTGTAATTATTTTGATTTTAAGTAAAGTTTTAGAAATGTATTGGCTGAGCGCTGTACGTTGGCAAATCGGTTACAACAGCTTACATGGGGAAGTTGATGACGTAGGGGAAAAAACCCCGGCAGTTGAGTTTTGGCGCGCGTGCGCGCGCGCGCGCGCGAGGGCAGGAAGTGAGGACTCCGGAGACCACGTGGTGTAGCTGGCCGGGCGGCGTCGCTCTGTCTCAGTCAGCATGTGGATCTCGAGGTGGTGACTTGAGATTTGTCTGTGGCAATCGCCACGTGTGGTTGCTCGTCGTAGACTGCACCAAGTTAAATCGAGTGCTACTGTGTGTTTGTGAATATTTAGCCGGTGCAACAAGGTGTGCATCGCATTGAATTAAAGTGACTGTGATTTGTTAATGTAACTCGTGTCGTCGCATAGGCATGAACATAAACGGTGTTTGAGACAGCCACGTGGTGTGAAATCAATTCGCGACAAATATTCATTTTGTCTGGGGGCTCATGAGCTATAACTTTATTTGGTACATTTACCGACGTACAGACGCGACAGCCACAGGGTTCAAGTATTGTGAAATAAACAACATAAAGTGAACTTTCACGTGTTTTCTAAAATAGTAGTTAGTACACCCTTTTCTCTCATGAACTTGAACTTATTATGAATTTGTTTTGTTAATCAAGACTATTTGAACTGGTGTGTAGGATTTATGAGACAGGCGAAATACCCCCAGACTTTAAGAAAAATGTAATAATCCCCATTCCAAAGAAATCGGGCGCAGACAGGTGTGAAAATTACAGAACTATCAGTTTGATAAGTCATGATTGCAAAATTTTAACACGAATTATCTACAGGAGAATGGAAAAGCTGGTAGAAGCTGACCTCGGGGAAGATCAGTTTGGATTCAGGAGGAACATAGGAACCCGGGAGGCAATACTCACTTTACGTCTTATCTTAGAAGATAGATTAAGGAAAGGCAAACCTACATTTTTAGCTTTTGTAGATTTGGAGAAAGCATTTGACAATGTTGACTGGAATACACTCTTTCAAATTCTGAAGTCAGCAGGGGTAAAATATAGGGAAAGGAGAGTTATTTATAACTTGTACAAAAGCCAGACCGCAGTTATTAGACTCGAAGGGCATGAAAGGGAAGCATCAGTTAGGAAGGGAGTAAGACAAGGTTGTAGCCTTTCTCCGATGTTATTCAATTTGTACATCGAGCAGGCGGTGAAGGAAAGCAAGGAAAAATTTGGAATAGGTATTAAAGTACAGGGGGAAGAAATAAAAACATTGCGTTTTGCTGATGACATTGTAATTCTGTCAGAGACGGCAAAGGACCTGGAAGAGCAGTTGAATGGAATGGACAGTGTGTTGAAGAGAGCATATAAAATGAAAATTAACAAGAGCAAAACAAAAATAATGGATTGCGGTCTTAGAAAATCGGGCGATGCTGAAGGAATTAGATTAGGTAACGAAACAATGAAGGTGGTAGATGAGTTTTGTTACTTGGGTAGTAAAATAACATGTGATGGTCGCAGTACAGAGGATATAAAATGCAGAATGGCAATGGGAAGAAAAGCATTTTTGAAAAAGAGAAATTTGCTAACATCGAATATTAACTTAAGGGTAAGGAAGTCTTTTCTGAAGGCATTTGTGTGGAGTGTTGCCTTGTACGGGAGTGAAACATGGACGATAAGCAGTGAGGACAGGAAGAGAATAGAGGCTTTTGAAATGTGGTGTTACAGAAGAATGCTGAAGATTAGGTGGGTAGATCGCATAACTAATGAAGAGGTACTGAACAGAATTGGTGAGAAAAGGAATTTTTGGCATACCTTGACTAAAAGAAGGGATCGCTTGGTAGGACACATTCTTAGACATCGGGGAATCGTAAATTTAGCATTGGAGGGAAGTGTGTGGGGTAAAAATCGCAGAGGGAGACCAAGAGATGCGTATAGTAAGCAGATTCAAGTGGATGTGGGTTGCCGTTCTTATGAGGAGATGAAAAGGCTTGCTCAGGATAGAGTAGGGTGGAGAGCTGCATCAAACCAGTCTCCGGACTGAAGACCATAACAACAACATTGTTAATCATATGCAGGGAAGGAAAGCTGTGAACGTGTGATATCATCCCCTAGAAAACGAGTCAAACAGTCGCAATAACAGTTCCAGTGTTTTTGCATGTTTAGGAATTTGGTTCGCAGCTGATGCTTGTGAGTTTCAAAAATTAATCTTTCCCTATTTTAAACTCTCACCCCGACCTTCACCCTCGCATTTGGGGGCTCGTCCGAGATAAGTTCACGTTGGACTTGCTCGGACGGAGAGATTAGGGTGTGTATAGGACAGCGAACAGTTACGAACAGTTGCAAACAAGTGCGCGGACGCGACGGACAATTTCAAGTGTGTGTGGCGGCTGGCAGCAGAGAGCGGGATAAGTTCACGTTGGACTTGCTCGGACGGAGAGATGAGGGTGTGTATAGGACAGTGAACAGTTACGAACAGTTGCAAGCAGATACGCAATCGCGTCGCGCGTTTAACGACGGTTAGTGACGCAGAGTTCGGGCGCGGGCATCCGTAACCGGCGATCGACGGCGCATCGGACCGGCAGCAGTGAGCGGTGGCGCGTGGGTTCAACGCACTCAAATTACATCTTCTGCAACGGACGGCAGTGATTGTGGGGACTTCGCAAGTCGCCAATGGAGCGTCGGGGCCCAGCAGCTTCGATTCTACAAAGGATAAGGAATGCAGTGAGGACATATTCCAACCACAGCTTCTACAACAGACGGCAGCGATCTTTGGGGACGTCGCAGCTCGTTGCAGCAACGTCTGGATTAAAAGATAGTAAAGCAGCTGGCGCTATAAATTCTTGTGTGTTAATCAAGCTTTCTTGTGGCACACAAAATGGAGCAGATTTTTAAAAAATCGCCAAGCGACGTAGATTCAGAGGGTAGCATACCAGAAAGTCCAGAGAGGGTAAATACTGGGGGAATGTTGTTGACAGCAGAGATGTTCGCAGTCATGTTAGCGAGTATTAGCTCAAATTTAGAATCAAAAATAGAAAATTCAAACTCAAATTTAAAATCAGAAATAGAAAATTCAAACTCAAATTTAAAATCAGAAATAGAAAATTCAAACTCAAATTTAAAATCAGAAATAGAAACAGGAAAAACAGAAATAGAAACGGTAAAATCAGAATTGAAAGCAGACTTTAAAGCAGACATTGGGGCACTACAAAATTCAATGCTTGGATTAAAGGCAGAAATAATCATAGACATTGACAAAAAGATAGGAAGTCAAACAGAACGGTTTGAAAATAGGGAAAAGGAGATACATGCCAGAGTTGGTGCTATTGAGACTGAGGTAGGAGGCAAGTTAGATGACGTGAAACAAATATGTGATCACAGGAATGAGGGCACTATGCAGGCCTTGGCTGAGGTCGACAAGAGGATGGTGGCAGGTATTGAGGAAACAAAAACTTTGATGTCAGGAAAATTAGAGAATACAGAATGTAACTTTAGGAAAAAGATAGAACAAGTATGACAGTAAACTATACTGAGATTGAGAAGGTGAACACTAGAATAAATAATCTAGAATTGTGTACTGCATCAGGAAACACTAATTGGTCCATGGTGCAGACACCTAGTGGAAGAAAGTTTTCAGCAGTGGGTAATTATCATCCAGTAGATTTTTTGGCTGCATGCAAGGACCAATTTGTGCCTGGTATGTCAGACCAGTGTAAAATGAAGTTAGCAAAGAGAATGCTTGACTGTTCTGCTCAAACTTGGGCAAATCAGTGTGCTGATAAATTTGTAACTGTTGAAAAGTTGTTTTTAAATAAGTATTGGGGGGAGGCCAAGCAAGGTAAGATACAAAATGAATTCTTGAACGAACCAAACTATATGAAAGGGAACCCAGAATTTGAAGTAATCATTGAGGAGGAGCTGTTTATTCAAGATTTATTTGTCATAAAGGGACTTTGTTTAAATCTAATGTTAGGAAGTGATTTCCCGTGCAAATATGAAGCTCAGTTGAAGTATAAAGATAAAGTGTTAGAATTAAGTCTGGAGGGATGCATGAAGAGGGTGAAATTCAAAAATGTTGTAAGTGATAAAGATTTAATGGCATGTTTACACAAGTAACTGTCATGAAGTATGAGATTCAATGCATTGTAGATAGTAGGTTAAGAATTTGTGTATATTTATTCTGTGGTCTGTGTTAATATTTATGTAAGTGTTTAGATTTAATCATTGGGGTCACGTTTACATGCTTTCTTTATATATTCTTTTTCTTGTTGTTTGAGTTAAAACATGTGCTTGTATCAGATTTGCAGTTCAACAGTGGTACATGAGGTAAATAAGTATGTATGTATGCCAACACCAAAGGATAGAGGAAGTGGGAGTGTACTGTTTATGTGTGTGTATATGTGAGCAGGGCTGGATATGTGATGTGAGTTGTGGGGTGACTCGGAGAATGAGAAAGTGGTGGACATTGATGCAGGCAGTGGGGTCTGTGGCTTAGATAAATTGTGATGAAAATGTCAGCTGACAGTGTTGCATATGTGGGTGTGACTGACCATATGGGTCAGAAGTGAGGAATGTATGTTTGTTGTGGCTGTTTTGGCTAAAGGTGGGTTGGATTGAGAAATGTTTCAATGAAAGAAAGTGTTTGCTCTTTAATGTCTGTCTCTTTGAGTGTTTGGTAGGTAATGTGTCTAATAGGGAATGCTCTCTGTATTGTTATATTAAACTGAGTCTGATAACACATTTTGGTTTCTTTAATGGTGCTCAACTGTTGACTGAACAATTTCTGCAACAACAGTTGATGAGAACTATTTTTCTGTCTAGCCTGAGTATCAATAGGGTTTGGTGATACTTCATTTAAAAAAATTTAGATGTTTTGTGATAAACTAATTTTGAGATTAGACTTTAACCTTAGATATTTTATTGTGGGGAGTACTTGTGGAAAGCACATGAGGCTGATGACGGGGATGCAAATTTAACCTCACACCAGTAGAAATAATTTCTTTTGGTGCGAGGGGGTAGGATTTGTATTTATGCTTGGAGCTGTCATTTTGATAGAAGAGAAAATTCTCTCTGATAACATTCGTTTGGTAGTAATACTCCAAGTAGGCCACATATTCTCTTGTCTGTTTCATCTGAAGCTATGGCTGTTGAGAGTGCAGGCATGGTGGTTTGGGTTGATCTGATAATGACTAACACAAGCCACTTTGAGTTCTTAATTCTGTTGATTTGCAAGTTACTGTACATGTCTCAATGCTTAGTTTCAATTGCACCAAGTCTGGATGGCAGGGGGGTGGGATACAAATCCAACCGAATCCTGGTGTCCAGACAAACTTTTGTCTATGTTGACTCATGAGTGCCTTCTGCTCTTCTTGTTCTATGTAGGGTGCATATGACGTTTGTGAACAAGAACGCTTGATCCAGTGCCATGAATCTAAGCTGCAACAGCATGTTGGTTGAAATGACGGAGACATAGGACCGTACACCATGGACCAGAGTTGCTGCAACGATGACTCTCGGGTTCTCAGTGTCAAAGTGGTGAGAGATTTCCTTTAAACAAATGGAGTGTACACCGTCAAAAGTTTTTATAGTGACAATTCTAGTTTTTCCATGTAGGACAAGGTTCTCTAAAGACTAAAGTTTAATAATATTATAAATTTGGTGCCAATTCTGTATATAAACAACAGGTACACTTAAATTTCATTGATGTAATTAGTTATAAGGATTCTTTTCTTAAAAATATGCACACACTATAAGTGGTCTTAATGGTACAAATATTGGGAAATTATCTCACTGCCCTGTTTATTTTTTATTTAACTATTTATTTATTTTTTGCGTTAGTTGAGGTCATAATTGGCATAGTGTTTGAGCCAATCCGATTCAATAATTTTGTAATTTAAAAATTTTGCTCATTTGAATGTATTAATTTTGGTGCTACTTGCGCCATCCTGCACATGGTTTGGATGCCGCAAGTGGGGGTATTGTGAGATTACCGCCCAATAGAAATACTGGTAATTAATAGCATTTGATAATTAAACAGTATGAAGTTCACTGCAAGCATTGACCATGCCAATGCACTAAATGTTACACAATTTTAATCTTATTAATTATGGTAGCAATGTATGTACACGGTTGGGTGACAACATTTATAGTTAGGCCATAGGTAGAAATTCTCCATGTTGAGATTTGCTGTGTGCTTGTAGCTGACGGGAGGCCAGCGAGCAGGCCGATGTTGGTGGCTTGTTCCAACTTAGGATTTTACAGTTCGTTTCCGGTGAGGGGAGAGAGGGACAATGGCGAGTGCCAGGCACAGTGCAATGTACAAATATTGTAATACTACTGGCATTTGAAGTAATACGATGCAGTTAGGAACCTTTAAGGCCCTCATTACAAAATAGCCTGTTGACAAATAAACTATACATTAGCTGATATAGTCACATCTGACGTAATATGTTTAATTGACAATGAAAAGTAATAAATTACCAATAAATACAAGACAGTTACAAAACTAGCATGGCAATGTTTGTTTATAAAAATAATATATTAACTATTTCTCATTTTATTTTTAATTAATCTTTTGTATTTTTATCTTTAAGTATTCAGTCAAATCAGTTATCTGTGGTATAAGAAATTGCACAATTATGATAAACAGTACAAAGGATGTTTATATTAATATAAAAACGTAAGAAAATATTTGTTTAATGTGTAGTGTAATTATTTTGATTTTAAGTAAAGTTTTAGAAATGTATTGGCTGAGCGCTGTACGTTGGCAAATCGGTTACAACAGCTTACATGGGGAAGTTGATGACGTAGGGGAAAAAACCCCGGCAGTTCAGTTTTGGCGCGCGTGCGCGCGCGCGCGCGCGAGGGCAGGAAGTGAGGACTCCGGAGACCACGTGGTGTAGCTGGCCGGGCGGCGTCGCTCTGTCTCAGTCAGCATGTGGATCTCGAGGTGGTGACTTGAGATTTGTCTGTGGCAATCGCCACGTGTGGTTGCTCGTCGTAGACTGCACCAAGTTAAATCGAGTGCTACTGTGTGTTTGTGAATATTTAGCTGGTGCAACAAGGTGTGCATCGCATTGAATTAAAGTGACTGTGATTTGTTAATGTAACTCGTGTCATCGCATAGGCATGAACATAAACGGTGTTTAAGACAGCCACGTGGTGTGAAATCAATTCGCGACAAATATTCATTTTGTCTGGGGGCTCACGAGCTATAACTTTATTTGGTACATTTACCGACGTACAGATGCGACAGCCACAGGGTTCAAGTATTGTGAAATAAACAACATAAAGTGAACTTTCACGTGTTTTCTAAAATAGTAGTTAGTACACCCTTTTCTCTCATGAACTTGAACTTATTATGAATTTGTTTTGTTAATCATATGGAGGGAAGGAAAGCTGCGAACATGTGATATCATCCCCTAGAAAACGAGTCAAACAGTCGCAATAACAGTTCCAGTGTTTTTGCATGTTTAGGAATTTGGTTCGCAGCTGGTGGTTGTGAGTTTCAAAAATTAATCTTTCCCTATTTTAAACTCTCACCCCGACCTTCACCCTCGCAGAAGGGAAGGAAGTAGCGAAGGTTTAGGCCTGTGGGATTGGGGAGCATAGGATATATTGTAGGGAGAGTTCCCACCAACTCAATTAAGAAAAACTGATGTTTTTAGGGAGGATCCATATGACACAGGCAGTCATTTAAGTGAGCCATACTCTTCAGCACCGCATGCTCTTCAACAGGATGGTCTAGCTGTCTCCTGGCCATAGTTTGATGATGGCCATTCGTCCGGATAGACAGCTAGATGCTGGTCATGCTCATGCAGAAAACTGAACAGTGGTTGCAGCTAAGTTTTTAGATAATGTGACTGCTTTCACAGGTTGACATGCCTTTAATGGCATAGGAAATGCTGTGACAAGAGTGGAGTGGGCACTGGTGGAATGGTGGCTAGGACAGGTTTTGCATCTAGGTCTACTACAGGTACATGAGCCATGGGGCTAGGGATTGAAGGGTTGGGAGCAGGGATGGACAAGGATACTACATAGGTTGTAGTGTAACTCACACACAAAATAGGTCTATGTGTGTATGACCATGCTTGTTATGTGGCTTATTTGCCAATCACTACATGGGCTCTTTGTTTAGTATTGTCTACAGTTGAAATTTCCATTTATATTGTATTAATTCTTCCCTATGAAATATTTACTGCACCATGACGTCCAGCTATTCTGTCCCTCTTGTAGTCAGACAATTTCTCATGTAATAGTTAGAAATTCCTAAGTCCAAAGGCTGTATCTAGTGTGAAAAAAAGAGAAAAATCTAGCATTTACTGCAAAATGAAATTAAATCAGATGAAAACTTTACAACACATAAGCTGTTTTTTGTTCTTCCTTTACAACAGCACACTTATATCTCCTCTTTTCTTTTTACAACAACAATATCAATAGAAACAAAACAGAATAGTCTTTCTTAATTATAACTGGTTTTAGAGATTGTGACACTCCAAACCACAATATACACTCTTGGGCATTAAAATTTCTACACCTCGAAAATGACGTGCTACAGACGCAAAATTTAACCGACGGGAAGATGATGATGTGATGTGCAGATGATTAGCATTCACACATGATTGGCACCACCTACAACTTGCTGACATGAGGACAGTTTCCAACCGATTTTTCAGACATAAACAGCAATTGACTGGTGTTGCCTAGTTAAACATTTTTGTGATGCCTCGTGTAAGGAGGAGAAATGCGTACCATCAGGTTTCCAACTTTGATAAAGGTCGGATTGTAGCCTATCGTGATTGCAGTTTATTGTATCGCAACATTGGTGCTCAATTTGGTCGCGATCCAATGACTGTTAGAATAATATGGAATCGGTGTGTTCAGGAGGGCAATACGGAACGCCGTGCTGGATCCCAACGGCCTTGTATCACTAGCAGTCAAGATGACAGGCATCTAACCTGCATGGCTGTAATGGATTGTGCAGCCATGTCTCTATTCCCGAGTCAACAGATGGGGACGTCTGCAAGACAACAACCATCTGCACGAAGAGTTCGACGAAGTTTGCAGCAGCACGGACTATCAGCTCTGAGTCCATGGCTGTGGTTACCCTTGACGCTGCATTACAGGAGCGACTGCAAAACGTCATTTTTTCGTATGAATCCAGGTTCTGTTTACAGCATCATGATAGTCGCATCCGTGTTTGGTGACATCACAGTGAACGCACATTGGAAGCATGCATTCATCATCGCCATACTGACATATCACCCGGCGTGATGGTATGGGGTGCTATTGGTTACACGTCTCTGTCACATCTTCTTCATATCGACGACACTTTGAACTGTGGCCGTTACATTTCAGATGTGTTACAACCCTTGGTTCTACCCTTCATTTCAGCAGGATAATGCACAACCACATTTTTCATGTCCTGTATGGGCCTTTCTAGATATGGAAAATGTTCAACTGCTGCCCTGGCCAGCACATTCTCTAGATCTCTCACCAATTGAAAACATCTGGTCAATGGTGGCCAAGCAACAGCCTCGTCACAATATGCCAGTCACTACTCTTGATGAACTGTGATATCGTGTTGAAGCTGGCTCAATATCTGTACCTGTACACGCCATCCAAGCTCTGTTTGACTCAATGCCCAGGCGTATCAAGGCTGCCATTATGGCCAGAGGTTGATGTTCTGGATACTGATTTCTCAGGATCTATGCACCCAAATTGCATGAAAATGTAATCCCATGTCAGTTCTAGTATCATATATTTGTCCAATGAATACCCATTTATTATCTGCATTTCTCCTTGGTGCAGCAATTTTAATGGCCAGTAGTGTATATTTTGAAGCATTGTCTTCCATGGCGGTAGCAGCAAGAGGATTTCCCTGACAGAACACCTGTCGGGTAAAGAAAGATTGAAAAGGAAATATCTGGCTACCAGAAGTTCAATAAATATATTTGGTGATCTTATGTCAGTTCATAGGGGTGAAGTGCAACTCGTTACACTACTAGGTTTGATAGGCAGTGGAATGCCACTGTAGCAAGGGGTGGGGAGGATACAGGGTAGGATATTTCTCATTTCAGGGCAGGATGAAAGGTAGTTGAAACCCTGGTGGAGAACGTGGCTTAACTACTTCAGTCCTGAGTGCCACTGGGCCACAATAGGGGTGCTCCTTTGTGGTAGGATGGTGGGTGTTGTGGAGCTGGTGGGTGACCGGACAGACAGTGCCCATGAGATCTGTTTCTGGACCTGGTTTGGAGGGTAATGACAGTAAGTGAAGGCCTCAGTGAAGTGTTTGACGTATTAGGAGAGGGACTGCTTGTCACTGCAGATGCAACAACCATGGGAGGCTAAGCTGTATGGAATGGACTTCTGGTGTGGAATGGGTGGCAGCTGTCAAAATTAGGTACTGTTACCGGGTGAAATGAATGGAGGAGAGGGTGTTGAGGTTTTGATGGCATGTGAATAGTGTGTCTTCACCTTCAGTCCAGATAATGAAGATATCATCAATGAATCTGAACCAGATGTGGGATTTGGGATTCTGGGTAGTCAGGAAGGATTCCTCTAGATGACCCTTTAACAAGTTGGCCTAGGAGCGTGCCATACCGATACCCATGGCTGTACTGCGAATTTATTTGTAGGTGATGCCTTTAAGGGAGAAGTAATCGCAGGTGAGGATGTAGTTGGTCAAGGTAACTTAGGAGAAGGTTGCGGGCTTGCAGCAAGTTGGGATTTGTAAAAGGTAGTATTCAACAGAAGCAAGGCCATGAGCATTTGGGATGTTGTTATCGAGGGAGGTGGCACCGTCGGTGACAAGGATGGTACTGGGTGGTAAAGGAACAGGAACTGTGGAGAGTCAATGGAGGAAATTGTTAGTATCTTTTATATGGAAGGCAGGTTGTGAGCAACAGGCTGAAGGTGTTGGCCCATGAGAGAAGAGATTCTCTCAGGGGGACATCATAACCGGAACATCCAGGGTAGTTGGGTTTGTGAACTTTAGGGAGCATGTAGAAGGTGGGGGGTAAGGAGGAGAGAGAGATTGACTCTAGGGAGACGCGTTGGGATGGTCCTAAGGATTTGAGGAGGGAGTGGAGCTCCTGTTGGGTTTTTGAGATGGGATCATTGTGGCAGGGTGTGTAGGTGGAAGTATCTCCAATCCCTCCTCAAATCTTTGGGACCATCTCAAGAACTTTCCACAGAGTCAGTTTCTTGCCTTACCCCTCCTACACCTCGCACCACCACCTTCTACATGCTTCCTAAAATTCACAAATGCAACCACCATGGACATCCCATTGTGGCTGGTTATAGTGAGCCAAGTGAGAGAATGTCTGCTCTCATGACCAACACCTTCAGCCCCAACACCATCAGCCTATTACCCTACTCTCCCACATAAAAGATACCAACCATTTCCTCTTCAGGACTGGAGCAGTTGAACCACATTCTCCACCAGGGTTTCAACTACTTTTCATCCTGCCTTGAAATGAGAAATATCCTCCCTAATATCCTCCTCGCTCCCCACCCCCTACAATGGAATTCTGCCACCAACCAAACCTACGTAATATCCTTGTCCATCCCTGCTCCCAACCCCTTGCCCCATGGCTCATATCCTTGCAATAGACCTAGAACTAAAAGATACAGTGAGAATGGACTTAATTCATTTGACAATAAATAACAGGGTACTGGTATATTTTCTGATCTGTGAAAAGCATCTGACTGTATACATCACAATATGCACTCCTGCTGACACCATTCCCCCTCCAATGCCCTCCTCTCCTCACTCACTGTCAGGATGCTAGTTATGCCACAGCTGTCAGAATGGTGGTCATGTGAGCATGAGTTAATGTTTGTGTGCATGTATGTTTATCTTTTTTGATGGACATGTTGTACAAATGCGATTGTCTATTCTATGTGCCTGTCTGCATATCAGTGATTGTTTTTACAGTGATTTGCTACCTATTCTGTATTACTGACATTCCAAACTGGACTTTCCATTGTTAGATTCTACATTAATTTAGAAATTAATTATTATTGTGGCTTGTACACTTTCATTTTATCTAAAAACAATATTGAAAACATAATAATTTCAAGATTCAAGTACCTTCCTGAAAAAGTCAATCCCTGCTTCATCTGGCTGGGTGTTAGCAGATTTGTACTCAGAAATATATGCAAATATTCATTAACCAGCTTCTCCAGACCAATTTCAATAATTATCTCCACACATTCATTACCCAGGAGCTCTGGCACTGTTTCTCGTTCACCAGAAATCAGCTCCTTTATAATTCTTGCAGCGGTTGTGCAGTTTGTAGGACGTACCTGTTCCAAACAAGATAGATTATACTAGTGAAAGGTATTTTCAAAGAGGGTAAGTAACACAAAGTCATAGCAGTAGGTTGAAAAACAAATGTAGATAATCTATTTTAAACAACATTGATCATATAAATAATAGCAAGGAAGATACAATACCAACATCTATCAGAGTTATGCAAGTTTATATACATACTAGTTCTGCACATAACACAAGGAGTGAAAGCCTGCATAATTGTAATTGAGATGGGTAGCCAGAATCTGAAAGAGAAGGTAAAATTGATTATAAAAGGTAATCTGTCTTATGCTGACTGCAATTAAGAGATTTATTTTACACCAGACGCATTTCGCTTTTTATTTTAAAAGCATCTTCTGTGGTCTGTAGTAACATGTAAAGAAGAGAGAACACCGTGAGTAGACCGAATATTAAGTTAAAAACACTTAGGCCTAACATGCAAAATGCTTAAAAAAACTGTTTTTAATCTATTTATCGAAAACAAATTGTACAAACCTTTGTATCATTTATAGACCACAGAAGATGCTTTTAAAATGAAAAGCGAAACGCATCTGGTGTAAAATAAATCTCTTAATTGCAGTCAGCATAAGACAGATTACCTTTTATAATCAATTTTAACAGCTGCTGCGGAATATGGCCACACAACCAAACATTGTATGGACGCCCTGTCGGGCATTTTCAAGTGGCCTATACATGAAATTTAAACGGATACATCTCAACCTACATAAAACTGTACAACATATAAAGTTCAACAGCCTGTGCAAATCAAATAATATTATACCTAAATATATTAATGTACAGATTAAAAACAGTTCAGCCAGTGCACAAAAAACAAAACAAATTGCTCAAAAACTTTGGCTAAATAACGAAATAAAGTTACATTATGCCAAAAAGTAAACCCTAAATACTGAGTTATATAAAGTGCACCTCAATCTGACTAAAGTTCTCAATAATACTGCTGTTTTCTCCCAACTCGTTGGCAGGGTTGAAAGTCTAACAAATAAAGTGGTACAAAAATAAAAGCTACCCATAAGAAAAAGTTCATGAAGTTAAAATCAAAACAGTCCCATAACACACACGCAAAATACAATGATTCAGAAGAGAAACATCACTTCCATCCAAGACTGATAAATCTTACAGACACTGTGTTAGAAAGAAACAAAATAAAACTTTTAGAGAAAGGCCTGAAACACAACATCAGCACAAATATAAACGAAAACTATATAGTAAACCTGATAGTAGAATCAGAAAACATCGTCCTACAAGAAAACAAAAACGAATCAAGTGAAGTAAACATTGGTCTTACTAGAGAGCTTGTAAGTAATGAAATAAAAAATATAATAACACATATGAAACAAAATACAGGACACAAAAATAACACAGATTCCACTACACTGACAAAACTGAAAAAGAAACTGCAACAAAACACCACCATCATTACAAGAGCAGATAAATGAAACACAGTAATTCTGATGGACAAAGAGCAGTACATCAGTAAGACGCAATACTTCATCACAAAAAATAAAATTACAAAACTAAAGTCAGACCCAACAAATAGATTCCAGACGAAGTTAAGAAACTCACTGAGAAGCGTAGAATACACACTCTAAGACAATGAGATAAGAAAACTAATACAGACAAATCCCAGTGCACCTTTCCTCCGAAGCCAATCGAGGCTACATAAGAAAGATCTTCCTGTCAGAGTTATTGTGAAATACAGAAATGCTCCCACATACCCACTTGCTAGACAACTGGTTAAAAGTAATAACAGAAAACTACAAATTAGAAAATGATAGGAACATAAGAAACACCACACAATTTATTCAGCATATAAAAGACATACTGTTCCCCGAATCAGCCACATGGAAAACATGTATAGATCCCAGTAACTGAAACAATAAATATCATAGGAAAAAACCTATAGACCCACAGCACCCTTCCACTGGAATATATCACAGAAATAATAAAACTTTTAGAACTAATAACAGAACAAAACAGAACTATTTCCAGTTTAATAATGATTTCTATTTACAAAGTGAAGGATTACCAATGGGCTCCCCAATTTCAGGTACCATTGCAAATATCTTTATAAAACCACATAGAACAGGTCATATTTAACAAAATAGTCCCAA
The DNA here is from genome assembly GCA_026315105.1 of Locusta migratoria. Lineage (NCBI taxonomy): Eukaryota > Metazoa > Arthropoda > Insecta > Orthoptera > Acrididae > Locusta > Locusta migratoria. The sequence goes on along the minus strand of CM048750.1, from coordinate 120,921,860 downwards.
ACAGGTACAAGATCTTATACTGGATTAGATATATGGATGACATCTTATGCCTCGTAGATGAACCAAGCTCAAAAATAGACCAGTTAAATACTGACAAATTCTGTTCATGATAAAAAACAATTCACAGTAGAAAAAGAGCAAAACAGACAGTTAAATTTCTTAGATGTCACCATGAAGATACAGAACAACCAGCATACATTTGACATATTCAGGAAACCAACAACAACAGACACAATTATACACCACACATCTAATCACCCAGACACACAGAAACATGCATCACTTAGATACATGCTCCACAGACTAAACACCGTCCCACTAGACACATAACTACCAGAAAGAAATGAATACCATAGTACAAATAGCCACAAACAATGGATACAAAGAAACCCTAGTAACAAAGCTGAACAATAAAATTAAAAAACAAACACACCAATACCACCACCACCACCACCACCACCACCACCACAAAGGCATAAAACCACACAAACACAAGAACACAAGGGCAGAAAAATGAAGGAAACAACAGATGATATACAATGACATGCAATCACAAATACATACATAGACTATCCAATATTCTCAAAAAACAAGGCATCGAAATAGCCCACCAAACTAACAACTCACTTCCAAAATATTTTCCAAAATCAATAGAAAATACAAATCCATAAAGAAAATAAGGAATATACCAACTGAAATGCAACACATGTGATGGAAGATACATTGGTCAGACTAAAAGAACATTTGACACCAGTTATAAAGAGCATGTACGAGCCTGGAAGTATAAAACAAGTCACTCAACATTTGCAGAACACTTACACCAAAACCAACATAAAATCACCACCAGACACAGACATGGAAATATTAAGAATAAACAACAACAAAAAACACCTGCTCACTCTTCAAGAAAACTATCATATCCCAAAAACAATAACAGAAAAGAAACATCTCATAAACAACCAAACCAATCTAGCAAACAACACACTTTTCAAGCTTATTGACCACCTAACAAATATAAACATTATGAGAGTAAAGCCCCCCCCCCCTTTCATAAAAACACAAATCACGATACCCTCACCTCCCCCCCACCATTACAACCAAATTAAACCTGCATTTACTCATCTGAAAAAACATCTTAACACCCTGTTCACAAAATTAAATATTTCTCTCTCTCTCTCTCTCTCTCTCTCTCTCTCTCTCTCTCTCTCTCTCTCTCACACACACACACACTAATGTTGAATTAAGTCGTACTTATGTATTACAAAGTTGGCAACACTCACAGACCACACGAAAAACAAATGAACAGACGAAAACATAGCCACACTGTAGTGAAATGATAAATAAACAGACAGGCATTCCACTTATAACAGGTGATATGTAATCTGTATACATTTCAAAAAGTGAAGTGATGTGATGTGCTGAGATGAAAAGAAAAAACGAAACAAAAACACACGAAAAGTGCTGTGCACAGCCCTCAAACACACGACAGGAAAAAAACAAACTCTAGCCAACAAGATGGAGAAACAATAGTAACATGTAAAGAAGAGACATCAACACCGTGAGTGGACCGAATATTAAGTTAAAAACACTTAGGCCTATTGTGCAAAAATTAAAAAACGGTTTTTAATCAATTTATCGAAAATAAATTGTACAAACCTTTGTATCATTTACAGACCACAGAAGATGCATTTAAAATAAAAAGTGAAACACATCTGGTGTAAAATAAATCTCTTAATTGCAGTCAGCATAAGACAGATTACCTTTTATAATCAATTTTAACAGCTGCTGCAGAATATGGCCACACAACCAAACATAGAAGGTAAAATAATGACATGGAGTGAGGCAAATGACTGAAAGGGAAATCAGACTGGTAGAATTTTGCACAAAGTATAATTTAATATTTCTATTAATGATTTAAGAATTATGATGGAAGATTGTATGCATGGAAGAAAGTCGAAGATAAAGAATACAATGATGTGAAATTTCAAATCCAGATTATGAACTACAAAACATTTCTAGTGGCAGATGGGGGCCACTGATTCTGAAGAATTTCAAAAATATACAGTAATAAAAACTTCCGGGCTGAGAGGCCGTGGTCGAACAGTAGAAATTTCTTCCCCTGACGTTTCGTTGCCGGCTGCGGGCAACATCTTCTGAGGTGAGTCGACGACTGGCTGCTTGGCCATGGAGATCCTGCATATATAGAGGGCATAGAGGGCGCCACCACTCGTCACGTGATGTCAACAGTAAAACTATCTCTGGCTGGCGTCATTACTCTCGATCGAAGGTAATCGATTGTCACGTCTTTGGTACATAGCAGACCGCCATATCTTGTCTAACTTCAAGCCTTCTTCCTTTTTGTTAAAATTATTGTGGTGTTTAAAAATCTCTATAGCCTCTCTATTCATACGTGCATAATAATGCGATGTCTTAGCTAGCATGCTTGTCTCACTAAACTTTATGTTGTGGTCACCGTTTTCAAAAACATGTTCCGCTACGGCCCATTTGTCCGTGTGTCCCAGTCGACAGTTCCTTTTGTGTTCAGTTAGGCGAGTATTGATACTTCTTTTTATTGTGCCAATATAAACCTTCCCACAACTACATGGGATCTTACACACACACACACACACACACACACACACACACACACACACACACACACACACACACACACACACACACATATTTACACAGACGCAAGTACACCTAGGCAGACATACTGCCTAGGTGTACTTGCATCTGTGTAAATGTGTGGGTGGGTGCGTATTTGTTTACCCTCCTTTTTCTCCCCCGAGGTAAGTCTTTCCTGTCCCGGGATTGGAATGACTCCTTACCCACTCCCTTAAAACCCTCACCATTTCCTTTTCCCCTCTCCATCCCTTCTGCCCGACGAAGCAGCTAGGATGCGAAAGCTAGCATTTGTGTGTGTGTGTGTGTGTGTGTGTGTGTGTGTGTGTGTGTGTGTGTGTGTGTGTGTGTGTGTTTTACTATTACTGCCTGTGCTCCTTTGCCGGGTAAGTAGACTTCATCTATTTTTTACATATATTTTTCCTGTTAGGAATTTTTTCCTATATAGTAAAATTATATATAAAGTATAGGCTTGTCGATAGAAACATAAAAACACACAAACATTCAAGCTTTCGCCACCGCTGGCAGATTCAGGTACGTAACATAGACAATCGCATTCACACAACTTAAATTTTAGGCCATAGCCTTTGTCAGAATGCACACAAAACCACCAACACTGGAACGGCCGTACATGGCCATGTGTGCAGAGTTATGTCTGAGTGATTATGTGAATGTATGTCTTTCTTTTTCTGACAAAGGCCATGGCTGAAAAGTTAAGCTGCTTGAATGTGACTGTCTATTTAGTGTGCCTTTCAGTGGCTCAGTGATGGTCTTTACAGTGAGTTGTTATCTATCCTTTATTATTGACATTCCAATCAGGATTTTCCATTGCTAAATAAACAAAGATGAGATATATGATAGTGAAAGAAGAAGCTGACATAGCATTAAACCAAAAATAAAACATCGGAGTAGGTGACATTCCATTTGAGACCCTTATGAGAGCGAGCCATGACAAAACTATTCCACCGGGAATGCAAAGATACATGAGACTGACAAAAGACCCACAAAAGTGGGTTGATTGGTGTGAATATCACTAAACCATCAATTTATTAAGTCATAATTGCTGTCATTATTTACTGAAGGAACGAACAACCGGTGGAAGATCTCAGTGGAGATCAATTTAAGTTATGGAGAAAAGTAGGACCACTTGAAGCAATGAGAGAGACAGGTCTATAACCTACCCTGATGTAATCCATCTGTACATTGAGCAAGTTGTAAGAGTGAATCTGTTTTATAGGATGTTGAAAGGAACTAAATTCAGAGGTCATACACCTCTATTTCTTAAATAACTGACATCTAAAGATTTCCTGGAAAAGATTTTCATCCACCAATTTGATACTTGCAGCAACACATGAGAGTGTGCCAAGTGAAAGTAAGAGCAAAGAAAATAAATTGTAACCTTGTTAACTGAGAATCAAACAAATGTCCAAAAAACAATATAATCACCACATGAGCAATGTAAAATCGGGAACCAGAGGTGAGAGCCTAGAATGGTGCTTACTAATGCATCTTGCTGCCAGAATCAGTGTTCTTGATTGAAGAACTGCAGTAAATAAAGTTGCCCACATAAAGGGATGGTGAAACCATAGTCCCGTGAGTCTGCACTCCCATTATACAGTTTCAGAAAGAAGGTAAAACTGAGCAGGAAGCCCTGTGGGACTCCCTTCACCCATTTATGCCCGAGGAAAAGGTACAAAACTACCAGAATGGAAATTCAAGAGAGAGAGGGGGGGGGGGGGGGGGGGCACAAAAAGCCCATTTACACTGTTTGGTAAGGATGTTTTAATCCCATGAAGTGTTATAGGCTTTCCTTAAATCAAAGACAACAGCAATGAGATGTTGGCAGTGGCCTACTAAGTGGGCAATTATAGATAAGCATTTTCAGTGTTAAAACTAGCTACTGTATTTCAAGAGACAAACATAACTGCTAGATCACCATTTGTACAAGCACCTTACACATGACATTCATTTCATTGGACTGTTAAGAGTATGCTTTACCATTTCATGTTCTGGCTAGTTTCAAAACTGAGACAATTGTGTTTCCCAACCAGAGTTCTGCACGGCACTCATTTCAGCCTGCCTAGCCCATCTAGCAGAATGCGGCTCGCCAGGCCAGACACAGCGAGCGTACAGGCCAACTGGTCGGCCTACCGGCCCACTGCACAATGTCTCACTCTCTGCTCACGCCACTCGCCACTGCAGCCCCCTACCTGTGCTGCAGCACCTCTACATTTGCGACATTTTAACCTTTTTATTCCCGAATAATATACTTTCAATTATGTAATCTAGGCTGGTAACAACAGTGCGCGACCCGACGGGCTGGGGGAGCAGCGGGCCGCGTCATCTCTGACGGGCTGGTCCGGCTGGCTGTGCCAAGGTCAGCCCGGCAGGCCATTTCTGCCTAGGTGTGTTTGCGTTTGGATGTGTGTGTGTGTGTGTGTGTGTGTGTGTGTGTGTGTGTGTGTGTGTGTGTGTGTATTTGTTTACCTTCTTTTTTCCCCTGGGATTGGAATGACTCCTTTTCCACTTCCTTAAAACCCGTATCCTTCCCTTTCTCCTCTCCTTCCTTCCTCTTTTTTCCTGAAGAATCTGCCAGCGGTGGCGAAAGCTTGAATGTTTGTGTGTTTTTATGTTTCTATCGACAAGCCTATACTTTATATGTAATTTTACTATATAGGAAAAAATTCCTAACAGGAAAAATATATGTAAAAAATAGATGAAGTCTACTTACCCGGCAAAGGAGCACAGGCAGTAATAGTAAAACACACACACACACACACACACACACACACACACACACACACACACACACACACACAAATGCTAGCTTTCGCATCCTAGCTGCTTCGTCGGGCAGAAGGGATGGAGAGGGGAAAAGGAAATGGTGAGGGTTTTAAGGGAGTGGGTAAGGAGTCATTCCAATCCCGGGACAGGAAAGACTTACCTCGGGGGAGAAAAAGGAGGGTAAACAAATACGCACACACCCACACATTTACACAGATGCAAGTACACCTAGGCAGTATGTCTGCCTAGGTGTACTTGCGTCTGTGTAAATGTGTGTGTGTGTGTGTGTGTGTGTGTGTGTGTGTGTGTGTGTTTACCCTCCTTTTTCTTGTGTACGTCTGCCTTTGTGTGTGTGTGCAAGCGCATGTATATGTGTAGGTATGGGTGTTTGTTTACCTATCCTTCTTCCCCAAAGTCTTTCCTCTCGGCAGACAAGAGCAGTGCTTGGCTCAACACAGTAGGAAATTTGAAACCCTTTTGTTACATTCAAATAGATAGAACTTAACTACTATCAAGCAGCACACAACGCAGAGAACCTTCCTTATTCATTTTATGTGGTTGCCATCGAGGAGAGGTTGCCAGCAACTTTTTTTTTTTTTTTTTTTTTTTTTAGCATAGTACGAGTCAGACTCTGGCGTCAACGTCAGGCAATACTCATATTTGACTTATTTTAGAAGGTAGATTAAGGAAAGACAAACCTACATTCCTAGCTGTTGTATATTTGCAGAAAGCTTTTGACAATGTTGACTGGAATACACTCTTTCAAATACTGAAATCAGCGGGAGTAAAATATAAGGAACAGAATGCCATTTACAGACAGTAGTTATCAGAGTTGAAGGGCATGAAACGGAAGCAATAGTCGGAAAGGAAGAAAGACAGGAGTGTAGTCTTTCCCTAATGTTATTCAATCTATACACTCAGCAAGCCGTGAAGGAAAGAAAGCAGACATTTGGAGAAGGAATAAAAGTTCAGGATGAAGAAATAAAAACTTTGCCATTTACAGATGACATTTTAATTTCCAGAGACAACAAAGGACCTGGAACACAAATTGAATGGAATGGACAGTGTCTTGAAAGGAGCTTATAAGATGAATATTAACAAGAGCAAAACAAAGGATATGGAATGTAGTCTATAAAAAATCAGCCAATGCTGATGGAATTATAATACGTAACGAAACAATAAAGGTGGTAGATTATGTTTTTTTACTTGGGTGGTAAAATAAGTTCACTGGTCGCAGAACAGATGATATAAGATGTAGAATGGCAAAGGGAAGAAAAGTGTTTCTGAAGAAGCAATTTTTTTTTTTTTTTTAACATCAAATATTAATTCAAGTGTTAGGCAGTCTTTTGTGAAATCATTTATGTGGAGAGTTGCCTTGTACAGAAGTGAAACATGGACAATAAGTAGTTCAGCCAGGCATAAGATAGAAACTTTTGAAAAGTGGTGCTTCAGACAAATGCTGAAGATTAGATGGGTGGAGTGCACAACTAATGAGGTGGTATTGAAAAGAATTGGGGAGAAAAGAAATTTCTGACATACCTGAACTAAAAGAAGGGATTGACTGCCATGACTCATTCTCATGCATCAGGGACAAGTTAATTTATCACTTGAGGGAAGTGTGTGGGGTAAACATCGCAGAGAAGGCCCAAGAGATAATTACAGTAAGCAGGTTCAGTTGGATGAGGAGATGTCAAGGCTTGCTCTGGATAGAGTAGGTTGGAGAGCTGAATCAAACCAGTCTCCAGACTGAAGACCATCACCATCACAACAACACAATACAACTATACATTCATTGTAAAGACTATCACTGAGCCACAGACTGGCATGTAGAATAGACAATCACATTCATTCATAGAACTCGAAAGTTTGGCCACAGCCTTCTTAAATATATATATATATATATATATATATATATATATATATATATATATATATTATAGAGGAAAAATTCCTAACAGGAAAAAAATATACGTAAAAAATAGATGAAGAACACTTACCAGGCGAAGGGGCACAGGCAGTAATAGTAACAAATAAACACACAGACACACACACACACTCAAAAATGCTAGCTTTCGCAGCCTAGCTGCTTCATCAGGCAGAAGGGAAGGAGAGGGAAAAGGAAATGATGAGGATTTAAGGAAGGGGGTAAGGAGCCATTCCAATCCCGGGACAGGAAAGACTTACCTTGGGGGAAAAAATGGAAGCTAAATAAATGCACATACACCCACACATTTACACAGAGTTCTACAGTATGTCTGCCTAAGTGTACTTGTGTCTGTGTAAATGTGTGGGTGTATGTGCATTTATTTAGCTTCCATTTTTTCCCCCAAGGTAAGTCTTTCCTGTCCCGGGATTGGAATGGCTCCTTACCCCCTTCCTTAAATCCTCATCATTTCCTTTTCCCTCTCCTTCCCTTCTGCCTGATGAAGCAGCTAGGCTGCGAAAGCTAGCATTTTTGAGTGTGTGTGTGTGTCTGTGTGTTTATTTGTTACTATTACTGCCTGTGCCCCTTCGCCTGGTAAGTGTTCTTCATCTATTTTTTACGTATATATATATATATATATATATATATACAAATACATTCACACAATTACAAAATCATAAGCACAATCTGTGACCTCTCTGGCACAGCCAGAGATAGTGGCCATGTGAGCTTCAATAATGTCCAAGTGATTGTGAGAACAAATGTGTGTCTTTGTTGATGAAGCTGTGGCCAAAAATTTAAGTTATATTAATGTGATTGTGTATTCTAGGTGCCTGTCTACATCTTAATGATTGTCTTTACTGTGAGTTATTATCTATCCTATTTTATTGACATTCCAGTCTGGACTTTCCAGTTTTAGGCAACTATCCCGTCCTATTATGTGGTTCTGAATAGTAAACACTGATGCACTGTACATTCTAGTGCCATTCTGATGATTCCTTTGCAAAACTAAATTACCAGCTTCAGCTTGTAGCCTCAGGAGATAATGAAAATTCCCATCATATAATCTGTTTTGAAGTAAGAACGGAACAAAAGCTATTTTCTTTCAAAAGCTAACAGAAAAAGTTAGTCTAGATTGGAAAAGGTACATTATTCCAGTAACTGGTTTCAATCATTGAAAGACAATCTTCAGGCTAACATTTAACTCCAGGCAACAATTGTCAGTTATCAAATGGTATGTGTTAGCATGTACAATAGCTTCACATACCTCATTCATGCATCAACATCTACTGGTGTATAGACTATCTTTCTGCGACAAACAAGTTGTCAGGAAAATAACAACCTGTTGCAAACTACACTGACTTTTTTTTTCTTATATTACCAATTAACTTTTGCTTCAGTATGACTACTCTGCATTTCACACTGTCCCTGACAAAGGGTTTATACTTCCTATAATGTGTCATTAAAATCATGAAGTTGCATGCAAAATTCAACAGAAATGTCTGTTACACAATCCCAATCACATCACTGAACATTTTTCATTAAATATGTTACTCATAACAAAACTCATTTCTGCACTTCTGACACCCAAGGTTACAGTAAATGCATTTTATCTTCCCAGCCACTCATTGCCATGAACAAATTCATTACTACCACCAGCCGTACTGTGTACCAAAGAAAATTGCATACGAGGAATATAAATCATTAGGAAGTTTGAAATACATTTGTTCAGCTACTTGAATATAAGGAGCGTCATGGAATTAATATTTGTGCCACAGCGAAGATTCAAAACCGGGAGCTTCTGCTTATTAGACAGACACTTTAACCACTCAGCTAACGTGGCCTTATGGTTACTGTGGCTGCAAAGACTATCCTAGAGCATGTCTACATTAATTCTGCTTTGATGTTCTCCTATGAAAAACATGTAGTGTTGCCGAGGCTCACCAAGATATGAATAACACCCCAACAATGAACGTGAACAATCCTGTCTTGTGTCTGAGGCATAGGTGATTATTCCATTTCTGGAGACATGTATTGTCTCTTTATATCAAAGGTACTGAATATAAGGAGCAAATTGAATTGTTGCTGATATTTTTATCACCTATGCAGGAGTTACAAGGAAGGATTGTTCCCATTCTCCCTCATTGCTGGGGTGCTATTCCAATACTGGAGCACCTCAGCAACACTGATACATATTTTTAATAGGGGAACATTGTGGTAGAATTAAAGTGTGTGCAGTGGAGGGAAATGTGGTCTAAGACAGTCCTTGTCTTCAAATTATCCATAAGGTCACGTTACATATAATGTAACAATTAAAATTAATTAGAAAAAAAATAATTTGTGGGAAAGAAATGATTGTCATATTTTTAATGAAAGTTTTAAATGAATAAAAATTCGTTTATGAAAAATTAAATGGTATTTGTTCTTTTCAAGATAATCTCTAACATATTGTTAAACACTCCGGCTAGCAATTATACTCTTCACTACCTTTTCTCATGGTCGAGGGCACTTCTTACTTTAAGACCTCAATGATGTCTTTTTTAAAAAAAATAACACTAAAATGCACTACTTTACAAATAAAAAGACATGACTTCCACTTTAAAATTTAATTAATAATCAGCTACACTGTCACATCTTTGTTACCGAACAGCATCAAATCTACTTAACCACTAACTTTAAAGAAAAGCAAGTGAGCAGCTAAAGACATTCAGTTTTTTAATCAGAGATCTTCCTCAATGATAATGAGCTGCTCAATTAATGAAATCTTATTATCTATTGCAACAAAGCTAATAATGTATTGCCAATGAAATTATTTGTGTTAAATTTTTATGAAATAGGAAATAAAACAAATCTCTCCACGAGAAAATAAATAAAAAATATAAATATAAAATAGCAAAAAAATTTCATCTCATTATATATTGCTTATCATTTCATACTATCGTGGTATATATATCATTACAGTTAGCTGACTGGTTAAAGCGTCTGCCTAGTAAGCAGAAGCTCCCAGCTCGAACCCTAGCCATGCCAACAATATTAATTCAACACATATCCTTATATACCATACTTTTGATATAATGAGACATAGCATGTCTCAGAAAATTAAATTACTATTGATATTTAGGTCAATTACTTGTTATGAGGAAACAGCTCAGGCTTTGTATTATTGATGTGTTAAGAGGACAAGTAAGTGTGTGAACGCGAAGGGTCGGGGAAATAATCTCTTGACCAATACAGTAGTAAGAGCTGTAACGTTATTTAAATACCTATTTCAATGACAACGGTAACTGAGCATTGAGGCTTGGGCAAGCCTGTGTGAGTAAGTAAATAATTACTTAAATAAAACCAAATGGGATTGTAAGGAAACTAAGAGTGTTAAAAAAATTCCAAAATTAAAATAGTGAGTCAAAGATGTGTGATAATAAATGCTAACATCTTCCAAAGCTCAATATCTTCATTTTCTTGGCACGCTGACTCAGTTTTTCAGTGACACAACTAGGAACACATGACAGAGGCAGAAGTATCATCATTCTGCTGGATGGCACCAAAAGGATAGTGAGAACAGTGTGGGCAGTAACTTTTGATGACTTGAGTAAATTGTGTAATATTATTTTCAGAATTAACTAGATTGTAAGTAGTTAACATTTCATCGTTGCCCGTTGCCTCAAGTCAATACATATAATACAACTGTAAACAGTTTGTAGATAACCAACTAAAAAAAAATTCACACTAACTAGTGAACAGAAATGAAGTAAACACTCTTAGTCAAAGCACGCTATGTCTCGTTCGCCGTACACTTGTTGACTGACACGGCTGTCACGTCTGCCGTTTGACGGGGCCCGCCAGCAGACGGCGTGCAGCTCGCGTCAGCTGTTAGGCCGACCGTGCCCTCCTGTGGCACAGCCGGGAACTACCACGGCCAGGCCCGCACCTGCCACAGAACCCAATGACGGCGCGCGCGATAAGAATGGCCCTTAGGCCATAACAAGAAATATCCACAAAAATTAGAGAAAAAGTACATTAAGGTAACAAAGTAATAAAAGAATTTCTGTAATAATACAGAGTATGTGAAATAAACAACTTACATATGGATTTACTTTCTTGGAGAGAACACTCCCAAAGAATATACTGAAACATTGTTTGAGTTCAATCTGGTTACTGCAGTCTGAAAAGAAAAAGTAAACACCAAATTTTCAAATGTTTGTTAAGCTTATTGGACTTAACTACGGGGTCATCATTCCCTAAACTTACAAACTACTTATAAACTAACTTGTACTAAAGACAACACAAACATCCATGCCCAAGGGAGGATTCGAACCCCCAATGGGTTCTTGGCCACTCCGACGCGGCGAAAGTTTCACTCTAAATTATTTTTCAAAAGAGATAGATTGACTGGCCAGTATTTACCTTTCTGCTGTACCGCCGATAGTTACACAAATGAAGAAAAAGAAAAAAAGGGGACAAGAAAGGACAAGCTTTCGGAACACAGTTGCTTCCTCAGATGGGAGAGAAGGGAAGAAAAAAGGATGGGAACAGAAGGGAAAGGTAATTCATGACACCAGTGGTGTTTGTGGAGTGTGGACGTCAGAGATATTGCATGCTCGTACTGAGCCAAGCCAGTACCTATATAACCAAAGAGGAAAGATCAAGTAGTAAAGAAAAGAGAAGATGAGTGAACTGAATGATGCTGAGGGGTGTAGGAGGGGTGGGGGGTCTAAAACTTTGAGAGAGAGAGAGAGAGAGAGAGAGAGAGAGAGAGAGAGAGAGAGAGAGAGAGAGAGAGAGAGAGGTAAGGAAGGGATAATGAATAGGTGAGCTGAGGATGGAGGAAGGTAGCGTAGATTTAGGCCAAGGGGGAAGACATGTTGGCAGGATATGTTGGCGGGCAAGTTCCTTCCTCTGTAGGTCTGAGGGAGTGGTGTTTGTTGGTAGTATCCAAATGCCACGTGTGGTGTAACACGTGGCAAGGTCCCTGGAGTTATGCAGGAGGGCATGTTCTGCCACTCCAAACTGTACTTCCCACACCACCCGCAACATCCTCGTCCAACCTTACAACATCCCAAAACCACCCTCCCTACCTAATGGTTCCTATCCCTGCAACCAATCCCGCTGCAAAACCTGTCCAATGCATCCCCCACTACCACATACTCTAGCCCCACCACAAAAAAAAACCTACCCGATTCAAGGTAGGGCCACATGCACGACAACACATGTCATATCAACCGACATGTGTCCACTGTTCAGCCTTTTATGTTGGTATGACTACTAACAAATTGGCTGAGTGGATGGTCACAGATGGCTCACTCTCTCTCTCTCTCTCTCTCTCTCTCTCTCTCTCTCTCTCTCTCTCTCCCCCCCCCCCCCCCCCTTGATGTGGGAGGATAGATTCTGGACAGTAGGTTGGAGGTGTTGATCAATGAGGGCAGCTATTCTTTCAGTGGGAGCACAGTAACCAGCCACAATTGGGCGTCCCGGATTATTAGCTTTGTTATCTGCACCCTTATCTTCCCTCTCCCCCTCCTTCCCCCTCCCATCCCATCCATTTGCTGTGAGTCAGACTGTGTTGGGAGGCCAGAGATGGCTGACGTGTGTGGATGAATGTGCCCGAGTGATTGTGTGCATGAATGTTGTCTGTCCAAGGAAGGACACGGCCAAAAATTTAGACTTACGTGTGTGTGTGTGTGTGTGTGTGTGTGTTTGCATCTTATTTGTGTCTGTCGGCAGCTCATCGTTCATCTTTGCAGTGAGTTGTTCTCTATCTTCATATTACTATTAACATTCCTTGCTGAACCTTCCATTGATTATGGACATAAAACTGATCAAAAACATTGTCAGTCCCTGAAAACAATTAATAATGTATTCCATAGACAAAGGGTGACTTCATGAATAAAAAAGAAATTGCATATTCAAACCTCTCATCAGCCTTTACACTGATACTTTATTTTAATTTGGGCAAAATAAAATTAATCTTACCTGAAATTATAAGCCAAAGCTTGTCTGTTCCATCAAGTGGAACAGATGAATTATCTGTCACTGCATCATAAACACTTGTTGGAGCAGATCCCCTACATGGTGTGTTCATAAATTCATTATCATTCAGTCTCTCCATAACATTGCCACTACCTGGAAGTTTCACATCACGACCACCACTAACACGTACACTTTTCAGTGATTTCACCCATTCATGCAGCAGCATTAAGTGCTGCCAGAGACTGTTAGCATTACTTCCTGCATCACAGTTGATATTCTGAAAAGTAAGATAAGTCGGTACTCTTATTTCTTTAGCTGAACTAATGTGACAAAATGTCCATCAATAGATCTTATAGTATTTAAAATTTAGGAGTCTAGCTTGTAATGCCTGAATTCCAATGTTCTTTAGATTAAAAATAATGCCGGTTAAATCAAAGTGACAAACCTGTCACAGTATAAGGAAGTCAAATAACTAGTACAAGAGGCCAAGACCAAACTTTTGACCTATACAGAACATCCAAAATTGTATAAAATTGGTAAATTTGATTATTCTAGAGCAAAATTAGTAATTTCATAAATGTTCACTTCTAATATGAGAGTATGCAGGGGTTTTAATACAACAAATACATTAATTCATTAATTAGGTTGAGTATTTATTGGATGTTTGACACATATTTTAATTATAATTCTTAGGAATATAGTATTCTACAGATCCAGATGAATGTTGGCCTCAGTAATTCTGGCTGTTCCATTGTTGTTTTGCACTTTTTTGTAACAATGGGATTGTCTCTAGCAAAGTCTTTAATTGCTTTTCCTGCTATTAGTGACTGTGATTGCTATTCCACATTCTATTGCTGTGGGAATAAAGGTCACTGACAGTGCTGAAAAAAATCTGCACACTTCCAAAAGGAATTCACATCTGTAGAATAATTTATGTTCAGATTATACAAAGAGAAAATACTAAATGATATTGTATTAGGTAGATAAAACATTTTTACTTTAATTTATAAAATGGAAAAAGATGAAAATTCTTCTGGAGCCCTAAATATGAAATTATCTAATTGCCATTCCTGGCATCTAATGCTGTGTAAAACAGAATTGGAACAAATGTGTTTTGAGCAAATTATACTGCCCAAATATGGGTAAATGTTAATATGAAAAATCTAACATTTCTAAACACCACACATTTCAGATGGTATGACAGCAAGGATCTTTAAGATTTCTTGTGCTTATATGGTTGCAAATTACGAGAAATGAGCAGCGTTATTTTAGACATGCCTTGGAGAGGACTGGTGCTAGTTTGAAAGGTATCAGACTATGGTCTTCTGAGTAGTAGGTTGGTCCTTTTGGAAAATTGCCACAAAGTTGGAAGTACTGCCACAGTTGTGCAATGAGGCTAGTTGCAATGGTTATGTGAACATTCTCACATTTGTAGACAAGCTTCAGGACATCCACACAGCACAGGCAACGACCAAGAGTGTACTTTTAGAGCACTAGTGGTAGATCGTACAGCAACCACAGCACAGATAAGAGGGTTTGCAAACCCAGAAGTATCAACTAGTTATTAGCAGTGGGACTACAGGCACATAATACATGTACTCCATCTCCAATCGCACAAAAGAAATGATGTGCCTGGTTCATTTGGTGCCATCAGATGATCACTTCCAAGATGGAGTAGTGTGCTGTGGTCTTCAGCAATGAAAGCAGGTTCTGCCTGCACGTAAGGGATGGTTATTTGAGCGTAAGACAAAGTACTGTCTCAGAGTGTACTGGTCCGAGACACACTGGCCCCACCCCAGGCCTTTAATCTGGGCTGCAGTAAGCTACAACTTTCATTCACCTTTGGTGTTTGTGGAGGAACACTGACCAGCCCTTGGTACATGGAGAATGTTTTAAGACATGTTCTGTTGCCATTCTTGCAACATGAAGGTTAATGCGTGGTCCAGCAATTCCATTTCCAAAGAAGTGCAGACAATTATGCAAATTACAGAACCATCAGTCATTGTTTCAAAATTATAACAAATTACTTACAGAAGAATGTAAAAACTGGTATAATCCCACCCTGGGGAAGATAAGTTTGGATTTAGTTCAAATGTAGGAACATGTGACAATTCATTACACCTTACCTTAGGAGAAAGGACAGGCAAATCTACAGTTTTAGGTTTTGCAGCTTTGGAGAAAGCTTCATATGTTGACTTGAACACACACTTTTGAATTCTGAAGATAGCAGGAGTAAAATATTGGGAACAAAAAGTTGTATCCAACTTGTACAAAAACCAGAGTCAAAGGGCATGAAAGGGACACAGAGGTTGGCAGTGAGTAAGACTGGACAATGTTGGAGAAAGATTGTAACCCTATCTATACACTGAGCAAGCTGTGAGGAAAAGCAAGGAGAAATTTGGAGAAGAATTAAAGTTCAGGATGATAAAAACAGCACAAACTAACTTTGCTGTTTCTGACAGAATTTCAAACTCCAAAGGATCTGGAAGAACAATTGAATGGAATGGACAGGTCTTGAAAGGAGGGCATAAGATAAACATTGACAAGAGCAAAACAAGGGTAATGGGATGTAGTATAATAAAATCAGGCACTGCTGATGGAATTAGAGTAGGTCATCATCGTCTGTTCTGCCCTAAGACAGGTCTTCAAATACAGCTCTTCATGCAGTCCTGTCATTTGCTATCCTCTTTATTTTCTCACAACTGTTTCCTATTCTTATCTGGTATCTTCTGCAACCTCTTCTTCCTCCATTCACTGTTCCCTCCATATCATTCTGTGGTGTTGCACAAGTCTAAAGTGCACGCCACCTACTTTCGCCGCGCGCCGCCATGCACACACGGCGCGGCGTTCTTACGACATCAGCCACGAGCGCCCACTGCTACAACTCCACTCGTGGTCACCACTGAACAACGTCGTTCACTTGGGACTAAGATAGGAACCAGTTAACACTTTGGAATCAGATAGGCACCAGTGAAGACTTGGCTATCGGACAGGCACTACACAGGCCTCTAGCTCAACTATGTATCAGCATTCTGCAGTACTGAGCTATGTCAAAGTTAAGTATTGTATAAATTCTGTGCAATATATATCTCGTTCTAATTTACTCTAGTGTTTCTAGTTTCTGCTGTCCCACTGGCTGCTCACCTCCGTACCTGCACAAGCGTGCATCCTTATTCCTGTATCGGACTCTTTCTACTCGGCCACCGACACCTACGACGGAAACGAGACACAAAAGTGGCGACGAGGCTGGGACACAAAACATTCATCAGAAGACAATCTCGTCTCATCCAGTGCCCAAACCAATCATGTTTGCTCTTTCTGAATAACTTTAAAATTTGTTCCTTTTCACCCACTATTGTGAACACCACCACATTTCTCACCTTGTCTATCTACTTTATCCCTTCCACTCTCCTCCAAGCCCACATCTCAAATGATTTTAATCTTCTTTCATCTTGGGTCCTTGTCGCAATGCCATATAGTGCCACATTCCATATAAAGCATTTTGTCAGTGGCCTCCGATTCCTGTCCATACGCCCACATAGAAGCCTCTTCTTATTAATGTCTTTTTGGCAATCACTATGTATGAATATTCATATTTTCTTGGTGTATTTCACTGTAAATGAATTTACAGGTATTCAGATGTAACCATTTATTTCTTATTGCTAATATTTCGGCTGTGCATTGTTCAGCCATCATCAGAGTGATCCTAAGACAACTAGACTGTCGGCGGAATGTTTCTGTACAACGTCTACATTGCAAAAGCATAACAAATTGATGGAAAAGATTTATAAGGCTGTAGTGCCCTCCATGGAGATTATATATAATCATAATCTGTGGTTAAATTCGATGGCAGAGAAGTACAAAGCCATAATGCCATCTATGGAGAGCATATGTAATCACACTGCCATTGTCTTTGAGTGCAATTGTGAGTCCTGGGTTCTAAATTTTATAAAGAATAAAACCATCATCCCAATTAATTAAATTACTCACCAGTTGAATTTCAATGGATTTTTTAAAATCCGAATCCCAGAAGGATTATGAGATTTTCCGATATTAATGTCTGTATCATCCTTCTGGGATTTGGTTTTTAGAGAAGCCATTGAAATTTGGCTGGGGAGTAATTTAATTAATCTGGATGATGGTATTATTCTTGATAAAATTTGGAACCGTACACTCACAATTATAAGCAATCAAAGACAACGGCAGTGTGATTACATATGCTCTCCATAAATGGCATTATGGCTTCAGAAACACTCTGCCGACAGTCTAGTTGTCTTAGTATCGCTCTGAAGATAGCTGAATGATACACAACTGAAATAGTAGTAATATTAAATAAATGGTATTTATAATTATGTGAGTTTTTACTTCCATATCATATCTTCTGTATTATGCTTCCCAGGTATTTGAAAGCACTAACTTGTTCTGTTACTTCTTAACCAAGCCTTATAATTGTTCCTACTTTTCTTGCACTTACAACAATGCATTTTGTCTTCTTTCTATTAACCCTAATTCCAAATTCCTCCCAGTTCATATTGAAATCTTTTAACATTTCAATCATAGTTCTTTCATGCTCTGTGAGCAACACCGTATCATTTGCAAAATGAATACCTTCTATTCTCCTACCACCAACTCTTACACCTCTGATTTGTTTCATATGTTTCTGCATAATGTGTTCCAGATATATACTAAACAGTATTGGCGAGAGATAGCCTTGTGTCACTCCCCTACATATTGTCCTTTCCTTTGTCATATCATTCCCAATTTGTACTCTTATTTTCTGTTGAGGTATTGATTGTTAATCAGCCTTCTATCCCCCAAGTCAACTTTGTTCTACCTTAGCATGTTCATTCACTTATTCTACTGCATAGCATGTCCATTAACTTATTCCACTGTGCCCTATTGAAGGCCTTCTACAAGTCAATGAAAACAGTATACACTTCTCTTCCTCTTTCAATGTATATCCACCTGTAATTCTGTGCAGTCCAACAGCATCGCTTGTTCCTTTCCATTTTTTAAATCTAAACTGCTGCTCTGAAATACTTTATTCCAGTCTTTCATGAAGTCTTCTCTTTATCACCCTTAGCAGAACTTTTTCTGCATGGGAAATCAAACTTATGGTTTGAAAATCCTCATATTTCTTGACATGTCATCTGGCCATTCACCCTTTTTATATATCTTATTACAGAGGTAAGTCAAGTCATGCACACTACTATTCCCAAGGCTCTTAAAAACTCTGCCAGTAGTCTATCAAATCTACTTGCTTTGTGATTCACCTCTCTTAAGCCCTTCCTAATTCTCCTTCAGATGCACCATCCTTTATCCTCTTCATTAACTCTTGTCCCCTCTTCCATTTCAATATTGTTCAGTTTTTGATTGGCCTATAAGCACTCTACATATTTTTGCCACCTTCCCAAATCTTCCTCCTGTTTATGAACAATTGTACCATTGCTTCTTTCTTTTTCATTACTCATCTTGCTTTTCTTTGCTTCAAAGAATAGATCAGCAGCTAATCTATACATCATTTCTTGTTTTCCTTCCTCTTATAGTTTCTTTACTTCCTTACATCTTTAACCATGTCTTCCTTGCTTGTTCTGCTTCTCTTCTTAATACATTATTCAGCTTCTTATAAGTTCTTTTCCCTTACTCAGTTGCTACTATCTTAAATTTTTCTCTCTTCCATTGTATGCTGCATTGTCTTCGTTACCCATTCTTTGCTTTTTCTTTTGAGTTCCCACATCCGTAAAACTATTTCCACAGATTGCTTGAGTTTTTGATTCATTCTCTTCCATATCTTATTTGAACTCTCTTCATTAGGCCCTCTAAACTGTTGACATAAATGATAGACAGTATTGAAAGAAAACCAATGAAATGGTGTGGACATATGACAAGACTTCCAGTTCATCGGTGGCTAGAGAAGGTTTATGAATGAAAACCACCTGGTAGACGTAAGCACAGACCAGATAAATGGAGTAATGGAACATCGCAGCATCGAGAAGGAAGATGCGCTGGATAAAGAGGCTTGGCAGAGGATAACAAGAATACAAGATGATGTCATCAATTAATCTTTGTATTGATTAATCATGTAGTAATAATAATAATAAATAGCTCACACCAGGTCAACCTGACAACCTTGTTACAATATTTACACAGTTCCTGCGATGTTTGTTACTGCCTCTTTAAGAAAATTTCATGATTTAATTTGGTTAATTTTATATCCATGATAATTACTTCATGTAAGTTACTTAGAATGGAAATAGTGCATGGAATTTTCTTTTAAAAAAAAACCCCAACCACTAACTACATTTGTGAGGATCTCTTCAAAACGGTTCTATGGAAAAATTTAGTTGATTTTTTCCCTTGGTATTACTAAAAACACATTCGTAAAATAATAATGTATAATCTGCCTATATCATCCTCAATCCTGTATCTATATATTTCTATTTCATAATTACTTACACTACTTCAGGTTCCATTTATCTCTCATATTTTTTATCTGATGGCAACAACAGCACTGCACATTTTATACTGGTAACAATAACCCAAGAAACCATTTTTAGATTTGTTCCCTTTGCCTTACTGCTAATGATGTCTTCATAATATTTTTTCTTCAAAATTAGAACAACACTTACAATGACAGCTTTTGTGTCGTGAGGTGGTTTCTTCATTGGCTGGTTCCATTTTAATTTCACAGTAACATTTGTGTTCTCGATGTTATCATGGATTGCATTCATATTTGTGTTTACATCACATGTAGCAATAACCTGACACTTTGGCTGTAACAAATTCAATAAAACAACATTTAAAAATGTAGTATAATCATATAGATAGAAAATTTACTAATCGAGCATTGGCAGGAGTGAATACATGTGAAAAAGTTGTCCAGAAATTATCTACATCACTAAAAATGTAATAAGGAAAGTCACGATTGGAATTAAACAATATAATAATGACAGTTTACAACTCGCCACAAAGACGCATTTATTAACTGTGACAGGAACATAAAGATATACAACACTTAAGCAATCGGCCATGACCTCAAACTTCAGAAAATATAACATTCATGCTATCACAAAGGCACACAACACAATCACACAACCGTTATCTCCAGCCGATAGCCGAAGTGGTGTATGTTTGTGTGTCTTATGTGCCTGTCACAGCTCACCTCTGTCTTTGCAGTGAGTTGTAAACTTTCCTTATTACTATATTGTTAATTCCAACCTACACTTTTCACTATTAGATTTTTCACTAAAAAATGTTGTATGGCACAAGTATAATCTAATCCACCCCATTTCAAGGCAGACTCACTGGATGCAAGAAGAATTAAGTCTCCCAGAAAAACCTTAATGTACATCTTAACAATCCAAGAAAATTTTAACCACAAAGCCTCAAGTTAATTTCCCCTTTATGTTTTGAATCCCCTTGTTCTCTCAACTGCAACCTGAGTTTTTTTATAACTTTTCCTGAAAAATTCTTCCTTCCTCTCTGCAGGACTTTACGGTCATAAATTAGTACCTTAGGTTAAGGTAACTAAAAAGTTGTCAATATAGATACAGGTAATACAGTGGATAAGTCTTAATGATGAGCCATATTCCCCATAGACATTTTTGAATTGCACGCAAGTCACAGGAGCTTCCATCCTACACAAGGAATGTCTTCAATTTGTACAAGGAATGTGCTGTGGATAATTACTGTGATAAATATTGCTTTTCCATCAACAGGGTGCAGCATGGAAGACAAAACAGAATGTACATGAACCACACATGGAATTGAATTTGTAACACAAATGTCTCAAGCCACAAGACCACAGCTGAGATGTGGAAAATACAGCCTCAACTACTGGGCCAGTTTCAATCAAACTCAGTAAGGGTACTGTCAGGTAACAATCGCTGTGGGGGTAAGAACCACCAACTGTCCAAAGCAGTGAGGGTGGAAAAACCTGGGTAGACCATGATGCATGAGTAACTAGAATTTATTCATGCAACAAACTTTACATACAATTTCAATGTTTTCAAAATTTTTCTCACTGAAAACCTCTGAAAAAGATAGGAAAAACATATATTGCTTACTACTTTTGTACTGTTAACGCAGTAAAACCACTGCATTTGGCATCATTTTATAAATCATTAGTTCTACACTACTAACAGTATTCACGAACCATTTTAAAGAAAATATCTATATACGCCACTGAAACTACCTGTGAAATTATATCACAGAACAACGCATAGTTCAGGAGATGTGATGTCATAAATAACAAGAGGGAATAAAAGCTGCCCCATCACACATGACGTTTAATTATCACATTTTTACCACTAACTCCATTCACAATATCTTTTTGAGTTTCCAAAATGAAACTAAAGGTCAAAATTTGCAACAGACACAGATGAAAAGGACAGAATGGGGCAGAAGTTCGTGGACAAAGTAGTAAGAAGTACATGGACCAACATAAAAATGCAATAAACTCACACCACTACAACAGTGGGTAGGCTAGTCTCTCTCTCTCTCTCTCTCTCTCTCTCTCTCTCTCTCTCTCTCTCTCTCTCTCTCTCTCTGCCAATAACGGCTTAGTTATCACAAACTCCTTTCGAAAGCATAAGAAAGTTCACTGGTATACTTTGAAAGGCAGGGGAACAATATCTGTCATTGACTATATAACAACATCAGGAATTCAGGAAGACAGTCAGGGGGACATGTTTTCAGAGGGTTCTTTGATGAGACTGATCATTATTTAATCTGAAGTGAAATTGGTTTTGTGAGGTCAAAAACGCAAAAATTCAGGTCCATATGTAGAAGGATATGAGTGAAGAGGCTCCAGGACAAGGAAATCATAAATACATAACAATGATCTCAGAAAGTGTAATGAATCATGTTGGGATTTATTCCCATGTGCTTGCATTACTGTACCTCCTGCAACAATGTTGCACAATAAGAGGTACCGACAATGTAGTAATAATGACAGTTTACAACTCACCGCAAAGATGTAGTGACGAGCTGTGACATGCACATAAAGACGCACGCGCACGCACACACACACACACACACACACACACACACACACACACACAAAACTCAAAATAGGAGAGGTTTAGGATCGAGAGGTAGGAACTGTTGGGTGTGGGGGGTGAAAAGGGAATTTACGGTTAATTTCAGGATCGAAGAATGTACTGTAGGGATAACTCACACCTATGCAGTTCAGAAAAGCTGGTGGTGGTTGGGAGGATCCAGATGGCCCGGGTTGATAAGCAACCATTGAAATCAAGCATATGTTCAGCTGCATGCTGTGCCACAGGGTGGTCCACCTAGTTATGACCACAGTTTGCTGGTGGCTATTCATCCTAATTGACAGCTGGTTAGCAGTCATGCCAATATAGAAATGTGCGCAGTGATTGCAGCACAGTTGGTAAATTACATGGCCGCTTTAACAGGTGGCCTGGTCTCTGATAGGGTAGGATATTCCTGTGACAGGACTAGAATAGGAAGTGCTGGGTGGGTGGATTTGACAGGTCTTGCAACAGGGTCTTTCACAGGGATATGATTCCTGTGGAATTGGGCTGGGTTTTGGGATGGCATAGAGATAGACTAGGATGTTATGGAGGTTGGGAGGGTGATGGAACACCACTGTAGAAGGGCGTGAGAAGAATTGTGGGCAGGATGCCTCATTTCTAGGCACGAGGACAGAAAATCAAGACCTTGGCGATGTATGCAATTTAGTCCTGGGTAGTACTGGATGACAAGAGGATAACTTTTGTGGATGGTTACTGGTGGCAGAGGGGGGATTTGGCATGTGTGGGGATATGGCACAGGAGATCTGTTTGCGGACTAGGTTTGTGGGATATTGTCGGTGTAGGCCTTTGTGAGACCTTCAGTAGATTCAGAAAGGAGTTCTTGTCACTGCAGACACACCGTCCACAGGTGGCCAGGGTGTAAGGGAGGGATTTTTTGATGTGGAAGGGATGGCAACTATCAAGCCCATAAACAGCTTGGCATAGGAGGGTGCCATGTGGGTGCCCATGGCTGTGCCAAGGACTTGATGGTAAACTTTCCCCTCAAAGAAATTGTAGTTCTTAGGGTAAAGTTGTGAATTCAGAGGGATGTTTGGAGAGGTAGTGTTCAAGAATGGCAAGGCCATAGGCATGTGGGATGATGGTGTACAGGAAGGTGGCATGCACTGTGACAGGTAGGGATCCAGGAGGCAAAGGGGTGGGAATGGGAGGATAGATTTTGGCCAATTGGTTGAAGGTGTTGGTCAACAAGGAGCACAGTAACCAGCCACAATTGGGCGCCCAGGATTATTAAGTTTATGGATTTTGGGGAGCATGTAGAAGGTGGGTGTGCAGGGTGCTGTTGGGGGCGAGGAGGGAGATGGATTCAGGGGAGAGCTTCTGGGAGGGGGCGTAGGAGATCTTGTTGGACTTTAGGGATGGGGTCATTCCGGCACTTACGGGTGTGTGCATTTTATATTTATTTTAGTTCTTATATTTTTTCCCTCCACTCACCCACCTCTCCACTCCATTCCTAATCTGCATCCGTTCCTCCCATCTAGGCCATGTTGTACCTATCCCCACCACCATGGTGCAACTTTCCTATCCCCCCTCCCATCGCCTATTTACACACCGCAGAGCGTGATTCGAAATGTGGTAGCCGGAGGTGATGGTTGCAGGTGTTGTGTTACTGTGTGATTGCATGAATGTTCTATTTTCTGAAGGAGGCCATGGCCGACCGATAGCTGAAAGTGTTGTATATGTGTGTCTTTTTTATGTGCCTGTCACAGCTCGTCGCCATGTCTTTGCAGTGAAATGTAAAGTGTCCTTATTACTGTACTGTCAATTCCAACCTGGACTTTCCATTATCAGTTAATAATACATATGAATGTAATTAGTCTATTATCATTTTCTTTTCCACAACTTTCATTTTTTTCTTTCTTCTAATGTGACTAGCTGAAGTCATTTTCTATTATTTATCATTGCAGAGATTGTTTAATTAGCAAATATAATGAGCTCGTGTCAGAGGCATATTGTTAGAGGTCAGATATTATTATCATTATTATTTCTGATAAGGATAACTAGTTTCTATATGCATAATATTGAAGTAGGTATTATTATGTGTTGTGGTCACGGAAAACAACTCTCTCACTGCTACACAGAACACTGGCGTGCACTGGCTGTACGAGTACCCGCGAAGTGAGCTCGTACCTCGTAAACAACACACTGCGCGCAGAGCACAACTCCGCGCTGTTTGGGTCATTGACCCGCCCGTGGCGTGCTCTGGCGTTTGCCGCATTTTCCCGCGGCGCACTCTCGCGGCCGACTTCCAACGTATGTTATCGGCTGTGTGTGTGCCTTACAGCATTCCTTTCCCCTTGGGGAGGCTCGGATGCGAGCAATATCCATGACTTTCATCATCTGTTGGGCTCTGACTGAGGTTGCGGGCAGGCACCGTTGCGCAGGGTCGGAAGTACTTGGGGCACGGGCAGCGTCGGCGCCCCTCCCCCGACAACCCATATGGCAGGACCGGTGATGGTGGCTCGGTCTCCATCTCCACCTCAGTCCCCGGACCTGGTGATGGTGGACCCGAAGGGAGCAATGCATCAGGAGGAGATGAATCCAGCATGGGTGTTGGCTGTACCCGTAAAGGTGTAGGTCCCTGAGAGGAGGGACCTGAGTCAGTCCCTGGCGGAGGCAGACAACTTGCAGGTAACTGCAGGAACCTCTCTTCGGCTTGTGGGCTGGTTAGTGGAGCAGACTGGTGCGGGAGCAGCGGCTGAGGGATGGGGAGCTCCCGCTCTTCCACACGCAGGCGCAGCTGGTCGTGGTGACGTGCAGTGATGCCGTCGTCTGTGCGTATGTCGCAGAGACGGCGGCCGCGGCATCTGGTGATGATGGCAGGAATCCATTACGGTCGACGTCCAAACCCACGTGCCTAGACAGCCATCCCTGGTCGGAAGCGAGAAGATGGAGAGACAGACGAATGTCCCGGGCTCAGATGCAGGAGATGAAACAGAGTCCGGGGCTGCCGGCCATGGAGAAGTTCCGCAGGACTCTTGTCGCCAAACAGGGTGAACCGAAAAGATGAGAGAAATCGATCGAGGGCGACATCAGAAGGGTACCGAGCCACATATTTTTTTAACTGGGTCTTAAAGGTGCGAACAAATCTTTCAGCCTCCCCATCTGACTGCGGATGGAAGGGTGGGGCCACGACATGGCGGATATCTCGGGTGTTGCAGAAGGAGGCAAACTCGCGTGAAACAAACTGAGGACCGTTGTCGGACACCACTGTAGTGGGAAGGCCTTCAATCGAGAAAATGCGTGACAAGGCGGCAACCGTGGCCGTGGCTGAGGTTGAAAGGCAACGGACCACGTAAGGGAACCTAGAGAAGGCATCAATAACCAGCAACCAATAGGCATTAAGGAAGGGGCCCGCAAAATCAATGTGTAGGCGATCCCAGGCCTGCGAAGGTTGAGGCCATGGGGCGAATGTTGCCCGAGGGGAGGCTTGATGTTGCGCACAGAGCGAGCACGAGGTAACCATACGAGACACATCGCTGGCCAGGCCCGGCCAAAACACATGGCGGCGGGCCAATGCCTTAGTATGAGATACCCCCCCAATGATCGGCGTGAAGCAGCTTGAGGACCTCTGAGCGGAGAGCCGATGGAATGACAACCCGAGGAGAGGAATCCTCAGAATCAAGGAGAAGCACGCCATCTACAACAGAAAAACGGTGTCAAAATGCATAGTAGTTTCTGAGGGGGTCCGATGCCCGTTTAGGCGGAGTCTCAGGCCAGCCCTGCTGGACCAGACGGATCACCTTGCGGAGGACCGGGTCTGCGGCACTAGCCCGAGCCACCGTGGCACCCGTGATTGGAAAACCATCCACTGCTTGCTGAGCGGCTAAGTCGACATGAAAGCACAGCAATTCTTCCCGATCAAAGTCTGGGTCTGGTCCAGCCGGAAGCTGGGAGAGCGCATCCGCATTGGCATGTTTGGATGTAGGGCGGAAGTGTATCGCACAGTTATATCGAGATAGGAACAGCGCCCAACGCTGAAGACGGTGAGCGGCCTTGTCCAGTAGTGATGCCGAAGGTTGAAAGAGAGAAACCAGTGGCTTGTGATCAGGTACGAGATGAAATTTGACGCCATACAGAAAGACATGAAACTTCTTCAGAGCATAGACAATAGCAAGGGCCGCCTCCTCAATTTGCGAATATCTGGTTTGGGCCGGAGTGAGCGTTTTAGAGGCGAAAGCGATCGGTCGCTCAGATCCGTCTGGATATTTATGAGCGAGCACTGCCCCAATCCCATGTTGAGAGGCGTCTGTTGCCAAGACAAGGGGGAGACCGGGTTGATAGGTGACGAGGCAGGGAGCCGATTGCAGCAGCTCCTTTAATGTGCAAAATGCTGTTTCACAGACCGATGACCAATGGAAGGAAGTCCCTTTGCGCAGCAGGTCATGCAGGGGTTTCGCAATAGATGAGGCCCCCGGCAAGAATTTATGATAATAAGCCA
Source organism: Locusta migratoria (assembly GCA_026315105.1). Classification (NCBI taxonomy): domain Eukaryota; kingdom Metazoa; phylum Arthropoda; class Insecta; order Orthoptera; family Acrididae; genus Locusta; species Locusta migratoria. The sequence continues at coordinate 120,895,057 of CM048750.1, read as the reverse complement.
CCTTTCCTAAAAACACTTGCAGGTCCTTGACTGAAGTCAGCCGAGGGAGAGCCAACACGGGAGAGACATTCGGACGGAGGGGCTTGCTGCCCTCACGAGAAACCTCAAACCCCAAAAAAGTGACAGAAGGCTGAAAAAAGTGGCATTTCTCCAGGTTGCACGTCAACCCCGCCTCCTGTAGTACTGTGAACAGTGCCCGTAAGTTGCGTAAATGTTCATCGGCCGAGGACCCGGACACTACTATATCATCGAGATAATTGACACAACCGGGCACAGACAGTGTGAGTTGTTCAAGGAAACGCTGAAAAATTGCTGGAGCGCTGGCCACCCCGAAGGGCAACCTCAAGTATTGGTACAAACCAAAGGGCGTGTTCAGGACCAAGAGACGTTGAGAGTCAGCGTCGAGAGGAACTTGCAAATACGCCTCAGAGAGATCTATCTTTGAAAAATATTGTCCACCCGCCAATTTCGCAAGAAGCTCGTCTGGGCGCGGCAATGGATAAGTGTCGATGATAGATTGGGCGTTCACGGGACGTTTGAAATTGCCACAAAGGCGCAACCGCCCCGACGGTTTTTTTTACAATGACCATGGGAGTCGCCCATTCACTAGACGGAATGCGTTTTACCACCCCAGCTTCCTCCAGGCGGTCCAGCTCCGCTTTGACGTGGTCACGGAGTGCAATCGGAACCGGCCAAGCGCGGTAAAAGCGGGGCCTGGCAGAGGGCTTCAAGGTGATGTGGGCTTGGAAATTATTAGCACAGCCCAACCCCGCCGAAAACAGCGCCGAAAATTCGGTGCGTAAAGAGTCCAGTTGCGGGAAAGGCACCTCGTCAGAGACAATATTGACGTCGTCGGAAATAGTGAACCCAAACCCCTGAAAGGCGTCAAGACCAAACAAGTTGTCCGTGTGAGCATTGTTTACAACAAGGAAAGTGAGCCTACGAGTGACGGATTTGTATGTAACAGGCGCTGAGAACTGTCCCAGGATCGGAATATTTTGTTTATTGTAACTGACCAATTTCCGTGACACCGGTAAGAGAGAGGGAGAACCCAGATCCAAATACGTCTTTGAGTTCAATAAGGTGACGGCCGCGCCTGTGTCCACTTGCATACGCAACTGTTTGTGGAAAACAGTGACGTCGATAAAGAGCTTGTTGGGTGCAACCGAAATCGCTGAGACGCAATTTACGTCCATCTCTGCGTCGGAATCTTGGAGTTTGGAGGCACAAACAGAAGCAATGTGACCTTTCTTGTGGCACTGATGACACGTGGACCACCGCTTGGGGCAGTCAGGTCTATCATGATCGACAAAACAGGAGGGACAAGAAGGAAGCATTTTCCGGTCGCGTGACAGCACGCCGCCTGGCCCGAGTTTCCGCTGCCGTGCAACGGGCTGATCGCTCCGGTGCCGAGGCTGCGCGCGGACTGCCGCGACCACGTCATCCCTTTGCGACCCTGCCTGTAACGGGGAAGAAGTGGGTTGGATTTCCGCCACCTCACACCAAGCCTCAATTTGGTGGCCCGCCGCCCGCGAAACCTCGAAAGACTGCGCAATGTTAAGGACCTCTGAAAGCGAAGGATTTTCGCACAGGAGAGCGCGTTCGCGAACCTCGCGATCGGGAGCGAGCCGAATAATAGCGTCCCGGACCATATGATCGGCATACGATTCTTTATGCACATCCGTAACAAAATGACAACAACGGCTTTAACCGTGCAGGTCCGCGGCCCACGCCTGGTAAGACTGTTCTGGCTGCTTCCTGCAGCGGTAAAACTCAACACGGGCCGCTATCACATGAGTCCGTTTGCGGTAATATTGTGAAAAAAGGCCGCACATTTGATCGAAAGACAGCGACGCAGGATCCTGCAAGGGGGCGAGTTGGCAAAGGAGCTGATACAGACGAGGCGACAGCCACGACAGGAATAACGCACGACATAGGGTGCCATCAGACCAGCCAAAAGGTTGAAAATGTTGTCTTAACCGTTTTTCATAAGCGTCCCACTCTTCGACGAACTCGTCGTACGCCGGAAAAGGTGGCGGATAAGACAGAGGGGGCACGGGGGGCGAAACAACCTGTGGGGTGGACGGGGGTTGGGACCCACTAGACAAGGCTGTAGCAAGAGATTGTAATACCTGGTTCTGAGCGTGAATCGCCGATGCAAAAACCTCTTGTTGTTCGACGAGGCGACGCAGAATCTCATCGGAAGAACCAGTAGACATTGTGTAAGACGAACAACCACTTCAGACGGAAAACGCGCGGAGGAAAACAAAAAAATACCGCACTCGTCGCCAATGTTGTGGTCACGGAAAACAACTCTCTCACTGCTACACAGAACACTGGCGTGCACTGGCTGTACGAGTACCCGCGAAGTGAGCTTGTACCTCGTAAACAACACACTGCGCGCAGAGCACAACTCCGCACTGTTTGGGTCATTGACCCGCCCGTGGCGTGCTCTGGCGTTTGCCGCATTTTCCCGCGGCGCACTCTCTCGGCCGGCTTCCGACGTATGTTATCGGCTGTGTGTGTGCGCCTTACAGCATTATGTTTCACAATTAATTTTAGGAATATTGTAACTTCATTAGTTTCTGTATAATTACCGTTTATTCTGAAATTATTGTTTACCTACATATTACACTATATTTAGAGGTGAAGCACTATTTATATAACAGACTTTTATATCAATATACTCGGTATTATTTACGCTACATTTTACTACAGCCAGTTGCATGTAATTTTTTACTTTTCTATTTTAATTAGTTTAATGTAACTAATTAACAATATCTAATTTTCAGAGACATTGTTAAGCTAGTATAAATCAGAGTGCCTTTGTGCCACATATATGGAGTCTTGTTTCGCGTTTGATAATAGACATACTTCACGTCACTCAACTCTCTATTTGAACAATTATATTAAAGTTCTTTTGTTTTAGTTTTACAGAAAGTGTTTCTTCCATGACTATGAACCGATAATATTCATGCCATGCTAAATTTACACCTCAAGAACTTTTCTCGGGTTAGGAGTGAAGTTTTGTCAGGTTAGTAGTATTCTACATAAGAACTATGTAAACTGTACTATTGGTATGTGGCATGTGTGTACCAGGTTGTAGTGACCCTCACTGATGAGACTTATACACTGGACGAAAAAGGGGACAATTGGGTACTTATGATTCATTAACGTGTCAATGAATTACAATTCTATGCATTATCTACATCATTTGTAGTAGACTAGAATTGCCATGTGATTTTTCAGCCAGTAGTTATCGAGAGAGATGATCTATGAGAATCTACAAAAGGCTACGAACTACCACCAGGTATGTTACAAAAGGTTAGTTAAATGTACTCATTTACAGTCACTGGAAGAGGAATGGACAAAGTGTAAGGACACACAACTAGAAGCGGCTACAGAATGTCTTGGTACAGTAGTGTTTAAAGGCAGGAAGAAGCAGATAGCTTGAATGACACAATCAAGGCACCCTGTAATCGAAAAGGAGGCATTTAAAAATGGTTCCATACTAGAACTTGGGCAGACAGAGGAAGTTATGTTGAAGAAAGAAACAAAGGCAAACAGATAATTGGAGAATCCCAGCAGAAATTCTGGGAAGACTTTGGAAAGAAGTTAGAAACTTTCGGTCAAGACACAGGAAAATCATTGTCGAGCGTAATTAGCAGTATTCGAAAAGGAGGAAAAAATGAATTAAAAAATGTTATTGACAGGTCAGGTTAAGCTGGTAGTGAAGTCTGGACGCCTAGGGCAGATGGAGGGTATATACTGAAGAAACGTTCAATGTAGGTGAAATGTCCAATGCTGTGTCAGATTTTGGATTACAATGGGATAAGAAGGATGGTGGAAACAGGATCATATTTGAGGAAGCAAGAGAATGGTCAATAGATTGCAGTACAATAAAGTGGCTGGGGTAGATGAAATAAAGTTGTAACTCATCAAATATAGAGGAATGTCAGGTCTCAAATTGTTACAAAGGATAATTGAAATGGCATGGGAGTCGGGACAGGCTTTGACTGAACAAAAGCAGTAATCACACCAATTTTCAAGCATGGAAACAAAAGATTATAACAACTACGGACACATCTCTTTAATCAGGCACTTTTGAAAGGAGAGCGAAAGTATTAGTTGAACACATGTTGGATGAAAATCAGTGTGGATGTAGACCTCTAGAGGCTGTCAGGACCAGATCTTTATCTTACAGCTGATAATAGATAAGTGCTAAGGTGTAACAGGGAATTGTATCTATGTTTTCTAGATCTAGAAAAGGCTTATGACCATGTTCCTAGGAGGAAACTATTGTTAGTTCAAGATTATTGAATAGCAGACAAACTTATGAGGGCAATTAAAGGTCTTTACAAAGAGTGTCAGGCAGCAGTTAGAGTCGACAGTAAATTGATTTTACAGTAGTTTCAGGGGTATGACAAGGCAACCTGTCACCACTGTTGTTCATTCTATTTACAGATCATATGTTGAAAACAATAGACTGGCAGGATGTGATTAAAATAGGTGAAAACAAAATAAGTAGTCTCGTATATGCAGACAACTTAGTTGTGATTGATGGCAAATTCATTTGAAAGGTTGGAATGTAATATTTAAGAGCTAGATCTGAAGTGTAAGGTTACGATATGAATATCAGCAACTCTAAAACTAAAGTAATGTATGTGGGATAGAGATTTAAACAGATTGAGTACCAAAGAGGAGGAACAAAGTTAAAATAGGTGGCAGCTTTAATTACTTTAGATGAATTTTTCACATCATGTCAAAATAGTGAAAGAACAGGAATCAAGGTGTACTAAAGGTAATGCAGTGTGTGCGCAGCAAGATCTACTTTCTTCTACAAGAAGGATGTCAGTACCAAAGCTAGCAGTGCACTGCTCTATTTTTCAACCAACTTTGGTATGTGGGAGTGAAAGCTGGGTGATAGAGGTTACCTTATTAATAAGTTTGAGGTTACAGATATGAGTGTGTGTACTAATAGATGGGAACAATGGCAGGAGGATGTCCATAATGAGGATATCAATGAAAAACTGGGAATGAACACCATAGATGAATCTTTTAGAGCGAACAGGCAGAGATGGTGGGGTCATGTTACATGCATAGGAGAAGCAAGGTTACCAAAGAGACTCATGGGTTTGGCAGTAGAGGGTAAGAGGAGTCTAGGTATATCAAGGAGAACGTACTTAGATTTCGTCAAGAAAGATTTTGAAGTTAACAAGCTTGACATCAAGCAAGCATTGAATAAGGGGTCATGGAAGAATTTTATTAGGGAACCTATGTTCCACACTGAACACAAAGGCATAATCAGTCTCTGATGATAGGTAAACACAAAATTGAAGTCTCTACGTTTCATATTAATTATATGAGGAAGCCATGAAACTTCTGATTAGAAAGTAGCCACAGTCCAACTGTAATAAACCACCTATTTTGTGACTAATCACTGTTTTCTCGTCACATATAACCAACGGTTGCAGCTACACAATGATATCCAAACATAAAAAAGTAACATATTTGCTGCTTCTGTGCTCTGGTAGGAGTATTGTTTAGCTGGTTCCCTTTTTTCCTTGCTACTGCACAGTATGCAGATTATACTCAGCCCAATTCTGTAGATCAGTAAAAATTTTGCAATTTTCTTATATTCTTCCAATGTTTACATACAGGGTATGAAAAATAACAAAGAAATTCCATCATTTATCGAGAGAATGTATCAAACTGTACGATGTGAAAAATCAAATTTCTTCACACAACAGATTTCTTGAAATGGAGGAAGCCATGAAACTTCTGATTAGAAAGTAGCCACAGTCCAACTGTAATAAACCACCTATTTTGTGACTAATCACTGTTTTCTCGTCACATATAACCAACGGTTGCAGCTACACAATGATATCCAAACATAAAAAAGTAACATATTTGCTGCTTCTGTGCTCTGGTAGGAGTATTGTTTAGCTGGTTCCCTTTTTTCCTTGCTACTGCACAGTATGCAGATTATACTCAGCCCAATTCTGTAGATCAGTAAAAATTTTGCAATTTTCTTATATTCTTCCAATGTTTACATACAGGGTATGAAAAATAACAAAGAAATTCCATCATTTATCGAGAGAATGTATCAAACTGTACGATGTGAAAAATCAAATTTCTTCACACAACAGATTTCTTGAAATGGAATGATAAGTACTTGTTAATGGCTGTCAAGTCCATTTGGACAGAAGGCAGAAGGAATGAAGTGAGCAAACTCTGCTCTTCCACCAGATATGAAATCAACATCTCAAGAACACAATTAGTAATTGTTGAGCTCTCAATTTTGAATAAAATTATGATATTTTTTTGCTCTCATTCAGGCTTCCATATGATGCAATGAATGATATCAAATCAACCATATGCAGTCTACACAATGTCTTTAGCTCTGTAAACTCTTTAAAATACATTGTGATACCATACTTAATTTGATGTTGCACAGCAAATGTGATAAATAACCAAAATAAAATCAAGCCTTGTGGTGTCTCTGATTCCATAACACCCAAAGTATTTATAACAGTGGTAGCAGTACACTACTGTGACCAAACTAGGCACAGGAAGTACTATGGGTAGAAGAAACTTCTAAAAGTGCTCAAATGAATAATGCCTGACTCTTGATTACACCAACATTTCAAATTTTTTCTACTGCGTCATGTGATAAACTTTTACTCTTAATAACCAATGTATAACATGCACTTCATTAGATTGTAAAGTTCAGTCCGAATTTCTTTCGAGAGTCCTTATTCTCAGAACAATGCTTGTTGAATTAACAAACAAACGGAGTCCAAATTATAGACACTTATTCTTCATGCATAAGCATGACTTCTCTTTGATGCCGCACAATTGCATCTTTGCTCATCAGCAATAAGCATTTCATTCATGTGCACTTTCACATGCACCCAGTAGAGAGCATTACAGGTGCACAATTTTCTGTCCCACAATATAATTATAAGAAACAAGTATCTTCAATCAGAAAAATTGGCAGAGTGTATGCCATTATGCTACAGCCTTCATCAAACAAACAAGAAACTAAAATAATAATAAAAAAACTGTAGAGTCTGCAAAACTATTTTTCTCCCCCACCAAGTAGATTTCTTAAAATTGGATGGCAAGTTTCACAGCTGCCAGAACACCTATTAGCACAACTGGAACTTCTGGTACTTGGGTCCATCTGTATAATTTTCAAAAATGAGGAAAATGACATTTGTAAATATTTGTCTAGAGAATATATTGTTAACATTTGAGCCATTTGATATGGTTAGTTATTTAGATATTTGGTGCAAAAACAGTTTAAAACTTGTTTTTGAAATTTTGTGCAAAAGCACAGAAACTCTGATGTTGTTTTGAGGGGACTAAAGATCTAGGTCATCTGTCTCCACAAAAACTCTTGACATTCTGGGTCTCAGTAATTGACAAAGATAGAGAATTTAGTTAAAAAAATCGTGATAATACAATCTTAAGAACATATGATAAAAATTTTGCAGACTTTGAATGAATACAAATTAATAAACCAGCCATCCCCAAATTTGTAATTTTTGTACCCGGAAATTATGGTATTTAGTGGTTTTCTCAGTAACCGCACATGAACAAATGGTGTTTTTATAAGAAAATACCTTTCTGAGGCTGTTGGCTGAAATGGTCCTTCATGATACTTCCATAGGGGAGATTGAGTCAATAATTAAATCACTAAAGACTAAGGACTCTTGTGGATATGATGAGGTATTTAGCAGAATTCTAAAGTACTGTTCTCCATATGTTAGCCCAGTACTAAGCCATATTTGTAATTTTTCCTTTCAGAATGGTCAGTTTCCTGACAGATTAAAGTACTCAGTAGTGAAACTACTTTATAAAAAAGGAGAAAGGAATAATGTAGACAACTATAGACCTATTTCTATGCCATCAGTTTTTTCTAAAGTTATTGAAGTTATATTCAAGATTAATTGATCATTTCAGTTCACATAATTTGTTGTCAAACGTACAGTTTGGTTTTAGAAGTGGTTTAACGACTGAAAATGCTATATTTTCATTTTCTGTGAGGCACTTGATGGATTAAATAAGAGGCTACAGACATTAGGCGTCTTCTTTGATTTAACAAAAGCATTTGATTGTGTTGATCACAAAATATTGTTGCAGAAGTTGGAACATTATGGAATACGGGGAGTAGCTCACAACTGGTTCACCTCTTTCTTTAATAATAGAAAACAGAAGGTAATTCTCTGCAATGTAGCGAATGGCTATGACATACAATCACAATGGAGCACAATTAAGTGTGGGGTGCCCCAGGGGTCTGTTTTGGGACCATTGCTGTTCCTTATTTATATAAATGATATGCCTTCGAGTATAACAGGTGATTGTAAAATATTTTTCTTTGCTGATGATATCAGCTTGGTAGTGAAGGATGTTGCTTGTAATACTGACACAGTATCAAATAATGCAGTTCAAGAGATAAGTTCATGGCTTGTAGAAAACAAGTTGATGTTAAATCACTGTAAAACAAAGTTTTTACAATTTTTAACATATAATTTGACAAAAGCTGACATTTTGATTACACATAATGGGCATATGATAAGCGAGACTGAACAGCTCAAATTTTTAAGTGTTCATATAGACAGTAAGCTGTCATGGAAAGCCCATGTTCAGGATTTTGTTCCAAAACTAAATTCTGCTATATTTATCATTAGAACAACATCAAATAGACTACTTTTCTTGTTGAAAAATCACCTATTACACTTACTGTCACTCACTTATGACATAAGGCATTGTTTTTTTTGGGGTAACTCGCCTGATGCAAAATGGATATTTCTGGCTCAAAAACGGGCGGTTCGAGCATTATCTGGTGTAAGTTCACGAACGTCATGTCAACCTCTTTTCAGTAGTCTGGGAATTTTGACACTGGCGTCACAATAATTTTTTTTAATGTCGTTTGTTGTTAATAATATCAGCTTATTCCCACAAGTTAGTAGCTTTCACTCGTGGAATACTAGACAGAAGTCTAATCTACAGTTGCACCACACCACCTTGACACTTGTGCAGAAAAGTGTACAGTATTCTGCGGCATCCATTTTCAATAAGATGCCAGAAGAACTAAGGAATCTTAGCACTAATCCACACGCTTTCAAACCTAAATTGAAGAGTTACCTCATAGCTCACTCCTTTTATTCTGTCGAGGAACTCTTAGAAAAGTTAAACAATTAAGCTAATTCATTTTTTCTTTATTGATTCTTTTCACTTTGTCTTAAGATTGTCGTGTGCAAAGGGCTACCTAAAAATTTTCTATTACCATTCTTGTGTAACAATTAATGTATTGACTTGTTCCATGGCCATGGAGTCTCACTCCTCAATTGGGTCCTATGGAGCAGAAAAAACCAATAGAAAATTAAAAAAATAAGAGCAACATTGGCCACATGTAATGTACAGAAAACAAACGATTTGCTCAATTTGTCTGGGCTGTTTAAATTTTGATCCTGTACTGTATGATAGCTAGAGCCTGTATATTCTTAATATATGTATACAAGAGCTATCTGAAACACCATTTCTTTCCATGCAATTAATACAATTTGAGATAACACAGAATGATATGATTGTAACAATATAAAGATATTCCCTTAACATGATAGCAAAGTTATTGTCTTTCAATGCTCAAGTTAGTATTGTACCTGTAAGTGTGTTTGTGGAGATGTACATTATCCCTCACACAAATTAATAAAAATGGGGAGGATGAAGGAGGGGGGAGAGGAGAGGGAGACAATAAGTGATTACTCCTCAAAAGTTAGTGGACATGAAAATGTTGAACAGGAGATATGAGCCATGAGTTATTAAAACTAATTATGAAGGACCAATAAGATACCCTAAATAATTTTTGAGCATTGCATTGCCTACATAATTCATTTATATGCCAAAATATATCCACACGAAATGTCTATACTTAACGAGGTCATTTATTATTTTCATGACGATGACCCAGTAACAATAAATTTTTAAGAAACAGTGCACATAATAGCACACACAATTGCTTAATGAGTGATGGGTGGGATGACCAAATGCCCTGATTTTGCTGGGAGAATTGCAGTTTTCACATAAGCGTCCCAGTGTCTTGATAAAATCATTCGGGGCACATAATTGTCCCAGATTTTAATGAAGAAACTAAATGCATGCAATAAATTTCTCATTTAACGTAAAACTGGTGAAAAACAAAATTGTTAGATGTAGAAAGCTACAGAAATATATATCTTTGAAGTCTGTCTCAGTGGACTCATTTTCAGATTCCTCTTATGTTTTTGGCTACGTGTGGTACTCCCCCGTTATCCTTCAAATCAAATGTTTGTAAACCTGTTGGGCCAAACTACTATGGTCAGCAGTGCCTTGTACAAACTACTTAAACTACCTTATGCTAAGGATCTACACACACACACACACACACACACACACACACACACACACACGAGGGCGGACTAACCTTCGGCAGGAGCAGCTGCCCAGTCCATAGCATGATGCCTTAGCCTGCGCAGTTGTGTTTTCAATGAGAAATCGTTATTAAATGAGTATGAATATGTTATGGATATAATGAAACAGCATATAAAATATTGGGTAACAAAGAAATGCCTACAGAAGAAATATGGAATGTTATATCTGTAATGATTCTTTGGAAAATGTAGATAAAATGTTGTATTGTCTGGCTGCTACAAATATTGCAGTAGAAAGAATGGGACAGGATTGGTGGAGTTTCAAAATATTAAAATTATTTTACTTAATAATAAAACTGGGAAGACATGGAAGGACTGGGTGGGTACACCAACGATATCCGAGTTTACGATCACTCTTATTTACAGAGATTCGAACTTTTGAATATAACAAATAGTAAAGTATGATGGTGGAGGGGGGTGGGGGTGTTAGAAGGAATCTAAGGGGAATAAATTAATAAGGAATCATCAAACTTGTGAAAACAGTTTCTGTGTGGTTTCAGGTGAGATAGGGGCAGCATATTACTGTAGCATTTTGATGTGTGACTGGGTGGGGGAAGTAAAAGTTAATAGCTAATTATTTTCTACTTCAGAAATGAACATTAGATTTTGTAATTTCCAGATTAATATTTATTTATTTATATACCTTAAATTACGCTGCCTCCCTGGGTAGGCAACGAAGTAGCAGACGGGCACACACACCAGATAAAACCCCGGACACCCTTAGGGCTGGTTCGTCCGTCTCTCATTAATCTTCTTGTTAGTAAACGAGAAGATACCTTTAACGCCCAGTTAAATGAGCTCGGTAAGCGCACTGCATTTGTCATTGGCAGATACACCTCTTGTTTGCTAACCTGGAGGAAACGAGAAGGTACGATATATTTCTATGTTGGCAACAGAAACAAATGAAAGTGCCGTCTGAATAAATAGCTGTTCGCCATATTTGACTATCGGAAGAGGTTAGCGGACATTATTTGGTGAGAGTCTTGTGTCCTTAATAGAGAAATATGACAACACATTGGGATGTAAAAAACCGACGCTACGACATGGAAGGAAAAGGAAATGACATTGTGGCAAATGAATTAAATGCCGTGCATAGAACATGTAGGACAGCAAAAGTGCTTAGGGCCTAGTACAATAAAATACTGCCAAGTGCGTATTAGCCGAGTGCAAGTAATAACTTGCCTGTTCCTGTAGATCGGAGGAAAAAAATCACATTTTAGGCCTTACACTAGGTGCAATAAGCATAAGTAAATACTGAATTAATAAGCTTGCAGACATAAATAATGTATTCTGTTTTCTGTTACGACAGATAACTTAAAACACACGTAACTATCTGTTGGACTCTTCAGGTGGTCGTGGAGTTTTTCATGCAGCGTTTCCAAAGTAGCTTTTCGAAGACAAAATTCTGCATCATCCCAGCATTCAAAATGATTTGGATGAACATAAATACACTTAGGATGCCTTACAGGGGCATTGACCTCTAGATCGTCCAAAATATTGACGTCATTGTCAACCAAATCTCTTATTGCAGCCATTTTCACCATACCAATTCTCACTTAACTACTCATTACCCATAAGTTTTTAATTTGATATCGCAACAATAATTTTAAGGTTATGTTGTGTACCTGCAATATATCAAACTTGTCTAATCGCTACTTACATGGATGGGGCAAGAAATATGGTGATTTAATTTCCCAATAAAACTGCTTTCCATACTGGTTTTTCATACATGTAGTGCTTCTGTTATTTTGTTCAATAAATCTGTCTATCACGTGAATATAGTGTGGTATTTTAGCACTTTGTAATCCTGCTATTTTCATACAGATTATCACTTAACTGGTTGTTAGCCATGTAACGAGTAGAATTTTACTCATTAACTTAACGGGCAGTTTGTGGTCTTTTAACATCAGGTTAATTCATAACGAAACATTGGCAAATGCAATTTTCCCCTAACGACAAGTTAAAATCTGAACTGGAACTTGATGAGACATTGACAAACCGGCCCTTAGAGACCAAATAATACTTGAGCAATTTGAAATAGACGATTGCTAACGAGCAAGACAACCAAAAGTTGAATTTTTAGTAACACAAATACTAAAGAATAAAACGTAGATATTAAGGAAAGTCGACCGCTGGGGTTCCGCCGCACAAACCCTAATCAATCACAAAAACAACACCAAAATCACGGACCCACGCAGGAAAGAACTTCAAGACGCGACAACCACAAATGGAATAGAAAACAACCAGGTGGACGGCGTATGGAACATACTTATCTCAAATGTGTCGCAGAAGATGCACACCACGATCTCCTCCAGAACTTGATAAACAGGCAATTTAGTTTAACAACTCCAATATCATACATCCATCCATCATAGCCTTCCTTGGGAAAGGTCTTCCAACACCAGTACAGAATCCCACAGCTGGTGCTCGGTAATGGTTGACACCAATGTTGCAGGTAAATACCCGCAGCCCAGGCAGAAGACGTCACCACATTGACTAGACCTCGGAGTGGCCCGGTCCTACTTGCTGCCAGCCTAAGTGCCACTAACAAAATGGCACAGACACTCTCATACTTCTTCCTTCCACTTGCACCACCAAAACCACGCTCCCTCAGCGGGACAGACACTGCCGGCACACCCAAACTGTAGACTCCTTCGCTGGGGCCCCACTCGAACTCTCCGCCCTCGTGCACGCACCACCAGATATATCCACTGATCGGCGCAACTAGTGACGGCCGTGAGACAACAGACAAACGAAACAAGCCACACCACCCACGGTGAAGTAACAAAAATATATCAAAACGCGAGTTGGGGCAAAGCAACTGGCGCCAATACAAGTAAATCGGGCTTCCACAGTTGAAAAGACTTTTCAGTTTCATTAATGTCTACTGACACGATGAAAAAGGTCATGCTATTTTTGTTATAATGAAAGCTATTGTTATCATAAAAAATGAGTTAAATCTTTCAAAGAATTTTATGAATACTGTAATTCCAAAAAGGAACTGCAGAAGTCAATTCATTATCCTGATAGATACAGCAAAGGTAAATCCTAGAATTAAATGTAAAATTTGTAAACTATTACCTAAAAATAGCACAAAATATGTCCAAGCATCCAAGCTATTTTAATATAACACTAAAATAATAAGGACAGTTTACAACTCGCCACAAAGACATAAGCTGTGAGAGGCACATAAGAGACACACACACAAACAACCCTGTAGCTATCAACGATGGCCTTCCTCCACGCGCATGCACATGAGCACGCACACGCATGCCTGTGCATTTCAGGAAATGCTGGTGGTGGGTGGGAGAACACAGATTGCCAAGGTGGTGAAGCAGCCTTTGAAATCAAGCAGATGCTCCGCTGCATGCTGTGCCAAGGGTATTCTACCTTGTTTTTGGCCACAGTTTGGTGGTGGCCATTCATCCTAAGGGAATGGCGGTTAGTGGTCATGCCAATAGAGAGCTGTCTAATAATTGCAGTACAGTTGGTAAATTACATGGTTGCTTTCACAGGTGGCCCAGACTCTGATTGGGTACGATAAGCCTGTGATGGGTCTGGAATAGAAAGTGCCGTGTGCGTGGATTGGACAGCTCTTGCAGCATGGTCTTCCACAGGGCTATGATCCCTGTGGCAGTGAGTTGAGTTTTGGGGTAGCATAGGGATGGAAGAGGATGTTATGGAGGTTGAGAGGGCACTGGAACACCCCAATAACCAGTCACAAAGGAGTGTCCTTGTCACACAATACCACCCCAAAACAAACAACTAAATTGTATTCTTCATCAAGGTTTTTATTTTCTGTCCTCATGCGCAGAAATGAAAGATCCTGCCCAAGATCCTTCGCCCTCCCAACTTCCATAACATCCTATGCCACCCTGAGACCCAGCCCACTGCCAAAGGGATCATATCCCTGTGGAAGATCCCACTGCAAGACCTGTCTACTCCACCCACCCAGCACTTTGATTCCCATCACAGGATTATCCTATGTAATTAAGAAGCCGGGCCACCACTGAAAGCAGCCATGTAATTTACCAATTGTGCTGCCATCACTGTGGCAGTGACCAGCACAAACCAGCTGTTCTTTAGGATGAATGGCCACCACCAATCTGTGGCCAAAATCATGGTAGACCACCCTGTTTCACAGCATGCAGTAGAGCATATGCTTGATGTCAGAGGCTGCTTCACAACCCCAGACCATCTGAATCCTCCCACCCACCACCAGCTTTTCTGAACTGCACAGATGGGAATTAACCTTACAGTACATTCACCTATAACTCTCCCTTTTCCCCCCACACCCAACAGTTCCTATCCCCTTTATCCCTATTTTGTGTGTGTGTGTGTGTGTGTGTGTGTGTGTGTGTGTGTGTGTGTGTGTGTGGTGTCGCATGAGTGTGCGTGGGGCTTGCATGCATGTGCTTATTTTGTTGCATTTTGCTTTCCTCCCCTCCCCACATCTGCCTCTCAATTCCATTCCTAAGCTGCATCTCGTTCCACCTGTCTAGTACGCACATGATGTGTAAGGCCATGTTATATCCATCCCCACCACTGTGACACAACCTTCCTATCTCCCCATCCCCTCTCCTATTTCCATACCGCAGTTTGTGAATCAGAGTGTGGCAGCCGGAGATGATGGTTTTGTGATTGTGTAAATATTCTATTTTCTGAGGAAGGCCATGGCCAATAGCTAAAGTGTTGGATGTGTGTGTCTTTTATATGCTCGTCACAGCTTGTTGTTAAGTCTTTGTGGTGAGTTGTAAACTGTCATTATATTGTTTGCTTCCAACCTAAACTTTCTCCTTAATAAAGTATATATCATGATTTTTTACTTCTGAAGAAATGAATTTTATTTATGTCTAAGTACCTATATTTTCGATTTCAGTTCACAAAATGAAAATACTTTCTGACTATTGATTTTTCATTTGCTGCGTGATTATAGGCTATTACCAACACAAGTGTGCTGTGTGGGAACTATAACTTGGCACGTGGACAGCCCAGTTCTGATTGGTAGGAATTTGGGGGACATGGTGCTCTACCGATTTTCAGATGTTTGTTGCCATCTGCGCCACATACTAATAGTCAATGTGGACTCCATTGTTGCCTACTTAGCCTGGCTGGCATTGTGTTTTGTTGAAGTACTGTATATTTCCGCAGCAGGTAAGACAACATACAAATTTTTATCAAAATTTATAGCTTAAGCATATGTCTGGCCTATAAGAAGACCTCCAAGTTACTGTATTCAGCTCAATGCAAGCTGTACATTTCCCCAAGTTTTGGGATCTAAAAATACGCCTGCAGCTTAGATTCAGAGGCAAGGGTTCAGTAAGCTCCAAAATATGCCACTAGAAGCCGCCATATGTACGTTTCGTGCAAGATGGTTTGTGTAGAGAGCCTAGTTTTGTGAATGGTAGTTCCGAAAACTGCCACAAGAAGCCGGTATAACTAGTTTTCGTGATTAGTAAATCTGGATTTTACCCCTTGTTGCAGTGTTTGTGGTCTGCTTTCATGCATGTAGTGCTATGTTGTATTCGATCATGAAGCAGCTTTCCCCCCCCCCCCCCCTCTCTCTCTCTCTCTCTCTCTCTCTCTCTCTCTCTCTCTCTCTCTCTCTCCACCACGAAGTTTAAGAGAAAAGTAATTTCTTTCGCCGAGGAAACATTTAATTATACCGATGCACATATTATGCAGGTGAAAACACACAAAATTGCCCGAGAACAGAAGATAAAGGATTTCAAAGGAAATCTGAAGTGTTGCATGTAGCTCTGAAATATTTTAACCCTTTCATTGCCCTGTATGTAAATATACGCTAATCATTTCAGTGCAACTCTGGATATATTGATAAATTATTTTTGACAAGCAACATTGTGAAATCAAGCTGCATTGTAAATAATTAATTCTATCCCAGCTTTATGGTTTTTAGGACATTGTATGTACCCTTGTGTCCCCTCAGTAAATTAATAAAGCTCGTAAAGCGAATATTTTTTTGAAATACTTACGCAAACATTTGTTTTTGTAAATCTTTCCACCACAATGTAAATTTCAATCAAAAGGTTTTTTTTTTTTGTATCGTTGTATAAGACGACCTCGGATTTTAGGACTTTTTTTATGATTCAGCCATCGTCTCATCTGCGGAAATTTATGGTATTTCAAGAGCTCTTTTTTTTTCCTTCTTCATTATTCAACACGTAAATACAAATAGTAAGCTAAAATTTAACAACAAAATTTATTATTTTTCAAAAGAGAGATTGGCTGGCCAGTACTTACCTTTTTGCTGCACAGCCGATAGTTACACACAGAAAGAAGAATGGACGAAAATAAAACAAGCTTTCCGAACTGTTTTCCCCCTTCAGGTAAGAGAGAAGGGGGAAAAAAAGAAAAAAGGAATGGGAAAGGAAAGGGGGAATGGTCGTGAATTATCTTCCCCTTCCTTTCCCAATCCTTTTCCCCCATTCCCTCCCCCCCCTTCCTCCCCTTCTCTCTTACCTGAAGAGGGAACACAGTTTGGAAAGCTTGTTTTATTTTTGTCCTTTTTTCTTTTTTGTGTGTAACTATCGGTGGTAAAGCGAAAAAGATAAGTATTTTTCAAAAGAGAGAGATTGGCCAGCCAATCTACCTCTTTTGAAAAATAATTTATAATCTCTGCGGAGAATTTTTGTCATTAATTAAAGAACATAATGTATGTGAATGGTGATTATATCCATCATTCACATTCTTGCTTTCATGGAAGCTCAAAACACGTATTTGTGTTGCCTTCACCGTGTTTCCTCCTCACCACAGCCAAACACAAGTGACCCCATTTTTTTTTTTTTTTTTTTTTTTTTGTAATTTGGTCAGCCTATACATATAGAGTTTAAAAAGTTGGAATTGGGATGACAACATCGCCCCTTTAAAAAGATGGTTGTGTTTGCGTATGTGTGTGTGTGTGTGTGTGTGTGCGCGCGAGCAAATGAATGATGAGTGTAAGGAGGAGGTAATGGGGCAGGGAGGGGGAGGGATGATGTACTGCTTGCAATAGTATGTATGTCTTTGGTGGGGTTTTAGGAGGCTGTGTTGGGGGTGGAGGTGAAGGGAAAGGAAAGACATAGGATCATTGAGGAAGTGTGTGTAGTGTTGGAGTGAGACCAGGTAATGGGACAGGTAGGCGAAGACAGATTAGCAAAGGTTAAGACCAGAGGGAGATGGGAACAGGGGAGAGAGGGGGGTGTACAAGAATGGAGGATAAATTGCTGTCATATATAAGCAGTGCTAGGCACACACTACAGACTCAAAAATAAATAGGGCTAAGTAAAGCCAAAACTTCTGTGCTAAAAAATAGAATACAAATAAAAAAGTACGGCAGAAGATGAGTACTTATTTTCAGAATTTCAACCACTGAATTAACGCAACATAAATGAATCAATGAAATGAAGGAAAGATAAATTCAGTATTGCTCATCTTAGAGTTGGTAACTACAAATACGTCATGATTTTCGAATATGTGGTTATGCAGGAACCTAATAACACAGCTTTGAAATACACAGTTTTGCAACTGAGAAATTTTTCATGTGTGTATATATATTTCACATAATCAATAAGGGCTGAGAAAAGATGGAATTAATTTATAGCCGAAATTGAAGCGACAGTTTGATTTGGAGTATTTGGCAGTGCTTATTCGTGGTTGTCATAATTCCTTGTATGGCGATAATACAAACTGATCCACTGAAAGTCTACCTCGTCCCTTGATTTGAAATTTTAAAATACTAATCTTTTTGAAAAAATTATTATTATACATTAAAATTGCTTAGTGGAGTGTTCTGCCGAAACAAACTTTAATTCTTGAATAATCAATATCTCATATTTAATCACACTTTTAATCAGTACAGGGTATATCACCTCCTCTCTCATTCTGAGCATAAGAAAACTGACATATTCACACACTCACCTGTAAGGAATTTATTGAATCGTTTCTACGAATATTTCATAATTTTTGAGTTCATGGTTAGTTTAAATTTAATAGCACAGCGAAAGTAAGACAGGAACACAGCTTTACTTGCATTCAGAAAGATTCAACAGCTGTCTGCAACAGCATACGATTGGGCACAGATGATAATGGCATTATGAATCACACGATTACCAACTACTGACGACACCTAAAAAACATTTTCACCAAAATAACATTCCATAAGCTCAACTTAAAGAGTACAACTCGAACCCAACTACTGTAGTTTTATCTTCATCCATTATACCTAATTTGTATCTCTACAGGTAAATGAAAGGTATGATTAAGGCACTGAATGGTTGAAACTGACAAACACAAGTAGAAAAGTTGTATACAGTATTGTGGTTACACTTCCTCAGCATTGGAGCGTGTGCCAAATGCTTAAGATCTGCTTTAAACTAGCACTCCATCAAAATTTGAATGTAATTGTATGATCGTCATGAACTGACCTTGACATCTGGCATCCGTGCAACTGAAGTATGTTTATTTACAAGTGATGAAACATCTACATCACTTAGGTTTTTGGGCTCACACTGTGTGACTAGTGTTCGTGACCACCAGCCTTGTACCAATTCCACAGCGTGCAATACAGGGTTGCCCTTTGACAGCACCCACAATTCTGGACAATCCAGGCGATCTTTGCAATAATTTCTTGTGTATTTGCGTAAAAGTAGTCTGAAACAACAGATTCTGCTTAGTTCACAATGATTTCACTTAGTGAAAAAAATAATTAATAAATAAAGAGAATCCAAATCAACAATTTTTAACAAAACCAAAGTAATTATTAACATTCATCATCAACTTAGGGCAACAAAATAAATACCTCTGTTTCTTATAAATTGACATTTCACCACAAAATCCTATGAAATGGAATAATTTCATAACAAGCACAAGATTAGCAAAGGGTTGAACCTCTGAGCCCCTTATCATTACTAGAGAAGAGAGAATGCAGACCTGTAGCCAAAGGTTCTGCATGGAAGACATCTACAGATGTAGATGTCTTCTGCAAATCACATTGAAGTGCATGGTAAAGGGTTCATCAAACCACCTTCATATTATTTCTCTATTGTTCCAGTCTCTAATAGCTCCAGTCTCTAATAGCTGTGGGGAAAAGTAACACCTAAATCGTTGTTTTCGATCTAATTTCTCTTATTTTATTATGATGGTCACGTCTCCCTATGTAGGTGGGTGCTAACAGTATATGTTCGCATTCTGAAGAGAAAGTTGGTGAAAGAAATTTCGCAAATACATCTTGGCACAATAAATAATGACTTTCTGTGAATGATTTCCACCCCAACTCGCGCATCATTTCTGTGATACTCTCCCTCCTACATCGTGATAATACAAAACGAGCTGCCCTTCATTGCATTTCTCCAAAGCATCCGTCAGTCCCACCTGGTGTGAATCCCACAATGCGCAGCAATACTCCAAAGTAGGAAGCACAAGTGTAGTGTAAGCAGTTTCTTTAGTAGAACTGTTGCATCTTCTAAGTGTTCTGCCAATAAAACATAGTCTTTGGTTCGCCTTTCCCAACAATATTTTCTATTTGTCCTTTCAAACTTAATTTGTTCGTAACTAGGGTTTGACATTCCATCGACATCTAGGCCATTAGATACAGGGCACAATGTGTCATTGTTTTACAGGTTAGGAAACTAATCTGCTTGGTGAAGTCTAAATGAGTGGTGGAAGCTGTCTATAGAAAGTAACACATTCAAAATTGTCACTACATGTGAAATTTCGATAATGATTTATTTTTCAATTATATGAAACATTAAAGCAGTCCATGTTCCATAAAATACGTGAGGTTTACCGGACAATCAAAAATTAATAATATAACACAGTTATAATAGGTTTGCTCTCATCACAATAATGACCTGTTAGAAAGTAGTGTGTATGTGGTTGGAGGGGGGGGGGGACATCACCACTATAGTGACAACACAGCAATTAATAGAAATATAAGAAGTATATGTAATTTATTCAGTAAGAATTTTGAAAATTGCAAAAGGAACATTATTATCAAGAAGAAAAAACATTTTTTTTTTTTAAACAAAATAGATAGTTAACTCTGTGAGGTTCTACTATTGTTTACTCTTGGTATTAACATTACTTTCTATGTCTTGATTGAAGCTTGTTAGTTTTAGGCATAAATTGTTTACTTTACAAAAGTTGTTTTGATATTTGCTTTTTAAAAAAATGACCACCTAGGAAAAGTACCCTCGCATTAGCACTTGGTTGTGAATACCATTAATTTCTTCAAAGGTATAGTCTGGCCCGTGGTCTTGGGGTAAAGCACTCTACTGGAAACCGAAGGGTCACAGGTTTGAGACCCGTTGAACCTCTGTTGTTGTTTTTTTTTTTTTTTTTCAGTCTGCACTTTAACCCATCCTTCACCTCTCAACAATGTAAGGAGTCAACAGAAATGACACATGGTTTGGATTCCACGTTAAGCTGTAGGTTCCCTTTCCCTGGTTGGGTAACTGCAGAAGGCTAAGGACATGCAAGTCACCGAAGTGGTACCCAATTGAAAGACTTGCACCAGGCCAATGAGCCACATGAAATTATTATTCGAAGCTATATTTGCAGGCACTCAATACTCCACCTTTATTTTAATCCAAAATATGATTTAGCTTGAGTGTCATAAAATTTTTGCCCATGATAGAATAATATTCTCTCCTACACTGAGAGCTGATCCTTTTTTGGCTATCAATAAAGATGGTTGACATGAAGTTATATGTCTTTTGATCATCAGAAGCCTCTTTTGTTATCACTGATTTAATGAAAATTTTAATACTTTCTGCAGTAAAGCATGTGTATTTTTAAAGCAACACACTTACACTGGGCACCCATTACGAGAGTGAGCCATGGGAGACAGTTGCTAATGCCAGAGCTTGGCACACACTAAGGCATTACTTAAACATTGCCAACCAGTGCTCCCGTGTATTTTTTCCAGTGTTTCTCAGTTCTCACTCAATGTCTGATGGTGCTACTGGTGAGATTCTACATTGCCTAGTTAAGCAACAAGAGATTTTCACAACTCTTCAAACTCAGGTATTGCAATCTCTTGCATCCACTTTGTTCGGTGGGTCCCCTCCACCTTCTGTAGCGCCCACTGTTTTGCTTCCGTAATCCCTCTGAGTTATCTGCCCCCTTTTCTGGCATTTAATGAGTCTTTGGAAGAGTGGGACACTTACGAGAAACAGTTATAACAGTATTATTTCACTTTTGGATGGACTGTTTGTCTATGGCATGGCTGTCACCTTGTGTGTATCAGCCGCTTTGCCTATTCGCCTTACTGCAGGATTATTCTTCACTTTACTTTGATCAAAAGTGTGAATTTCTTTCTAAATATTACTGCAAACAGACACATGTAATAGCCATGTGTGTTGAATTTTATTGCTGCAGAAAGCAACATCAGTAATCTTAATGGGCATGGACAGCAGAGCTTCACAATTTAAGCTGTTGTTGCCATTTTGTCACTGATACACAAAGAATTTTATGCAGATAAAATGGCATGAGACATCTTAATTCACCTTGCACCTGAGCACAAGGTTCACAATCAAGTCCTTCTGTGTAAAATCTTTCCCTCTTAGAAGTTCTCAATATCTCTCAACCTTTGAGGTTTCAAAGGCTGCAGGAATAAATTTAAATCACAGTGTGAAGTTGCAGAAATTCAATCCCACCCTTCTTCCCCATTGCTGCCCAGGGAGGATGTTACATTAGATGTGGTCCACTCCCAAGAGTACAGAAGGATAATGTGGCTGGATGATCACGAAAATATTGAATGAGTCAGCCACTCTGCACATATTAAAATTGCCAGTCAAAAATATGACCAACAGAACTAAACGAACAACAGGTTAAATTGTTGAGTGGTGGGTGCCTGAACTATCAGGCATAGGTACCACCATTACATAAGATGATAAAAACCCACAGTGCGGATAAAACCTAAAACATGATCAGTTGTAGAGGCGTTGTCAGCTAAAATCAAGCTAAGCTCAGGCAGCATGGTAAAGGACTGCCACAATGCGGCTAAAAGTGGACAGCCCAACAAGATGTGGACCACTATCAAAGGAGCGCCACAATGGCAATCTGGTGGGTCCTCTCGATGTAAAAGGTGGCCATGCGTTAACCACGTAGATGGCATCTTTGATAGACCTCACCAAATGGTGCTTTGGAAGAAAATAGTCTAGGGCACTCAGAGAGTGCGCAGGCTCGGAAATGTCTCCGAGCTCAAGAGAGAGAGAGTCTCCAGCTCAGCCGTGAAAATGCTACTCCCGCTCAGCAAAGAATGCCGCTTGATGTAGTCACCATGAACATATGCATACCCAGCATGGCCGTCTACAAGGGAACCGTCTGTGTCTACCACTTCCGCACCATGGAATGAGACAATTAGTGCCTGTAATTGGCGACGGAGGATCAGTGGTGAAAAAAAGACTTTCGAGTCACTAAGCAAGTCTAACTGAAGCTGGCATTGGACCAAGGAGGTGTACGGGAAGGATAGTGGAAAGTAGGATGGATAGGAAGGGATTCAATTGACGAAAGAAGGGAACGAACTGACTGCAATCGGGAGACCCGATTTTGGCCATCGTCGTGGGGGAGGACAGCAGCTGGGAAGAGAAGCCTGTGATTTGGGTGGTCGGGTGAGGCGTGAATACGAGCAACATAAGAAGCCAGTAGTTGCTGCCAGTGGATTCGCAGAAGAGGAACCCCAACTTCAGTGAGAAGACTTGTCATTTGACTCATACGGAACGCCCTTGTGGCTAAACAGATGACAGTGTCGTGAACTGGGTTCAGGACCCGTAATGTAGAAGGAGCCACAGAGTCTTACACCAGGCTGCCATAATCCAGATGTAACTGAATTAGGGCCTTATATAGTTGCAGAAGAGATAGACAGGCAACTCCCCAAACATTGTGGCTAAGGCAACGAAGAACATTCAAATAATGCCAACACTTTTGTCGCAGCTGTCAGAGGTGTGGCACACACGTGAGCCGGGAGTCCAGCAGCATGCCTAAGAAGCGATGCGTCTCTACAACAGGGTGCAAGGCATCACCCAAATAAAGTTCGGGCTCCGCGTGCACCACCTGGCGGCGACAAAGTGCATTACCCGGGTTTTGGGAGAAGAGAACTTGAATCCATGGGCAGCGGCCCATGATTTGGCCCTTTTTATGGTTCCCTGCAGTCACCGTTCTGCAACGCCAATGCTAACAGAGCTAAATACAAGCAAAAATTGTCGGCAAACAAGGAAGAGAATACCGACAACCCTACCGTGGGAGCAAGACCGTTTATAGCAATTGAAAAAGAGCGGTAAACGGAGGACGTAGCCCTGTGGGACACAGTTCTCTTGATTATTATATGAGCTAAAACAGGAACCTATGCTAACACAGAAAAAGCGGTGGCAAAGATAATTTTGAAAAAAGATGGAAAGCTGGCCTTGTATGCCCCAGTCGTACAACGTAGCGAGAATATGGTGGCGCCAGGTGGTGTCATACGCCTTCCGAAGGTCAAAGAAGACCGCAACAAGATGTTCCACCTGGAAAACGCTGTATGGATTGCAGACTCCAGTGATACAAGGTTGTCAATCCAGAGCAGCCCTGACAGAATTCCCCTTGTTGTGAGGCCAAGAGTCCCCTATCCTCAAGGATCCACATTAGCCATCGACTCACTGTCTGTTCAGAGAGCTTGCAAAGAACGTTGGTGAGGCTTATCGGGTGGTAGTTGTCAGTTAGTTACCTGTGAGCCAGCTCCAGTTTCAGTACTGGAACGATAGTGTATTCCTGCCATGACGACGGAAAGACTCCCTCTGCCCATAGATGGTTGTACAGGGCGAGAAGCTGGCTTTTGGCCTCCGCTGAAAGATGACAAAGTGGTTGTGAATCCTACTGAGTACTGGAGAGGTACTGGAGCATGCAGCAAGTGCAGTCTAGAATTCCCACTCGCTCCATGAGGTGTTTTAGGGTTCCCAGTGTCAGGTGTGGAATGATAATTGTCGCAGCTCGACCCGCTCTTTGAGGGCACAGAAGTCTGCATTGTAAGCTGCAGTCACAGAAGTATCGGCATAATGGCCAGCCATATAATCAGCGATAGTGGCTGGGTTTGTGCATATGATACCCCAAATCAGGAGACTGGGAATGCCAGTCGGGGGCAGTACCTAAACAGTCGCCTTACTTGGGACCATACTCGTGAACGCAAGGCGCGAGAACCGATGGTGGCCACGTACCTCTCCCAGGAGTCCTGCTTGCTCTGCTTGATCAACCGGCAGGCTCAGGCCCTGAGACATTTACATGCAATAAGGTGTTTAATGCAAGAGTGGTGTTGGTGGCACTGGACTGCGCACCGTTGGTCCCGAATTGCCTCAGCAATCTCCAGAGTCCACCAGGGCATATACTTGCGCCAATGGGAACATAGTTTGTGGAACAGTTGCCTCATCGGCATAGACAATACTGTTGGTTACCTGTTGTACTGCAGCAGCGATGTCAGTTTGTAGCGGAGCAGCAAGGACTGCAGTCGAAATGTACGATGGCCAATCTACCCCATGAAGAGACCATTGCGGCAAGCGTGCTGCAGGTTGATACTGCAGGAGCGACAGCAAAATAGGGAAATGGTCACTTCCACAAAAGTCACCATGGGTACTTCCACAAAAGTCACCATGGGTCCTCCAATTAAGATGCGGTTGAAAGCTCCGACTACAGATGGAGAGGTCTATGGCTGAGTATGTGCCTCGTGCCACGCAAAAATGAGTGGGGGCACCAGTATTCAGTCTTGTTGTACCAAAAGCATCTCAACATCCCTAGTTGCAGACAGTTAATTCCTGTGTTGCCCAGATTCTGACTGCCATCGCCTTTAGTTTGGTGTGGAGCGCCACAGGAGCACTGTGGCCAGCGGCGAGTACCTACAGACAGATGTCGCCAGACAACCTGTCATATATGGACCAGTTCTCGAAGTAGCCCCAATAGCCACGAAGGGCAGGGGGCCGCTGGTTGGGAAACCACGTTTCCTGCAGGGCTATACAAATTGCAGGGTGATGGCACAATAATTGGCGCAGCTCAGCAAGGTGGTGAAAAAGCCAACATAATTCCACTGGAGAATTACGTATTCTCCAAGTTGGAAAGCCATGATGATGAAGAGGAATGAGGAGCAGATTATACCACAGGGAGAGTTGCTGCTGACTGGTAACTGTTGTATCTATCATTTGTTCCACTGAATCAGTTAATGCGAGATCCTTAGGTGAAGCAAGGATCTCCAATTCTTCTTCTGTAGCAGAAGATGAAGGTGTCCGTGGCTTAAGAGCCACCGAAGATTCTTTTTTCTTCAGTTTCTTTTTCTGTCCCTCTCACTGGCCCTTTGGTTTGAAGGGCTAGGAGGGCTTCTCGGAAGTGGCATCTGGGATGGAAGAAGAGTGGGAAGCCCTCTGACCAGCAGTTTGTGGATCCTTTAGCCGTTGGCCAGGATCTTCTGGAGCACTCCAAGAAGCCTCAGAAGGGATTGTCCCGAGGGATCCCGTTTGAGTGAGAGGAGCCGGAGGAGGCTGTTCCTTCTCCGTCTGGGGGATGGAGGGTGGTGTCCCCTAATGGTGGTGAGTTGCCCCCACATCAGGTGTTTGAAGAGGTGGTACAGGTGGGCCCCCACTAATTGAGGGGGCAGCGGGAGATTGATAGTCACTAGGGCCCACAGAAGGAGGTGATACCTTTGACGGTGTCCTACCCATGGTCATTGGGGACGACACAGCAGCAGCAGTCATTCGTACGGGGTGGAGCCGCTCATATTTCCTCTTTGCTTCAGTGTACATTGACCAGACCAATGTATTTATCTCCATTATTTTCCTTTCTTTGTGCAGGACAGCACAGTCCGGCAAGCAAGATGGATGAAATTGCTTGCAGTTCAGACAGACCGGAGGTGGGGTGCATGGAGGGTCCGGACGTGATGGACGCCTGCATTCCCTGAATCTGGGGCTGAAAGCACATCAGGAGGACATATGCCTGAACTTTCAGCACCTGAAGCATCTCATAGGGGGAGGGACGTACGGCTTGACGTCACACCTGTATATTAATACCTTGACCTTCTCAGGCAGTGTGATGCCCTCGAAGGCCCAGATGAAAGCACCAGTGACAACCCTGCAGTCTTTCAGTCCCCTTATGGATGAGCCGGACAAAATAAACACCTCTTCGCTGTAGGTTCTCGCGCCACTCATCGTGGGTCCGCGAGAGGAGGTCACAGTGGTAAATGAGACCCTGCACTATATTTAACGTATTGTTGGGCGTGATGTTGACAGGAACATCACCCAGCTTGCCGCAGGCGAGTAACACCTTTGACTGAGAAGGGGATGCCACCTGGATCAATACAGCCCCATTTCTCATCTCAGTAAAGGATGACACCTCGCCAAATTTGTCTTCTAGGTGTTCTACGAACAACTGCGGCTTTGTCAACAGGAATGATTCTCCATCGGACTTTGGCTCAGATTGTCGAAGTGCCCTGTGTTCCTCCCAAGGCATAGCCAGGGACAGGAACAACTTTGGGTCATATGCTGTTGCATCAAACTCTGTCTTTCCCTGCTTACAGATGGTGTTTTTGCTTGTGCCGACGCTGTTATTTGTAAGTTTCATATTCGTCCCACGAGCAGCTAGGGATCTGAAGGTCCACGCCTGGGTAAGTGTTACACAATGGAGGTATGCTGGGTTCCCTAGAGGTTGCTCACTAGCGACTGTTCAACCTCAACAGCCATGCACCTCCTCGGCACGTAGCACACTTTTGAGATTGAGGGTGTTTTTATAGAGGTTTGTACCGTCCTTGTGGCCCGGGCGATTAAGCCACAATCCCCAGGCTCTGAAACATGCAACGTTCCAGCGTCGCGCCCAACGATGGTTGTTGAAACATGCACAGACCTTACAGTGTTGCGGGCTGTTGGCACGACACAGCCCTTGCCTTAAGACCCCGCGTTCACCAAGCCCGTACTCACCAAATTAATGCTGAGCCCCTGAGGGGTCTATTAGAGGCATATTTCAAAAAATTCTCTCATTGTTTGGTCATTAACACACCTATTGATTTATGTCAGTATTTGTGGTTGCCATTACGGATAGCCAGTGCGCCATCAATTTTTTCAATGTCAGTGGCTGGTTGTGTCAATCATTCAGATGATATTGTGGTGTCTGGCCTCTCCACTGAAGAACACCTCTGCAATTTGTGTGCGCTCTTTTCATCACTACAAGCCTTGGGGTTGAAATGCAATTTTTTTTAGAAGTTTCTAGTGAGGGTAGCAAGCACCTTCATCAGAATGTCTCCACCATTGTCTCTCCCATGACCTACATCAGTTAAGGATCTCCAAGGTTTTTTGGGAAACATTGGCTACTATAAATTTTTGCTCAGAGCAGCATCCATTGCAAAATGCTACATGCCCCGCTATGCAAAGGAACATCATTTCTCTGATAACAGGCGTGAGAAATAGCATTTACAAGCTGAAAGGAAAGTTACAATATGCACCATGTCTCTTGACTTATCAACTTTGTCGTCATTTAGTTTTAGCGAGAGACACTTCCACCACTGGTGGAAGGCAGTATTAGTATCGAACACACTCACTCCAACCCAAACTAGATATCCCATGTTGAGAAGGAGACTCTCACCACTGTTTATACCCTGAAGAAGTTTCGTGTCTTCTTGTATGGCATGAAGTTCCATCTCATCACAGATCACTGTTCATTTCCCTCTTTAACCCGTCTGCTTTGATGCGAGACAAAGCTGTCCATCTCCGAAGTTGGGCCCCTATTCCTCTCTCACTATGAGTTATACGTTCGCCTGACGTTAAAACAGGTCAGCACCAATGCACTAACATCTTCCGTCCAGCCCAGACATGGGTTTTGATCAAAGAGTGTTTTGTTTCCATGTTATTATCACCACTCAAGGAACAGTAGATAGATTCTCATCATTGGCGCTTGGGTTGCCAAGGCTAATGCAACTGTTCCGGTCCTACACAAGATTATCCATTATGTAGAACAGGGCTCTCCAGAGGCACCGCTGCCATGGGCATCCGACCTCTCCCATAGCCACTGTGTTTCGGCACCAATTTTCTGTTGTTGCTTGTGTCCTGCTTCAGACCATGCAGCTCCACAAGCAATAGTGCCATTGGCCCTCCGTACAGAGATGTACCAATTCCCACATGCCAACCAATGGAGAGTGTACTGGAGCATTGGCCTGCCATCATGTCTAATCACCAGGTCTGGACATCAACATCACTTGCATGGTTACCACTTGTTCTCTCTGCAGACAACAGCAGGCCACCCTATAGCCAACACTGTCTCTGTTAACACAACCGTCACAGGTCTGGGAGCATAAAACTGACTTCCTTAATGCATACTAGTTACTGGTCATGGATGCTGCCTCTCGGTACCACATCATTGGTTGGACATCAACTGCCACCATTGCAGCTCTGTGCACAGCTTGTGCACACCTTCAAAACCCAACATGGGTATGTCACCAGTCTGGTCCATCTGTACAGTTTGAAGTAAGCCAGCCCTGTGCCCCAAATACAACAGGCTTTATGCTCCAGTATCTGCCCTTCATGTCAGACAATGAAAGAAGACTCTATGGTCATCTCTCGCATGAAAGATTTCCTAAAGAGAAGAGGAATGTGGCAACGCTCGCACATAATTTAAATTCATATGCATATGCCTAGCATCAGCCACAGGAGTGCACTGTTGGAGACCGTCACTAATGCCATAGCCCACGATGGGCTCGGGCACTAGATAAACAGTGCCGAGCAGTGCTCGTGCTCAGCTTGTGTTCAATGGTGAATATACTGGATATCTCTGACTTTAATAAGTTTAGTGATTGTTTACAGTTGATTTGGGTTCTTAAATATAACACTTTCTACTAAATACTGTAATGTGATGTAAGTAATTCTTTCTGTAATTTATATTTCATGAAATTTAATATAAAAACAAAATGTGATATTTTTTTCACAGTTGTAAAACTTACCTGTTACTCTATAACAAGAATATGGAAAATCTAACAACTGATACTGAGAATAGGCAGTGACTCGCAATAAAGAGGGTGCATACACAAACAAGGAAAACAAATTCCTGGATTTTTCCCCATTTAAAAATACAATTTTTCACAGTAAGTGACAATATACTAGTAAAATTTATCAATGCTCTGAAAGATAAATATTTTACACACTGGTGCAGAAATTCTCAGTGTTACAGTGTACTTAAGCCATTGGTAATTTTTTTCACAAAGTGTAGATTTTGTAATGGCTAATTAAGAGCGATGTGCAATGAGGATGTCGTTTCTTGCTATGTGTGTTTTGTAAATGCAGCTTGAGTAACTTTCTTATCTCTCTCTCTCTCTCTCTCTCTCTCTCTCTCTCTCTCTCACTCTCTCTCTCTCTCTCTCGAAGAGACACATATAATTCATTAATTATTTATTTGTAAAATTTGTATAATGTTTGAGTATGCTGTTATACTAGAACCTAACAGAACAGCTAGAGCCCAACTGGACAACTTTAATTGTGCTATAACATTTACACTCTTTCTTGTCAAAAATATTTCACCAGTTTCTTCAAATTTGTAACATTTTTGAATGTATTGTTAGGCATGAACCTAACAACACAGTGAAAGTATGTCCACACGACTTAATTATTATGAAACTCCTGATTGGCTTTATCTTTCTATAACTATTTTAAAGGATAATTTTACTATTTCCCGTCATTGCTGTATAATTTGGAATCTATCTCTATGAAATAACTAAAGTAAATACAACAAACTAAGCTTGAAGCTTTGTCTTTTTAGTGTGTGCTGCCCTTTAAGATATATCAAAGATAAAAGTGCCATTAAAATTATACTAACGTCATATAAGGCTGGTCTTTTGAGTGACTGATCCCTAAATGTTAACTTTTGAATGGGAGTCAAACAGTATGAGATTTTATAAATTCATCACACATTCTCACTATTATGTAATTTATGTAAAATGACATTTACTTCAAAATTAACACTTCACAAACTACTATTGGCAAGTTTTTCCTGTTACTTATCTGAAATGTAAACAAATGAGACATCACTCATCAAAAGCAGTTTATTGTTAAAAGAAGTATTGCATAGTCTTCATCCTAAAGCCTTTGACACATTCTGCTATCAGCGGATGCTAGTGTCTGCACTGTGATTCTTCTTCAAGTCAGTTTCTTTTCAACTGAATTTTATTTTTGTGTTATTCCCTCATTTGTTTCATTGCAGCAGCATTATTCTGTAATAGTGGGCTAAAGTAAAGTTCCCACAGTCTTTCCACAATTTCTCCCAAATGAAAAAATTCCCAGGTTTTCCTCAGATCTCCCAGTTATCCAGGAGCATACATACACTGATAAAAAGCAATTGCTGAGCTGCAGACAAGCATGACAAGCATGCAGACAAGACAGTGCCATTCACACAATTACATTTTCGGTCACAGACTTCAACAGAGAAGCAGCAATCACATCCTCCAGCCAGAACTAACCCCACACTGGAAGCACTAAGTCATAAGCACGAGGATTGGTCTTTTTAGGAATTCAAAGAGGAACATACAAGTGTTTCTTCAAAGTCATTTTGAAATACACACAAAATGAGCTGCTAATGATAATAAAAGACAATGGCTTGCCAGGAACTGCAATAATTTTAGACTGTTTTTGATCTTACAAGTATTTGCACGACAAGTGCTTTAAGCATTTGACTGAATCACAGACTGATGTTTTAGTGTTACAAAATAACAACATTCTCTTTCGTGATTGACTTGAGTTTATCAACGCTTTAATTTGCATACGAGTGGCCTAGCATTGTACTAGCTACTGCGAGAATCTGTCTTTGTTGCAGATATGATAAGCAGTCAGTCAGTGCACAGTGGATGCTAGGAGAAAGCAGATAAAATCCATAGAATAAACCAATATGTAACCTCTGTTTTTGTGTATAAACTCCATGTACATTATCTTTTGTTTAAATTATTATTACAATTGTTGTTAATAAGATTGATTCACTTGGAAGTTCAGTAGACTCACATGCAATAAAACTTAACTAAAGAATTTACAAAAATTTTTAGTATGACGAGTTATTTCAACATGACTTTCGCTCTCATTGGATCTAAAAAAAGGAAACCAAGTCTTTTAGCTTCAGTGGCAAAAGAATTTGAAGATGTTTGGAGGCACTGCGTAGCTGGACCTCAATTCACTAATAATTTGCTAATCAAGACATATTGAGCAGCTACAACAAAATTTCACTAGCTGCACGCACAGGCTGCAAGTGTGTTTTCCCTGGTAAATGCTGAACAAATTGGTATCCAAGGGAAATGCGGTGAATTTGCAGGTACCATTAGGGCTCTTTACACCCGCGTCATCTTGCAATAACGCATTGTTTATGATCCAGAAGTGGGATCCCATGCAAACTATTGAAAGCACTTAGTTGACTATATGATCTTTACATGGAACAAGACAATTAATGTATAAATTTATTTGAAAGTTATCTGTTTGACTAAGTGTGACAACAAAGACACATGGTGAGAAAGATTTTGTACTTCATTAAGCGTGCAGCAATAGTGAATAAGCATTAGTGTGGTAATGGTAGTGGCGGTCTCTTTACCTTTCGCAGCCAAGCAATTTAGTCTTAATGTTTAACTATCTGTGAAGAGCAGATACATTACTTTTGCTCTCCATGATAATTTAATAATGACACATTTCAGCCGTGGCAGAGCAGCCTAGCACATTGAGACGCTATGCTACAATGCGCGAGGCCGTTCCCCGTTGGGGCTTTGAATCCCCCCCCCCCTTCGGGCATGGATGTTTGTGCCGTCTTTAGTATACGGTAGTTCATAAGTAGTTTGTAAATTTAAGGACTGATGACCCTGCAGTTAAGTCCCTTAAGCTTAACAAAAATTTGAACATTTTGACATATTTCACCTTCCTATTTCATTTTAATTGAAAATATATTCTTGCACGTATGTCATGTCAGCTAAGAATTTGGTATAATGCCCAACTCAACAGACCACTAACAAGGAGAGCACATTCATTCATTTGGGACTTTTGTAATATTCTATATTTACAGCACATAAAGTTCAGGACTGAAATAGAGGTCAGCCAAAGACATTAGTTGCAACTCTCAAAAATTAGCTATGAAGTTTTTTGAGGTCCTGTAATTACTCATAATTGAGATGATTTGTAACGTTGGAGAGTGGTAATCAAGAAAACATAAAGGACAATGGTTTAAATCCCACCACAAATTGTTTATTTACTTAACCCATTTAAAATTTATTTATTTATAAGCTATGTGTCAAAACTGCAGAGGAAGAAGGAAGGAAGGTAGTTTGGAGTTTAACATCCCATTGACAGTGTCGTTATAAGAGACGGAACTTACGCTCTGAGTTTTTGGGTAAGGATGTAGAAGGAAGTCGGCCATGCCCTTTCAAAGGAACCATCCCAGCGTTTGCCTGAAGTGATTAAGGAAATCACGGAAAACCTAAATCAGAATGGCTGGAGGTGGATTTGAACCACCGTCCTTCTGAGAGTCCAGTGAGTTACCACTGCACCACCTCACTTGGTAAACTGCAGAGGTCATCAGTCCCGGGACCTTCAAACTACTTACGCTTAACTATATAATAAGGATAGTTTACAATGCACAGGTACAAAAAGACACACACACACATACAACACTTAACACTTTGGAGACTGGCCTCTCAAGACCGCCTCAGAGTTGCTGGACTGGACATTTTAGAGGGTTTTCAAAAATTTATTTCTCTCAAATGGAAAATGGAACTACAATGAATGTTATGAATAAAAAACTTCTAAAGACATGTTTATTGAAACAAATAAAGTTTTATTTTATATATCTTATAGTTGGCAAGTTATGGTATATCTCAAAACACAATGTTTTTAGTAGTTGAAAAAACTCATACAGTTTTCAGGTGTAGCTGGCTAGAGTATGGTAGATTTGAAAGCATTTAGGCATGTGTAGTGCCACACCACAGTCAGCACACCACCAGCAATTTTCTTTCCTGAAGGTTTCCCCAGTTCCTCTTCTACTGACATCAGAACACACTTTACAAACTCGAGTCGGATTCCCCTTCTTTTCAGATGGTGAAATCTTATCAGGGAAATGCCTTCCTTGCAGTCTGTTATTACATGCCCCAGTGGAAGCTTTATTTTCTACATGCTTGTTACCTTCACTACAAAACTTCCTGCTAATTCTATCAAAAATTCTGCTAACTTGCATCTCTTTCTTTAACCTTCGTTTCTAGTTTTCCAATACATGATAAAAGCATTGATGGCAGAGACAATGAAAACATGAAAAAAATAATTTTTTTCCACCACTTCAGCTGTTTCCTTTTGAAGGGATAATATGCTGTCATCTGATCAGCTCTGTCAACACCTGTCTTGTACATGTTGTAGTCAAGCACAACATTTGGTTGGGATTTTGTAACAGGCCCTGCTGCCGTCCGCAAAACGGCATCACTTGTGGAAGCTGTGTGACATGTTGACAGCATCAACACATCTCTAGTGTCTCTCCATTTCAAGCACAATAGGTGCTTTCGCCTAGCTGACACTATTTCACCCTTCTTTAATTTCTTTTTTTACTACAGTATTTTGGGGAAGCTCCTTTCTGTTCACCATACAAGTTCCAACAGCTGAAGTATTTTGACTCCACAGGTATACAAAGACAAAAGGTGAACTGTAATATCTGTCTATGTAAACTGTGAAGCCCTTGTCAAAATAGTTCTCCAGGAGTCTGTTCAGTAATGCCATAACTCCTGGCTCCTCTGCTCCCTTCCCAGTGTACACTTCCATTCACTGAACATAGCCAGTAGAGGCATCACAAACCTGAAATATTTTCATTCCATACTTCTCTGGCTCGTTTTTCATGTACACACGAAATTTTACACGACCTCTGAATCCACACATTCATTCGTCTACGGTGAGGTTAGCATAAGGCAAAAAAGAAGACAAAAAGACCGAGTTCAGGTGGTCAAAGTATGTGCATATTTTGAATAGTCTGTCACTGTTGTTGCCAGACACGTAATTTTCATTGTTGCACAAATGCAAATTCAAAAATATCACCTTGAAACGATCACGACTCATGACATCAGCAACAAAAGGAGTGTTAAGAACTGCATTCCTTAACCAGTAATCACTGAGCTTTGGCTTTTTCAGAACACAGATGTGAATAATAATAATAGGGAAAAACAAGTAAATCTCTGATATTTTTGTCATTTCCCACTTTCCCCAGATACTATTTGCCTTCAATTTATTTTGAATGCGCTGTTTTACTATAATTCCACCTGCATATCGATTTGTCTCAGTTTTTATAAGTCTTATCATTTCAGGTGTAAAACAGTGAGAATAGTCTTAAGCAGTTGCCATGCTGTCAAGAGGAACAGTCACAGAACTAGCTTCTTGAAAAACAGGTGGTGTTAGCATTGCATCCAACTTAGTCCACCCAAGTTCAGCGTCCAACAGCTTCTTTCCCGATATTTTCCGTATTTTCTGTGATGCAGTTGTTGAAACAGATGGCTGTGGCATTTCAACCTCAGTCTCTTCGCTATCTTGAGCTATTCAAAATGATAATGCAATAAGATCGAGAAATTATTTAGAAAGCAAGAAAACTAGTGGAATTGTAATTACCTGCATCTGCAGAATCTTCGAAATCAGGGTCCAAATCAGAATCATTGAAGTCTCCTTCTGAGCCAGAGTCATCAAATGGTTCCTCTAGCATTCTCAGAATATCACTTGTGTCTAAATTCTCCATTGCAACTAATGAAACACGAATATAACTAAAGAAATTTCCACTTGTGACAAAGACAAGTCTCGCGCTACAGCTCGCAACAAGTGTAAGCAAGCAATCAATATATTTTATGGAAACAGTGAGCATATAGTTCACACACTTTCCGACAGAGGGCAGAGGAATACAACAAGGTTAACTGCTGCCACCTAGCGCCTCTCGCACCAAGTTTCACCAGTAGAATTGTCAATGCGAATTTTTTTGTCGCGTCCGAGCACGACTCGGGCGCTGTCCGCTTGTCACACAGGTGGTGCCCGAGTCATGCTCGGGCTCCATCGTCAAAGTGTTATGCTGTCAGCCATAAGACTCCTTCAGAAATGACAGCATTTACTTAATCACACTTCACAGCTACACAACTATCATCTCTGGCTGCTGCACTCAAACTCTGACTCAGCAGGAGATGACGGTTGTATGAAAAGAGTGCCTGTGTGAATACTCTTTTCTGATCAAACCTAATGGCCGACAGCTTAAGAGTTGTAAAGGTGTTTTTTTATGTGACTGTTACAGACTGTTATATGTCTTTGCTGTGAGTTGTACACTTATTAAATTATTGAATTTCGACCTGGACTTTCCAATATTAAACTAACTTATACTAATGACAGCAAACACACACACACACACACACACACACACACACACACACACACACCTGAGAGAGGACTCAAACCTCAAACGTGAGCGACCACACTATCTGTAATGTGGCACCCCAAAATATATGGCGTCACTTAAAGTAATATCTCAAATTTGGAACAATACTGCAAGACTCTTTACAAAATGAACAAGCAAAGGCAATCTTTGTCAATAGTGAGGAGCATACTTTAAAAGTATAATTAATTAAATTGAAACTGACATTATTAACAACCTTTCATGAAATATTGAAAATTAAGAATAAATAAAAGCTTTTATTGAAAATTACAATTCGTATTGTAAATTATCATACAAAATTAAGTAGATGTTTGAAAACATCAAAAATAAATATAAACTAAAAATGGAGAGATTTGAACCATTAACCATAAAATTTTCTTGATTG
The DNA here is from genome assembly GCA_026315105.1 of Locusta migratoria. Taxonomy (NCBI): domain Eukaryota; kingdom Metazoa; phylum Arthropoda; class Insecta; order Orthoptera; family Acrididae; genus Locusta; species Locusta migratoria. Next base: position 120,858,802 of record CM048750.1, on the reverse strand, counting down.
TCAATCTAGAACATTGTAAACAAGCCACAGCGACAGACAGAAACAGAGTCTCTTATGAGTAACTAAAGGTCCTCATAAAATTTCAAAAATCATTTTTACTCAAGAATTTTTGGGGGCTGGATCAAACAGCTTTGGCTGATTGCTTTGCAAGTTCTAATTTACATACCACAAATATTTAAAAAATAAATAATAATTAAAAATTCAAAAATCTTATATCCATGAAGTATCCTTGTTAGTTATATTATAATAAAAATAATGATTAAGGCCCATCTGTCAATACAACAATCATCACACTTAACAATGAAGACAGTTTGGTTGTGTGAAGTGTGCCCGTGTGAGTGTATGCATGATGTCTTCCTCTAACAAAGGGTAATATCCAAAAGCTGAAGTTGTGTGTGTACGAGTGTCATTTTATGTGCCTGTCACAGATTGACAAACATCTGTGCAGTAAGTTGCAAACTATTCCCGTTATATTGTTGAATTACAACCTGGAATTTCTATTGTTAGATCATATTTATTTTAGTGTTGCAGGTTCTCAAATTTATCCACCATATTCCCTTTAAATCCCAAATCCAAAACAAAAAGTAAAGTTAATTAATGGGCTTTCTATCCATCCTAAACATGTCCAGCAAAGATACTGTAAATGTCTCCCTGTAATATGCAAAATGCTATATTGCACAATCAAAAAAGTTTATACCTTGCTGCTTCTTGTGTTAGTGGAAGATAATCGGCCTCCTCACACACCCAATTAGTAGAGGTGTGCAACAGTTTATTTTCATCATCAACAGCAAGTGAACACTCCAGTGGTGATCCAGTGATATCCAATCCACCTGGAATGATTTTAGAAACTTTTTTATAATTTCACATTAGTAAAAACAAGTAAATACGTTTTAATTCTTTAAAACAAAGCCTCGAAACAGAAGAAACCAGCAACTACTGTTTGGCCACAATAACTTGGCAATTTGTATGGTGGCTATTGGGAGCTGTAGGAGTCTTGTCTTGCACCAACAGTATGGCTGCCATGGGGAGTGGAGTGGTGAGGGGAAGGCAGCATCGGCTACTTGCTGCAGTGCTGGAACTGTTATCCTAACAAAGTATACATTAATATTTTGCATCAAGGAGCATTGTAACATTGGCAGTACTTGTAAATAAGTAAATATCTTTCAACTAGAGCCAATTTCCTACACTTGTGGCAGCACCAATAAAATCAGCAGGTTATCATGGCCAGATAGTAAGAACTCTACTGACATTATTTATTAAGTAGGCACGAACTGATTTTCCATTACAAAGCATAAAAATAATATATCAACCAGCCAAAGTTTTCATTGCACTCAAACACAATATAACACATTTAGCAAGCAATTCCAACAATACCAAATAATGTGTAATTAACACAAATAAAGTTCATCGTATCATTGGCCTGTGGGAAGGATGGTAGTTAACTTGCCAGAGACTAGTGGTGAACAGTATACTTCACTTTCAAAGCACATATCAAGTCACAAAGTTAAGCACATGACAAACTCTGAGCAAGAGAATAACTAAATAGAGAAGCTTGTTGCTATATGCTGCAGACAATAAATAGGAAGTTATCTCCCCATGGCACCACGACACTTTCTCCCCAACTACATATACCTCCTCCCTAATGTGATTTTTAACAGAACTTGCTATTCCTAACTAAAATTTATTCCAGAATGCAGTCTTTTTTCCCCTTCATTCATACTGCCAAGCCCATATTTTATCATTATTATTTCTTCCAGTCCTTCCTTTACCACTGTGTTCCAATTAATCAACTCCTTCGCCCACTCATTACCATTTACATTTACATATTGCATTTTCTTTCTTTCTTCTTCTTCTACTTGTAAAGTTTTCATCTGTATCTGAACTATTGTTTTCAGCATTAGATTGCTTTTGATTCTAATGAGAACAAGTCTATTACAGAACTGGTTCACAGTAACTCATTCTATACTCTTACAAGTGCTGAACAGTGTGCCCAATAATGCCGAAACTTGCGACATGTATGTATGATTATTCCACACATAGATTTGGTTGTTGAGTGGAGGGGGGAGGGGTTAAGGGAGAAAACAGCAAGGTTTTCAGCCCCTCGAACAAAATATGGCATGCACCAAGAAAGTGTTCTGATCTAGTCATGAGACCAGATCAGAAAGCAAGATGCTAAAAACATTAAGGACATCAGATGATCCATCAAAACTGAAAGCAAGATGGCAGTAGGCAGATGGGCACCTCTGGGAGTCTGCATGTGACCAAAACCATCTAGCCTACAGCTGTCCCACCACCGATTCATTACAATCATGAATTTTTACTATCCAACAGAGTGTATCTCTAGAATGAAAAAAATGGATGCCACAGAAAGGAGACAAACCAACCAGAATCTAAGAACAATTAAAGAGTTCCCTGGCCAAGAGAGTAGTCAGGGAACCAGAACACCCAGCATACAATGTGAGATACCCCCTCCCCAACTACCCTGTCCCTTCTTGAGAGGTAGATCAAAATTGAGACTGAAATCAACTTTCATGCAGAAAATTTAGAACTAGTTCAGCCATCCATTAATGGTCCACCAATACTTAGTATGGAAAGTGAAAGAGAGGGTGACATTAAACCACAACCCATGCTCTACAACAACAATGTGGAGTTGGCTAATTACACAAAATAAAACAATGGGTTAGCCTGGTATGAGCAATGCAAGGGATGACATAGGTAAATGGAATCCTTTGAGGAGAAGCAGAAATAAAAGCACCTTCATTGTTTACAGCTAGGTTGAGAAACAGCCTACCATATGCTATTGCATTTTTGAATGAACAGAGAACTGAATTGTAGCCACAAATCTGCACCTGTGACTGTCAAACTCAATGGTAAGCAAGCAAGTCGCACATCACAGTTGAGCAGGTTTTGCATTGGGGTCTTCCACAGGGATATGATCCCTGTGGCAAGGGGTTAGGGTTGTGAGTGGCATAGGGATGGACTAGGATATTGTGGAGATTGGGTGGGTGACGGAACACCACTTTAGGAGGGGTTGGAAGGATCTTTAGTAGGATGTCTCATTTCAGGGTATGATGACAGATAATCAAAACCTTGACAAAGAATGTGATTTAGTTGTTCCAGTATGGGGTGGTAGTTGGTGACAAGGAGGGCACTCCTTTGTGACTGATTACTTGGGTTGGAGTGAGTAATGGTAGTGTGTGGGATTATGTCAGGAGGTTAATGCCTGTCTGTGAAAGCCTTTGTGAGGCCTTTGGCATAATGGGTAAGGGACTTATCACTGAAAATTCGCTGTCCACTTGAAACAACTTTGTATTATTGTGCTTTGTGTGCACTTATGTCTCCTATGCTAGTCATAGAAGCTTACCCATATTCTTATTCATCACTATAGTTCTATACTTATTTGCTTTTGCATTTGTAACCCTGTGCTCCCTGACCAAAACCCTGTTCCTGACACTACATTTAAGTAATTTCCATTATATCCAGCTTCTATCTATTTCCCTTCAACTCTCGGCATGTACATTTATCAGCCAATAATGTGTTGATGTTGGTAATAACCACTGAATGCTCTTTGAAAAACCAATCACAAAGAATGGGAGATACGGGAATAATCTTTTGTGTAGAAATGAATATATAATCCTGTTCCTGTCCTATGGTTGATATGTTCTTGTATGTATTCTTGTTTAGTCATTATGTTAATTATCCTCAAAATGAAAATTTCACTGGATACATCATCACACTAAGCCGCAGCTGCCATAAGTAAAATTTAACACTTCGTAAATTAACAATAATTCTATCTAGAATCATGTAACATATATATATATATATATATATATATATATATATATATATATATATATATATATATATATGAGGGGAAACTTTCCCGGTGGGATAAACAAAAATAAAAAAATAGAAAAGAGATGACTTACCAAAAGGACCGGCTCGTCGATAGAAACAAATGAAATAAAATAAAATTACACACAAACACACATACAAGCTTTCGCAGCCTAGCTGCTTCGTCAGGCAGAAGGGAAGGAGAGGGAAAAGGAAATGATGAGGGTTTTAAGGGAGTGGATAAGGAGTCATTCCAATCCCGGGACAGGAAAGACCTACCTTGGGGAGAAAAAAGGAGGGTAAACAAACACACACACACCCCCACACATTTACACAGACGGCTCGTCGATAGAAACAAATAAAATCACACACAAACACACATACAAGCTTTCGCCACCACTGGCAGCTTCTTCAGGAAAAAGAGGAAAAAAGGGGAGGGAAAAGGGAAGGATATGGGTTTTAAGGAAGTGGAAAAGGAGTCATTCCAATCCCAGGAGTGGAAGGACTTACCTTAGGGGAAAAAAAGGAAGGCAAACAAATACACACACACTCAGACATATCGAAACGCAAACACACCTAGACAGACATTTGTAAAAAGCAAGGAAGTTGGACAGAGATACCAATTGAGGCAGAGGCTCTGTCCACAGAACCAAGGCAAAGATGTTAAAGATGGTGGGCGGGAATTTGAGTTAGCGGAGATTGAGACCAGGTGGGCAACGGGAGGAGAGAATAAGCTGAAGGGCAAGTTCCCATCTCCGGAGTTCTGAAAGGTTGGTGTCGGTGGGAAGTATCCAGATAACCCAGACGGAGTAACACTGCGCCAAGATGTGCTGGCTGTGCACCAAGGCATGTTTAGCCACAGGGTGATCCTCATTACCAACAAACACTGTCTGCCTGTGACCGTTCATGCGAATGGACAGTTTGTTGCTGGTCATTCCCACATAGAACGCTTCACAGTGCAGGCATGTTAGTTGGTAAATCACATGGGTGCTATCGCAAGTGGCTCTGCCCTTGATCGTGTACACCTTCCGGGTTACTGGACTGGAGTAAGTGGTGGTGGAAGGGTGCATAGGGCAGGTTTTACAACGGGGGCGGTTACATGGGTAGGAGCCAGAGGGTAGGGAAGGTGGTTTGGGGGTTTCATAGGGATGGACTAGGAGGTTTTCCCCTGAGGTAAGTCCTTCCACTCCTGGGATTGGAATGACTCCTTTTCCACTTCCTTAAAACCCATATCCTTCCCTTTTTCCTCCCCTTTTTTCCTCTTTTCCTGAAGAAGCTGCCAGTGGTGGCGAAAGCTTGTATGTGTGTTTGTGTGTGACTTTATTTGTTTCTATCGACTAGCCGGTCCTTTTGGTAAGTCATCTCTTTTCTATTTTTTTTTTTTATTTTTGTTTATCCCACCGGGAAATATATATATATATATATATATATATATATATATATATATATATATATATATATATATATATGTAAGTTTCTTTTTAATTTGTTGACTTTTTGTAGTGCAGTTTCTATTGGTGTTGGTGGTAGTTGAGAATGTTTGCATAACATTAATATCACTATAAGGGGGATTTTCAGCAGTATTTCCCTAGTGTGTGCATGTTGGCAACATAGCATATTGCATGTAGGTGGTGTGGTGTGTAATTATTGCTTTTGGAAAAATCCAACAAATGTGAATCTTGTAAAATCGGGTTTCATTGACAAACTGATCTGTAGCTTAGCCTATGGTCTGAGTTAGGCTGGGAGTCAACAATTTCACAGAGTTGGCAAAGCCAACAAATGTGAAAAACTAAGAGTGATTGTGGTGAAGATTGTGTTAAAATGAAACATTTGAAAAGTGTCTGGTACTATTTAATTGCCGTGTGCTGCTTGGGATGGATGGCGGGGGATTTTAATTGACATTGGCTTCTTCATTTGAGGTTTATCATAGGTCAATTGAAGGGTCATTCAACGGCAATTCAACCAGCTCAGAATCTCAGATTTGCGTGAAATTTAGCACACCTGTACTACCATGTGTGGAAGATTCATGTATAAAGTATTAGGTTCCCCTGACAAATAGTTCCAGAATAATAGCTTGTGAAAGGAGGTGGTGCAACCCGGAAATTGCAATGCACCTTTGGCAGTCTATCTTCAGAAATAACTTCAGGGCTTAATAATTTTTGTTGTAAGCCTTATGTGGGCTAAACACACACACACACACACACACACACACACACACACACTATCATGACATCTGTCTCACATACTGAGTTACATGCACAGAAAAAATACAAAAATTGAAAAAATTGCCTGAAGAATGTGGATTTTCAAAGTATTTTAGCACAATAGGGACAAGTGACACCAAAGCCAAACTTTATACAACACATAAGTAGTCCATAATGTAATATGCCTCAAAATGCCAACATGTTATTGCACGGCACTGGTTTACAACAAGAGTTGACAGGGATGTATTTGGCTACATTTGTTTTAAGATGATTTAGCAAGTAATAGTGATGATGCAGATAGCTTGTTTCTAATAAAGCTGGAGCAACCATTAGGAACCATTTGGCAACTAAAATTTAGACAATGGAAGTTTTCAGAGACATTATGAGTCATTGTTAGGAAGGAACATCAAAGAAAACAAGCTTGGAACAAAGTTGATTGATTGGTTGATTTTCTCAGGGAAGCCAAAACAGTCTTGGTCCAACCCGCCACTGCCCGCACCGAAACTAAGTTTATTGTGCGGTATCGCTCCCTGTATATCTACTAAAGCCAACCAATGCCCTTGAACAGTGCAAGGAGTCCCTTTACCAGTTCTTTATTAGACACAATTTCTTCGGGTCTGTTTGTCCCAAATATTCTGTGCCTTTTACTCTCCAATGCAGTGCATTTGAAGATTAGATGTGATGCAGTTTCATCACCGTCATCACAGATCCTACATTTAAGGTCCTCTTCTGTTATTCCCATTGTATGTAGGTGTTTTTTGAAATTCCCATGGCCTGTCAACAATCCAACCATGAGTAATCTCTCTCCTGTTCAGGCCCAGGATTGCAGAGCTTCTTTTAAAAGATGGCTTTGGCATCATTACCTTGCCATGTTTTTGTTGACAGACTTTGGTCTGTCTTCTGAGCCAGTTACCTAGCTCCAATTTGATCATTGCCTTGGTGATTGTCAGGACAGGTTCCGGTCCAATAAATGGAGTCTCTGCCCCCATCCTGGCTAATCTGTTGGCATGTTCGTTGCCACTGATCCCCGAGTGGCCAGGGACCCACAATAGGTTTACCCTATTGATTTCCCCTAGTGAGTAGATATATATGCTATGGTCTTTGTAGCACCTACGCAAATTCTCTTCCACACACACCCTGATGGCAGTGATTTCGGCCTGGAATACTGAGGCCAGTTTCCCTAGAGAGATGACACCCTCCCGTCTTGGCTGCACCCTGTATACCCCAGCCCCAACGCCTTGGTCTGATTTCGACCCGTCAGTGAACTAGACAATATCCTCCGTACGGTGTCCAACTATTTTCTCTCCCTACTTCCAATTGTTATATTGAAAGGCTTGTTGAAGCAGGTCCACTTTTTGCCAGTTTTGAGTCTGTATGCACCAGCTGCTGCCTCCATCTTGACCCAAAGGTGTAATGGTGGCATATCCAACATGGTCTCCATCCCAGCAGTTGGTGTGCTGCTAATTCCGCCTGTTATGGCTAAGCAGGTTAATCTCTGCACCTTACCAAGCTCCTTAGCAGCAACCTGCTGCTCTACCTTCTTCCACCACACGACTGCCCCATAGGTGATCCTGGGTCTAATCACCATGGTGTATATCCAGTGCATACCCTTGGGGCTCAGGCCCAAATTTTTGCAACCAACTCTCCTGGTACTTACCAGAGTACCTTTTGCCTTGGAGCAGATATTCCTAATATGAGGGGTCCATGTCAGTTTCTCATCTAAGGTAACCCCTAAATATTTCACTGTCCCCTTCACATGTAGCGCTTCATTAAAAAGCTTTAGATTCCAATTTGAATGTTGGATATGCTTCTTTGTGTATGGTACAACACAGTCTTCTTAGGACTAACCCCCAGATTCTGTTTTCTGCAACAGTCTTGCTGAAACAAACTCAACTCACACACACACGAAGGGGGGGGGGGGGGGAGAGAGATTGGGGGGGGGGGGGAGAGAAAAGAGAGGTAGGGTAGAGGGGAGGGTAAGAGTAGAGGTGTGTGGGGGTGGGGGAAGAGTAGAGGGGGGTGGGGGGAAGAGTAGGTGGGGGGGAAGAGTAGAGGGGTGGGGGGGGGAAGAGTAGAGGGGTAGGGGGGGGAAGAGTAGAGGGGTAGGGGGGGGAAGAGTAGAGGGGTAGGGGGGGGAAGAGTAGAGGGGTAGGGGGGGGAAGAGTAGAGGGGTAGGGGGGGAAGAGTAGAGGGGTAGGGGGGGAAGAGTAGAGGGGTAGGGGGGGAAGAGTAGAGGGGTAGGGGGGGAAGAGTAGAGGGGTAGGGGGGGAAGAGTAGAGGGGTAGGGGGGGAAGAGTAGAGGGGTAGGGGGGGAAGAGTAGAGGGGTAGGGGGGGAAGAGTAGAGGGGTAGGGGGGGAAGAGTAGAGGGGTAGGGGGGGAAGAGTAGAGGGGTAGGGGGGGAAGAGTAGAGGGGTAGGGGGGGAAGAGTAGAGGGGTAGGGGGGAAGAGTAGAGGGGTAGGGGGGGAAGAGTAGAGGGGTAGGGGGGAAGAGTAGAGTAGAGGGGGGAAGAGTAGAGGGGGGGAAGAGTAGAGGGGGGAAGAGTAGAGGGGGGAAGAGTAGAGGGGGGAAGAGTAGAGGGGGGAAGAGTAGAGGGGGGAAGAGAGGTAGAGTAGAGGGGGGAAGAGAGGTAGAGTAGAGAGGGGGAAGAGAGGTAGAGTAGAGAGGGGGAAGAGAGGTAGAGTAGAGAGGGGGAAGAGAGGTAGAGTAGAGAGGGGGAAGAGAGGTAGAGTAGAGAGGGGGAAGAGAGGTAGAGTAGAGAGGGGGAAGAGAGGTAGAGTAGAGAGGGGGAAGAGAGGTAGTTCTGAGGGACTGGTGTTAGTTGGTAGTATCCAAATGGCACGTGTGGTGTAACACATGCCCAGGTCCCTGGAGTTATGCTGGAGGGCATGTTCTGCCACAGGATATTGGGTGCCCCCCAGGCGATCAGTCCGTCTGTGTCCATTCATCCGCTCAGCCAATTTGTTACTAGTCCCACCAACATAAAAGGCTGAACAGTGGACACGTCAGCTGATATATGACGTGTGTTGTCTCGCATGTGGCCCTGCCTTGAATCGGATAGGTTTTTCCTGTGGTGGGGCTGGAATATGTGGTAGTGGGAGGATGCATTGGACAGGTTTTGCAGTGGGATCGGTTGCAGGGATAGGAACCATTAGGTAGGGAGGGTGGTTTTGGGACGTTGTAAGGTTGGACGAGGATGTTGCGGAGGTCGGGAGGACGGCGGAAGGCTACTCTGGGTGGTGTGGGAAGAACAGTTTGGAGTGATGATCTCATCTCAGGTCATGACCTGAGAATTCATAGCCCTGTTTGAGGAATTTGTTGAGGCATTCCAGGCCAGGATGGTACTGGGTGACTAAGGGGGTGCTTCTGGGTGGTCTGGGGTTAGGAACATTGTTGTTGGAGGGAGAGAAATGGACAGCTCGGGAGATCTATTTGTGGACGAGGTCTGTAGGGTAGTTGCAGGAGAGGAAAGCATTGGATAGATTGTTGTTGTAGCTGGTGAGGGATTCGGAACTGGAACAGATATGTTTCCCACGGATGCCCAGGCTGTAAGGAAGGGATCGTTTAATATGGAAGGGATGGCAGCTGTCAAAGTGGAGGTACTGTTGTTTGTTAGTGGGTTTCATATGGAATGAGGTGTGGATGTGACACTCAGCAAGGTGAAGGTCAACATCAGTTAAGTTGGTTTGAGTTTTGGAGAAGGGCCAGGTGAAGTTTAGGTTGGAGAAGGAGTTAAGGTTTTGGAGTAAGTTCAGAAGGGTTTCTTCACCATGAGTCCAGACCACAAAGATATGATCTATGAATCTGTACCAAACCAGGGGAGGCAACTTCTGTGTCTTAAGGAATGCCTCTTCCATGCGGCCCATGAAGAGGTTGGCATAGGAAGGGGCCATCCTGGTACCCATAGCTGTCCCCCTGATTTGTTTGTAGGTCTCGCCCTCAAAGGTGAAGTAATTATTGTTGAGTATGAAATTAGCAAGTGTAACAAGGATTGAGGTTTTGGGGAGGCTCTCATCTCAGGTGGGCATTTGGAAAGATAGTGTTCCAGAGCTGATAGACCATGGGTGTGAGGGATGTTGGTGTACAGGGATGTAGCATCTATGGTCACAGGGAAGCTATCACATGGGAGGGAGTTAGGGATGGATTTGAGGCGTTCCAGAAAGTGGTTTGTGTCTTTTATATAGGATGGGAGCTGGCAGGTTGTAGGTGTTGGTCTACCAGAGCTGACACACGTCCTGTTGGAGCTGTGAAACCTGCTACTACGGGACGGCCAGGATGATTATCTTTATGGATATTAGGGAGTAGGTAGAAGGTAGGAGTGCAAGGTTCAGGTGAAGAGAGAAGTTCTAAGGAGGCAGTGGTGAGACCTTGTAAAGGACCTAGGGTTTTAAGGATTTTCTGTAGTTCAGCTTGGACTGAGGGAATGGGGTCATAAGGAATAGGTTTGTAGGTAGAGGTGTCCGAGAGTTGACACAGCCCTTCTGCCACATACTACCCTTGATCAAGTACCACAGTTGCCGAACCCTTGTCCGCTGGGAGAATTACAATGGAGCGGTCCGCTTTCAGCTCTCTGATGGCTTTGGATTCAGCTGTGGTTTAAGGGCACACAACTGTTCAGGTCATTAACACCTGAGCCTGAACGAGGATTTACTACAAAAACCGAGTTAAGACAACTGCCAATTAGGATGATACCAGAAAAACTGCTAAAACCATAGGGTAAAATACAGCAAGAGGAGGAATTAAATGTCCTTTGATAAATTACCGTATATTTCTGCAGATAAGACGAGATACAAATTTTCATCAACATTTTATACTTTAAGCATATATCTGGTCTATAAGATGACCCCCAAGTTACCATATTTACCCGAATGCATGCCCCACTTTTTTCCGGATCTAAAAATTCACCTGCTACTTAGATTCAGAGGCAAAAATTCAGGAAGTTCCGAAAAATGCTGTTACAAGCCGCCATAAGTAGTTTTCGTGATTTGTACAACTGGATTTCACCGTTTGCTGCAGTCTAGATTTGAACTTTCGTGCACATAGTGCTACATTATGTCCTATCATGAAGAAGCATGTCCATTTTTTAATTTTTTCAGTGTTGTATAAGATGACCTCAGATTTTGGGGCCTTTTTTTTATGTTTCAGCCATCGTCTTATCTGTGGTGATATACGGTAGTCATCTGTATAAAACGCAAGAGCTGAGCAGCTGCTCGTGCGTCTTCGGCTAAACTTTCCTCTAGAGTGTTCGGCAGATTGAGTGCAACACGAACACGATTAAAATTAGAACAGGATATTAAAATATGGCGCACCGACAGCAGGCGACCACAAGAACACAATAGCGCATGGTTCTCTGTCAGCAAGTGGTGGTGGCTGAACTGGCAATGTCCGATCTGCAACCGGACAAAGATTACTTCCTCTCGTCAAGACGAGGGTCTTCCAAGTCGTTGAGATCGGTTTAATGATTCTACGCTTATTGGCATGAAGCGAGGATCACAGACTATGCCACGAAGATAAAATGTGTTGGCAAATAGACCTTTTAATATCACTGGATGGGACACAGATGGTAGCTGTCAGGAGGGTTGCAACCTTCGCCACAGCATCAGCAGCCTCGTTCCCAGGCACACCTACATGGCCACGTACCCACAGAAAGCCTACGTGAGAACCGTAGTCCACTAACAATTGAAGGGAGTGTTGGATTCAGTGTACGCCAGCATGGATTGGATACTGGTCTTTAACACTCTTAATGGCACAGAGAGTCGGAGCAGATGACAGAGGAAGGTCATTGCCACTGTGTTGATGTCATGAGTCAAAGCAGAAGCATTGCACCCCGATTTTCAATTATACCAAACACACTACTATGCCTTACTTCACAAATCATCAGCTATGAAATGCTACTATGGGCTCAACATCCAATACGAGATAATATGTTGCAGCTACATATGGAATCAGTGAGGATAGTTACTCATGGCAGAAACTGAATAATTGTAAATAGATACATGCTTAACTAGGCTAAGGCTATATGACTTTACAGTCAACATTTTCAGTTGATATTTCCACCACAACAGCAACAAGTTTCACCGCTTCAGTTGCAGGGCAATTCACTTCTAGAGAAGGGATCTGCCACAAGATTATATGCGAGTTTCTTCTGCATCATTACCTAGATTGTCTTCATTGTGCCTCATAGCCCTGTTGCTGTGTGCACCAGCCAGCAGCACCACTTGACCCAAGTTCTGCAGTATAAACAGCAGCCACAGTAGAACTCGCACGCAGCCTGAACGTTCACAGAAGGAAACACCATCCCCTAAGTGCTAGTTACTGAATGGCTGTTGCCTTCCAAAGAAGGAAACACCATCCCCTAAGTGCTAGTTACTGAATGGCTGTTGCCTTCCAATCAGATACAGGATTTTGCCTACCAATCACTTACCAGGGTAGCAACTGTAAGAGCCTACCGATACACTACTGCCAACCAACCATCATCGTAGGTGTATGACGTCAGTAACAGATAACCGGAAAAATTCACAGTATTTAAGGTTATATAATTCAGCAACATCCAACCGTTAACTGCCCTGAGGAGGCCCACCGCAAAGTAGGCAATTCCTTTGCTAAGTTCTTAAAATGATGCGGCCTAGGTTAAATTGTATGACGTTTCTTACCGGGCTCCAGTGGTTATGTTGGCACTAATGGTTAATGGCAGCAACTCATATGAGCAATAAATGTTTTGTCTTGACAACTTCAATTAAAACGAAAAAAAAATTTCTGAACAGACAAGGGTACATACAAGAACCTGTCAACCTAAGAGCAGGTACACTATAAATTTTGCTGCAAGTGAAACAAGCAGCAGTAAAATTTACTCTGTAGCTCATGAAAAATATTAACGCTATTCTACACTTCATTGTTCATCTGTTGCCAACATAAGCAGTGTAGCCCAGCAAGAAGTGTAGTAAAGTTTTACCTTGGCCTAATACCCGGAATTGTTTTGTTCAAAATAGTTGCAACCTCTTTGTATCAAATTGTATTGACCAACAGAAATTTACTTTACTTTCAAAACAAATTTTGATTTTCAGACAGCAGAAATAAGGAAAATAATTTATATAAACCTGCATAACAGTGAAAACAAACAAAATCAGATTTATTTATTGTACTATAAATAACTTGCAACGGGAAGAAACTGATACAAGAGGTTCATACAAGGTGTGAAAAACTAACTAGATGATTAGCTTCATATATAACTTTATAAACAATTTCTCCATGCTCAGTATTCAATTAAGTTCTCCTTTACACACACTCCAGAGTTCACTAAAGAAAGGTTTGGCAATTTGGACGACTGCAGGAGGTGTAATAATAGTGGTTAATCTTTCTCAGGTGACATATACACAACAAGAATATTGTTTTCCCATGAATCCCAATTGGGTATCTGATTTTTGGACAGGTTGTTTAAGAACTCTTGAGACTGCTATTCTTAGCTCTTTTCGCAGTGTAATATTTACAAATGAGAACCCTAAGCCTTCATAACATTGACAGTAAATTTATTATCCTATTGTGTTGAATGATCTATGGGTGAATAAACACCCGAATCAGGTCAAACATCACAATAAGCTGTAGGTTCCTAATGACAGTTCTGAATACTTTTCCTTGACCAACAGTATTTAATACCTACAAAATAGATGTTTAAAGGAAAACTATTAAGTCGCAAGAACATGCATTGTACTTTGTGGTAGTACTTACCTGCAAACGATTGCCATGACTACAGTGGCATATCTGATAATTTAATATAACAACATTGTTAACTTTATCATTGTATTATTATTGTTGTTTCATCAAGGCGCAATCTATCAAATTAAGTGGTCAATGGTGTAGCAATGGTAATAAATGGCAGCCATGAATACTGGATCATTGTACATAGAAGAAGTGTGTTTTCAAAGGATCAAAACAAAACTTAGTACTTACATGCGCTCGAGATATCCTGCGAAACACGCGGAGAAGACTTAACCTGCGAAAAGAATTTCACATCAAATCAGCTGACCATGTAAACAAGTATATGTCAGGTTTCGTATTTTGAATTATTTGTCTCATACCTCAGTATCATGAACGAACAAACCGACAGATTCTTCCAATCCGAATGCCTTAATGTATGTCGGCAGTCCTAATTTCAGAACATACCCACCATCCTTTACCACTTCTGTTGCCTTATCCATTCTATTTATTTGAACAATGCTTCAGGTTTGCTACCGCTCAAAATTAGCGGGAGCTGAAGGGTTGAACAGTTCTCAACTTTTTGCAGTCGCGAACAGCGTTACCAACGTGCTCCTGCCAAAAGTCACTAAATGCTATTCAAGAAGACTCCATTTTGAACTAAAAATACCCTAGATTTTTCGAACATCTGTAATTGTTTCGTAATTTAGTAAGATTTTTAGAACCCAATTCTTAGCACAAAATTATTAAAATAGTGTAATAGTTATGTATTAGATCCCCATTTCGAATAAACACTACAGCCGGGTCCACACGCTACGATCTGTCTGCGCAAATGTCTGCGCACACCTCGCAAATCGTTGCGTGTGGACAGCACATTTGCGCAGATGTGCGCAAACCTCGAAGTTGGAGTTGGAGGCACGTTGGAGGTTTGTAGCAAAATTGCTCAAATCTGTGGGTTCAAATCACATCTGCGCAGACAAGTTGGAAAGTGTGGACAGGAGATCGCTGCAAATCTGTGTCAGTGTATACTTTTTTCGTGTGTTTACTGTATTGACAGTGGATGAAAATGCCTGAGAACTGAGAATCCCGACTGGGAAACAAAGTTAGCCACAGCTTATTGGCCACATATAAATATAAAGTGGGCGTACAGTGTTTCAAACATATCTAACACACTGACAATTTTATTTGTATCTTGTTAGAAGGTAGGCCTACTTCACTTGCTTTCATGAAATCATTGTTCAGGGCAGCGTAAATAGCTTCACAAGTGTTGGGGATGATTTCACTCAATGCTAATTTAGAAATTGCTGTTGATAATTGGAGGATTTTTGTAGGTCTTTCATTTGGCCAGGAATTTTAATGTAACTGTCAGCCGCTCATGTTGAGAAAATTATCTCCTCATACAAGTGTCTTTACGTATTATGCGAGAAGTTACCAATGTCAAAAGATAATTTTAAGTTTCCACATCCATTCACAAATAATTACGCCAGTCATTGGGTTTGCATTCCAACTCACGAAGTAAAATCACATGTGACTACTGCCTTTGTTTAAGCGGCCATTGCCTAGACAATTCCGTTCGTCTTTACCGTTTATTGCGGTTTGTTTGCTATATTTTTCCTTGCAAGGCACGTTGCAAACAGCCATCATAACAACATTTTCTCCATCACTGCCAAAAATAAACTTAGAAAAAAAGCGTATAGTATTCGTTTGCCAGTCCGATTGCAGTCTGTACTTCCTAGTTTCTTTTTGCACCGAGAATACAGGCGACTAGAGGCAGCTTAGGAGGGCACCCAAGACTTCCCGACCGCCCGATAGATGTCTCTACGGTTACGCAGATGTCTCTACGGTTACGCTACCAGAGCTCTGTGCGAAATGAGAACAACCAATAGCATCACAAGTTAGCGAGAGCCAAAAGAATTGCATTCTGGGGTAAACATTAATTGCCTCGATGCGGGCAGTTTGAACGCATTCTGCTTCTTTCTTATGAAAGTAATGCGAGTATATTCTGCAACGAAGTACGAAAAAATAGCTTCGAGTGAAACGTAGCCAATAGAAGGAAAAATCATGTTCTTCCTTATCACAAATTTTTGTGTTTCTTTCCAGATATGTGACGATCTCCGAGAGTGTGTTCAGGCAGGCGAATACGAATTTTATTGCTGCTTTCGGAGCAATTTAAGCTGCCCTCATAATTCCCTGCCTGTCCAGATTTATTTTATTTATTTATTTTCGAGGTCTATGAAATCGTGACGGGAGTGTATCGCTGGGATGTAGAATGTGTCATATTATTGCTATAATAATCATAGGTAAATGTCAAGCGGCTTACTGACTAAATTGTTTGTAAACAGATACATGAAAAGGGCTACACTTTACTTACGGGCTGCAAGGGTTTAGTGTGTTAATGTTGGCAATGAAATTTTCGCTTTACGATGGTAATCAATTTACTAACCGGACTAGGTTATATACAAGAACCTGTCAGCCATAGAGCAGGAACTGCGTTAATTACTTATCTCACGACCAACACAAAAGATTAATTATATATATATATATATATTTTTTTTTTTCAGAGAACGTGTAATGTGGTTGCCAACACCAACACACTACGTCTGTACCATAAAACTTACGTTCTAATTCGCAGAAAAAGTATACAGCCAATAAGTGATTTACCCATGAGAGTGACATGGTCAGTTCTTATAGGGAAGCTAAAACTTAAACAGGAAGTAACGCAGATTATTAATCAACTCCTTTAAAGAATAGATATATAGAAGACGAGGGGTTCTTGCTTTATGAATTTAGCCATATCACCACCGACTGATGTAATATAAACTATAGGTTTAGTTTATACTATTCTGCCTGAATAATTTACCGTGTTCCTCATTGTCTCCTGCTAGAATTTTTAATAAAATACTATATTCGAAGATCGTGTTTACTTCTTGTAATATCAAGTTCACATGCACTCTTAGTTTTGTGAACAGTATGATTATAGTTCAGAGAGCACGTAAGTAATAAAATGTACTGTAGCATGACTTAGTGAAGAAAGTCAGCTGTTTCAATAAATCTCTACAATGGTATCTAGAGTGCGCTCTGATAATACTATCTGAGAGCGCTGTATTTCGGAAGCAGACAGCCAAATATATGTAGCAAGGAAGAATATTAATATTATTGCCGCTCGTGAAGCTCTCCTATTGGGTTCCTACCTAAGGGCACACTGTGAAATTATCATAGATTGGGAAATAAACGGCGAAATATTTGCGTCCTTCATTTTCTAATCACAAGGAAATATAAGTAATGTAGAACACTGCAAATCATACTTGCCTTACATTAATAAGCAACTCCTAGAATGTGTTTAAATAAAATATTTCAAAAAAATTAAAGGAAGTGTGCGGATACGAACTATGGTCCCTTGTACTTGAACGCTATCCGTTACACCACATTGACGATAAACATTTCGAGGCTTTATTATTAAATTCATTACATCTTATTGCTGCAGTACAATTTCATATGTAATAATAAGGTAAATCTCCTTGTGATGCAGTGTCACTTTGAAATGAAACTGGGCAACCTTAAGACGAAACAGTTTACATATTATGCCAGAATGAACGACGGCGTGTTCTGCATCGAGTCAAGGAAATATCAGTACGGTAGCGTAACAGTAGAGACATCTATCGGGCGGTCGGGAAATCTTGGGTGCCCTCCTAAGCTGCCTCTAGTCGCCTGTACCGAGAATTTGCAGCGATGTAAACACCCGTCCACACCAGTGATCTCTAATAGAGATCTCTATTAGAGATCACTGGTCCACACGCAACGATTGGTGTGCGCAGACATTTGCACAGATATTTGCGCAGATAGATCGTTACGTGTGGACCCGGCCTACGTTAAAGATACGTGCACACGTAACAATCTGTCTACATCGTTGTACATGTTCAGCAGATTTGCGCAGATATGAGATGTGGCCAAAACTGGAAGTTGGAGTTTTGAGCAAAATTGCTCAGTTCTGTCGATTCAAATCACATATGCGCAGACAAGTTGGAACGTGTGGGCAGAAGACCGTTGCAAATGTGTAACTCTACACTTTTCTGATCGTGTGTGTGTGCACAAGTGAACGAGACTATTATCTCGTGGCCCTTCTGGGGGACAGCCGTAATCATAGGTGGGGTATTTTTCTTCTACAGGCAAATTATGCCAACCCGCAGGGCAAATTTTGATCGACTCTATTTTTTTACGGTGTTATAATTTAATAAAATTAACTGACACAGAATTATTAAAAGTAAAATGACTGCAAGAATTAGCGAAATCATTTAATAAAACTAAAATTCCTGGTTGCTGACTTCAGTGTTGCCTTGTGACAGATACTTCAGCTAATCAAACTTTAAAAATCTACTAGATATTAGCCAGAATGAATGAGATGTTTGCATCGTTGCATAAGTAAATGCACAATGTGTATTAATTTGCATAGATTTCCTTTCTCTGATAAATAAATATTCATATTTCATATCAAGGTAATATTTGTAGAACAGGTGAATTTGAATAACGTTCCAGTCCTTATATATATATATATATATATATATATATATATATATATATATATATATATATATATATATATATATAAAAGGATTTCAGGTGCGTACAATTCTTATTGAAAGTCAAAAGAATTAAGGATCTAGAGTTCTCTCTCGGTATGGAATTGATAGACATCTACACACGATAGTCTGTAAATCACATTCCACTGCCTGGCAGAGGGTTCATTGGACCACTTTTATACTATTTATCTCTCATTCCATTCTCGAATGTCGCGCGGGGAGAAAGAACATTTGAATCTCTCTGTTCGAGCTCTGATTTCACGTATTTATTCAGATGATCTTTTCTACTTATGTAAGTGGGAGGCAACAATATATTTTCGCATTTGGAGGAGAATGTTGACGTATGTAGTTTCGTAAGTAGCCCACGTCGCAGCGATAAACGCCTTTGTTATAATGATTCCCATCCCAAATCCTGTATCATTTCTGTGACGCTGTCTCCCCTGTATCACGACAATACAAAACAAGCTGCCCTTCTTTCGGCTCTTTCGATGTCCTCCGATAAACCCACCTGATTAATAATGCCCACTGGACAGCAAGACCAGATATAACAGGAGGAATCTCACTGTATTATTGTCGCTGTCCTTTTACTAACTAAGCAAGGAAGTCCTTTTAGAGGAACAAAAGAAGATGGTAATTCTGGTGATCCACATCGCGGCAAATTTCTAAATAAATTGATCTCATATCATACTATAGTGTCCCCCTTCGTCTGTTTATTGAACGCCACAAGAAAGGCCAGATTAGCTATTTTTACAAAACGATACAAGATGAGTTCCGTGACTTGATTGCTGACAAAATAAAACAAAATATAATTAAAGATATTTTAGCTGCTAAATGTTTGATGTTTGACTGCACTACAGATATCAGCCACAACCCGCAGATGACACAAGTAATTCGATACATCAAGTCGAATGACTCAGAGGTTGTGGAAAGTTTTACTGACTTTTTTACAGTTACAGACAAAACAGGAGAAGGCCTTAGTCAAGAGATACTGCAAAAATTGAAACAAGATGGGTTGAACATTAAGTACTGCAGGGGGCAGTCTCATGACAATGGGGCAAACAGGGCTGGAAAGTACAAAGGGATCCAGTCAAGAACAGAAGAATGAACTAGCCTATTTCGTACCATGTGCTGCTAACTCTTTAAATTTAGCAGGAGCAAAGTCAGCAGACATTCAGCAAGAATAGTTGATCTGCAAGAGTAGATGCGGTTGAAGATGTTTACAAGCATTTTCATAAAGTTTTGAAGGCCCTGGAAGAAACTGAAACTTATAAATTGTCAACACCAGAAACAAAATCACAGACAAGATGTATTTTAAAAATATGGGAAAACTCAAATTCATTACTTTAACTTGTTTCTGGTATGCAATATTAATATAAATTGCTCATGTTAATCAGTTTCTGCGAAGTTAATACTTTACAATTGATAAAGCTGTTCGAAACATTCAAGGACTTTTGGGCTTTCTCAAAACTTCCCAGGATTCTTGTACCTCTGCAGTTATTTCTGAGGCCAAAGTGATAGCAGAAGCTAATGAGGTATCAACGGTATTCTCCGAAAAAAGGATTCGAAGAAAGAAGAAAATGGCCGGTGAGCTTTGTGAGGATGAAGTATCCAACATTCACAGAAAAAAATGAGGAATAATTGACAGAGCTTAGTATCAGGTTTACCGCACTTGAGAAAATTGGTGTAAAAATTAGTTTTCTGTGTGGTGTGCAAATTCGAGAAATGGGAGTGGAGGATTTGAAGGCCAAAGGAGCGGAACTGGCAGAAGATCAAATGTTTCAAATGTTTGTAAATCTATCGGACCAAACTACGTGGTCATCAGTCCGTAGCTTACAAACTACTTAAACTAAGGTATACTAACCTACGGACAAACAAACACACCCATGCCCCAGGGAGGACTCGAACCTCCGACGGCGAGCAACCGCGCGATCCGCAGCAAGGCGCTTTAGACCGCTCAGCTACTGCACTGCGGCAGCAGAAGATCTTAGCGAGGAAGAACTTGAAGTTGAAAGTTTCAGACAACATGCGCTGGCAGTAGACAGAGCCTTGCAAGATGCCACTGCATCATCAACATTAAGTTTAATTTATAAAAAAAATTGGGTAGGGGTATCCCAACCTTACTACAGCGTTGAAATATATCAAATTCAAATGTTTGTAAATCTGTCGGACTAAACTGCGTGGTTATCAGTCTGTAGCTTACAAACTACTTAAAATAAGGTAAACTAACCTAAGGACAACACACACACCCATGCCCCAGGGAGGACTCGAACCTCCACGGCGAGCAACCGCGTGCTCCGCTGCGGGACACTTTAGACCGCTCGGCTATTCCACCGCGGCGTTTAAATATATCTTACCATTTGTTTCTTTTTCGTCTGGAGAAAGAAGTTTCAGCAAGCTGAAACTAATTAAATACACTTGAGGAGCACGACTGTTAACAAATCTGAGTATAAATTAGCTGCTTCTCTAAACTATGATGATATCAAAAACAATTTTGCAGCAAAAAAAGATCGAAAAGCGAAATTTTGAATTGATTTTTGTATGATGAGTAATCTTGTAATATTTCTGTATGTATTAAAATTGTTCTGTTTTCCTTTGATTTTAATTCAGTCAATAAAATAAGTTCATGTTGTGAGATTGTGACATTTATTTAGATATATGTAACCCAATTAGCATCAAAAAGTCTATTCTTACAGGGGGAGGGGGGGTGAAAAATGGGGCAGCAAATTTAAGCTTGTCCCCCCCCCCCTTGGCAAACGTCCTAGATCCGGCCCTGCCAACCCGTAGTCGTATTTTTGGGTAATGTTGTGGCACTTTAGAGCTTCCTTTCTGGTTAAGGCTATAGCTCCTTAATTCGTTTGGATACTCCCTAAACTGTACCCTTTCCCTTTGCTTTTTCTCTGTGGCCAGTCGCCATTCTCTTGCTAGGAAAGACGTTACTGTTTCGAGTTTGCTGCAATGGGAATTGATTAGTGTTTACCAATTTGGTACCTAATACTTTTTTAATGACTATTTTAGCAAGATAGCAAGTGGTCTTATACTAAGTAATTTTAATAGCACTACTGATCATCACAGTGTCAATTCCTGTGTGAATTTATTGAATTATACAGGCAACAGTCTTGTTTCTGGCGAATTCGCAGCAAGGAGTACACAAATAAAAACCTAAAAAACGTGGCATACGATAGACTGGTAACTTTATGCAAACCAGTTTTTCATAATGCTGATAGGGAATTTGTTGCAAAAAAAATTCAAGGCTTACATGGTTCGGTCCGAAAAAAATGAAAAAGGTTTTGGACAGCACTCAAACTGGTATGTCGAGTGATGAAGTTTATGTGCCCAACCTATGGTATTATGACATTCTAACATTCACTACTGATCAGAAGCTTATGCCGTCAAGCACTTTGAATATGGCTGGAGAATATGAAAGACATGTGGGTGTCGCTGATAAGTGTGCTGTAAATGAAGAGCATCTCAATGACAGTATCGCCACAGAAGAGGTTTTTGTAATTGAGGAGCAGCAACGTACCGAAGGAAAGGAACAGGTTAGTGTTAAATTGTCATATTTCTCACAAGAGGTAATCACAGATGTAACAAAGGAACGCAAAAATATACGTTATGAAATTACAGTACTTAATGAGAAAGGATGATCAGCACTATTTATGGTTAAATCTAACTTTGGCACAAAAAGAGGTGAATTATGCTGCCACAAAAGTGTTTGGTCACTTAACCAAATAGCGTCAAAAGTCTGACAGTGAACCATTATTTAAAGAGAAATTAAAAGAATTTCCGAATGACTCAGCAGATACTTTTTTAGATATAAATTAGCTATTAAATAAACAAATAAAAATAATACAATTTAACAAATTAAAAACCTAAAAATTAATAAAAATCAAATTGTCATGTAATATAATGTAAAGGCACCTTTTATTAAACTGACACGTTCCACATCCTTAACAAATGTATTCATGATGTATGGAAGAAGTATTGATCTAATTTCTAAACTGGTAATTATGATAGTTGTATACACTTACTTTCATGTAATCTAGTTTCAGAACATCGTATAGTGCTTTGGATGTCTCTGGGATAACAGTAGATAGTGATGGTGCTGAAATTCCTGTGGTGAATTTTAATTCCTATAAAGAGCCACCAGTTGCTAACAACATGAGTGTCGATGTTAGGCATTCTTCTGCTGAAATGCTTTTTCTCATCACTGTATCTGTCTTGGTAATTTTGTGCTTAATCAAATCCAGCAAAATGTTAAACGAGACACAATCCATCCGTAAATAGTTTTTAAAATCATCACGCAGTTCATTAATAAAAGGCAAATGACTATAGTGGTGCCCTTATTCTTTCACCCAAACAAGGCACTTTGATTTCTTACGGTTCATTACAATTGCCACGCCCATCCCAGCTGCAGCGATCGCACGGATACGGTTTCTCCTCAGCTGCGACACGCTGCCCTGACGCCGCACCGCACAGAGCTTTCGAATGCGCCTGAAACGCCAGGTGGAGTGCTCCTGCGCAGCGAGCGGCGCGTGTCTGCCTGCCAGGTTGTCCCCCGAAGCTCCAAGCGCCGCGGCTCTGAAGGCGTTCTTGCCGGCTGGTAGGCACGGGCGGGCAGTCGTGCCCATGTAAAGGCCGCTAATGTTTTGGCCCTGTATAACATAGTAAATCCGATTATGACTGAGGCTGACAAAATCACGCACCTGATGAAGGGTATTGCAGAAGACGTGTACCAAGCTCTTCTGATAAAAGACGTCGCTACGGGAAGAGTTCATTAAGTGGTGCCAGCATACTGAACAGATGCAACAAAGGACGGTTGGACGAAAGAAGTATGACAGACTAACCAATGTAATCCCTATGGTCGTTGCGGAAGATCAGCATGACTTCGGTTCTCTCACACGACAAATTGTGAGAGAAGAATTACAACAATTTATGGCAGCTGGGACTATTAGACCGAGCGAGCATCAGATCATGGCCATGGATATAAGCTATGTAAGTGACGAGGGAGCTGACGCCGCTGAGGAAGAGGTATTTCAGGAAATAGCTCCTGTCCGCCCCGCCAATCACACCCAAGGTGAAGAATGGCGTCGCCCTGCTATGACTTAAGCTGCAGCCGCCAAACGGCAGCCCATGAACCGGCCGATGCTGCCACAACCAACTTCCCTGGCAACTATAATGCCCCACAGAACAACAGACGTCTGGAGGACAGTAGACAACACACCACTGGGTTTCCACTGTGGGCGTCCTGGACATGTCATACACTACTGCAAAGAGAGAAGGCGAGTATTCGACGATTGTTTTGCCGCAAGACGTCAGCCATCAGAGCAGTTCTATCCCAAGCAATCACCTGCTGATGAGTTCAGTCTACCTATGGGAAGAAGCCCATTGCCGTACCCATTGTCGCTCCCTGACGCGCCGCAGCCATTCACCGTCGCCGTACAGAGGTACCAGCCGCTCCCCTAGCCGCTGCGCCCAGGAAAACTAAGCGAGGCGACCATCTACGGAGGTGAGGCCGCCGCAGATGAAAATCCTCCATGGACGACAGTTGCTAAGATGTCGGGAAATCTCATCAACGTCATAATCGACGGCCAAACTGTCCGGGAACTTGAAGATTCAGGAGCGTCTTTTTCTGTATTGTTGGATAATTACTGCCGCACCCTAAAGAACTGTGCTGAAGGTCGCAAATGGAAAGTACGTCCAGCCAGCAAGAACTTGTGTCGCAAGAATAACCATCAACAACAGGACCCAGCCGTTTGAATTTCTCGTGTTAACAGAATCTAGTCACAATGTCATCCTCGGATGGAACTTCCTTCAGGCATTTCAAGCTATCATTGACTGTGGAAGATCTGAGCTGCAAATTGAAGAAGTAGTTCCGACGATTTCACGTAATAAAGAATTTTCTGGGAAGTTATTTGTCGTTGACAATGTGATGATCTCGCCGTTGACGATGAGAAGAGTTGCAGTCACAAACACAGATGAGGGATTAAACTGTGAAGTGCTTG
Source organism: Locusta migratoria (assembly GCA_026315105.1). Taxonomy (NCBI): domain Eukaryota; kingdom Metazoa; phylum Arthropoda; class Insecta; order Orthoptera; family Acrididae; genus Locusta; species Locusta migratoria. The sequence goes on along the minus strand of CM048750.1, from coordinate 120,834,494 downwards.
TTGGTAGTAGAAAGTTCATCAGGCTCACCAAAGACATTTACATACCAGCGGCTATTATAAGCATTATCGGAGGTCGAGGAGAGATTTGGATCACGAATTGTCACAAGCAGTCGCAATTTATCCCCAAAGGAATGTGTATCAGGTCAGCTGAACCAATCCAGCACGGTGAGCTCAACGTCATCAACGAAGACCCATACTCTTAGTACAAACAACATGCTGGAGGAAACAAACGTGCATTCACACCTGAGCAGGGGAAAGGTCAGATGAAATGGCCCACGATAAGGCAACGTATAAATACTGAGGATCATCTACCAATTAGCCAGCGTTTGTATAGTGTGTAGCCAGCTGAAAGACGAATAATTCGGGAAGAAGTAGAAAAGATGTTGCACAATGACATTATTCAACGTTCAGAGAGTCTCCGGTGGTCCTTGTAAAGAAGAAGGATGGCTCATGGCGATTCTGTGTCGAATATCGGTGGCTGAACAAAATCACAAAGAAAGATGTTTACCCACTGCCGTGTATTGGCGACACCTTAGACTGCTTGAAAGGGGCTACATACTTCTCAACCATGGACATGCAGACAGGTTACTGGCAACTCGAGGTTGACGAAGCTGACAGGGAGAAGACAGCTTTTATTACATCTTACGGCCTCTATGAATTCAAAATAATGCCATCTGGATTGTGTAATGCTCCAGCCACATTCTAACGCATGATGGACAACTTGCTTCAACACCTTAAGTGGACGATGTGTCTTTGGTATTTAGATGACATTGTCGTTTTCTCAAATCATTTGAAGAACATCTGAGTCGCCTGTCAACTGCGTTGAAGTGTGTTCAGGCTGCAGGACTCTGCCTCAATCCAAAGAAGTGCCTGTTCGTCGTCAAAGAGATAAAAATCCTGGGGCACCTAGTCAACGGAGATGATGCCCGTCCTGATCCAGATAAAGTAAGGGCAGTCACAGAATTTCCAACTCCTCAGCACATTCGTGATGTGAGAAGTTTTCTCGGGCTGTGCTCATACTACCGACGTTTCATAAAGGGATTTTGTAACAAGGCACGTCCATTACAAGAACTTCTGTAAGGAGACACCAAGTTTTACTGTGATGAGGCAAAAGAAAGAGCTTTCCAGGCACTTAAGGAGGCTCTAACTTTTGCACCAGTGCTAGCCTTGTACGACGAGAATGCGGAGATGGAACTTCACACAGACGCCAGTGGTTACAGAATTGAGGCAGTGCTTCTAGAAGTACAGGAAGGTGCTGAAAGAGTGATAGCCTATGCATCAAGAGTACTCTCAAAGTCGGAGATAAACTACTCTACAACTGAGAAAGATCGTCTCACAGTTATCGGGGCTATCAACAAGTTCCAGCCATATTTATTCGGCAAACCTTTCACCATCGTGACAGTCCTCCATTCTTTATGTTGGCTGACTAGCTTGAAGAATCCATCAGTTCGACTAGCAAGATTGGCACAAAGACTCCAAGAGTATCACGTCACAGTGCGAGACAGGGGCTGTAATTACTCTATTTTTCATACTAACCTTGTGTTACTGTATCTTTCTCTTCACGCTAATTATTGAAATATGTAACATTTTTCTGTGTAGATCTTTCTTTATTTTGATTTTTGTGCCTTTAGGGACACATCAGGGGTGATGGGCTCCTGGGATTGTAGTACATTCTATATTTATATCAAAATTTCGGGATTTTAATGTTTATTGGCGCAGCTTGGATGCTAAACAGTGGTTTTACATGTTGGGCACGGTCAGGCCACGCAGAGCAGAGACGCTCTTGGAGGTCTCCCCCTCCTACCAACTTTCACTTGCCTTCGGGGAAGGACGAGAGGGGCTGGCTTTACCTGTTTGGCGCCGACGCTACAGGCGGCGTAGTATACCTGGCAGAGTTTTTTAGAGTGTGTGGGACGCTTTACACTATGCTGGCCCGCGGTTTACGGTGGGCGATAGCGGGGACTGCCTTTTTAGTCATTCGGCCGTTTCGCAAGAGAGGAATTTGCCAGATACAAACAATAGCAGAGTGCTCTGGGCCCCAGGCTGTTTATGGAGACGTATTGCCCTTAGGCGTTATCTAAAAAAAACTTCCTAGAAAGCAGCAGAGTTTGAACACAGTTAGTGTGACAAATGGTTAGTTTGAGAGGAAAGCTTTCTGCCCGTCTGGCACCCGAAGGGTTTGGCTCCAGCGGCTGTATATATAGCACAACGTTAACATTTTTAGGTCGTGTGACTGTAGCTAGGAGCAGGCGGAAATTCCTTGCAGGGCATTCACCCTGCAATGGTGAAATACGCAGGAAGCTTTGGTGGCATGGGCGGAGCCTGTTGGCAGCCGCAGAGAATGCGTCCTGATTCGGCAGATTATTTTAGTATGTCAGCTAAACAATTTGTCAACGGCGCTACGCCATCCGATTGGTTGGACTATTAGCCGTTAGCAAAGATTGGTGCGTCCTTTTCGCGTGGGTGTGGCCACCCGTCACTTGCCGTGAGCTGCGGCAGAGCACGAGGGGGCATGAAGACTCGTGTCTGAGCCTCCTAAGGACCTCGCGGGACTCCTCTTTGTGCGTCCGAGGGGTAAGGACCTTGGAAGAATGGTGTCTGAGCGTCCGAAGTGCACGGACCTCGCGAGACTCCTGTTTGAGCGTCCAAAATGTATGGACCGCGGGAGACAGGGAATACTCCGTTGAGATTCGCGGGGAGGACATCATCTTAAACGGTCCTCTGGTTAGACTTGTGTGTGATTCTGAAGATTCGGACCTTGTAGAACTTGTGTTTACTTTACGGACGTTACATTGTCCTGTGGTTACACTGTGAGCGGCCACAGTTTAGTTTTCGTTTTGCTCGAAGTCTCTATTTGAGCATTCGCGCCTTTGCGAATTGGGCATTGTTTTTAAAGACCTTATTACGCAAGTGACTGATCGATTTGTGCCAAGTGGGCTTTGTGTCACCTATGCAAAATATTGATTAGTCTACTAGCGTGATAGAATGGCACAGCAACTGCCTAGGGACGCCGACGCCAGTGACACTGTGTTAAGTTTCATGTCAACCCTGCTTAACAGGTCGCAGCAATTACGGTCGGATAAAAATTTCAGCTCATCCGCTCCCACCGCCTGCTGCCTGCGAGCCTCAGATGCTGCCGTCAATGATCATCTGTGTGGGTAAGGTGACGCACTTGCTGGAGGGTTATATGAATCAGACTTGTTGTATTCTGTCCCTTATTTTATTCTTTTGAGATCTGCCTGTTTACTTTCGGGAGCTTAGGGCTAACGGTAATTTCAACCCCTGTGTAGCCAATCTAATAGCATTCTGTTTTGCAAAACCTCCGACCTTTGACTCTGGCAGTCATTTTTGTGACTCAATATTTTAACATTTATAAAAAAATTGTTTGAATACCATTATCTGTTTTACATGATAGGAAATGCCATCTAATTTATTTATTGTATGTTTAATTATAATAAATTGATTTTAAGCAGATCGTCTTTCATTTAAGAACATTCCTTTTTCACTATTTTGAAGGGGAAACAGAATAGTTAAATTCCACAGTTTACCAATAAGTACAAGTACATTTTTGTTTGTTTGGTGCAACTGATACATTGCAATCGAGTAGGAATATTTATTATATGTTTGAAAATATGATCACATCATAGCTGATCAGTAACATTTCCATTTTCCATATTTTGGAGAAATATGGTGGCGACCCAAGATAATTAATTGCTGTCCTAAATATATATAAATAAATATATTAATTCATAACTATCGCGCTAGTTTACATTTGGCGATTCCTGCCATAGAATTAACGACCTAGTTCACACATGGCAACTCCTTCCATAGAATTGACGACATACATTACAACAGTGGTATTCAAGAACGGGCACAAATACAAGGATGCTGACTGCCGTTCGAGGAATCCATTAGTGGAACACAACAGCATGAATGAAATTTCAGCCCTCACTGAATTGATGACGTTACAGCTGAACAGAGGGAAGATCCAGTACTATTAAACCCATAGAAACCTTGGAGAAAGGAGAACCGAACTATGGAGAGTTTCAACCTGTAAACGAGGCATTGTATAAGAGCAACTACGATCCACTGGGCCCCAGATGGCTACTGGTCATTCCAGCTCATCTCCAACCAGCTATTCTCAAGTATTTCCTCAATGGTCCAATATCCAGTCATCTGGGATTCGTGAAGACCCTAGACAGAATCAGACGCAGGTATTACTGGAAAGGTCTCTACCGATCCGTCAAGCACTATGTGAGTCACTGCGACAGAAGCATGTGCTGCAATTACCTCCAGGGCTTCTCGTACCAATTCCGCCGGCAGCAGCTCCATTCCACCGAGTTGGGATCGGTCTTTTAAGGGAGGATCCCGAAGTCGACGACCGGTAACTGATGGATAATCGTCTGCACTGACTACATCACACGTTACGCTGTCACCAAACCTGTGCCGACTGAAGATGCACCAGAGATCGCAAAATTCCTTGTAGAAGACATTATTTTGAAGCATGGAGCACCACGTGTCATGATATCTGATCGTGGAAATGTATTCCAGTCAAAATTAGTATCAGAGGTAATGTCATGGTGCGACATTATCCACAGAAAGAATGATAACTGCATACCATCCTCAGAGAAATGGTCTTACGGAATGTTTTAACAAGACGGTAGCCGATATGCTGTCAATGTTGAGCAGAAGGATTGGGATACAATTCTGCCAGCCGTGACATTTGCTTACAATACCGCAAGACAAGACACCACACGCTTCACGCCATTTTTCCTGCTCCATGGCCGTGAAGCTGAGACGACAATGGAAACGCTGTTTCCGTTCCAACCGGACGACACTCAGGTTGACTATGTTCAACAGCTCATCACGAGGGTCGCAGAAGCAAGACAGCTGGCTCGCATACGGACACTGGACGCCCAGGAGAAGGACTGTCAGCGTTATAACGACAAGCAACTGTTGTGTACAGCCCAGGAGATCTGGTATGGGTTTTTACCCCTGTATGAAAGGTTGGACTGTCAGAAAAGTTATTGAAGTGATACTTTGGTCCGTACGTGTCATACGCCGCCTGTCAGACGTCACATACAAAGTTGAGGATTATGAGTTGTCGTCGAAACGACAAAAACGTACTACGATCCTGAAGAGGCGACAATGGCTTCTTGTTCAAGGATGGTAATGTTACTGAGGAAGCAACGACAGGGACGTCTGTCGTCGATAATAGTGGAGAAGGAGAGGATTTTCTTGAACTGCCATACAGAGGACCCATGACAAAGTCAAGATCCAGGACATTGCAGCTGGCTCCAGAGGGAACATAACAGCAGCTCGCTATTTTTCCAGGAGACGGAGCAATGCAGCGAGAGACCATGTAAACCGACTGCCGGAGTGGCGCAGGGGATGGCGTCACCGATTGTGGTGCTGAAGGTCGCCGGTTACTGGCAAAATTTTATTTCTTTGTAATTAACAATTCCAGAATGTTCTACATCTTTCTTATGTTCACTTGTAAATTCTATTTGTTTCGTATGTTAACTGTTCTTCTAATTTCTGGTACATTCTGTTTGTGTATAAACAGCAGAGCACTCTGCCCAAGAGGCAGTCAGTGCTGCGTGTATTTTAAGTTGGTAATAAAGGTGCTTTCAGTATAAGTGCTGTGTTCAATTTCCTTCGAAGTCAAGCCTGCTTCCATTTTATTAGCCTTCAGCGATTTTGTGAATAAATTCACCTAACAGTTCCCAGTCACAGATATCCATTTTGTTTTCATTTGACAAGACACTTGTAAATGAAGACAAATAAATGAACCTATCACGAAACGTAAACACAGATCACGTGGAGATCGCTCCCACTACAACTCAGGCAGTTCTGTGCATGCGCGAATCTGGCAGCTTGAGAGCACCAGAAATATTTTCCCGGGTAGAATCTGGTAGCTTGCGACTACTGCTTAAACAGCAAACAGCTGCTCGGCAAGTAGCATGCGCATGCGCGAGTAGCTCGCTGGCAGCTGCTTAAACAAACCTAATTTCTGTATATCGAAATAATAAGCCCCCACAATCCCGTAAGCGGTCGACTGCGAACAGTGGACATATTGAAGAGTGCCTCGGCGGCCATTGTGGTGGCAAACTTCCGCGCGAACTTTAAATGTGCGTAAGTTTCCTTTGATTAGAGAGAGTATTCGTTTGAGTTAAGTCGCGAAAACTATGTCTAATTGAAATATATAACTACAAAGCTGTTTCAGTCTCCTTGAATATACAGCAACTATCGGTTGTGTGTAAATTTATTACACATTCGGTTTAGAAATTGATCAACTGCGTTTCCTCTTCCTAATGATAACATGTAGTTTTTTTTTAATCGTTTTAAGTGTAGCATATGAATGGAATTTATCGTCAGACCCGATTTTTTGGCACTTTCTCAGTATTTTCTACGATTGTGAAACTTTTGCACAAACATTAACTTAGGAAGACTTACACACTTTACGACTTTGCTTTACTGCTGTAGTCTCCAATATTTAGATATTTCATAGCATCAAAACATCAAAATGTTAAAAATAGATTGTGCTAGTGAAATATGCCATCAGACACATAACTAAAAAATAGCTTCTTAAGTTGTGAATACAGAAATCAGCCACTACCAAATTCTTTTAAGAACACAAAGTATGCCATAACTTTTTCTTACGTAAAGCATCTAACATTAGCATTAGGGTATCTACCACGAATATTAGCATTTTTAATGCTGTAAGCCAAATACCTTCCACTAGCGTGATATGCTCAAATGTCAGCAACTATCATCATAGGGTTCAACTTCACAAAGTGCATCCAGTGTGGCTATGTGTCATTCATATATGGAACTATACACAGTTCTGCAAACCCCTTTCAGTTGTTACACCTATATGTAAAGCGGATTACCTTTAAATTCTGTGTTACAAGTTGCTAAAATTAATTTCATAAACAAAAATTCGAACTGCAGTGGGGCAAATAATTTCGTGACCCCAATAGTTATTTTACACAATCATAAAATGAAACATTTTGAACTTCCTGCCCACCAGTACTGCCTAAAGTAGCTCATTTTTAAGAGCTACCGGTATTGTTAAAGCCTGTATCTACCACGAATATTAGCATTTTTAATGCAGTAAGCCAAATACCTTACACTAGCGTGATATGCTCAAATGACAGCAACTATCATCATAGGGTTCAACTTCACAAAGTGCATCCAATGTGGCTATGTGTCATTCATATATGGAATGGAAAGTAGCCGGAAGACCTTTGAAGATGTCTCCCGCAGTTGGAGACGAAACGTCGGGAGGTAGTTTTATATCTGGACCACGGCCCATCAGCCCGGAAGTTTTATCTGAAGAACTATACACAGTTCTGCAAACCCCTTTCAGTTGTTACACCTATATGTAAAGCGGATTACCTTTAAATTCTGTGTTACAAGTTGTTAAAATTAATTTCATAAACAAAAATTCGAACTGCAGTGAGGCAAATAATTTCGTGACCCCAGTAGTTATTTTACACAATCATAAAATGAAACATTTTGAACTTCCTGCCCACCAGTACTGCCTAAAGTAGCTCAATCCTATATTGTCTGACTAACAGTCTGTTAAGCAAGAGTAACTGTCTCTGAATAGAAGTAGTACGGCTACTTGTATTCCTGAGAAATATCAATGGGAACAGTCTTCGATCTTTTTATTGCTTTCTTAAATTGATTTATGTATTTAAACGCTGAGCAGCTCTTCACAATCTTGCTTCATGTAGACTGTAATAGTCAAACAGTACAGACATGACTATCAATTGTGTATGTATCCTGCAGTAGTTATTCAATACAGGATTTGCTCTCGTATTTATCTGACGCTTGCCACTACCATGGCGGCCAGGCGAAGGTTCAAATTATCCTGCGACAGCAGCGCTGTCAGAAAGTCAAGTTATTTTTACAAGGTCTTTGAGAGAAGTAGCCACTGGGGTGCTCTACAGGCGACACTATGAACTAACACTTGTAAATGATGCATTCTCCCCCAGAATGCGCCGTGTTGCTTATTAGATATTTAGGGGGCCCAAATTATCCGCAGGGGCCCAGGATACCACTCTTACTTCTATTAACTGCAGAAATAATCTTATTCAGTTTACATGATAGCAGTGTGTCAACATGTTTAATTTAAAAATTGAATCTACTGTTGGTGAAGTCCAAGAGACATGTTAAAACCTCCAGGTGCTTATTAGATGGATCGAACATATTACAGTAACTCTTTCGTTCGTTAAATGATTAATCTTTCACACATTGGACATATCAACTGCATATATAACTACTTTGGAACTCAATTTACATAAAGGCAATTCACACTGTTCGTCATGTCATGTCACGTCACCGTTTGTCAGAACATTCCACAATGTATTGCTAATGGCGACATTCACACTGTCCATCACTGGACCATCATGTCACGTCAACATCACATCAATGTCTGAAGGTACACCTTACTGGTAAATGTACCGTCAAAGAATAATGGCCCAATTACCCGGTAACACAACCCACACCACACATTTACACCTGGCAAATTCACGGCTTTGTCTACATGGATGTTTGGATTTTTGGCGGCCCAGTAAGATGCAATTGTGGCGATTTACTGTACCATTGAGTTTGAATTGTGCCTCATCAGACCACACAATCATCTCTGCAAACTCTTCATTGTTGCGCACCTTGTTAGTATACCACTTGCAGTACTCCATTCTACGATCTGGGTCATCCTCGTTCATTGTGTGTAGCAGTCGTGGGGTGTAGCGCTTCCACTTTGCTATCTTCAAAATGCGCCGAACACTTGAGCGACTAACTCCAGTTTCACAGGCACACTGTCCAACAGACTTCTCTGGTGAGCCGGTGAATTGTTGTAACACACGATGGGAGTTAGCTGAACTTTGAGTGCATCTTTAACATAGCCTTTGGCTTCAAATTCGTCTCTAATGCGACGAAACGTTAAACGTGTCAGTGGCTGTGTTTGATACTCATTTCGCCATTGCTGTTGAACCTCATTGTTTTCGTACTTAAAATACCACTTCAAAACTGACTTCCATTCACCGATTGTAAGGCTTGCACCATCCATGATTATTCAAGTAACTAGATGCAACTAAGAACGAAACACTGACTATGCAGTCGCTGTCATCTGACAAAACAAAACAATGTCATTCAACACTTGTGTGGCAATTGCCGGAACTACAAACTATTACACTACCAAAGATGAGACAACTCTGTCAATTAAATTCAAGGAGGGTGGAATCTTAGAGTATAGATATTTATACTCTAAGGGTGGAATAAAGGGAGATGGCATTATCTATGTTGAGCACATATGTCAGTTGAAACCAGTGAGCTCAATAATAAACTTTTGAACTCACTGGTTGAAACCTTAGAGTATAGATACTCTAAGGTTGAAACCTTATAGTATAGATACTCTAAGGTTGAAACCTGTCCGCCATCTTTTGGAATGCTATTTACGTGTTAAAACTGTGCGTTAATTTGACCCTCGTACTGTTAATGCATTGAACTGACAGTCACTGCAAAGCATTTACTTTCAAACTATATACTTTCTTGAATAAAAAGTAATAAATACATATCATAATATATTTGAAAACTTACTTTTTAAAGGCTAATTTCCACTTTTTAACACGTTGTACATCGCCGCAAACCCGTCGGAAGTTTTAGCCCTGTTTTAATTGACATGAAACATTATCTCTACAATACAAACACTTCTACAAAACTTAGCAATATGGCGGAGGCAGGCTTCATTTTTAAAGCGTAAGGGCGTCTCCCTGTTTTCTAACCTCCTTGATTAAATTAATTTGCAAGTTATGGGCCTTTAAACAGTGAATACATTTTTTTGATCCTTCCCCCAATCCTCTCTCTCTCTCTCTCTCTCTCTCTCTCTCTCTCTCTCTCTCTCTCTCTATCGAACCCACGACCTCTGGATTTGTAGTCTGGCACTCTACCACTGTGCAACAGAGGCGCAAAAAAAAAAAAAAAAAAAAAAAAAAAAAAAAAAAAAAAAAAAAAAAAAGTATATATATAATGTGTATAAATAATATATTTCGAAAGTATTTACTAATTACCTTCAAAGTACGTAAAACACCAACAATTTCTATTTCAGCGACTCTCAGGGCGTGTAGTTTTTATTTTGGCCAATCCAGAATAAATTCTTCATGAATAAATGAAAAGACTTCAGACAGAAGTTAGATTTTCACAGTAATGTATATTTAATGCACTGTAAAGAAATTTACACAAGGATACAGTATACTTTATTACTTGTTCATGTCATTTCATATAACTAACTCTACTGTTACGTTTTAAAACATAAGAAAAAGCACTCTTTTTTGTTTTCTAAGTATACCTTTTTAAGTTAATCATTATCTTTGATTTTTAATTGACAATAAATATACCATAAATTAATTAGTCAATTAATTAATTTCGATTTTCTTTGTTAAAGTAAAGTAAATATCCATCTCCTCTCCTCTCCTTTTTACCCATACGTTTCCTGCCCCACACATCATCACACGGCCTCGCGCAAGGGAGCATATGTGTTTGGCCACTCCACTGTCACTATTTTTACATGCAATACGTTTTCCGGAAGACGAAAACCGATTTTCGTAAACCGTTTTTCGCTGTCGTGTTTACATGGTATAGCCTGAATCGGTTTTCGTAGCTCACTTAAAATGGCGGCTGGAAAACAGCTGATTCAGTTCCTTATTTAGTCTGCACAATCGCTATTTTTCTTTATTTAAATACACAGGTTTATGTTCACTCTAATATTTATACTTTTATTTCACATTAGAAAATATCACTCTGTCCATATTTGCCGAAAATTCTTGAAAAGAAAACACAATCTGACAAGCCAAGAACGCTTCAAAAACGGTTGCGTTTACATGCACCCCGTTTAAGGGTATATTACACGGAACGAATTTGGTCGCTAGTCGCTGGCGTATTTGGACGCAACTGCTAAATTCGCTCCGTGTAAACAGGGACAGCTAACAAAGTCGCTGCTCCGAAACGCGAGCGTCTAAAGTTGAAGGGTGGGCTACTTTAGACGCCGGTCGCTGGCGTTTTTGGTCGCCCTGTGTCATATACGGGAGCGTCTAAAGTAGCCACCAGTCGAGTCAAAATGTCGAAGGAAATTGTAAATGCTGGCGTTGTGTTTCTCGAAACAGTTTTAAAAGAACAATTAATGAACCAAAAGGAAAACGTAGTGATGGGCACGAAAATCGATTGTGGAACTGGAAAACCGCTTTAGAGAAGCGGATTTCCAGAATCGATTTTGGAGTGTTTACATGACCAACCAAAAGCGGAATTGGAAAATTGGTTTACGAAATCCGGTTTTGGGAGCCCATGTAAACGGGGTGTGTGTGCGCGCAGGTCGCTCCGCAAAGTACATATAGTTCAGTAAATGAAGACAGAAAGTAAAAGTCCCTATAAAAAGAAACAGAAGAGAAACAGACTCTTCAGACATAAGTCGAAACGAATGAAATAGTTAGGCCTAGCAGTTATCTTATTTACTCATTAGTGTAGCCTTAGTTTTTATACCAAACTACAGTCATAATGATAATTGGAATAGCAAGTGGGCAATTCGATATCAGTCGGTACAAATTATGATGATATGTGTACCTCATTCTGATGTCCTATACAATGATAAAGCAGATAAACTAGCAAAAGAAGCAATTATTAGAGGAATACCTTTGGACATTAAAATCCCATATACAGACTACCTCCAAAAAAATCAGACAACAGGCGATTCGTTTGTGGCAGGAAGAATGGAAGTGAAGCCAAAAACCAAAAGGAAGAAGCTATGCTAGTATACAAACATTTATACCAAGACAACCATGTTTTGCAAATTCAAAATACTCAAGGAACATAATAGTTTCCATTATAAGAATTCATCTCAATCGTTGATCTTTCCCTGCCCATTTACACAGATTTGGCTTATTGGACACACCGTATCGTCAATGTGATGGAGCAATGTAGAGATGGGCAAAACCGAGAACTTTCAGGAATCGAGAGCCAAAAGGAATCGAATACCAAACCGAGAACTAAAAAAAAATTAGGTGCTTAGGCAAATCTACTCGATGCCAGTATTAACGCTCTGGACGAGTTCTGATGTGAAATAAGCGTTAGCATTTACTTAAAAAACATGGATTGGAAATCAAGTGTGCAAAATTTCATATAGATCGGAAAGAAACTATACATTTTGTGAAAGTCCGTTGGTAAAGTACCCTCTGCCATGTGCCTTAATTCGACCCTAACGCAAGATCCTTTTTCGGCTGATCTAGTTTACCTATAAACAACATACCTGCCTAATTTCAGCTTCATAGGTGAAGTAGTTTTCGTGATTTCGTCTTCAGTGAGTGATTGAGTGAGTGTGTAAGCAATCGCTTTTACACATACAGAAATAATAAACATTTGGGTAATTTAACAGAAACTTAAATTAAACCTTTCCATTTGTTTGAAAAATGAGGATATTAGTGACAATGCCTGGATATAATAATAATAGATAGCAGCCGCCAGACTGAAACACAAACAAAACCGAACATTTTTGTTTCACTTTTCTCAAACAGAAACGAATACCATAACAGAGAACCCATAAACGAGAACCATGAAGCGAGAACTGAAAAGCGAGAACTCAAAAGCGAGACCCGCAAAACCGAGACCTTGGAAGCGAGAACTGAGAGAAGCGAGAGCTGAAGCGAGACCCGAAAACCAAGACCTTAGAAGCGAGAACCAGGAAGCGAGATCTGAAGTGAGGCCCGAAAACCGAGACCTTAGAAACGAGAACTAAGAAGCGAGTACTGAGAAGCGAGAGCTGAAGCGAGACCCGAAAACCGAGACCTTAGAAGCGAGAACTGAGAAGCGAGATCTGAAGCGAGAACTAAGAATCGAGTTCTAAGAAACGAGTACTGAAAGCGAGTACTAAGAAACGAGAACTAAGAAGCGAGTTCTGAGAAGCGGGAACTGAGAATTTTTGTTTGGTAATCGTCATACAAACGTGTTAAACTTTAATTCTTTTTTCATTACGAGTATAATAACGATGATTGGGTACAGTGTTATAAATATAATTAAAGTGAAATGAGGAATATAAATGATGATTGCAGCAAACACAAATATAAAATGATAAAACGGCATAAATTACTTTGAAGTTACTGCATAACAATAATTAAAATCTCTTAGACCAATATTCCAGATAAATAAAGAACGATAAGAAGCATAAATGAGCGGAAATGAAAAGTTAAGTTACTATGCTGATTAAAAAGATGTAGCGAAGAATTATAATTAAAAAAGTTACGTTAAACCAATCATTTCTATAAAACTAATGATTGAGCATGTTTCAAAAAAGATTTTAAAGTAGTTCTGACAATAATAAAAAAATAAAAATCTTGTTTGCACGGTCAGGTTTCGAACCCTTACCCTACAGCATCATAATGACTTAACCCACTACACCACACTATCATGGGTACAGAGAACAACCTGTGTGGCTTATGCTACAAAACATAACTAAATGTTACATTACTTCTAAATATGTCAGCGGTAGGACAATAAATGTTTATATCGACGATTTCCTAACACTAAAATGCAAATACCGAGAACTGACTCAGGTTCTCGAGAACAACGAGAACTCTTTGGAATCGAGAACTTTGCATTCTGAGTACTCGGTTTGCCCATCACTAGAGCAATGGTTGGTGATATAAATCACATCTTGTTTCAGTGCAGACTGTACGAGGAAGGAAGAGAGAAATTTTTGAAGGATCTCTTGAGACTTGGTCACTGCCTGCCAATTTTTGCTGCTTCTGTTTTAGGGGACACAACCAGGAGAGCATATGATGTTATAGCCAGATTTATTTCACGAGAAGAAATCAAAATTTAACAAGAAAACGGAAATTTAATTTATGAACTGCAATTAATGTATATTAAAAACAAGTATCTAGTACATAAGTCAATACAGACAAATATGTAAATGTATGCTTTAAAATGTATGTTTATCAGTTTTGACGGCTAAAAAGTATTTTCCTACGCTAGAAGCCAATAAATAAATAAACAATAATAATATGTATATATCTATGGCAAATCACAAACCGATTTGATAGATTGTGAAGTTCCACGCCATCTTTTAATCAATTCTCCCGCCACCGCCGTGGCGTAAAATTAGATGCGTGTAAAAACATAGTACTAATAACTACAATTTACTACGTAGAATTCAATTTTGTTTTAGTACTTTATTACACAGCAATTTAGGCATTTCAAATATTCATTTGTTTAAGATCTTGTTTTTCTATTTTTTCACTAGATTTCGGAAAAAGGAAGCACAAAGTAGGCTATTGATAAACTAGAAACGTAACAAAGAATCATTGAAGAGAGGCCGAAAAAAGAGAAAACAGTGTTTGTCCTCTGTCACATTTGAATTTTATTTGAAATAATTGAAACATTATAAGAAAATGGAGAGTTTTATGCGCCAAATGATTGTTAGGAAAGCCACTACATAGTTTCCCACAGCCATTGTTGCTTTTGCCAACTGAGTACGGAGTGATTGATCATTCTTCTGAAATACTATTATGTACTTTAACACAAGTTTATATTATGAATTTGAAGGTTGTATTTACGTTCCCTTGGCGACTGGACTGTTTACAAAGAATGTGCAATAACTGCGTTGAAATTACTATTAGGTGTCAATCAGTTAGGCGAAGTCAATCATTAATATATTGAAATGGAAACCGACGCAAGTTTTTCTAGCGAATTTAGCTCATCGGAGGAAGAAGGGGAGGCAGCTGAAGGTAATGACTCGAGCTGCTTTTCGTAGTTCTTGTCAGGAAATAGTATAGCTATCGCTTCTTAGCATAATAACAAGGGAATTAGGGTGTCGGAAAATTTTTGTTTTGTTTAGTTATGTCTTATGTTCTCAGTCCTTTAGCGTTCACACTTGCACCTTTTCATTAGTTGACTGAGGATTGCTCCGTTGTCAGAGACAGGCCTACGTGGTTGAGAGAAACATAAGTAGGAAATAGTTGCACACACACACATACAAATATCGTGCATATTACAAATTGGTTGTGGACAGTTTACAGAGATACAGCAAAGTACTACTAGGACCTGTAATATAGTAGGCCTACTTATAATTGAGCAGAAAATTCATGCATGTCTTAAAACAAGTGCAAGTGTAACATTGTGTGAAAAAGGGAATTGTACTATGCTTCTGTGAATTCAGAAAACTTTGCACTATCGTAAAGTTCTAGAATTTCAGAGGGAGGGGAGTATATATTCCTCCCCCCACCCTTTGCTTCTGCTACCGCAGCAGCTTCCACAGAACAGTTGTCAACAGGCCAAACAGACACAATTACCAACTGAGCTGTGTAGGCATGTCTCTTGACTCCAGTAGCTGTGGCTTAGACATTTTTCTCAGTCTTTTCCGCCAGGAATGTTATTGTGACAGTGGTGTAACTATGGCAGGGGGGAATGAGGGGGATAGAACCCCCCCCCCCCCCAGAACCCGAAAAAGAGAGAGAGAGAGAGAGAAAAAAAGAAAAAGAAATCCTATAACAGCAATCTGGTAAAGGTAAAGATTTGAAACTTGGGGTGTTTTACCATAAGCTTTCTTTGGAAGGGAGTGAATTAGTTTCTTCAGTGGGAGTGGTAGATGGTAGTCTGTCTGGAAACTGACTAAAATTTTGCTCGGCAAACAGATCTTACCAAGTCGTAGTTACGCCACTGTTATGACAGTAAACATAATAAGTGGAGCTGTAGGGCAGAGCATGACACATGCGTGGTTGACTCAGTCGGTTAGAGCATTTTCTGTGAAAAACATTCCGGGTGTGACTCACTTAGACACACAGTTTTAAACTGTCCAGAAATTTCAGTATAGGAATTGTCAGATTTAGCAACTACCTTTAGTCTTTCCAGTTAGTTGGTGACAGCAAAGGGATACCTGTTGAGGGCATCAAATTCTGTTTCACCAGACAAAGTTCATATGATAGTTGGAATGGCATCTACTGGTTCACATAAAACAGTTGAAGTCTTCCTCTCACAAAGACTCATTTTGCAATTTCACACATGAAATAATAATGTCTAAATATTAGAATTACATATTAATCCATGTACTAAATGCATTGCCATGGATCAAAGGCATTGGATAGCTAGTTGAAATGGTGATGTTACATTGGTAAAGTGAGCAGCTCATCTTGTTTTGGATGTAGAAGTAAAACACTGCCTTAATTGTAATGACCTAAGAAGAATAATGTTTGCTCAGTTCATATTTTCTTATTCCTGTTGTCTTACATTATTAACTTCTTTAATACTGCACCTATTATCTAGAGAGAGATATTGGTTTTATGCGTCCAGGGATTAGACATACACTAGGCCTATAATAAAAATAAAAGTTACAGTAAATGAAATTCTATTTTGTATAATACAAAATAATTAAAGAAATGTTAAAATTCTGCAAGACACTGCTAATTTGCTGCTAAGTACACTGCAAGCTCCAGAAATCTGCTGTCTTTTTGACCTTATCATTTGCGTTATGTAGATATGGTGCATGGATTGGGTAGGATTCTGCAGGCAACGTGTTGTGGAAATGTTATTCAAAAGAGATAAGAGGAGCTGGGCAGTACTTACCTTAGCTTGGTACTGCCGATAGACACACAAAAAGATGAAAATAAACTTAAGACAGGGATGGCAAACCATTGGCACATGTGCTTTTGCTGGCGTGCAACCAGATACCGTACTTTGGGTGTGATATAGATTTTAAGAATTTCCCTATCTAATTGAAATGCTGGTTTGTTTGTCTACATTTGAAGAATAGTCCAAAGTTCATCATTAGCAGGATATCAGTATGGTACTGCTTTAATTTCATTGTAATGTGGAGAGAGTGAATAGAAGGGAATGGTTACTAACAACCTAGGCCATGAGGTAAGGTTGTTTGGTATCCTGCAGGTTACTACACTCACAGGACTTTTATTCGGTTATGAAATCCCACTCTCAGAGGTTCTCTTTATTGTGTCACCCATATCCACAGTCGTTTTGGTGCCTTCCATGTAACGTACAGGAGATGAAATCCTATGGCAGGTTACTCTCTGATTTTTTCCCTTTCCTTCGAAGTGCGGCAGCTGGAGGTGATGGTTGTATGACTGTGTTGTGTGACTGCGTGAGTGTTCTATTTTCTGAAGAAGGCCTTGGCCGATAGCTGAAAGTGTTGTATGTGTGTCTCTTTTGTATTTGCCTGTCGTAGCACGTCGCCACATCTTTGCCATGAGTTGTAAACTGTCCTTACTACATTAACTATCAGGACGACATTGTCATTACCGGTGATACCATGGATGAACATCTCATAAATCTACATACTCTTTTCTCCGTCCTACAACAGGCCGGTCAGTTCAATTTTTACAAATCTCAATTCTTTCTGCCCTCTATAGTGTACCTGGGTTTTTGCCTTTCCAAGGATGGCATCTGTCCCCTTCATGACAACATTACTGCTATCAATGCCCTTCCGTGTCCTTCGTCGGTCAAGGGACTGCAAGCTTTTCTCAGAAATATAGCATACTGTCACAAGTTTATTCCCTCTGTAGCAGAGATCTCTTACCCACTCACTTGCTTGCTCAAGAAAAATGTTCCTTTTATGTGATCTGAAGAATGTGATACTGCTTTTCTCAGCCTTAAAGCTCATCTCCAAAAATTACCTGTTTGGCCACTTACTGCCCTGGGTAACAGCTTGTTTTAGCTACTGATGCATCACAACATGCTATTGGTGCTGTTTTATGTCACAAATATCCTGATGGTTCAGAATGTCCTATTGCTTATGCTTCCAAAATTTTAAATGATTCGCAGTTGTGGTATTCACAAATTGAAAAAAAGGCTTTTGCCATTATTTATGCTCTCAATAAGTTTGGTGTCTTTCTCTATGGTAATAAGTTACATCTTATTATAGGCCACAAGCCATTGGTCTCTTTATTTCATCCATATGCTTCCATTCCTGACAAGGCAGCACATAGACCCCATCTCCTACAAAGATGAGCTTCTTTGTTTTCATTTGGATGAAGCTGTGCAAACTGTCATTGAGGGCTTTCCCATCAAGGGACAATGCCTGGCGGCATCCACCACCAAGCATACCATTCTACACTGGGTTCTACATCACATAGAAAACGGCTGGCCGGACCATTCTTCGGGAAAAGCACCAGATCCCCTCCGAAACTATTTCCATCTGCGGCTATGCGTCTCCTCCCTCAATGGAGTTATCCTGCTCCCCACAATGTCGTTCCATCAACATTGCGGCCTGCGCCCTTGTTTTCTACACCAAGCACATTGGGGTGTCACTAGGACACTCCTACCACCACAGCTTTGGCCAAAATCTTTGCCCTGGAAGGTTTACCCACTACCATTGTTTCTGATAATGGGCCTCAATTCACCTTCTCCGAATTTTCTGACTTTTGTGCCCAGAGGGGCATATCCCATATCACCGCACCACTGTTCCACCCCCAGTCCAACGGGGAAGTTGAACGTTTGGTCCCTACCTTTAAATCCCAAATGAAGAAACATCTCACATCCTCTTCCACTGATGACGCAATCCTGCAATTTCTAGCATCATATCACTTCACTCCATCCGGGGAACATGCCCAGCAGAGCTTTTGCATGGATGCCAACCTCATACTCTCCTCCACCTCCTCACATCCCCGCATTCTAAAGGCACTATCAGCATTCAAGGAAGAATTGTGGAGGGCGCTCCTGTGTGGGTGTGAGGCTATGAAAAGCAACCAAAATGGTCACAAGGCCATGTTGTCGCATGGAAGGGCCAGCGGTTGTACACTGTCAGCACTCCTGTGGGGGAGGTGACTCGCCACATCAACCAACTTCGCCCAAGAGTCACCATATTACCGGTACCTACCGTCAAGGAGGAATTGGAGGATGGATGTGGACACAGACCTTCCTACAATGAGAAATCAAGCTGACACTTCTGACATCCTAGTGGATTGGACACCACCACAATAGATGGAACAAGACAACCATAAAGCCATCAATAGGTAGATATCTCACATATGTACCATCACACACCTCACCACCCATGTCACCCATCATCTCATCTCAACTCAAACAGGACATTATCGGCCATATGGAAAGGTGCCTACTAGATCATTCACAAACAGTGACGAAGAAAATATGGACGTAGGCTTACTACAACAAGTGAGTGAAAAACAAAAAGGGGGAGAAATGTTGTATATCAAGTGCGTGAATTCAAATGTTCTGCTGTGCCTGTTGGCACTGCAATATGAAAGTGAAAGTTCGCGAGTGCCTCCTGGCCAGCTCGTGGTGGAAGGACTTGAAAGCAATATGCGGAAGGCAGTGCACATTCAGACTTGTAAATGTGAAGTCCTGTTCTCATTTTGATAGTGTCATGCCTGTTGGTTATTGAGTATTCTTGTTGTTACAACAAGAGATTTATGTGAAAGTTCCAGTAGTAGATCCAGTTACAAAGACAGTGAAAGATACTGCTATTAAGAGTCTAAAAAAGGCAGTATACAGATTGAAGCAAGGTAGTCATTGTTGAAACTTAAAGTTAGAAAGTGCACTGTTAAGTCTTACTTTCAAAAGATCCACAGCTGTCCCCTGAATCTATTACAAAAATAAAGATTCAGACATTTTAATAGTTGCTGTATACATGGATGATATGCTGATCTTTAGCAGCAATTCCTGAGACAAAAATAAAAAAAAAAAAATAAATAAATAAATAATAATAATAATAAAAATAGATGAAGTACACTTACCAGGCGAAGGGGCACAGGCAGTAATAGCAACAAATAAACACACAGACACACACACATTTCCTGTTAGGAATTTTTCCTCTATAATATTAATAATAAAAATATTAAGAGATAAATTCAAGCTAAAAGATCTTGTTCAAGCTACTATAGTCGAGCCGAAATACGATGATCCCTAGTGGTTGCGCCAATCGGCTTTGAGCGCTGGGTGCGGTAGCAGACCATTGGAGTAAGTCAAACACAAACTTTGCTTTGCGCACGTCTCCCTGCGCTGTGCACTTTTGCCAGTTCTGTTTCACAACAGCGACTATTAGCCATACTCTCTGGCAGCGAACCAACTACATGGCAACATGGTTGTATTCTGTGTCTGCAGCCATGGCAGTCTCCCAGCCCAGTAGGTGGAGCAAGGGATCATCGTGTTTCTGCCCGACTATAACTGTGTAGGTATCCTAATTACAAGGAACCGTGAATAAGGTTATTTGTGGATAGACCAGACTCACTATGTGGAACAAATTCTTGGCAGATCTAACATGAAAAAGTGTAACACAATCTTTACCACTTGACAGTAACCAAGTGCTCACTTGTAATATGAGTCCAAAGACGCAACAGGAGAGAGAAGCTATGAAGAACATACCCTATTGAGAAGCAGTAGGGAATTTAATTTATGCTCAGTTAAGAACAAGGCCAGACCTAGCTTATTCAATAGGCATTGTCAACCGTTTTTGTAATAGTCCATGAGTACCACACTTGGGCTGGAGATTCTGAAGACAGAAAATCAACAACAGGATACTTGTTTAAATCTCAGGGAGCAGTGATATCATGGCAAAGTAAGAAACAGCCAACAGTAGCCTTATCTACAACTGAGGCAGAAAATATGGCTCTGACTTCAGTACGTCAGGAGACCCTATGGTTTCGAAGGTTAGATAGTGAAATATCTCTAAGTCCCGAGAAGGAGCCTATCAAGGTACTATGTGATAACAGAGCAGCAATTGACTTATCGAAGACTAGTGGCTACAAGAGCAGAACAAAACACATAGACACAAGACACCATTTCATAAGGGAAAATATGAAATCAGCTCAAGTTAGAGTAAAGCATGTACCTTCAGATGATGACAAAACTGCTGATAAAGGCTTGGCATAATCTCCTGCTACAAGATTTTGGATTGAAAATGTAGTTTTATTTGTGTTTGTATGTTTTTATTTTTTAACAGGCATAATTCTAGTGGGGGTGTGAGAAAGGAGAATCTATGCCCCTTGAAAAACTCTTTGCCTAATTATGTATGCTCCGTGTTCTTTATTATCCCATGTGTGTTAATAAATAGGTATGTTAATGTTTTATTGTGCTGAGGTCAAATAAACCATTATTCTGAAGAAGAGGCATGTTAAATTCTTTAAATTGCTTTGCTAATAGCAACGCTCCACACAAATGCCATCAGAAAAGACTTCCTTACACTTAAATTAATATTTGATGTTCGCAAATTTCTTTATTTAAAAAACGCCCATCTTCCCATTGACATTCTGCATTTTATATCCTCTGTACTGTGATCATGATATGTTATTTTACTGCCCAAGTAACAAAACATCTACCACCTTTATTGTTTCATTACCTAATCTAATTCCTTCAACATCACCTGATTTTCTAAGACTGCATTCCATTACCCTTGTTTTGTTCTTGTTAATGTTCATCTTATACTGTCCATTCTGTTAAATTACTCTTCCTTTGCCGTCTCGGACAGAATTACAATGTCATCAGAAACATGCAATGTTTTTATTTCTTCACCCTGAATTCTAATTCCTTTTCCAAATTTTTCTTTGCTTTCCTTCACAGTTTGCTCAATGTACCAATTGAATAACATTGGAGAAAGGCCACGACCCTGTCTTACTCCCTTCCTAACCATTGCTTCACTTTCATGCCCTTCAACTCTAATAATTGCTGTTTGGTTGATGTACAAGTTGTAAATAACCTTCCACTCTCTATATTTTACCCCTATTGACTTCAGGATTTGAAAGAGTGCAATCCAATCAGCATTGTCAAAAGCTTTCTCCAAATCTACAAAAGCTAAAATGTAGGTTTGCCTTTCCTTAATATATCTTCTTCGATAAGTCGTAAGATGAGTGTTGCCTTCCATGTTCCTACATTTCTTCTGAATCTGAATTGATCTTTCTCAAGGTCTGCATCTATCAGCCCTTTTGTAAATGAGTTACTTGACTTAGGTTCTGTCATTCCTTCTGGAACATAGGGGTGAAATGAAATTTCTCTACCTGATGTTGATTTCTAACAAGACTCTACACTTCACTCCAGGTTTTCCCATCCTCTGCAGCTTCTCTCTCAATTGTTCTTTTCTGAGTTTGTTTTGGACGACCATGTTTTCTAACTCCTTGAGGGTTCCACTTAATTTAATTTAATCGATGAAAGGAGGAAATATAAAAATACAGTAAATGAAACAGGCAAAATGGAGTACAGATGACTAAGAAATGAGATTGACAAGAAGTGCAAAATGACTAAGCAGGAGTGGCTAGAAGGCAAATGCAAGGATTTAGAAGAATGTATAAGTAGGGGAAAAATAGATACAGCCTACAGGAAAATAAAGGAGATATTTTGAGATAAAAAAAAAACCCAGCTCTATGAATATCAAGAACACGCATGGAAAACCAGTTCTCAGCAAAGAAGGAATAGCTGAAAGGTGGAAAGAGTACATAGAGGAGCTCTACAAAGGAATTGAACTTAGAGACAAGGTCGTAGGAAGGGAAGAGGAAGTAGATCAAGGGAAAGCTGAAAGGTGGAAAGAGTATATAGAGAGGCTCTATGAAGGAAATGAACTTAGAGGCAATATTGTAGGAAGGGGTGAAGAAGTAGATGAGGATGAAATAAAAGATACTATACTGAGAGATGAATTTGACAGAGCACTGAAAGACCTAAGTCGAAACAAGGCCCCGGGGATAGATGACATTCCCTCAGAGCTACTGAAATCTCTGGGAGAACCAGCCATGACAAAACTGTTTCACCTGGTGTGTAAGATGTACGAGACAGGTGAAATACCCTTAGACTTTAAGAAAAATGTAATAATTCCCATTCCAAAGAAAGCAGGCGCAGACAGGTGTGAAAACTACAGAACCATCAGTTTAATAAGTTATGGTTGCAAAATATTAACAAGAATTATTTACAGAAGGATGGAAAAGCTGGTAGTAGCCGACCTCGGGGAAGCTCAGTTTGGGTTCACGAGAAATGTAGGAACACGGGAGGCAATACTCACTTTACGGATTATCCTAGAAGATAGATTAAGGAAAGGCAAACCTACATTTCTAGCTATTGTAGATTTGGAGAAGGCTTTTGACAATGTTGATTGGAATAAACTCTTTCAAGTTCTGAAGCAAGCAGGAGTAAAATATAGGGAGCATAAGGTTATTTACAACTTGTAGACAACCAGACAGTGGTTGTTATAGTTGAAGGGCATGAAAGGGAGGCAGTGGTTGGGAAGGGAGAAAGATAGGTTTGTAGCCTTTCTCCAATGTTATTCAATTCATACATTAAGCAAGCTATAAAGGAAAACAAGAAGAAATTTGGAGAAGGAATTAAAGTTCAGGGTGAAGAATTAAAAACGTCGCTTTAGCCTTTCTCCAATGTTATTCAATTCGTACATTAAGCAAGCAATAAAGAAAAGCAAGAAGAAATTAAAGTTCAGGGTGAAGAATTAAAAACATCGCGTTTTGCTGATGACATAGTAATGCTGTCAGAGACAGTAAAGGACCTGGAAGAGCAGTTGAATGAAATGGACAGTGTGCTGAAAGGGGTGTGTAAGATGAACATTAACAAGAGCAAAACAAGGGTAATGGAGTGCAGTCCAAGAAAATCAGATGATGCTGAAGGAATTAGATTAGGTAACAAAACAATAAAGGAGGTATATGAGTTTTGTTACTTGTGCAGTGAAATAACGAATGATGGTTGCAGTACAGAGAATGTAAAATGCAGAAAGGCAATGGGTAGAAAAGTGTTTTTGAAAAAGAGAAATTTGTTAACATCGAATATTGATTGAAGCCTAAGGAAGTCCTTTCTGAAGGCATTTGTGTGGAGTGTTGCCTTGTATGGGAGTGAAACATGGACGGTAAACAGTGCGGACAGGAAGAGGATAGAGGCTTTTGAAATGTGATGCTACAGAAGAATGCTGAAGATTAGGTGGGTGGATCATGTAACTAATGAAGAGTTACTGAACAGAATTTCTGGCATACCTTGACTAAAAGAAGGGATAGATTGGTAGGACACATTCTTAGACATCAAGGGATCGTGAATTTAGCATTGGAGGGAAGTGTTTGGCGTAAAAACTGCAGAGGAAGACCAAGAGATGGATACAGTAAGCAGATTCAGATAAGGCAGATTCAGATAGGTTGGCGTTCTTATGTGGAGTTGAAGAGGATTGTTCAGGATAGGGTATTGTGGAGAGCTGCATCAGACCTGTCTCTGGAGTGAAGACCCCAACAACAACAGAGAGTTCCAGTCAAACACCACCTTTTCAACAGCTCCATCAGGCTGCCACAATGTATGCCAAATCCATTTCCATTTTATTTCATTGATTTGTGTATTGATTGGTTGCTGATTTGTCTCCCTCCAAAGATCTTCATTCGTCATTATATTTGGCCATCTCACGTTTAAAATATGCCGGAGACAATAGTTCATAAAAACTTGGAGCTGGTTTTTGATGTGCTTAGTTACTTTCCAAGTTTTGCAACCATACATCAGAACTGTCTTCATGTTGCTATTGAAAAGCTGGAGTTTGGTTTTCCGTGAGATGTTCCTATTTCTCCAAACAGGTTACAGCTATACAAAAGCAGTCTTTGCTTTGCGGATGTGACTACGGACGTCCTTCTCAGTGCCTCCTGTAGTTATGACCATACTTCCAAGATAGAGGAAAGAGTGGACCTGTTCTACACGCTCTCCATTAATGGCCAGCCTAGTCGTGATGGTCAAGTTTATTTGCATTTCTTTGGTTTTGCGAACTTTTATCTTGAGGCCTGCAACTTCTCCCTCTCTCTGTAACCTGGCCAGTTTTTCTTCAATGTCTCGATATCGCTGTGCCATTAAGCAGATGTTGTCTGAAAAATCTAGATCTTCGAGCATATCCCACATTCCCCATTGCACACCTCTCTGCCGTCCCCTCATTAATCTCTTCATCACATGATCCAAAACCAAAAGAAATAATGTTGGCGAAAGAATACATCTTTATCTTACTCCCGAATTAACTTGGAAAGGCTCTTGTCAGTTCTCCATTATGTAGTACTTGGCATTCATAGTCCTGATACATTTCCTTGATAATGTTAATGATCTTCATTGGGATGTCATACGTTGAAAGTGTATCCCACATGACTATTCGTTTGACAGTGTCGAAAGCCATTTCAAAGTCAATGAAAGTAAAGTAGAGGGTGTGTTGGCACTCTGCACTGTGTTCCAGAATAATTTGCAGAGTACTGATAGGGTTCACACAGTTTCAATGTTTTCTAAAGCCCACATGCTCTCTCCTCAGTTGCACTTCCACAGAATCCTTAATGTGGTTTAAAATAATCCTCGAAAGTACCTTACTTGGTACCGACAATAGGGTAATGCCCTGCCAGTTGTTACAGTTAGTAACATCTCCTTTTTTGCATATTTTCACGATAATACCTCATTTCCAGTCTGTGGGCACTTTCTCCTCTTTCCACATCTTCTCTAAAAGGATGTACAATAACTCGACAGTGGTGTCCGAGTCTGTTTTCAGCATCTCAGATGTTATATATCTGGTCCTGGTGCCTTCCCATTTTTGATCTGCTTCAGTGGTATCCGAATTTCTGCTTTAGTGGGTGCATTTACACCAATGCTGGGAACAGGATAATTGTATTCAGCTCTTTCTTGTTCTTCTGCTTCACCACCAAGCTCTTTATTTATAATTTTGTTAAAATGTTCCTTCCACCTACGTAATTGTTCTTCATGTGTAGTTAGTATCTCCATTTTTTTGTTCCTTACTGGTCAGTTTCTCTGGAAGCTTTTCTTTGAGAGCATCTTAGTGATATTGTAAAGTTCTTTCACATCCCCCTCCACACTGCCTGTTCTGCTCTATCAACCTGTTCATCCATCCATTTTCTGATGCCTCTTCTCAGATTTCTTTTAACTACCTTATCTGCTGCTCTATAATCAGCTTGTGTCTGTGCTTTCTGTTGCCTAGACCTGTTGTGGATTACTTTGCCCTGGGCCTTCAACACTATGTACCGCCATTATCTGTTTCAACCCATCATTGTTGTCTCCCACCAAGGCATTCATGCCTACCATAACAATGAGGATATCTTTCTTGTTCACATTCTTTGCAGTCTCTCATAGCAGGTTTAGATTAGATTAGATTAAATTAATACTTGTTCCATAGATCATATATAGGACATTTCGTAATGTATGTAAAAAATAGATGAAGTACACTTACCAGGCGAAGGGGCACAGGCAGTAATAGCAACAAATAAACACACAGACTCACACACACACACACACACACAAAAATGCTAGCTTTCGCAGCCTAGCTGCTTCATCAGGCAGAAGGGAAGGAGAGGGAAAAGGAAATGATGAGGGTTTTAAGGAAGGGGGTAAGGAGCCATTCCAATCCCGGGACAGGAAAGACTTACCTTGGGGGAAAAATGGAGGGTAAATAAATGCACACACACCCACACATTTACACAGACACAAGTACACTTAGGCAGACATACTGTAGAACTGTAGAAAGCAAAGAAGTTAGAAGTTAGACAGAGATGCCACTTGAGGCAGAGGCTCTGTCCAGAGAACCAAGGCAAAGATGTTAAAATGGTGGGTGGGAATTCGAATTTAGCGGAGGTTGAGACCAGGTGGGCAACGGGAAGAGAGAATATGCTGAAGGGCTAGTTCCCATCTCTGGAGTTCTGAAGGATTGGTGTCAGTGGGAAGTATCCAGATAACCCGGACGGTGTAGCACTGTGCTAAGATGTGCTGGCCATGCACCAAGGCATGTTTAGCCACAGGGTGATCCTCATTACCAACAAACACTGTCTGCCTGTGACCATTCATGCGAATGGACAGTTTGTTGCTGGTCATTCCCACATAGAACGCTTCACAGTGCAGGCATGTCAGTTGGTAGATCACGTGGGTACTATCGCAAGTGGCTCTGCCTTTGATCGTGTACACCTTCCGGGTTACGGGACTGGAGTAAGTGGTGGTGGAAGGGTGCATAGGGCAGGTTTTACAACGGGGGCGGTTACAAGGGTAGGAGCCAGAAGGTAGGGAAGGTGGTTTGGGGATTTCATAGGGGTGGACTAGGAGGTTATGGAGGTTAGGTAGGCGGCGGAAAGACACTCACGGTGGGGTAGGAAGGATGTCATGAAGGATGGATCTCATTTCGGGGCAGGATTTTAGGAAGTCGTATCCTTGCTGGAGAGCCACATTCAGAGTCCGCTCCAGTCCCGGAAAGTATCCGGTGACAAGAGGGGCACTTCTGGGGTTTTGTTGAAGGTTCTTAAATTGGGGGGATGGGGAAGTGGCTCTGGCAATTTGCTTCTGTACCAGACCAGGAGGATAGCTGCGGGATGTGAAGGCTGTTATCAGGTTATTGGTGTATTGGTTCAGGGATTCAGGACTGGAGCAGACTCGTTTGCCACGAAGACCTAAGCTGTAGGGAAGGGAACGTTTGATGTGGAAAGGATGGCAGCTGTCATAATGCAGGTACTCTTGTTTATTGGTAGGTTTGATGTGGACGGATGTGTGTAGTTGGCCGTTGGATAGATGGAGGTCGACATCGAGGAAAGTGGCATGGGATTTGGAATAGGACCAGGTGGTTTTGATGGGACCAAAGGAGTTAATGTCGTATATATAGAACTCCTTTTTTCTACAGACTTGCATTTGGCTTCTAGCCGCTCCTGCTTAGCCATTCTGTACTTCCTGTTAACATCATTTCTTAGTCACCTGTACTCCATTTTACCTGCTTCATTTACTGCATTTTTATATCTTCTCTTTTAATCAATTAAATTTATTATTTCCTGTGATATTCAAGGAATTATTATTATTTTCTTTATTTAGGTCTTGGCTTTCTTCCTATTTGGCCCTCTGCTGCCTTGACTATTGCAGCTCTCAAAACTATCCACTCCTCTTCTTTCTCCCTTTTCTGTTAATTGTGCCTAAATCTCTCTCTGAAATTCTCAAAAACTTTAGGTTCCTTCAGTTTATCCAGATCCCTTCTCCTTATACTCCTACCTTTCTTTAGTTTCTTCAAGTCCCCCATCACAATTAAGTTCTTCTCTCCCTTAACTGTCTGAATAATTTCTTTTACCTCCTCATACATTTCTTCAATCTGCTCATCATCGGCAGAGTTAGTGGGCATACGAGGTGGAATCCAAAATTTTCGGGACTGGTGCTGCCATATGGAGAGTATTGCTAGGTGGTGAGAGCTGCATATCTCGTGAGTCACTGTGCAGAGTGGCATTCAGCTGGGAGGATGTGTTGTGTGTCCACAGTGATTTCCGTAATACTCTGTGTTTGGTGTGTGGTGATTTTACGATGGATCCATGAACAGAACACCTCACGTGAATAAAATTCTGAGCGAATCTCGGGGAAAGTGGTGCGGAACCCTTGCGATGATTCAACAAGTGTTTGGGGGACAGCATGAGCTGTATGTGTGTATTTGAGTGGCATACTTGGTTCAGGGCTGGCCCTACAAACATCAAAGATGATGCTCACACCGGAAGGCCCGTTAGCCACATAATGGCAGACATTGTTGCCAAACTTCAACAATTGGTTCGTGCGGATTGATGTCAAACCATTCAAGACCTTGCAGATGAAGTGGGTATTGGTTGTGACTGCTGAGTTGGGCATGCATCATGTCGCCTCAAAATTTGTGCCGATCAGAAGGCACAGCATGTTGAAGTGTGAATGGACCTTCATCAGACCGTATCTGATGATTCAACCTTCTTGTCACAGGTTATCACCAAAGATGAGAGCTGGATTTACAGTTATGATGCAGAGTCAAAGCAACAATCGTCCCAGTGGTAGAGCCCGGGCTCTCCAAGACCCAAAGTGAGACAGTGAAGAGCATGATAATCGTTTTCTTTGATACCAAGGGAATTGTGTACATGAATTCATACCACCCAGCCAAACAGTGAATTTCATGTACTACTGTGACATTTTGCGACAGCTCTGTGAAAAAGTGTGGTGACGACAGCCTGCACTTTGGCATCAAGGGAACCGGCTGCTGCATCATGACAATGCACCCTGTCACACTTCCTCGTTCACCAGGACCTTTCTGGGAAAAAACATCATAGCAGTTGTACCCCACCCACTGTACTCGCCAGTTTTAGCATCTTCCGCGTTCATGCTATTCCCAAAACTGAAAATCAAGTTGAAAGGCCATCTGTTTGACACTCTAGAGAGGATTCAAGAAGCATTGCTGGTGGTGCTAAACAGCCAAAAGAACAGAACTTTCAGAAGACTTTTGACCAGTGCCAAAAGCACTGGGACCAGTGTGTACATGCTGATGGGTACTACTTCGAGGGATGGGAACTACTTTAGGGGTGATAGTGACCATTAGTCCAAAGGTAAGGTTTTCAACAGATGGCAGCCACAGTCCCAAAAATTTTGGATAGCACCTGGTGTAAACTTCTACTACTGTGGTTGGTGTTGGCTTCTGTCTTGACTATGATAATATGATCACTATGCTGCTTGTAGTAGTTGACCCATGTTCCTATTTTATTATTCATTATTAGACCTACTCCAGTAATAGCTTCAACTGATTTTATATTTATAATCATGTACTCGCCTGACCATCCTGTTCTTCTTTCCACCAAACTTCACAAATTCCTGCTATATCTAACTTTAACCATCCAGTCCTCTCTTTAAATTTTCTAAACTCCCAACCTGATTTGGGATCTTACATTCCACACTCCGATCCATAGAATGCTAGTGTTGTCTTTCCTGAGTAATCCCTGCTCGGAGATCCAAATGGGGGACTATTTTACCTCCAGAATATTTTACCCAAGAGGATTCCATCATCATATACTCATACAGTGGAGCTGCATGTCCTCGGGAAAAGTAATGGCTGTTCTGAGTATGCAGGCAAATGTGGAATTGTACGAAAGTTCGATGGAATTTCTTTATCTCCTTTTTTATATAATGGCTTAACGTCACATTATTTCAGCCATTTGAGAATGGTGGGAATGATGTGGTAAGGTTTAAAGTTAGAAAATTCTGGAAAGGTAATAGAGGGTTATGTGGGGCAGGGTAATGGCCATTAAATTATGTTTGGATGGTGGAATAAACTGAATAACACTATCTTCATTATAGCTTTTGAACTGAGTCTGATGGATTGGGTTTATGGTGAAAAAGTGTTTCCACTCTAGGGAGCGGGAGAAGGTCTTTATGAAGCTCAGGACTGATTTACGAATGGAGCAATAAGTAGCAGCATTGATAAGATATCACACATTCTGCTGTTGCAATTTTAATGACCAGTGGTGTAGTTTTCTAAAACAATATTTTGGCTACTATTAACTGTATTATGCCAAAACAGTTTACATTGGTAAAATCCAGTACTCCTTTTGGCATAGTTATTTGCAGCATGGCTGGTTGTTAACATCTCTTTACAATGAGAAGTCAGAGATATTCTATTGCTATAGCATGTATTCCCATACCCCTTGGATTATTATAAAGTACTGAAGAAATAGGTTTATAACAATTAACTATGACATATCCCTTCCCGTACTGCACTACACAATTATAGTTTTATTTGTTTTAATTATCTATCAAAAGGCCTTTCTCTCTATTCTGCATCTAATGGATATTCCTTTTCTTCTTTTTCTGTTTGTCAAGTTTATTTGAATTGAACAAATTCTTGATCTTTGTTTATTTTTTCCTGTGATTTATTTATTAAATGTTGTATGTTCTGTTATAAGCAAGCAGCAGTGAAGAAAAGAACGGGAAGTTATGTTGATGAAGGACTAAAATGTGCAAAAGAGAAACTTCATTTTCTAGTTTTGCGTTGAATTTTTTCTATATTTATTTACTGAAGTTCATCTTTTTTTGTTTTAGGCAAGAAACTAGAAATAAAAGAACAGGAAGTACTTATTGATGAAGGACCAAAATATACAAAAGAACAGCTACAATCTCTTGTAAGTGTTTGCCTGAGTTGCTATGGTTCAACTATTGTTTTCAGGATTTACTGTGATCATTGTTGTATGTTTGTTGCAGGTTGAGAAAGTTAAAGCATTTACTGTGTTATATGGTCTTTCTGAGTCACACTGGTCAGATGAGGTACACAATGTGATAGAACATTTTTTCACTGAGAAATCAGAGGATGTGCTCAGCATATATTTTCATGGCTCAACTCTTTCTGCCAGTTTGGGATATCCAAACTTCCGAGTCCGTGATCTTACTTATTTTGTGAAAAATACAGTGAGTGAGATTTCACCAGAAAACTTTTTTGACAGCATTACGTTTGGGACCATAAATAATGGAATTGAGCTGTCAATGCTTAATTTAATTGGCAAAATATATGCCCCTTCATTCTTCACTGCCAGTGTATGGCCAGACAGTATCCTTTGACTGTTTGTTTTCGTGTTTAATGTATTCACAACTGTTGGTTATACATTGCTATAATCACAGAATGGCAAGTTTATACTTGAGCCAGAATATTGAAACAAAAGACAGGGAGTAATCATTAAAAATGGATGTTTCAGGAAGGATTAACAACAATGTTTTCACTTACTACAAAAATTGATCTTGACACCTGTATGGTGATTAGCAATATAACATTTCAAAAATATTGGTGTAGTTGTTAAACTAATTTATGTTAAAGGAAACAGGTAAATCTATGCATTTCTGTGGTTAAAACCAGTTTTTGTGCAGTTATTTCAGGCACTAAAATCAAAATATTTAATGCATTGCCTGTTGACTTTTATATCAGGATCTTGTTAATGATATTTTTGATGTTTCACCAGCAAAGGGGTGTACACTAACCAGCAGTTAAGGATGGGGAGAGAACCTTTGACAGTGTCAGTCACTCATACTGCCAAAACCCCAGAAGAATTGTTAACTGAATATAGGCCAAAGATTCTGAAACATAAGCGAACAGGCAATATGACAATTACAGACCACAACTGTCACACAGCTGTCAGCTCTAGCTGCCCCCACTTTGAATCGGAGCTGATGGTTGTGTGACTGTGTTGTGTGCTTGTGTGATTGTGTGAATGTTCTATTTTCTGAAGAAGACTATGGCTGATAGCTGAAGTGGTGTGTGTGTGTGTGTGTGTGTGTGTGTGTGTCATTTTTATGTGCCTGTCACAGCTCGTCATCACATCTTTGCGGTGAGTTGTAAACTGTTCTTATTACTTAAGTATCTGTGATGTTCTTGGGGCAGGGGAACAAAGGAGTATCCCTCTTGTCACCCAATACCACCCTGGACTGGAAGAACTAAACACAGCTTTAATTATGTGTCATCGTGCTCTGAAATGAAAGACATCGTACCCACAATCAACCTGAATCCAACCTCCACTACATCCTAGTCCATCCTTATGCCAATACCAATCCTAACCCTATTTCAAAACCTGCCCAAGACACCCACCCAGCACTTAACTATTCCAGTCCAGTAACAAGATTATCCTACCCCCCTTGGGACCGGGCTACCTGTAAAAGCTTTCATGTGATTTACCAACTGTGCTGCAATCATTGCACAGCTTTTTTTTTATATTGGTGTGACTACCAACCAGCTGTCTTATCAAAATGAATGGCCACTGTCAAACTGTGGCAAAAGCAAGATGGACCACCCTCTGGCACAGCATGTAGCAGAACTCAACACACTTGATTTTGATGCTTTTTTACAACCCGGGCCATCTAGATCCTCCCCAATGCCACCAGCTCATCTGAATTGTACAATCGACTGATGACACTGAATGTTTGGTCCGTTAATTTACAAACCAATTGTGCAAATTGGAGTTGCCCCACAATACAATCCATGGTCCTGGAGCCACCCTGGTCTCAACCTAAAGTAACTTCATCCCTATACCCCATGCCGAACAGGCTCCCCCACTCACTATCTTGTATCTTCTTCCCAATTCATCTCTTTCTTACAACTGTGTGTCATCCTTTTTTGTACTTTATTAATTTATTTTTCTCTAATATTTCAGTATTCCTTTCATTTATTTTTATCTTATTGTTTTACAATGTTATTTTTTTTACACACACACACACACACCTTTGTGGGAGAGTGAAAATTTGAAGAAAATATACTCTTATTCACAAAAGAAACTTTTTAATATTGCTTTCTCATTCAATCTTTGTTTTAAAACATTAATAATATTTCAGGTACATGAAAGAAAATGAATAGTACATAAGGCACAAACTTTTCTGAATAATAAGTGAAGTAACATGTTATTTTTATTTGTTCAATAAAACAGAAACTGTGTACTAGATGTTAACTAGCTGTGCAGAGTGGATGTAAAACTTAATTTGTGAGATGCAGTTTTAATCCTCCACTGTCTATGTAATTGCTACTTATTAGAAACAGTTAAAATGTAACACTAATATACAATGTACAAAGTTTCTTTTCTATTTTTGTGTATCATATATTCAGAGTTATGTTCAGGCCTTAAAAAAATCTATGACCCAAGGCACTGTTAAATTTTCATATTTTAATAAAAAACAGATAATAGCACAATGTGACAACTCTTTTAACTAAAACTAATTCTAACATATACTAACATTGATTTTTTACATGTTGAATTTAATTCAGTTAATAATTTTTTATGTGTTTAGTAGTGTTGAACCTCCCTTTTTTTTAAAAAAGTTCTCCTGTCTCTTCCCTTTACTCCTTTCCAGCTGCATCTCACATTCCTGCCTATCAGAACCTTTACAGTCCATCATGCAACATGAAACGTTCCATCCCCACACTTTTCCAGCAACCTTTCCCATTCACTCCCTTCCTCTCTTACTGTCCAGATGCTTGTTCCATTGGAGTGGCCAGAGATGCTAGTCGAATGTGCTACAGTTTGGTCTTTTTTGATTCCATGCAGACCTGGTGACCTTTTTGTTTCTATTCTTGGAGTTGCTGCTCTGCGCTAGGAATGCCTATTATTATGCCTTCCATTCAGAAGTCTGTGAAATGGTCTAACAACGATATGTTTCTACAAACCACCTCCTTTGTCTTTCCTTTTGCTGTCTTCTATTGCCATACCCAAGACCAACTGCAATAGATATTGTAGTTGGTCTTGCCATACAATACTGATAGGCGAGTGAGTGACTGGATAGACAGGGGCACGCTGTCCATGTGTGCAATGTGTGCGTTGCACATCGGCACCAAGTCTGCAAGGGCACTATGATTGCTCCCCTCTACCTTGACAAGAGAGATGAAACATATACATGTATTTGGCACAGGAATAGCTGTTCAGTGGCCCCATAGCCTGATTTCATCGCATATTTATTCCTTACAGAGCACTTCACATCCACTCTCCTCTTTATTTTGCCATTGCTGACAAAGCCAGGAATGTAACAGTTGTAGCACCAACTTAATCATGTTGCTATTGTGTAGTATTGTGATATTTGCTACTAAGGAGTACCACATCATAGAAACATATCTATAATGCGTGTTCACCCAGTTATTTAACTTTTGTATGAAATCTGTACCTCAGCAGTCGATTGGTGCAAGCAGCAATTGGTATCATGCAGTGCCTTAATGTGGGTTGCCATTGCTGAGTCTGGTTTACATCAGCTTCTCCTCACACATCTTCACTTACAGGCTGCAGGTGCAGGCACTTCCCGGTATAATGAGATATTTCTTGTACTGACTTACGAAAGAACCCAATATTCTTATGTCTTTTTTGTGTTTCACTTCAGTTACATCACCGTGACTGTGGTATACACCATGTTATGTATACATCATGTTATGCTG
Source organism: Locusta migratoria (assembly GCA_026315105.1). NCBI lineage: Eukaryota > Metazoa > Arthropoda > Insecta > Orthoptera > Acrididae > Locusta > Locusta migratoria. Next base: position 120,799,840 of record CM048750.1, on the reverse strand, counting down.
TAGTTAGATGCAACAAAGAGAAAATTGAAATCAGCAGGAGTTTGGGATTGAGGTGACAATTCATACTCAATTTCTTTCAGAGAGTGGATGAAGATGGCTACCCATTTGTTGGGAATGATGTCTTGTTTGTCTTGCAGTGATGATAAAAGCATATTGCGCTGATCAGTTGCTGTGCAATAAACTTCACAGACTAGCATAGGCATCACCACCTCTAAATTAGTGGGAGGGGGGGGGGAAGACTCAGAGGGTAGGATGTATCTCATATGGAGGAATAACAGAGAAAGCACAATACTGGGTTCATCACATTTTCTGTGGTGGTGAAGCCCATGCACACTAGTAACAATGATTTGAGATCATGCACGCTGACTTGGCACCCACAATGAAACCAATTCGGAATAAATACAGGATTTGTTAATTGTTGTTGATTTATAATAACAACATACTTTTTAAAGATTACAGATGTGATGGTATGTTCTAGAACCTGAAAATATCTTTGAATAATTTGTGTTACAACCAAAAAAGGAGTGCCTTCTGATGAACACAAGACATTTGAAAATAGTTCTTTACTAATTGTTGTTGACCTTTGCTTAAAATATTCTTTTGAAGGAGGTACTGATGTCTAAATACAGCCCTGAAAATAAAAATATAGAAAATCACGTTCACAGTGGAACTCATATTTACTACAATAACTCTGGCTAAAGCTGTTGATTAATAGAGACCACAATGTCCTTAGTCGCGATTCCTTAAAAACTTGTGTGCATTTCATTACAGATTCAAAATGAATTAATTACTTCCCCAATAAATTTTGTGTACTGTATAATTGATAATAAATTAGGGAAAATTCTGGTATGTTTGCGTATGATATTCACTTTTGCCTCATTTATCTCATATGGACGAGAATTCTCTTATGTATCAAAAGCCTTGTAGTATCCTTGGACAAATCACTACCCCTCTCTAAATTCCCACATTCCGTGACAGCCTGATGCTTTTAGGAGGGGAGGAGTATTTTTTCTTGCAAAAGTACCAGCCATTGACTCCACCACTGAACAATTAATCTTTTCATAATGTACATAATTTCAAATACGATAATAATGTCAGGTATTTTTCATGTATTTGCAAAATGTTGATGACGAGAGCTCTAAATTGAATCTGACTAGAAATTCTGGTTCATAAAATTTACAGGATATGTGACATCATCACACCTAAAATTATGTTTTTGAAAATACATGTTTATATGAAATGCACTACTGGAAAGTAGTTTGTTGTACATGTCATTATAAATAACTTGATGATCTGCTACAATTATTATAATGATGGTGTTGTGTCAAATTTTTGTGCCATTATGTCCACTGAAGATTTTAGAAAGTTGAATCCATTATTTAATGTATCAATTGGATCTTTTACGAAGTAACTTAACAAAACCATTTTCCAAAATTTTTACAAATTTATCAATTTGATCTGTAATGTGCAGCTGTTAGTTGGCAGTACTCGGCAAGAAACACCTGTACGTTCTCCCCACCCACCTCCACTCTCTAGTGGCTTAGCTACTATCATGCTGAATCAAAGACTCTCTGCTCTGTGCTCTGAATTCCACCCTCCCCTGACATAATTTGGCGCATTTCCCATGTTAAAAGCTCATGTTGGGGATAAATGTGTCTCTGTTTACATCTGTGTACTTTATGATTAAGGCTTTAATCCAATGGTCATCAAACTTTTCTCCTCGAGGGCCAATACTGACAATGTGTGGTGGCACCTCAGGTCATAGATGTACCTACCTCTTTATTAAAGATTTATTAGTCTGTTTTGAACCACTGTTAGACATAGTAAAGAAATAAAGTCTTTGTCGCTGACCTCCTAGCACTAATTGTTGAAAGCCAACACCCAATTGGAATTCTTTGTGTCAACATTTCCCTGAGATTGCTGGCTGCTTCAGTGAACCAAGAATAGTTGACACTGTAATTACCTATGGAAATGTTAACATGAGACATGATCACAAATGTATACTACATGTTTCTAAAGTAATTTTTCAAATAAATGTTCAAATGTGTGTGAATTCTATGGGACTTAACTACTGAGGTCATCAGTCCCTAAACTTAAACACTAAATACACTAATTTAATCTAACTTAGCTGAAGGACAACACACTCATCGATGCTCGAGGGAGAATTCGAACCTCCAACAGGAAGAGATGTGTGATCCATGGCAAGACACACTCTTTCCGCAAGGGAAGTGTTGGATTGAAAAGCGTTTGCATCGCTCGAGACGTAAGACCAATGTGGAGGCTGTCCATCAGTCCACGCCAATTTGTCCTGTGTGTGGATGTGTGGCCACTCCTTCAGCAGGGTCCGAGCAGGTGCATGGGGGGAGGGGATTTTTATTTATTGGGAGCTCCAATGTTAGGCGCATGATGGAGCCTCTTGGGCAGATAGCGTCGAGATACGTAAAGAAGTCCAACATGCACTTGGTGTGTGTGCCGGGGGGCCTCATCCGAGATGTGGAAGTGGCCTTGCTGGTGGTTATCGAGGGTGTGGTGTGCAGTCAACTGCAAGTCGTGGCTCACATTGGCACCAATGACGCTTGTCGCTTGGGTTCTGAGGACATCCTCAGTTCCTTTGGACGACTGGCGGAATTGGTGAAGGCTGCTGCCCTCGCACACAGGGTGTAAACAGAGTTGTCAATTTGTAGCAGTGTTCCCAGGGTTGATAGGGGTCCTTTGGTTTGGAGCCGAGTAGAGGCACTGCACTAAGGAAGTGGTTACTCGGCTAGCAGAGTAATTGTGGAGTGCACATGGGGTTTTTTAGGCTAGGCGCTAGCTCTAATGAGCACACGCCTGTCAACATTCAGACAGTGAATTCAGGCCGCATTCGGCTAAAAAATTTGAGTATCAAAATATTAGCCGTGAACTTTCAAAGTACTAAAAACAAAGTTCCCAAATATGCCACGCTGCATGAAAATTATTGCGCTCAGACAGTTTTAGGCACTGAAAGCTGGCTGAATCATGATGTGGCAAGTTCAGAAATATTTAGAAAAGCGTAATGTATATCAGAAAGATAGCTCGACACAACTGGAGGGGGAGTGTTTATCGCTGTGGACAAAGATATTGGCTCTACTGAGATCGAGGTTGAAAGTAACTGTGAAGTCATCTGGGCACGTATAAGAGTCTAAGAGAAGTTGGGTGTTTTTACCGGCCCCACAGTGCTGCTGTAGCAGTTTTAGAGCCATTCAAAGAAAGTCTACACCAGGTAGTGCTTAGGTATCCGAAGACTTCAACCTTAAGAGTATAGATTGGGACCTCTCTAGTTACATTTCAGGTGGTACAGACAAGCAGTCTTGAGAGCTACTTTTGGACACATTCTCTGAAAACTGTATTGAGCAGTTAAACTGGCAACCCACGCACAATGGAAATATTTTAGACCTAAGCTATCAACAGGCCTGACCTTATTAACGAAGGGAAACTTTCCCGGTGGGATAAACAAAAATAAAAATAGAAAACAGATGACTTACCAAAAGAGCCGGCTCGTCGATAGAAACAAATAAAATAAATAAAATCACACACAAACACACATACAAGCTTTCGCAGCCTAGCTGCTTCGTCAGGCAGAAGGGAAGGAGAGGGAAAAGGAAATGATGAGGGTTTCAAGGGAGTGGATAAGGAGTCAATCCAATCCCGGGACAGGAAAGACTTACCTTGGGGGGAAAAAAAGAGGGTAAACAAAAACACACACACCCACACATTTACACAGACGCAAGTACACTTAGGCAGACACACTGTAGAACTGTAGAAAGCAAAGAAGTTAGAAGTTAGACAGAGATGCCACTTGAGGCAGAGGCTCTGTCCAGAGAACCAAGGCAAAGATGTTAAGATGGTGGGTGGGAGTTCAAATTTAGCGGAGGTTGAGACCAGGTGGGTAACGGGAAGAGAGAATATGCTGAAGGGCTAGTTCCCATCTCCGGAGTTCTGAAGGATTGGTGTCGGTGGGAAGTATCCAGATAACCCGGACGGTGTAACACTGTGCCAAGATGTGCTGGCCGTGCACCAAGGCGTGTTTAGCCACAGGGTGATCCTCATTACCAACAAACACTGTCTGCCTGTGACCATTCATGCGAATGGACAGTTTGTTGCTGGTCATTCCCACATAGAACGCTTCACAGAGCAGGCATGTCAGTTGGTAAATCACGTGGGTGCTGTCACAAGTGGCTCTGCCCTTGATTGTGTACACCCTCCGGGTTACGGGACTGGAGTAAGTGGTGGTGGAAGGGTGCATAGGGCAGGTTTTACAACGGGGGCGGTTACAAGGGTAGGAGCCAGAAGGTAGGGAAGGTGGTTTGGGGATTTCATAGGGATGGACTAGGAGGTTACGGAGGTTAGGTGGGCGGCGGAAAGACACTCTCGGAGGAGTGGGGAGGATGTCGTGAAGGATGGATCTCATTTCGGGGCAGGATTTTAGGAAGTCGTATCCTTGCTGGAGAGCCACATTCAGAGTCCGCTCCAGTCCCGGAAAGTATCCGGTGACAAGAGGGGCACTTCTGGGGTTCCGTTGAAGGTTCTGAATTTGGGGGTATGAGGAAGTGGCTCTGGCAATTTGCTTCTGTACCAGATCAGGAGGATAGCTGCGGGATGTGAAGGCTGTTATCAGGTTATTGGTGTATTGGTTCAGGGATTCAGGACTGGAGCAGACTCGTTTGCCACGAAGACCTAAGCTGTAGGGAAGGGAACGTTTGATAAACAACAGTACCTGCATTATGACAGCTGCCATCCTTTCCACATCAAACGTGGTGTGTAAGATGAATGAGACAGGTGAAGTACCCTCAGACTTTAAGAAAAATGTTATAATCCGCATTCCAAAGAAAGCAGGTGCAGACAGGTGTGAAAACTACAGAACCATCATTTTAATAAGTCATGGTTGCAAAATATTAACACAAATTTTATACAGAAGGATGGAAAAGCTGGTAGAAGCCGACCTCGGGGAAGATCAGTTTGGGTTCAGGAGAAATGTAGGAACACAGGCTTATCCCAGAAGATAGATTAAGAACAGGCAAACCTACATTTCTAGCTTTTGTAGATTTGGAGAAAGCTTTTGATAATGTTGATTGGAATAAACTCTTTCAAGTTCTCAAGCAAGCAGAAGTAAAATATAGGGAGCGAAGGTTATTTACAACTTGTACAAAAACCAGACAGCGGTTGTCAGAGTTGAAGGGCATGAAAGGGATGCAGTGGTTGGGAAGGGAGTAAGACAGGGTTGTAGCCTTTCTCCAATGTTATTCAATTTGTACATTGAGCAAGCTATGAAGGAAAGCAAGGAGAAATTTGGTGAAGAAATTAAAGTTCAGGGTGAAGAATTAAAAACATTGCGTTTTGTTGACGACATAGTAATTTTGTCAGATACAGCAATGGACCTGGAAAAGCAATTGAACAGAATGGACAGTGTGCTAAAAGGTGCGTATAAGATGAACATTAACAAGAGCAAAACTAGGGTAATGGAGTGCAGTGTAAGAAAATCAGGTGATACTGAAGGAATTAGATTAGGTAACGAAGCAATAAAGTAGGTAGATGAGTTTTGTTACTTGGGCAGTAAAATAACAAATGATGGACGCAGTACAGAGGATATAAAATGCAGAATGGCAGTGGGTAGAAAAGCGTTCTTAAAAAAGAGAAATTTGTTAATATCGAATATTGATTTAAGCCTAAGGAAGTCCTTTCTGAAGGCATTTGTGTGGAGTGTTGCTTTGTATGGGAGTGAGACATGGACGATAAACAGTGCGGACAGGAAGAGGATTGAGGCTTTTGAAATGTGGTGCTACAGAAGAATGCTGAAGATTAGGTGGGTGGATCGCGTAACTAATAAGGAGGTACTGAACAGAATTGGGGATAAAAGAAATTTCTGGCATACCTTGACTAAAAGAAGGGATAGATTGGTAGGACACATTCTTAGACATCAAGCAATTGTGAATTTAGCGTTGGAGGGAAGTGGGTGGGGTAAAAACCGCAGAGGAAGACCAAGAGATGGATACAGTAAGCAGATTCAGACAGATGTAGGTTGCCATTCTTCTGTGGAGATGAAGAGGCTTGCTCAGGATAGGGTATTGTGGAGAGCTGCATCAAACCTGTCTCCAGACTGAAGACCACAACAACAACAACAATTATGATTGGACAACTGACCACACTGCTTTGGTCTTATTTTTATGTTGTAAGATGAATGTATTATTTGCCATTTTTTTAGCAGCCAATACAACTTTACTGAATATAGCTTTATAGAGTTTAACATATTTTACAAAAACAGGATTTTTATTTGATTTTAGTTCATTGTGAAGCTGTCTTTTTCTAGCACTAGAAATTTTTATTCCTGATGTAATCCACTTCAGTTTACTGCTTCCTTTCTTTTGAAAATTTCTGGGTGGAAAAGATTCCTTGGATACATTTAGGAAACAGCTTAAGAAATTATTATAATTTGTGTTGCATGAATTGTAGTTATTTACAGGCCAATTTATAGCACTAAGTTTACTGCAAAAATAATCTACGTTACTCATATCATCATCATCATTAGAGACTGATTATGCCTTTCAGTGTTCAGTCTGGGGCAAAGTACCTCTAATAAAATTCCTCCATGATCCCCTATTCAATGCTAAGATTGATGCCTCGTCTGATGTTATGTCTTTTACTTCAAAATCATTCTGCACCAAATCTAAGTACTTTCTTATTGGTCTACCTCGACTCCTCTTACCCTCCGCTGCCGACCTCATGAGTCTCTTAGGTAACCTTGCTTCTCCCATGCGTGTAACATGACCCCACCATCTCAGTCTGTTCGCTCTAACTGCTTCATCTATGGTGTTCATTCCCAGTTTTTCTTTGATTTCCTCATGATGGACTCCCTCCTGCCATTGTTCCCATCTATTAGTACCTACAATCATTCTTGCTACTTTCATATCTGTAACATCTACCTTATGAATAAGGTAACCTGTATCCACCCAAATTTCACTCCCATACAACAAAGTTGGTCGAAAGATAGAGCGGTGCACTGCTAACTTAGTCTTGGTACTTACTTCCTTCTTGCAGAAGACAGAAGATCTTAGCTGAGCACTCACTGCATTAGCTTTGCTGCACCTCGGTTCCAGTTCTTTCGCTATGTTGCCATCCTGTGAGAAAATACATCCCAGGTACTTGAAACTGTCACCTGTTATAACTTTGTTCCTCCTATTTGGCACTCAATCCGTTTGAATCTCTTTCCCAGAGACATTAATTTCGTTTTGGAGATGCTGATCTTCATATCATAATCCTTGCACCTCTGATCGAGCTCTGAAATATTAGTTTGCAACCTTTCAATCGAATCGGTCATTACAACTAAGTCAACTGCATATGCGAGACTACTTATTTTGTTTACACCTACTTTAATCCCACCCTGCCAGTCTACTGTTTTCAACATGTGATCCATGAATAGTATGAACAACAGTGGTGACAGGTTACAGCCTTGTCTTACCCCTGAAACTACCCTGAACCATGAGCTTAATTTGCCATCTACTCTAACTGCTGCCTGGCAATCTACGTAAAGCCCTTTAATTGCCTGCAAAAGTTTGCCTCCAATACCATAATCTTGAAGAACAGACAGTAGCTCCCTCCTAGGAACACAGTCATAAGCCTTTTCCAGATATATGAAACATAGAGGCCTAAGAGGCCTAAACCCACACTGATTTTCATCTAACTTGTCCTCAATTAGTACTCGCACTCTCCTTTCAACAATACCTGAGAATATTTTGCCTACAACGCTAATTAAGGAGATACCTCAATAGTTGTTGCAATCTTTTCTGTTTCCATGTTAGAAAATTGGCGTGATTACCGCTTTCGTCCAGTCAGATGGAACCTGTCCCGATTCCAACGCCTTTTTAATTATCCTGTGTAATCATTTGAGACCTGATATTCCACTTTATTTGATGAGTTCCGGCTTAATTTCATCCATCCCAGCTGCTTTTTTGCACTGTAATCTACTGACCATTTTCTCCACTTCCTCAAATGAGATCCTGTTTCCATCGTCGTTCCTATCCCATTCTACCTGAAAATCTGACACATCATTGAATGTTTCACCTACATTGAGCAATTCTTCAAAATATTCCCTCCATCTGCTCAAGGCATCCACAGGATTGACTAGCAGCTTTCCTGACCTGTCCAAAACACTATGTTACTTTTGCTGAAATTTCTTCTTATACACATTTCTGGAGGCTTAGGTTTATCAGATTTTGAAAGCTCAATAAAAAGAGCAGAATGATCAGAACTTCCTAATCCTAAGCAGTATTGATTTGCATTTTGGAACTGATAATTTATAATTATATTATCAATACAAGTTACAGATGTACTGGTTATTCTGGTACCTTTCTACTAACACATCTTTGTTGAAATCTTCTGCAATCATAATTTTTTTCTTACTTTCTTTCTGATGTTTTTCTAATAAACATTGGAGTTTAGTTAAAAACACTTCTGTTGTGGTATACCCAGGAATTCTATAAATTGCTATAATCAGTGTATTTAGATTACTTAACTGTACACAGCAACTCTCGAACACATTCTCTTCATTTAAACAATTAAAATTTTCCCTTGCATTATAACTTAATGTAGAATCAACAAGAATACAGGAGCATCCATGAGATTTATTCCTGCTGAAGCTGGTAGCAACCTTAAAATTATTAATACTATTTAAAACTTTTATACTATCTTCAGTTAGCCAATGTTCATTTAGACAGATTACTTTGATAGTAGCACATTCTGAAAGTAGAATTTTAAGTTCATCTATTTTATGATATTTAAGGCTGGGTTGTTCAGATACTAATCCTTCGATCTTCCAGTGCATCAGTAGAGCATTTTTATTGTTGACTATGTGTTGATATGAGTCCCTCCTTTGATTCTTGTACTTTTTATTTTCTGTTTGTACACTGATTTCGCTGATCTGATTATATTTCGTGTTTCACCCACTATTTCTGCTTCACTGTAGCTGCGGATAGAGTTTGTGCCCACATGTATTAGAAAACCTTTGTAGTTTTCGGCTCCTTCTGCTCCATTTTCGGCTGTGATTGTTTTTGTAGTCAATAGATTTTTAAAATGTTTATTTAGCTGATGTGATTGAATTCCAGGTCTAATATTAGTCTTGCAGTTAGGCACAATAAAATTTTTAAACAGGGAATCACCTATTAAAAGAAAATCGTTTTTGTCAGATTTCTTTGTAGCACTTACACACTCGTTTTTTTTTTTTTTTTTTTTTTTTTTTTTTTTTTTTTTTTTTTTTTTTTTTTTTTTACTGTAGGTAACTGTTTGCCATTTGTATTTATCGTTATTTTCACTAACTAAAGTCTCAGGGGCGTCTTTCACTATCTTTTGGATAGGCCTATGTAGATTTTTATTTCTTTCTTCAATGATGGGTTGTTTACCACACACACACACACACACACACACACACAAACACACACACATGACTTTTTTCACTAACTAATACAGTATTTCCTTGTTTTAATGTTAATATTTCCCTTTTCAGGGTTTCAATGTCACCATGGAGCACTTTAATGATTTCGTCTTTGGGGTTTATTGTAGTTACAAGTTCATCTGTTTCAAGACATAAACAGTATGGACATGACCACGGAAAATCGTCTTTTATCAATTTTAAATTCGCTCTTGCACACTTTTTGTGCACCAGCAACATTTTCAGCTTTGCCCGATCGCAGTTGATATCGTATATTCTGTGAATATTAAATAATAACAACTGCTGGATCAGAAGTGACATCTGTTCTTTCGGAACAGATGCCACATGTATATATATAATATGCCGATGACGGGCAAGGTTCCTATCGTTAGTGTGGAGGGGTGGGCAAGTTTGAAGCCCTGACTCTTACGGGAATTAGTTTCATAACTACGAGTTTGAGTACTGTGGGCAGGGCGAAGCTGGGAATTTGTATCTGACGGGAGGCGTGCTTAGGTAGTCCTTGCAGGTGCGGTGATCACTGTGTCCCCAGTGGTGTAGGGGTCAGCACAACTGCCTAGAAAGCAGGAGACCCAGGTTCGAATCCCGGCTGGGTATACATTTTCAGCTTTGCAGTTGATGACGTATATTCTGTGAATACTATCCATTTCCTTTTTCAAATTTTCTAGCTTGCCTACGCAATTAAGGGTTACAACATTCCACGCTCTGATCCATAGAATGCCTGTTTTGTTTTTCTGGATGACGACATCCTCCTGAGTAGTCCCCACCTGGAGATCCGAATGGGGGACTATTTTACCTCTGGAATATTTTACCCAAGAAGGCGCCATCATTTTATGTTCATACAGTAGAGCTGCATGTCCTCAGGAAAAGTAATGGCTGTAGTTTCCCCTTGCTTTCAGCCGTTAGCAGTGACTGCATGGCAAAGCCATGTTAAGCTGATGTTACAAGGCCAGCTCAGTCAATCATCCAGACTGTTACCCCTGTAACTACTGAAAAGGCTGCTGCCCCTCTTCAGGAATCACACGTTTGTCTGTGGTTGCACCTACGGTACGGCTATCTGCATCGTTGAGGCACACAAGCCACCCCACCTCGGCAATATCTGTGGTTCAAACATTCAAATACAGGATTAATAGTGATCTTCTTGATGCCTATCTAGGTGTAACGCTGCAGAGCGATATGATATGGAACGAATATGTAAGGACAGTTGTGTGTAACGCGGACAGTACTTCGGCACCACTGATGTTAACATTTACAAACACACTCTTGGAATGCTTAATCTGGACTGTCTTCTTGTTGTGTACTGCACTGGTATAGGCCTATGTACAAAACTACATTGTTCACGATGCTTTTAGAACATTTGTATTAAATTTCATTCTATCATTAAGTTCTGATAATTTCGAAAGTGTAATAGGCCTATGTACAAAACTACATTGTTCACGATGCTTTTAGAACATTTGTATTAAATTTAATTTTATCATTAATTTCTGATAATTGCAAAAAGTGTAAAACAATAAACAAAATGCATTGTTGCTGTTCAAACTATCTATTTGGAAACCATTCACTGTTGGTGACAGACCACCATTCTTTATGTTAGCTGACCAGTTTGAAGGATGCATCAGGTCGAGTAGCAAGACTGGTATTAAGACTCCAAAAGAGTATGATGACAGTGGTATTAAACAATGGGCGCAAACACAAGGATGCCGACGCCAACTGCCTATTGAGGAATCCATTAACCGAACACAACAGCTGGATGAAATTTCAACCCTCACTGAGTTAAGTGACATTATAGCTGAACAGAGGGAAGATCCAGAATTATTACAAACTATAGAGGCATTGGAGAAAAGAGAACCAACCAAAGGAGAGTTTCAACTTATAAATGGGACATTGTATAAGAGCAACTACAACTACAATCCACTGGGCCCCAAATGGCTACTGGTTGTTCCAGCTCATCTCCGGCCACCTATTCTCAAGTATTTCCACGATTCTTCAATATCCGGTCATCTGGGATTCATGAAGTCCCTAGACAGAATCTGCAGCAGCTCCATTCTTCCAGATTGGAATTGACCTTTCAGGAAGGTTCCCGAAGACGACAGCCAGTAACCGCTGGATAATAGTCTACACTGACTACCTCACCTGCTACACTGCCATGAAACCTGTGCTGACTTCAGAAGCTCCAGAGATCGCAAAATTCCTAGTAGAAGACATTATTTTGAAGCATGGTGCACTACGTGTGATGATATATGATCGAGGAAAAGTATTAATGTCAAAACTAGTATCAGAAGTAATGTCACATTGCGACATTGTCCACACAATAACAACTGCTTACCATCGTCAGACGAATGGTCTTACAGAATGTTTTAACAAGGCTTTAGCAGATATGCTGTCAATGTACGTCCATGTTGAGCTGAAGGATTGGGATACAATACTGCCAGTTGTAACATTTGCTTATAAGACAGAAAGGCAAGACACTACAGTCTTCACGCTGTTTTTCCTGCTCCATGGTCGTGTGGTTGAGACAACAATGGATACGCTGTTTCTGTTCCAACCGGCCGATACTCAGGATGACTTTGCAAAACAGCTCATCACCAGGGTCAAAGAAGCAAGACAGCTGGCTCGCATACGGACACTGGATGCCCAGGAGAAGGACTGCCAGTGGTATAATGACAAGCACTGACTTGTTGTGTTCAGCCCAGGAGATATGGTATGGATTTTTACCCCTGTGCAGAAAGTTGGGCTATCGGAAAAGTTACTGAAGTGATACTTTGGTCCGTATCATGTCATACTCCGCCTGTCAGATGTCACATAAAAGTCGAGGAATATGAGCCGTCCTCAAAATGACAAAAACCAAGAGACATTGTGCATGTCCTCTGTGTGAAGCCTTAAAATGATCCCGGAGAACATATAGACAGAAATGGATCTTGTGTAAGACTGTAATGATAATGATGAAGCCACGGCATGATGGTCTGGCGCTGGTCATTGTCACCGCAAGGAAGGAGTGCAGGCACAAGGGAAGGATTCTCTGGAACTGCCATACAGAGGACCCATGACAAGATCCAGAACACTGTAGCTGGCTGCAAAGGGAACTTAACTGTGGGTCCCTGTTCTTTCAGGAAGGGGAGTAATGCCCCGAGCCTTCCGACAGCACACATGGTGCAATGGTTAACACTGCAGATCTACAATTGCAAATACCACCATGGGCAGAATAAAATTTCCTTCTTTGTATTTATTATTTCTAGAATGATCTACATGTTTCTTATGTTTGATGTACTTCCAGAAATTTATTTCTGTATATGAATAGTGGAGCACTCCAAGGAGAAGTCAGTCTGTACCGAGGGTACGCTTGTGTTAGTAATAAACATATTCTAAGAGAAGAGTGTTGTGCTCTATCATTAACCAGCCTTTGAATTCCAGACCACATGTGGCAATGTGACAATATTGAGAAAAGTGCTTTTAAAATTCCAATCAAAAATCTAAATCTGTAGTTTTGTATTTCTTGATTTAAAATTGCCGTAATAGCAATGTATTTTCAAAAAACTGTTCATTTCCTATTTCACCCCCATAGAGATGTGAATATCAAAATATCGCTAATGCCTAAAATGTAAGATAAACAACGTCTACAAATTTCAAGTTTCTATCATCTGTAGATTCACTTTTCAGCACTGTTTATGTCTTTTAGAAATGGATCGAGAACGTGAAATTTTGTTTTTATGCTTTGGCATCTTTCTTGGTAGTTTTATTTTTCAAACTGCAATATGCACTTAAAACAACTGAAGAATGTGCAACATGTTTTGCTGTATATAACTTCTTTGCTATTATAGAGTTAAAAGTCATTGCTGGTCTTCAGTCCAAATTTTCTATAAGCTGATGTCTTTCAACTACTATATCGTCCACCCTCTTATAGCTATTGACATGAAACCAATATGGTGTGCAATGGGAGACTTTGTACTCACAACACAGAGAGATCGTACATCTCCATTGTGTAGTTTTTGCCAACCACCTGCAGCCCTACCTAAAATCTCTTTCCTTATTACCCTAGCCAGCTTCATCCTAACCCACAACTACTTCACTTTTGAGGGCCAGACATACCAGCCAGAGGTGGCAGCGGGCCTGCGCTGCTCGCCCGGACCCGTAGCCGCACCTCCCGGGCGGGCCTGGCCATGCACTGCCCGGCCTACTGGCAAGAGCCCCCCCCCCCCCAGCGCGGGTACCCGACTACCCGCCGAGCCCCGGTCTGCCCGGCCACTCATGCCACTTTGCTGCTAGCCGGGGCACGCGCCCACCAGCCGCTACACTCTTAGCGGGAAATACACTGTTCCGATTTTTGCACTGCAAAGACTGTTCACGGTACATACGACCATTCCACATTGGTTTATGAACTTAGTTTTTCCTTACAAGCTTTACTTTGTTTGGAAAAAATAGCATGTCTGCTTTTCATTCCACGTGAGTTTTTAGTTTCATAATGCTTTTCACTCGATTCTGAAGAAGCTATGGGGTTAAAAAAATCTGATTTTTGGACATCTGATAGTACAGCAACTTAGCTTTCTAACAAAGCATTAAACTTTTCATTTACAAATCATGTATTGAAAAAGTTAGATAGCGGGCAGCTTACTGACCGATGCATTTTAGAACACACATTAATGCGAGTTTAATAGAGTTGTCTCAAATCATGAGTAATCGCGATTTAATGAGCTGCATCAGTGCTGCGATAGCTAGTATACGCATTCAGCGCGTGTTCGAACAGCGTTTCTGTGGACATTTCGCTAAATTGCTTGATGTTTCCTTTCTGCTAAGAAAAAAATAAGTAAATAAATAAAAATAAGAATAAACGTTGAGTTGCAATCGAGGTCATTAGAAACGATTAACTCTTAGAACGTTGGAAGGTACAGTTTACGCTTGACGACTCCAAGGGAAGTAAACTAATTACTGTTCCTCGATACAGGCATGTGGACCATTGTTGTTGTTTTGTTTTATTTTATATTTCCCCCTTTTCCCTTTGGCTGGGGGTAGCTGAAACCCCGGGGGAGTCACCACTATTCGAGAGGTGACATTCAAGGTCGCAGTTATCAGTTTTGTATCGCTAGACAGTCTTTCGTGTATCTTGAAAACACTTGGGATTTTTCCTCACTGACTGAGTTGTAAACATGTTGAAAGTCGTTGGCTTCGCGGTAGCCGGCTCCAGAAAATTTGTAGGTAGTTTTATACTTTGCTCAGTATTTACTTACACAGTGTTTCACTTTCACTTCATATTAAACTAAATGATGGCTCTAACATAAAGAACAAGATTATGCCTTAAATCTCTTCAGTTCCTTGTTGCTAGTAAATCTACGTATTTCATGTATGTGACAAAAAATTATATGCCCCACGATGATGTGATATTTAATTTTGTTCAAGGTTGTCCAACTAATTATCTAGCTAAAATTCTTCCAAGGTAAACAGGAAGTCTTTAAAAAGCCATTAGTTTACGAACACGGTATTCGTCTGCTATTGTTTTTACGTTCCTAGAAACTGTTGAAGGATGAGGAATGACGTCTTTAGCACTTGCAGTGGGGTACTGTGCTCCTATCTCCATCAGAGTCTGTGCGAGGTCTGGAAATCCTTCTCCCGCAACTGTGCTGAAGGGCCGCGAATCTATTGCACACATTCTTACACATTTCTCCAGCACAAAAGATTTTGCTGACTCTGGAATATTGCTACAACCGTTCAAATCAGTATTCAGATAAGCTTTGCAGCTATTCAGGTGCCGTAACAGCGTAGTGGTACTGCCATCATGGAACAACAATAATTATGGCAGCCATTACACTCTGCAAGTCACACAGGTTTATTTTCATTACTTACAATCAACATAAAACGTTCCCATACAATGCTGTCTCCAGATATCTTTAAACGCTTGTAAATGCACTCCCCGAGTTTCCTGGAAACGTCTTTTTTTTTCTTCCTCGGGTCGTCTACTCCTTGCACGTTGGTACGATCTGTCCTGTTCGCTATTTATTTCAGACATAACGATCGATAACTTATAAATTACTATGTAGGTAACACAAAGGGTGCGTGAAACCTATGCTGTGATTATTACAACGTCTTGCTCAGAACTGTCTGCATTGCCCCGCTCGCAGCGCCGCCTGTAGCGCTGTTGCATGGGCCCGGCGGTTACTCGCTCGCCCGGCAAGTGTCGGGACTCGACGGCGCATCACAGCTCACTCGCTGTGTACAGCGGTGCAATGGGGCTCGACTACCCGCGGTGCGGGCAGCAGAGTGCAGCGGCCGGGCGCAGGCGAGCTCGGGCGGGTAAATATGGCGCGCTGCACGGCTCTGATACCACCAACTAAAGGGAACAGCCATTGGAACCAGGATGCCCCCCTCATACGCATCCCTGGGCATGAGGGATATTTGTGTATAGGAAAGTGGCATCAGTGGTTACAAGGATGGTTTCTGAAGGTAACAGGCTGGGTAAGGATTTCAGGCGATCGAGAAAGTGGTTGGTATCTTTGATGAAGGATGGAAGACTGCACATAATGGGTTGAAGGTGTTAGTCTATGTAGGCTGAGATTCATTCTGAAGGGGCTTGGTAACTGGCCACAAGCTTTTAATGTGCCCATAAAATTTAAGCCTTCATTTTCTCATGTCATAAAGTATTTTTCTGTTTCCTTATTACTTCTCAGCGTATAAGTTTTTCCATCAGTAATTTTGTGGCCTAATTTTTCCTAATGATCTTCCTTTTTTTCTTGAGTTTCTTCAATATCTCTATTTAAAATTAAAGTTTCTTCTTCATACAGACATTCAGGTTTGATTACAGTGCTGTAATACCCAAGTTTACTGAATTTAGAAAGTGATCTTTTATTATAAATATTTGGTGTTAGTCTTAAAGAGGTTGCCATTTTTAACAGTAAACTTTGTTTTCAGTTCTTTCCAGACTGATTTCTTGTATGAGGTATGAGATTGGTAGTAGTTTTAGGAGATAAGAACATGTCTAACTTTTCTGTTGAAGGAAGTGAGCATCCTGCAACCATTCATGTACAACATGAACATACAGCATGAAAAGTGGCTCAAACATAGTCATTGGAAGTTTTTATAGACCACCTGCCCTAGCAGAGCTGGGCACCATTTATCAAAAAGTTAACTATGTCAATCATTAATCCGTTACTAAAAAGTTAACTTTGTTAACGTTAAAGCATTACTCCGTGCACAATTTAACGGAACTTCACATTAATCGTTAACGCTTAACAGTATTGTGCAGCCATGAAAAATCACCTCCAGTCTCCAAATTTATGGCTGAGATGGCTGACTTGTGTGGATGAGTGTGCCTGAGTGATTGTGAGAATAAGTGTTCTCTTTCTGAGGAAGGCTGCGGCTGAAAATTTAGAATTGTGTTTGTGTGTCTTTTATTTGTGTTTGTTGGCAGCTCAATGGTCATTCTTCCCTATCAACATATTATTATAAACATATTTTGTATACATATTTTTTTTTAGCGGGAGTACCACTACTCTCGATATCGGAATGCAAAATATTAACATTCCCTTTGGATTTTCCTTGACCAGAACCTGCCTTGACACTCTCTTCAAATTGTAGGGACTGCGATTTACAGCATCTCCTCATGTGCTGTTTAGGATTATTAAGGCTTGAGGTGTGAACTTTAATTGTTGATTTTTTCGGAATGCACAATTTATAGTTGAAAAGTATTTGTTCTCGCGATGTAGATATATAATCAAAAAAATCACTTAGATGTGGCCACGGATTATCATCATCTGTTAAACCCATGACAACGTTTTCTCACACAAATTTTCTTCAATACTCAGATCACTTCCACTGGCAAAAGGTGCACTTAATGTGAACTTAATAAGCAACAACCTACTGCCAGCGAGTACAGACCATTGACCGGGACGTTAAACTCTCAATCTTTCTTCCTTCCAGACTCACTTAGTGCAGGTATACGCAGAGTCACTGTTTCCCTTCAGTTGGAGCAGGCTTACGCTAAGCTGTGGGTTTCCCCTGACCCCTATCTCCACTGTTCTGGTCTTGACGGCATGATTCAGAACATCAACCGCATGCATCTAGGGAGTGATTCAACCCATAGCCTGGGCGTAGCCACATACAGAAGGGACCTGTGCTAAAATGAGCGTAATTTATGCAGCAAGACTTTTGTCATAAGGAATGGGTACAAAACTAACGGAATTAAAGCAAATTAACAGAAGTATAAGAGTCCGTTAACATGTTTTTAAAATTAACTTAAAAGTTAATCTGTTACTCATAAAGGTAACTTCGTTAATTAATGATTAACGGATTATGGACTTTGCTCTGTGCCCCAGCAGCAGCAGTGGTGGAACATCTGAGGGAAAACTTGGGAAATATTTCCCATAAGTTTCCTGGTCAAGTCATAGTTTTAGGTGGAGATTTTAACTTACGAGATATAGACTGGGAGACAAACACGTTTAAGACAGGTGCCAGGGACAAAGAGTCGAACAATTTTGTTCTAAGGACTTTATCCGAAAATTACCTCGAGTAGTTAAATAAGAGAGAAAACTCAGGGAGATAACGTTTTAGACCTGCTGATGACAATAAACCTTAATGTTTTGATTCATGTAGTGTAGATCAGGGAATTAATGATCATAAGGCCATTACATCATAAATGAATACAGCTGTAAGTAGAAATATCAGGAGAAGCAGGAAGGTTTTCTGATTTAGTAAAAGTGAAAAGGGGTAGATTTCAGGGATGATAGTTTCATCTCTAACACTGAAAATGTTGAACAACTATGGGTGAAGTTCAAGTCCACCATGCAATATGCTTTACATAAGTATGTCTCAAGTAAAATTTTGAGAGATTGGAAAGGTAGATATAGAACATTAGGTCCTTTATTACATAGTTATGCTATAGCATGTCAAACACTAATAGCAGTTACTTCCATAAAAATGCGGGAGTAGGCATAAGGATTGATTTGAAATGGAACAACCACTTAAAATCAATTGTGGGTAAGACACATGCAAGATTGAGATTCATTGGAAGAATATTGAGGAAGAGTAGTCCATCAACAATGGAAGTAACATTGATCAACATTGTGGGGTCCGTACCAGATAGGGCTGATGGAATAGATAGAGACGATCCACTGGAGAGCAACATGCCTTGTTACAGATTAATTTGATAAGTGAAAGTGTCACAGAAATGATTGTCAATGTCCAGTGATGGATGGTGCAAGACAGATGTTCTGCATATAACAGTGTGGGCAGCTGTCAAAGTTCTGGGACATATGAGGACATCGTCAACCAATATATTGCTTTCTCCTCCACATATCTCACAAAAGACCAGAAGAATAGAATGACAGACTGAATACCTACAATCTTTTTTCTCGTGATTTGTCCACAACTGCAATAGGAAAAGGAGAAAATGACAGTGGTACACAAAGAAACCTCTGCTACCACACTGTTAGTAGAGTATGGATGTAGATGTAGCTGTAGATTCTTGTGACTGGAAACACCATTTCATCTGACATTTCAGAACAAAATATTTGTTTTATCAAGAGTTGTTATATTTTTCTCTGTTGACGCTAGTTGTTGCCTTAGACGGTCATGGTGGGTTGGAACCAATATTACATGAGTTGAATATGCATTAGAACTAAAAATGCTCTCTTATGAAGAAAAATCACAATTCAGTTTACTGTAATAATGAATTATGCTTTTTCACACTTGACAATTTTCAGAAAATGTCCTTAACAGTACTCATGTGTCAAAAATGACCTCAGCTCTCATTTGCATTCTTTTCTTGCTGATCTGACTGAATTACACTATAAAATGATGGGTCTCACAGTCATTTACATACCAACTGAGGGATATGATATTGAAGTGGAAACAGCCAGCAAGGACAAGGAGCTGATTAAGAGGTTGGAAGGTAAGAGTTGCAGTAGCAAACCCTTGGGTTTTGGACAGTACACCTAATTAATAAGTCAGAAAAAATGACAAAAACATTTTTAATTGTTATAAAGTGTACAGATGAATTTCATGCATCTGACATTGATTTTGAGTTTTATTTGTCTAGAAACAAGTAAATTTTATTTTCAATCCTCCTCCTTGTCTGAGTCTTGGAAATGTAAGGTTGTACCTCTCTGTTCTTTAAATAATAACAATAATGATAATCATTTATGAAAGACAATTTGTCTTTATTTCAATGTGAAATTAGCAAAATTTTTTATTCCTGCTTTTATGGAGCTTTTGTTTTGTGTAGTTTTGGCATTGTATTTTTAGTTGAAACTAGTTGGTTTGATGATAGACAACAGCATACAGTTAGTGCCAGGTCATGTCATTATTGAATCCTAATAGAACCAACAGGGTATATTTTAAATGAAGTTCAATTATCATAATGCAAACTGTTTGTACATTAACAACATACAGTTGGTTATTATCAAGTCAGCTGACTTTCAGATATGGTTTATGGCCTGTAGCTCATTGTTAATCAGTGATTCATTTCATTTGACATTAGTAAAAAATATTTTGCAACATATGTTAACAGACAGGAAAGCTATATTATTACAGTGTTGACATTTTGCTTTCATGATTTCATATTCCATGTATTACAGGCATTATAATATCTCTTTTCTATTAATAACATTATATCAGTCAGTTATACTTTTGAAAATCATTTATGTGTACAGTGCATACACAAGTAATAGATTAAATTTTTAATTTCACTGTTATCTATAAAGAGCAGAACAGTTGTAATTTAATTTACAGGTGTAACTCTGAGAGGTTGGTAAATACATTATAGGCTTCACGTCCTTGTAACATTGTGTCATATTTTGATTGTACTTTAATTAGGACACTACTTAATTTTAAGGCTATTTTGTAACATAGATACTTTTGATTTTATGTGTAAAAGATAGGTAAGTAACTACTATTTTCTAAACTTCGTGAATGTAATTTTTCACATGGTTAGGTAATGTTTGGAATATTTCCCAATAAATTCCTGTGTTCAAGTTATTCATAAGTATTTCCTATGTTTCAGAAGACAACTGAACAAAAACTATAAGTGTACAGAAAATACACACATATAAGTAGACTGAGCATTTATCAAATTCACTTAACAGATGCACAATAGTGACATCAAATGTAAAGTAGCAAGTGTCAATAGGATAGTCAAATTCTTTGCATACACATACCAATGTCTCGTGGATGATATCAGCAATTGCGTTAATTATCCTTCCTTGCAACTCTTTCATTCAAGAGGGCCACTGAGTTTCATGATAGAACACATGTTTATTTTATTTTATTTAGTCATCCTATCATATGTTGTACAGATAT
Source organism: Locusta migratoria (assembly GCA_026315105.1). Taxonomy (NCBI): domain Eukaryota; kingdom Metazoa; phylum Arthropoda; class Insecta; order Orthoptera; family Acrididae; genus Locusta; species Locusta migratoria. The sequence continues at coordinate 120,779,103 of CM048750.1, read as the reverse complement.
TGGACTTACACTTTAGTAAATGACAGAAATCATTTTAGGGTTAACAGGTAGTATCACATGTTAATATTATATCACATGGGTAGGATGACATTTTATACTTATCTATATAATCTTTCTTTTTCTTTAGCCATATTCCCGCACATGCAGGGTCGGCTTTGTTAATCGGATTTGGCCGGATGCCCTTCCTGTCGCCACCCCATGCCCCCCAGGGAGAAATGTGTACCCCAAATGTCTGCAAATAGTGTTATATGTGTGAAATTGTAAAGTGTTATGAAATGTTTGCGAATCGTGTAACTGAGGCGGGACTTGGGGATCAGACTGGTATTCACCTAGGGGGATGTGGAAAACCACCTAAAAACCACATCCAGGCTGGCCAGCACTCCGGCCCCCTTCATTAATCTGCCGGGCGGATTCGAACCGGGGCTGGTACGCCTCCCCGTCTCGGAAAGCGGTGCGTAGACCTCACGGCTAAGCGAGCGGGTTACTTATCTATACAATCATTATTGTTCAAATATTCACTAACTGAATAGAAACAGTGGTACTGTAGATACTCTCTAATGGATCTCTCAAATAAATTAATATTATTGAATACTTCTAATATCAATAGGCAACTTATCGAAAAGTTTTATTGCCATGTTACATGTGCCTTTCTTGTATAGACTAGTTGGGCATGAGGGTCTCGGGGTAAAGCGCTCGACTGGAAACTGAAGGTTTGTGGATTTGAAACCCGTTTGGATCTCGGACTTTTTTACTCTGCGTCTTAACCCAGCATTCACCTCTCCAATGATGTGAGGAGTCACCGGAAATGGCAAGTTGTTCCGATTTCACATTAAGCTGTAGGTCCCCTTTCCCTGCTTGGGTAACTGGGGTAGTTAGGGACATGCAAGTCGCCGAAGTGACGTCAAATTTAAAGACTTGCACCAGGCAAATGAACCACATGGAATTATATTTTTATGTATAGACTAGTATTTGCTGGGAGAACATGTGAGTTTTCTTTTAATCTTATATTACAATGATGTAAGTCACTGTTTTTTCTGATGTTAGTATCATTATCACTTGTATTTCTTTTATTATACATTAAAGTACAGTGAATATACAAGCAAGGTTATGGGAGCACCTTAAGTGTTTTAATTACTGGTTTACAAGATTTTCTGGCTGATATCCCTGTGATGATTCTAATGGCTCCTTTTTGTAGTCTGAAGGTCCCCAGAGCTGCAGGGGAATTTTCCCAGAATACGAGACCATATTTTAGATGGGTATTAAAATAAGCATAATAGTCCCACATTAATGACTGTGAGTTTAACACAGCCTTTGAGAGCCCTTAAAAGATAGCAGCCAGTACAATTTTTTATTTACTTGTTCTATATCTTTATCCCATTTTAGATCATTTTGTATCCAGATACCTAAAAATTTTGTTTCTTCTTCATGCACAATGGGTTGGTTGTTAATTGAATCGAACTCAGAGTTCAACTGTGAGGTAATCATGAATGTCTGAAAGGAAATGTGGTGATACACAGGTTGGTTCAAAATGAAGTCTCCATTGTCCTACTGTAATTGTAGATGTAAGGCAGTGCCACAGCATGTCTATTTATGTAAAATCAGTCAACAGTATTTCTACAAAGAAAGATAGTTCATGAAGTTTTGAAAAGAACATTGTACAAAAAATGTTAACTTTAAGAGATTCATGAATGTCTTCTCCATCATGGATTTTATGATAATTCACCTCTTCAGACATTGAAAACCTACAGGTATGCCTGTGCAAAAGAGTCTTCACCCAGTTGCTGTTGAAACTGACTTCAAAAGTCAGAATGTAAAATGTGTTCCACAATATGCATGTTATGACAATTCACCTCTTTGAATGTTGAAAACCTATACCTGTGCAAAACAGTCTTCTTCCAATTGTTTGCAAGTCACTGCAAAGTCAAAATGGAGCTCAGTGTCCTGTATTCTGCAGTTCTCTACTTGCACACGTCTTCAGTTCCTTAAGGCCCCAATGAATTATTCCTGTGTTGATGGTCCTGGTCAGCCTTGTTTCTTTGCACCACATAAACTGCTTGGAATATACCTATTTCACCAGATGTAGATTCTTTCTTTGCCCTTATTTTTATTTATTTATTTATTTTTATGTGTGTGTGTGTGTGTTTTGGGACTTTTACCTGATTTCTTCAACTATGTTGTAGCATGTATTGTGAACTGAAACTTTGAATGATACTTGTAATGATATGTGAAATTTTTCTGTGTATCTTGTAGTACTTGCACAGTCATTTTGTGAAATGCTTGAGTACTTCTGCTTATTTTTGTATTTGTTGGACCTAATATAAACCAGTGGGGTCTTCTTTTGAAATTTCTTGACCACAATTTAACACATGTCTGGTGCTGTGATCATGTTCCTCTCCATTAGTCAGTCTCATCTCTTACATCTCCTAGACTGTTTATTTGGAACACAGTATGGTGCAAATGTTTTCTTTATTACAGCCTCAGTAGTCCTCTTGAAGTTTTTCACTTTCATCTCATTTGAGAAAATTGTTCACATTTAAAGACATCATAACCCTTATCCATCAAAATCCACGTGAGTTTGCAATTTCGACTTTGCTTTTTTGTCCCAACCGTAGTCTTCCAAAATGCTTTCAACTGACATGCAGTGATCTCCCAGGTGAAGAATGGAGTCTGTTTGATCATTGCATGTCAGTTTGAAGCATATCAGTAGGCAGAGTTTTAATTTTAAAAAATCCAAGTGCACAGAATTGTGTGGACTGAGGTGGAGAGCGATTATAATTCTCTTGTTTACCAGGACAGTTGTCTTCACAATAAAGCTGCAATTGTGTATGTAGTGGCATATTGGAAAAAATGAAAGATCACATAAAGGAAGTATAAATACTAACTTTACCAGAAGATGTTGTAGCAGTTTGTCGAGACCTGTACAAGAAATCATAGGATAAAGTTCGCTACCAGAGACTCTCAGTTCACTTTAATAATAATAATAAAAAAAATACTTTGTTGTCCACAGTGTTCAGTGGTACAAGTCTCTGAACCCCTACAATCTCTATTCCACTGTAACAAGCGGAAGAATATATATAGTATAAAATAAAGATTTTTGACTTACCTAAAGTACAGGCTCGTCGATAGAAACACCAAACACACACAAAAACACACAAACATTCGAGCTTTCGCCACCAGTGGTGGCTTCTTCGGGAAAAAGAGGGTTGGAAGGAGAGGAGAAAGGGAAGGATACAGGTTTTAAGGAAGTGGAAAAGGAGCCATTCCAATCCCAGGAGTGGAAAGACTTACCTTAGGGGACAAAAAGGAAGGTAAACAAATACACACACACTCACACATATCCACATCCAAACACACCTAGGCAGACATTTGTAGAAACCAAAGAAGTTGGACAGAGATACCACTTCAGGCAGAGGCTCTGTCCACAGAACCGAGGCAAAGATGTTAAAGATGGCGGGCGGGAATTAGAATTTAGCGGAGGTTGAGACCAGGTGGGCAACGGGAAGAGAGAATGTGTTGAAGGGCAAGTTCCCATCTCCGGAGTTCTGAAAGATTGGTGTTGGTGGGAAGTATCCAGATAACCCGGACGGTGTAACACTGTGCCAAGATGTGCTGGCCGTGCACCAAGGCATGTTTAGCCACAGGGTGATCCTCATTACCAAAAAACACTGTCTGCCTGTGACCGTTCACACGAATGGACAGTTTGTTGCTGGTCATTCCCACATAGAATGCTTCACAGTGCAGGCATGTCAGTTGGTAAATCACGTGGTTGCTATCGCAAGTGGCTCTGCCCTTGATCGTGTACACCTTCCGGGTTACGGGACTGGAGTAAGTGGTGGTGGAAGGGTGCATAGGGCAGGTTTTACAACGGGGGCGGTTACAAGGGTAGGAGCCAGAGGGTAGGGAAGGTGGTTTGGGGATTTCATATGGATGGACTAGGAGGTTACGGAGGTTAGGTGGGCGGCGGAAAGACACTCTCGGTGGAGTGGGAAGGATGTCATGAAGGATGGATCTCATTTTGGGGCAGGATTTAAGGAAGTCGTATCCTTGCTGGAGAGCCACATTCAGAGTCCGCTCCAGTCCCGGAAAGTATCCGGTGACAAGAGGGACACTTCTGGGTTTCTTCTGTGGAAGGTTCTGAATTTGGGGGGATGAGGAAGTGGCTCTGGAAATTTGTTTCTGTACCAGATCAGGATGATAGCCGCGGGATGTGAAAGCTGTTATTAGGTTATTGGTGTACTGGTTCAGGGATTCGGGACTGGAGCAGACTCGTTTGCCACGAAGACCTAAGCTGTAGGGAAGGGAACGTTTTATGTGGAATGGATGGCAGCTGTCATAGTGTAGGTACTGTTGTTTGTTGGTTGGTTTGATGTGGACGGATGTGTGAAGTTTGGCCGTTGGACAGATGGAGGTCGACATCAAGGAAAGTGGCATGGGATTTGGAATAGGACCAGGTGAATTTGATGGGACCAAATGAGTTGAGGTTGAAGAGGAAATTCTGGAGTTCTTCTTCACTGTGAGTCCAAATCATAAAGATGTCGTCAATGAATCTATACACAACTTTGGGTTGACAGGCTTGGGTATCCAGGAAGGCTTCCTCTAAGCGTCCCATAAATAAGTTTGCGTACGAGGGGGCCGTCCTGGTTCCCATGGCTGTTCCCTTTAGTTGTTGGTATGTTTGGCCCTCAAAAGTGAAGAAGTTGTGGGTTAGGATGAAGCTGGCTAGGGTATTAAGGAAAGAGGTTTTAGGTAGGGAATTGGGTGGTCGGCGTGAAAGGAAATATTCCATCGCAGCAAGGCCCTGGGCATGTGGGATGTTTGTCTACAAGGAAGTGGCATCAATGGTTACAAGGATGGTATCTGGAGGTAACTGGCTAGGCAAGGATTTCAGGCGATCGAGGAAGTGGTTGGTATCTTTGATGAAGGATGGGAGACTGCACATGATGGGTTGAAGGTGTTGGTCTATGTAGGCAGAGATTCGTTCAGTAGGGGCTTGGTAACCGGCCACAATGGGGCGGCCGGGATGATTGGGTTTGTGGATCTTGGGGAGTAGGTAGAAGGTCGGGGTGCGGGGTGTCGGTGGGGTCATGAGGTTAATGGAGTTATGTGAAAGGTTTTGTAGGGGGCCTAAGGTTTTGAGGATTCCTTGAAGCTCTGCCTCGACATCAGGGATAGGATTGTGTTGACAAACTTTGTAGGTAGTATTGTCTGAGAGCTGACGCAGTCCCTCAGCCACATACTCCCGCCGATCAAGTACCACGGTTGTGGATCCCTTGTCGGCTGGGAGAATGACGATGGAACGGTCAGCTTTCAGATCACGGATGGCTCGGGATTCAGCTGTAGTAATGTTGGGAGTAGGATTAAGGTTTTTTAGGAAAGACTGAGAGGCAAGGTTGGAAGTAAGGAATTCCTGGAAGGTTTGAAGAGGGTGATTTTGAGGAAGAGCGGGTGGGTCTAGCTGTGATGGAGGACGGAACTGTTCCAGGCAAGGTTCTATTTGAGTCATGTCTTGTGGAGTTGGATCATTAGGAGTAGGGTTAGTTTTCTTCGTGGCAAAGTGATATCTCCAGCAAAGGCTACGAGTATAGGATAGTAAATCTTTGACAAGGGCTGTTTGGTTGAATTTGGGAGTAGGGCTAAAGGTGAGGCATTTGGATACGACAGAGGTTTCAGATTGGGAGAGCAGTTTAGAGGTGAGGTTAACTACTGAATTGGGATGTCGTGGTTCCGGATTGTGTGCAGTAGGATTTAAAGGTTTGGGGGGGTGTGGAGCTGGAAGTGAGAGATTGAGTAGATGGGAGAGACTGGGTTTCTGTGCAATAAGAGGAGCTTGAGGTTTACTGGAGTGGTTGTTGAGGGAGAGTGTGTTGAGGGAGAGTGTATTGCCTTTCCGGAGGTGGGTGACAAGGAGTTGGGATAGTTTTTTGAGGTGGAGGGTGGCATGTTGTTCTAATTTCCGGTTGGCCTGTAGGAGGATGTTCTGAACTGTGGGTGTGGATGCGGGAGTGGAAAGGTTGAGGATTTTGATTAGGGATAGGAGTTGACAGGTGTGTTCATTGGCGGAGTTGATGTACAGGTTAAGGATTAGGCGGGTGAAGGCTGTGGATTGTTCTGTTTGGAATTGGTGTAGGGCTTGATGAAAGGATGGGTTACAGCCGGAGATGGGAACTTTTATTGTGAGGCCCTTGGGGGTTATGCCAAATGTTAGACATGCCTGAATAAACAAAATGTGGGACCGTAATCTCGCGAGGATGAAAGCATGCTTGCGGAGGGAATGTAGGTAAAACTTGATGGGGTCAAGGTAGGGTAACATAATGTATGGAATGGAAAAGTGAGAACTATGCGTTGAATAAAGTGATTAGAAAGGAAAGAAAAATAAAATAAAATTAAAAAAATAGTTTATAAAATAAGAAGGTGGATAGATAGAGAAAGGAGTTCAGCAAAGAAAATAGAAATCTATAAAGTTGTTCAAGAGAGTTGTTGAAGTTGAACCTGGTGGAAACTGAGGTCAACTACAGTTGGTTAACAACGTAATGCACAATAGTTTGGTGGTTGTAATGGCGTCCAAAACAAGTTACAGGGAGGAGAAAATCAAAGGAAAGCGTATTATAATGACTGATTAGTAGTGGCAGATTATGAGGTAGACAATAATCTGAGGAAGGAGTAATAGGGTTAAAAACGTATGAAAGTTACTGAAAAATGAACGGGAATGTCGGGAGAATGAACGGAAATGTGGAAAAACGGGGTTCGGAAATAATAATAAGCTGGCGAAGGAATAATAGGGTTAAAACATTATTGAAAAATGAACGGGAATGTCGGAAGAATGAACGGAAATGTGGAAAAACGGAAATAATAGTAATAATAAGCTGAAGAAGGAATAATAGGGTTAAAACGTATAGAAAGTTTAGAAAAATGTGGCGAATGTCTGAAGAATGAACGGAAATGTGGAAAAACGAGAATCGGAAATAATCGCGAAGTTTCTAGGAAAAGCCGAAAATGGTTATTATAGGTTATTGTAAAATGAAGTTGTGAAATAGTATTACCACAGTAAATGTGGATAACGGGTAGATATTATACAGGAGATGCAGTGATGAAAGCGGTAAATAACAAAAAATAAAAAATAAATAAAATAATAATGATGAAAAGCGTAAACGAAAAGTCGTTAGTCGTGTTATTAGTGAAGGTTCAGATGTCAATACTGATTGTTGTATGTGGCTAATTTGGCCAGGAGAAAAATGAACTTAAATGAGAGCGAATATAGGGTGAAAATATAATGTAAAACAAAAACAGAAGGAGAAAGTAAGAGGACAGAAAAGATTTCGAAAGGCAACAGAGGAATAATGAACGTAAGTAACTGTTAGGTTTCATAGATGAAACTAATATTATAGAAGGAGACTTTCCAGGTGGGAAAATGGTATAAAATAAAGATTTTTGACTTACCTAAAGTACAGGCTCGTCGATAGAAACACCAAACACACACAAAAACACACAAACATTCGAGCTTTCGCCACCAGTGGTGACTTCTTCGGGAAAAAGAGGGAGGAAGGAGAGGAGAAAGGGAAGGATACGGGTTTTAAGGAAGTGGAAAAGGAGCCATTCCAATCCCAGGAGTGGAAGGACTTAACTTAGGGGACAAAAAGGAAGGTAAACAAATACACACACACTCACACATATCCACATCCAAACACACCTAGGCAGACATTTGTAGAAGCCAAAGAAGTTGGACAGAGATACCACTTCAGGCAGAGGCTCTGTCCACAGAACCGAGGCAAAGATGTTAAAGATGGCGGGCGGGAATTAGAATTTAGCGGAGGTTGAGACACACATTTTGTTTATTCAGGCATGTCTAACATTTGGCATAACCCCCAAGGGCCTCACAATAAAAGTTCCCATCTCCGGCTGTAACCCATCCTTTCATCAAGCCCTACACCAATTCCAAACAGAACAATCCACGGCCCTCACCCGCCTAATCCTTAACCTATACATCAACTCCGCCAATGAACACACCTGTCAACTCCTATCCCTAATCAAAATCCTCAACCTTTCCACTCCCGCATCCACACCCACAGTTCAGTACATCCTCCTACAGGCCAACCGGAAATTACAACAACATGCCACCCTCCACCTCAAAAAACTATCCCAACTCCTTGTCACCCACCTCCGGAAAGGCAATACACTCTCCCTCAAAACACTCTCCCTCAACAACCACTCCAGTAAACCTCAAGCTCCTCATATTGCACAGAAACCCAGTCTCTCCCATCTACTCAATCTCTCACTTCCAGCTCCACTCCCCCCCAAACCTTTAAATCCTACTGCACACAATCCGGAACCACGACATCCCAATTCAGTAGTTAGCCTCTCCTCTAAACTGCTCTCCCAATCTGAAACCTCTGTCATATCCAAAGCCCTCACCTTTAGCCCTACTCCCAAATTCAACCAAACAGCCCTTGTCAAAGATTTACTATCCTATACTCGTAGCCTTTGCTGGAGATATCACTTTGCCACGAAGAAAACTAACCCTACTCCTAATGATCCAACTCCACAAGACATGACTCAAATAGAACCTTGCCTGGAACAGTTCCGTCCTCCATCACAGCTAGACCCACCCGCTCTTCCTCAAAATCACCCTCTTCAAACCTTCCAGGAATTCCTTACTTCCAACCTTGCCTCTCAGTCTTTCCTAAAAAACCTTAATCCTACTCTCAACATTACTACAGCTGAATCCCGAGCCATCCGTGATCTGAAAGCTGACCGTTCCATCGTCATTCTCCCAGCCGACAAGGGATCCACAACCGTGGTACTTGATCGGCGGGAGTATGTGGCTGAGGGACTGCATCAGCTCTCAGACAATACTACCTACAAAGTTTGTCAACACAATCCTATCCCTGATGTCGAGGCAGAGCTTCAAGGAATCCTCAAAACCTTAGGCCCCCTACAAAACCTTTCACATAACTCCATTAACCTCATGACCCCACCGACACCCCGCACCCCGACCTTCTATCTACTCCCCAAGATCCACAAACCCAATCATCCCGGCCGCCCCATTGTGGCCGGTTACCAAGCCCCTACTGAACGAATCTCTGCCTACATAGACCAACACCTTCAACCCATCATGTGCAGTCTCCCATCCTTCATCAAAGATACCAACCACTTCTTCGATCGCCTGAAATCCTTGCCTAGCCAGTTACCTCCAGATACCATCCTTGTAACCATTGATGCCACTTCCTTGTAGACAAACATCCCACATGCCCAGGGCCTTGCTGCGATGGAATATTTCCTTTCATGCCGACCACCCAATTCCCTACCTAAAACCTCTTTCCTTAATACCCTAGCCAGCTTCATCCTAACCCACAACTTCTTCACTTTTGAGGGCCAAACATACCAACAACTAAAGGGAACAGCCATGGGAACCAGGACGGCCCCCTCGTACGCAAACTTATTTATGGGACGCTTAGAGGAAGCCTTCCTGGATACCCAAGCCTGTCAACCCAAAGTTGTGTATAGATTCATTGACGACATCTTTATGATTTGGACTCACAGTGAAGAAGAACTCCAGAATTTCCTCTTCAACCTCAACTCATTTGGTCCCATCAAATTCACCTGGTCCTATTCCAAATCCCCTGCCACTTTCCTTGATGTCGACCTCCATCTGTCCAACGGCCAACTTCACACATCCGTCCACATCAAACCAACCAACAAACAACAGTACCTACACTATGACAGCTGCCATCCATTCCACATCAAACGTTCCCTTCCCTACAGCTTAGGTCTTCGTGGCAAACGAGTCTGCTCCAGTCCCGAATCCCTGAACCAGTACACCAATAACCAAATAACAGCTTTCACATCCCGTGGCTATCATCCTGATCTGGTACAGAAACAAATTTCCAGAGCCACTTCCTCATCCCCCCAAATTCAGAACCTTCCACAGAAGAATCCCAGAAGTGTCCCTCTTGTCACCGGATACTTTCCGGGACTGGAGCGGACTCTGAATGTGGCTCTCCAGCAAGGATACGACTTCCTTAAATCCTGCCCCAAAATGAGATCCATCCTTCATGACATCCTTCCCACTCCACCGAGAGTGTCTTTCCGCCGCCCACCTAACCTCCGTAACCTCCTAGTCCATCCATATGAAATCCCCAAACCACCTTCCCTACCCTCTGGCTCCTACCCTTGTAACCACCCCCGTTGTAAAACCTGCCCTATGCACCCTTCCACCACTACTTACTCCAGTCCCGTAACCCGGAAGGTGTACACGATCAAGGGCAGAGCCACTTGCGAGAGCAATTACGTGATTTACCAACTGACATGCCTGCACTGTGAAGCGTTCTATGTGGGAATGACCAGCAACAAACTGTCCATTCGTATGAACGGTCACAGGCAGACAGTGTTTGTTGGTAATGAGAATCACCCTGTGGCTAAACATGCCTTGGTGCACGGCCAGCACATCTTGGCACAGTGTTACACCGTCCGGGTTATCTGGATACTTCCCACCAACACCAATCTTTCAGAACTCCGGAGATGGGTACTTGCCCTTCAACACATTCTCTCTTCCCGTTGCCCACCTGGTCTCAACCTCCGCTAAATTCTAATTCCCGCCCGCCATCTTTAACATCTTTGCCTTGGTTCTGTGGACAGAGCCTCTGCCTGAAGTGGTATCTCTGTCCAACTTCTTTGGTTTCTACAAATGTCTGCCTAGGTGTGTTTGGATGTGGATATGTGTGAGTGTGTGTGTATTTGTTTACCTTCCTTTTTGTCCCCTAAGGTAAGTCCTTCCACTCCTGGGATTGGAATGGCTCCTTTTCAACTTCCTTAAAACCTGTATCCTTCCCTTTCTCCTCTCCTTCCTCCCTCTTTTTCCCGAAGAAGCCACCACTGGTGGCGAAAGCTTGAGTGTTTGTGTGTTTTTGTGTGTGTTTGGTGTTTCTATCGACGAGCCTGTACTTTAGGTAAGTCAAAAATCTTTATGTTATACCATTTTCCCACCTGGAAAGTCTCCTTCTATATATATATATATATATATATATATATATATATATATATATATATATATATATATATGATACGAATATTATAGAGGAAAAATTCCTAAAAGGAAAAATATACGTAAAAAATAGATTGTACACTTACCAGGCGGAAGGGCACAGGCAGTAATAGCAACAAATAAACACACAGACACACACACACACAAAAATGCTAGCTTTCGCAGCCTAGCTGCTTCATCAGGCAGAAGGGAAGGAGAGGGAAAAGGAAATGATGAGGGTTTTAAGGAAGGGGGTAAGGAGCCATTCCAATCCCGGGACAGGAAAGACTTACCTTGGGGGAAAAAATGGAAGGTAAATAAATGCACATACACCCACACATTTACACAGACACAAGTACACTTAGGCAGACATACTGTAGAACTGTAGAAAGCAAAGAAGTTAGGAGTCAGACAGAGATGCCACTTGAGGCAGAGGCTCTGTCCAGAGAACCAAGGCAAAGATGTTAAGATGGTGGGTGGGAATTCGAATTTAGCGGAGGTTAAGACCAGGTGGGCAACGGGAAGAGAGAATATGCTGAAGGGCTAGTTCCCATCTCCGGAGTTCTGAAGGATTGGTGTCAGTGGGAAGTATCCAGATAACCCGGACGGTGTAGCACTGTGCCAAGATGTGCTGGCCATGCACCAAGGCATGTATAGCCACAGGGTGATCCTCGTTACCAACAAACACTGTCTGCCTGTGTCCATTCATGCGAATGGACAGTTTGTTGCTGGTCATTCCCACATAGAACGCTTCACAGTGCAGGCATGTCAGTTGGTAGATCACGTGGGTACTATCGCAAGTGGCTCTGCCATTGATCGTGTACACCTTCCGGGTTACGGGACTGGAGTAAGTGGTGGTGGAAGGGTGCATAGGGCAGGTTTTACAACGGGGGCGGTTACAAGGGTAGGAGCCAGAAGGTAGGGAAGGTGGTTTGGGGATTTCATAGGGGTGGACTAGGAGGTTACGGAGGTTAGGTGGGCGGCGGAAAGACACTCTCGGTGGAGTAGGAAGGATGTCATGAAGGATGGATCTCATTTCGGGGCAGGATTTTAGGAAGTCGTATCCTTGCTGGAGAGCCACATTCAGAGTCCGCTCCAGTCCCGGAAAGTATCCGGTGACAAGAGGGGCACTTCTGGGGTTTTGTGGAAGGTTCTTAAATTGGGGAGATGAGGAAGTGGCTCTGGCAATTTGCTTCTGTACCAGACCCGCAGCTATCCTCCTGGTCTGGTACAGAAGCAAATTGCCAGAGCCACTTCCTCATCTCCCCAATTTAAGAACCTTCCACAAAACCCCAGAAGTGCCCCTCTTGTCACCGGATACTTTCCGGGACTGGAGCGGACTCTGAATGTGGCTCTCCAGCAAGGATACGACTTCCTAAAATCCTGCCCCGAAATGAGATCCATCCTTCATGACATCCTTCCTACTCCACCGAGAGTGTCTTTCCGCCGCCCACCTAACCTCCGTAACCTCCTAGTCCACCCCTATGAAATCCCCAAACCACCTTCCCTACCTTCTGGCTCCTACCCTTGTAACCGCCCCCGTTGTAAAACCTGCCCTATGCACCCTTCCACCACCACTTACTCCAGTCCCGTAACCCGGAAGGTGTACACGATCAATGGCAGAGCCACTTGCGATAGTACCCACGTGATCTACCAACTGACATGCCTGCACTGTGAAGCGTTCTATGTGGGAATGACCAGCAACAAACTGTCCATTCGCATGAATGGACACAGACAGACAGTGTTTGTTGGTAACGAGGATCACCCTGTGGCTAAACATGCCTTGGTGCATGGCCAGCACATCTTGGCACAGTGCTACACCGTCCGGGTTATCTGGATACTTCCCACTGACACCAATCCTTCAGAACTCCGTAGATGGGAACTAGCCCTTCAGCATATTCTCTCTTCCCGTTGCCCACCTGGTCTTAACCTCCGCTAAATTCGAATTCCCACCCACCATCTTAACATCTTTGCCTTGGTTCTCTGGACAGAGCCTCTGCCTCAAGTGGCATCTCTGTCTGACTCCTAACTTCTTTGCTTTCTACAGTTCTACAGTATGTCTGCCTAAGTGTACTTGTGTCTGTGTAAATGTGTGGGTGTATGTGCATTTATTTACCTTCCATTTTTTCCCCCAAGGTAAGTCTTTCCTGTCCCGGGATTGGAATGGCTCCTTACCCCCTTCCTTAAAACCCTCATCATTTCCTTTTCCCTCTCCTTCCCTTCTGCCTGATGAAGCAGCTAGGCTGCGAAAGCTAGCATTTTTGTGTGTGTGTGTGTCTGTGTGTTTATTTGTTGCTATTACTGCCTGTGCCCTTCCGCCTGGTAAGTGTACAATCTATTTTTTACGTGTATATATATATATATATATATATATATATATATATATATATATATATAATATTATAGAAGGAGACCTTCCAGGTAGGAAAATGGTATAAAATTAAGATTTTTGACTTACCTAAAGTACAGGCTGGTCGATAGGAACACTAAACACACACAAAAACACACAACTATTCGAGCTTTCGCCACCAGTGGTGGCTTCTTCGGGAAAAAGAGGGAGGAAGGAGAGGAGAAAGGGAAGGATACGGGTTTTAAGGAAGTGGAAAAGGAGCCATTCCAATCCCAGGAGTGGAAGGACTTACCTTAGGGGACAAAAAGGAAGGTAAACAAATACACACACACTCACACATATCCACATCCAAACACACTTAGGCAGACATTTGTAGAAACCAAAGAAGTTGGACAGAGATGCCACTTCAGGCAGAGGCTCTGTCCACAGAACCGAGGCAAAGATGTTAAAGATGGCGGGCGGGAATTAGAATTTAGCGGAGGTTGAGACCAGGCGGGCAACGGGAAGAGAGAATGTGTTGAAGGGCAAGTTCCCATCTCCGGAGTTCTGAAAGATTGGTGTTGGTGGGAAGTATCCAGATAACCCGGACGGTGTAACACTGTGCCAAGATGTGCTGGCCGTGCACCAAGGCATGTTTAGCCACAGGGTGATCCTCATTACCAACAAACACTGTCTGCCTGTGACCGTTCATGCGAATGGACAGTTTGTTGCTGGTCATTCCCACATAGAACGCTTCACAGTGCAGGCATGTCAGTTGGTAAATCACGTGGGTGCTATCGCAAGTGGCTCTGCCCTTGATCGTGTACACCCTCCGGGTTACGGGACTGGAGTAAGTGGTGGTGGAAGGGTGCATAGGGCAGGTTTTACAACGGGGGCGGTTACAAGGGTAGGAGCCAGAGGGCAGGGAAGGTGGTTTGGGGATTTCATATGGATGGACTAGGAGGTTACGGAGGTTAGGTGGGCGGCGGAAAGACACTCTTGGTGGAGTGGGAAGGATGTCATGAAGGATGGATCTCATTTCGGGGCAGGATTTAAGGAAGTCGTATCCTTGCTGGAGAGCCACATTCAGAGTCCGCTCCAGTCCCGGAAAGTATCCGGTGACAAGAGGGGCACTTCTGGGGTTCTTCTGTGGAAGGTTCTGAATTTGGGGGGATGAGGAAGTGGCTCTGGAAATTTGTTTCTGTACCAGATCAGGAGGATAGCCGCGGGATGTGAAAGCTGATATTAGGTTGTTGGTGTACTGGTTCAGAGATTCGGGACTGGAGCAGACTCGTTTGCCACGAAGACCTAAGCTGTAGGGAAGGGAACGTTTGATGTGGAATGGATGGCAGCTGTCATAGTGTAGGTACTGTTGTTTGTTGGTTGGTTTGATGTGGACGGATGTGTGAAGTTGGCCGTTGGACAGATGGAGGTCGACATCAAGGAAAGTGGCATGGGATTTGGAATAGGACCAGGTGAATTTGATGGGACCAAAGGAGTTGAGGTTGAAGAGGAAATTCTGGAGTTGTTCTTCACTGTGAGTCCAAATCATAAAGATGTCGTCAATGAATCTATACCAAACTTTGGGTTGACAGGCTTGGGTGTCCAGGAAGGCTTCCTCTAAGCGTCCCATAAATAAGTTGGCGTACGAGGGGGCCATCCTGGTTCCCATGGCTGTTCCCTTTAGTTGTTGGTATGTTTGGCCCTCAAAAGTGAAGAAGTTGTGGGTTAGGATGAAGCTGGCTAGGGTGTTAAGGAAAGAGGTTTTAGGTAGGGAATTGGGTGGTCGGCGTGAAAGGAAATACTCCATCGCAGCAAGGCCCTGGGCATGTGGGATGTTTGTGTACAAGGAAGTGGCATCAATGGTTACAAGGATGGTATCTGGAGGTAACTGGCTAGGCAAGGATTTCAGGCGATCGAGGAAGTGGTTGGTATCTTTGATGAAGGATGGGAGACTGCACATGATGGGTTGAAGGTGTTGGTCTATGTAGGCAGAGATTCGTTCAGTAGGGGCTTGGTAACCGGCCACAATGGGGCGGCCGGGATGATTGGGTTTGTGGATCTTGGGGAGTAGGTAGAAGGTGGGGGTGCGGGGTGTCGGTGGGGTCATGAGGTTAATGGAGTTAGGTGTAAGGTTTTGTAGGGGGCCTAAGGTTTTGAGGATTCCTTGAAGCTCTGCCTGGACATCAGGGATAGGATTGTGTTGACAAACTTTGTAGGTAGTATTGTCTGAAAGCTGACGCAGTCCCTCAGCCACATACTCCCGCCGATCAAGTACCACAGTTGTGGATCCCTTGTCGGCTGGGAGAATGACGATGGAACGGTCAGCTTTCAGATCACGGATGGCTCGGGATTCAGCTGTAGTAATGTTGGGAGTAGGATTAAGGTTTTTTAGGAAAGACTGAGAGGCAAGGTTGGAAGTAAGGAATTCCTGGAAGGTTTGAAGAGGGTGATTTTGAGGAAGAGCGGGTGGGTCTAGCTGTGATGGAGGACGGAACTGTTCCAGGCAAGGTTCTATTTGAGTCATGTCTTGTGGAGTTGGATCATTAGGAGTAGGGTTAGTTTTCTTCGTGGCAAAGTGATATCTCCAGCAGAGGCTACGAGTATAGGATAGTAAATCTTTGACAAGGGCTGTTTGGTTGAATTTGGGAGTAGGGCTAAAGGTGAGGCCTTTGGATAGGACAGAGGTTTCAGTTTGGGAGAGCGGTTTAGAGGAGAGGTTAACTACTGAATTGGGATGTCGTGGTTCCGGATTGTGTGCAGTAGGATTTAAAGGTTTGGGGGGGAGTGGAGCTGGAAGTGGGAGATTGAGTAGATGGGAGAGACTGGGTTTCTGTGCAATAAGAGGAGCTTGAGGTTTACTGGAGTGGTTGTTGAGGGAGTGTGTGTTGAGGGAGAGTGTATTGCCTTTCCGGAGGTGGGTGACAAGGAGTTGGGATAGTTTTTTGAGGTGGAGGGTGGCATGTTGTTCTAATTTCCGGTTGGCCTGTAGGAGGATGTTCTGAACTGCGGGTGTGGATGCGGAAGAGGAAAGGTTGAGGATTTTGATTAGGGATAGGAGTTGACAGGTGTGTTCATTGGCGGAGTTGATGTATAGGTTAAGGATTAGGCGGGTGAGGGCTGTGGATTGTTCTGTTTGGAATTGGTGTAGGGCTTGATGAAAGGATGGGTTACAGCCGGAGATGGGAACTTTTATTGTGAGGCCCTTGGGGGTTATGCCAAATGTTAGACATGCCTGAATAAACAAAATGTGGGACCGTAATCTGGCGAGGATGAAAGCATGCTTGCGGAGGGAATGTATGTAAAACTTGATGGGGTCCAGGTAGGGTAACATAATGTATGGAATGGAAAAGTGAGAACTATGCGTTGAATAAATGACTTCAAAGTATTTAGAAAGGAAAGAAAAATTTTTTTGAAGGTGGATAGATAGCGAAAGGATTCAGCAAAGAAAATAGAAATCTATAAAGTTGTTCAAGAGAGTTGTTGAAGTTGAACCTGGTGGAAACTGAGGTCAACTACAGTTGGTTAACAACGTAATGCACAATAGTTTGGTGGTTGTATTGGCGTCCAAAACAAGTTACAGGGAGGAGAAAATCAAAGGAAAGCGTATTATAATGACTGATTAGTAGTGGCAGATTACGACTATGAGGTAGACAATAATCTGAGGAAGGAATAATAGGGTTAAAAACGTATGAAAGTTACTGAAAAATGAACGGGAATGTCGGAAGAATGAACGGAAATGTGGAAAAATGGGGTTCGGCAATAATAATAATAAGCTGGCGAAGGAATAATAGGGTTAAAACGTTATTGAAAAATGAACGGGAATGTCGGAAAAATGAACGGAAATGTGAAAAAACGGGAATCGGAAATAATAATAATAATCTGACGAAGGAATAATGGGATTAAAACGGATAGAAAGTTATTGAAAAATGAACGGGAATGTCGGAAGAATGAACGGAAATTTCATCCTCGCCAGATTACGGTCCCACATTTTTTTTATTCAGGCATGTCTAACATTTGGCATAACCCCCAAGGGCCTCACAATAAAAGTTCCCATCTCCGGCTGTAACCCATCCTTTCATCAAGCCCTACACCAATTCCAAACAGAACAATCCACAGCCCTCACCCGCCTAATCCTTAACCTATACATCAACTCCGCCAATGAACACACCTGTCAACTCCTATCCCTAATCAAAATCCTCAACCTTTCCTCTTCCGCATCCACACCCGCAGTTCAGAACATCCTCCTACAGGCCAACCGGAAATTAGAACAACATGCCACCCTCCACCTCAAAAAACTATCCCAACTCCTTGTCACCCACCTCCGGAAAGGCAATACACTCTCCCTCAACACACACTCCCTCAACAACCACTCCAGTAAACCTCAAGCTCCTCTTATTGCACAGAAACCCAGTCTCTCCCATCTACTCAATCTCCCACTTCCAGCTCCACTCCCCCCCAAACCTTTAAATCCTACTGCACACAATCCGGAACCACGACATCCCAATTCAGTAGTTAACCTCTCCTCTAAACCGCTCTCCCAAACTGAAACCTCTGTCCTATCCAAAGGCCTCACCTTTAGCCCTACTCCCAAATTCAACCAAACAGCCCTTGTCAAAGATTTACTATCCTATACTCGTAGCCTCTGCTGGAGATATCACTTTGCCACGAAGAAAACTAACCCTACTCCTAATGATCCAACTCCACAAGACATGACTCAAATAGAACCTTGCCTGGAACAGTTCCGTCCTCCATCACAGCTAGACCCACCCGCTCTTCCTCAAAATCACCCTCTTCAAACCTTCCAGGAATTCCTTACTTCCAACCTTGCCTCTCAGTCTTTCCTAAAAAACCTTAATCCTACTCCCAACATTACTACAGCTGAATCCCGAGCCATCCGTGATCTGAAAGCTGACCGTTCCATCGTCATTCTCCCAGCCGACAAGGGATCCACAACTGTGGTACTTGATCGGCGGGAGTATGTGGCTGAGGGACTGCGTCAGCTTTCAGACAATACTACCTACAAAGTTTGTCAACACAATCCTATCCCTGATGTCCAGGCAGAGCTTCAAGGAATCCTCAAAACCTTAGGCCCCCTACAAAACCTTACACCTAACTCCATTAACCTCATGACCCCACCGACACCCCGCACCCCCACCTTCTACCTACTCCCCAAGATCCACAAACCCAATCATCCCGGCCGCCCCATTGTGGCCGGTTACCAAGCCCCTACTGAACGAATCTCTGCCTACATAGACCAACACCTTCAACCCATCATGTGCAGTCTCCCATCCTTCATCAAAGATACCAACCACTTCCTCGATCGCCTGAAATCCTTGCCTAGCCAGTTACCTCCAGATACCATCCTTGTAACCATTGATGCCACTTCCTTGTACACAAACATCCCACATGCCCAGGGCCTTGCTGCGATGGAGTATTTCCTTTCACGCCGACCACCCAATTCCCTACCTAAAACCTCTTTCCTTAACACCCTAGCCAGCTTCATCCTAACCCACAACTTCTTCACTTTTGAGGGCCAAACATACCAACAACTAAAGGGAACAGCCATGGGAACCAGGATGGCCCCCTCGTACGCCAACTTATTTATGGGACGCTTAGAGGAAGCCTTCCTGGACACCCAAGCCTGTCAACCCAAAGTTTGGTATAGATTCATTGACGACATCTTTATGATTTGGACTCACAGTGAAGAACAACTCCAGAATTTCCTCTTCAACCTCAACTCCTTTGGTCCCATCAAATTCACCTGGTCCTATTCCAAATCCCATGCCACTTTCCTTGATGTCGACCTCCATCTGTCCAACGGCCAACTTCACACATCCGTCCACATCAAACCAACCAACAAACAACAGTACCTACACTATGACAGCTGCCATCCATTCCACATCAAACGTTCCCTTCCCTACAGCTTAGGTCTTCGTGGCAAACGAGTCTGCTCCAGTCCCGAATCTCTGAACCAGTACACCAACAACCTAATATCAGCTTTCACATCCCGCGGCTATCCTCCTGATCTGGTACAGAAACAAATTTCCAGAGCCACTTCCTCATCCCCCCAAATTCAGAACCTTCCACAGAAGAACCCCAGAAGTGCCCCTCTTGTCACCGGATACTTTCCGGGACTGGAGCGGACTCTGAATGTGGCTCTCCAGCAAGGATACGACTTCCTTAAATCCTGCCCCGAAATGAGATCCATCCTTCATGACATCCTTCCCACTCCACCAAGAGTGTCTTTCCGCCGCCCACCTAACCTCCGTAACCTCCTAGTCCATCCATATGAAATCCCCAAACCACCTTCCCTGCCCTCTGGCTCCTACCCTTGTAACCGCCCCCGTTGTAAAACCTGCCCTATGCACCCTTCCACCACCACTTACTCCAGTCCCGTAACCCGGAGGGTGTACACGATCAAGGGCAGAGCCACTTGCGATAGCACCCACGTGATTTACCAACTGACATGCCTGCACTGTGAAGCGTTCTATGTGGGAATGACCAGCAACAAACTGTCCATTCGCATGAACGGTCACAGGCAGACAGTGTTTGTTGGTAATGAGGATCACCCTGTGGCTAAACATGCCTTGGTGCACGGCCAGCACATCTTGGCACAGTGTTACACCGTCCGGGTTATCTGGATACTTCCCACCAACACCAATCTTTCAGAACTCCGGAGATGGGAACTTGCCCTTCAACACATTCTCTCTTCCCGTTGCCCGCCTGGTCTCAACCTCCGCTAAATTCTAATTCCCGCCCGCCATCTTTAACATCTTTGCCTCGGTTCTGTGGACAGAGCCTCTGCCTGAAGTGGCATCTCTGTCCAACTTCTTTGGTTTCTACAAATGTCTGCCTAAGTGTGTTTGGATGTGGATATGTGTGAGTGTGTGTGTATTTGTTTACCTTCCTTTTTGTCCCCTAAGGTAAGTCCTTCCACTCCTGGGATTGGAATGGCTCCTTTTCCACTTCCTTAAAACCCGTATCCTTCCCTTTCTCCTCTCCTTCCTCCCTCTTTTTCCCGAAGAAGCCACCACTGGTGGCGAAAGCTCGAATAGTTGTGTGTTTTTGTGTGTGTTTAGTGTTCCTATCGACCAGCCTGTACTTTAGGTAAGTCAAAAATTTTATACTATATATATATATATATATATATATATATATATATATATATATATATATATATTCGATTAATGATGAAAATTCTCCTCAGAGATAATAAATATTGTTGAAATGAGATAGAATGGCTGGCCAGTACTTACCATTGTGCTGTACCACCAATAGTAACACAAAATGAAAAAACAGAAAAAAGGGGGACAAAGGGACAAGCTTTCGGAACAGAGTTCCTTCGTCAGGTGGGAGAGAAGGGAAGAATAAATGATGGGAACAGAAGGGAAAGGTGGTTCACGACCTAGGTCATGAAGGTGGTGTTTCGGGAGTGTGGACGTCAGAGATACTGCATGTATGTACTGAGCCAAGCCAGAGAGGATAAATATAACTAAAGAGGAAAGATCAAGTAGTAAAGAGAAGAGAGTGAAATTAATGATGCTGAGGGGTGTAGGAGGAGCGGGGGGGGGGGGGGTGTGTCTAAAACGATTTTCATAAACAGGGAAATATGGATGGACACACACACACACACACACACACACACACACACACACACACACACACACACGGAGAGAGATAGAGAGAATGACAGAGAGAGCGAGAGGGCGGTAGAGAGAGAGAGAGAGAGAGAGAGAGAGAGAGAGAGAGAGAGAGTAAGGAACGGATAATGAATAGGTGAGCTGAGGATGGAGGAAGGGGAGGGGTTAGCGTAGATTTAGGCCAGGCGGGTGGCGGGAGGAGAGGATATGTTGGAGGGCAAGTTCCCACCTCCGTAGCTCTGAGGGACTGGTGTTGGTTGGTACTATCCAAATGGCACGTGTGGTGTAACACGTGCCCAGGTCCCTGGAGTTATGCTGGAGGGCATGTTCTGCCACAGGATATTGGGTGTCCCCCAGGCGAACAGTCCGTCTATGCCCATTCATCCGCTCAGCCAATTTGTTGGTTGTCAAACCAACAACAACAATCTATCCAATGCTTTCCTCTCCCGCAACTACCCTAAAGACCTCGTCCACAAACAGATCTCCCGAGCTGTCCATTCCGCTCCCTCCAAAAACAATGTTCCTAACCCCAGACCACCCAGAAGCACTCCCTTAGTCACCCAGTACCATCCTGGCCTGGAATGCCTCAACAAATTCCTCAAACAGGGCTATGATTTTCTCAAGTCATGCACTGAAATGAGACCATCACTCCAAACTGTTCTTCCCACACCACCCAGAGTAGCCTTCCGCCGTCCTCCCAACCTCCGCAACATCCTTGTCCAACCTTACAACATCCCAAAACCACCCTCCCTACCTAATGGTTCCTACCCCTGCAACCGATCCCGCTGCAAAACCTGTCCAATGCATCCTCCCACTACCACATACTCCAGCCCCACCACAGGAAAAACCTACCCAATTCAAGGCAGGGCCACATGTGAGACAACACATGTCATATACCAGCTGACATGTGTCCACTGTTCAGCCTTTTATGTTGGTATGACTACCAACAAATTGGCTGAGCGGATGAATGGGCATAGACGGACTGTTCGCCTGGGGGACACCCAATATCCTGTGGCAGAACATGCCCTCCAGCATAACTCAGGGACCTGGGCACGTGTTACACCACACGTGCCATTTGGATAGTACCAACCAACACCAGTCCCTCAGAGCTACGGAGGTGGGAACTTGCCTTCCAACATATCCTCTCCTCTTGCCACCCCCCCTGGCCTAAATCTACGCTAACCCCTCCCCTTCCTCCATCCTCAGCTCACCTATTCATTATCCGTTCCTTACCTCTCTCTCTCTCTCTCTCTCTCTCTACCGCCCTCTCGCTCTCTCTGTCATTCTCTCTATCTCTCTCCGTGTGTGTGTGTGTGTGTGTGTGTCCATCCATATTTCCCTGTTTATGAAAAACGTTTTAGACACCCCCCCCCCCGCTCCTCCTACACCCCTCAGCGTCATTAATTTCACTCTCTTCTCTTCTCTTTACTACTTGATCTTTCCTCTTTAGTTATATTTATCCTCTCTGGCTTGGCTCAGTACATACATGCAGTATCTCTGACGTCCACACTCCCGAAACACCACCTTCATGACCTAGGTCGTGAACCACCTTTCCCTTCTGTTCCCATCCTTTATTCTTCCCTTCTCTCCCACCTGACGAAGGAACTCTGTTCCGAAAGCTTGTCCCTTTGTCCCCTTTTTTTCTGTTTTTTCATTTTGTGTTACTATTGGTGGTACAGCACAATGGTAAGTACTGGCCAGCCATTCTACCTCATTTCAACAATATATATATATATATATATATATATATATATATATATATATATATATATATATATATATATATATAGAGGGAAACTTTCCTGGTGGGATAAAAAAAATAGAAAACAGATGACTTACCAAAAGGACCAGATCGTCGATAGAAACGAATAAAATAACACACAAACACATATACTAGCTTTCGCAGCCTAGCTGCTTCATCAGGCAGAAGGTAAGGAGAGGGAAAAGGAAATGAGGGTTTTAAGGGAGTGGATAAGGAGTCATTCCAATCCCGGGACAGGAAAGACTTACCTTGGGGGAAAAAAGGAGGGTAAACAAATACACACACACCCACACATTTACACAGACGCAAGTACACTTAGGCAGACATACTGTAGAACTGTAAAAAGCAAAGAAGTTAGAAGTTAGACAGAGATGCCACTTGAGGCAGAGGCTCTGTCCAGAGAACCGAGGCAAAGATGTTAAGATGGTGGGTGGGAATTCAAATTTAGCGGAGGTTGAGACCAGGTGGGCAACGGGAAGAGAGAATATGTTGAAGGGCTAGTTCCCATCTCCGGAGTTCTGAAAGGTTGGTGTCGGTGGGAAGTATTCAGATAACCCGGACGGTGTAACACTGCGCCAAGATGTGCAGCAACTTTAATTGTTGTTGCGATCGACCATTAACACTGCTCGGTCGCGACAACTAATTTTAAGATGTTAATCTAGAAATTATTTCTACTACAGTTATGTTCGCTTAAGTTACCGCTTGATAACATTAGTGGTCGTAGATTCACCCCAATGAAATACTACAATAAATAGCTACTTTAATTTTTTAATTTAAAGTCGATCACAAGGATCATTTTATTGAATAAAACACAGGAACAGATATCTTTGTTCTCATTACAAACTTGGCCAGACTCTTGATTTGAAACTAATTCTCCTAACTGATTAATCTACCTTTCTTTAAAACAAAAACAGAAAATAACCTAAATTGCCACCACCACTTACTGGACACCTCTCATGATCCCTATTAAAAAATAAAGGCAAGAGCCGTTCGTCAGGTGTGGGCGAACTAAATTATTCAATAAATACTGTTTCCCCGCATCCCACAAATGTCTGGCTATTAATCTCTAAAGACAGTTCAGGGAGTAAAATGAATGTAGTCGACCATGGGTTTGGTTTTTTAATTTTTTTTTTCTCGCCTCTTGTTAAAGAAATTTACTGTGACAACCTCTCAGCTGAGAAATTACTTACGAATCAGTGGCAAAGGTTTTTGACAGTTGAATTAGAGCATACAGCAGTAAAGTGGATTTATTAAGAATTTGGATATAGCAGACGGCCCGAATTAATTTTATTGGAGTTGTGAGTGCTTGGTGTTTGCAGATACTGTCGGAGGCTGCAGGTTGTCTGAAGTATCTTGGGGTGGACTGAGATCCACTCATACTTATTATTGATAATTGGGGCTTGCACTGCTGGTGTTCAATATATAGAAGAACTATGAGATTTGATAATACTCACTGGCTAAGAGCAATAAAGTAGTAAACGGTAGATAGATTTTTTTTTTTTTTTTTTTTTTTTTTTTTGCCTTGTCATACATCCCATTGTTTTCATAATCATTCCTGTTATTTTCGTAATGTTTACATACTTCTTTCTGTAACATGTCGCCATGACATCTTGTCAAAGATTTAACCTATGATGGTTGCCTAAGATATATCATTGTCACACCATGTATATTTTGATCATTGCTAATTATATCTCATTGACTGATGTGTTCAATAGTTGTGTTAGGTTCTCTTGTAATAGACTTTGGTTCACCATCACACAGCCTGGCATTGCTTTTATGTTTTTCATCAAGACTTGATGCCTAGTGACGTCTTATTTTTTATTGTGTGACATGCATGCCAGTATGCATAAGGAGGCATATAATGCACCTGTTTAATCAGTCTGTCTAGTTCGTAAGTACTTACTATATGAAAATACTGGGTTATATTATGTATTTTACTTCAACCTGTGTACAATTCTGTTTCTGTACTTGTCTTCTGTGAAGATGGTTTATAACAGAAATCGGTAGAAGTTTGAAAAATAATAAACAGCTGATGGTTTACAGTTTGCATTTCCTCAAATATCTTACAGCTGTTGAACCACATCTCAATAAAAATTTGTTTATATTTTGATTCTATCTGAAAATTGAGTTTAGTTTTTTAGTTATCTGGATGCCGTTGAACTACATTATCTAATGTATATAGTTACTGCATAAATGTTGGATTAAAATGATAATTACATTTATCCAACAGGCGTGGTAATGCACTGGAGCCGACAGATACGTGTTGCTTTGGGTGACCAAAACCAAGTTTCTCCAACAGAGCAGCTGTGCCCAAAAGATGAATTCCAGTTCTGGATATATCGATGTATGACCTCACTATTTTTACATTTTACTAAATTTAATTTAGGATAAAGTTAGGTAAGGAAGTATTGTAGTATAACCATGTTTGTTTACTAATATCAAACACCACAGAGATTGTATGTAACTTATACAAAAATGTTCTATTTTGTAATAACTCCTGAAATGTGAGGCCCAGCTAGTCTGTTCCTCCTATAGACCCATTTTTTCCTTTCTTGGCATCAGACTTCGTATCCAAAGTCGTTCAGTGTGAATTCAAGAGGAGAAGTCTTGATATTATAATGAATTAACTGGTTAAAATGAGTAATAAATAGTTCCACTGTATAAACTCAGGCAAGGAACAAGATTTATTGTACTCCACTTCAGTACAACACAAGGCTTTCAGCCAGATTTAACATGACATAACCAAGTCCAATTCAAGATCTCTTTTACACCATACATTATAACAACAACAACAACAACAACAATGTCAATAACTTTTTTACATCACACAGAGTATATGGACATAAATCTCCATGGAACTTCTTCCATGCAGTTTAGTTCTCTATGAGCAGCCACTGTCTTATTCATATCTTTGCTCACAGCATGTGTCTACCTGGATGTTCACCTGGACAAACAAAAATCCAAGGCAGAACTTGCTTTTCTAATAAAAATAGATCCCAAAATAAAAGGATTTGGTAGTCTTATGTTGGTAAAGAGGAATGTAGTGTAAATTGTTACACTACAGTATATATTCTATTTGTGAATATTATGCCTGAACCATAAGGGTCCTTAAAATTAAACTAATTTGGAATGTTTAAAATTAGAGATTCTTCATTCACTTACTGTCATAGATACTGAGGAAAGGAAAATTTGGCGTAGCAGAATGTAACTTTCAATCATCAAAGGGAAAAAAGGCACCACAGATTTGGAACAGGTAAAGTACAAAGTTAGTTGGGAGTAAACAAGAGCTATTATGTATAATAGTAAAGATTAAGAACGTGTTGTTCCTTTCAGTATGTGTCTTTGCCTTAGATGCTACTTCTGATATGAGCTTGTGCCTATAAATAATTTAAAATCAGATCATAATAACTCAAAAAGTTTCATGGGCCTATTAATGTCATACGCTTTAGACTTCACATGGTATAAACAAAGTATAAAGACACATGTCCAGACAAAGGACTTACTTTGAACTTACAAAATATGAGGGTGATTTAAATGAAAACATTAAAAAGTTTCACAAAAATGTTGGAAGTTGTGTGATTGAAGTTTGAAGATGGCTGTAGTGTTCCTTGACATTCAAAAACTGACCAGCAGATGGCATATTGATCCTGCAATGCTGGAGAAGGCAGCAATTTCCACAAGATACTCACATTGCTGTCTACAAGCACCACAATTGAAGAGCAAAGTATTTGTGGCTTTTGTGTAGTGAAGGTATCAGATCAGTTAAAATTCATCATAGTATCTTCATTCATGTTTATGTGAGTTGTGTAGGAAATTTAAGTGGTGTAACTTCAGTGAAGAATGCCTAAAAACGGGGGCAGGCTCTCCTTGTAGTGACGGATAAGAGTAATATGTTAGGAAAGGAGCTTGCAAATGACAGCAGACGTGTAACTATGAGTAACATACTTTGAATTTGTAAGATTATTGATAGTTCAGTCCAGAATATTTTTCACGATGCACTGCACTTCAATAAGGGGAAGATGTAAGGAGAGACCATTATATTGATGTCTGTGAACAATGTTTGCTTCAGTTTCACGTCAAAGGTAATTCATTTTTGGGAAAAATTGATACGGGCATTGAAACTTGGATCCACTATGACTAACCAGAAAGGAAAAGGTTGAGTGAGAATTGTTGCCGCAGCTCATTGCTGGAAAAAATAGTCCACACTCAACCATGTTCTGGAAAAGTCATGTACATTCTCTTCTGGGGTACAAATGGAGTAATTTTGGAGCTTTGAATGGATAGGGGAGTGACAGTAACCAGTAATTCTTATTCAGGACCAAGCAATGTTGTGCAGTGGTAAGACAGTGGACTCACATGTGGGAGGATGGCTGTTCACACCTCCCTCTGGTCATCCTGATATAGATTTTCCATGATTTCTCTATATGGCAAGTGGCAGGATGGTTCATTTCAAAGGGTATAGCCAGTTTCCTTCCTCATCCCAGACAAATACTATCTGAATGTGTACTCCATTTCTAATGACCATGATGTCAACAGATTTTTAACTATCTTCCTACAAGAGCTTCACCCTGCAGACAGCTCAGTAAACAACAAGCATTTCTCTAACTTCATAAGTATTGCTACTGCATGACAACACCTTGCCACGTACAGCCCATAAGGCAGTTAGGACTATTCAGGAAATTAAATTTCAATGTGTGGTACATTCTACTTATTCACCAAACATTGCTCCTGCTAACATTCATCTGTTCGGTGTACTTAAAGAAGCAATGGAAGGCAGGTATTTCTGTAGTGACGAAGATGGACAACTGGCTACATGCATGACCACAAAATAGTTCCATAGAGGTATCTGTGAACTTCCAAAGCAGTGGAGTACATACATTCAGTGTAAAAGAAAAAAAATCAGCTGGAACTGGTGTTTTTTTTTTTTTTTTGTTTTTTGTTTTTTTTTTTTTTTTTGTTTTGTTATTATAGTGTAAGAAATTATAGGTTAATT
Organism: Locusta migratoria; assembly: GCA_026315105.1. NCBI lineage: Eukaryota > Metazoa > Arthropoda > Insecta > Orthoptera > Acrididae > Locusta > Locusta migratoria. Next base: position 120,751,359 of record CM048750.1, on the reverse strand, counting down.
TCAATTACCCTCCTATTTGGAAGTGGAAGTATCAGTTTGGTGTAACGTAAGTCATCAGTATAGACTGCGACTACGCCAAGCAGCAATACATTACACACAGTAATGTGTGATGTTATAGGTGGTATTTTATTGCTATGGGAACTGAAGTCATTTACTCAGTGATCTCATTGTTGATAAGACATTGGAGGGATATATATCTAGCAATAACAGTGTGCTGTGGCTGTACCACATGCTTTTGCATGTAAGTAGTGATTTAACACATTTAGTTAGCCGGCCATGGTGGCCGAGGGGACTGAGGCGTTCCAGTCACGGTCTGCACGGCCACTACGGTCGGGGGTTCGAATCCACCCTCAGGCATGGATATTTGTGCCGTCCTTAGTTGTAAGTAGTTCATAAGTAGTTTGTAAGTTTAGGGACTGATGACCCTGTAGTTAAGTCCCATAGACTCTACAAACATTTTAATTTAAAACATGTAGTTACATAGTAGGACTAGCGATTCTTCAATGATAAAATATATAATTCAAACTTATAATGTTCCATGAATATTTTTATTGTTTCTGCATTTTTTTTAATTTTGCTATTTACTTAGTAACTTTAGTTGCTGATAAATACAGCCTTTATTCTTTCTTTATTTAAGAAGTTTAATTCATTGTTGTACATAATTATTTTCAGACAAAAATCTTCTTGGATTGGACTACCAGCTTCAAAACAAAAATGTGAAACATACTATAGAAATATTAAAGACCTCTCAGTGTACGTACATCAGTCAATTTATATCAGTGATGGGAGAAATAAAGGTAATTTTTTTTGTTTTATTATTTTTAATGTACTGCGATTCATGTTAGGGAAACTGGGGTTAAAAGAAAATGGGAAACTGGGTTGAAAGAAAAGCAAATATTTTAAACACAATTTGTATAAAGAAAACACACCAGTTACTTGTTTTTAATGCTCAGCATTATGAATTTTGAGAATTTATTTCCAACTTCAGATGCTTTTTGTTATATGTATGTATTTATTGTGATGTCTACATTTGTGGTGTTCTTTTTCTCCTCCATTGTGGTTTAGACATGATAAGATATTGTGCCTTCTTCTTTGTACAGAAGAGAAGGGAGAAGCAACACAACACCACAAATGAAGACATCACAATAAATTAAAATATGTAACAAAAAGCATCTGAATATGGGAATACAGTCTCGAAACATGTAGTGCTGAGCATTAAAAACAAGTAACTGGTGTGTTTTCTTTATATATATTGTGAATAATGCAGTTACAGGCTTTCAAAATACACCCTTATCTTAAAAAAATTAAATACTAAACATATTACTTTTGCATCAGAATATATGTTATTATGGCCAAATATACTATGGAAATTACACTGATTCGCCTTGATAATACTTACTTACAAGAAGTTTCAAATTTGCATCAAGCTTTTGGGGCCTGCACTGCTCTTCATCACACTGACATTGAATAAACAACCTTACTAAGTGTTGTCACATAACTGTTTTAGATAGAAATGGCCATGATTTGATTTTACCTCAATGAAATAAGCAAAACCCATTCATGCTGCCTTGACTATATGTTATCAGTGTAAATTTTTCTCTCTTACAAGAACAGGATTCCACATCAAACATTCCCTTTCCTACAGCTTAGGTCTTCGTGGCAAACGAGTCTGCTCCAGTCCCGAATCTCTGAACCAGTACACCAATAACCTAATAACAGCATTCACATCCCGCAGCTATCATCCTGATCTGGTACAGAAGCAAATTGCCAGAGCCACTTCCTCATCCCCCCAAATTCAGAACCTTCAACAGAAGAACCCCAGAAGTGCCCCTCTTGTCACCAGATACTTTCCGGGACTGGAGCGGGCTCTGAATGTGGCTCTCCAGCAAGGATATGACTTCCTTAAATCCTGCCCCAAAATGAGATGCATCCTTCATGACATCCTTCCCACTCCACCGAGAGTGTCTTCCACCGCCCACCTAACCTCCGTAACCTCCTAGTCCATCCCTATGAAATCCCCAAACCACCTTCCCTACCTTCTGGCTCCTACCCTTGTAACCGCCCCCGTTGTAAAACCTGCCCTATGCACCCTCCCACCACCACTTACTCCAGTCCCGTAACCCGGAAGGTGTACCCAACGAGGGCAGAGCCACTTGCAATAGTACCTACGTGATTTACCAACTGACATGCTTGCACTGTGAAGCGTTCTATGTCGGATTGACCAGCAACAAACTGTCCATTCGCATAAACGGTCACCGGCAGACAGTGTTTGTTGGTAATGAGGATTACCCTGTGGCTACACATGCCTTGGTGCATGGCCAGCATATCTTGACACAATGTTACACCGTCCGGGTTATCTGGATACTTCCCACTGACACCAGTCTTTCAGAACTCCGGAGATGGGAACTTGCCCTCCAGCATATTCTCTCTTCCTGTTGCCCACCTGGTCTCAACCTCCGCTAAATTCAAATTCCCGCCCACCATCTTGAACATCTTTGCCTCGGTTCCCTGGACAGAGCCTCTGCCTCAAGTGGTATCTCTGTCCAACTTCTTTGCTTTCTACAGTATGTCTGCCTAGGTGTGCTTGCGTTTGTGTATATTTGTGGGTGTGTGTGTATTTGTTTACCCTCCTTTTTTCCCCTCAAGGTAACTGTCCCGGGATTGGAATGGCTTCTTACCCACTCCCTTAAAACCCTCATCATTTCCTTTTCCCTTTCCTTCCCTTCTGCCTGAAGAAGCAGCTAGGCTGCGAAAGCTAGCATTTGTGTGTGTGTGTGTGAATTTATTAATTTATTTGTGCTACTATCACTATCTGTGATCCTTCTCCTTCTCCTTCTCCTGGTAAGTAATCTTCATCTATTTTTTTGTATATATTTTTCCTGCCAAGAATTTCTCCTCCATAATATTCTTATATTTCCTTATTCGTAGGCTTATCCTTACAGAGAAGGAGCTGAAGACATTGTAGCACGCATAGACCAAAGATATGGTCTGTGGCATCACATTTTGCTGTATGTAACCTCCTAGCTATAGAGTCGCAAATGTCCAAATTTTTTTGTAATTTGACTAGTTTCAACCACCATATCTTCCACCCCCTTATAGCTATCGGCATGGGACTGCTATAGTGTACAATGGGAGACTTCGGACAACAATTACACACAGACTATTTGTTTGCGTTCTGTAGTTTTCGCTGCAGGGCGAAATATTAACACATACATACACATGTAGAATTTTATATACACCGATAACTTTCCATCGCAATATACTCCACCCTTTTAACATTATCAACCCTCAAGCAACAATGCAAACCATAAAACCATTTTCAAAGAGTAAATATAGTTTTCAAAGAGTAATTATTGTTTCAAATTTTGCGTTGTATTCTTCAAATTACTAAATGTGTATCCTTTCCCTACAGCCTGGGCATCCGTGGGAAACGGATCTATTCCAGTTCTGAATCCCTCACCAGCTACAACAACAATCTATCCAATGCTCTCCTCTCCTGCAACTACCCTACAGACCTCGTCCACAAACAGATCTCCCGAGCTGTCCATTTCTCTCCCTCCAACAACAATGTTCCTAACCCCAGACCATCCAGAAGCACCCCCTTAGTCACCCACTACCTTCCTGGCCTGGAATGCCTCAAAAAAATCCTCAAACAGGGCTATGACTTTCTCAAGTCATGCCCTGAGATGAGATCATCACTCCAAACTGTTCTTCCCACACCACCCAGAGTAGCCTTCCGCTGTCCTCCCTACCTCTGCAACATCCTTGTCCAACCTTACAACATCCCAAAACCACCCTCCCTACCTAATGGTTCCTACCGCTGCAACTGATCCCGCTGCAAAACCTGTCCAATGCATCCTCCCACTACCACATACTCCAGCCCCACCACAGGAAAAACCTACCCGATTCAAGGCAGGGCCACATGCGACACAACACACGTCATATACCAGCTGACATGTGTCCACTGTTCAGCCTTTTATGTTGGTATGACTACTAACAAATTGGCTGAGTGGATGAATGGGCAAAGACGGACTGTTCGCCTGGGGGACACCCAATATCCTGTGGCAGGAGATGCCCTTCAGCATAACTCCAGGGACCTGGGCACGTGTTGCACCACACGTGCCATTTGGAGAGCTACATCTTTCCCTGTTAATGAAAAACGTTTTAGACAACCCCCCGCCCCTCTACACCCCTCAGCATCATTCAGTTCACTCATCTTCTCTTCTGTTTAGTACTTGATCTTTCCTCTTTGGTTATATATATATATCCTCTCTGGCTTGGCTCAGTACATACATGCAGTATCTCTGACGTCCACTCTCCCGAAACACCACCTTGATGACCTAGGTCATGAATTACCTTTCCCTTCCGTTCCCATCCTTTCTTATTCCCTTCTCTCCCACCTGATGAAGGAACTGTGTTCCAAAAGCTTGTCCTTTTTGTCCCCTTTTTTCTGTTTCTTCATTTGTGTTACTATCAGCGGTACAGCACAAAGGTAAGTACTGGCCGGCCATTCTATCTCGTTTCAACAATATTTATCATCTCTGAGGAGAATTATCATCATTAATTAAATATCTATCAGATCGCCTAAAACCTGCCTTGTAACTGTACAAATATTTAACTCTCTTCATCTTGTCGTTCAGACATGATAAGCGTACACCGAACGGACATTCACATTAATATACATAGATAAATAGCTGTCTGATCTCCATAAAACCATGCCTAAAGCCTTCCCCGGATAGACATTAGTAACTGTACAAATTTGTAGCTCTTTATCTCTTGTGGTTCAGACGTGATAAACATACACCGAACAGACATTTACATTTATAGATATAGATTCCTTGGAGCATGAGAATTCCAATAATGGTTTAAAGTTCATCACTTGTATCCTGGCAGCTGTGAATCCTGGGCCTGTTGCTAAATTTGGATAAGCTAAGAACTATTGTGTGTGTAAGTTAGTCTGTTCAGCTATTATTTTGTGCAAAGAATCATTCACAATATACTAATAAACAGTCATCACACAATATTGTTTCAGAGGAATAACTGCACCAGTGCTACCACTAAACAAATGTTAATTATGAATTGAAGTAGCATGCACAAATGCACTAGGTAGTGTCTTGCCATGAGAAGTTTCTGGATCGAAGTCACTTTCACTAGGCTCAACATCTGTGTCTTGAAAACTTTCAGATCTGTGACTGAAATTATCATCACTTCCTAAAAGAAGTTGCTCTATTACTCAAGCTGATTAATGCATTGTTTTCAGCATTGCAAAAGATAATTTACATTCTGCCGGAACATTTATTACCACAGTGATGCTACTTATAGCCATCATCAATTTTTAGGAAGTGTAATATGTTATGAAAACAGCGTGAAACATGGAACCTGCAATGTCACATTGGATTTGTTAGAATTTTTAACTGTTCAAAAATTAATTTTGTGAGTGTCAACCATGCTATTTATCTGATAATAGTGTTACATTCCTAAAACATTATCTCCTGCAGAAAGCTATAATGGAAGCAAAATCGAATATTGAGTTCCTTCAGATTTTGAACCAACCTTGTGAAGAACTGGACGGATTAGACTCTCCTGGTTTGATCCCACTTCATTTGCCTCATATCTTGAATTTGATTCGTGTAATTTGGATGAGATCCGAATTTTACAACACAAGGTAGGCTATTGATGACAACTATGTTTTAGAACACTAAGATATTATTCTATTAAATTATAATATTATTATTGTTATATTAAGATTATGTTATGAATGTAGAAATGTATTTTAAATTGTGTAGTGCATATGGCTTTGTATTACTGGTGTTAAAAAAGTTAAAATTGTAGTATAAACTGAGAGAGCACAGTGAGTACGTCTTGAGATATATCATGATATAATATCTTCTTTTTACAGAAACAATTCTGTTGTCATTGTTGTCTTCAGTCCGCAGACTGGTTTGATGCAGCTCTCCACACTACCCTGTCCTGTGCAAGTCTCTTCATCTGAGAATATGTCCGGCAACCTACTTACTTTTGAATCTGCTTACTGTATTTGTCCCTCTGTCTTCCTCTACAATATTTACCCCACACACTTCCCTGTAATGCTAAGTTGACGATTCCTTGATGTCTCAGAATGTGTCCCACCAATCTATCCCTTCTCTTAGTCAGGATATGCCAGACACTCCTTTTCTCTCCAATTCGGTTAAGCACCTCCTGATTAGTTACGTGATCTACTTATCTACGTTTCATCATTTGTCTGTAGCACCACATTTCAAAAGCTTCTATCATCTTTTTGTCTGAACTCCTTATTGTCCATGTTTTACTCCCATAGAATTCTACACTCCGGACAAATGCTTTCAGAAAGGACTTAATTAATTTTGGATGTCATCAAATTTTGCTTCTTCAGAAACACTTTTTTTCCTATAGCCATTTTGCATTTTATATCTTCTTTAATTCGGCCATCACAAGTTATTTTGCTACCCAAATAACAGAACTCATTAACTACTTTTATTGCCTCATTGCCTAATCTAATTCCTTCAGCATCGCCTGACTTTCTGACACTACATACCATTATCCTTGTTTCACTCTTGTTGATACTCATCTTACACTCTCTTTTCAAGACTGTCCATTCCATTCAATTGCTCTTAGAGATCTTTTGTGGTCTCTGACAAAATTACTATGTCATTGGCTAACTGCAAAGTTTTTATTTCTTCTCCCTGAACTTTAATTCCCTCTCCAAATTTCTCCATTCCTTCAATGCTTGCTCAATGTACAGATTTAACAACATTGGGGAAATGCTACAACTCTGTTGTACTCCCTTCACAACCTCTGTGTCCCTTTCATGCCCTTCGACTCTAATAACCGCTGTCTGCTTTTTGTATAAGTTGAACATAACTCTTCACTCCCTATATTTTACCCCTGTTGCCTTCAGAATTTAAAAGAGTTTATTCCAGTCGACATTGTATAAAGCTTTCTCCAAATCTACAAATGCTAAAAATGTAGGTTTGCCTTTCCTGAGCCTATCTTCTAAGTTGTAATGTGAGTATTACCTCCTGTGTTCCTACATTTCTCCTAAATCCAAATTGATCTTCCCCAAGGTTGTATTCCACAAGTTTTTCCATTCATCTGTACCTAATCCGTGTTAGTATTTTGCAACCATGACTTATTGAACTGATAGTTCTGTAATTATAAAATTTGTCTGCACTTGCTTTCTTTGGTATTAGAATTACTATATTCTTCTTGAAGTCTGAGGGTATTTCGCCTGTCTTATACATCTTGCATACCAGGTGGAACCATTTCTTCATGACTGGCTCTCCTAACAATATTATCAGTTCAGACGCAATATCATCTATTCCAGGGGCCTTGATTCAACTCATTTTTTTTCAGCGCTCTGTCAAGTTCTTCTCGCAGTATCGTATCTCCTATCTCATCTTCAATTATTAAAAAATATGGTCAATTAATTGTTACTCTTCAAATAAAGGTTAAATAACAAAATATTTGCATGAAGTAGGGTAAAGTGGGTGGGATTGAGAGGAGGCAGCAGGAATAATTAATGCCATATGTAGTAATATCTGTTAAATAAAGTTAGTTATTTGCATGTGCTATTGATTATGATTACAATCTCTTGCAATGCTTTGAAATTATATTAAACTTTCTCAGTAAAAATATAGTAATCCGATCTCTATTTTTGAACTTCCTTGTATTTTTTAATGTAATTTTTATACTGAATTCTATGAACAGTGTCTCATTTACACTTTCAAGTATTTTAGCCATTATTATAGTATTTGCATAGTTAGCAAAGAGAATCATTCCTGTTTCCTAGGTAT